>CM061098.1:18632500-19936291 GCA_030770545.1 Macropodus opercularis | reverse complement strand
TCCAATATGGATGGTGGGACTCACACGGGGAGGTTGGCTGCTCACTGTGGCCTGGTCCACAGGGGGGAGCTCGGGAGGGCCCGCACAGGAACCTGCATATCTCCTCCTCACTAGACAGGAGGAGGAAAAATAGGAGAATCGCCCAGATCAGGCAGTTTTTAGATCCAGACACAAGGGATCTGGCAAAAAGGCATTTTAAACTTATCCAAGCAGTGCACCATAAAAACACTATAGACCAGGCTATCCGCACTAAAACCCCGCCGGCTGGTATGATGAGGCAAATTAAAAAACTATCAGGCTTCATCAAACCAGCGCGCCCCACGCAGGAAACCAAAAATAAAATTCAGGACAATACCAATAAATGGATGGAGGCCAATTTAACAATCCTACAGGACCATTACGCACAAACCATACGCATATACAGGAGGCTGCCTAAAAACAACACGGCGCTTCAGGTGGCCCTGAACTGGGCATCGAAGCGCTATGCCGGCAGACTCTCTCCCAGCACAGCTGCAACCGTTGAGAGCCTGTTGCAGCCAATCATCAACGACCCAGATCTCACCCCTCCGCCTCTTTACTCCTCTTCTCCAGCAGCACCTTCACCTGTACTTCTGCACAGAGACGCACGGGAGGAGCTGGACGAGCCTATTCCATCTTCTTCTCCTCCTCTCACTTCTCCTTCCGGTTTTACTCACCGCGTCTCTCCTCAGGTGCTGCTCCGGAAACAACGAACGCCAGCTCCAGAAACCACGCAATTCACCTCCTCCGCTAACAAACACAGCCATCTCTCCTCCACAGGGCCAGCGAAGCGGACTTCAAAGGGCCGCCCTGCCGTTAACACTTTTTCCGTGCCGGTTCAGGTGCATGCAGCGTTTCACTCCACCCCTGTGACGACCAGAAGCAGAGCGTCTCAGCCACGCCCAGCGGCTCGCCGTTCCGACGCAGCGACCAGGACCACAGACGAGACGGAGGAACTTTCCATCACTCCCGTCCACCGCTCTCCTCCGGGCCGCCCTGCAGAACGACCCGCTCCGACACCACGCACCACACAGTCAAAACACCGTGAACAGCGCACGCTGTGGCACGACACTAACGAGGCAGAAGGCACACACGTGATGAGAAACGGGCTAAACTACCAAGCTGAACAAGCTGTAAGCGCCCTCTCTGATGCCTCACAACACACTACAATAACTGCACAAACGGAGCGGGGGGCTGCGGGCCGGGGAGACGAGGGGAATCACCGCCGTCATCATTCCACCGGAGACGAGGGGAGGGACGACCAGGGGAACCACCGACGTCATCACCTCACCGGGGATGACTTGGATGATGGCTCTGACACCAGCGTACCCCCTGGTGGAAATAGTGTAAATAACAACAACACACTCAGGTTCTTCCCCTCAACACATAAAGCCAGACCCTCCCGTAAGCTGCATGACTGGCACATAGAGGGCATAAAGCCCATACTGATCCTGGGAGACTCCAACTTGGCCAGGATCTCGAACTTTGAACACCATCAGATCCAGATCGACAGCTACCCTGGGGCCAACTTTTACCACTTCTGGCAAATCCTGAAAAAAACCCCCGCACATCCGCTGACCAGGACGGTGATCATCTCCCTGGGCCTAAACAACCGAGACCAGGACCCCCATAAAACGTCAATTAAACAGCTACGGGCCATATACAGGGCGGCCAGGATGACATTTTCTAACGCAGACATCTACTTTCCCTTAATCAATTATTCAATTTCACTCCCACAGATGCAGAAACGGAACTTGGACATCTTGAATGACTACATTATTAACCACTTACCATACTTACCCAAAGTTCCACAGGATAGGTTCGAAGCGTCGGCAGATAACATCCACTGGACTGCAGCAACGGCGCAGAACATTCTCTCATCGTGGTGCAATGAACTGGAGCTAAATTCCGGCACTGACGTAGCGCACAGTACGCAGAACGAACGGCATATGCCATCACCTGCAGGACGCGCGTCACGCTAGACAATAATACCTTAATAGGCTAATTTGGACAGGAAGTGAAACAACAACACCCTCCCCTTTTTTTATTCATTAGGAAAACGGTGCACAGGATTGGTCAAACCCCCTCTTCATCATAATATTAAAATTTTAAAGTAGTGGGACAGAGTTACAGTGGAAAACTAAGTAAAACTATTGAATATACAATAAACATATAAAAATGAGACCTAATTCCTAAGAAGGAGACTATGGTTAAAGACTAAAATTAACTTTTTTTTAAATAAGGACGAGTGTATGGAAAAATAGAATTATGATGGAAATTAAGACTCTTGATTAACCTGATGAAAGGGAACATAAGCTGATTAGGAAAAAGCAAAGAAGGCACAATGGTGATTCCCAGTAATTTTAAACACGCTGCAGCAGAATAGATGAACTAGATATTTATAATTATTTATTTATTTATTCATCTAATAGTATTATTTATTTATCGAATTGCATGCTTTACATAAGAAAAAGGAATTATGATTCCTTTGTATTTTTGTGTGTACACACAGAACATTGCATATAAAATCCTGAAAAAAATAAAAAAACATATAAAAAAAACAACAAAAAAGTGCATGAGTATATGTACACTTTTGTGTGTGTGTGTATATATGTATATATAGATATATTTATGAAGAAATAATTTCAAAAATACTTTTTATGAAATTTATGGTTTGGTTTTAAAATTGTGGTGTATTGCATGCCTGAGCACTTACCTTAGGGAGGAGCCCTCCTCTACAGCACTTACCTTCGTCTATCCTGGACTGCCAGCAGGCTGGAAAAAAGAAAAAAACAAAAAGTATTATCTTGCCCCATTAAAGGGGACCAGTGGGAATGCTCCATGATGCCATAAACCACAACAGGTGGAATGATGCGAATAGCTGGGCCATCCAGTATTGACATTAAGAGCATAATTTTAGTGATATTCAGTCTTCAACTTGCCCTAATCCTAACCATAGACTTTCTGGTCTTATTCCAATAATATAAATTTAACTCCCCAACTCTCTCTGTCCTAAACCTAACTTCACAAAACCTTCAATATTAATTCCGGCTCAATCCTAACCCTAAGACGCCTGTCCAAATATAGCCATAACCATACATCTTATCCTAACCCTAACCATAATATCAACCTGGCCCTAACCCTAACCAGATACTCACCTGTAGACTTCACTTACCTTAAGCCTGGACCCAGCTTGGCTGGCTGGAAGGTGCATCATGTGGCTCAGCCGGGCCCGCTGCTTGTTCGCTCATCCATCCAACCTGTAGGAAGAAGAAAGAGGAAAAAAACAAAAAAAGTTAAATATATTAAACAACAATAGGAATATAGCCCTTTCTCCACTCCTATGGCAGGACCCACGGTTTGCCTGAGCCTGTGCAACAGAAACCAAACAAGGTATTTATAAACAAAACATTCTCTTTACCTAACCTAGCCCGCGCCAGGAACATGTGGGCACCGCCATAACATCTAGGGAGAGAAACTGAGCTCCTCAGAACAATCACAAGCCATCTTTGAACAAAATGTACTGTCCAATCAGTCTCAATCTCTTCTTCTTCCTACTTGGACATTTACATTAACACGGTATCAGTAAATACATCTCTCATACAGAAATTAATCAATTTAATAAACATTGCCTAATGAATAAATACTCACCTATATTGTATGAAGGAAAAGGCATTGGTTTCCTCTCTGATGATTGATTCCTGAACCTGTTAATTGATATGTTTTACATTATATTTTTAGCAATGGACTTTTTCAGAACACAGACCACACCTTCAGGAGAGGGGCTGGCCCAGATACTCACCCAATCATGAGCCAGAGACACACCTGACACCCTGAAGGACTCATCACTGCACCTTTATACTTACCTGTGTGGGTTCTCCTGACTCCTCTCTACTTTCCCTCTGATGAAGCAGCGATAGGCTGCGAAACGTTAGGGAGACCCAGACCACTGGGTCACATTGTTTGACGTCTTCCTCCTTTTAAAATTAAAATTGATTAATTGTTTTTAAAGTAATTTTTTACTACTTTTATTCGTTTTAACATTTAAATTAATAAAGTGTGAGCTTTTTAATCTACCATCCTGGAGGCTCTCTGCCTTCTACCGAGTGTGCCAAGCTGCGTGCGGTTGTGCAAAAAAACTTTTTTAACCGGAGACTGCATAGCAGGAGACGGGAGACTCACCTGGCTGGACAGCGGCCTGCTCTCCTTTCGTTCCAGGATCCAAGCGGACGTACAGGGCCTGAAAGCGAAAAACAACAAGCAAAGGCACCGCTAAAGAGGATTACCACTCACCGCTGCCAGGAGACCCGCTACGGACACCACCGCTACGCTGAAACGTCGAGCACGACTCACCGACGGGCTAAGGTAGGGCCTCCAATATGGATGGTGGGACTCACACGGGGAGGTTGGCTGCTCACTGTGGCCCTGGTCCACAGGGGGGAGCTCGGGAGGGCCCGCACAGGAACCTGCATATCTCCTCCTCACTAGACAGGAGGAGGAAAAATAGGAGAATCGCCCAGATCAGGCAGTTTTTAGATCCAGACACAAGGGATCTGGCAAAAAGGCATTTTAAACTTATCCAAGCAGTGCACCATAAAAACACTATAGACCAGGCTATCCGCACTAAAACCCCGCCGGCTGGTATGATGAGGCAAATTAAAAAACTATCAGGCTTCATCAAACCAGCGCGCCCCACGCAGGAAACCAAAAATAAAATTCAGGACAATACCAATAAATGGATGGAGGCCAATTTAACAATCCTACAGGACCATTACGCACAAACCATACGCATATACAGGAGGCTGCCTAAAAACAACACGGCGCTTCAGGTGGCCCTGAACTGGGCATCGAAGCGCTATGCCGGCAGACTCTCTCCCAGCACAGCTGCAACCGTTGAGAGCCTGTTGCAGCCAATCATCAACGACCCAGATCTCACCCCTCCGCCTCTTTACTCCTCTTCTCCAGCAGCACCTTCACCTGTACTTCTGCACAGAGACGCACGGGAGGAGCTGGACGAGCCTATTCCATCTTCTTCTCCTCCTCTCACTTCTCCTTCCGGTTTTACTCACCGCGTCTCTCCTCAGGTGCTGCTCCGGAAACAACGAACGCCAGCTCCAGAAACCACGCAATTCACCTCCTCCGCTAACAAACACAGCCATCTCTCCTCCACAGGGCCAGCGAAGCGGACTTCAAAGGGCCGCCCTGCCGTTAACACTTTTTCCGTGCCGGTTCAGGTGCATGCAGCGTTTCACTCCACCCCTGTGACGACCAGAAGCAGAGCGTCTCAGCCACGCCCAGCGGCTCGCCGTTCCGACGCAGCGACCAGGACCACAGACGAGACGGAGGAACTTTCCATCACTCCCGTCCACCGCTCTCCTCCGGGCCGCCCTGCAGAACGACCCGCTCCGACACCACGCACCACACAGTCAAAACACCGTGAACAGCGCACGCTGTGGCACGACACTAACGAGGCAGAAGGCACACACGTGATGAGAAACGGGCTAAACTACCAAGCTGAACAAGCTGTAAGCGCCCTCTCTGATGCCTCACAACACACTACAATAACTGCACAAACGGAGCGGGGGGCTGCGGGCCGGGGAGACGAGGGGAATCACCGCCGTCATCATTCCACCGGAGACGAGGGGAGGGACGACCAGGGGAACCACCGACGTCATCACCTCACCGGGGATGACTTGGATGATGGCTCTGACACCAGCGTACCCCCTGGTGGAAATAGTGTAAATAACAACAACACACTCAGGTTCTTCCCCTCAACACATAAAGCCAGACCCTCCCGTAAGCTGCATGACTGGCACATAGAGGGCATAAAGCCCATACTGATCCTGGGAGACTCCAACTTGGCCAGGATCTCGAACTTTGAACACCATCAGATCCAGATCGACAGCTACCCTGGGGCCAACTTTTACCACTTCTGGCAAATCCTGAAAAAAACCCCCGCACATCCGCTGACCAGGACGGTGATCATCTCCCTGGGCCTAAACAACCGAGACCAGGACCCCCATAAAACGTCAATTAAACAGCTACGGGCCATATACAGGGCGGCCAGGATGACATTTTCTAACGCAGACATCTACTTTCCCTTAATCAATTATTCAATTTCACTCCCACAGATGCAGAAACGGAACTTGGACATCTTGAATGACTACATTATTAACCACTTACCATACTTACCCAAAGTTCCACAGGATAGGTTCGAAGCGTCGGCAGATAACATCCACTGGACTGCAGCAACGGCGCAGAACATTCTCTCATCGTGGTGCAATGAACTGGAGCTAAATTCCGGCACTGACGTAGCGCACAGTACGCAGAACGAACGGCATATGCCATCACCTGCAGGACGCGCGTCACGCTAGACAATAATACCTTAATAGGCTAATTTGGACAGGAAGTGAAACAACAACACCCTCCCCTTTTTTTATTCATTAGGAAAACGGTGCACAGGATTGGTCAAACCCCCTCTTCATCATAATATTAAAATTTTAAAGTAGTGGGAC
The DNA here is from genome assembly GCA_030770545.1 of Macropodus opercularis. Taxonomy (NCBI): domain Eukaryota; kingdom Metazoa; phylum Chordata; class Actinopteri; order Anabantiformes; family Osphronemidae; genus Macropodus; species Macropodus opercularis. Next base: position 19,929,758 of record CM061098.1, on the reverse strand, counting down.
AGAGTTACAGTGGAAAACTAAGTAAAACTATTGAATATACAATAAACATATAAAAATGAGACCTAATTCCTAAGAAGGAGACTATGGTTAAAGACTAAAATTAACTTTTTTTTAAATAAGGACGAGTGTATGGAAAAATAGAATTATGATGGAAATTAAGACTCTTGATTAACCTGATGAAAGGGAACATAAGCTGATTAGGAAAAAGCAAAGAAGGCACAATGGTGATTCCCAGTAATTTTAAACACGCTGCAGCAGAATAGATGAACTAGATATTTATAATTATTTATTTATTTATTCATCTAATAGTATTATTTATTTATCGAATTGCATGCTTTACATAAGAAAAAGGAATTATGATTCCTTTGTATTTTTGTGTGTACACACAGAACATTGCATATAAAATCCTGAAAAAAATAAAAAAACATATAAAAAAAACAACAAAAAAGTGCATGAGTATATGTACACTTTTGTGTGTGTGTGTATATATGTATATATAGATATATTTATGAAGAAATAATTTCAAAAATACTTTTTATGAAATTTATGGTTTGGTTTTAAAATTGTGGTGTATTGCATGCCTGAGCACTTACCTTAGGGAGGAGCCCTCCTCTACAGCACTTACCTTCGTCTATCCTGGACTGCCAGCAGGCTGGAAAAAAGAAAAAAACAAAAAGTATTATCTTGCCCCATTAAAGGGGACCAGTGGGAATGCTCCATGATGCCATAAACCACAACAGGTGGAATGATGCGAATAGCTGGGCCATCCAGTATTGACATTAAGAGCATAATTTTAGTGATATTCAGTCTTCAACTTGCCCTAATCCTAACCATAGACTTTCTGGTCTTATTCCAATAATATAAATTTAACTCCCCAACTCTCTCTGTCCTAAACCTAACTTCACAAAACCTTCAATATTAATTCCGGCTCAATCCTAACCCTAAGACGCCTGTCCAAATATAGCCATAACCATACATCTTATCCTAACCCTAACCATAATATCAACCTGGCCCTAACCCTAACCAGATACTCACCTGTAGACTTCACTTACCTTAAGCCTGGACCCAGCTTGGCTGGCTGGAAGGTGCATCATGTGGCTCAGCCGGGCCCGCTGCTTGTTCGCTCATCCATCCAACCTGTAGGAAGAAGAAAGAGGAAAAAAACAAAAAAAGTTAAATATATTAAACAACAATAGGAATATAGCCCTTTCTCCACTCCTATGGCAGGACCCACGGTTTGCCTGAGCCTGTGCAACAGAAACCAAACAAGGTATTTATAAACAAAACATTCTCTTTACCTAACCTAGCCCGCGCCAGGAACATGTGGGCACCGCCATAACATCTAGGGAGAGAAACTGAGCTCCTCAGAACAATCACAAGCCATCTTTGAACAAAATGTACTGTCCAATCAGTCTCAATCTCTTCTTCTTCCTACTTGGACATTTACATTAACACGGTATCAGTAAATACATCTCTCATACAGAAATTAATCAATTTAATAAACATTGCCTAATGAATAAATACTCACCTATATTGTATGAAGGAAAAGGCATTGGTTTCCTCTCTGATGATTGATTCCTGAACCTGTTAATTGATATGTTTTACATTATATTTTTAGCAATGGACTTTTTCAGAACACAGACCACACCTTCAGGAGAGGGGCTGGCCCAGATACTCACCCAATCATGAGCCAGAGACACACCTGACACCCTGAAGGACTCATCACTGCACCTTTATACTTACCTGTGTGGGTTCTCCTGACTCCTCTCTACTTTCCCTCTGATGAAGCAGCGATAGGCTGCGAAACGTTAGGGAGACCCAGACCACTGGGTCACATTGTTTGACGTCTTCCTCCTTTTAAAATTAAAATTGATTAATTGTTTTTAAAGTAATTTTTTACTACTTTTATTCGTTTTAACATTTAAATTAATAAAGTGTGAGCTTTTTAATCTACCATCCTGGAGGCTCTCTGCCTTCTACCGAGTGTGCCAAGCTGCGTGCGGTTGTGCAAAAAAACTTTTTTAACCGGAGACTGCATAGCAGGAGACGGGAGACTCACCTGGCTGGACAGCGGCCTGCTCTCCTTTCGTTCCAGGATCCAAGCGGACGTACAGGGCCTGAAAGCGAAAAACAACAAGCAAAGGCACCGCTAAAGAGGATTACCACTCACCGCTGCCAGGAGACCCGCTACGGACACCACCGCTACGCTGAAACGTCGAGCACGACTCACCGACGGGCTAAGGTAGGGCCTCCAATATGGATGGTGGGACTCACACGGGGAGGTTGGCTGCTCACTGTGGCCCTGGTCCACAGGGGGGAGCTCGGGAGGGCCCGCACAGGAACCTGCATATCTCCTCCTCACTAGACAGGAGGAGGAAAAATAGGAGAATCGCCCAGATCAGGCAGTTTTTAGATCCAGACACAAGGGATCTGGCAAAAAGGCATTTTAAACTTATCCAAGCAGTGCACCATAAAAACACTATAGACCAGGCTATCCGCACTAAAACCCCGCCGGCTGGTATGATGAGGCAAATTAAAAAACTATCAGGCTTCATCAAACCAGCGCGCCCCACGCAGGAAACCAAAAATAAAATTCAGGACAATACCAATAAATGGATGGAGGCCAATTTAACAATCCTACAGGACCATTACGCACAAACCATACGCATATACAGGAGGCTGCCTAAAAACAACACGGCGCTTCAGGTGGCCCTGAACTGGGCATCGAAGCGCTATGCCGGCAGACTCTCTCCCAGCACAGCTGCAACCGTTGAGAGCCTGTTGCAGCCAATCATCAACGACCCAGATCTCACCCCTCCGCCTCTTTACTCCTCTTCTCCAGCAGCACCTTCACCTGTACTTCTGCACAGAGACGCACGGGAGGAGCTGGACGAGCCTATTCCATCTTCTTCTCCTCCTCTCACTTCTCCTTCCGGTTTTACTCACCGCGTCTCTCCTCAGGTGCTGCTCCGGAAACAACGAACGCCAGCTCCAGAAACCACGCAATTCACCTCCTCCGCTAACAAACACAGCCATCTCTCCTCCACAGGGCCAGCGAAGCGGACTTCAAAGGGCCGCCCTGCCGTTAACACTTTTTCCGTGCCGGTTCAGGTGCATGCAGCGTTTCACTCCACCCCTGTGACGACCAGAAGCAGAGCGTCTCAGCCACGCCCAGCGGCTCGCCGTTCCGACGCAGCGACCAGGACCACAGACGAGACGGAGGAACTTTCCATCACTCCCGTCCACCGCTCTCCTCCGGGCCGCCCTGCAGAACGACCCGCTCCGACACCACGCACCACACAGTCAAAACACCGTGAACAGCGCACGCTGTGGCACGACACTAACGAGGCAGAAGGCACACACGTGATGAGAAACGGGCTAAACTACCAAGCTGAACAAGCTGTAAGCGCCCTCTCTGATGCCTCACAACACACTACAATAACTGCACAAACGGAGCGGGGGGCTGCGGGCCGGGGAGACGAGGGGAATCACCGCCGTCATCATTCCACCGGAGACGAGGGGAGGGACGACCAGGGGAACCACCGACGTCATCACCTCACCGGGGATGACTTGGATGATGGCTCTGACACCAGCGTACCCCCTGGTGGAAATAGTGTAAATAACAACAACACACTCAGGTTCTTCCCCTCAACACATAAAGCCAGACCCTCCCGTAAGCTGCATGACTGGCACATAGAGGGCATAAAGCCCATACTGATCCTGGGAGACTCCAACTTGGCCAGGATCTCGAACTTTGAACACCATCAGATCCAGATCGACAGCTACCCTGGGGCCAACTTTTACCACTTCTGGCAAATCCTGAAAAAAACCCCCGCACATCCGCTGACCAGGACGGTGATCATCTCCCTGGGCCTAAACAACCGAGACCAGGACCCCCATAAAACGTCAATTAAACAGCTACGGGCCATATACAGGGCGGCCAGGATGACATTTTCTAACGCAGACATCTACTTTCCCTTAATCAATTATTCAATTTCACTCCCACAGATGCAGAAACGGAACTTGGACATCTTGAATGACTACATTATTAACCACTTACCATACTTACCCAAAGTTCCACAGGATAGGTTCGAAGCGTCGGCAGATAACATCCACTGGACTGCAGCAACGGCGCAGAACATTCTCTCATCGTGGTGCAATGAACTGGAGCTAAATTCCGGCACTGACGTAGCGCACAGTACGCAGAACGAACGGCATATGCCATCACCTGCAGGACGCGCGTCACGCTAGACAATAATACCTTAATAGGCTAATTTGGACAGGAAGTGAAACAACAACACCCTCCCCTTTTTTTATTCATTAGGAAAACGGTGCACAGGATTGGTCAAACCCCCTCTTCATCATAATATTAAAATTTTAAAGTAGTGGGACAGAGTTACAGTGGAAAACTAAGTAAAACTATTGAATATACAATAAACATATAAAAATGAGACCTAATTCCTAAGAAGGAGACTATGGTTAAAGACTAAAATTAACTTTTTTTTAAATAAGGACGAGTGTATGGAAAAATAGAATTATGATGGAAATTAAGACTCTTGATTAACCTGATGAAAGGGAACATAAGCTGATTAGGAAAAAGCAAAGAAGGCACAATGGTGATTCCCAGTAATTTTAAACACGCTGCAGCAGAATAGATGAACTAGATATTTATAATTATTTATTTATTTATTCATCTAATAGTATTATTTATTTATCGAATTGCATGCTTTACATAAGAAAAAGGAATTATGATTCCTTTGTATTTTTGTGTGTACACACAGAACATTGCATATAAAATCCTGAAAAAAATAAAAAAACATATAAAAAAAACAACAAAAAAGTGCATGAGTATATGTACACTTTTGTGTGTGTGTGTATATATGTATATATAGATATATTTATGAAGAAATAATTTCAAAAATACTTTTTATGAAATTTATGGTTTGGTTTTAAAATTGTGGTGTATTGCATGCCTGAGCACTTACCTTAGGGAGGAGCCCTCCTCTACAGCACTTACCTTCGTCTATCCTGGACTGCCAGCAGGCTGGAAAAAAGAAAAAAACAAAAAGTATTATCTTGCCCCATTAAAGGGGACCAGTGGGAATGCTCCATGATGCCATAAACCACAACAGGTGGAATGATGCGAATAGCTGGGCCATCCAGTATTGACATTAAGAGCATAATTTTAGTGATATTCAGTCTTCAACTTGCCCTAATCCTAACCATAGACTTTCTGGTCTTATTCCAATAATATAAATTTAACTCCCCAACTCTCTCTGTCCTAAACCTAACTTCACAAAACCTTCAATATTAATTCCGGCTCAATCCTAACCCTAAGACGCCTGTCCAAATATAGCCATAACCATACATCTTATCCTAACCCTAACCATAATATCAACCTGGCCCTAACCCTAACCAGATACTCACCTGTAGACTTCACTTACCTTAAGCCTGGACCCAGCTTGGCTGGCTGGAAGGTGCATCATGTGGCTCAGCCGGGCCCGCTGCTTGTTCGCTCATCCATCCAACCTGTAGGAAGAAGAAAGAGGAAAAAAACAAAAAAAGTTAAATATATTAAACAACAATAGGAATATAGCCCTTTCTCCACTCCTATGGCAGGACCCACGGTTTGCCTGAGCCTGTGCAACAGAAACCAAACAAGGTATTTATAAACAAAACATTCTCTTTACCTAACCTAGCCCGCGCCAGGAACATGTGGGCACCGCCATAACATCTAGGGAGAGAAACTGAGCTCCTCAGAACAATCACAAGCCATCTTTGAACAAAATGTACTGTCCAATCAGTCTCAATCTCTTCTTCTTCCTACTTGGACATTTACATTAACACGGTATCAGTAAATACATCTCTCATACAGAAATTAATCAATTTAATAAACATTGCCTAATGAATAAATACTCACCTATATTGTATGAAGGAAAAGGCATTGGTTTCCTCTCTGATGATTGATTCCTGAACCTGTTAATTGATATGTTTTACATTATATTTTTAGCAATGGACTTTTTCAGAACACAGACCACACCTTCAGGAGAGGGGCTGGCCCAGATACTCACCCAATCATGAGCCAGAGACACACCTGACACCCTGAAGGACTCATCACTGCACCTTTATACTTACCTGTGTGGGTTCTCCTGACTCCTCTCTACTTTCCCTCTGATGAAGCAGCGATAGGCTGCGAAACGTTAGGGAGACCCAGACCACTGGGTCACATTGTTTGACGTCTTCCTCCTTTTAAAATTAAAATTGATTAATTGTTTTTAAAGTAATTTTTTACTACTTTTATTCGTTTTAACATTTAAATTAATAAAGTGTGAGCTTTTTAATCTACCATCCTGGAGGCTCTCTGCCTTCTACCGAGTGTGCCAAGCTGCGTGCGGTTGTGCAAAAAAACTTTTTTAACCGGAGACTGCATAGCAGGAGACGGGAGACTCACCTGGCTGGACAGCGGCCTGCTCTCCTTTCGTTCCAGGATCCAAGCGGACGTACAGGGCCTGAAAGCGAAAAACAACAAGCAAAGGCACCGCTAAAGAGGATTACCACTCACCGCTGCCAGGAGACCCGCTACGGACACCACCGCTACGCTGAAACGTCGAGCACGACTCACCGACGGGCTAAGGTAGGGCCTCCAATATGGATGGTGGGACTCACACGGGGAGGTTGGCTGCTCACTGTGGCCCTGGTCCACAGGGGGGAGCTCGGGAGGGCCCGCACAGGAACCTGCATATCTCCTCCTCACTAGACAGGAGGAGGAAAAATAGGAGAATCGCCCAGATCAGGCAGTTTTTAGATCCAGACACAAGGGATCTGGCAAAAAGGCATTTTAAACTTATCCAAGCAGTGCACCATAAAAACACTATAGACCAGGCTATCCGCACTAAAACCCCGCCGGCTGGTATGATGAGGCAAATTAAAAAACTATCAGGCTTCATCAAACCAGCGCGCCCCACGCAGGAAACCAAAAATAAAATTCAGGACAATACCAATAAATGGATGGAGGCCAATTTAACAATCCTACAGGACCATTACGCACAAACCATACGCATATACAGGAGGCTGCCTAAAAACAACACGGCGCTTCAGGTGGCCCTGAACTGGGCATCGAAGCGCTATGCCGGCAGACTCTCTCCCAGCACAGCTGCAACCGTTGAGAGCCTGTTGCAGCCAATCATCAACGACCCAGATCTCACCCCTCCGCCTCTTTACTCCTCTTCTCCAGCAGCACCTTCACCTGTACTTCTGCACAGAGACGCACGGGAGGAGCTGGACGAGCCTATTCCATCTTCTTCTCCTCCTCTCACTTCTCCTTCCGGTTTTACTCACCGCGTCTCTCCTCAGGTGCTGCTCCGGAAACAACGAACGCCAGCTCCAGAAACCACGCAATTCACCTCCTCCGCTAACAAACACAGCCATCTCTCCTCCACAGGGCCAGCGAAGCGGACTTCAAAGGGCCGCCCTGCCGTTAACACTTTTTCCGTGCCGGTTCAGGTGCATGCAGCGTTTCACTCCACCCCTGTGACGACCAGAAGCAGAGCGTCTCAGCCACGCCCAGCGGCTCGCCGTTCCGACGCAGCGACCAGGACCACAGACGAGACGGAGGAACTTTCCATCACTCCCGTCCACCGCTCTCCTCCGGGCCGCCCTGCAGAACGACCCGCTCCGACACCACGCACCACACAGTCAAAACACCGTGAACAGCGCACGCTGTGGCACGACACTAACGAGGCAGAAGGCACACACGTGATGAGAAACGGGCTAAACTACCAAGCTGAACAAGCTGTAAGCGCCCTCTCTGATGCCTCACAACACACTACAATAACTGCACAAACGGAGCGGGGGGCTGCGGGCCGGGGAGACGAGGGGAATCACCGCCGTCATCATTCCACCGGAGACGAGGGGAGGGACGACCAGGGGAACCACCGACGTCATCACCTCACCGGGGATGACTTGGATGATGGCTCTGACACCAGCGTACCCCCTGGTGGAAATAGTGTAAATAACAACAACACACTCAGGTTCTTCCCCTCAACACATAAAGCCAGACCCTCCCGTAAGCTGCATGACTGGCACATAGAGGGCATAAAGCCCATACTGATCCTGGGAGACTCCAACTTGGCCAGGATCTCGAACTTTGAACACCATCAGATCCAGATCGACAGCTACCCTGGGGCCAACTTTTACCACTTCTGGCAAATCCTGAAAAAAACCCCCGCACATCCGCTGACCAGGACGGTGATCATCTCCCTGGGCCTAAACAACCGAGACCAGGACCCCCATAAAACGTCAATTAAACAGCTACGGGCCATATACAGGGCGGCCAGGATGACATTTTCTAACGCAGACATCTACTTTCCCTTAATCAATTATTCAATTTCACTCCCACAGATGCAGAAACGGAACTTGGACATCTTGAATGACTACATTATTAACCACTTACCATACTTACCCAAAGTTCCACAGGATAGGTTCGAAGCGTCGGCAGATAACATCCACTGGACTGCAGCAACGGCGCAGAACATTCTCTCATCGTGGTGCAATGAACTGGAGCTAAATTCCGGCACTGACGTAGCGCACAGTACGCAGAACGAACGGCATATGCCATCACCTGCAGGACGCGCGTCACGCTAGACAATAATACCTTAATAGGCTAATTTGGACAGGAAGTGAAACAACAACACCCTCCCCTTTTTTTATTCATTAGGAAAACGGTGCACAGGATTGGTCAAACCCCCTCTTCATCATAATATTAAAATTTTAAAGTAGTGGGACAGAGTTACAGTGGAAAACTAAGTAAAACTATTGAATATACAATAAACATATAAAAATGAGACCTAATTCCTAAGAAGGAGACTATGGTTAAAGACTAAAATTAACTTTTTTTTAAATAAGGACGAGTGTATGGAAAAATAGAATTATGATGGAAATTAAGACTCTTGATTAACCTGATGAAAGGGAACATAAGCTGATTAGGAAAAAGCAAAGAAGGCACAATGGTGATTCCCAGTAATTTTAAACACGCTGCAGCAGAATAGATGAACTAGATATTTATAATTATTTATTTATTTATTCATCTAATAGTATTATTTATTTATCGAATTGCATGCTTTACATAAGAAAAAGGAATTATGATTCCTTTGTATTTTTGTGTGTACACACAGAACATTGCATATAAAATCCTGAAAAAAATAAAAAAACATATAAAAAAAACAACAAAAAAGTGCATGAGTATATGTACACTTTTGTGTGTGTGTGTATATATGTATATATAGATATATTTATGAAGAAATAATTTCAAAAATACTTTTTATGAAATTTATGGTTTGGTTTTAAAATTGTGGTGTATTGCATGCCTGAGCACTTACCTTAGGGAGGAGCCCTCCTCTACAGCACTTACCTTCGTCTATCCTGGACTGCCAGCAGGCTGGAAAAAAGAAAAAAACAAAAAGTATTATCTTGCCCCATTAAAGGGGACCAGTGGGAATGCTCCATGATGCCATAAACCACAACAGGTGGAATGATGCGAATAGCTGGGCCATCCAGTATTGACATTAAGAGCATAATTTTAGTGATATTCAGTCTTCAACTTGCCCTAATCCTAACCATAGACTTTCTGGTCTTATTCCAATAATATAAATTTAACTCCCCAACTCTCTCTGTCCTAAACCTAACTTCACAAAACCTTCAATATTAATTCCGGCTCAATCCTAACCCTAAGACGCCTGTCCAAATATAGCCATAACCATACATCTTATCCTAACCCTAACCATAATATCAACCTGGCCCTAACCCTAACCAGATACTCACCTGTAGACTTCACTTACCTTAAGCCTGGACCCAGCTTGGCTGGCTGGAAGGTGCATCATGTGGCTCAGCCGGGCCCGCTGCTTGTTCGCTCATCCATCCAACCTGTAGGAAGAAGAAAGAGGAAAAAAACAAAAAAAGTTAAATATATTAAACAACAATAGGAATATAGCCCTTTCTCCACTCCTATGGCAGGACCCACGGTTTGCCTGAGCCTGTGCAACAGAAACCAAACAAGGTATTTATAAACAAAACATTCTCTTTACCTAACCTAGCCCGCGCCAGGAACATGTGGGCACCGCCATAACATCTAGGGAGAGAAACTGAGCTCCTCAGAACAATCACAAGCCATCTTTGAACAAAATGTACTGTCCAATCAGTCTCAATCTCTTCTTCTTCCTACTTGGACATTTACATTAACACGGTATCAGTAAATACATCTCTCATACAGAAATTAATCAATTTAATAAACATTGCCTAATGAATAAATACTCACCTATATTGTATGAAGGAAAAGGCATTGGTTTCCTCTCTGATGATTGATTCCTGAACCTGTTAATTGATATGTTTTACATTATATTTTTAGCAATGGACTTTTTCAGAACACAGACCACACCTTCAGGAGAGGGGCTGGCCCAGATACTCACCCAATCATGAGCCAGAGACACACCTGACACCCTGAAGGACTCATCACTGCACCTTTATACTTACCTGTGTGGGTTCTCCTGACTCCTCTCTACTTTCCCTCTGATGAAGCAGCGATAGGCTGCGAAACGTTAGGGAGACCCAGACCACTGGGTCACATTGTTTGACGTCTTCCTCCTTTTAAAATTAAAATTGATTAATTGTTTTTAAAGTAATTTTTTACTACTTTTATTCGTTTTAACATTTAAATTAATAAAGTGTGAGCTTTTTAATCTACCATCCTGGAGGCTCTCTGCCTTCTACCGAGTGTGCCAAGCTGCGTGCGGTTGTGCAAAAAAACTTTTTTAACCGGAGACTGCATAGCAGGAGACGGGAGACTCACCTGGCTGGACAGCGGCCTGCTCTCCTTTCGTTCCAGGATCCAAGCGGACGTACAGGGCCTGAAAGCGAAAAACAACAAGCAAAGGCACCGCTAAAGAGGATTACCACTCACCGCTGCCAGGAGACCCGCTACGGACACCACCGCTACGCTGAAACGTCGAGCACGACTCACCGACGGGCTAAGGTAGGGCCTCCAATATGGATGGTGGGACTCACACGGGGAGGTTGGCTGCTCACTGTGGCCCTGGTCCACAGGGGGGAGCTCGGGAGGGCCCGCACAGGAACCTGCATATCTCCTCCTCACTAGACAGGAGGAGGAAAAATAGGAGAATCGCCCAGATCAGGCAGTTTTTAGATCCAGACACAAGGGATCTGGCAAAAAGGCATTTTAAACTTATCCAAGCAGTGCACCATAAAAACACTATAGACCAGGCTATCCGCACTAAAACCCCGCCGGCTGGTATGATGAGGCAAATTAAAAAACTATCAGGCTTCATCAAACCAGCGCGCCCCACGCAGGAAACCAAAAATAAAATTCAGGACAATACCAATAAATGGATGGAGGCCAATTTAACAATCCTACAGGACCATTACGCACAAACCATACGCATATACAGGAGGCTGCCTAAAAACAACACGGCGCTTCAGGTGGCCCTGAACTGGGCATCGAAGCGCTATGCCGGCAGACTCTCTCCCAGCACAGCTGCAACCGTTGAGAGCCTGTTGCAGCCAATCATCAACGACCCAGATCTCACCCCTCCGCCTCTTTACTCCTCTTCTCCAGCAGCACCTTCACCTGTACTTCTGCACAGAGACGCACGGGAGGAGCTGGACGAGCCTATTCCATCTTCTTCTCCTCCTCTCACTTCTCCTTCCGGTTTTACTCACCGCGTCTCTCCTCAGGTGCTGCTCCGGAAACAACGAACGCCAGCTCCAGAAACCACGCAATTCACCTCCTCCGCTAACAAACACAGCCATCTCTCCTCCACAGGGCCAGCGAAGCGGACTTCAAAGGGCCGCCCTGCCGTTAACACTTTTTCCGTGCCGGTTCAGGTGCATGCAGCGTTTCACTCCACCCCTGTGACGACCAGAAGCAGAGCGTCTCAGCCACGCCCAGCGGCTCGCCGTTCCGACGCAGCGACCAGGACCACAGACGAGACGGAGGAACTTTCCATCACTCCCGTCCACCGCTCTCCTCCGGGCCGCCCTGCAGAACGACCCGCTCCGACACCACGCACCACACAGTCAAAACACCGTGAACAGCGCACGCTGTGGCACGACACTAACGAGGCAGAAGGCACACACGTGATGAGAAACGGGCTAAACTACCAAGCTGAACAAGCTGTAAGCGCCCTCTCTGATGCCTCACAACACACTACAATAACTGCACAAACGGAGCGGGGGGCTGCGGGCCGGGGAGACGAGGGGAATCACCGCCGTCATCATTCCACCGGAGACGAGGGGAGGGACGACCAGGGGAACCACCGACGTCATCACCTCACCGGGGATGACTTGGATGATGGCTCTGACACCAGCGTACCCCCTGGTGGAAATAGTGTAAATAACAACAACACACTCAGGTTCTTCCCCTCAACACATAAAGCCAGACCCTCCCGTAAGCTGCATGACTGGCACATAGAGGGCATAAAGCCCATACTGATCCTGGGAGACTCCAACTTGGCCAGGATCTCGAACTTTGAACACCATCAGATCCAGATCGACAGCTACCCTGGGGCCAACTTTTACCACTTCTGGCAAATCCTGAAAAAAACCCCCGCACATCCGCTGACCAGGACGGTGATCATCTCCCTGGGCCTAAACAACCGAGACCAGGACCCCCATAAAACGTCAATTAAACAGCTACGGGCCATATACAGGGCGGCCAGGATGACATTTTCTAACGCAGACATCTACTTTCCCTTAATCAATTATTCAATTTCACTCCCACAGATGCAGAAACGGAACTTGGACATCTTGAATGACTACATTATTAACCACTTACCATACTTACCCAAAGTTCCACAGGATAGGTTCGAAGCGTCGGCAGATAACATCCACTGGACTGCAGCAACGGCGCAGAACATTCTCTCATCGTGGTGCAATGAACTGGAGCTAAATTCCGGCACTGACGTAGCGCACAGTACGCAGAACGAACGGCATATGCCATCACCTGCAGGACGCGCGTCACGCTAGACAATAATACCTTAATAGGCTAATTTGGACAGGAAGTGAAACAACAACACCCTCCCCTTTTTTTATTCATTAGGAAAACGGTGCACAGGATTGGTCAAACCCCCTCTTCATCATAATATTAAAATTTTAAAGTAGTGGGACAGAGTTACAGTGGAAAACTAAGTAAAACTATTGAATATACAATAAACATATAAAAATGAGACCTAATTCCTAAGAAGGAGACTATGGTTAAAGACTAAAATTAACTTTTTTTTAAATAAGGACGAGTGTATGGAAAAATAGAATTATGATGGAAATTAAGACTCTTGATTAACCTGATGAAAGGGAACATAAGCTGATTAGGAAAAAGCAAAGAAGGCACAATGGTGATTCCCAGTAATTTTAAACACGCTGCAGCAGAATAGATGAACTAGATATTTATAATTATTTATTTATTTATTCATCTAATAGTATTATTTATTTATCGAATTGCATGCTTTACATAAGAAAAAGGAATTATGATTCCTTTGTATTTTTGTGTGTACACACAGAACATTGCATATAAAATCCTGAAAAAAATAAAAAAACATATAAAAAAAACAACAAAAAAGTGCATGAGTATATGTACACTTTTGTGTGTGTGTGTATATATGTATATATAGATATATTTATGAAGAAATAATTTCAAAAATACTTTTTATGAAATTTATGGTTTGGTTTTAAAATTGTGGTGTATTGCATGCCTGAGCACTTACCTTAGGGAGGAGCCCTCCTCTACAGCACTTACCTTCGTCTATCCTGGACTGCCAGCAGGCTGGAAAAAAGAAAAAAACAAAAAGTATTATCTTGCCCCATTAAAGGGGACCAGTGGGAATGCTCCATGATGCCATAAACCACAACAGGTGGAATGATGCGAATAGCTGGGCCATCCAGTATTGACATTAAGAGCATAATTTTAGTGATATTCAGTCTTCAACTTGCCCTAATCCTAACCATAGACTTTCTGGTCTTATTCCAATAATATAAATTTAACTCCCCAACTCTCTCTGTCCTAAACCTAACTTCACAAAACCTTCAATATTAATTCCGGCTCAATCCTAACCCTAAGACGCCTGTCCAAATATAGCCATAACCATACATCTTATCCTAACCCTAACCATAATATCAACCTGGCCCTAACCCTAACCAGATACTCACCTGTAGACTTCACTTACCTTAAGCCTGGACCCAGCTTGGCTGGCTGGAAGGTGCATCATGTGGCTCAGCCGGGCCCGCTGCTTGTTCGCTCATCCATCCAACCTGTAGGAAGAAGAAAGAGGAAAAAAACAAAAAAAGTTAAATATATTAAACAACAATAGGAATATAGCCCTTTCTCCACTCCTATGGCAGGACCCACGGTTTGCCTGAGCCTGTGCAACAGAAACCAAACAAGGTATTTATAAACAAAACATTCTCTTTCCCTAACCCTACTAACCCTAACCATAGGGCCCTCATGCCTAAACCTAACCGTCAGTCCCCAAACTAGGACTATAACGACTCATTTAACCCTTATCCCTCACCTGGGCATTCCCCTAAACCTAACCGTGGGATCCCTGTGCCTAAACCTAACGATTGAAATCCCAAACGGAGAACTTGAAAATGTCTCTAAGACCGAAAGCAATCAAACTAGGAGGAACAAATCCAAAAAAATGGCAAAGCTCACCCTTTGCAGCTGTCTCACGGCCTCCTGGGGGCTGCAGAGGACGCTTTGACCATATAAAGGAATCTGCAAAACACAAGAGTAACTCAAGTATCGAGGAACATGAGTGACAAGCGTCGGCCCGTGCCTTGCCCTTGGCTCTCCACACCAAACTGCTCTACTCTAAAGGACTAGAGTGGGGGGAGTCATTGAGAAAAAACTCATACACCTAACCCAGCCAGAGCCATCGGACAACCTGTTCCTCTGAAAACTAAAAAAGAGTTACTCACAAGTACCTCCAACCTCCATCTTCCCCCCACGGGACGGAAGAGGGAGGAGGGATGCAGGTGGTGCCTAATCCGGCGGGGTTGTGGTGTTAGTATAACGATGTACACCCACTTCCTATCCCTGCGGAACTCCTTTCCGATTCTGCTCCTCGTGGCGAGGGCCTGAAAAACCTAAAAAACAGAAGACACATGAAATTTTTCCTCCAACCTCCCACTTCCCCCCACGGGACGGAAGAGGGGGGAGGGATGCAGGTGGCGCCTAATCCGGCGGGGTTGTGGTGTTAGTATAACGATGTACACCCACTTCCTTTCCCTGCGGAACTCCTTTCCGATTCTGCTCCTCGTGGTGAGGGCCCGGGAAACCTAAAGACAGAAGATCCTGGAAAACACACCTAATGGACTCACTTTTTCTTTTTTCTTTTTTCTCCTCCAACCTCCCACTTCCCCCCACGGGACGGAAGAGGGAGGAGGGATGCAGGTGGCGCCTAATCCGGCGGGGTTGTGGTGTTAGTATAACGATGTACACCCACTTCCTTTCCCTGCGGAACTCCCTTCCGATTCTGCTCCTCGTGGTGAGGGCCCGGGAAACCTAAAAAACAGAAGAAAGCCATGGAAAAAGACACCTAAGGAACTCACCCCCTATTTTTCTCTTTTTTTCTCCTCCAACCTCCCACTTCCCCCCACGGGACGGAAGAGGGAGGAGGGATGCAGGTGGCGCCTAATCCGGCGGGGTTGTGGTGTTAGTATAACGATGTACACCCACTTCCTATCCCTGCGGAACTCCTTTCCGATTCTGCTCCTCGTGGTGTGGCACCAAGACCTACAAGGATGAAGAGGAAATAACGGAAAAGAACACCAAACCCCGGGAACTTGGACAACCACATCAGTCCATTCTAGTTTCAATTCAATTAGCTCAACTTAAATCCAATAATCATTAGGTGCCTCACCCTAGGTGTCCAAATGACCCAAGACCTAGAACTCGGTTCTGGTCTAGCCCTGACCGGCGACCCATCAGACCTACGATACACCAATGGACTGGGGCAGCTAATACAATGCTAAACTCAACAAATTAGCCCTTAGCTTTCAGAAAACAGACCTAAAAACTCTAACCCTAACCCTAGCTGAGAACGCTAACCCTAACCCTAACGCCAACTCTAACCCGGAAGTCCAACCACGCCCCTAAAATTTGCATATTACCCATGATGCATCTGCAAAAATTGACACCATAACCGAAAACGCTGCTTCAAAACATGGAGACCCCCCGAAAATTGCCCCCCAAGTACACCCGGGAGAACCTCGGCCTCCGCGCTGAAGATCCCCAGAGACTGCCAGATTGACTCTGAAGAACTGTCTCTGAGCTCTTTTGAGAGCTTCAACACCAGAGACCCCCAGAGGGAGTTCTACGAGGGACCCGCAGCGACTCCAGAGCACCATTCCTTAGCCAGCTTGGGGTAGGCAGACAGGTTAGCATAGGGGGGAGCCTGGTCGAAGCGTGGGGGCTTCCAGACTAGCTGGAGGTACGCTCCACCACCAGGAATACTCCCCCTGGGTGGTTACTCTAGACCCTGCTAGCATGGGCGCCTTCCACTGGGGAATGATGGTGAAGCAACGCTTGCTGAACCTGCTAGTTCTCCAGAGGGAGCGCTCGGGGACGGGGATAGGGTTATCCGCTCGGGGCGCTGCCCCGGGTGGCCCTTTTCCCCTAGCCACCGTAGAATGAGCGCCGTCTCCACCGGGGAAGTGCTCAGGGGAGGGAGCGAGCCGACGCTCGGGTCGAGCCGGGCGGGCGACAGCTTGTCCCGGAGCTCCCCGAGTGCCGGTCCCGCTCCCGTTAACGGCAAGACCGAAGAAGACGAGACCCACCTCTCAACCTTGTCTGGGCAGATTGGAGTAACCTAACGGTGCCAACAACCAATCTCAACCTGAACAAGGGGTAAGTAGACGGCCCTCCCGGGTCCACTAGGACAGCACGCGGGATGTGGTGGTCCACGGCGTCAAGGACCTTAAACGTGGCCGAGTCTTCTATGGAGGATAGCTCCGCTCATGCACAGCACATGCTGCACCACACGTGAAGACTGACGGAGGAACCCCCACTGGAAGAAGAGGACTCCACCTGGAACAATTGGACAGAAAAAACAGAAATTAGTTAAAATCTGGTCTTTAATATTAACCCTAAATTGAATTTTAATCCAAATCCTTACCTGACCTTTTGACCCCCGGAATCCAAAACCTCCTGGACAGGAAATCTCAACTCTCCTGAAGAAGAGGACTCCACCTGGAACAACTGGACAGAGAGAAAACTAAAATTAGTTCAAATCTGGCCTTAATATTAATTCATCCTACCTGACCTTTTGACCTCTTAGAATCAAAATCCTCCTAGACAGAAAAACTTAAACTCTTTACACCTAGAAACTCAATTTAACCTTAATTCTGACCTATTGACCTTCTTAACTTAACCAATTCACTCTGATCAATCTAAATTAACCATCAATTCAAACCTTGATTACGCTAAATTTAATGTGCCACTTCTAAAACAAACCAATTGGCTAAGAGGACATACCCTGGGACTTGATCACCCCAGGGGGCCGCCCTTAGGGGAGGGTGTCTAGTGGTAAATGGCCGAAACGCCCGATGAACCTAAGGTACACTACTGATGATATGTCCTCACTATTTAGTTCAAAGTAACTTAGAGCAAACTGTCTAAACCCTAACATGGGACTTATACTAAATCTAACAAGTAGACATCAATGCCTAAACCCAACCTGGCACATTAGCAACAACTTAACCTCAACCTTGGCTTCCTACTAACCCTAACCATAGGGCCCTCATGCCTAAACCTAACCGTCAGTCCCCAAACTAGGACTATAACGACTCATTTAACCCTTATCCCTCACCTGGGCATTCCCCTAAACCTAACCGTGGGATCCCTGTGCCTAAACCTAACGATTGAAATCCCAAACGGAGAACTTGAAAATGTCTCTAAGACCGAAAGCAATCAAACTAGGAGGAACAAATCCAAAAAAATGGCAAAGCTCACCCTTTGCAGCTGTCTCACGGCCTCCTGGGGGCTGCAGAGGACGCTTTGACCATATAAAGGAATCTGCAAAACACAAGAGTAACTCAAGTATCGAGGAACATGAGTGACAAGCGTCGGCCCGTGCCTTGCCCTTGGCTCTCCACACCAAACTGCTCTACTCTAAAGGACTAGAGTGGGGGGAGTCATTGAGAAAAAACTCATACACCTAACCCAGCCAGAGCCATCGGACAACCTGTTCCTCTGAAAACTAAAAAAGAGTTACTCACAAGTACCTCCAACCTCCATCTTCCCCCCACGGGACGGAAGAGGGAGGAGGGATGCAGGTGGTGCCTAATCCGGCGGGGTTGTGGTGTTAGTATAACGATGTACACCCACTTCCTATCCCTGCGGAACTCCTTTCCGATTCTGCTCCTCGTGGCGAGGGCCTGAAAAACCTAAAAAACAGAAGACACATGAAATTTTTCCTCCAACCTCCCACTTCCCCCCACGGGACGGAAGAGGGGGGAGGGATGCAGGTGGCGCCTAATCCGGCGGGGTTGTGGTGTTAGTATAACGATGTACACCCACTTCCTTTCCCTGCGGAACTCCTTTCCGATTCTGCTCCTCGTGGTGAGGGCCCGGGAAACCTAAAGACAGAAGATCCTGGAAAACACACCTAATGGACTCACTTTTTCTTTTTTCTTTTTTCTCCTCCAACCTCCCACTTCCCCCCACGGGACGGAAGAGGGAGGAGGGATGCAGGTGGCGCCTAATCCGGCGGGGTTGTGGTGTTAGTATAACGATGTACACCCACTTCCTTTCCCTGCGGAACTCCCTTCCGATTCTGCTCCTCGTGGTGAGGGCCCGGGAAACCTAAAAAACAGAAGAAAGCCATGGAAAAAGACACCTAAGGAACTCACCCCCTATTTTTCTCTTTTTTTCTCCTCCAACCTCCCACTTCCCCCCACGGGACGGAAGAGGGAGGAGGGATGCAGGTGGCGCCTAATCCGGCGGGGTTGTGGTGTTAGTATAACGATGTACACCCACTTCCTATCCCTGCGGAACTCCTTTCCGATTCTGCTCCTCGTGGTGTGGCACCAAGACCTACAAGGATGAAGAGGAAATAACGGAAAAGAACACCAAACCCCGGGAACTTGGACAACCACATCAGTCCATTCTAGTTTCAATTCAATTAGCTCAACTTAAATCCAATAATCATTAGGTGCCTCACCCTAGGTGTCCAAATGACCCAAGACCTAGAACTCGGTTCTGGTCTAGCCCTGACCGGCGACCCATCAGACCTACGATACACCAATGGACTGGGGCAGCTAATACAATGCTAAACTCAACAAATTAGCCCTTAGCTTTCAGAAAACAGACCTAAAAACTCTAACCCTAACCCTAGCTGAGAACGCTAACCCTAACCCTAACGCCAACTCTAACCCGGAAGTCCAACCACGCCCCTAAAATTTGCATATTACCCATGATGCATCTGCAAAAATTGACACCATAACCGAAAACGCTGCTTCAAAACATGGAGACCCCCCGAAAATTGCCCCCCAAGTACACCCGGGAGAACCTCGGCCTCCGCGCTGAAGATCCCCAGAGACTGCCAGATTGACTCTGAAGAACTGTCTCTGAGCTCTTTTGAGAGCTTCAACACCAGAGACCCCCAGAGGGAGTTCTACGAGGGACCCGCAGCGACTCCAGAGCACCATTCCTTAGCCAGCTTGGGGTAGGCAGACAGGTTAGCATAGGGGGGAGCCTGGTCGAAGCGTGGGGGCTTCCAGACTAGCTGGAGGTACGCTCCACCACCAGGAATACTCCCCCTGGGTGGTTACTCTAGACCCTGCTAGCATGGGCGCCTTCCACTGGGGAATGATGGTGAAGCAACGCTTGCTGAACCTGCTAGTTCTCCAGAGGGAGCGCTCGGGGACGGGGATAGGGTTATCCGCTCGGGGCGCTGCCCCGGGTGGCCCTTTTCCCCTAGCCACCGTAGAATGAGCGCCGTCTCCACCGGGGAAGTGCTCAGGGGAGGGAGCGAGCCGACGCTCGGGTCGAGCCGGGCGGGCGACAGCTTGTCCCGGAGCTCCCCGAGTGCCGGTCCCGCTCCCGTTAACGGCAAGACCGAAGAAGACGAGACCCACCTCTCAACCTTGTCTGGGCAGATTGGAGTAACCTAACGGTGCCAACAACCAATCTCAACCTGAACAAGGGGTAAGTAGACGGCCCTCCCGGGTCCACTAGGACAGCACGCGGGATGTGGTGGTCCACGGCGTCAAGGACCTTAAACGTGGCCGAGTCTTCTATGGAGGATAGCTCCGCTCATGCACAGCACATGCTGCACCACACGTGAAGACTGACGGAGGAACCCCCACTGGAAGAAGAGGACTCCACCTGGAACAATTGGACAGAAAAAACAGAAATTAGTTAAAATCTGGTCTTTAATATTAACCCTAAATTGAATTTTAATCCAAATCCTTACCTGACCTTTTGACCCCCGGAATCCAAAACCTCCTGGACAGGAAATCTCAACTCTCCTGAAGAAGAGGACTCCACCTGGAACAACTGGACAGAGAGAAAACTAAAATTAGTTCAAATCTGGCCTTAATATTAATTCATCCTACCTGACCTTTTGACCTCTTAGAATCAAAATCCTCCTAGACAGAAAAACTTAAACTCTTTACACCTAGAAACTCAATTTAACCTTAATTCTGACCTATTGACCTTCTTAACTTAACCAATTCACTCTGATCAATCTAAATTAACCATCAATTCAAACCTTGATTACGCTAAATTTAATGTGCCACTTCTAAAACAAACCAATTGGCTAAGAGGACATACCCTGGGACTTGATCACCCCAGGGGGCCGCCCTTAGGGGAGGGTGTCTAGTGGTAAATGGCCGAAACGCCCGATGAACCTAAGGTACACTACTGATGATATGTCCTCACTATTTAGTTCAAAGTAACTTAGAGCAAACTGTCTAAACCCTAACATGGGACTTATACTAAATCTAACAAGTAGACATCAATGCCTAAACCCAACCTGGCACATTAGCAACAACTTAACCTCAACCTTGGCTTCCTACTAACCCTAACCATAGGGCCCTCATGCCTAAACCTAACCGTCAGTCCCCAAACTAGGACTATAACGACTCATTTAACCCTTATCCCTCACCTGGGCATTCCCCTAAACCTAACCGTGGGATCCCTGTGCCTAAACCTAACGATTGAAATCCCAAACGGAGAACTTGAAAATGTCTCTAAGACCGAAAGCAATCAAACTAGGAGGAACAAATCCAAAAAAATGGCAAAGCTCACCCTTTGCAGCTGTCTCACGGCCTCCTGGGGGCTGCAGAGGACGCTTTGACCATATAAAGGAATCTGCAAAACACAAGAGTAACTCAAGTATCGAGGAACATGAGTGACAAGCGTCGGCCCGTGCCTTGCCCTTGGCTCTCCACACCAAACTGCTCTACTCTAAAGGACTAGAGTGGGGGGAGTCATTGAGAAAAAACTCATACACCTAACCCAGCCAGAGCCATCGGACAACCTGTTCCTCTGAAAACTAAAAAAGAGTTACTCACAAGTACCTCCAACCTCCATCTTCCCCCCACGGGACGGAAGAGGGAGGAGGGATGCAGGTGGTGCCTAATCCGGCGGGGTTGTGGTGTTAGTATAACGATGTACACCCACTTCCTATCCCTGCGGAACTCCTTTCCGATTCTGCTCCTCGTGGCGAGGGCCTGAAAAACCTAAAAAACAGAAGACACATGAAATTTTTCCTCCAACCTCCCACTTCCCCCCACGGGACGGAAGAGGGGGGAGGGATGCAGGTGGCGCCTAATCCGGCGGGGTTGTGGTGTTAGTATAACGATGTACACCCACTTCCTTTCCCTGCGGAACTCCTTTCCGATTCTGCTCCTCGTGGTGAGGGCCCGGGAAACCTAAAGACAGAAGATCCTGGAAAACACACCTAATGGACTCACTTTTTCTTTTTTCTTTTTTCTCCTCCAACCTCCCACTTCCCCCCACGGGACGGAAGAGGGAGGAGGGATGCAGGTGGCGCCTAATCCGGCGGGGTTGTGGTGTTAGTATAACGATGTACACCCACTTCCTTTCCCTGCGGAACTCCCTTCCGATTCTGCTCCTCGTGGTGAGGGCCCGGGAAACCTAAAAAACAGAAGAAAGCCATGGAAAAAGACACCTAAGGAACTCACCCCCTATTTTTCTCTTTTTTTCTCCTCCAACCTCCCACTTCCCCCCACGGGACGGAAGAGGGAGGAGGGATGCAGGTGGCGCCTAATCCGGCGGGGTTGTGGTGTTAGTATAACGATGTACACCCACTTCCTATCCCTGCGGAACTCCTTTCCGATTCTGCTCCTCGTGGTGTGGCACCAAGACCTACAAGGATGAAGAGGAAATAACGGAAAAGAACACCAAACCCCGGGAACTTGGACAACCACATCAGTCCATTCTAGTTTCAATTCAATTAGCTCAACTTAAATCCAATAATCATTAGGTGCCTCACCCTAGGTGTCCAAATGACCCAAGACCTAGAACTCGGTTCTGGTCTAGCCCTGACCGGCGACCCATCAGACCTACGATACACCAATGGACTGGGGCAGCTAATACAATGCTAAACTCAACAAATTAGCCCTTAGCTTTCAGAAAACAGACCTAAAAACTCTAACCCTAACCCTAGCTGAGAACGCTAACCCTAACCCTAACGCCAACTCTAACCCGGAAGTCCAACCACGCCCCTAAAATTTGCATATTACCCATGATGCATCTGCAAAAATTGACACCATAACCGAAAACGCTGCTTCAAAACATGGAGACCCCCCGAAAATTGCCCCCCAAGTACACCCGGGAGAACCTCGGCCTCCGCGCTGAAGATCCCCAGAGACTGCCAGATTGACTCTGAAGAACTGTCTCTGAGCTCTTTTGAGAGCTTCAACACCAGAGACCCCCAGAGGGAGTTCTACGAGGGACCCGCAGCGACTCCAGAGCACCATTCCTTAGCCAGCTTGGGGTAGGCAGACAGGTTAGCATAGGGGGGAGCCTGGTCGAAGCGTGGGGGCTTCCAGACTAGCTGGAGGTACGCTCCACCACCAGGAATACTCCCCCTGGGTGGTTACTCTAGACCCTGCTAGCATGGGCGCCTTCCACTGGGGAATGATGGTGAAGCAACGCTTGCTGAACCTGCTAGTTCTCCAGAGGGAGCGCTCGGGGACGGGGATAGGGTTATCCGCTCGGGGCGCTGCCCCGGGTGGCCCTTTTCCCCTAGCCACCGTAGAATGAGCGCCGTCTCCACCGGGGAAGTGCTCAGGGGAGGGAGCGAGCCGACGCTCGGGTCGAGCCGGGCGGGCGACAGCTTGTCCCGGAGCTCCCCGAGTGCCGGTCCCGCTCCCGTTAACGGCAAGACCGAAGAAGACGAGACCCACCTCTCAACCTTGTCTGGGCAGATTGGAGTAACC
The DNA here is from genome assembly GCA_030770545.1 of Macropodus opercularis. Lineage (NCBI taxonomy): Eukaryota > Metazoa > Chordata > Actinopteri > Anabantiformes > Osphronemidae > Macropodus > Macropodus opercularis. The sequence goes on along the minus strand of CM061098.1, from coordinate 19,906,283 downwards.
TAACGGTGCCAACAACCAATCTCAACCTGAACAAGGGGTAAGTAGACGGCCCTCCCGGGTCCACTAGGACAGCACGCGGGATGTGGTGGTCCACGGCGTCAAGGACCTTAAACGTGGCCGAGTCTTCTATGGAGGATAGCTCCGCTCATGCACAGCACATGCTGCACCACACGTGAAGACTGACGGAGGAACCCCCACTGGAAGAAGAGGACTCCACCTGGAACAATTGGACAGAAAAAACAGAAATTAGTTAAAATCTGGTCTTTAATATTAACCCTAAATTGAATTTTAATCCAAATCCTTACCTGACCTTTTGACCCCCGGAATCCAAAACCTCCTGGACAGGAAATCTCAACTCTCCTGAAGAAGAGGACTCCACCTGGAACAACTGGACAGAGAGAAAACTAAAATTAGTTCAAATCTGGCCTTAATATTAATTCATCCTACCTGACCTTTTGACCTCTTAGAATCAAAATCCTCCTAGACAGAAAAACTTAAACTCTTTACACCTAGAAACTCAATTTAACCTTAATTCTGACCTATTGACCTTCTTAACTTAACCAATTCACTCTGATCAATCTAAATTAACCATCAATTCAAACCTTGATTACGCTAAATTTAATGTGCCACTTCTAAAACAAACCAATTGGCTAAGAGGACATACCCTGGGACTTGATCACCCCAGGGGGCCGCCCTTAGGGGAGGGTGTCTAGTGGTAAATGGCCGAAACGCCCGATGAACCTAAGGTACACTACTGATGATATGTCCTCACTATTTAGTTCAAAGTAACTTAGAGCAAACTGTCTAAACCCTAACATGGGACTTATACTAAATCTAACAAGTAGACATCAATGCCTAAACCCAACCTGGCACATTAGCAACAACTTAACCTCAACCTTGGCTTCCTACTAACCCTAACCATAGGGCCCTCATGCCTAAACCTAACCGTCAGTCCCCAAACTAGGACTATAACGACTCATTTAACCCTTATCCCTCACCTGGGCATTCCCCTAAACCTAACCGTGGGATCCCTGTGCCTAAACCTAACGATTGAAATCCCAAACGGAGAACTTGAAAATGTCTCTAAGACCGAAAGCAATCAAACTAGGAGGAACAAATCCAAAAAAATGGCAAAGCTCACCCTTTGCAGCTGTCTCACGGCCTCCTGGGGGCTGCAGAGGACGCTTTGACCATATAAAGGAATCTGCAAAACACAAGAGTAACTCAAGTATCGAGGAACATGAGTGACAAGCGTCGGCCCGTGCCTTGCCCTTGGCTCTCCACACCAAACTGCTCTACTCTAAAGGACTAGAGTGGGGGGAGTCATTGAGAAAAAACTCATACACCTAACCCAGCCAGAGCCATCGGACAACCTGTTCCTCTGAAAACTAAAAAAGAGTTACTCACAAGTACCTCCAACCTCCATCTTCCCCCCACGGGACGGAAGAGGGAGGAGGGATGCAGGTGGTGCCTAATCCGGCGGGGTTGTGGTGTTAGTATAACGATGTACACCCACTTCCTATCCCTGCGGAACTCCTTTCCGATTCTGCTCCTCGTGGCGAGGGCCTGAAAAACCTAAAAAACAGAAGACACATGAAATTTTTCCTCCAACCTCCCACTTCCCCCCACGGGACGGAAGAGGGGGGAGGGATGCAGGTGGCGCCTAATCCGGCGGGGTTGTGGTGTTAGTATAACGATGTACACCCACTTCCTTTCCCTGCGGAACTCCTTTCCGATTCTGCTCCTCGTGGTGAGGGCCCGGGAAACCTAAAGACAGAAGATCCTGGAAAACACACCTAATGGACTCACTTTTTCTTTTTTCTTTTTTCTCCTCCAACCTCCCACTTCCCCCCACGGGACGGAAGAGGGAGGAGGGATGCAGGTGGCGCCTAATCCGGCGGGGTTGTGGTGTTAGTATAACGATGTACACCCACTTCCTTTCCCTGCGGAACTCCCTTCCGATTCTGCTCCTCGTGGTGAGGGCCCGGGAAACCTAAAAAACAGAAGAAAGCCATGGAAAAAGACACCTAAGGAACTCACCCCCTATTTTTCTCTTTTTTTCTCCTCCAACCTCCCACTTCCCCCCACGGGACGGAAGAGGGAGGAGGGATGCAGGTGGCGCCTAATCCGGCGGGGTTGTGGTGTTAGTATAACGATGTACACCCACTTCCTATCCCTGCGGAACTCCTTTCCGATTCTGCTCCTCGTGGTGTGGCACCAAGACCTACAAGGATGAAGAGGAAATAACGGAAAAGAACACCAAACCCCGGGAACTTGGACAACCACATCAGTCCATTCTAGTTTCAATTCAATTAGCTCAACTTAAATCCAATAATCATTAGGTGCCTCACCCTAGGTGTCCAAATGACCCAAGACCTAGAACTCGGTTCTGGTCTAGCCCTGACCGGCGACCCATCAGACCTACGATACACCAATGGACTGGGGCAGCTAATACAATGCTAAACTCAACAAATTAGCCCTTAGCTTTCAGAAAACAGACCTAAAAACTCTAACCCTAACCCTAGCTGAGAACGCTAACCCTAACCCTAACGCCAACTCTAACCCGGAAGTCCAACCACGCCCCTAAAATTTGCATATTACCCATGATGCATCTGCAAAAATTGACACCATAACCGAAAACGCTGCTTCAAAACATGGAGACCCCCCGAAAATTGCCCCCCAAGTACACCCGGGAGAACCTCGGCCTCCGCGCTGAAGATCCCCAGAGACTGCCAGATTGACTCTGAAGAACTGTCTCTGAGCTCTTTTGAGAGCTTCAACACCAGAGACCCCCAGAGGGAGTTCTACGAGGGACCCGCAGCGACTCCAGAGCACCATTCCTTAGCCAGCTTGGGGTAGGCAGACAGGTTAGCATAGGGGGGAGCCTGGTCGAAGCGTGGGGGCTTCCAGACTAGCTGGAGGTACGCTCCACCACCAGGAATACTCCCCCTGGGTGGTTACTCTAGACCCTGCTAGCATGGGCGCCTTCCACTGGGGAATGATGGTGAAGCAACGCTTGCTGAACCTGCTAGTTCTCCAGAGGGAGCGCTCGGGGACGGGGATAGGGTTATCCGCTCGGGGCGCTGCCCCGGGTGGCCCTTTTCCCCTAGCCACCGTAGAATGAGCGCCGTCTCCACCGGGGAAGTGCTCAGGGGAGGGAGCGAGCCGACGCTCGGGTCGAGCCGGGCGGGCGACAGCTTGTCCCGGAGCTCCCCGAGTGCCGGTCCCGCTCCCGTTAACGGCAAGACCGAAGAAGACGAGACCCACCTCTCAACCTTGTCTGGGCAGATTGGAGTAACCTAACGGTGCCAACAACCAATCTCAACCTGAACAAGGGGTAAGTAGACGGCCCTCCCGGGTCCACTAGGACAGCACGCGGGATGTGGTGGTCCACGGCGTCAAGGACCTTAAACGTGGCCGAGTCTTCTATGGAGGATAGCTCCGCTCATGCACAGCACATGCTGCACCACACGTGAAGACTGACGGAGGAACCCCCACTGGAAGAAGAGGACTCCACCTGGAACAATTGGACAGAAAAAACAGAAATTAGTTAAAATCTGGTCTTTAATATTAACCCTAAATTGAATTTTAATCCAAATCCTTACCTGACCTTTTGACCCCCGGAATCCAAAACCTCCTGGACAGGAAATCTCAACTCTCCTGAAGAAGAGGACTCCACCTGGAACAACTGGACAGAGAGAAAACTAAAATTAGTTCAAATCTGGCCTTAATATTAATTCATCCTACCTGACCTTTTGACCTCTTAGAATCAAAATCCTCCTAGACAGAAAAACTTAAACTCTTTACACCTAGAAACTCAATTTAACCTTAATTCTGACCTATTGACCTTCTTAACTTAACCAATTCACTCTGATCAATCTAAATTAACCATCAATTCAAACCTTGATTACGCTAAATTTAATGTGCCACTTCTAAAACAAACCAATTGGCTAAGAGGACATACCCTGGGACTTGATCACCCCAGGGGGCCGCCCTTAGGGGAGGGTGTCTAGTGGTAAATGGCCGAAACGCCCGATGAACCTAAGGTACACTACTGATGATATGTCCTCACTATTTAGTTCAAAGTAACTTAGAGCAAACTGTCTAAACCCTAACATGGGACTTATACTAAATCTAACAAGTAGACATCAATGCCTAAACCCAACCTGGCACATTAGCAACAACTTAACCTCAACCTTGGCTTCCTACTAACCCTAACCATAGGGCCCTCATGCCTAAACCTAACCGTCAGTCCCCAAACTAGGACTATAACGACTCATTTAACCCTTATCCCTCACCTGGGCATTCCCCTAAACCTAACCGTGGGATCCCTGTGCCTAAACCTAACGATTGAAATCCCAAACGGAGAACTTGAAAATGTCTCTAAGACCGAAAGCAATCAAACTAGGAGGAACAAATCCAAAAAAATGGCAAAGCTCACCCTTTGCAGCTGTCTCACGGCCTCCTGGGGGCTGCAGAGGACGCTTTGACCATATAAAGGAATCTGCAAAACACAAGAGTAACTCAAGTATCGAGGAACATGAGTGACAAGCGTCGGCCCGTGCCTTGCCCTTGGCTCTCCACACCAAACTGCTCTACTCTAAAGGACTAGAGTGGGGGGAGTCATTGAGAAAAAACTCATACACCTAACCCAGCCAGAGCCATCGGACAACCTGTTCCTCTGAAAACTAAAAAAGAGTTACTCACAAGTACCTCCAACCTCCATCTTCCCCCCACGGGACGGAAGAGGGAGGAGGGATGCAGGTGGTGCCTAATCCGGCGGGGTTGTGGTGTTAGTATAACGATGTACACCCACTTCCTATCCCTGCGGAACTCCTTTCCGATTCTGCTCCTCGTGGCGAGGGCCTGAAAAACCTAAAAAACAGAAGACACATGAAATTTTTCCTCCAACCTCCCACTTCCCCCCACGGGACGGAAGAGGGGGGAGGGATGCAGGTGGCGCCTAATCCGGCGGGGTTGTGGTGTTAGTATAACGATGTACACCCACTTCCTTTCCCTGCGGAACTCCTTTCCGATTCTGCTCCTCGTGGTGAGGGCCCGGGAAACCTAAAGACAGAAGATCCTGGAAAACACACCTAATGGACTCACTTTTTCTTTTTTCTTTTTTCTCCTCCAACCTCCCACTTCCCCCCACGGGACGGAAGAGGGAGGAGGGATGCAGGTGGCGCCTAATCCGGCGGGGTTGTGGTGTTAGTATAACGATGTACACCCACTTCCTTTCCCTGCGGAACTCCCTTCCGATTCTGCTCCTCGTGGTGAGGGCCCGGGAAACCTAAAAAACAGAAGAAAGCCATGGAAAAAGACACCTAAGGAACTCACCCCCTATTTTTCTCTTTTTTTCTCCTCCAACCTCCCACTTCCCCCCACGGGACGGAAGAGGGAGGAGGGATGCAGGTGGCGCCTAATCCGGCGGGGTTGTGGTGTTAGTATAACGATGTACACCCACTTCCTATCCCTGCGGAACTCCTTTCCGATTCTGCTCCTCGTGGTGTGGCACCAAGACCTACAAGGATGAAGAGGAAATAACGGAAAAGAACACCAAACCCCGGGAACTTGGACAACCACATCAGTCCATTCTAGTTTCAATTCAATTAGCTCAACTTAAATCCAATAATCATTAGGTGCCTCACCCTAGGTGTCCAAATGACCCAAGACCTAGAACTCGGTTCTGGTCTAGCCCTGACCGGCGACCCATCAGACCTACGATACACCAATGGACTGGGGCAGCTAATACAATGCTAAACTCAACAAATTAGCCCTTAGCTTTCAGAAAACAGACCTAAAAACTCTAACCCTAACCCTAGCTGAGAACGCTAACCCTAACCCTAACGCCAACTCTAACCCGGAAGTCCAACCACGCCCCTAAAATTTGCATATTACCCATGATGCATCTGCAAAAATTGACACCATAACCGAAAACGCTGCTTCAAAACATGGAGACCCCCCGAAAATTGCCCCCCAAGTACACCCGGGAGAACCTCGGCCTCCGCGCTGAAGATCCCCAGAGACTGCCAGATTGACTCTGAAGAACTGTCTCTGAGCTCTTTTGAGAGCTTCAACACCAGAGACCCCCAGAGGGAGTTCTACGAGGGACCCGCAGCGACTCCAGAGCACCATTCCTTAGCCAGCTTGGGGTAGGCAGACAGGTTAGCATAGGGGGGAGCCTGGTCGAAGCGTGGGGGCTTCCAGACTAGCTGGAGGTACGCTCCACCACCAGGAATACTCCCCCTGGGTGGTTACTCTAGACCCTGCTAGCATGGGCGCCTTCCACTGGGGAATGATGGTGAAGCAACGCTTGCTGAACCTGCTAGTTCTCCAGAGGGAGCGCTCGGGGACGGGGATAGGGTTATCCGCTCGGGGCGCTGCCCCGGGTGGCCCTTTTCCCCTAGCCACCGTAGAATGAGCGCCGTCTCCACCGGGGAAGTGCTCAGGGGAGGGAGCGAGCCGACGCTCGGGTCGAGCCGGGCGGGCGACAGCTTGTCCCGGAGCTCCCCGAGTGCCGGTCCCGCTCCCGTTAACGGCAAGACCGAAGAAGACGAGACCCACCTCTCAACCTTGTCTGGGCAGATTGGAGTAACCTAACGGTGCCAACAACCAATCTCAACCTGAACAAGGGGTAAGTAGACGGCCCTCCCGGGTCCACTAGGACAGCACGCGGGATGTGGTGGTCCACGGCGTCAAGGACCTTAAACGTGGCCGAGTCTTCTATGGAGGATAGCTCCGCTCATGCACAGCACATGCTGCACCACACGTGAAGACTGACGGAGGAACCCCCACTGGAAGAAGAGGACTCCACCTGGAACAATTGGACAGAAAAAACAGAAATTAGTTAAAATCTGGTCTTTAATATTAACCCTAAATTGAATTTTAATCCAAATCCTTACCTGACCTTTTGACCCCCGGAATCCAAAACCTCCTGGACAGGAAATCTCAACTCTCCTGAAGAAGAGGACTCCACCTGGAACAACTGGACAGAGAGAAAACTAAAATTAGTTCAAATCTGGCCTTAATATTAATTCATCCTACCTGACCTTTTGACCTCTTAGAATCAAAATCCTCCTAGACAGAAAAACTTAAACTCTTTACACCTAGAAACTCAATTTAACCTTAATTCTGACCTATTGACCTTCTTAACTTAACCAATTCACTCTGATCAATCTAAATTAACCATCAATTCAAACCTTGATTACGCTAAATTTAATGTGCCACTTCTAAAACAAACCAATTGGCTAAGAGGACATACCCTGGGACTTGATCACCCCAGGGGGCCGCCCTTAGGGGAGGGTGTCTAGTGGTAAATGGCCGAAACGCCCGATGAACCTAAGGTACACTACTGATGATATGTCCTCACTATTTAGTTCAAAGTAACTTAGAGCAAACTGTCTAAACCCTAACATGGGACTTATACTAAATCTAACAAGTAGACATCAATGCCTAAACCCAACCTGGCACATTAGCAACAACTTAACCTCAACCTTGGCTTCCTACTAACCCTAACCATAGGGCCCTCATGCCTAAACCTAACCGTCAGTCCCCAAACTAGGACTATAACGACTCATTTAACCCTTATCCCTCACCTGGGCATTCCCCTAAACCTAACCGTGGGATCCCTGTGCCTAAACCTAACGATTGAAATCCCAAACGGAGAACTTGAAAATGTCTCTAAGACCGAAAGCAATCAAACTAGGAGGAACAAATCCAAAAAAATGGCAAAGCTCACCCTTTGCAGCTGTCTCACGGCCTCCTGGGGGCTGCAGAGGACGCTTTGACCATATAAAGGAATCTGCAAAACACAAGAGTAACTCAAGTATCGAGGAACATGAGTGACAAGCGTCGGCCCGTGCCTTGCCCTTGGCTCTCCACACCAAACTGCTCTACTCTAAAGGACTAGAGTGGGGGGAGTCATTGAGAAAAAACTCATACACCTAACCCTAACCCTAACCCTAACCCCTAACCCTAACCCTAACCCTAACCCTAACCCTCATGCCTAAACCTAACCGTTAGACTCCAAACTAGGACTCTAACAACTAAATTAACCCTTATCCCTCACCTGGGCATTCCCCTAAACCTAACCGTGGGATCCCTGTACCTAACCCTAACGATTGAAATCCCAAACGGAGAACTTGAAAATGTCTCTAAGACCGAAAGCAATCAAACTAGGAGGACCAAATCCAAAAAAATGGCAAAGCTCACCCTTTGCAGCTGTCTCACGGCCTCCTGGGGGCTGCAGAGGACGCTTTGACCATATAAAGGAATCTGCAAAACACAAGAGTAACTCAAGTATCGAGGAACATGAGTGACAAGCGTCGGCCCGTGCCTTGCCCTTGGCTCTCCACACCAAACTGCTCTACTCTAAAGGACTAGAGTGGGGGGAGTCATTGAGAAAAAACTCATACACCTAACCCAGCCAGAGCCATCGGACAACCTGTTCCTCTGAAAACTAAAAAAGAGTTACTCACAAGTACCTCCAACCTCCATCTTCCCCCCACGGGACGGAAGAGGGAGGAGGGATGCAGGTGGCGCCTAATCCGGCGGGGTTGTGGTGTTAGTATAACGATGTACACCCACTTCCTATCCCTGCGGAACTCCTTTCCGATTCTGCTCCTCGTGGCGAGGGCCTGAAAAACCTAAAAAACAGAAGACACATGAAATTTTTCCTCCAACCTCCCACTTCCCCCCACGGGACGGAAGAGGGGGGAGGGATGCAGGTGGCGCCTAATCCGGCGGGGTTGTGGTGTTAGTATAACGATGTACACCCACTTCCTTTCCCTGCGGAACTCCTTTCCGATTCTGCTCCTCGTGGTGAGGGCCCGGGAAACCTAAAGACAGAAGATCCTGGAAAACACACCTAATGGACTCACTTTTTCTTTTTTCTTTTTTCTCCTCCAACCTCCCACTTCCCCCCACGGGACGGAAGAGGGGGGAGGGATGCAGGTGGCGCCTAATCCGGCGGGGTTGTGGTGTTAGTATAACGATGTACACCCACTTCCTTTCCCTGCGGAACTCCTTTCCGATTCTGCTCCTCGTGGTGAGGGCCCGGGAAACCTAAAAACAGAAGAAAGCCATGGAAAAAGACACCTAAGGAACTCACCCCCTATTTTTCTCTTTTTTTCTCCTCCAACCTCCCACTTCCCCCCACGGGACGGAAGAGGGAGGAGGGATGCAGGTGGCGCCTAATCCGGCGGGGTTGTGGTGTTAGTATAACGATGTACACCCACTTCCTTTCCCTGCGGAACTCCTTTCCGATTCTGCTCCTCGTGGTGTGGCACCAAGACCTACAAGGATGAAGAGGAAATAACGGAAGAGGACACCGAACCCTGGGAACTTGGACAACCACATCTGTCCAGTCTAGTTTAAATTCAATTAGCTCAATTTAAATCCAATAATCATTAGGTGCCTCACCCTAGGTGTCCAAATGACCCAAGACCTAGAACTCGGTTCTGGTCTAGCCCTGACCGGCGACCCATCAGACCTACGATACACCAATGGACTGGGGCAGCTAATACAATGCTAAACTCAACAAATTAGCCCTTAGCTTTCAGAAAACAGACCTAAAAACTCTAACCCTAACCCTAGCTGAGAACGCTAACCCTAACCCTAACGCCAACTCTAACCCGGAAGTCCAACCACGCCCCTAAAATTTGCATATTACCCATGATGCATCTGCAAAAATTGACACCATAACCGAAAACGCTGCTTCAAAACATGGAGACCCCCCGAAAATCGCCCCCCAAGTACACCCGGGAGAACCTCGGCCTCCGCGCTGAAGATCCCCAGAGACTGCCAGATTGACTCTGAAGAACTGTCTCTGAGCTCTTTTGAGAGCTTCAACACCAGAGACCCCCAGAGGGAGTTCTACGAGGGACCCGCAGCGACTCCAGAGCACCATTCCTTAGCCAGCTTGGGGTAGGCAGACAGGTTAGCATAGGGGGGAGCCTGGTCGAAGCGTGGGGGCTTCCAGACTAGCTGGAGGTACGCTCCACCACCAGGAATACTCCCCCTGGGTGGTTACTCTAGACCCTGCTAGCATGGGCGCCTTCCACTGGGGAATGATGGTGAAGCAACGCTTGCTGAACCTGGTAGTTCTCCAGAGGGAGCGCTCGGGGACGGGGATAGGGTTATCCGCTCGGGGCGCTGCCCCGGGTGGCCCTTTTCCCCTAGCCACCGTAGAATGAGCGCCGTCTCCACCGGGGAAGTGCTCAGGGGAGGGAGCGAGCCGACGCTCGGGTCGAGCCGGGCGGGCGACAGCTTGTCCCGGAGCTCCCCGAGTGCCGGTCCCGCTCCCGTTAACGGCAAGACCGAAGAAGACGAGACCCACCTCTCAACCTTGTCTGGGCAGATTGGAGTAACCTAACGGTGCCAACAACCAATCTCAACCTGAACAAGGGGTAAGTAGACGGCCCTCCCGGGTCCACTAGGACAGCACGCGGGATGTGGTGGTCCACGGCGTCAAGGACCTTAAACGTGGCCGAGTCTTCTATGGAGGATAGCTCCGCTCATGCACAGCACATGCTGCACCACACGTGAAGACTGACGGAGGAACCCCCACTGGAAGAAGAGGACTCCACCTGGAACAATTGGACAGAAAAAACAGAAATTAGTTAAAATCTGGTCTTTAATATTAACCCTAAATTGAATTTTAATCCAAATCCTTACCTGACCTTTTGACCCCCGGAATCCAAAACCTCCTGGACAGGAAATCTCAACTCTCCTGAAGAAGAGGACTCCACCTGGAACAACTGGACAGAGAGAAAACTAAAATTAGTTCAAATCTGGCCTTAATATTAATTCATCCTACCTGACCTTTTGACCTCTTAGAATCAAAATCCTCCTAGACAGAAAAACTTAAACTCTTTACACCTAGAAACTCAATTTAACCTTAATTCTGACCTATTGACCTTCTTAACTTAACCAATTCACTCTGATCAATCTAAATCTATCAATCAATGTTTGATTACGCTAAATTTAATGTGCCACCTCTAAAACAAACCAATTGGCTAAGAGGACATACCCTGGGACTTGATCACCCCAGGGGGCCGCCCTTAGGGGAGGGTGTCTAGTGGTAAATGGCCGAAACGCCCGATGAACCTAAGGTACACTACTGATGATATGTCCTCACAATTTAGTTCAAAATAACTTAGACCAAACTGTCTAAACCCTAACATGGGACTTATCCTAAACCTAACAAGTAGAACTCAATGCCTAAACCCAACCTGGCACATTAGCAACAACTTAACCTCAACCTTGGCTTCCTACTAACCCTAACCATAGGGGCCTCATGCCTAAACCTAACCGTTAGACTCCAAACTAGGACTCTAACAACTAAATTAACCCTTATCCCTCACCTGGGCATTCCCCTAAACCTAACCGTGGGATCCCTGTACCTAACCCTAACGATTGAAATCCCAAACGGAGAACTTGAAAATGTCTCTAAGACCGAAAGCAATCAAACTAGGAGGACCAAATCCAAAAAAATGGCAAAGCTCACCCTTTGCAGCTGTCTCACGGCCTCCTGGGGGCTGCAGAGGACGCTTTGACCATATAAAGGAATCTGCAAAACACAAGAGTAACTCAAGTATCGAGGAACATGAGTGACAAGCGTCGGCCCGTGCCTTGCCCTTGGCTCTCCACACCAAACTGCTCTACTCTAAAGGACTAGAGTGGGGGGAGTCATTGAGAAAAAACTCATACACCTAACCCAGCCAGAGCCATCGGACAACCTGTTCCTCTGAAAACTAAAAAAGAGTTACTCACAAGTACCTCCAACCTCCATCTTCCCCCCACGGGACGGAAGAGGGAGGAGGGATGCAGGTGGCGCCTAATCCGGCGGGGTTGTGGTGTTAGTATAACGATGTACACCCACTTCCTATCCCTGCGGAACTCCTTTCCGATTCTGCTCCTCGTGGCGAGGGCCTGAAAAACCTAAAAAACAGAAGACACATGAAATTTTTCCTCCAACCTCCCACTTCCCCCCACGGGACGGAAGAGGGGGGAGGGATGCAGGTGGCGCCTAATCCGGCGGGGTTGTGGTGTTAGTATAACGATGTACACCCACTTCCTTTCCCTGCGGAACTCCTTTCCGATTCTGCTCCTCGTGGTGAGGGCCCGGGAAACCTAAAGACAGAAGATCCTGGAAAACACACCTAATGGACTCACTTTTTCTTTTTTCTTTTTTCTCCTCCAACCTCCCACTTCCCCCCACGGGACGGAAGAGGGGGGAGGGATGCAGGTGGCGCCTAATCCGGCGGGGTTGTGGTGTTAGTATAACGATGTACACCCACTTCCTTTCCCTGCGGAACTCCTTTCCGATTCTGCTCCTCGTGGTGAGGGCCCGGGAAACCTAAAAACAGAAGAAAGCCATGGAAAAAGACACCTAAGGAACTCACCCCCTATTTTTCTCTTTTTTTCTCCTCCAACCTCCCACTTCCCCCCACGGGACGGAAGAGGGAGGAGGGATGCAGGTGGCGCCTAATCCGGCGGGGTTGTGGTGTTAGTATAACGATGTACACCCACTTCCTTTCCCTGCGGAACTCCTTTCCGATTCTGCTCCTCGTGGTGTGGCACCAAGACCTACAAGGATGAAGAGGAAATAACGGAAGAGGACACCGAACCCTGGGAACTTGGACAACCACATCTGTCCAGTCTAGTTTAAATTCAATTAGCTCAACTTAAATCCAATAATCATTAGGTGCCTCACCCTAGGTGTCCAAATGACCCAAGACCTAGAACTCGGTTCTGGTCTAGCCCTGACCGGCGACCCATCAGACCTACGATACACCAATGGACTGGGGCAGCTAATACAATGCTAAACTCAACAAATTAGCCCTTAGCTTTCAGAAAACAGACCTAAAAACTCTAACCCTAACCCTAGCTGAGAACGCTAACCCTAACCCTAACGCCAACTCTAACCCGGAAGTCCAACCACGCCCCTAAAATTTGCATATTACCCATGATGCATCTGCAAAAATTGACACCATAACCGAAAACGCTGCTTCAAAACATGGAGACCCCCCGAAAATCGCCCCCCAAGTACACCCGGGAGAACCTCGGCCTCCGCGCTGAAGATCCCCAGAGACTGCCAGATTGACTCTGAAGAACTGTCTCTGAGCTCTTTTGAGAGCTTCAACACCAGAGACCCCCAGAGGGAGTTCTACGAGGGACCCGCAGCGACTCCAGAGCACCATTCCTTAGCCAGCTTGGGGTAGGCAGACAGGTTAGCATAGGGGGGAGCCTGGTCGAAGCGTGGGGGCTTCCAGACTAGCTGGAGGTACGCTCCACCACCAGGAATACTCCCCCTGGGTGGTTACTCTAGACCCTGCTAGCATGGGCGCCTTCCACTGGGGAATGATGGTGAAGCAACGCTTGCTGAACCTGGTAGTTCTCCAGAGGGAGCGCTCGGGGACGGGGATAGGGTTATCCGCTCGGGGCGCTGCCCCGGGTGGCCCTTTTCCCCTAGCCACCGTAGAATGAGCGCCGTCTCCACCGGGGAAGTGCTCAGGGGAGGGAGCGAGCCGACGCTCGGGTCGAGCCGGGCGGGCGACAGCTTGTCCCGGAGCTCCCCGAGTGCCGGTCCCGCTCCCGTTAACGGCAAGACCGAAGAAGACGAGACCCACCTCTCAACCTTGTCTGGGCAGATTGGAGTAACCTAACGGTGCCAACAACCAATCTCAACCTGAACAAGGGGTAAGTAGACGGCCCTCCCGGGTCCACTAGGACAGCACGCGGGATGTGGTGGTCCACGGCGTCAAGGACCTTAAACGTGGCCGAGTCTTCTATGGAGGATAGCTCCGCTCATGCACAGCACATGCTGCACCACACGTGAAGACTGACGGAGGAACCCCCACTGGAAGAAGAGGACTCCACCTGGAACAATTGGACAGAAAAAACAGAAATTAGTTAAAATCTGGTCTTTAATATTAACCCTAAATTGAATTTTAATCCAAATCCTTACCTGACCTTTTGACCCCCGGAATCCAAAACCTCCTGGACAGGAAATCTCAACTCTCCTGAAGAAGAGGACTCCACCTGGAACAACTGGACAGAGAGAAAACTAAAATTAGTTCAAATCTGGCCTTAATATTAATTCATCCTACCTGACCTTTTGACCTCTTAGAATCAAAATCCTCCTAGACAGAAAAACTTAAACTCTTTACACCTAGAAACTCAATTTAACCTTAATTCTGACCTATTGACCTTCTTAACTTAACCAATTCACTCTGATCAATCTAAATCTATCAATCAATGTTTGATTACGCTAAATTTAATGTGCCACCTCTAAAACAAACCAATTGGCTAAGAGGACATACCCTGGGACTTGATCACCCCAGGGGGCCGCCCTTAGGGGAGGGTGTCTAGTGGTAAATGGCCGAAACGCCCGATGAACCTAAGGTACACTACTGATGATATGTCCTCACAATTTAGTTCAAAATAACTTAGACCAAACTGTCTAAACCCTAACATGGGACTTATCCTAAACCTAACAAGTAGAACTCAATGCCTAAACCCAACCTGGCACATTAGCAACAACTTAACCTCAACCTTGGCTTCCTACTAACCCTAACCATAGGGGCCTCATGCCTAAACCTAACCGTTAGACTCCAAACTAGGACTCTAACAACTAAATTAACCCTTATCCCTCACCTGGGCATTCCCCTAAACCTAACCGTGGGATCCCTGTACCTAACCCTAACGATTGAAATCCCAAACGGAGAACTTGAAAATGTCTCTAAGACCGAAAGCAATCAAACTAGGAGGACCAAATCCAAAAAAATGGCAAAGCTCACCCTTTGCAGCTGTCTCACGGCCTCCTGGGGGCTGCAGAGGACGCTTTGACCATATAAAGGAATCTGCAAAACACAAGAGTAACTCAAGTATCGAGGAACATGAGTGACAAGCGTCGGCCCGTGCCTTGCCCTTGGCTCTCCACACCAAACTGCTCTACTCTAAAGGACTAGAGTGGGGGGAGTCATTGAGAAAAAACTCATACACCTAACCCAGCCAGAGCCATCGGACAACCTGTTCCTCTGAAAACTAAAAAAGAGTTACTCACAAGTACCTCCAACCTCCATCTTCCCCCCACGGGACGGAAGAGGGAGGAGGGATGCAGGTGGCGCCTAATCCGGCGGGGTTGTGGTGTTAGTATAACGATGTACACCCACTTCCTATCCCTGCGGAACTCCTTTCCGATTCTGCTCCTCGTGGCGAGGGCCTGAAAAACCTAAAAAACAGAAGACACATGAAATTTTTCCTCCAACCTCCCACTTCCCCCCACGGGACGGAAGAGGGGGGAGGGATGCAGGTGGCGCCTAATCCGGCGGGGTTGTGGTGTTAGTATAACGATGTACACCCACTTCCTTTCCCTGCGGAACTCCTTTCCGATTCTGCTCCTCGTGGTGAGGGCCCGGGAAACCTAAAGACAGAAGATCCTGGAAAACACACCTAATGGACTCACTTTTTCTTTTTTCTTTTTTCTCCTCCAACCTCCCACTTCCCCCCACGGGACGGAAGAGGGGGGAGGGATGCAGGTGGCGCCTAATCCGGCGGGGTTGTGGTGTTAGTATAACGATGTACACCCACTTCCTTTCCCTGCGGAACTCCTTTCCGATTCTGCTCCTCGTGGTGAGGGCCCGGGAAACCTAAAAACAGAAGAAAGCCATGGAAAAAGACACCTAAGGAACTCACCCCCTATTTTTCTCTTTTTTTCTCCTCCAACCTCCCACTTCCCCCCACGGGACGGAAGAGGGAGGAGGGATGCAGGTGGCGCCTAATCCGGCGGGGTTGTGGTGTTAGTATAACGATGTACACCCACTTCCTTTCCCTGCGGAACTCCTTTCCGATTCTGCTCCTCGTGGTGTGGCACCAAGACCTACAAGGATGAAGAGGAAATAACGGAAGAGGACACCGAACCCTGGGAACTTGGACAACCACATCTGTCCAGTCTAGTTTAAATTCAATTAGCTCAACTTAAATCCAATAATCATTAGGTGCCTCACCCTAGGTGTCCAAATGACCCAAGACCTAGAACTCGGTTCTGGTCTAGCCCTGACCGGCGACCCATCAGACCTACGATACACCAATGGACTGGGGCAGCTAATACAATGCTAAACTCAACAAATTAGCCCTTAGCTTTCAGAAAACAGACCTAAAAACTCTAACCCTAACCCTAGCTGAGAACGCTAACCCTAACCCTAACGCCAACTCTAACCCGGAAGTCCAACCACGCCCCTAAAATTTGCATATTACCCATGATGCATCTGCAAAAATTGACACCATAACCGAAAACGCTGCTTCAAAACATGGAGACCCCCCGAAAATCGCCCCCCAAGTACACCCGGGAGAACCTCGGCCTCCGCGCTGAAGATCCCCAGAGACTGCCAGATTGACTCTGAAGAACTGTCTCTGAGCTCTTTTGAGAGCTTCAACACCAGAGACCCCCAGAGGGAGTTCTACGAGGGACCCGCAGCGACTCCAGAGCACCATTCCTTAGCCAGCTTGGGGTAGGCAGACAGGTTAGCATAGGGGGGAGCCTGGTCGAAGCGTGGGGGCTTCCAGACTAGCTGGAGGTACGCTCCACCACCAGGAATACTCCCCCTGGGTGGTTACTCTAGACCCTGCTAGCATGGGCGCCTTCCACTGGGGAATGATGGTGAAGCAACGCTTGCTGAACCTGGTAGTTCTCCAGAGGGAGCGCTCGGGGACGGGGATAGGGTTATCCGCTCGGGGCGCTGCCCCGGGTGGCCCTTTTCCCCTAGCCACCGTAGAATGAGCGCCGTCTCCACCGGGGAAGTGCTCAGGGGAGGGAGCGAGCCGACGCTCGGGTCGAGCCGGGCGGGCGACAGCTTGTCCCGGAGCTCCCCGAGTGCCGGTCCCGCTCCCGTTAACGGCAAGACCGAAGAAGACGAGACCCACCTCTCAACCTTGTCTGGGCAGATTGGAGTAACCTAACGGTGCCAACAACCAATCTCAACCTGAACAAGGGGTAAGTAGACGGCCCTCCCGGGTCCACTAGGACAGCACGCGGGATGTGGTGGTCCACGGCGTCAAGGACCTTAAACGTGGCCGAGTCTTCTATGGAGGATAGCTCCGCTCATGCACAGCACATGCTGCACCACACGTGAAGACTGACGGAGGAACCCCCACTGGAAGAAGAGGACTCCACCTGGAACAATTGGACAGAAAAAACAGAAATTAGTTAAAATCTGGTCTTTAATATTAACCCTAAATTGAATTTTAATCCAAATCCTTACCTGACCTTTTGACCCCCGGAATCCAAAACCTCCTGGACAGGAAATCTCAACTCTCCTGAAGAAGAGGACTCCACCTGGAACAACTGGACAGAGAGAAAACTAAAATTAGTTCAAATCTGGCCTTAATATTAATTCATCCTACCTGACCTTTTGACCTCTTAGAATCAAAATCCTCCTAGACAGAAAAACTTAAACTCTTTACACCTAGAAACTCAATTTAACCTTAATTCTGACCTATTGACCTTCTTAACTTAACCAATTCACTCTGATCAATCTAAATCTATCAATCAATGTTTGATTACGCTAAATTTAATGTGCCACCTCTAAAACAAACCAATTGGCTAAGAGGACATACCCTGGGACTTGATCACCCCAGGGGGCCGCCCTTAGGGGAGGGTGTCTAGTGGTAAATGGCCGAAACGCCCGATGAACCTAAGGTACACTACTGATGATATGTCCTCACAATTTAGTTCAAAATAACTTAGACCAAACTGTCTAAACCCTAACATGGGACTTATCCTAAACCTAACAAGTAGAACTCAATGCCTAAACCCAACCTGGCACATTAGCAACAACTTAACCTCAACCTTGGCTTCCTACTAACCCTAACCATAGGGGCCTCATGCCTAAACCTAACCGTTAGACTCCAAACTAGGACTCTAACAACTAAATTAACCCTTATCCCTCACCTGGGCATTCCCCTAAACCTAACCGTGGGATCCCTGTACCTAACCCTAACGATTGAAATCCCAAACGGAGAACTTGAAAATGTCTCTAAGACCGAAAGCAATCAAACTAGGAGGACCAAATCCAAAAAAATGGCAAAGCTCACCCTTTGCAGCTGTCTCACGGCCTCCTGGGGGCTGCAGAGGACGCTTTGACCATATAAAGGAATCTGCAAAACACAAGAGTAACTCAAGTATCGAGGAACATGAGTGACAAGCGTCGGCCCGTGCCTTGCCCTTGGCTCTCCACACCAAACTGCTCTACTCTAAAGGACTAGAGTGGGGGGAGTCATTGAGAAAAAACTCATACACCTAACCCAGCCAGAGCCATCGGACAACCTGTTCCTCTGAAAACTAAAAAAGAGTTACTCACAAGTACCTCCAACCTCCATCTTCCCCCCACGGGACGGAAGAGGGAGGAGGGATGCAGGTGGCGCCTAATCCGGCGGGGTTGTGGTGTTAGTATAACGATGTACACCCACTTCCTATCCCTGCGGAACTCCTTTCCGATTCTGCTCCTCGTGGCGAGGGCCTGAAAAACCTAAAAAACAGAAGACACATGAAATTTTTCCTCCAACCTCCCACTTCCCCCCACGGGACGGAAGAGGGGGGAGGGATGCAGGTGGCGCCTAATCCGGCGGGGTTGTGGTGTTAGTATAACGATGTACACCCACTTCCTTTCCCTGCGGAACTCCTTTCCGATTCTGCTCCTCGTGGTGAGGGCCCGGGAAACCTAAAGACAGAAGATCCTGGAAAACACACCTAATGGACTCACTTTTTCTTTTTTCTTTTTTCTCCTCCAACCTCCCACTTCCCCCCACGGGACGGAAGAGGGGGGAGGGATGCAGGTGGCGCCTAATCCGGCGGGGTTGTGGTGTTAGTATAACGATGTACACCCACTTCCTTTCCCTGCGGAACTCCTTTCCGATTCTGCTCCTCGTGGTGAGGGCCCGGGAAACCTAAAAACAGAAGAAAGCCATGGAAAAAGACACCTAAGGAACTCACCCCCTATTTTTCTCTTTTTTTCTCCTCCAACCTCCCACTTCCCCCCACGGGACGGAAGAGGGAGGAGGGATGCAGGTGGCGCCTAATCCGGCGGGGTTGTGGTGTTAGTATAACGATGTACACCCACTTCCTTTCCCTGCGGAACTCCTTTCCGATTCTGCTCCTCGTGGTGTGGCACCAAGACCTACAAGGATGAAGAGGAAATAACGGAAGAGGACACCGAACCCTGGGAACTTGGACAACCACATCTGTCCAGTCTAGTTTAAATTCAATTAGCTCAACTTAAATCCAATAATCATTAGGTGCCTCACCCTAGGTGTCCAAATGACCCAAGACCTAGAACTCGGTTCTGGTCTAGCCCTGACCGGCGACCCATCAGACCTACGATACACCAATGGACTGGGGCAGCTAATACAATGCTAAACTCAACAAATTAGCCCTTAGCTTTCAGAAAACAGACCTAAAAACTCTAACCCTAACCCTAGCTGAGAACGCTAACCCTAACCCTAACGCCAACTCTAACCCGGAAGTCCAACCACGCCCCTAAAATTTGCATATTACCCATGATGCATCTGCAAAAATTGACACCATAACCGAAAACGCTGCTTCAAAACATGGAGACCCCCCGAAAATCGCCCCCCAAGTACACCCGGGAGAACCTCGGCCTCCGCGCTGAAGATCCCCAGAGACTGCCAGATTGACTCTGAAGAACTGTCTCTGAGCTCTTTTGAGAGCTTCAACACCAGAGACCCCCAGAGGGAGTTCTACGAGGGACCCGCAGCGACTCCAGAGCACCATTCCTTAGCCAGCTTGGGGTAGGCAGACAGGTTAGCATAGGGGGGAGCCTGGTCGAAGCGTGGGGGCTTCCAGACTAGCTGGAGGTACGCTCCACCACCAGGAATACTCCCCCTGGGTGGTTACTCTAGACCCTGCTAGCATGGGCGCCTTCCACTGGGGAATGATGGTGAAGCAACGCTTGCTGAACCTGGTAGTTCTCCAGAGGGAGCGCTCGGGGACGGGGATAGGGTTATCCGCTCGGGGCGCTGCCCCGGGTGGCCCTTTTCCCCTAGCCACCGTAGAATGAGCGCCGTCTCCACCGGGGAAGTGCTCAGGGGAGGGAGCGAGCCGACGCTCGGGTCGAGCCGGGCGGGCGACAGCTTGTCCCGGAGCTCCCCGAGTGCCGGTCCCGCTCCCGTTAACGGCAAGACCGAAGAAGACGAGACCCACCTCTCAACCTTGTCTGGGCAGATTGGAGTAACCTAACGGTGCCAACAACCAATCTCAACCTGAACAAGGGGTAAGTAGACGGCCCTCCCGGGTCCACTAGGACAGCACGCGGGATGTGGTGGTCCACGGCGTCAAGGACCTTAAACGTGGCCGAGTCTTCTATGGAGGATAGCTCCGCTCATGCACAGCACATGCTGCACCACACGTGAAGACTGACGGAGGAACCCCCACTGGAAGAAGAGGACTCCACCTGGAACAATTGGACAGAAAAAACAGAAATTAGTTAAAATCTGGTCTTTAATATTAACCCTAAATTGAATTTTAATCCAAATCCTTACCTGACCTTTTGACCCCCGGAATCCAAAACCTCCTGGACAGGAAATCTCAACTCTCCTGAAGAAGAGGACTCCACCTGGAACAACTGGACAGAGAGAAAACTAAAATTAGTTCAAATCTGGCCTTAATATTAATTCATCCTACCTGACCTTTTGACCTCTTAGAATCAAAATCCTCCTAGACAGAAAAACTTAAACTCTTTACACCTAGAAACTCAATTTAACCTTAATTCTGACCTATTGACCTTCTTAACTTAACCAATTCACTCTGATCAATCTAAATCTATCAATCAATGTTTGATTACGCTAAATTTAATGTGCCACCTCTAAAACAAACCAATTGGCTAAGAGGACATACCCTGGGACTTGATCACCCCAGGGGGCCGCCCTTAGGGGAGGGTGTCTAGTGGTAAATGGCCGAAACGCCCGATGAACCTAAGGTACACTACTGATGATATGTCCTCACAATTTAGTTCAAAATAACTTAGACCAAACTGTCTAAACCCTAACATGGGACTTATCCTAAACCTAACAAGTAGAACTCAATGCCTAAACCCAACCTGGCACATTAGCAACAACTTAACCTCAACCTTGGCTTCCTACTAACCCTAACCATAGGGGCCTCATGCCTAAACCTAACCGTTAGACTCCAAACTAGGACTCTAACAACTAAATTAACCCTTATCCCTCACCTGGGCATTCCCCTAAACCTAACCGTGGGATCCCTGTACCTAACCCTAACGATTGAAATCCCAAACGGAGAACTTGAAAATGTCTCTAAGACCGAAAGCAATCAAACTAGGAGGACCAAATCCAAAAAAATGGCAAAGCTCACCCTTTGCAGCTGTCTCACGGCCTCCTGGGGGCTGCAGAGGACGCTTTGACCATATAAAGGAATCTGCAAAACACAAGAGTAACTCAAGTATCGAGGAACATGAGTGACAAGCGTCGGCCCGTGCCTTGCCCTTGGCTCTCCACACCAAACTGCTCTACTCTAAAGGACTAGAGTGGGGGGAGTCATTGAGAAAAAACTCATACACCTAACCCAGCCAGAGCCATCGGACAACCTGTTCCTCTGAAAACTAAAAAAGAGTTACTCACAAGTACCTCCAACCTCCATCTTCCCCCCACGGGACGGAAGAGGGAGGAGGGATGCAGGTGGCGCCTAATCCGGCGGGGTTGTGGTGTTAGTATAACGATGTACACCCACTTCCTATCCCTGCGGAACTCCTTTCCGATTCTGCTCCTCGTGGCGAGGGCCTGAAAAACCTAAAAAACAGAAGACACATGAAATTTTTCCTCCAACCTCCCACTTCCCCCCACGGGACGGAAGAGGGGGGAGGGATGCAGGTGGCGCCTAATCCGGCGGGGTTGTGGTGTTAGTATAACGATGTACACCCACTTCCTTTCCCTGCGGAACTCCTTTCCGATTCTGCTCCTCGTGGTGAGGGCCCGGGAAACCTAAAGACAGAAGATCCTGGAAAACACACCTAATGGACTCACTTTTTCTTTTTTCTTTTTTCTCCTCCAACCTCCCACTTCCCCCCACGGGACGGAAGAGGGGGGAGGGATGCAGGTGGCGCCTAATCCGGCGGGGTTGTGGTGTTAGTATAACGATGTACACCCACTTCCTTTCCCTGCGGAACTCCTTTCCGATTCTGCTCCTCGTGGTGAGGGCCCGGGAAACCTAAAAACAGAAGAAAGCCATGGAAAAAGACACCTAAGGAACTCACCCCCTATTTTTCTCTTTTTTTCTCCTCCAACCTCCCACTTCCCCCCACGGGACGGAAGAGGGAGGAGGGATGCAGGTGGCGCCTAATCCGGCGGGGTTGTGGTGTTAGTATAACGATGTACACCCACTTCCTTTCCCTGCGGAACTCCTTTCCGATTCTGCTCCTCGTGGTGTGGCACCAAGACCTACAAGGATGAAGAGGAAATAACGGAAGAGGACACCGAACCCTGGGAACTTGGACAACCACATCTGTCCAGTCTAGTTTAAATTCAATTAGCTCAACTTAAATCCAATAATCATTAGGTGCCTCACCCTAGGTGTCCAAATGACCCAAGACCTAGAACTCGGTTCTGGTCTAGCCCTGACCGGCGACCCATCAGACCTACGATACACCAATGGACTGGGGCAGCTAATACAATGCTAAACTCAACAAATTAGCCCTTAGCTTTCAGAAAACAGACCTAAAAACTCTAACCCTAACCCTAGCTGAGAACGCTAACCCTAACCCTAACGCCAACTCTAACCCGGAAGTCCAACCACGCCCCTAAAATTTGCATATTACCCATGATGCATCTGCAAAAATTGACACCATAACCGAAAACGCTGCTTCAAAACATGGAGACCCCCCGAAAATCGCCCCCCAAGTACACCCGGGAGAACCTCGGCCTCCGCGCTGAAGATCCCCAGAGACTGCCAGATTGACTCTGAAGAACTGTCTCTGAGCTCTTTTGAGAGCTTCAACACCAGAGACCCCCAGAGGGAGTTCTACGAGGGACCCGCAGCGACTCCAGAGCACCATTCCTTAGCCAGCTTGGGGTAGGCAGACAGGTTAGCATAGGGGGGAGCCTGGTCGAAGCGTGGGGGCTTCCAGACTAGCTGGAGGTACGCTCCACCACCAGGAATACTCCCCCTGGGTGGTTACTCTAGACCCTGCTAGCATGGGCGCCTTCCACTGGGGAATGATGGTGAAGCAACGCTTGCTGAACCTGCTAGTTCTCCAGAGGGAGCGCTCGGGGACGGGGATAGGGTTATCCGCTCGGGGCGCTGCCCCGGGTGGCCCTTTTCCCCTAGCCACCGTAGAATGAGCGCCGTCTCCACCGGGGAAGTGCTCAGGGGAGGGAGCGAGCCGACGCTCGGGTCGAGCCGGGCGGGCGACAGCTTGTCCCGGAGCTCCCCGAGTGCCGGTCCCGCTCCCGTTAACGGCAAGACCGAAGAAGACGAGACCCACCTCTCAACCTTGTCTGGGCAGATTGGAGTAACCTAACGGTGCCAACAACCAATCTCAACCTGAACAAGGGGTAAGTAGACGGCCCTCCCGGGTCCACTAGGACAGCACGCGGGATGTGGTGGTCCACGGCGTCAAGGACCTTAAACGTGGCCGAGTCTTCTATGGAGGATAGCTCCGCTCATGCACAGCACATGCTGCACCACACGTGAAGACTGACGGAGGAACCCCCACTGGAAGAAGAGGACTCCACCTGGAACAATTGGACAGAAAAAACAGAAATTAGTTAAAATCTGGTCTTTAATATTAACCCTAAATTGAATTTTAATCCAAATCCTTACCTGACCTTTTGACCCCCGGAATCCAAAACCTCCTGGACAGGAAATCTCAACTCTCCTGAAGAAGAGGACTCCACCTGGAACAACTGGACAGAGAGAAAACTAAAATTAGTTCAAATCTGGCCTTAATATTAATTCATCCTACCTGACCTTTTGACCTCTTAGAATCAAAATCCTCCTAGACAGAAAAACTTAAACTCTTTACACCTAGAAACTCAATTTAACCTTAATTCTGACCTATTGACCTTCTTAACTTAACCAATTCACTCTGATCAATCTAAATTAACCATCAATTCAAACCTTGATTACGCTAAATTTAATGTGCCACTTCTAAAACAAACCAATTGGCTAAGAGGACATACCCTGGGACTTGATCACCCCAGGGGGCCGCCCTTAGGGGAGGGTGTCTAGTGGTAAATGGCCGAAACGCCCGATGAACCTAAGGTACACTACTGATGATATGTCCTCACTATTTAGTTCAAAGTAACTTAGAGCAAACTGTCTAAACCCTAACATGGGACTTATACTAAATCTAACAAGTAGACATCAATGCCTAAACCCAACCTGGCACATTAGCAACAACTTAACCTCAACCTTGGCTTCCTACTAACCCTAACCATAGGGCCCTCATGCCTAAACCTAACCGTCAGTCCCCAAACTAGGACTATAACGACTCATTTAACCCTTATCCCTCACCTGGGCATTCCCCTAAACCTAACCGTGGGATCCCTGTGCCTAAACCTAACGATTGAAATCCCAAACGGAGAACTTGAAAATGTCTCTAAGACCGAAAGCAATCAAACTAGGAGGAACAAATCCAAAAAAATGGCAAAGCTCACCCTTTGCAGCTGTCTCACGGCCTCCTGGGGGCTGCAGAGGACGCTTTGACCATATAAAGGAATCTGCAAAACACAAGAGTAACTCAAGTATCGAGGAACATGAGTGACAAGCGTCGGCCCGTGCCTTGCCCTTGGCTCTCCACACCAAACTGCTCTACTCTAAAGGACTAGAGTGGGGGGAGTCATTGAGAAAAAACTCATACACCTAACCCTAACCCTAACCCTAACCCCTAACCCTAACCCTAACCCTAACCCTAACCCTCATGCCTAAACCTAACCGTTAGACTCCAAACTAGGACTCTAACAACTAAATTAACCCTTATCCCTCACCTGGGCATTCCCCTAAACCTAACCGTGGGATCCCTGTACCTAACCCTAACGATTGAAATCCCAAACGGAGAACTTGAAAATGTCTCTAAGACCGAAAGCAATCAAACTAGGAGGACCAAATCCAAAAAAATGGCAAAGCTCACCCTTTGCAGCTGTCTCACGGCCTCCTGGGGGCTGCAGAGGACGCTTTGACCATATAAAGGAATCTGCAAAACACAAGAGTAACTCAAGTATCGAGGAACATGAGTGACAAGCGTCGGCCCGTGCCTTGCCCTTGGCTCTCCACACCAAACTGCTCTACTCTAAAGGACTAGAGTGGGGGGAGTCATTGAGAAAAAACTCATACACCTAACCCAGCCAGAGCCATCGGACAACCTGTTCCTCTGAAAACTAAAAAAGAGTTACTCACAAGTACCTCCAACCTCCATCTTCCCCCCACGGGACGGAAGAGGGAGGAGGGATGCAGGTGGCGCCTAATCCGGCGGGGTTGTGGTGTTAGTATAACGATGTACACCCACTTCCTATCCCTGCGGAACTCCTTTCCGATTCTGCTCCTCGTGGCGAGGGCCTGAAAAACCTAAAAAACAGAAGACACATGAAATTTTTCCTCCAACCTCCCACTTCCCCCCACGGGACGGAAGAGGGGGGAGGGATGCAGGTGGCGCCTAATCCGGCGGGGTTGTGGTGTTAGTATAACGATGTACACCCACTTCCTTTCCCTGCGGAACTCCTTTCCGATTCTGCTCCTCGTGGTGAGGGCCCGGGAAACCTAAAGACAGAAGATCCTGGAAAACACACCTAATGGACTCACTTTTTCTTTTTTCTTTTTTCTCCTCCAACCTCCCACTTCCCCCCACGGGACGGAAGAGGGGGGAGGGATGCAGGTGGCGCCTAATCCGGCGGGGTTGTGGTGTTAGTATAACGATGTACACCCACTTCCTTTCCCTGCGGAACTCCTTTCCGATTCTGCTCCTCGTGGTGAGGGCCCGGGAAACCTAAAAACAGAAGAAAGCCATGGAAAAAGACACCTAAGGAACTCACCCCCTATTTTTCTCTTTTTTTCTCCTCCAACCTCCCACTTCCCCCCACGGGACGGAAGAGGGAGGAGGGATGCAGGTGGCGCCTAATCCGGCGGGGTTGTGGTGTTAGTATAACGATGTACACCCACTTCCTTTCCCTGCGGAACTCCTTTCCGATTCTGCTCCTCGTGGTGTGGCACCAAGACCTACAAGGATGAAGAGGAAATAACGGAAGAGGACACCGAACCCTGGGAACTTGGACAACCACATCTGTCCAGTCTAGTTTAAATTCAATTAGCTCAATTTAAATCCAATAATCATTAGGTGCCTCACCCTAGGTGTCCAAATGACCCAAGACCTAGAACTCGGTTCTGGTCTAGCCCTGACCGGCGACCCATCAGACCTACGATACACCAATGGACTGGGGCAGCTAATACAATGCTAAACTCAACAAATTAGCCCTTAGCTTTCAGAAAACAGACCTAAAAACTCTAACCCTAACCCTAGCTGAGAACGCTAACCCTAACCCTAACGCCAACTCTAACCCGGAAGTCCAACCACGCCCCTAAAATTTGCATATTACCCATGATGCATCTGCAAAAATTGACACCATAACCGAAAACGCTGCTTCAAAACATGGAGACCCCCCGAAAATCGCCCCCCAAGTACACCCGGGAGAACCTCGGCCTCCGCGCTGAAGATCCCCAGAGACTGCCAGATTGACTCTGAAGAACTGTCTCTGAGCTCTTTTGAGAGCTTCAACACCAGAGACCCCCAGAGGGAGTTCTACGAGGGACCCGCAGCGACTCCAGAGCACCATTCCTTAGCCAGCTTGGGGTAGGCAGACAGGTTAGCATAGGGGGGAGCCTGGTCGAAGCGTGGGGGCTTCCAGACTAGCTGGAGGTACGCTCCACCACCAGGAATACTCCCCCTGGGTGGTTACTCTAGACCCTGCTAGCATGGGCGCCTTCCACTGGGGAATGATGGTGAAGCAACGCTTGCTGAACCTGGTAGTTCTCCAGAGGGAGCGCTCGGGGACGGGGATAGGGTTATCCGCTCGGGGCGCTGCCCCGGGTGGCCCTTTTCCCCTAGCCACCGTAGAATGAGCGCCGTCTCCACCGGGGAAGTGCTCAGGGGAGGGAGCGAGCCGACGCTCGGGTCGAGCCGGGCGGGCGACAGCTTGTCCCGGAGCTCCCCGAGTGCCGGTCCCGCTCCCGTTAACGGCAAGACCGAAGAAGACGAGACCCACCTCTCAACCTTGTCTGGGCAGATTGGAGTAACCTAACGGTGCCAACAACCAATCTCAACCTGAACAAGGGGTAAGTAGACGGCCCTCCCGGGTCCACTAGGACAGCACGCGGGATGTGGTGGTCCACGGCGTCAAGGACCTTAAACGTGGCCGAGTCTTCTATGGAGGATAGCTCCGCTCATGCACAGCACATGCTGCACCACACGTGAAGACTGACGGAGGAACCCCCACTGGAAGAAGAGGACTCCACCTGGAACAATTGGACAGAAAAAACAGAAATTAGTTAAAATCTGGTCTTTAATATTAACCCTAAATTGAATTTTAATCCAAATCCTTACCTGACCTTTTGACCCCCGGAATCCAAAACCTCCTGGACAGGAAATCTCAACTCTCCTGAAGAAGAGGACTCCACCTGGAACAACTGGACAGAGAGAAAACTAAAATTAGTTCAAATCTGGCCTTAATATTAATTCATCCTACCTGACCTTTTGACCTCTTAGAATCAAAATCCTCCTAGACAGAAAAACTTAAACTCTTTACACCTAGAAACTCAATTTAACCTTAATTCTGACCTATTGACCTTCTTAACTTAACCAATTCACTCTGATCAATCTAAATCTATCAATCAATGTTTGATTACGCTAAATTTAATGTGCCACCTCTAAAACAAACCAATTGGCTAAGAGGACATACCCTGGGACTTGATCACCCCAGGGGGCCGCCCTTAGGGGAGGGTGTCTAGTGGTAAATGGCCGAAACGCCCGATGAACCTAAGGTACACTACTGATGATATGTCCTCACAATTTAGTTCAAAATAACTTAGACCAAACTGTCTAAACCCTAACATGGGACTTATCCTAAACCTAACAAGTAGAACTCAATGCCTAAACCCAACCTGGCACATTAGCAACAACTTAACCTCAACCTTGGCTTCCTACTAACCCTAACCATAGGGGCCTCATGCCTAAACCTAACCGTTAGACTCCAAACTAGGACTCTAACAACTAAATTAACCCTTATCCCTCACCTGGGCATTCCCCTAAACCTAACCGTGGGATCCCTGTACCTAACCCTAACGATTGAAATCCCAAACGGAGAACTTGAAAATGTCTCTAAGACCGAAAGCAATCAAACTAGGAGGACCAAATCCAAAAAAATGGCAAAGCTCACCCTTTGCAGCTGTCTCACGGCCTCCTGGGGGCTGCAGAGGACGCTTTGACCATATAAAGGAATCTGCAAAACACAAGAGTAACTCAAGTATCGAGGAACATGAGTGACAAGCGTCGGCCCGTGCCTTGCCCTTGGCTCTCCACACCAAACTGCTCTACTCTAAAGGACTAGAGTGGGGGGAGTCATTGAGAAAAAACTCATACACCTAACCCAGCCAGAGCCATCGGACAACCTGTTCCTCTGAAAACTAAAAAAGAGTTACTCACAAGTACCTCCAACCTCCATCTTCCCCCCACGGGACGGAAGAGGGAGGAGGGATGCAGGTGGCGCCTAATCCGGCGGGGTTGTGGTGTTAGTATAACGATGTACACCCACTTCCTATCCCTGCGGAACTCCTTTCCGATTCTGCTCCTCGTGGCGAGGGCCTGAAAAACCTAAAAAACAGAAGACACATGAAATTTTTCCTCCAACCTCCCACTTCCCCCCACGGGACGGAAGAGGGGGGAGGGATGCAGGTGGCGCCTAATCCGGCGGGGTTGTGGTGTTAGTATAACGATGTACACCCACTTCCTTTCCCTGCGGAACTCCTTTCCGATTCTGCTCCTCGTGGTGAGGGCCCGGGAAACCTAAAGACAGAAGATCCTGGAAAACACACCTAATGGACTCACTTTTTCTTTTTTCTTTTTTCTCCTCCAACCTCCCACTTCCCCCCACGGGACGGAAGAGGGGGGAGGGATGCAGGTGGCGCCTAATCCGGCGGGGTTGTGGTGTTAGTATAACGATGTACACCCACTTCCTTTCCCTGCGGAACTCCTTTCCGATTCTGCTCCTCGTGGTGAGGGCCCGGGAAACCTAAAAACAGAAGAAAGCCATGGAAAAAGACACCTAAGGAACTCACCCCCTATTTTTCTCTTTTTTTCTCCTCCAACCTCCCACTTCCCCCCACGGGACGGAAGAGGGAGGAGGGATGCAGGTGGCGCCTAATCCGGCGGGGTTGTGGTGTTAGTATAACGATGTACACCCACTTCCTTTCCCTGCGGAACTCCTTTCCGATTCTGCTCCTCGTGGTGTGGCACCAAGACCTACAAGGATGAAGAGGAAATAACGGAAGAGGACACCGAACCCTGGGAACTTGGACAACCACATCTGTCCAGTCTAGTTTAAATTCAATTAGCTCAACTTAAATCCAATAATCATTAGGTGCCTCACCCTAGGTGTCCAAATGACCCAAGACCTAGAACTCGGTTCTGGTCTAGCCCTGACCGGCGACCCATCAGACCTACGATACACCAATGGACTGGGGCAGCTAATACAATGCTAAACTCAACAAATTAGCCCTTAGCTTTCAGAAAACAGACCTAAAAACTCTAACCCTAACCCTAGCTGAGAACGCTAACCCTAACCCTAACGCCAACTCTAACCCGGAAGTCCAACCACGCCCCTAAAATTTGCATATTACCCATGATGCATCTGCAAAAATTGACACCATAACCGAAAACGCTGCTTCAAAACATGGAGACCCCCCGAAAATCGCCCCCCAAGTACACCCGGGAGAACCTCGGCCTCCGCGCTGAAGATCCCCAGAGACTGCCAGATTGACTCTGAAGAACTGTCTCTGAGCTCTTTTGAGAGCTTCAACACCAGAGACCCCCAGAGGGAGTTCTACGAGGGACCCGCAGCGACTCCAGAGCACCATTCCTTAGCCAGCTTGGGGTAGGCAGACAGGTTAGCATAGGGGGGAGCCTGGTCGAAGCGTGGGGGCTTCCAGACTAGCTGGAGGTACGCTCCACCACCAGGAATACTCCCCCTGGGTGGTTACTCTAGACCCTGCTAGCATGGGCGCCTTCCACTGGGGAATGATGGTGAAGCAACGCTTGCTGAACCTGGTAGTTCTCCAGAGGGAGCGCTCGGGGACGGGGATAGGGTTATCCGCTCGGGGCGCTGCCCCGGGTGGCCCTTTTCCCCTAGCCACCGTAGAATGAGCGCCGTCTCCACCGGGGAAGTGCTCAGGGGAGGGAGCGAGCCGACGCTCGGGTCGAGCCGGGCGGGCGACAGCTTGTCCCGGAGCTCCCCGAGTGCCGGTCCCGCTCCCGTTAACGGCAAGACCGAAGAAGACGAGACCCACCTCTCAACCTTGTCTGGGCAGATTGGAGTAACCTAACGGTGCCAACAACCAATCTCAACCTGAACAAGGGGTAAGTAGACGGCCCTCCCGGGTCCACTAGGACAGCACGCGGGATGTGGTGGTCCACGGCGTCAAGGACCTTAAACGTGGCCGAGTCTTCTATGGAGGATAGCTCCGCTCATGCACAGCACATGCTGCACCACACGTGAAGACTGACGGAGGAACCCCCACTGGAAGAAGAGGACTCCACCTGGAACAATTGGACAGAAAAAACAGAAATTAGTTAAAATCTGGTCTTTAATATTAACCCTAAATTGAATTTTAATCCAAATCCTTACCTGACCTTTTGACCCCCGGAATCCAAAACCTCCTGGACAGGAAATCTCAACTCTCCTGAAGAAGAGGACTCCACCTGGAACAACTGGACAGAGAGAAAACTAAAATTAGTTCAAATCTGGCCTTAATATTAATTCATCCTACCTGACCTTTTGACCTCTTAGAATCAAAATCCTCCTAGACAGAAAAACTTAAACTCTTTACACCTAGAAACTCAATTTAACCTTAATTCTGACCTATTGACCTTCTTAACTTAACCAATTCACTCTGATCAATCTAAATCTATCAATCAATGTTTGATTACGCTAAATTTAATGTGCCACCTCTAAAACAAACCAATTGGCTAAGAGGACATACCCTGGGACTTGATCACCCCAGGGGGCCGCCCTTAGGGGAGGGTGTCTAGTGGTAAATGGCCGAAACGCCCGATGAACCTAAGGTACACTACTGATGATATGTCCTCACAATTTAGTTCAAAATAACTTAGACCAAACTGTCTAAACCCTAACATGGGACTTATCCTAAACCTAACAAGTAGAACTCAATGCCTAAACCCAACCTGGCACATTAGCAACAACTTAACCTCAACCTTGGCTTCCTACTAACCCTAACCATAGGGGCCTCATGCCTAAACCTAACCGTTAGACTCCAAACTAGGACTCTAACAACTAAATTAACCCTTATCCCTCACCTGGGCATTCCCCTAAACCTAACCGTGGGATCCCTGTACCTAACCCTAACGATTGAAATCCCAAACGGAGAACTTGAAAATGTCTCTAAGACCGAAAGCAATCAAACTAGGAGGACCAAATCCAAAAAAATGGCAAAGCTCACCCTTTGCAGCTGTCTCACGGCCTCCTGGGGGCTGCAGAGGACGCTTTGACCATATAAAGGAATCTGCAAAACACAAGAGTAACTCAAGTATCGAGGAACATGAGTGACAAGCGTCGGCCCGTGCCTTGCCCTTGGCTCTCCACACCAAACTGCTCTACTCTAAAGGACTAGAGTGGGGGGAGTCATTGAGAAAAAACTCATACACCTAACCCAGCCAGAGCCATCGGACAACCTGTTCCTCTGAAAACTAAAAAAGAGTTACTCACAAGTACCTCCAACCTCCATCTTCCCCCCACGGGACGGAAGAGGGAGGAGGGATGCAGGTGGCGCCTAATCCGGCGGGGTTGTGGTGTTAGTATAACGATGTACACCCACTTCCTATCCCTGCGGAACTCCTTTCCGATTCTGCTCCTCGTGGCGAGGGCCTGAAAAACCTAAAAAACAGAAGACACATGAAATTTTTCCTCCAACCTCCCACTTCCCCCCACGGGACGGAAGAGGGGGGAGGGATGCAGGTGGCGCCTAATCCGGCGGGGTTGTGGTGTTAGTATAACGATGTACACCCACTTCCTTTCCCTGCGGAACTCCTTTCCGATTCTGCTCCTCGTGGTGAGGGCCCGGGAAACCTAAAGACAGAAGATCCTGGAAAACACACCTAATGGACTCACTTTTTCTTTTTTCTTTTTTCTCCTCCAACCTCCCACTTCCCCCCACGGGACGGAAGAGGGGGGAGGGATGCAGGTGGCGCCTAATCCGGCGGGGTTGTGGTGTTAGTATAACGATGTACACCCACTTCCTTTCCCTGCGGAACTCCTTTCCGATTCTGCTCCTCGTGGTGAGGGCCCGGGAAACCTAAAAACAGAAGAAAGCCATGGAAAAAGACACCTAAGGAACTCACCCCCTATTTTTCTCTTTTTTTCTCCTCCAACCTCCCACTTCCCCCCACGGGACGGAAGAGGGAGGAGGGATGCAGGTGGCGCCTAATCCGGCGGGGTTGTGGTGTTAGTATAACGATGTACACCCACTTCCTTTCCCTGCGGAACTCCTTTCCGATTCTGCTCCTCGTGGTGTGGCACCAAGACCTACAAGGATGAAGAGGAAATAACGGAAGAGGACACCGAACCCTGGGAACTTGGACAACCACATCTGTCCAGTCTAGTTTAAATTCAATTAGCTCAACTTAAATCCAATAATCATTAGGTGCCTCACCCTAGGTGTCCAAATGACCCAAGACCTAGAACTCGGTTCTGGTCTAGCCCTGACCGGCGACCCATCAGACCTACGATACACCAATGGACTGGGGCAGCTAATACAATGCTAAACTCAACAAATTAGCCCTTAGCTTTCAGAAAACAGACCTAAAAACTCTAACCCTAACCCTAGCTGAGAACGCTAACCCTAACCCTAACGCCAACTCTAACCCGGAAGTCCAACCACGCCCCTAAAATTTGCATATTACCCATGATGCATCTGCAAAAATTGACACCATAACCGAAAACGCTGCTTCAAAACATGGAGACCCCCCGAAAATCGCCCCCCAAGTACACCCGGGAGAACCTCGGCCTCCGCGCTGAAGATCCCCAGAGACTGCCAGATTGACTCTGAAGAACTGTCTCTGAGCTCTTTTGAGAGCTTCAACACCAGAGACCCCCAGAGGGAGTTCTACGAGGGACCCGCAGCGACTCCAGAGCACCATTCCTTAGCCAGCTTGGGGTAGGCAGACAGGTTAGCATAGGGGGGAGCCTGGTCGAAGCGTGGGGGCTTCCAGACTAGCTGGAGGTACGCTCCACCACCAGGAATACTCCCCCTGGGTGGTTACTCTAGACCCTGCTAGCATGGGCGCCTTCCACTGGGGAATGATGGTGAAGCAACGCTTGCTGAACCTGGTAGTTCTCCAGAGGGAGCGCTCGGGGACGGGGATAGGGTTATCCGCTCGGGGCGCTGCCCCGGGTGGCCCTTTTCCCCTAGCCACCGTAGAATGAGCGCCGTCTCCACCGGGGAAGTGCTCAGGGGAGGGAGCGAGCCGACGCTCGGGTCGAGCCGGGCGGGCGACAGCTTGTCCCGGAGCTCCCCGAGTGCCGGTCCCGCTCCCGTTAACGGCAAGACCGAAGAAGACGAGACCCACCTCTCAACCTTGTCTGGGCAGATTGGAGTAACCTAACGGTGCCAACAACCAATCTCAACCTGAACAAGGGGTAAGTAGACGGCCCTCCCGGGTCCACTAGGACAGCACGCGGGATGTGGTGGTCCACGGCGTCAAGGACCTTAAACGTGGCCGAGTCTTCTATGGAGGATAGCTCCGCTCATGCACAGCACATGCTGCACCACACGTGAAGACTGACGGAGGAACCCCCACTGGAAGAAGAGGACTCCACCTGGAACAATTGGACAGAAAAAACAGAAATTAGTTAAAATCTGGTCTTTAATATTAACCCTAAATTGAATTTTAATCCAAATCCTTACCTGACCTTTTGACCCCCGGAATCCAAAACCTCCTGGACAGGAAATCTCAACTCTCCTGAAGAAGAGGACTCCACCTGGAACAACTGGACAGAGAGAAAACTAAAATTAGTTCAAATCTGGCCTTAATATTAATTCATCCTACCTGACCTTTTGACCTCTTAGAATCAAAATCCTCCTAGACAGAAAAACTTAAACTCTTTACACCTAGAAACTCAATTTAACCTTAATTCTGACCTATTGACCTTCTTAACTTAACCAATTCACTCTGATCAATCTAAATCTATCAATCAATGTTTGATTACGCTAAATTTAATGTGCCACCTCTAAAACAAACCAATTGGCTAAGAGGACATACCCTGGGACTTGATCACCCCAGGGGGCCGCCCTTAGGGGAGGGTGTCTAGTGGTAAATGGCCGAAACGCCCGATGAACCTAAGGTACACTACTGATGATATGTCCTCACAATTTAGTTCAAAATAACTTAGACCAAACTGTCTAAACCCTAACATGGGACTTATCCTAAACCTAACAAGTAGAACTCAATGCCTAAACCCAACCTGGCACATTAGCAACAACTTAACCTCAACCTTGGCTTCCTACTAACCCTAACCATAGGGGCCTCATGCCTAAACCTAACCGTTAGACTCCAAACTAGGACTCTAACAACTAAATTAACCCTTATCCCTCACCTGGGCATTCCCCTAAACCTAACCGTGGGATCCCTGTACCTAACCCTAACGATTGAAATCCCAAACGGAGAACTTGAAAATGTCTCTAAGACCGAAAGCAATCAAACTAGGAGGACCAAATCCAAAAAAATGGCAAAGCTCACCCTTTGCAGCTGTCTCACGGCCTCCTGGGGGCTGCAGAGGACGCTTTGACCATATAAAGGAATCTGCAAAACACAAGAGTAACTCAAGTATCGAGGAACATGAGTGACAAGCGTCGGCCCGTGCCTTGCCCTTGGCTCTCCACACCAAACTGCTCTACTCTAAAGGACTAGAGTGGGGGGAGTCATTGAGAAAAAACTCATACACCTAACCCAGCCAGAGCCATCGGACAACCTGTTCCTCTGAAAACTAAAAAAGAGTTACTCACAAGTACCTCCAACCTCCATCTTCCCCCCACGGGACGGAAGAGGGAGGAGGGATGCAGGTGGCGCCTAATCCGGCGGGGTTGTGGTGTTAGTATAACGATGTACACCCACTTCCTATCCCTGCGGAACTCCTTTCCGATTCTGCTCCTCGTGGCGAGGGCCTGAAAAACCTAAAAAACAGAAGACACATGAAATTTTTCCTCCAACCTCCCACTTCCCCCCACGGGACGGAAGAGGGGGGAGGGATGCAGGTGGCGCCTAATCCGGCGGGGTTGTGGTGTTAGTATAACGATGTACACCCACTTCCTTTCCCTGCGGAACTCCTTTCCGATTCTGCTCCTCGTGGTGAGGGCCCGGGAAACCTAAAGACAGAAGATCCTGGAAAACACACCTAATGGACTCACTTTTTCTTTTTTCTTTTTTCTCCTCCAACCTCCCACTTCCCCCCACGGGACGGAAGAGGGGGGAGGGATGCAGGTGGCGCCTAATCCGGCGGGGTTGTGGTGTTAGTATAACGATGTACACCCACTTCCTTTCCCTGCGGAACTCCTTTCCGATTCTGCTCCTCGTGGTGAGGGCCCGGGAAACCTAAAAACAGAAGAAAGCCATGGAAAAAGACACCTAAGGAACTCACCCCCTATTTTTCTCTTTTTTTCTCCTCCAACCTCCCACGTCCCCCCACGGGACGGAAGAGGGAGGAGGGATGCAGGTGGCGCCTAATCCGGCGGGGTTGTGGTGTTAGTATAACGATGTACACCCACTTCCTTTCCCTGCGGAACTCCTTTCCGATTCTGCTCCTCGTGGTGTGGCACCAAGACCTACAAGGATGAAGAGGAAATAACGGAAGAGGACACCGAACCCTGGGAACTTGGACAACCACATCTGTCCAGTCTAGTTTAAATTCAATTAGCTCAACTTAAATCCAATAATCATTAGGTGCCTCACCCTAGGTGTCCAAATGACCCAAGACCTAGAACTCGGTTCTGGTCTAGCCCTGACCGGCGACCCATCAGACCTACGATACACCAATGGACTGGGGCAGCTAATACAATGCTAAACTCAACAAATTAGCCCTTAGCTTTCAGAAAACAGACCTAAAAACTCTAACCCTAACCCTAGCTGAGAACGCTAACCCTAACCCTAACGCCAACTCTAACCCGGAAGTCCAACCACGCCCCTAAAATTTGCATATTACCCATGATGCATCTGCAAAAATTGACACCATAACCGAAAACGCTGCTTCAAAACATGGAGACCCCCCGAAAATCGCCCCCCAAGTACACCCGGGAGAACCTCGGCCTCCGCGCTGAAGATCCCCAGAGACTGCCAGATTGACTCTGAAGAACTGTCTCTGAGCTCTTTTGAGAGCTTCAACACCAGAGACCCCCAGAGGGAGTTCTACGAGGGACCCGCAGCGACTCCAGAGCACCATTCCTTAGCCAGCTTGGGGTAGGCAGACAGGTTAGCATAGGGGGGAGCCTGGTCGAAGCGTGGGGGCTTCCAGACTAGCTGGAGGTACGCTCCACCACCAGGAATACTCCCCCTGGGTGGTTACTCTAGACCCTGCTAGCATGGGCGCCTTCCACTGGGGAATGATGGTGAAGCAACGCTTGCTGAACCTGGTAGTTCTCCAGAGGGAGCGCTCGGGGACGGGGATAGGGTTATCCGCTCGGGGCGCTGCCCCGGGTGGCCCTTTTCCCCTAGCCACCGTAGAATGAGCGCCGTCTCCACCGGGGAAGTGCTCAGGGGAGGGAGCGAGCCGACGCTCGGGTCGAGCCGGGCGGGCGACAGCTTGTCCCGGAGCTCCCCGAGTGCCGGTCCCGCTCCCGTTAACGGCAAGACCGAAGAAGACGAGACCCACCTCTCAACCTTGTCTGGGCAGATTGGAGTAACCTAACGGTGCCAACAACCAATCTCAACCTGAACAAGGGGTAAGTAGACGGCCCTCCCGGGTCCACTAGGACAGCACGCGGGATGTGGTGGTCCACGGCGTCAAGGACCTTAAACGTGGCCGAGTCTTCTATGGAGGATAGCTCCGCTCATGCACAGCACATGCTGCACCACACGTGAAGACTGACGGAGGAACCCCCACTGGAAGAAGAGGACTCCACCTGGAACAATTGGACAGAAAAAACAGAAATTAGTTAAAATCTGGTCTTTAATATTAACCCTAAATTGAATTTTAATCCAAATCCTTACCTGACCTTTTGACCCCCGGAATCCAAAACCTCCTGGACAGGAAATCTCAACTCTCCTGAAGAAGAGGACTCCACCTGGAACAACTGGACAGAGAGAAAACTAAAATTAGTTCAAATCTGGCCTTAATATTAATTCATCCTACCTGACCTTTTGACCTCTTAGAATCAAAATCCTCCTAGACAGAAAAACTTAAACTCTTTACACCTAGAAACTCAATTTAACCTTAATTCTGACCTATTGACCTTCTTAACTTAACCAATTCACTCTGATCAATCTAAATCTATCAATCAATGTTTGATTACGCTAAATTTAATGTGCCACCTCTAAAACAAACCAATTGGCTAAGAGGACATACCCTGGGACTTGATCACCCCAGGGGGCCGCCCTTAGGGGAGGGTGTCTAGTGGTAAATGGCCGAAACGCCCGATGAACCTAAGGTACACTACTGATGATATGTCCTCACAATTTAGTTCAAAATAACTTAGACCAAACTGTCTAAACCCTAACATGGGACTTATCCTAAACCTAACAAGTAGAACTCAATGCCTAAACCCAACCTGGCACATTAGCAACAACTTAACCTCAACCTTGGCTTCCTACTAACCCTAACCATAGGGGCCTCATGCCTAAACCTAACCGTTAGACTCCAAACTAGGACTCTAACAACTAAATTAACCCTTATCCCTCACCTGGGCATTCCCCTAAACCTAACCGTGGGATCCCTGTACCTAACCCTAACGATTGAAATCCCAAACGGAGAACTTGAAAATGTCTCTAAGACCGAAAGCAATCAAACTAGGAGGACCAAATCCAAAAAAATGGCAAAGCTCACCCTTTGCAGCTGTCTCACGGCCTCCTGGGGGCTGCAGAGGACGCTTTGACCATATAAAGGAATCTGCAAAACACAAGAGTAACTCAAGTATCGAGGAACATGAGTGACAAGCGTCGGCCCGTGCCTTGCCCTTGGCTCTCCACACCAAACTGCTCTACTCTAAAGGACTAGAGTGGGGGGAGTCATTGAGAAAAAACTCATACACCTAACCCAGCCAGAGCCATCGGACAACCTGTTCCTCTGAAAACTAAAAAAGAGTTACTCACAAGTACCTCCAACCTCCATCTTCCCCCCACGGGACGGAAGAGGGAGGAGGGATGCAGGTGGCGCCTAATCCGGCGGGGTTGTGGTGTTAGTATAACGATGTACACCCACTTCCTATCCCTGCGGAACTCCTTTCCGATTCTGCTCCTCGTGGCGAGGGCCTGAAAAACCTAAAAAACAGAAGACACATGAAATTTTTCCTCCAACCTCCCACTTCCCCCCACGGGACGGAAGAGGGGGGAGGGATGCAGGTGGCGCCTAATCCGGCGGGGTTGTGGTGTTAGTATAACGATGTACACCCACTTCCTTTCCCTGCGGAACTCCTTTCCGATTCTGCTCCTCGTGGTGAGGGCCCGGGAAACCTAAAGACAGAAGATCCTGGAAAACACACCTAATGGACTCACTTTTTCTTTTTTCTTTTTTCTCCTCCAACCTCCCACTTCCCCCCACGGGACGGAAGAGGGGGGAGGGATGCAGGTGGCGCCTAATCCGGCGGGGTTGTGGTGTTAGTATAACGATGTACACCCACTTCCTTTCCCTGCGGAACTCCTTTCCGATTCTGCTCCTCGTGGTGAGGGCCCGGGAAACCTAAAAACAGAAGAAAGCCATGGAAAAAGACACCTAAGGAACTCACCCCCTATTTTTCTCTTTTTTTCTCCTCCAACCTCCCACTTCCCCCCACGGGACGGAAGAGGGAGGAGGGATGCAGGTGGCGCCTAATCCGGCGGGGTTGTGGTGTTAGTATAACGATGTACACCCACTTCCTTTCCCTGCGGAACTCCTTTCCGATTCTGCTCCTCGTGGTGTGGCACCAAGACCTACAAGGATGAAGAGGAAATAACGGAAGAGGACACCGAACCCTGGGAACTTGGACAACCACATCTGTCCAGTCTAGTTTAAATTCAATTAGCTCAACTTAAATCCAATAATCATTAGGTGCCTCACCCTAGGTGTCCAAATGACCCAAGACCTAGAACTCGGTTCTGGTCTAGCCCTGACCGGCGACCCATCAGACCTACGATACACCAATGGACTGGGGCAGCTAATACAATGCTAAACTCAACAAATTAGCCCTTAGCTTTCAGAAAACAGACCTAAAAACTCTAACCCTAACCCTAGCTGAGAACGCTAACCCTAACCCTAACGCCAACTCTAACCCGGAAGTCCAACCACGCCCCTAAAATTTGCATATTACCCATGATGCATCTGCAAAAATTGACACCATAACCGAAAACGCTGCTTCAAAACATGGAGACCCCCCGAAAATCGCCCCCCAAGTACACCCGGGAGAACCTCGGCCTCCGCGCTGAAGATCCCCAGAGACTGCCAGATTGACTCTGAAGAACTGTCTCTGAGCTCTTTTGAGAGCTTCAACACCAGAGACCCCCAGAGGGAGTTCTACGAGGGACCCGCAGCGACTCCAGAGCACCATTCCTTAGCCAGCTTGGGGTAGGCAGACAGGTTAGCATAGGGGGGAGCCTGGTCGAAGCGTGGGGGCTTCCAGACTAGCTGGAGGTACGCTCCACCACCAGGAATACTCCCCCTGGGTGGTTACTCTAGACCCTGCTAGCATGGGCGCCTTCCACTGGGGAATGATGGTGAAGCAACGCTTGCTGAACCTGGTAGTTCTCCAGAGGGAGCGCTCGGGGACGGGGATAGGGTTATCCGCTCGGGGCGCTGCCCCGGGTGGCCCTTTTCCCCTAGCCACCGTAGAATGAGCGCCGTCTCCACCGGGGAAGTGCTCAGGGGAGGGAGCGAGCCGACGCTCGGGTCGAGCCGGGCGGGCGACAGCTTGTCCCGGAGCTCCCCGAGTGCCGGTCCCGCTCCCGTTAACGGCAAGACCGAAGAAGACGAGACCCACCTCTCAACCTTGTCTGGGCAGATTGGAGTAACCTAACGGTGCCAACAACCAATCTCAACCTGAACAAGGGGTAAGTAGACGGCCCTCCCGGGTCCACTAGGACAGCACGCGGGATGTGGTGGTCCACGGCGTCAAGGACCTTAAACGTGGCCGAGTCTTCTATGGAGGATAGCTCCGCTCATGCACAGCACATGCTGCACCACACGTGAAGACTGACGGAGGAACCCCCACTGGAAGAAGAGGACTCCACCTGGAACAATTGGACAGAAAAAACAGAAATTAGTTAAAATCTGGTCTTTAATATTAACCCTAAATTGAATTTTAATCCAAATCCTTACCTGACCTTTTGACCCCCGGAATCCAAAACCTCCTGGACAGGAAATCTCAACTCTCCTGAAGAAGAGGACTCCACCTGGAACAACTGGACAGAGAGAAAACTAAAATTAGTTCAAATCTGGCCTTAATATTAATTCATCCTACCTGACCTTTTGACCTCTTAGAATCAAAATCCTCCTAGACAGAAAAACTTAAACTCTTTACACCTAGAAACTCAATTTAACCTTAATTCTGACCTATTGACCTTCTTAACTTAACCAATTCACTCTGATCAATCTAAATCTATCAATCAATGTTTGATTACGCTAAATTTAATGTGCCACCTCTAAAACAAACCAATTGGCTAAGAGGACATACCCTGGGACTTGATCACCCCAGGGGGCCGCCCTTAGGGGAGGGTGTCTAGTGGTAAATGGCCGAAACGCCCGATGAACCTAAGGTACACTACTGATGATATGTCCTCACAATTTAGTTCAAAATAACTTAGACCAAACTGTCTAAACCCTAACATGGGACTTATCCTAAACCTAACAAGTAGAACTCAATGCCTAAACCCAACCTGGCACATTAGCAACAACTTAACCTCAACCTTGGCTTCCTACTAACCCTAACCATAGGGGCCTCATGCCTAAACCTAACCGTTAGACTCCAAACTAGGACTCTAACAACTAAATTAACCCTTATCCCTCACCTGGGCATTCCCCTAAACCTAACCGTGGGATCCCTGTACCTAACCCTAACGATTGAAATCCCAAACGGAGAACTTGAAAATGTCTCTAAGACCGAAAGCAATCAAACTAGGAGGACCAAATCCAAAAAAATGGCAAAGCTCACCCTTTGCAGCTGTCTCACGGCCTCCTGGGGGCTGCAGAGGACGCTTTGACCATATAAAGGAATCTGCAAAACACAAGAGTAACTCAAGTATCGAGGAACATGAGTGACAAGCGTCGGCCCGTGCCTTGCCCTTGGCTCTCCACACCAAACTGCTCTACTCTAAAGGACTAGAGTGGGGGGAGTCATTGAGAAAAAACTCATACACCTAACCCAGCCAGAGCCATCGGACAACCTGTTCCTCTGAAAACTAAAAAAGAGTTACTCACAAGTACCTCCAACCTCCATCTTCCCCCCACGGGACGGAAGAGGGAGGAGGGATGCAGGTGGCGCCTAATCCGGCGGGGTTGTGGTGTTAGTATAACGATGTACACCCACTTCCTATCCCTGCGGAACTCCTTTCCGATTCTGCTCCTCGTGGCGAGGGCCTGAAAAACCTAAAAAACAGAAGACACATGAAATTTTTCCTCCAACCTCCCACTTCCCCCCACGGGACGGAAGAGGGGGGAGGGATGCAGGTGGCGCCTAATCCGGCGGGGTTGTGGTGTTAGTATAACGATGTACACCCACTTCCTTTCCCTGCGGAACTCCTTTCCGATTCTGCTCCTCGTGGTGAGGGCCCGGGAAACCTAAAGACAGAAGATCCTGGAAAACACACCTAATGGACTCACTTTTTCTTTTTTCTTTTTTCTCCTCCAACCTCCCACTTCCCCCCACGGGACGGAAGAGGGGGGAGGGATGCAGGTGGCGCCTAATCCGGCGGGGTTGTGGTGTTAGTATAACGATGTACACCCACTTCCTTTCCCTGCGGAACTCCTTTCCGATTCTGCTCCTCGTGGTGAGGGCCCGGGAAACCTAAAAACAGAAGAAAGCCATGGAAAAAGACACCTAAGGAACTCACCCCCTATTTTTCTCTTTTTTTCTCCTCCAACCTCCCACTTCCCCCCACGGGACGGAAGAGGGAGGAGGGATGCAGGTGGCGCCTAATCCGGCGGGGTTGTGGTGTTAGTATAACGATGTACACCCACTTCCTTTCCCTGCGGAACTCCTTTCCGATTCTGCTCCTCGTGGTGTGGCACCAAGACCTACAAGGATGAAGAGGAAATAACGGAAGAGGACACCGAACCCTGGGAACTTGGACAACCACATCTGTCCAGTCTAGTTTAAATTCAATTAGCTCAACTTAAATCCAATAATCATTAGGTGCCTCACCCTAGGTGTCCAAATGACCCAAGACCTAGAACTCGGTTCTGGTCTAGCCCTGACCGGCGACCCATCAGACCTACGATACACCAATGGACTGGGGCAGCTAATACAATGCTAAACTCAACAAATTAGCCCTTAGCTTTCAGAAAACAGACCTAAAAACTCTAACCCTAACCCTAGCTGAGAACGCTAACCCTAACCCTAACGCCAACTCTAACCCGGAAGTCCAACCACGCCCCTAAAATTTGCATATTACCCATGATGCATCTGCAAAAATTGACACCATAACCGAAAACGCTGCTTCAAAACATGGAGACCCCCCGAAAATCGCCCCCCAAGTACACCCGGGAGAACCTCGGCCTCCGCGCTGAAGATCCCCAGAGACTGCCAGATTGACTCTGAAGAACTGTCTCTGAGCTCTTTTGAGAGCTTCAACACCAGAGACCCCCAGAGGGAGTTCTACGAGGGACCCGCAGCGACTCCAGAGCACCATTCCTTAGCCAGCTTGGGGTAGGCAGACAGGTTAGCATAGGGGGGAGCCTGGTCGAAGCGTGGGGGCTTCCAGACTAGCTGGAGGTACGCTCCACCACCAGGAATACTCCCCCTGGGTGGTTACTCTAGACCCTGCTAGCATGGGCGCCTTCCACTGGGGAATGATGGTGAAGCAACGCTTGCTGAACCTGGTAGTTCTCCAGAGGGAGCGCTCGGGGACGGGGATAGGGTTATCCGCTCGGGGCGCTGCCCCGGGTGGCCCTTTTCCCCTAGCCACCGTAGAATGAGCGCCGTCTCCACCGGGGAAGTGCTCAGGGGAGGGAGCGAGCCGACGCTCGGGTCGAGCCGGGCGGGCGACAGCTTGTCCCGGAGCTCCCCGAGTGCCGGTCCCGCTCCCGTTAACGGCAAGACCGAAGAAGACGAGACCCACCTCTCAACCTTGTCTGGGCAGATTGGAGTAACCTAACGGTGCCAACAACCAATCTCAACCTGAACAAGGGGTAAGTAGACGGCCCTCCCGGGTCCACTAGGACAGCACGCGGGATGTGGTGGTCCACGGCGTCAAGGACCTTAAACGTGGCCGAGTCTTCTATGGAGGATAGCTCCGCTCATGCACAGCACATGCTGCACCACACGTGAAGACTGACGGAGGAACCCCCACTGGAAGAAGAGGACTCCACCTGGAACAATTGGACAGAAAAAACAGAAATTAGTTAAAATCTGGTCTTTAATATTAACCCTAAATTGAATTTTAATCCAAATCCTTACCTGACCTTTTGACCCCCGGAATCCAAAACCTCCTGGACAGGAAATCTCAACTCTCCTGAAGAAGAGGACTCCACCTGGAACAACTGGACAGAGAGAAAACTAAAATTAGTTCAAATCTGGCCTTAATATTAATTCATCCTACCTGACCTTTTGACCTCTTAGAATCAAAATCCTCCTAGACAGAAAAACTTAAACTCTTTACACCTAGAAACTCAATTTAACCTTAATTCTGACCTATTGACCTTCTTAACTTAACCAATTCACTCTGATCAATCTAAATCTATCAATCAATGTTTGATTACGCTAAATTTAATGTGCCACCTCTAAAACAAACCAATTGGCTAAGAGGACATACCCTGGGACTTGATCACCCCAGGGGGCCGCCCTTAGGGGAGGGTGTCTAGTGGTAAATGGCCGAAACGCCCGATGAACCTAAGGTACACTACTGATGATATGTCCTCACAATTTAGTTCAAAATAACTTAGACCAAACTGTCTAAACCCTAACATGG
The DNA here is from genome assembly GCA_030770545.1 of Macropodus opercularis. NCBI lineage: Eukaryota > Metazoa > Chordata > Actinopteri > Anabantiformes > Osphronemidae > Macropodus > Macropodus opercularis. Next base: position 19,861,668 of record CM061098.1, on the reverse strand, counting down.
GACTTATCCTAAACCTAACAAGTAGAACTCAATGCCTAAACCCAACCTGGCACATTAGCAACAACTTAACCTCAACCTTGGCTTCCTACTAACCCTAACCATAGGGGCCTCATGCCTAAACCTAACCGTTAGACTCCAAACTAGGACTCTAACAACTAAATTAACCCTTATCCCTCACCTGGGCATTCCCCTAAACCTAACCGTGGGATCCCTGTACCTAACCCTAACGATTGAAATCCCAAACGGAGAACTTGAAAATGTCTCTAAGACCGAAAGCAATCAAACTAGGAGGACCAAATCCAAAAAAATGGCAAAGCTCACCCTTTGCAGCTGTCTCACGGCCTCCTGGGGGCTGCAGAGGACGCTTTGACCATATAAAGGAATCTGCAAAACACAAGAGTAACTCAAGTATCGAGGAACATGAGTGACAAGCGTCGGCCCGTGCCTTGCCCTTGGCTCTCCACACCAAACTGCTCTACTCTAAAGGACTAGAGTGGGGGGAGTCATTGAGAAAAAACTCATACACCTAACCCAGCCAGAGCCATCGGACAACCTGTTCCTCTGAAAACTAAAAAAGAGTTACTCACAAGTACCTCCAACCTCCATCTTCCCCCCACGGGACGGAAGAGGGAGGAGGGATGCAGGTGGCGCCTAATCCGGCGGGGTTGTGGTGTTAGTATAACGATGTACACCCACTTCCTATCCCTGCGGAACTCCTTTCCGATTCTGCTCCTCGTGGCGAGGGCCTGAAAAACCTAAAAAACAGAAGACACATGAAATTTTTCCTCCAACCTCCCACTTCCCCCCACGGGACGGAAGAGGGGGGAGGGATGCAGGTGGCGCCTAATCCGGCGGGGTTGTGGTGTTAGTATAACGATGTACACCCACTTCCTTTCCCTGCGGAACTCCTTTCCGATTCTGCTCCTCGTGGTGAGGGCCCGGGAAACCTAAAGACAGAAGATCCTGGAAAACACACCTAATGGACTCACTTTTTCTTTTTTCTTTTTTCTCCTCCAACCTCCCACTTCCCCCCACGGGACGGAAGAGGGGGGAGGGATGCAGGTGGCGCCTAATCCGGCGGGGTTGTGGTGTTAGTATAACGATGTACACCCACTTCCTTTCCCTGCGGAACTCCTTTCCGATTCTGCTCCTCGTGGTGAGGGCCCGGGAAACCTAAAAACAGAAGAAAGCCATGGAAAAAGACACCTAAGGAACTCACCCCCTATTTTTCTCTTTTTTTCTCCTCCAACCTCCCACTTCCCCCCACGGGACGGAAGAGGGAGGAGGGATGCAGGTGGCGCCTAATCCGGCGGGGTTGTGGTGTTAGTATAACGATGTACACCCACTTCCTTTCCCTGCGGAACTCCTTTCCGATTCTGCTCCTCGTGGTGTGGCACCAAGACCTACAAGGATGAAGAGGAAATAACGGAAGAGGACACCGAACCCTGGGAACTTGGACAACCACATCTGTCCAGTCTAGTTTAAATTCAATTAGCTCAACTTAAATCCAATAATCATTAGGTGCCTCACCCTAGGTGTCCAAATGACCCAAGACCTAGAACTCGGTTCTGGTCTAGCCCTGACCGGCGACCCATCAGACCTACGATACACCAATGGACTGGGGCAGCTAATACAATGCTAAACTCAACAAATTAGCCCTTAGCTTTCAGAAAACAGACCTAAAAACTCTAACCCTAACCCTAGCTGAGAACGCTAACCCTAACCCTAACGCCAACTCTAACCCGGAAGTCCAACCACGCCCCTAAAATTTGCATATTACCCATGATGCATCTGCAAAAATTGACACCATAACCGAAAACGCTGCTTCAAAACATGGAGACCCCCCGAAAATCGCCCCCCAAGTACACCCGGGAGAACCTCGGCCTCCGCGCTGAAGATCCCCAGAGACTGCCAGATTGACTCTGAAGAACTGTCTCTGAGCTCTTTTGAGAGCTTCAACACCAGAGACCCCCAGAGGGAGTTCTACGAGGGACCCGCAGCGACTCCAGAGCACCATTCCTTAGCCAGCTTGGGGTAGGCAGACAGGTTAGCATAGGGGGGAGCCTGGTCGAAGCGTGGGGGCTTCCAGACTAGCTGGAGGTACGCTCCACCACCAGGAATACTCCCCCTGGGTGGTTACTCTAGACCCTGCTAGCATGGGCGCCTTCCACTGGGGAATGATGGTGAAGCAACGCTTGCTGAACCTGGTAGTTCTCCAGAGGGAGCGCTCGGGGACGGGGATAGGGTTATCCGCTCGGGGCGCTGCCCCGGGTGGCCCTTTTCCCCTAGCCACCGTAGAATGAGCGCCGTCTCCACCGGGGAAGTGCTCAGGGGAGGGAGCGAGCCGACGCTCGGGTCGAGCCGGGCGGGCGACAGCTTGTCCCGGAGCTCCCCGAGTGCCGGTCCCGCTCCCGTTAACGGCAAGACCGAAGAAGACGAGACCCACCTCTCAACCTTGTCTGGGCAGATTGGAGTAACCTAACGGTGCCAACAACCAATCTCAACCTGAACAAGGGGTAAGTAGACGGCCCTCCCGGGTCCACTAGGACAGCACGCGGGATGTGGTGGTCCACGGCGTCAAGGACCTTAAACGTGGCCGAGTCTTCTATGGAGGATAGCTCCGCTCATGCACAGCACATGCTGCACCACACGTGAAGACTGACGGAGGAACCCCCACTGGAAGAAGAGGACTCCACCTGGAACAATTGGACAGAAAAAACAGAAATTAGTTAAAATCTGGTCTTTAATATTAACCCTAAATTGAATTTTAATCCAAATCCTTACCTGACCTTTTGACCCCCGGAATCCAAAACCTCCTGGACAGGAAATCTCAACTCTCCTGAAGAAGAGGACTCCACCTGGAACAACTGGACAGAGAGAAAACTAAAATTAGTTCAAATCTGGCCTTAATATTAATTCATCCTACCTGACCTTTTGACCTCTTAGAATCAAAATCCTCCTAGACAGAAAAACTTAAACTCTTTACACCTAGAAACTCAATTTAACCTTAATTCTGACCTATTGACCTTCTTAACTTAACCAATTCACTCTGATCAATCTAAATCTATCAATCAATGTTTGATTACGCTAAATTTAATGTGCCACCTCTAAAACAAACCAATTGGCTAAGAGGACATACCCTGGGACTTGATCACCCCAGGGGGCCGCCCTTAGGGGAGGGTGTCTAGTGGTAAATGGCCGAAACGCCCGATGAACCTAAGGTACACTACTGATGATATGTCCTCACAATTTAGTTCAAAATAACTTAGACCAAACTGTCTAAACCCTAACATGGGACTTATCCTAAACCTAACAAGTAGAACTCAATGCCTAAACCCAACCTGGCACATTAGCAACAACTTAACCTCAACCTTGGCTTCCTACTAACCCTAACCATAGGGGCCTCATGCCTAAACCTAACCGTTAGACTCCAAACTAGGACTCTAACAACTAAATTAACCCTTATCCCTCACCTGGGCATTCCCCTAAACCTAACCGTGGGATCCCTGTACCTAACCCTAACGATTGAAATCCCAAACGGAGAACTTGAAAATGTCTCTAAGACCGAAAGCAATCAAACTAGGAGGACCAAATCCAAAAAAATGGCAAAGCTCACCCTTTGCAGCTGTCTCACGGCCTCCTGGGGGCTGCAGAGGACGCTTTGACCATATAAAGGAATCTGCAAAACACAAGAGTAACTCAAGTATCGAGGAACATGAGTGACAAGCGTCGGCCCGTGCCTTGCCCTTGGCTCTCCACACCAAACTGCTCTACTCTAAAGGACTAGAGTGGGGGGAGTCATTGAGAAAAAACTCATACACCTAACCCAGCCAGAGCCATCGGACAACCTGTTCCTCTGAAAACTAAAAAAGAGTTACTCACAAGTACCTCCAACCTCCATCTTCCCCCCACGGGACGGAAGAGGGAGGAGGGATGCAGGTGGCGCCTAATCCGGCGGGGTTGTGGTGTTAGTATAACGATGTACACCCACTTCCTATCCCTGCGGAACTCCTTTCCGATTCTGCTCCTCGTGGCGAGGGCCTGAAAAACCTAAAAAACAGAAGACACATGAAATTTTTCCTCCAACCTCCCACTTCCCCCCACGGGACGGAAGAGGGGGGAGGGATGCAGGTGGCGCCTAATCCGGCGGGGTTGTGGTGTTAGTATAACGATGTACACCCACTTCCTTTCCCTGCGGAACTCCTTTCCGATTCTGCTCCTCGTGGTGAGGGCCCGGGAAACCTAAAGACAGAAGATCCTGGAAAACACACCTAATGGACTCACTTTTTCTTTTTTCTTTTTTCTCCTCCAACCTCCCACTTCCCCCCACGGGACGGAAGAGGGGGGAGGGATGCAGGTGGCGCCTAATCCGGCGGGGTTGTGGTGTTAGTATAACGATGTACACCCACTTCCTTTCCCTGCGGAACTCCTTTCCGATTCTGCTCCTCGTGGTGAGGGCCCGGGAAACCTAAAAACAGAAGAAAGCCATGGAAAAAGACACCTAAGGAACTCACCCCCTATTTTTCTCTTTTTTTCTCCTCCAACCTCCCACGTCCCCCCACGGGACGGAAGAGGGAGGAGGGATGCAGGTGGCGCCTAATCCGGCGGGGTTGTGGTGTTAGTATAACGATGTACACCCACTTCCTTTCCCTGCGGAACTCCTTTCCGATTCTGCTCCTCGTGGTGTGGCACCAAGACCTACAAGGATGAAGAGGAAATAACGGAAGAGGACACCGAACCCTGGGAACTTGGACAACCACATCTGTCCAGTCTAGTTTAAATTCAATTAGCTCAACTTAAATCCAATAATCATTAGGTGCCTCACCCTAGGTGTCCAAATGACCCAAGACCTAGAACTCGGTTCTGGTCTAGCCCTGACCGGCGACCCATCAGACCTACGATACACCAATGGACTGGGGCAGCTAATACAATGCTAAACTCAACAAATTAGCCCTTAGCTTTCAGAAAACAGACCTAAAAACTCTAACCCTAACCCTAGCTGAGAACGCTAACCCTAACCCTAACGCCAACTCTAACCCGGAAGTCCAACCACGCCCCTAAAATTTGCATATTACCCATGATGCATCTGCAAAAATTGACACCATAACCGAAAACGCTGCTTCAAAACATGGAGACCCCCCGAAAATCGCCCCCCAAGTACACCCGGGAGAACCTCGGCCTCCGCGCTGAAGATCCCCAGAGACTGCCAGATTGACTCTGAAGAACTGTCTCTGAGCTCTTTTGAGAGCTTCAACACCAGAGACCCCCAGAGGGAGTTCTACGAGGGACCCGCAGCGACTCCAGAGCACCATTCCTTAGCCAGCTTGGGGTAGGCAGACAGGTTAGCATAGGGGGGAGCCTGGTCGAAGCGTGGGGGCTTCCAGACTAGCTGGAGGTACGCTCCACCACCAGGAATACTCCCCCTGGGTGGTTACTCTAGACCCTGCTAGCATGGGCGCCTTCCACTGGGGAATGATGGTGAAGCAACGCTTGCTGAACCTGGTAGTTCTCCAGAGGGAGCGCTCGGGGACGGGGATAGGGTTATCCGCTCGGGGCGCTGCCCCGGGTGGCCCTTTTCCCCTAGCCACCGTAGAATGAGCGCCGTCTCCACCGGGGAAGTGCTCAGGGGAGGGAGCGAGCCGACGCTCGGGTCGAGCCGGGCGGGCGACAGCTTGTCCCGGAGCTCCCCGAGTGCCGGTCCCGCTCCCGTTAACGGCAAGACCGAAGAAGACGAGACCCACCTCTCAACCTTGTCTGGGCAGATTGGAGTAACCTAACGGTGCCAACAACCAATCTCAACCTGAACAAGGGGTAAGTAGACGGCCCTCCCGGGTCCACTAGGACAGCACGCGGGATGTGGTGGTCCACGGCGTCAAGGACCTTAAACGTGGCCGAGTCTTCTATGGAGGATAGCTCCGCTCATGCACAGCACATGCTGCACCACACGTGAAGACTGACGGAGGAACCCCCACTGGAAGAAGAGGACTCCACCTGGAACAATTGGACAGAAAAAACAGAAATTAGTTAAAATCTGGTCTTTAATATTAACCCTAAATTGAATTTTAATCCAAATCCTTACCTGACCTTTTGACCCCCGGAATCCAAAACCTCCTGGACAGGAAATCTCAACTCTCCTGAAGAAGAGGACTCCACCTGGAACAACTGGACAGAGAGAAAACTAAAATTAGTTCAAATCTGGCCTTAATATTAATTCATCCTACCTGACCTTTTGACCTCTTAGAATCAAAATCCTCCTAGACAGAAAAACTTAAACTCTTTACACCTAGAAACTCAATTTAACCTTAATTCTGACCTATTGACCTTCTTAACTTAACCAATTCACTCTGATCAATCTAAATCTATCAATCAATGTTTGATTACGCTAAATTTAATGTGCCACCTCTAAAACAAACCAATTGGCTAAGAGGACATACCCTGGGACTTGATCACCCCAGGGGGCCGCCCTTAGGGGAGGGTGTCTAGTGGTAAATGGCCGAAACGCCCGATGAACCTAAGGTACACTACTGATGATATGTCCTCACAATTTAGTTCAAAATAACTTAGACCAAACTGTCTAAACCCTAACATGGGACTTATCCTAAACCTAACAAGTAGAACTCAATGCCTAAACCCAACCTGGCACATTAGCAACAACTTAACCTCAACCTTGGCTTCCTACTAACCCTAACCATAGGGGCCTCATGCCTAAACCTAACCGTTAGACTCCAAACTAGGACTCTAACAACTAAATTAACCCTTATCCCTCACCTGGGCATTCCCCTAAACCTAACCGTGGGATCCCTGTACCTAACCCTAACGATTGAAATCCCAAACGGAGAACTTGAAAATGTCTCTAAGACCGAAAGCAATCAAACTAGGAGGACCAAATCCAAAAAAATGGCAAAGCTCACCCTTTGCAGCTGTCTCACGGCCTCCTGGGGGCTGCAGAGGACGCTTTGACCATATAAAGGAATCTGCAAAACACAAGAGTAACTCAAGTATCGAGGAACATGAGTGACAAGCGTCGGCCCGTGCCTTGCCCTTGGCTCTCCACACCAAACTGCTCTACTCTAAAGGACTAGAGTGGGGGGAGTCATTGAGAAAAAACTCATACACCTAACCCAGCCAGAGCCATCGGACAACCTGTTCCTCTGAAAACTAAAAAAGAGTTACTCACAAGTACCTCCAACCTCCATCTTCCCCCCACGGGACGGAAGAGGGAGGAGGGATGCAGGTGGCGCCTAATCCGGCGGGGTTGTGGTGTTAGTATAACGATGTACACCCACTTCCTATCCCTGCGGAACTCCTTTCCGATTCTGCTCCTCGTGGCGAGGGCCTGAAAAACCTAAAAAACAGAAGACACATGAAATTTTTCCTCCAACCTCCCACTTCCCCCCACGGGACGGAAGAGGGGGGAGGGATGCAGGTGGCGCCTAATCCGGCGGGGTTGTGGTGTTAGTATAACGATGTACACCCACTTCCTTTCCCTGCGGAACTCCTTTCCGATTCTGCTCCTCGTGGTGAGGGCCCGGGAAACCTAAAGACAGAAGATCCTGGAAAACACACCTAATGGACTCACTTTTTCTTTTTTCTTTTTTCTCCTCCAACCTCCCACTTCCCCCCACGGGACGGAAGAGGGGGGAGGGATGCAGGTGGCGCCTAATCCGGCGGGGTTGTGGTGTTAGTATAACGATGTACACCCACTTCCTTTCCCTGCGGAACTCCTTTCCGATTCTGCTCCTCGTGGTGAGGGCCCGGGAAACCTAAAAACAGAAGAAAGCCATGGAAAAAGACACCTAAGGAACTCACCCCCTATTTTTCTCTTTTTTTCTCCTCCAACCTCCCACTTCCCCCCACGGGACGGAAGAGGGAGGAGGGATGCAGGTGGCGCCTAATCCGGCGGGGTTGTGGTGTTAGTATAACGATGTACACCCACTTCCTTTCCCTGCGGAACTCCTTTCCGATTCTGCTCCTCGTGGTGTGGCACCAAGACCTACAAGGATGAAGAGGAAATAACGGAAGAGGACACCGAACCCTGGGAACTTGGACAACCACATCTGTCCAGTCTAGTTTAAATTCAATTAGCTCAACTTAAATCCAATAATCATTAGGTGCCTCACCCTAGGTGTCCAAATGACCCAAGACCTAGAACTCGGTTCTGGTCTAGCCCTGACCGGCGACCCATCAGACCTACGATACACCAATGGACTGGGGCAGCTAATACAATGCTAAACTCAACAAATTAGCCCTTAGCTTTCAGAAAACAGACCTAAAAACTCTAACCCTAACCCTAGCTGAGAACGCTAACCCTAACCCTAACGCCAACTCTAACCCGGAAGTCCAACCACGCCCCTAAAATTTGCATATTACCCATGATGCATCTGCAAAAATTGACACCATAACCGAAAACGCTGCTTCAAAACATGGAGACCCCCCGAAAATCGCCCCCCAAGTACACCCGGGAGAACCTCGGCCTCCGCGCTGAAGATCCCCAGAGACTGCCAGATTGACTCTGAAGAACTGTCTCTGAGCTCTTTTGAGAGCTTCAACACCAGAGACCCCCAGAGGGAGTTCTACGAGGGACCCGCAGCGACTCCAGAGCACCATTCCTTAGCCAGCTTGGGGTAGGCAGACAGGTTAGCATAGGGGGGAGCCTGGTCGAAGCGTGGGGGCTTCCAGACTAGCTGGAGGTACGCTCCACCACCAGGAATACTCCCCCTGGGTGGTTACTCTAGACCCTGCTAGCATGGGCGCCTTCCACTGGGGAATGATGGTGAAGCAACGCTTGCTGAACCTGGTAGTTCTCCAGAGGGAGCGCTCGGGGACGGGGATAGGGTTATCCGCTCGGGGCGCTGCCCCGGGTGGCCCTTTTCCCCTAGCCACCGTAGAATGAGCGCCGTCTCCACCGGGGAAGTGCTCAGGGGAGGGAGCGAGCCGACGCTCGGGTCGAGCCGGGCGGGCGACAGCTTGTCCCGGAGCTCCCCGAGTGCCGGTCCCGCTCCCGTTAACGGCAAGACCGAAGAAGACGAGACCCACCTCTCAACCTTGTCTGGGCAGATTGGAGTAACCTAACGGTGCCAACAACCAATCTCAACCTGAACAAGGGGTAAGTAGACGGCCCTCCCGGGTCCACTAGGACAGCACGCGGGATGTGGTGGTCCACGGCGTCAAGGACCTTAAACGTGGCCGAGTCTTCTATGGAGGATAGCTCCGCTCATGCACAGCACATGCTGCACCACACGTGAAGACTGACGGAGGAACCCCCACTGGAAGAAGAGGACTCCACCTGGAACAATTGGACAGAAAAAACAGAAATTAGTTAAAATCTGGTCTTTAATATTAACCCTAAATTGAATTTTAATCCAAATCCTTACCTGACCTTTTGACCCCCGGAATCCAAAACCTCCTGGACAGGAAATCTCAACTCTCCTGAAGAAGAGGACTCCACCTGGAACAACTGGACAGAGAGAAAACTAAAATTAGTTCAAATCTGGCCTTAATATTAATTCATCCTACCTGACCTTTTGACCTCTTAGAATCAAAATCCTCCTAGACAGAAAAACTTAAACTCTTTACACCTAGAAACTCAATTTAACCTTAATTCTGACCTATTGACCTTCTTAACTTAACCAATTCACTCTGATCAATCTAAATCTATCAATCAATGTTTGATTACGCTAAATTTAATGTGCCACCTCTAAAACAAACCAATTGGCTAAGAGGACATACCCTGGGACTTGATCACCCCAGGGGGCCGCCCTTAGGGGAGGGTGTCTAGTGGTAAATGGCCGAAACGCCCGATGAACCTAAGGTACACTACTGATGATATGTCCTCACAATTTAGTTCAAAATAACTTAGACCAAACTGTCTAAACCCTAACATGGGACTTATCCTAAACCTAACAAGTAGAACTCAATGCCTAAACCCAACCTGGCACATTAGCAACAACTTAACCTCAACCTTGGCTTCCTACTAACCCTAACCATAGGGGCCTCATGCCTAAACCTAACCGTTAGACTCCAAACTAGGACTCTAACAACTAAATTAACCCTTATCCCTCACCTGGGCATTCCCCTAAACCTAACCGTGGGATCCCTGTACCTAACCCTAACGATTGAAATCCCAAACGGAGAACTTGAAAATGTCTCTAAGACCGAAAGCAATCAAACTAGGAGGACCAAATCCAAAAAAATGGCAAAGCTCACCCTTTGCAGCTGTCTCACGGCCTCCTGGGGGCTGCAGAGGACGCTTTGACCATATAAAGGAATCTGCAAAACACAAGAGTAACTCAAGTATCGAGGAACATGAGTGACAAGCGTCGGCCCGTGCCTTGCCCTTGGCTCTCCACACCAAACTGCTCTACTCTAAAGGACTAGAGTGGGGGGAGTCATTGAGAAAAAACTCATACACCTAACCCAGCCAGAGCCATCGGACAACCTGTTCCTCTGAAAACTAAAAAAGAGTTACTCACAAGTACCTCCAACCTCCATCTTCCCCCCACGGGACGGAAGAGGGAGGAGGGATGCAGGTGGCGCCTAATCCGGCGGGGTTGTGGTGTTAGTATAACGATGTACACCCACTTCCTATCCCTGCGGAACTCCTTTCCGATTCTGCTCCTCGTGGCGAGGGCCTGAAAAACCTAAAAAACAGAAGACACATGAAATTTTTCCTCCAACCTCCCACTTCCCCCCACGGGACGGAAGAGGGGGGAGGGATGCAGGTGGCGCCTAATCCGGCGGGGTTGTGGTGTTAGTATAACGATGTACACCCACTTCCTTTCCCTGCGGAACTCCTTTCCGATTCTGCTCCTCGTGGTGAGGGCCCGGGAAACCTAAAGACAGAAGATCCTGGAAAACACACCTAATGGACTCACTTTTTCTTTTTTCTTTTTTCTCCTCCAACCTCCCACTTCCCCCCACGGGACGGAAGAGGGGGGAGGGATGCAGGTGGCGCCTAATCCGGCGGGGTTGTGGTGTTAGTATAACGATGTACACCCACTTCCTTTCCCTGCGGAACTCCTTTCCGATTCTGCTCCTCGTGGTGAGGGCCCGGGAAACCTAAAAACAGAAGAAAGCCATGGAAAAAGACACCTAAGGAACTCACCCCCTATTTTTCTCTTTTTTTCTCCTCCAACCTCCCACTTCCCCCCACGGGACGGAAGAGGGAGGAGGGATGCAGGTGGCGCCTAATCCGGCGGGGTTGTGGTGTTAGTATAACGATGTACACCCACTTCCTTTCCCTGCGGAACTCCTTTCCGATTCTGCTCCTCGTGGTGTGGCACCAAGACCTACAAGGATGAAGAGGAAATAACGGAAGAGGACACCGAACCCTGGGAACTTGGACAACCACATCTGTCCAGTCTAGTTTAAATTCAATTAGCTCAACTTAAATCCAATAATCATTAGGTGCCTCACCCTAGGTGTCCAAATGACCCAAGACCTAGAACTCGGTTCTGGTCTAGCCCTGACCGGCGACCCATCAGACCTACGATACACCAATGGACTGGGGCAGCTAATACAATGCTAAACTCAACAAATTAGCCCTTAGCTTTCAGAAAACAGACCTAAAAACTCTAACCCTAACCCTAGCTGAGAACGCTAACCCTAACCCTAACGCCAACTCTAACCCGGAAGTCCAACCACGCCCCTAAAATTTGCATATTACCCATGATGCATCTGCAAAAATTGACACCATAACCGAAAACGCTGCTTCAAAACATGGAGACCCCCCGAAAATCGCCCCCCAAGTACACCCGGGAGAACCTCGGCCTCCGCGCTGAAGATCCCCAGAGACTGCCAGATTGACTCTGAAGAACTGTCTCTGAGCTCTTTTGAGAGCTTCAACACCAGAGACCCCCAGAGGGAGTTCTACGAGGGACCCGCAGCGACTCCAGAGCACCATTCCTTAGCCAGCTTGGGGTAGGCAGACAGGTTAGCATAGGGGGGAGCCTGGTCGAAGCGTGGGGGCTTCCAGACTAGCTGGAGGTACGCTCCACCACCAGGAATACTCCCCCTGGGTGGTTACTCTAGACCCTGCTAGCATGGGCGCCTTCCACTGGGGAATGATGGTGAAGCAACGCTTGCTGAACCTGGTAGTTCTCCAGAGGGAGCGCTCGGGGACGGGGATAGGGTTATCCGCTCGGGGCGCTGCCCCGGGTGGCCCTTTTCCCCTAGCCACCGTAGAATGAGCGCCGTCTCCACCGGGGAAGTGCTCAGGGGAGGGAGCGAGCCGACGCTCGGGTCGAGCCGGGCGGGCGACAGCTTGTCCCGGAGCTCCCCGAGTGCCGGTCCCGCTCCCGTTAACGGCAAGACCGAAGAAGACGAGACCCACCTCTCAACCTTGTCTGGGCAGATTGGAGTAACCTAACGGTGCCAACAACCAATCTCAACCTGAACAAGGGGTAAGTAGACGGCCCTCCCGGGTCCACTAGGACAGCACGCGGGATGTGGTGGTCCACGGCGTCAAGGACCTTAAACGTGGCCGAGTCTTCTATGGAGGATAGCTCCGCTCATGCACAGCACATGCTGCACCACACGTGAAGACTGACGGAGGAACCCCCACTGGAAGAAGAGGACTCCACCTGGAACAATTGGACAGAAAAAACAGAAATTAGTTAAAATCTGGTCTTTAATATTAACCCTAAATTGAATTTTAATCCAAATCCTTACCTGACCTTTTGACCCCCGGAATCCAAAACCTCCTGGACAGGAAATCTCAACTCTCCTGAAGAAGAGGACTCCACCTGGAACAACTGGACAGAGAGAAAACTAAAATTAGTTCAAATCTGGCCTTAATATTAATTCATCCTACCTGACCTTTTGACCTCTTAGAATCAAAATCCTCCTAGACAGAAAAACTTAAACTCTTTACACCTAGAAACTCAATTTAACCTTAATTCTGACCTATTGACCTTCTTAACTTAACCAATTCACTCTGATCAATCTAAATCTATCAATCAATGTTTGATTACGCTAAATTTAATGTGCCACCTCTAAAACAAACCAATTGGCTAAGAGGACATACCCTGGGACTTGATCACCCCAGGGGGCCGCCCTTAGGGGAGGGTGTCTAGTGGTAAATGGCCGAAACGCCCGATGAACCTAAGGTACACTACTGATGATATGTCCTCACAATTTAGTTCAAAATAACTTAGACCAAACTGTCTAAACCCTAACATGGGACTTATCCTAAACCTAACAAGTAGAACTCAATGCCTAAACCCAACCTGGCACATTAGCAACAACTTAACCTCAACCTTGGCTTCCTACTAACCCTAACCATAGGGGCCTCATGCCTAAACCTAACCGTTAGACTCCAAACTAGGACTCTAACAACTAAATTAACCCTTATCCCTCACCTGGGCATTCCCCTAAACCTAACCGTGGGATCCCTGTACCTAACCCTAACGATTGAAATCCCAAACGGAGAACTTGAAAATGTCTCTAAGACCGAAAGCAATCAAACTAGGAGGACCAAATCCAAAAAAATGGCAAAGCTCACCCTTTGCAGCTGTCTCACGGCCTCCTGGGGGCTGCAGAGGACGCTTTGACCATATAAAGGAATCTGCAAAACACAAGAGTAACTCAAGTATCGAGGAACATGAGTGACAAGCGTCGGCCCGTGCCTTGCCCTTGGCTCTCCACACCAAACTGCTCTACTCTAAAGGACTAGAGTGGGGGGAGTCATTGAGAAAAAACTCATACACCTAACCCAGCCAGAGCCATCGGACAACCTGTTCCTCTGAAAACTAAAAAAGAGTTACTCACAAGTACCTCCAACCTCCATCTTCCCCCCACGGGACGGAAGAGGGAGGAGGGATGCAGGTGGCGCCTAATCCGGCGGGGTTGTGGTGTTAGTATAACGATGTACACCCACTTCCTATCCCTGCGGAACTCCTTTCCGATTCTGCTCCTCGTGGCGAGGGCCTGAAAAACCTAAAAAACAGAAGACACATGAAATTTTTCCTCCAACCTCCCACTTCCCCCCACGGGACGGAAGAGGGGGGAGGGATGCAGGTGGCGCCTAATCCGGCGGGGTTGTGGTGTTAGTATAACGATGTACACCCACTTCCTTTCCCTGCGGAACTCCTTTCCGATTCTGCTCCTCGTGGTGAGGGCCCGGGAAACCTAAAGACAGAAGATCCTGGAAAACACACCTAATGGACTCACTTTTTCTTTTTTCTTTTTTCTCCTCCAACCTCCCACTTCCCCCCACGGGACGGAAGAGGGGGGAGGGATGCAGGTGGCGCCTAATCCGGCGGGGTTGTGGTGTTAGTATAACGATGTACACCCACTTCCTTTCCCTGCGGAACTCCTTTCCGATTCTGCTCCTCGTGGTGAGGGCCCGGGAAACCTAAAAACAGAAGAAAGCCATGGAAAAAGACACCTAAGGAACTCACCCCCTATTTTTCTCTTTTTTTCTCCTCCAACCTCCCACTTCCCCCCACGGGACGGAAGAGGGAGGAGGGATGCAGGTGGCGCCTAATCCGGCGGGGTTGTGGTGTTAGTATAACGATGTACACCCACTTCCTTTCCCTGCGGAACTCCTTTCCGATTCTGCTCCTCGTGGTGTGGCACCAAGACCTACAAGGATGAAGAGGAAATAACGGAAGAGGACACCGAACCCTGGGAACTTGGACAACCACATCTGTCCAGTCTAGTTTAAATTCAATTAGCTCAACTTAAATCCAATAATCATTAGGTGCCTCACCCTAGGTGTCCAAATGACCCAAGACCTAGAACTCGGTTCTGGTCTAGCCCTGACCGGCGACCCATCAGACCTACGATACACCAATGGACTGGGGCAGCTAATACAATGCTAAACTCAACAAATTAGCCCTTAGCTTTCAGAAAACAGACCTAAAAACTCTAACCCTAACCCTAGCTGAGAACGCTAACCCTAACCCTAACGCCAACTCTAACCCGGAAGTCCAACCACGCCCCTAAAATTTGCATATTACCCATGATGCATCTGCAAAAATTGACACCATAACCGAAAACGCTGCTTCAAAACATGGAGACCCCCCGAAAATCGCCCCCCAAGTACACCCGGGAGAACCTCGGCCTCCGCGCTGAAGATCCCCAGAGACTGCCAGATTGACTCTGAAGAACTGTCTCTGAGCTCTTTTGAGAGCTTCAACACCAGAGACCCCCAGAGGGAGTTCTACGAGGGACCCGCAGCGACTCCAGAGCACCATTCCTTAGCCAGCTTGGGGTAGGCAGACAGGTTAGCATAGGGGGGAGCCTGGTCGAAGCGTGGGGGCTTCCAGACTAGCTGGAGGTACGCTCCACCACCAGGAATACTCCCCCTGGGTGGTTACTCTAGACCCTGCTAGCATGGGCGCCTTCCACTGGGGAATGATGGTGAAGCAACGCTTGCTGAACCTGGTAGTTCTCCAGAGGGAGCGCTCGGGGACGGGGATAGGGTTATCCGCTCGGGGCGCTGCCCCGGGTGGCCCTTTTCCCCTAGCCACCGTAGAATGAGCGCCGTCTCCACCGGGGAAGTGCTCAGGGGAGGGAGCGAGCCGACGCTCGGGTCGAGCCGGGCGGGCGACAGCTTGTCCCGGAGCTCCCCGAGTGCCGGTCCCGCTCCCGTTAACGGCAAGACCGAAGAAGACGAGACCCACCTCTCAACCTTGTCTGGGCAGATTGGAGTAACCTAACGGTGCCAACAACCAATCTCAACCTGAACAAGGGGTAAGTAGACGGCCCTCCCGGGTCCACTAGGACAGCACGCGGGATGTGGTGGTCCACGGCGTCAAGGACCTTAAACGTGGCCGAGTCTTCTATGGAGGATAGCTCCGCTCATGCACAGCACATGCTGCACCACACGTGAAGACTGACGGAGGAACCCCCACTGGAAGAAGAGGACTCCACCTGGAACAATTGGACAGAAAAAACAGAAATTAGTTAAAATCTGGTCTTTAATATTAACCCTAAATTGAATTTTAATCCAAATCCTTACCTGACCTTTTGACCCCCGGAATCCAAAACCTCCTGGACAGGAAATCTCAACTCTCCTGAAGAAGAGGACTCCACCTGGAACAACTGGACAGAGAGAAAACTAAAATTAGTTCAAATCTGGCCTTAATATTAATTCATCCTACCTGACCTTTTGACCTCTTAGAATCAAAATCCTCCTAGACAGAAAAACTTAAACTCTTTACACCTAGAAACTCAATTTAACCTTAATTCTGACCTATTGACCTTCTTAACTTAACCAATTCACTCTGATCAATCTAAATCTATCAATCAATGTTTGATTACGCTAAATTTAATGTGCCACCTCTAAAACAAACCAATTGGCTAAGAGGACATACCCTGGGACTTGATCACCCCAGGGGGCCGCCCTTAGGGGAGGGTGTCTAGTGGTAAATGGCCGAAACGCCCGATGAACCTAAGGTACACTACTGATGATATGTCCTCACAATTTAGTTCAAAATAACTTAGACCAAACTGTCTAAACCCTAACATGGGACTTATCCTAAACCTAACAAGTAGAACTCAATGCCTAAACCCAACCTGGCACATTAGCAACAACTTAACCTCAACCTTGGCTTCCTACTAACCCTAACCATAGGGGCCTCATGCCTAAACCTAACCGTTAGACTCCAAACTAGGACTCTAACAACTAAATTAACCCTTATCCCTCACCTGGGCATTCCCCTAAACCTAACCGTGGGATCCCTGTACCTAACCCTAACGATTGAAATCCCAAACGGAGAACTTGAAAATGTCTCTAAGACCGAAAGCAATCAAACTAGGAGGACCAAATCCAAAAAAATGGCAAAGCTCACCCTTTGCAGCTGTCTCACGGCCTCCTGGGGGCTGCAGAGGACGCTTTGACCATATAAAGGAATCTGCAAAACACAAGAGTAACTCAAGTATCGAGGAACATGAGTGACAAGCGTCGGCCCGTGCCTTGCCCTTGGCTCTCCACACCAAACTGCTCTACTCTAAAGGACTAGAGTGGGGGGAGTCATTGAGAAAAAACTCATACACCTAACCCAGCCAGAGCCATCGGACAACCTGTTCCTCTGAAAACTAAAAAAGAGTTACTCACAAGTACCTCCAACCTCCATCTTCCCCCCACGGGACGGAAGAGGGAGGAGGGATGCAGGTGGCGCCTAATCCGGCGGGGTTGTGGTGTTAGTATAACGATGTACACCCACTTCCTATCCCTGCGGAACTCCTTTCCGATTCTGCTCCTCGTGGCGAGGGCCTGAAAAACCTAAAAAACAGAAGACACATGAAATTTTTCCTCCAACCTCCCACTTCCCCCCACGGGACGGAAGAGGGGGGAGGGATGCAGGTGGCGCCTAATCCGGCGGGGTTGTGGTGTTAGTATAACGATGTACACCCACTTCCTTTCCCTGCGGAACTCCTTTCCGATTCTGCTCCTCGTGGTGAGGGCCCGGGAAACCTAAAGACAGAAGATCCTGGAAAACACACCTAATGGACTCACTTTTTCTTTTTTCTTTTTTCTCCTCCAACCTCCCACTTCCCCCCACGGGACGGAAGAGGGGGGAGGGATGCAGGTGGCGCCTAATCCGGCGGGGTTGTGGTGTTAGTATAACGATGTACACCCACTTCCTTTCCCTGCGGAACTCCTTTCCGATTCTGCTCCTCGTGGTGAGGGCCCGGGAAACCTAAAAACAGAAGAAAGCCATGGAAAAAGACACCTAAGGAACTCACCCCCTATTTTTCTCTTTTTTTCTCCTCCAACCTCCCACTTCCCCCCACGGGACGGAAGAGGGAGGAGGGATGCAGGTGGCGCCTAATCCGGCGGGGTTGTGGTGTTAGTATAACGATGTACACCCACTTCCTTTCCCTGCGGAACTCCTTTCCGATTCTGCTCCTCGTGGTGTGGCACCAAGACCTACAAGGATGAAGAGGAAATAACGGAAGAGGACACCGAACCCTGGGAACTTGGACAACCACATCTGTCCAGTCTAGTTTAAATTCAATTAGCTCAATTTAAATCCAATAATCATTAGGTGCCTCACCCTAGGTGTCCAAATGACCCAAGACCTAGAACTCGGTTCTGGTCTAGCCCTGACCGGCGACCCATCAGACCTACGATACACCAATGGACTGGGGCAGCTAATACAATGCTAAACTCAACAAATTAGCCCTTAGCTTTCAGAAAACAGACCTAAAAACTCTAACCCTAACCCTAGCTGAGAACGCTAACCCTAACCCTAACGCCAACTCTAACCCGGAAGTCCAACCACGCCCCTAAAATTTGCATATTACCCATGATGCATCTGCAAAAATTGACACCATAACCGAAAACGCTGCTTCAAAACATGGAGACCCCCCGAAAATCGCCCCCCAAGTACACCCGGGAGAACCTCGGCCTCCGCGCTGAAGATCCCCAGAGACTGCCAGATTGACTCTGAAGAACTGTCTCTGAGCTCTTTTGAGAGCTTCAACACCAGAGACCCCCAGAGGGAGTTCTACGAGGGACCCGCAGCGACTCCAGAGCACCATTCCTTAGCCAGCTTGGGGTAGGCAGACAGGTTAGCATAGGGGGGAGCCTGGTCGAAGCGTGGGGGCTTCCAGACTAGCTGGAGGTACGCTCCACCACCAGGAATACTCCCCCTGGGTGGTTACTCTAGACCCTGCTAGCATGGGCGCCTTCCACTGGGGAATGATGGTGAAGCAACGCTTGCTGAACCTGGTAGTTCTCCAGAGGGAGCGCTCGGGGACGGGGATAGGGTTATCCGCTCGGGGCGCTGCCCCGGGTGGCCCTTTTCCCCTAGCCACCGTAGAATGAGCGCCGTCTCCACCGGGGAAGTGCTCAGGGGAGGGAGCGAGCCGACGCTCGGGTCGAGCCGGGCGGGCGACAGCTTGTCCCGGAGCTCCCCGAGTGCCGGTCCCGCTCCCGTTAACGGCAAGACCGAAGAAGACGAGACCCACCTCTCAACCTTGTCTGGGCAGATTGGAGTAACCTAACGGTGCCAACAACCAATCTCAACCTGAACAAGGGGTAAGTAGACGGCCCTCCCGGGTCCACTAGGACAGCACGCGGGATGTGGTGGTCCACGGCGTCAAGGACCTTAAACGTGGCCGAGTCTTCTATGGAGGATAGCTCCGCTCATGCACAGCACATGCTGCACCACACGTGAAGACTGACGGAGGAACCCCCACTGGAAGAAGAGGACTCCACCTGGAACAATTGGACAGAAAAAACAGAAATTAGTTAAAATCTGGTCTTTAATATTAACCCTAAATTGAATTTTAATCCAAATCCTTACCTGACCTTTTGACCCCCGGAATCCAAAACCTCCTGGACAGGAAATCTCAACTCTCCTGAAGAAGAGGACTCCACCTGGAACAACTGGACAGAGAGAAAACTAAAATTAGTTCAAATCTGGCCTTAATATTAATTCATCCTACCTGACCTTTTGACCTCTTAGAATCAAAATCCTCCTAGACAGAAAAACTTAAACTCTTTACACCTAGAAACTCAATTTAACCTTAATTCTGACCTATTGACCTTCTTAACTTAACCAATTCACTCTGATCAATCTAAATCTATCAATCAATGTTTGATTACGCTAAATTTAATGTGCCACCTCTAAAACAAACCAATTGGCTAAGAGGACATACCCTGGGACTTGATCACCCCAGGGGGCCGCCCTTAGGGGAGGGTGTCTAGTGGTAAATGGCCGAAACGCCCGATGAACCTAAGGTACACTACTGATGATATGTCCTCACAATTTAGTTCAAAATAACTTAGACCAAACTGTCTAAACCCTAACATGGGACTTATCCTAAACCTAACAAGTAGAACTCAATGCCTAAACCCAACCTGGCACATTAGCAACAACTTAACCTCAACCTTGGCTTCCTACTAACCCTAACCATAGGGGCCTCATGCCTAAACCTAACCGTTAGACTCCAAACTAGGACTCTAACAACTAAATTAACCCTTATCCCTCACCTGGGCATTCCCCTAAACCTAACCGTGGGATCCCTGTACCTAACCCTAACGATTGAAATCCCAAACGGAGAACTTGAAAATGTCTCTAAGACCGAAAGCAATCAAACTAGGAGGACCAAATCCAAAAAAATGGCAAAGCTCACCCTTTGCAGCTGTCTCACGGCCTCCTGGGGGCTGCAGAGGACGCTTTGACCATATAAAGGAATCTGCAAAACACAAGAGTAACTCAAGTATCGAGGAACATGAGTGACAAGCGTCGGCCCGTGCCTTGCCCTTGGCTCTCCACACCAAACTGCTCTACTCTAAAGGACTAGAGTGGGGGGAGTCATTGAGAAAAAACTCATACACCTAACCCAGCCAGAGCCATCGGACAACCTGTTCCTCTGAAAACTAAAAAAGAGTTACTCACAAGTACCTCCAACCTCCATCTTCCCCCCACGGGACGGAAGAGGGAGGAGGGATGCAGGTGGCGCCTAATCCGGCGGGGTTGTGGTGTTAGTATAACGATGTACACCCACTTCCTATCCCTGCGGAACTCCTTTCCGATTCTGCTCCTCGTGGCGAGGGCCTGAAAAACCTAAAAAACAGAAGACACATGAAATTTTTCCTCCAACCTCCCACTTCCCCCCACGGGACGGAAGAGGGGGGAGGGATGCAGGTGGCGCCTAATCCGGCGGGGTTGTGGTGTTAGTATAACGATGTACACCCACTTCCTTTCCCTGCGGAACTCCTTTCCGATTCTGCTCCTCGTGGTGAGGGCCCGGGAAACCTAAAGACAGAAGATCCTGGAAAACACACCTAATGGACTCACTTTTTCTTTTTTCTTTTTTCTCCTCCAACCTCCCACTTCCCCCCACGGGACGGAAGAGGGGGGAGGGATGCAGGTGGCGCCTAATCCGGCGGGGTTGTGGTGTTAGTATAACGATGTACACCCACTTCCTTTCCCTGCGGAACTCCTTTCCGATTCTGCTCCTCGTGGTGAGGGCCCGGGAAACCTAAAAACAGAAGAAAGCCATGGAAAAAGACACCTAAGGAACTCACCCCCTATTTTTCTCTTTTTTTCTCCTCCAACCTCCCACTTCCCCCCACGGGACGGAAGAGGGAGGAGGGATGCAGGTGGCGCCTAATCCGGCGGGGTTGTGGTGTTAGTATAACGATGTACACCCACTTCCTTTCCCTGCGGAACTCCTTTCCGATTCTGCTCCTCGTGGTGTGGCACCAAGACCTACAAGGATGAAGAGGAAATAACGGAAGAGGACACCGAACCCTGGGAACTTGGACAACCACATCTGTCCAGTCTAGTTTAAATTCAATTAGCTCAACTTAAATCCAATAATCATTAGGTGCCTCACCCTAGGTGTCCAAATGACCCAAGACCTAGAACTCGGTTCTGGTCTAGCCCTGACCGGCGACCCATCAGACCTACGATACACCAATGGACTGGGGCAGCTAATACAATGCTAAACTCAACAAATTAGCCCTTAGCTTTCAGAAAACAGACCTAAAAACTCTAACCCTAACCCTAGCTGAGAACGCTAACCCTAACCCTAACGCCAACTCTAACCCGGAAGTCCAACCACGCCCCTAAAATTTGCATATTACCCATGATGCATCTGCAAAAATTGACACCATAACCGAAAACGCTGCTTCAAAACATGGAGACCCCCCGAAAATCGCCCCCCAAGTACACCCGGGAGAACCTCGGCCTCCGCGCTGAAGATCCCCAGAGACTGCCAGATTGACTCTGAAGAACTGTCTCTGAGCTCTTTTGAGAGCTTCAACACCAGAGACCCCCAGAGGGAGTTCTACGAGGGACCCGCAGCGACTCCAGAGCACCATTCCTTAGCCAGCTTGGGGTAGGCAGACAGGTTAGCATAGGGGGGAGCCTGGTCGAAGCGTGGGGGCTTCCAGACTAGCTGGAGGTACGCTCCACCACCAGGAATACTCCCCCTGGGTGGTTACTCTAGACCCTGCTAGCATGGGCGCCTTCCACTGGGGAATGATGGTGAAGCAACGCTTGCTGAACCTGGTAGTTCTCCAGAGGGAGCGCTCGGGGACGGGGATAGGGTTATCCGCTCGGGGCGCTGCCCCGGGTGGCCCTTTTCCCCTAGCCACCGTAGAATGAGCGCCGTCTCCACCGGGGAAGTGCTCAGGGGAGGGAGCGAGCCGACGCTCGGGTCGAGCCGGGCGGGCGACAGCTTGTCCCGGAGCTCCCCGAGTGCCGGTCCCGCTCCCGTTAACGGCAAGACCGAAGAAGACGAGACCCACCTCTCAACCTTGTCTGGGCAGATTGGAGTAACCTAACGGTGCCAACAACCAATCTCAACCTGAACAAGGGGTAAGTAGACGGCCCTCCCGGGTCCACTAGGACAGCACGCGGGATGTGGTGGTCCACGGCGTCAAGGACCTTAAACGTGGCCGAGTCTTCTATGGAGGATAGCTCCGCTCATGCACAGCACATGCTGCACCACACGTGAAGACTGACGGAGGAACCCCCACTGGAAGAAGAGGACTCCACCTGGAACAATTGGACAGAAAAAACAGAAATTAGTTAAAATCTGGTCTTTAATATTAACCCTAAATTGAATTTTAATCCAAATCCTTACCTGACCTTTTGACCCCCGGAATCCAAAACCTCCTGGACAGGAAATCTCAACTCTCCTGAAGAAGAGGACTCCACCTGGAACAACTGGACAGAGAGAAAACTAAAATTAGTTCAAATCTGGCCTTAATATTAATTCATCCTACCTGACCTTTTGACCTCTTAGAATCAAAATCCTCCTAGACAGAAAAACTTAAACTCTTTACACCTAGAAACTCAATTTAACCTTAATTCTGACCTATTGACCTTCTTAACTTAACCAATTCACTCTGATCAATCTAAATCTATCAATCAATGTTTGATTACGCTAAATTTAATGTGCCACCTCTAAAACAAACCAATTGGCTAAGAGGACATACCCTGGGACTTGATCACCCCAGGGGGCCGCCCTTAGGGGAGGGTGTCTAGTGGTAAATGGCCGAAACGCCCGATGAACCTAAGGTACACTACTGATGATATGTCCTCACAATTTAGTTCAAAATAACTTAGACCAAACTGTCTAAACCCTAACATGGGACTTATCCTAAACCTAACAAGTAGAACTCAATGCCTAAACCCAACCTGGCACATTAGCAACAACTTAACCTCAACCTTGGCTTCCTACTAACCCTAACCATAGGGGCCTCATGCCTAAACCTAACCGTTAGACTCCAAACTAGGACTCTAACAACTAAATTAACCCTTATCCCTCACCTGGGCATTCCCCTAAACCTAACCGTGGGATCCCTGTACCTAACCCTAACGATTGAAATCCCAAACGGAGAACTTGAAAATGTCTCTAAGACCGAAAGCAATCAAACTAGGAGGACCAAATCCAAAAAAATGGCAAAGCTCACCCTTTGCAGCTGTCTCACGGCCTCCTGGGGGCTGCAGAGGACGCTTTGACCATATAAAGGAATCTGCAAAACACAAGAGTAACTCAAGTATCGAGGAACATGAGTGACAAGCGTCGGCCCGTGCCTTGCCCTTGGCTCTCCACACCAAACTGCTCTACTCTAAAGGACTAGAGTGGGGGGAGTCATTGAGAAAAAACTCATACACCTAACCCAGCCAGAGCCATCGGACAACCTGTTCCTCTGAAAACTAAAAAAGAGTTACTCACAAGTACCTCCAACCTCCATCTTCCCCCCACGGGACGGAAGAGGGAGGAGGGATGCAGGTGGCGCCTAATCCGGCGGGGTTGTGGTGTTAGTATAACGATGTACACCCACTTCCTATCCCTGCGGAACTCCTTTCCGATTCTGCTCCTCGTGGCGAGGGCCTGAAAAACCTAAAAAACAGAAGACACATGAAATTTTTCCTCCAACCTCCCACTTCCCCCCACGGGACGGAAGAGGGGGGAGGGATGCAGGTGGCGCCTAATCCGGCGGGGTTGTGGTGTTAGTATAACGATGTACACCCACTTCCTTTCCCTGCGGAACTCCTTTCCGATTCTGCTCCTCGTGGTGAGGGCCCGGGAAACCTAAAGACAGAAGATCCTGGAAAACACACCTAATGGACTCACTTTTTCTTTTTTCTTTTTTCTCCTCCAACCTCCCACTTCCCCCCACGGGACGGAAGAGGGGGGAGGGATGCAGGTGGCGCCTAATCCGGCGGGGTTGTGGTGTTAGTATAACGATGTACACCCACTTCCTTTCCCTGCGGAACTCCTTTCCGATTCTGCTCCTCGTGGTGAGGGCCCGGGAAACCTAAAGACAGAAGATCCTGGAAAACACACCTAATGGACTCACTTTTTCTTTTTTCTTTTTTCTCCTCCAACCTCCCACTTCCCCCCACGGGACGGAAGAGGGGGGAGGGATGCAGGTGGCGCCTAATCCGGCGGGGTTGTGGTGTTAGTATAACGATGTACACCCACTTCCTTTCCCTGCGGAACTCCTTTCCGATTCTGCTCCTCGTGGTGAGGGCCCGGGAAACCTAAAAACAGAAGAAAGCCATGGAAAAAGACACCTAAGGAACTCACCCCCTATTTTTCTCTTTTTTTCTCCTCCAACCTCCCACTTCCCCCCACGGGACGGAAGAGGGAGGAGGGATGCAGGTGGCGCCTAATCCGGCGGGGTTGTGGTGTTAGTATAACGATGTACACCCACTTCCTTTCCCTGCGGAACTCCTTTCCGATTCTGCTCCTCGTGGTGTGGCACCAAGACCTACAAGGATGAAGAGGAAATAACGGAAGAGGACACCGAACCCTGGGAACTTGGACAACCACATCTGTCCAGTCTAGTTTAAATTCAATTAGCTCAACTTAAATCCAATAATCATTAGGTGCCTCACCCTAGGTGTCCAAATGACCCAAGACCTAGAACTCGGTTCTGGTCTAGCCCTGACCGGCGACCCATCAGACCTACGATACACCAATGGACTGGGGCAGCTAATACAATGCTAAACTCAACAAATTAGCCCTTAGCTTTCAGAAAACAGACCTAAAAACTCTAACCCTAACCCTAGCTGAGAACGCTAACCCTAACCCTAACGCCAACTCTAACCCGGAAGTCCAACCACGCCCCTAAAATTTGCATATTACCCATGATGCATCTGCAAAAATTGACACCATAACCGAAAACGCTGCTTCAAAACATGGAGACCCCCCGAAAATCGCCCCCCAAGTACACCCGGGAGAACCTCGGCCTCCGCGCTGAAGATCCCCAGAGACTGCCAGATTGACTCTGAAGAACTGTCTCTGAGCTCTTTTGAGAGCTTCAACACCAGAGACCCCCAGAGGGAGTTCTACGAGGGACCCGCAGCGACTCCAGAGCACCATTCCTTAGCCAGCTTGGGGTAGGCAGACAGGTTAGCATAGGGGGGAGCCTGGTCGAAGCGTGGGGGCTTCCAGACTAGCTGGAGGTACGCTCCACCACCAGGAATACTCCCCCTGGGTGGTTACTCTAGACCCTGCTAGCATGGGCGCCTTCCACTGGGGAATGATGGTGAAGCAACGCTTGCTGAACCTGGTAGTTCTCCAGAGGGAGCGCTCGGGGACGGGGATAGGGTTATCCGCTCGGGGCGCTGCCCCGGGTGGCCCTTTTCCCCTAGCCACCGTAGAATGAGCGCCGTCTCCACCGGGGAAGTGCTCAGGGGAGGGAGCGAGCCGACGCTCGGGTCGAGCCGGGCGGGCGACAGCTTGTCCCGGAGCTCCCCGAGTGCCGGTCCCGCTCCCGTTAACGGCAAGACCGAAGAAGACGAGACCCACCTCTCAACCTTGTCTGGGCAGATTGGAGTAACCTAACGGTGCCAACAACCAATCTCAACCTGAACAAGGGGTAAGTAGACGGCCCTCCCGGGTCCACTAGGACAGCACGCGGGATGTGGTGGTCCACGGCGTCAAGGACCTTAAACGTGGCCGAGTCTTCTATGGAGGATAGCTCCGCTCATGCACAGCACATGCTGCACCACACGTGAAGACTGACGGAGGAACCCCCACTGGAAGAAGAGGACTCCACCTGGAACAATTGGACAGAAAAAACAGAAATTAGTTAAAATCTGGTCTTTAATATTAACCCTAAATTGAATTTTAATCCAAATCCTTACCTGACCTTTTGACCCCCGGAATCCAAAACCTCCTGGACAGGAAATCTCAACTCTCCTGAAGAAGAGGACTCCACCTGGAACAACTGGACAGAGAGAAAACTAAAATTAGTTCAAATCTGGCCTTAATATTAATTCATCCTACCTGACCTTTTGACCTCTTAGAATCAAAATCCTCCTAGACAGAAAAACTTAAACTCTTTACACCTAGAAACTCAATTTAACCTTAATTCTGACCTATTGACCTTCTTAACTTAACCAATTCACTCTGATCAATCTAAATCTATCAATCAATGTTTGATTACGCTAAATTTAATGTGCCACCTCTAAAACAAACCAATTGGCTAAGAGGACATACCCTGGGACTTGATCACCCCAGGGGGCCGCCCTTAGGGGAGGGTGTCTAGTGGTAAATGGCCGAAACGCCCGATGAACCTAAGGTACACTACTGATGATATGTCCTCACAATTTAGTTCAAAATAACTTAGACCAAACTGTCTAAACCCTAACATGGGACTTATCCTAAACCTAACAAGTAGAACTCAATGCCTAAACCCAACCTGGCACATTAGCAACAACTTAACCTCAACCTTGGCTTCCTACTAACCCTAACCATAGGGGCCTCATGCCTAAACCTAACCGTTAGACTCCAAACTAGGACTCTAACAACTAAATTAACCCTTATCCCTCACCTGGGCATTCCCCTAAACCTAACCGTGGGATCCCTGTACCTAACCCTAACGATTGAAATCCCAAACGGAGAACTTGAAAATGTCTCTAAGACCGAAAGCAATCAAACTAGGAGGACCAAATCCAAAAAAATGGCAAAGCTCACCCTTTGCAGCTGTCTCACGGCCTCCTGGGGGCTGCAGAGGACGCTTTGACCATATAAAGGAATCTGCAAAACACAAGAGTAACTCAAGTATCGAGGAACATGAGTGACAAGCGTCGGCCCGTGCCTTGCCCTTGGCTCTCCACACCAAACTGCTCTACTCTAAAGGACTAGAGTGGGGGGAGTCATTGAGAAAAAACTCATACACCTAACCCAGCCAGAGCCATCGGACAACCTGTTCCTCTGAAAACTAAAAAAGAGTTACTCACAAGTACCTCCAACCTCCATCTTCCCCCCACGGGACGGAAGAGGGAGGAGGGATGCAGGTGGCGCCTAATCCGGCGGGGTTGTGGTGTTAGTATAACGATGTACACCCACTTCCTATCCCTGCGGAACTCCTTTCCGATTCTGCTCCTCGTGGCGAGGGCCTGAAAAACCTAAAAAACAGAAGACACATGAAATTTTTCCTCCAACCTCCCACTTCCCCCCACGGGACGGAAGAGGGGGGAGGGATGCAGGTGGCGCCTAATCCGGCGGGGTTGTGGTGTTAGTATAACGATGTACACCCACTTCCTTTCCCTGCGGAACTCCTTTCCGATTCTGCTCCTCGTGGTGAGGGCCCGGGAAACCTAAAGACAGAAGATCCTGGAAAACACACCTAATGGACTCACTTTTTCTTTTTTCTTTTTTCTCCTCCAACCTCCCACTTCCCCCCACGGGACGGAAGAGGGGGGAGGGATGCAGGTGGCGCCTAATCCGGCGGGGTTGTGGTGTTAGTATAACGATGTACACCCACTTCCTTTCCCTGCGGAACTCCTTTCCGATTCTGCTCCTCGTGGTGAGGGCCCGGGAAACCTAAAAACAGAAGAAAGCCATGGAAAAAGACACCTAAGGAACTCACCCCCTATTTTTCTCTTTTTTTCTCCTCCAACCTCCCACTTCCCCCCACGGGACGGAAGAGGGAGGAGGGATGCAGGTGGCGCCTAATCCGGCGGGGTTGTGGTGTTAGTATAACGATGTACACCCACTTCCTTTCCCTGCGGAACTCCTTTCCGATTCTGCTCCTCGTGGTGTGGCACCAAGACCTACAAGGATGAAGAGGAAATAACGGAAGAGGACACCGAACCCTGGGAACTTGGACAACCACATCTGTCCAGTCTAGTTTAAATTCAATTAGCTCAATTTAAATCCAATAATCATTAGGTGCCTCACCCTAGGTGTCCAAATGACCCAAGACCTAGAACTCGGTTCTGGTCTAGCCCTGACCGGCGACCCATCAGACCTACGATACACCAATGGACTGGGGCAGCTAATACAATGCTAAACTCAACAAATTAGCCCTTAGCTTTCAGAAAACAGACCTAAAAACTCTAACCCTAACCCTAGCTGAGAACGCTAACCCTAACCCTAACGCCAACTCTAACCCGGAAGTCCAACCACGCCCCTAAAATTTGCATATTACCCATGATGCATCTGCAAAAATTGACACCATAACCGAAAACGCTGCTTCAAAACATGGAGACCCCCCGAAAATCGCCCCCCAAGTACACCCGGGAGAACCTCGGCCTCCGCGCTGAAGATCCCCAGAGACTGCCAGATTGACTCTGAAGAACTGTCTCTGAGCTCTTTTGAGAGCTTCAACACCAGAGACCCCCAGAGGGAGTTCTACGAGGGACCCGCAGCGACTCCAGAGCACCATTCCTTAGCCAGCTTGGGGTAGGCAGACAGGTTAGCATAGGGGGGAGCCTGGTCGAAGCGTGGGGGCTTCCAGACTAGCTGGAGGTACGCTCCACCACCAGGAATACTCCCCCTGGGTGGTTACTCTAGACCCTGCTAGCATGGGCGCCTTCCACTGGGGAATGATGGTGAAGCAACGCTTGCTGAACCTGGTAGTTCTCCAGAGGGAGCGCTCGGGGACGGGGATAGGGTTATCCGCTCGGGGCGCTGCCCCGGGTGGCCCTTTTCCCCTAGCCACCGTAGAATGAGCGCCGTCTCCACCGGGGAAGTGCTCAGGGGAGGGAGCGAGCCGACGCTCGGGTCGAGCCGGGCGGGCGACAGCTTGTCCCGGAGCTCCCCGAGTGCCGGTCCCGCTCCCGTTAACGGCAAGACCGAAGAAGACGAGACCCACCTCTCAACCTTGTCTGGGCAGATTGGAGTAACCTAACGGTGCCAACAACCAATCTCAACCTGAACAAGGGGTAAGTAGACGGCCCTCCCGGGTCCACTAGGACAGCACGCGGGATGTGGTGGTCCACGGCGTCAAGGACCTTAAACGTGGCCGAGTCTTCTATGGAGGATAGCTCCGCTCATGCACAGCACATGCTGCACCACACGTGAAGACTGACGGAGGAACCCCCACTGGAAGAAGAGGACTCCACCTGGAACAATTGGACAGAAAAAACAGAAATTAGTTAAAATCTGGTCTTTAATATTAACCCTAAATTGAATTTTAATCCAAATCCTTACCTGACCTTTTGACCCCCGGAATCCAAAACCTCCTGGACAGGAAATCTCAACTCTCCTGAAGAAGAGGACTCCACCTGGAACAACTGGACAGAGAGAAAACTAAAATTAGTTCAAATCTGGCCTTAATATTAATTCATCCTACCTGACCTTTTGACCTCTTAGAATCAAAATCCTCCTAGACAGAAAAACTTAAACTCTTTACACCTAGAAACTCAATTTAACCTTAATTCTGACCTATTGACCTTCTTAACTTAACCAATTCACTCTGATCAATCTAAATCTATCAATCAATGTTTGATTACGCTAAATTTAATGTGCCACCTCTAAAACAAACCAATTGGCTAAGAGGACATACCCTGGGACTTGATCACCCCAGGGGGCCGCCCTTAGGGGAGGGTGTCTAGTGGTAAATGGCCGAAACGCCCGATGAACCTAAGGTACACTACTGATGATATGTCCTCACAATTTAGTTCAAAATAACTTAGACCAAACTGTCTAAACCCTAACATGGGACTTATCCTAAACCTAACAAGTAGAACTCAATGCCTAAACCCAACCTGGCACATTAGCAACAACTTAACCTCAACCTTGGCTTCCTACTAACCCTAACCATAGGGGCCTCATGCCTAAACCTAACCGTTAGACTCCAAACTAGGACTCTAACAACTAAATTAACCCTTATCCCTCACCTGGGCATTCCCCTAAACCTAACCGTGGGATCCCTGTACCTAACCCTAACGATTGAAATCCCAAACGGAGAACTTGAAAATGTCTCTAAGACCGAAAGCAATCAAACTAGGAGGACCAAATCCAAAAAAATGGCAAAGCTCACCCTTTGCAGCTGTCTCACGGCCTCCTGGGGGCTGCAGAGGACGCTTTGACCATATAAAGGAATCTGCAAAACACAAGAGTAACTCAAGTATCGAGGAACATGAGTGACAAGCGTCGGCCCGTGCCTTGCCCTTGGCTCTCCACACCAAACTGCTCTACTCTAAAGGACTAGAGTGGGGGGAGTCATTGAGAAAAAACTCATACACCTAACCCAGCCAGAGCCATCGGACAACCTGTTCCTCTGAAAACTAAAAAAGAGTTACTCACAAGTACCTCCAACCTCCATCTTCCCCCCACGGGACGGAAGAGGGAGGAGGGATGCAGGTGGCGCCTAATCCGGCGGGGTTGTGGTGTTAGTATAACGATGTACACCCACTTCCTATCCCTGCGGAACTCCTTTCCGATTCTGCTCCTCGTGGCGAGGGCCTGAAAAACCTAAAAAACAGAAGACACATGAAATTTTTCCTCCAACCTCCCACTTCCCCCCACGGGACGGAAGAGGGGGGAGGGATGCAGGTGGCGCCTAATCCGGCGGGGTTGTGGTGTTAGTATAACGATGTACACCCACTTCCTTTCCCTGCGGAACTCCTTTCCGATTCTGCTCCTCGTGGTGAGGGCCCGGGAAACCTAAAGACAGAAGATCCTGGAAAACACACCTAATGGACTCACTTTTTCTTTTTTCTTTTTTCTCCTCCAACCTCCCACTTCCCCCCACGGGACGGAAGAGGGGGGAGGGATGCAGGTGGCGCCTAATCCGGCGGGGTTGTGGTGTTAGTATAACGATGTACACCCACTTCCTTTCCCTGCGGAACTCCTTTCCGATTCTGCTCCTCGTGGTGAGGGCCCGGGAAACCTAAAAACAGAAGAAAGCCATGGAAAAAGACACCTAAGGAACTCACCCCCTATTTTTCTCTTTTTTTCTCCTCCAACCTCCCACTTCCCCCCACGGGACGGAAGAGGGAGGAGGGATGCAGGTGGCGCCTAATCCGGCGGGGTTGTGGTGTTAGTATAACGATGTACACCCACTTCCTTTCCCTGCGGAACTCCTTTCCGATTCTGCTCCTCGTGGTGTGGCACCAAGACCTACAAGGATGAAGAGGAAATAACGGAAGAGGACACCGAACCCTGGGAACTTGGACAACCACATCTGTCCAGTCTAGTTTAAATTCAATTAGCTCAACTTAAATCCAATAATCATTAGGTGCCTCACCCTAGGTGTCCAAATGACCCAAGACCTAGAACTCGGTTCTGGTCTAGCCCTGACCGGCGACCCATCAGACCTACGATACACCAATGGACTGGGGCAGCTAATACAATGCTAAACTCAACAAATTAGCCCTTAGCTTTCAGAAAACAGACCTAAAAACTCTAACCCTAACCCTAGCTGAGAACGCTAACCCTAACCCTAACGCCAACTCTAACCCGGAAGTCCAACCACGCCCCTAAAATTTGCATATTACCCATGATGCATCTGCAAAAATTGACACCATAACCGAAAACGCTGCTTCAAAACATGGAGACCCCCCGAAAATCGCCCCCCAAGTACACCCGGGAGAACCTCGGCCTCCGCGCTGAAGATCCCCAGAGACTGCCAGATTGACTCTGAAGAACTGTCTCTGAGCTCTTTTGAGAGCTTCAACACCAGAGACCCCCAGAGGGAGTTCTACGAGGGACCCGCAGCGACTCCAGAGCACCATTCCTTAGCCAGCTTGGGGTAGGCAGACAGGTTAGCATAGGGGGGAGCCTGGTCGAAGCGTGGGGGCTTCCAGACTAGCTGGAGGTACGCTCCACCACCAGGAATACTCCCCCTGGGTGGTTACTCTAGACCCTGCTAGCATGGGCGCCTTCCACTGGGGAATGATGGTGAAGCAACGCTTGCTGAACCTGGTAGTTCTCCAGAGGGAGCGCTCGGGGACGGGGATAGGGTTATCCGCTCGGGGCGCTGCCCCGGGTGGCCCTTTTCCCCTAGCCACCGTAGAATGAGCGCCGTCTCCACCGGGGAAGTGCTCAGGGGAGGGAGCGAGCCGACGCTCGGGTCGAGCCGGGCGGGCGACAGCTTGTCCCGGAGCTCCCCGAGTGCCGGTCCCGCTCCCGTTAACGGCAAGACCGAAGAAGACGAGACCCACCTCTCAACCTTGTCTGGGCAGATTGGAGTAACCTAACGGTGCCAACAACCAATCTCAACCTGAACAAGGGGTAAGTAGACGGCCCTCCCGGGTCCACTAGGACAGCACGCGGGATGTGGTGGTCCACGGCGTCAAGGACCTTAAACGTGGCCGAGTCTTCTATGGAGGATAGCTCCGCTCATGCACAGCACATGCTGCACCACACGTGAAGACTGACGGAGGAACCCCCACTGGAAGAAGAGGACTCCACCTGGAACAATTGGACAGAAAAAACAGAAATTAGTTAAAATCTGGTCTTTAATATTAACCCTAAATTGAATTTTAATCCAAATCCTTACCTGACCTTTTGACCCCCGGAATCCAAAACCTCCTGGACAGGAAATCTCAACTCTCCTGAAGAAGAGGACTCCACCTGGAACAACTGGACAGAGAGAAAACTAAAATTAGTTCAAATCTGGCCTTAATATTAATTCATCCTACCTGACCTTTTGACCTCTTAGAATCAAAATCCTCCTAGACAGAAAAACTTAAACTCTTTACACCTAGAAACTCAATTTAACCTTAATTCTGACCTATTGACCTTCTTAACTTAACCAATTCACTCTGATCAATCTAAATCTATCAATCAATGTTTGATTACGCTAAATTTAATGTGCCACCTCTAAAACAAACCAATTGGCTAAGAGGACATACCCTGGGACTTGATCACCCCAGGGGGCCGCCCTTAGGGGAGGGTGTCTAGTGGTAAATGGCCGAAACGCCCGATGAACCTAAGGTACACTACTGATGATATGTCCTCACAATTTAGTTCAAAATAACTTAGACCAAACTGTCTAAACCCTAACATGGGACTTATCCTAAACCTAACAAGTAGAACTCAATGCCTAAACCCAACCTGGCACATTAGCAACAACTTAACCTCAACCTTGGCTTCCTACTAACCCTAACCATAGGGGCCTCATGCCTAAACCTAACCGTTAGACTCCAAACTAGGACTCTAACAACTAAATTAACCCTTATCCCTCACCTGGGCATTCCCCTAAACCTAACCGTGGGATCCCTGTACCTAACCCTAACGATTGAAATCCCAAACGGAGAACTTGAAAATGTCTCTAAGACCGAAAGCAATCAAACTAGGAGGACCAAATCCAAAAAAATGGCAAAGCTCACCCTTTGCAGCTGTCTCACGGCCTCCTGGGGGCTGCAGAGGACGCTTTGACCATATAAAGGAATCTGCAAAACACAAGAGTAACTCAAGTATCGAGGAACATGAGTGACAAGCGTCGGCCCGTGCCTTGCCCTTGGCTCTCCACACCAAACTGCTCTACTCTAAAGGACTAGAGTGGGGGGAGTCATTGAGAAAAAACTCATACACCTAACCCAGCCAGAGCCATCGGACAACCTGTTCCTCTGAAAACTAAAAAAGAGTTACTCACAAGTACCTCCAACCTCCATCTTCCCCCCACGGGACGGAAGAGGGAGGAGGGATGCAGGTGGCGCCTAATCCGGCGGGGTTGTGGTGTTAGTATAACGATGTACACCCACTTCCTATCCCTGCGGAACTCCTTTCCGATTCTGCTCCTCGTGGCGAGGGCCTGAAAAACCTAAAAAACAGAAGACACATGAAATTTTTCCTCCAACCTCCCACTTCCCCCCACGGGACGGAAGAGGGGGGAGGGATGCAGGTGGCGCCTAATCCGGCGGGGTTGTGGTGTTAGTATAACGATGTACACCCACTTCCTTTCCCTGCGGAACTCCTTTCCGATTCTGCTCCTCGTGGTGAGGGCCCGGGAAACCTAAAGACAGAAGATCCTGGAAAACACACCTAATGGACTCACTTTTTCTTTTTTCTTTTTTCTCCTCCAACCTCCCACTTCCCCCCACGGGACGGAAGAGGGGGGAGGGATGCAGGTGGCGCCTAATCCGGCGGGGTTGTGGTGTTAGTATAACGATGTACACCCACTTCCTTTCCCTGCGGAACTCCTTTCCGATTCTGCTCCTCGTGGTGAGGGCCCGGGAAACCTAAAAACAGAAGAAAGCCATGGAAAAAGACACCTAAGGAACTCACCCCCTATTTTTCTCTTTTTTTCTCCTCCAACCTCCCACTTCCCCCCACGGGACGGAAGAGGGAGGAGGGATGCAGGTGGCGCCTAATCCGGCGGGGTTGTGGTGTTAGTATAACGATGTACACCCACTTCCTTTCCCTGCGGAACTCCTTTCCGATTCTGCTCCTCGTGGTGTGGCACCAAGACCTACAAGGATGAAGAGGAAATAACGGAAGAGGACACCGAACCCTGGGAACTTGGACAACCACATCTGTCCAGTCTAGTTTAAATTCAATTAGCTCAACTTAAATCCAATAATCATTAGGTGCCTCACCCTAGGTGTCCAAATGACCCAAGACCTAGAACTCGGTTCTGGTCTAGCCCTGACCGGCGACCCATCAGACCTACGATACACCAATGGACTGGGGCAGCTAATACAATGCTAAACTCAACAAATTAGCCCTTAGCTTTCAGAAAACAGACCTAAAAACTCTAACCCTAACCCTAGCTGAGAACGCTAACCCTAACCCTAACGCCAACTCTAACCCGGAAGTCCAACCACGCCCCTAAAATTTGCATATTACCCATGATGCATCTGCAAAAATTGACACCATAACCGAAAACGCTGCTTCAAAACATGGAGACCCCCCGAAAATCGCCCCCCAAGTACACCCGGGAGAACCTCGGCCTCCGCGCTGAAGATCCCCAGAGACTGCCAGATTGACTCTGAAGAACTGTCTCTGAGCTCTTTTGAGAGCTTCAACACCAGAGACCCCCAGAGGGAGTTCTACGAGGGACCCGCAGCGACTCCAGAGCACCATTCCTTAGCCAGCTTGGGGTAGGCAGACAGGTTAGCATAGGGGGGAGCCTGGTCGAAGCGTGGGGGCTTCCAGACTAGCTGGAGGTACGCTCCACCACCAGGAATACTCCCCCTGGGTGGTTACTCTAGACCCTGCTAGCATGGGCGCCTTCCACTGGGGAATGATGGTGAAGCAACGCTTGCTGAACCTGGTAGTTCTCCAGAGGGAGCGCTCGGGGACGGGGATAGGGTTATCCGCTCGGGGCGCTGCCCCGGGTGGCCCTTTTCCCCTAGCCACCGTAGAATGAGCGCCGTCTCCACCGGGGAAGTGCTCAGGGGAGGGAGCGAGCCGACGCTCGGGTCGAGCCGGGCGGGCGACAGCTTGTCCCGGAGCTCCCCGAGTGCCGGTCCCGCTCCCGTTAACGGCAAGACCGAAGAAGACGAGACCCACCTCTCAACCTTGTCTGGGCAGATTGGAGTAACCTAACGGTGCCAACAACCAATCTCAACCTGAACAAGGGGTAAGTAGACGGCCCTCCCGGGTCCACTAGGACAGCACGCGGGATGTGGTGGTCCACGGCGTCAAGGACCTTAAACGTGGCCGAGTCTTCTATGGAGGATAGCTCCGCTCATGCACAGCACATGCTGCACCACACGTGAAGACTGACGGAGGAACCCCCACTGGAAGAAGAGGACTCCACCTGGAACAATTGGACAGAAAAAACAGAAATTAGTTAAAATCTGGTCTTTAATATTAACCCTAAATTGAATTTTAATCCAAATCCTTACCTGACCTTTTGACCCCCGGAATCCAAAACCTCCTGGACAGGAAATCTCAACTCTCCTGAAGAAGAGGACTCCACCTGGAACAACTGGACAGAGAGAAAACTAAAATTAGTTCAAATCTGGCCTTAATATTAATTCATCCTACCTGACCTTTTGACCTCTTAGAATCAAAATCCTCCTAGACAGAAAAACTTAAACTCTTTACACCTAGAAACTCAATTTAACCTTAATTCTGACCTATT
This sequence comes from Macropodus opercularis, assembly GCA_030770545.1. NCBI lineage: Eukaryota > Metazoa > Chordata > Actinopteri > Anabantiformes > Osphronemidae > Macropodus > Macropodus opercularis. The sequence goes on along the minus strand of CM061098.1, from coordinate 19,825,469 downwards.
GACCTTCTTAACTTAACCAATTCACTCTGATCAATCTAAATCTATCAATCAATGTTTGATTACGCTAAATTTAATGTGCCACCTCTAAAACAAACCAATTGGCTAAGAGGACATACCCTGGGACTTGATCACCCCAGGGGGCCGCCCTTAGGGGAGGGTGTCTAGTGGTAAATGGCCGAAACGCCCGATGAACCTAAGGTACACTACTGATGATATGTCCTCACAATTTAGTTCAAAATAACTTAGACCAAACTGTCTAAACCCTAACATGGGACTTATCCTAAACCTAACAAGTAGAACTCAATGCCTAAACCCAACCTGGCACATTAGCAACAACTTAACCTCAACCTTGGCTTCCTACTAACCCTAACCATAGGGGCCTCATGCCTAAACCTAACCGTTAGACTCCAAACTAGGACTCTAACAACTAAATTAACCCTTATCCCTCACCTGGGCATTCCCCTAAACCTAACCGTGGGATCCCTGTACCTAACCCTAACGATTGAAATCCCAAACGGAGAACTTGAAAATGTCTCTAAGACCGAAAGCAATCAAACTAGGAGGACCAAATCCAAAAAAATGGCAAAGCTCACCCTTTGCAGCTGTCTCACGGCCTCCTGGGGGCTGCAGAGGACGCTTTGACCATATAAAGGAATCTGCAAAACACAAGAGTAACTCAAGTATCGAGGAACATGAGTGACAAGCGTCGGCCCGTGCCTTGCCCTTGGCTCTCCACACCAAACTGCTCTACTCTAAAGGACTAGAGTGGGGGGAGTCATTGAGAAAAAACTCATACACCTAACCCAGCCAGAGCCATCGGACAACCTGTTCCTCTGAAAACTAAAAAAGAGTTACTCACAAGTACCTCCAACCTCCATCTTCCCCCCACGGGACGGAAGAGGGAGGAGGGATGCAGGTGGCGCCTAATCCGGCGGGGTTGTGGTGTTAGTATAACGATGTACACCCACTTCCTATCCCTGCGGAACTCCTTTCCGATTCTGCTCCTCGTGGCGAGGGCCTGAAAAACCTAAAAAACAGAAGACACATGAAATTTTTCCTCCAACCTCCCACTTCCCCCCACGGGACGGAAGAGGGGGGAGGGATGCAGGTGGCGCCTAATCCGGCGGGGTTGTGGTGTTAGTATAACGATGTACACCCACTTCCTTTCCCTGCGGAACTCCTTTCCGATTCTGCTCCTCGTGGTGAGGGCCCGGGAAACCTAAAGACAGAAGATCCTGGAAAACACACCTAATGGACTCACTTTTTCTTTTTTCTTTTTTCTCCTCCAACCTCCCACTTCCCCCCACGGGACGGAAGAGGGGGGAGGGATGCAGGTGGCGCCTAATCCGGCGGGGTTGTGGTGTTAGTATAACGATGTACACCCACTTCCTTTCCCTGCGGAACTCCTTTCCGATTCTGCTCCTCGTGGTGAGGGCCCGGGAAACCTAAAAACAGAAGAAAGCCATGGAAAAAGACACCTAAGGAACTCACCCCCTATTTTTCTCTTTTTTTCTCCTCCAACCTCCCACTTCCCCCCACGGGACGGAAGAGGGAGGAGGGATGCAGGTGGCGCCTAATCCGGCGGGGTTGTGGTGTTAGTATAACGATGTACACCCACTTCCTTTCCCTGCGGAACTCCTTTCCGATTCTGCTCCTCGTGGTGTGGCACCAAGACCTACAAGGATGAAGAGGAAATAACGGAAGAGGACACCGAACCCTGGGAACTTGGACAACCACATCTGTCCAGTCTAGTTTAAATTCAATTAGCTCAACTTAAATCCAATAATCATTAGGTGCCTCACCCTAGGTGTCCAAATGACCCAAGACCTAGAACTCGGTTCTGGTCTAGCCCTGACCGGCGACCCATCAGACCTACGATACACCAATGGACTGGGGCAGCTAATACAATGCTAAACTCAACAAATTAGCCCTTAGCTTTCAGAAAACAGACCTAAAAACTCTAACCCTAACCCTAGCTGAGAACGCTAACCCTAACCCTAACGCCAACTCTAACCCGGAAGTCCAACCACGCCCCTAAAATTTGCATATTACCCATGATGCATCTGCAAAAATTGACACCATAACCGAAAACGCTGCTTCAAAACATGGAGACCCCCCGAAAATCGCCCCCCAAGTACACCCGGGAGAACCTCGGCCTCCGCGCTGAAGATCCCCAGAGACTGCCAGATTGACTCTGAAGAACTGTCTCTGAGCTCTTTTGAGAGCTTCAACACCAGAGACCCCCAGAGGGAGTTCTACGAGGGACCCGCAGCGACTCCAGAGCACCATTCCTTAGCCAGCTTGGGGTAGGCAGACAGGTTAGCATAGGGGGGAGCCTGGTCGAAGCGTGGGGGCTTCCAGACTAGCTGGAGGTACGCTCCACCACCAGGAATACTCCCCCTGGGTGGTTACTCTAGACCCTGCTAGCATGGGCGCCTTCCACTGGGGAATGATGGTGAAGCAACGCTTGCTGAACCTGGTAGTTCTCCAGAGGGAGCGCTCGGGGACGGGGATAGGGTTATCCGCTCGGGGCGCTGCCCCGGGTGGCCCTTTTCCCCTAGCCACCGTAGAATGAGCGCCGTCTCCACCGGGGAAGTGCTCAGGGGAGGGAGCGAGCCGACGCTCGGGTCGAGCCGGGCGGGCGACAGCTTGTCCCGGAGCTCCCCGAGTGCCGGTCCCGCTCCCGTTAACGGCAAGACCGAAGAAGACGAGACCCACCTCTCAACCTTGTCTGGGCAGATTGGAGTAACCTAACGGTGCCAACAACCAATCTCAACCTGAACAAGGGGTAAGTAGACGGCCCTCCCGGGTCCACTAGGACAGCACGCGGGATGTGGTGGTCCACGGCGTCAAGGACCTTAAACGTGGCCGAGTCTTCTATGGAGGATAGCTCCGCTCATGCACAGCACATGCTGCACCACACGTGAAGACTGACGGAGGAACCCCCACTGGAAGAAGAGGACTCCACCTGGAACAATTGGACAGAAAAAACAGAAATTAGTTAAAATCTGGTCTTTAATATTAACCCTAAATTGAATTTTAATCCAAATCCTTACCTGACCTTTTGACCCCCGGAATCCAAAACCTCCTGGACAGGAAATCTCAACTCTCCTGAAGAAGAGGACTCCACCTGGAACAACTGGACAGAGAGAAAACTAAAATTAGTTCAAATCTGGCCTTAATATTAATTCATCCTACCTGACCTTTTGACCTCTTAGAATCAAAATCCTCCTAGACAGAAAAACTTAAACTCTTTACACCTAGAAACTCAATTTAACCTTAATTCTGACCTATTGACCTTCTTAACTTAACCAATTCACTCTGATCAATCTAAATCTATCAATCAATGTTTGATTACGCTAAATTTAATGTGCCACCTCTAAAACAAACCAATTGGCTAAGAGGACATACCCTGGGACTTGATCACCCCAGGGGGCCGCCCTTAGGGGAGGGTGTCTAGTGGTAAATGGCCGAAACGCCCGATGAACCTAAGGTACACTACTGATGATATGTCCTCACAATTTAGTTCAAAATAACTTAGACCAAACTGTCTAAACCCTAACATGGGACTTATCCTAAACCTAACAAGTAGAACTCAATGCCTAAACCCAACCTGGCACATTAGCAACAACTTAACCTCAACCTTGGCTTCCTACTAACCCTAACCATAGGGGCCTCATGCCTAAACCTAACCGTTAGACTCCAAACTAGGACTCTAACAACTAAATTAACCCTTATCCCTCACCTGGGCATTCCCCTAAACCTAACCGTGGGATCCCTGTACCTAACCCTAACGATTGAAATCCCAAACGGAGAACTTGAAAATGTCTCTAAGACCGAAAGCAATCAAACTAGGAGGACCAAATCCAAAAAAATGGCAAAGCTCACCCTTTGCAGCTGTCTCACGGCCTCCTGGGGGCTGCAGAGGACGCTTTGACCATATAAAGGAATCTGCAAAACACAAGAGTAACTCAAGTATCGAGGAACATGAGTGACAAGCGTCGGCCCGTGCCTTGCCCTTGGCTCTCCACACCAAACTGCTCTACTCTAAAGGACTAGAGTGGGGGGAGTCATTGAGAAAAAACTCATACACCTAACCCAGCCAGAGCCATCGGACAACCTGTTCCTCTGAAAACTAAAAAAGAGTTACTCACAAGTACCTCCAACCTCCATCTTCCCCCCACGGGACGGAAGAGGGAGGAGGGATGCAGGTGGCGCCTAATCCGGCGGGGTTGTGGTGTTAGTATAACGATGTACACCCACTTCCTTTCCCTGCGGAACTCCTTTCCGATTCTGCTCCTCGTGGTGAGGGCCCGGGAAACCTAAAAACAGAAGAAAGCCATGGAAAAAGACACCTAAGGAACTCACCCCCTATTTTTCTCTTTTTTTCTCCTCCAACCTCCCACTTCCCCCCACGGGACGGAAGAGGGAGGAGGGATGCAGGTGGCGCCTAATCCGGCGGGGTTGTGGTGTTAGTATAACGATGTACACCCACTTCCTTTCCCTGCGGAACTCCTTTCCGATTCTGCTCCTCGTGGTGTGGCACCAAGACCTACAAGGATGAAGAGGAAATAACGGAAGAGGACACCGAACCCTGGGAACTTGGACAACCACATCTGTCCAGTCTAGTTTAAATTCAATTAGCTCAACTTAAATCCAATAATCATTAGGTGCCTCACCCTAGGTGTCCAAATGACCCAAGACCTAGAACTCGGTTCTGGTCTAGCCCTGACCGGCGACCCATCAGACCTACGATACACCAATGGACTGGGGCAGCTAATACAATGCTAAACTCAACAAATTAGCCCTTAGCTTTCAGAAAACAGACCTAAAAACTCTAACCCTAACCCTAGCTGAGAACGCTAACCCTAACCCTAACGCCAACTCTAACCCGGAAGTCCAACCACGCCCCTAAAATTTGCATATTACCCATGATGCATCTGCAAAAATTGACACCATAACCGAAAACGCTGCTTCAAAACATGGAGACCCCCCGAAAATCGCCCCCCAAGTACACCCGGGAGAACCTCGGCCTCCGCGCTGAAGATCCCCAGAGACTGCCAGATTGACTCTGAAGAACTGTCTCTGAGCTCTTTTGAGAGCTTCAACACCAGAGACCCCCAGAGGGAGTTCTACGAGGGACCCGCAGCGACTCCAGAGCACCATTCCTTAGCCAGCTTGGGGTAGGCAGACAGGTTAGCATAGGGGGGAGCCTGGTCGAAGCGTGGGGGCTTCCAGACTAGCTGGAGGTACGCTCCACCACCAGGAATACTCCCCCTGGGTGGTTACTCTAGACCCTGCTAGCATGGGCGCCTTCCACTGGGGAATGATGGTGAAGCAACGCTTGCTGAACCTGGTAGTTCTCCAGAGGGAGCGCTCGGGGACGGGGATAGGGTTATCCGCTCGGGGCGCTGCCCCGGGTGGCCCTTTTCCCCTAGCCACCGTAGAATGAGCGCCGTCTCCACCGGGGAAGTGCTCAGGGGAGGGAGCGAGCCGACGCTCGGGTCGAGCCGGGCGGGCGACAGCTTGTCCCGGAGCTCCCCGAGTGCCGGTCCCGCTCCCGTTAACGGCAAGACCGAAGAAGACGAGACCCACCTCTCAACCTTGTCTGGGCAGATTGGAGTAACCTAACGGTGCCAACAACCAATCTCAACCTGAACAAGGGGTAAGTAGACGGCCCTCCCGGGTCCACTAGGACAGCACGCGGGATGTGGTGGTCCACGGCGTCAAGGACCTTAAACGTGGCCGAGTCTTCTATGGAGGATAGCTCCGCTCATGCACAGCACATGCTGCACCACACGTGAAGACTGACGGAGGAACCCCCACTGGAAGAAGAGGACTCCACCTGGAACAATTGGACAGAAAAAACAGAAATTAGTTAAAATCTGGTCTTTAATATTAACCCTAAATTGAATTTTAATCCAAATCCTTACCTGACCTTTTGACCCCCGGAATCCAAAACCTCCTGGACAGGAAATCTCAACTCTCCTGAAGAAGAGGACTCCACCTGGAACAACTGGACAGAGAGAAAACTAAAATTAGTTCAAATCTGGCCTTAATATTAATTCATCCTACCTGACCTTTTGACCTCTTAGAATCAAAATCCTCCTAGACAGAAAAACTTAAACTCTTTACACCTAGAAACTCAATTTAACCTTAATTCTGACCTATTGACCTTCTTAACTTAACCAATTCACTCTGATCAATCTAAATCTATCAATCAATGTTTGATTACGCTAAATTTAATGTGCCACCTCTAAAACAAACCAATTGGCTAAGAGGACATACCCTGGGACTTGATCACCCCAGGGGGCCGCCCTTAGGGGAGGGTGTCTAGTGGTAAATGGCCGAAACGCCCGATGAACCTAAGGTACACTACTGATGATATGTCCTCACAATTTAGTTCAAAATAACTTAGACCAAACTGTCTAAACCCTAACATGGGACTTATCCTAAACCTAACAAGTAGAACTCAATGCCTAAACCCAACCTGGCACATTAGCAACAACTTAACCTCAACCTTGGCTTCCTACTAACCCTAACCATAGGGGCCTCATGCCTAAACCTAACCGTTAGACTCCAAACTAGGACTCTAACAACTAAATTAACCCTTATCCCTCACCTGGGCATTCCCCTAAACCTAACCGTGGGATCCCTGTACCTAACCCTAACGATTGAAATCCCAAACGGAGAACTTGAAAATGTCTCTAAGACCGAAAGCAATCAAACTAGGAGGACCAAATCCAAAAAAATGGCAAAGCTCACCCTTTGCAGCTGTCTCACGGCCTCCTGGGGGCTGCAGAGGACGCTTTGACCATATAAAGGAATCTGCAAAACACAAGAGTAACTCAAGTATCGAGGAACATGAGTGACAAGCGTCGGCCCGTGCCTTGCCCTTGGCTCTCCACACCAAACTGCTCTACTCTAAAGGACTAGAGTGGGGGGAGTCATTGAGAAAAAACTCATACACCTAACCCCTAACCCTAACCCTAACCCTAACCCCCTAACCCTAACCCTAACCCTAACCCTAACCCTAACCCTAACCCTAACCCTAACCCGTGCCTTGCCCTTGGCTCTCCACACCAAACTGCTCTACTCTAAAGGACTAGAGTGGGGGGAGTCATTGAGAAAAAACTCATACACCTAACCCCTAACCCTAACCCCTAACCCTAACCCTAACCCTAACCACCCTAACCCTAACCCTATCCTCCGATAGGTGGGCGAATTCTTTGTCCCTTCCGGAACACAAACAACACAGTAACAATCATTTGAACAAGTGTTTCAATGAATGGCTGACAACTGACCTGTCTCCTAAGGAACTGACTCAATTAAACCACCAATCCTACGATTGGTAGAAAACTGTTCTGTCTCCTGAGGAAGTCAGGTCTAGAGGTCAGAGGCATCTGAAACACCAAACCTATGATTGGTGAAACACTGTTTTGTCTCCCAAGGAACTCAGCTCACAGAGACATAGTCAATGAAATCACGAAACCTACGATTGGTGGACAAATGCCGTGTCACTTGTGGAACACAAATAGCACAGTCAAATTCCATTGAAACACCGATCCAATGATTGCTTTATGACTGACCTGTCTCCTACGGAACCGAGTCAGTTGACCCACCAAACCTACGATTGCTGGACAACCGTTCTGTCTGCCGAGGAAGTCAGAGGTATCTGAACCACCAATCCTACGACTGGTGGACCACTGCTCTATAACCTGAGGAACACAAGGAATAGAGCCAGAGACATTTCACCCACCAACTCAATGACTGGAGAACAACTGCTCTGCTCACTCTGTAACTCAGGTCAAGTAGTAGGCGTCAATGGAACCACAGACGACTGCTCTGTACCTTGACAAACTCAAAAACAACAAAGCGTTATTAAAAACACCTATCCTCCGATAAGTGGGCGAATTCTTTGTCCCTTCCGGAACACAAACAACACAGTAACAATCATTTGAACAAGTGTTTCAATGAATGGCTGACAACTGACCTGTCTCCTAAGGAACGGACTCAATTAAACCACCAATCCTACGATTGGTAGAAAACTGTTCTGTCTCCTGAGGAAGTCAGGTCTAGAGGTCAGAGGCATCTGAAACACCAAACCTATGATTGGTGAAACACTGTTTTGTCTCCCGAGGAACTCAACTCACAGAGACATAGTCAATGAAATCACGAAACCTACGATTGGTGAAACACTGTTTTGTCTCCCAAGGAACTCAGCTCACAGAGACATAGTCAATGAAATCACGAAACCTACGATTGGTGGACAAATGCCGTGTCACTTGTGGAACACAAATAGCACAGTCAAATTCAATTGAAACACCGATCCAATGATTGCTTTATGACTGACCTGTCTCCTACGGAACCGAGTCAGTTGACCCACCAAACCTACGATTGCTGGACAACCGTTCTGTCTGCCGAGGAAGTCAGAGGTATCTGAACCACCAATCCTACGACTGGTGGACCACTGCTCTATAACCTGAGGAACACAAGGAATAGAGCCAGAGACATTTCACCCACCAACTCAATGACTGGAGAACAACTGCTCTGCTCACTCTGTAACTCAGGTCAAGTAGTAGGCGTCAATGGAACCACCGACGACTGCTCTGTACCTTGACAAACTCAAAAACAACAAAGCGTTATTAAAAACACCTATCCTCCGATAAGTGGGCGAATGCTTTGTCCCTTCCGGAACACAAACAACACAGTAACAATCATTTGAACAAGTGTTTCAATGAATGGCTGACAACTGACCTGTCTCCTAAGGAACTGACTCAATTAAACCACCAATCCTACGATTGGTAGAAAACTGTTCTGTCTCCTGAGGAAGTCAGGTCTAGAGGTCAGAGGCATCTGAAACACCAAACCTATGATTGGTGAAACACTGTTTTGTCTCCCGAGGAACTCAACTCACAGAGACATAGTCAATGAAATCACGAAACCTACGATTGGTGAAACACTAGTTTTGTCTCCTGAGGAACTCAACTCACAGAGACATAGTCAATGAAATCACGAAACCTACGATTGGTGGACAAATGCCGTGTCACTTGTGGAACACAAATAGCACAGTCAAATTCCATTGAAACACCGGTCCAATGATTGCTTTATGACTGACCTGTCTCCTACGGAACCGAGTCAGTTGACCCACCAAACCTACGATTGCTGGACAACCGTTCTGTCTGCCGAAGAAGTCAGAGGTATCTGAACCACCAATCCTACGACTGGTGGACCACTGCTCTATAACCTGAGGAACACAAGGAATAGAGCCAGAGACATTTCACCCACCAACTCAATGACTGGAGAACAACTGCTCTGCTCACTCTGTAACTCAGGTCAAGTAGTAGGCGTCAATGGAACCACCGACGACTGCTCTGTACCTTGACAAACTCAAAAACAACAAAGCGTTTTTAAAAACACCTATCCTCCGATAGGTGGGCGAATGCTTTGTCCCTTCCGGAACACAAACAACACAGTAACAATCATTTGAACAAGTGTTTCAATGAATGGCTGACAACTGACCTGTCTCCTAAGGAACTGACTCAATTAAACCACCAATCCTACGATTGGTAGAAAACTGTTCTGTCTCCTGAGGAAGTCAGGTCTAGAGGTCAGAGGCATCTGAGACACCAAACCTATGATTGGTGAAACACTGTTTTGTCTCCTGAGGAACTCAACTCACAGAGACATAGTCAATGAAATCACAAAACCTACGATTGGTGAAACACTGTTTTGTCTCCTGAGGAACTCAACTCACAGAGACATAGTCAATGAAATCACAAAACCTACGATTGGTGGACAAATGCCGTGTCACTTGTGGAACACAAATAGCACAGTCAAATTCCATTGAAACACCGATCCAATGATTGCTTTATGACTGACCTGTCTCCTACGGAACCGAGTCAGTTGACACACCAAACCTACGATTGCTGGACAACCGTTCTGTCTGCCGAGGAAGTCAGGTCAAGAAGTCAGAGGTATCTGAACCACCAATCCTACGACTGGCGGACCACTGCTCTATAACCTGAGGAACACAAGGAATAGAGCCAGAGACATTTCACCCACCAACTCAATGACTGGAGAACAACTGCTCTGCTCCCTCTGTAACTCAGGTCAAGTAGTAGGCGTCAATGGAACCACAGACGACCGCTCTGTACCTTGACAAACTCAAAAACAACAAAGCGTTATTAAAAACACCTATCCTCCGATAAGTGGGCGAATTCTTTGTCCCTTCCGGAACACAAACAACACAGTAACAATCATTTGAACAAGTGTTTCAATGAATGGCTGACAACTGACCTGTCTCCTAAGGAACGGACTCAATTGAACCACCAATCCTACGATTGGTAGAAAACTGTTCTGTCTCCTGAGGAAGTCAGGTCTAGAGGTCAGAGGCATCTGAAACACCAAACCTACGACTGGTGGACCACTGCTCTGTCTCCTGAGGAAGTCAGGTCTAGAGGTCAGAGGCATCTGAAACACCAAACCTATGATTGGTGAAACACTGTTTTGTCTCCCAAGGAACTCAACTCACAGAGACATAGTCAATGAAATCACGAAACCTACGATTGGTGAAACACTGTTTTGTCTCCTGAGGAACTCAACTCACAGAGACATAGTCAATGAAATCACAAAACCTACGATTGGTGGACAAATGCCGTGTCACTTGTGGAACACAAATAGCACAGTCAAATTCAATTGAAACACCAATCCAATGATTGCTTTATGACTGACCTGTCTCCTACGGAACCAAGTCTGTTGACCCACCAATCCTACGATTGCTGGACAACCGTTCTGTCTGCCGAGGAAGTCAGAGGTATCAGAACCACCAATCCTACGACTGGTGGACCACTGCTCTTTAACCTGAGGAACACAAGGAATAGAGCCAGAGACATTTCACCCACCAACTCAATGACTGGAGAACAACTGCTCTGCTCACTCTGTAACTCAGGTCAAGTAGTAGGCGTCAATGGAACCCCCAACGACTGCTCTGTACCTTGACAAACTCAAAAACAACAAAGCGTTATTAAAAACACCTATCCTCCGATAGGTGGGCGAATTCTTTGTCCCTTCCGGAAAACAAACAACACAGTAACAATCATTTGAACAAGTGTTTCAATGAATGGCTGACAACTGACCTGTCTCCTAAGGAACGGACTCAATTGCACCACCAATCCTACGATTGGTAGACAACTGTTCTGTCTCCTGAGGAAGTCAGGTCTAGAAGTCAGAGGCATCTGAAACACCAAACCTATGATTGGTGAAACATTGTTTTGTCTCCTGAGGAACTCAACTCACAGAGACATAGTCAATGAAATCACGAAACCTACGATTGGTGGACAAATGCCGTGTCACTTGTGGAACACAAATAGCACAGTCAAATTCCATTGAAACACCGATCCAATGATTGCTTTATGACTGACCTGTCTCCTACGGAACCGAGTCAGTTGACCCACCAAACCTACGATTGCTGGACAACCGTTCTGTCTGCTGAGGAAGTCAGGTCAAGAAGTCAGAGGTATCTGAACCACCAATCCTACGACTGGTGGACCACTGCTCTATAACCTGAGGAACACAAGGAATAGAGCCAGAGACATTTCACCCACCAACTCAATGACTGGAGAACAACTGCTCTGCTCACTCTGTAACTCAGGTCAAGTAGTAGGCGTCAATGGAACCACCGACGACTGCTCTGTACCTTGACAAACTCAAAAACAACAAAGCGTTTTTAAAAACACCTATCCTCCGATAGGTGGGCGAATGCTTTGTCCCTTCCGGAACACAAACAACACAGTAACAATCATTTGAACAAGTGTTTCAATGAATGGCTGACAACTGACCTGTCTCCTAAGGAACTGACTCAATTAAACCACCAATCCTACGATTGGTAGAAAACTGTTCTGTCTCCTGAGGAAGTCAGGTCTAGAGGTCAGAGGCATCTGAGACACCAAACCTATGATTGGTGAAACACTGTTTTGTCTCCTGAGGAACTCAACTCACAGAGACATAGTCAATGAAATCACGAAACCTACGATTGGTGAAACACTGTTTTGTCTCCTGAGGAACTCAACTCACAGAGACATAGTCAATGAAATCACAAAACCTACGATTGGTGGACAAATGCCGTGTCACTTGTGGAACACAAATAGCACAGTCAAATTCCATTGAAACACCGATCCAATGATTGCTTTATGACTGACCTGTCTCCTACGGAACCGAGTCAGTTGACACACCAAACCTACGATTGCTGGACAACCGTTCTGTCTGCCGAGGAAGTCAGGTCAAGAAGTCAGAGGTATCTGAACCACCAATCCTACGACTGGCGGACCACTGCTCTATAACCTGAGGAACACAAGGAATAGAGCCAGAGACATTTCACCCACCAACTCAATGACTGGAGAACAACTGCTCTGCTCCCTCTGTAACTCAGGTCAAGTAGTAGGCGTCAATGGAACCACAGACGACCGCTCTGTACCTTGACAAACTCAAAAACAACAAAGCGTTATTAAAAACACCTATCCTCCGATAAGTGGGCGAATTCTTTGTCCCTTCCGGAACACAAACAACACAGTAACAATCATTTGAACAAGTGTTTCAATGAATGGCTGACAACTGACCTGTCTCCTAAGGAACGGACTCAATTGAACCACCAATCCTACGATTGGTAGAAAACTGTTCTGTCTCCTGAGGAAGTCAGGTCTAGAGGTCAGAGGCATCTGAAACACCAAACCTATGATTGGTGAAACACTGTTTTGTCTCCTGAGGAACTCAACTCACAGAGACATAGTCAATGAAATCACGAAACCTACGATTGGTGAAACACTGTTTTGTCTCCTGAGGAACTCAACTCACAGAGACATAGTCAATGAAATCACGAAACCTACGATTGGTGAAACACTGTTTTGTCTCCTGAGGAACTCAACTCACAGAGACATAGTCAATGAAATCACGAAACCTACGATTGGTGGACAAATGCCGTGTCACTTGTGGAACACAAATAGCACAGTCAAATTCCATTGAAACACCGATCCAATGATTGCTTTATGACTGACCTGTCTCCTACGGAACCGAGTCAGTTGACCCACCAAACCTACGATTGCTGGACAACCGTTCTGTCTGCCGAGGAAGTCAGGTCAAGAAGTCAGAGGTATCTGAACCACCAATCCTACGACTGGTGGACCACTGCTCTATAACCTGAGGAACACAAGGAATAGAGCCAGAGACATTTCACCCACTTCAACTTCAACTTCAACTTTATTTATATAGCGCCAATTCACAACATCAGTTATCTCAGGGCACTTTACAAGTAAGGTTTTAAGACCTTACACAACTAACCCAACAATTCCCACATAGAGCAAGCTTTTAATTGTAGCCAATCGATAAATTGTACATTTAAATAGCAACAGTGGAGAGGAAAAACTCCCTCTCTAACGAGGAAGAAACCTCCAGCAGACCCAGGCTCAGTGTGGGCGGCCATCTGCCTTGACCGGTTGGGGTGAGGGGATAGAGAAGAGAGAAAAGAACACAACAACAACAACAAAACAAGCAGCAACAGAACACAGGCGAGATGGTTGGACCAGCAACTGAACACTGGGGACACACGACTCTGAGTCTGATGATACCTGTAGATGAGAATAGAGAGAGACAGAAGGGGAGAAGCACAACTAGGAGAGAAAAGAGACAAAGTTAGTCACATGTGGAAATGGAGGCATGTTAGGGGATAGAAGAAAAAAAGAAAAAAGAGCTCAGTCAATAAAGGACGTCCCCCAGCAGTCTAAGTCTATAGCAGCTTAACTAAGAGATGGTTCAGGGTGACCAGAACCATCTCTAACTATACGCTTTGTCAAAAAGAAAGGTTTTAAGCCTAGTTTTAAAACTAGAGAGGGTGTCTGCTTCTCGAACCTGGACTGGAAGCTGGTTCCATAGGAGAGGAGCTTGGTAGCTAAATGCTCTGCCTCCCATTCTACATTTAGAAACTCTAGGAACCACAAGCAGACCAGCGCTCTGAGAACGAAGCGTTCTGTTGGGAGCATAAGGAGCCATGAGGTCTTTAAGATAAGATGGAGCTTTATTATGAAGAGCTTTGTAAGTGAGGAGAAGAATTTTGAATTCTATCCTAGTTTTGACAGGGAGCCAATGCAGAGAAGCTAAGGTAGGAGAGATGTGATCTCTCTTCCTAAGTCCAGTCAGAACTCTGGCTGCAGCATTTTGAATTAATTGGAGGATTTTCAAAGAGTTATTGGGACAACCTATGAGTAGGGAGTTACAGTAGTCAAGCCTAGAGGTAACAAATGCATGGATTAATTTTTCAGCATCACTCTGTGAGAGGATGCTCCTAATTTTAGCAATATTCCTCAGGTGGAAGTAGGCAGTTCTAGAGATTTCTTTAATATATGGTGTAAAGGACAGATCTTGGTCAAAGATGACACCAAGGTTCCTGACAGTAGAACTTGAAGCTGACGTTATGTCATCCAGAGTAAAAATCTGATTCAATAAAGAGTCTCTCTGGTTTTTAGCACCAATTATAATAACCTCAGTTTTATCTGAATTCAGTTGTAGAAAGTTATGGGACATCCAGGATTTGATATCATTTAAACAAGTCTGAAGTTTGACTAATTGGTTTGTTTCCTCTGGTTTCATGGACAAATATAACTGAGTATCATCTGCATAGCAGTGGAAATTTATAGAATGTTTTCTAATAATATTACCAAGGGGAGACATGTAAAGACTGAAAAGTATTGGACCAAGCACAGAACCCTGTGGAACTCCAAAGCTAATTCCTGTGCGGATGGAAGATTGATCATGAACATGGACAAATTGGAATCTGTTCAACAGATAAGACTTAAACCATCCCAGTGCTTTTCCTTTAATCCCAACGCTATGTTCCAGTCTCTGCAATAGAATCTTGTGATCTATCGTATCAAATGCTGCACTAAGATCTAACAGGACAAGGACAGAAACTAGACCATTGTCTGAAGCTGTGAGAAGATCATTAGTGACTCTAATCAGAGCTGTTTCTGTGCTATGATGTAATCTGAATCCTGACTGGAAATCTTCATATAGGTAATTTCTACGCAAGTGGTCACATAATTGTTTAGCTACGGTTTTTTCAAGAACTTTAGAAATAAAGGGCAGATTGGATATAGGCCTATAATTTGCAAGTTCTCTAGGGTCAAGAGTAGGTTTTTTCAATAAAGGTTTGACCACAGCAACTTTAAAAGCCTGTGGTACGTAGCCTGTAACCAGCGATTGGTTGATTTGATTTAATATGGACGTGCTGATTAATGGAAGAATTTCTTTGAGTAATCTGGTTGGGATTGGGTCTAAGATACAAGTAGCTGATTTAGCAGAGTTAATTATTGAAGTTAACTCAGTGTGATCTATGGGGGAAAAACAGTTTAAGTAAGACATAGGTCTAACCAGCAGATCCAAGGCTGTTGGATCTGCAGATCGGTTTATGGCTTTTGTTGACAGAGTCTGATAGATCTTTTCTCTAATGGTTATGATTTTATTGGTAAAGAAATTCATAAAGTCGTTGCTGCAGAGATTTAAAGGGACACTAGGCTCAACACAACTATGACTCTTAGTCAGCCTGGCTACAGTGCTGAAAAGAAACCTGGGGTTGTTTTTATTTTCCTCAATTAATGATGAATAGTATGTGGTTCTAGCAACCCGAAGTGCTTTTTTATATAGTATTAAACTGTTTTTCCATGCTAGACAGGATTCACCTAATTTGTTGGAACGCCACAATCTTTCTAGTTTTCGAGTCCTCTGCTTAAGGCTGCGGATCTCTGAGTTATACCATGGAGCTAACCTCCTCTGATTCACTGGCTTCTTCTTCAGAGGAGCAACAGTGTCTAAAATTGTACGCAGTGAAGCTGCAGCATCATCAACAAGACAATCTACCTGCTCATGATTCAGATGACTGCTCTCCTCTGTGTAGCTACAAGGGAATGAGACAAAAGATGATGGAATCATCTCCTTAAATCTAACAACAGCATCATCAGATAAGCATCTGCTGTAATAGAACTTATTTCCAACTGTTGCCAGGTCTGTTATGGTAAATTCAAATTTTATTAGGAAATGGTCAGATAACAGAGGGTTTTGAGGGAGAACTTTTAAATGATCAATCTCAACCCCATAAGTCAGGACAAGATCGAGAGTATGATTAAGACAGTGAGTGGGTTCATTCACATGCTGACTAAAACCAATAGAATCCAGTAGTGAATTAAATGCAATGTTGAGACAGTTACTGTCAACATCTACATGAATGTTAAAGTCACCCACTACAATCACTTTATCTGTGCTGAGAACTAAGTTAGATAAAAACTCTGAGAATTCAGTTAAGAACTCTGAATATGGACCAGGAGGACGGTAGACAACACAGAACACAACTGGTTTCTGGGTTTTACAGTCTGAGTGAGAAAGGCTCAGAGTGAGGCTCTCAAAAGAATTATAGTTATGTTTAGGGCTAGGAATAATTAATAAATCTGAGTTATATATTGCTGCTACTCCTCCACCTCTACCTGAACTTCTAGGAATATGATGGTTGATGTGACTGGTTGGAGTTGACTCATTCAGACAAACATATTCATCCTGCTGCAGCCAGGTTTCAGTGAGACTAAATAAATCTATGTGATGGTCACTTATCAAGTCATTTATTAACAGAGATTTAGAAGAGAGAGATCTGATATTTAATAGACCGCATTTAATTATTTTATTGTTACTTTGTTCTGTAAGAGGAGCTGTCTTGATGTTTATTAGATTCCTGTGAATCACTCCTCTTTTATTTATTTGTGATTTATATAATTTAGGTGGTCGGGGAGCAGACACAGTCTCGATGGGAGTGTTACAGCTACGAGCGGGTGGCGGCTGAGAGTCTGCAGAGAGGCGTGTAAGACTGCGACTCTGCGTCCTGGGCTCCACTCTGGGTCATGGTTTAGGGAGTCTAATAAACTTGGCCATGTTACTAGAGAGCAGAGACGCTCCACCCAAAGTGGGATGGACGCCGTCTCTTCTAATCAGCCCAGGTTTTCCCCAAAAACTGCTCCAATTGTCTACGAAGCCCACATCGTTTGCTGGACACCACCTAGACAGCCAGCGGTGAAGCGACGACAGGCGGCTAAACATGTCGTCGCTGGTCAGATTGGGGAGGGGTCCAGAGAAAACTACGGAGTCCGACATCGTTTTGGCAAACGAACACACCGACTCAATGTTAGTTTTAGTGACTTCCGATTGGCGTAACCGGGAGTCATTAGTTCCTGCGTGTATTACGATCTTACTGTATTTACGCTTATCCTTATGCAGGAGCTTCAGGTAAGACTGGATGTCGCCCGCTCTGGCCCCAGGGATGCACTTAACTATGACCGCTGGCGTCTCTAACTTCACGTTTCTGACTATGGAGTCACCAATGATCAGGGTGGGTTTCTCAGCGGGTGTGTCGCTGAGTGGGGAAAATCTGTTTGAAACGTGAAGCGGCTGGTGGTGAACCGTGGGCGACTGCCTAGAACTACGACTCCTACGAACCGTCACCCAGTCACATCCCGGCTGCTCGGGACCCACTGAGGGACAAGTAGCAGCTAAGCTAGGAGGCTCCGCACTAGCTAACAGGACCTGACTAGCTGACTGGTTTTCCACAGTGCGGAGCCGAGATTCCAAATCAGTCAGCCTCGCCTCCAGCGCTGCCACTATCTCACACTTATTACAGATACCATTAACACTAATGGAGGCAGAGGACGAGCTAAACATAAGGCACACCGAGCAAGAAAAAGAAGGAGAAGACAGGGAAGCCATGGCAGAAAGTTAAGCTAGCTTAGCCGAAAAGACCAGAAAGCTACGAAATTAGCAGTGCTTTTAATGAGAGGGGAATAAGGTGCTTGAGTATTACAAGCGTGCGACCCTTAGGCACTCGAAGTAAGTTAGAAAAACAACAGTAAAGAGATAAAAGTGAGGAGGGTTGTTTAGCAAAAAACGCTGCTGCGACCAGCAACAGACCAGCAGGAAACCTCGGTGACAGGAAGTGACGCGATACGCTTACCGTCAGTCAGCCAATCAATTCTCCCACCGGTGTCACCGGTTGAAAATCTAAAACCCACCAACTCAATGACTGGAGAACAACTGCTCTGCTCCCTCTGTAACTCAGGTCAAGTAGTAGGCGTCAATGGAACCACAGACGACTGCTCTGTACCTTGACAAACTCAAAAACAACAAAGCGTTATTAAAAACACCTATCCTCCGATAAGTGGGCGAATTCTTTGTCCCTTCCGGAACACAAACAACACAGTAACAATCATTTGAACAAGTGTTTCAATGAATGGCTGACAACTGACCTGTCTCCTAAGGAACTGACTCAATTAAACCACCAATCCTACGATTGGTAGAAAACTGTTCTGTCTCCTGAGGAAGTCAGGTCTAGAGGTCAGAGGCATCTGAAACACCAAACCTATGATTGGTGAAACACTGTTTTGTCTCCTGAGGAACTCAACTCACAGAGACATAGTCAATGAAATCACGAAACCTACGATTGGTGAAACACTGTTTTGTCTCCTGAGGAACTCAACTCACAGAGACATAGTCAATGAAATCACGAAACCTACGATTGGTGGACAAATGCCGTGTCACTTGTGGAACACAAATAGCACAGTCAAATTCCATTGAAACACCGATCCAATGATTGCTTTATGACTGACCTGTCTCCTACGGAACCGAGTCAGTTGACCCAACAATCCTACGATTGCTGGACAACCGTTCTGCCTGCCGAGGAAGTCAGGTCAAAAAGTCAGAGGTATCTGAACCACCAATCCTACGACTGGTGGACCACTGCTCTATAACCTGAGGAACACAAGGAATAGAGCCAGAGACATTTCACCCACCAACTCAATGACTGGAGAACAACTGCTCTGCTCACTCTGTAACTCAGGTCAAGTAGTAGGCGTCAATGGAACCACCGACGACTGCTCTGTACCTTGACAAACTCAAAAACAACAAAGCGTTTTTAAAAACACCTATCCTCCGATAGGTGGGCGAATGCTTTGTCCCTTCCGGAACACAAACAACACAGTAACAATCATTTGAACAAGTGTTTCAATGAATGGCTGACAACTGACCTGTCTCCTAAGGAACTGACTCAATTAAACCACCAATCCTACGATTGGTAGAAAACTGTTCTGTCTCCTGAGGAAGTCAGGTCTAGAGGTCAGAGGCATCTAAGACACCAAACCTATGATTGGTGAAACACTGTTTTGTCTCCTGAGGAACTCAACTCACAGAGACATAGTCAATGAAATCACAAAACCTACGATTGGTGAAACACTGTTTTGTCTCCTGAGGAACTCAACTCACAGAGACATAGTCAATGAAATCACAAAACCTACGATTGGTGGACAAATGCCGTGTCACTTGTGGAACACAAATAGCACAGTCAAATTCCATTGAAACACCGATCCAATGATTGCTTTATGACTGACCTGTCTCCTACGGAACCGAGTCAGTTGACACACCAAACCTACAATTGCTGGACAACCGTTCTGTCTGCCGAGGAAGTCAGGTCAAGAAGTCAGAGGTATCTGAACCACCAATCCTACGACTGGCGGACCACTGCTCTATAACCTGAGGAACACAAGGAATAGAGCCAGAGACATTTCACCCACCAACTCAATGACTGGAGAACAACTGCTCTGCTCCCTCTGTAACTCAGGTCAAGTAGTAGGCGTCAATGGAACCACAGACGACCGCTCTGTACCTTGACAAACTCAAAAACAACAAAGCGTTATTAAAAACACCTATCCTCCGATAAGTGGGCAAATTCTTTGTCCCTTCCGGAACACAAACAACACAGTAACAATCATTTGAACAAGTGTTTCAATGAATGGCTGACAACTGACCTGTCTCCTAAGGAACGGACTCAATTGAACCACCAATCCTACGATTGCTGGACAACTGTCCTGTCTCCTAAGGAAGTCAGGTCAAGAAGTCAGAGGTATCTGAACCACCAATCCTATGATTGGTGAAACACTGTTTTGTCTCCCAAGGAACTCAACTCACAGAGACATAGTCAATGAAATCACGAAACCTACGATTGGTGAAACACTGTTTTGTCTCCTGAGGAACTCAACTCACAGAGACATAGTCAATGAAATCACAAAACCTACGATTGGTGGACAAATGCCGTGTCACTTGTGGAACACAAATAGCACAGTCAAATTCCATTGAAACACCGATCCAATGATTGCTTTATGACTGACCTGTCTCCTACGGAACCAAGTCTGTTGACCCACCAATCCTACGATTGCTGGACAACCGTTCTGTCTGCCGAGGAAGTCAGAGGTATCAGAACCACCAATCCTACGACTGGTGGACCACTGCTCTTTAACCTGAGGAACACAAGGAATAGAGCCAGAGACATTTCACCCACCAACTCAATGACTGGAGAACAACTGCTCTGCTCACTCTGTAACTCAGGTCAAGTAGTAGGCGTCAATGGAACCACCGACGACTGCTCTGTACCTTGACAAACTCAAAAACAACAAAGCGTTATTAAAAACACCTATCCTCCGATAGGTGGGCGAATGCTTTGTCCCTTCCGGAACACAAACAACACAGTAACAATCATTTGAACAAGTGTTTCAATGAATGGCTGACAACTGACCTGTCTCCTAAGGAACGGACTCAATTGAACCACCAATCCTACGATTGGTAGACAACTGTTCTGTCTCCTGAGGAAGTCAGGTCTAGAAGTCAGAGGCATCTGAAACACCAAACCTATGATTGGTGAAACATTGTTTTGTCTCCTGAGGAACTCAACTCACAGAGACATAGTCAATGAAATCACGAAACCTACGATTGGTGGACAAATGCCGTGTCACTTGTGGAACACAAATAGCACAGTCAAATTCCATTGAAACACCGATCCAATGATTGCTTTATGACTGACCTGTCTCCTACGGAACCGAGTCAGTTGACCCACCAAACCTACGATTGCTGGACAACCGTTCTGTCTGCCGAGGAAGTCAGGTCAAGAAGTCAGAGGTATCTGAACCACCAATCCTACGACTGGTGGACCACTGCTCTATAACCTGAGGAACACAAGGAATAGAGCCAGAGACATTTCACCCACCAACTCAATGACTGGAGAACAACTGCTCTGCTCCCTCTGTAACTCAGGTCAAGTAGTAGGCGTCAATGGAACCACAGACGACTGCTCTGTACCTTGACAAACTCAAAAACAACAAAGCGTTATTAAAAACACCTATCCTCCGATAGGTGGGCGAATGCTTTGTCCCTTCCGGAACACAAACAACACAGTAACAATCATTTGAACAAGTGTTTCAATGAATGGCTGACAACTGACCTGTCTCCTAAGGAACTGACTCAATTAAACCACCAATCCTACGATTGGTAGAAAACTGTTCTGTCTCCTGAGGAAGTCAGGTCTAGAGGTCAGAGGCATCTGAAACACTAAACCTATGATTGGTGAAACACTGTTTTGTCTCCTGAGGAACTCAACTCACAGAGACATAGTCAATGAAATCACGAAACCTACGATTGGTGAAACACTGTTTTGTCTCCTGAGGAACTCAACTCACAGAGACATAGTCAATGAAATCACGAAACCTACGATTGGTGGACAAATGCCGTGTCACTTGTGGAACACAAATAGCACAGTCAAATTCCATTGAAACACCGATCCAATGATTGCTTTATGACTGACCTGTCTCCTACGGAACCGAGTCAGTTGACCCACCAAACCTACGATTGCTGGACAACCGTTCTGTCTGCCGAGGAAGTCAGGTCAAGAAGTCAGAGGTATCTGAACCACCAATCCTACGACTGGTGGACCACTGCTCTATAACCTGAGGAACACAAGGAATAGAGCCAGAGACATTTCACCCACCAACTCAATGACTGGAATACAACTGCTCTGCTCCCTCTGTAACTCAGGTCAAGTAGTAGGCGTCAATGGAACCACAGACGACTGCTCTGTACCTTGACAAACTCAAAAACAACAAAGCGTTATTAAAAACACCTATCCTCCGATAAGTGGGCGAATTCTTTGTCCCTTCCGGAACACAAACAACACAGTAACAATCATTTGAACAAGTGTTTCAATGAATGGCTGACAACTGACCTGTCTCCTAAGGAACTGACTCAATTAAACCACCAATCCTACGATTGGTAGAAAACTGTTCTGTCTCCTGAGGAAGTCAGGTCTAGAGGTCAGAGGCATCTGAAACACCAAACCTATGATTGGTGAAACACTGTTTTGTCTCCTGAGGAACTCAACTCACAGAGACATAGTCAATGAAATCACGAAACCTACGATTGGTGAAACACTGTTTTGTCTCCTGAGGAACTCAACTCACAGAGACATAGTCAATGAAATCACAAAACCTACGATTGGTGGACAAATGCCGTGTCACTTGTGGAACACAAATAGCACAGTCAAATTCCATTGAAACACCGATCCAATGATTGCTTTATGACTGACCTGTCTCCTACGGAACCGAGTCAGTTGACACACCAAACCTACGATTGCTGGACAACCGTTCTGTCTGCCGAGGAAGTCAGGTCAAGAAGTCAGAGGTATCTGAACCACCAATCCTACGACTGGCGGACCACTGCTCTATAACCTGAGGAACACAAGGAATAGAGCCAGAGACATTTCACCCACCAACTCAATGACTGGAGAACAACTGCTCTGCTCCCTCTGTAACTCAGGTCAAGTAGTAGGCGTCAATGGAACCACAGACGACCGCTCTGTACCTTGACAAACTCAAAAACAACAAAGCGTTATTAAAAACACCTATCCTCCGATAAGTGGGCGAATTCTTTGTCCCTTCCGGAACACAAACAACACAGTAACAATCATTTGAACAAGTGTTTCAATGAATGGCTGACAACTGACCTGTCTCCTAAGGAACGGACTCAATTGAACCACCAATCCTACGATTGGTAGAAAACTGTTCTGTCTCCTGAGGAAGTCAGGTCTAGAGGTCAGAGGCATCTGAAACACCAAACCTATGATTGGTGAAACACTGTTTTGTCTCCTGAGGAACTCAACTCACAGAGACATAGTCAATGAAATCACGAAACCTACGATTGGTGAAACACTGTTTTGTCTCCTGAGGAACTCAACTCACAGAGACATAGTCAATGAAATCACGAAACCTACGATTGGTGAAACACTGTTTTGTCTCCTGAGGAACTCAACTCACAGAGACATAGTCAATGAAATCACGAAACCTACGATTGGTGGACAAATGCCGTGTCACTTGTGGAACACAAATAGCACAGTCAAATTCCATTGAAACACCGATCCAATGATTGCTTTATGACTGACCTGTCTCCTACGGAACCGAGTCAGTTGACCCACCAAACCTACGATTGCTGGACAACCGTTCTGTCTGCCGAGGAAGTCAGGTCAAGAAGTCAGAGGTATCTGAACCACCAATCCTACGACTGGTGGACCACTGCTCTATAACCTGAGGAACACAAGGAATAGAGCCAGAGACATTTCACCCACTTCAACTTCAACTTCAACTTTATTTATATAGCGCCAATTCACAACATCAGTTATCTCAGGGCACTTTACAAGTAAGGTTTTAAGACCTTACACAACTAACCCAACAATTCCCACATAGAGCAAGCTTTTAATTGTAGCCAATCGATAAATTGTACATTTAAATAGCAACAGTGGAGAGGAAAAACTCCCTCTCTAACGAGGAAGAAACCTCCAGCAGACCCAGGCTCAGTGTGGGCGGCCATCTGCCTTGACCGGTTGGGGTGAGGGGATAGAGAAGAGAGAAAAGAACACAACAACAACAACAAAACAAGCAGCAACAGAACACAGGCGAGATGGTTGGACCAGCAACTGAACACTGGGGACACACGACTCTGAGTCTGATGATACCTGTAGATGAGAATAGAGAGAGACAGAAGGGGAGAAGCACAACTAGGAGAGAAAAGAGACAAAGTTAGTCACATGTGGAAATGGAGGCATGTTAGGGGATAGAAGAAAAAAAGAAAAAAGAGCTCAGTCAATAAAGGACGTCCCCCAGCAGTCTAAGTCTATAGCAGCTTAACTAAGAGATGGTTCAGGGTGACCAGAACCATCTCTAACTATACGCTTTGTCAAAAAGAAAGGTTTTAAGCCTAGTTTTAAAACTAGAGAGGGTGTCTGCTTCTCGAACCTGGACTGGAAGCTGGTTCCATAGGAGAGGAGCTTGGTAGCTAAATGCTCTGCCTCCCATTCTACATTTAGAAACTCTAGGAACCACAAGCAGACCAGCGCTCTGAGAACGAAGCGTTCTGTTGGGAGCATAAGGAGCCATGAGGTCTTTAAGATAAGATGGAGCTTTATTATGAAGAGCTTTGTAAGTGAGGAGAAGAATTTTGAATTCTATCCTAGTTTTGACAGGGAGCCAATGCAGAGAAGCTAAGGTAGGAGAGATGTGATCTCTCTTCCTAAGTCCAGTCAGAACTCTGGCTGCAGCATTTTGAATTAATTGGAGGATTTTCAAAGAGTTATTGGGACAACCTATGAGTAGGGAGTTACAGTAGTCAAGCCTAGAGGTAACAAATGCATGGATTAATTTTTCAGCATCACTCTGTGAGAGGATGCTCCTAATTTTAGCAATATTCCTCAGGTGGAAGTAGGCAGTTCTAGAGATTTCTTTAATATATGGTGTAAAGGACAGATCTTGGTCAAAGATGACACCAAGGTTCCTGACAGTAGAACTTGAAGCTGACGTTATGTCATCCAGAGTAAAAATCTGATTCAATAAAGAGTCTCTCTGGTTTTTAGCACCAATTATAATAACCTCAGTTTTATCTGAATTCAGTTGTAGAAAGTTATGGGACATCCAGGATTTGATATCATTTAAACAAGTTTGAAGTTTGACTAATTGGTTTGTTTCCTCTGGTTTCATGGACAAATATAACTGAGTATCATCTGCATAGCAGTGGAAATTTATAGAATGTTTTCTAATAATATTACCAAGGGGAGACATGTAAAGACTGAAAAGTATTGGACCAAGCACAGAACCCTGTGGAACTCCAAAGCTAATTCCTGTGCGGATGGAAGATTGATCATGAACATGGACAAATTGGAATCTGTTCAACAGATAAGACTTAAACCATCCCAGTGCTTTTCCTTTAATCCCAACGCTATGTTCCAGTCTCTGCAATAGAATCTTGTGATCTATCGTATCAAATGCTGCACTAAGATCTAACAGGACAAGGACAGAAACTAGACCATTGTCTGAAGCTGTGAGAAGATCATTAGTGACTCTAATCAGAGCTGTTTCTGTGCTATGATGTAATCTGAATCCTGACTGGAAATCTTCATATAGGTAATTTCTACGCAAGTGGTCACATAATTGTTTAGCTACGGTTTTTTCAAGAACTTTAGAAATAAAGGGCAGATTGGATATAGGCCTATAATTTGCAAGTTCTCTAGGGTCAAGAGTAGGTTTTTTCAATAAAGGTTTGACCACAGCAACTTTAAAAGCCTGTGGTACGTAGCCTGTAACCAGCGATTGGTTGATTTGATTTAATATGGACGTGCTGATTAATGGAAGAATTTCTTTGAGTAATCTGGTTGGGATTGGGTCTAAGATACAAGTAGCTGATTTAGCAGAGTTAATTATTGAAGTTAACTCAGTGTGATCTATGGGGGAAAAACAGTTTAAGTAAGACATAGGTCTAACCAGCAGATCCAAGGCTGTTGGATCTGCAGATCGGTTTATGGCTTTTGTTGACAGAGTCTGATAGATCTTTTCTCTAATGGTTATGATTTTATTGGTAAAGAAATTCATAAAGTCGTTGCTGCAGAGATTTAAAGGGACACTAGGCTCAACACAACTATGACTCTTAGTCAGCCTGGCTACAGTGCTGAAAAGAAACCTGGGGTTGTTTTTATTTTCCTCAATTAATGATGAATAGTATGTGGTTCTAGCAACCCGAAGTGCTTTTTTATATAGTATTAAACTGTTTTTCCATGCTAGACAGGATTCACCTAATTTGTTGGAACGCCACAATCTTTCTAGTTTTCGAGTCCTCTGCTTAAGGCTGCGGATCTCTGAGTTATACCATGGAGCTAACCTCCTCTGATTCACTGGCTTCTTCTTCAGAGGAGCAACAGTGTCTAAAATTGTACGCAGTGAAGCTGCAGCATCATCAACAAGACAATCTACCTGCTCATGATTCAGATGACTGCTCTCCTCTGTGTAGCTACAAGGGAATGAGACAAAAGATGATGGAATCATCTCCTTAAATCTAACAACAGCATCATCAGATAAGCATCTGCTGTAATAGAACTTATTTCCAACTGTTGCCAGGTCTGTTATGGTAAATTCAAATTTTATTAGGAAATGGTCAGATAACAGAGGGTTTTGAGGGAGAACTTTTAAATGATCAATCTCAACCCCATAAGTCAGGACAAGATCGAGAGTATGATTAAGACAGTGAGTGGGTTCATTCACATGCTGACTAAAACCAATAGAATCCAGTAGTGAATTAAATGCAATGTTGAGACAGTTACTGTCAACATCTACATGAATGTTAAAGTCACCCACTACAATCACTTTATCTGTGCTGAGAACTAAGTTAGATAAAAACTCTGAGAATTCAGTTAAGAACTCTGAATATGGACCAGGAGGACGGTAGACAACACAGAACACAACTGGTTTCTGGGTTTTACAGTCTGAGTGAGAAAGGCTCAGAGTGAGGCTCTCAAAAGAATTATAGTTATGTTTAGGGCTAGGAATAATTAATAAATCTGAGTTATATATTGCTGCTACTCCTCCACCTCTACCTGAACTTCTAGGAATATGATGGTTGATGTGACTGGTTGGAGTTGACTCATTCAGACAAACATATTCATCCTGCTGCAGCCAGGTTTCAGTGAGACTAAATAAATCTATGTGATGGTCACTTATCAAGTCATTTATTAACAGAGATTTAGAAGAGAGAGATCTGATATTTAATAGACCGCATTTAATTATTTTATTGTTACTTTGTTCTGTAAGAGGAGCTGTCTTGATGTTTATTAGATTCCTGTGAATCACTCCTCTTTTATTTATTTGTGATTTATATAATTTAGGTGGTCGGGGAGCAGACACAGTCTCGATGGGAGTGTTACAGCTACGAGCGGGTGGCGGCTGAGAGTCTGCAGAGAGGCGTGTAAGACTGCGACTCTGCGTCCTGGGCTCCACTCTGGGTCATGGTTTAGGGAGTCTAATAAACTTGGCCATGTTACTAGAGAGCAGAGACGCTCCACCCAAAGTGGGATGGACGCCGTCTCTTCTAATCAGCCCAGGTTTTCCCCAAAAACTGCTCCAATTGTCTACGAAGCCCACATCGTTTGCTGGACACCACCTAGACAGCCAGCGGTGAAGCGACGACAGGCGGCTAAACATGTCGTCGCTGGTCAGATTGGGGAGGGGTCCAGAGAAAACTACGGAGTCCGACATCGTTTTGGCAAACGAACACACCGACTCAATGTTAGTTTTAGTGACTTCCGATTGGCGTAACCGGGAGTCATTAGTTCCTGCGTGTATTACGATCTTACTGTATTTACGCTTATCCTTATGCAGGAGCTTCAGGTAAGACTGGATGTCGCCCGCTCTGGCCCCAGGGATGCACTTAACTATGACCGCTGGCGTCTCTAACTTCACGTTTCTGACTATGGAGTCACCAATGATCAGGGTGGGTTTCTCAGCGGGTGTGTCGCTGAGTGGGGAAAATCTGTTTGAAACGTGAAGCGGCTGGTGGTGAACCGTGGGCGACTGCCTAGAACTACGACTCCTACGAACCGTCACCCAGTCACATCCCGGCTGCTCGGGACCCACTGAGGGACAAGTAGCAGCTAAGCTAGGAGGCTCCGCACTAGCTAACAGGACCTGACTAGCTGACTGGTTTTCCACAGTGCGGAGCCGAGATTCCAAATCAGTCAGCCTCGCCTCCAGCGCTGCCACTATCTCACACTTATTACAGATACCATTAACACTAATGGAGGCAGAGGACGAGCTAAACATAAGGCACACCGAGCAAGAAAAAGAAGGAGAAGACAGGGAAGCCATGGCAGAAAGTTAAGCTAGCTTAGCCGAAAAGACCAGAAAGCTACGAAATTAGCAGTGCTTTTAATGAGAGGGGAATAAGGTGCTTGAGTATTACAAGCGTGCGACCCTTAGGCACTCGAAGTAAGTTAGAAAAACAACAGTAAAGAGATAAAAGTGAGGAGGGTTGTTTAGCAAAAAACGCTGCTGCGACCAGCAACAGACCAGCAGGAAACCTCGGTGACAGGAAGTGACGCGATACGCTTACCGTCAGTCAGCCAATCAATTCTCCCACCGGTGTCACCGGTTGAAAATCTAAAACCCACCAACTCAATGACTGGAGAACAACTGCTCTGCTCCCTCTGTAACTCAGGTCAAGTAGTAGGCGTCAATGGAACCACAGACGACTGCTCTGTACCTTGACAAACTCAAAAACAACAAAGCGTTATTAAAAACACCTATCCTCCGATAAGTGGGCGAATTCTTTGTCCCTTCCGGAACACAAACAACACAGTAACAATCATTTGAACAAGTGTTTCAATGAATGGCTGACAACTGACCTGTCTCCTAAGGAACTGACTCAATTAAACCACCAATCCTACGATTGGTAGAAAACTGTTCTGTCTCCTGAGGAAGTCAGGTCTAGAGGTCAGAGGCATCTGAAACACCAAACCTATGATTGGTGAAACACTGTTTTGTCTCCTGAGGAACTCAACTCACAGAGACATAGTCAATGAAATCACGAAACCTACGATTGGTGGACAAATGCCGTGTCACTTGTGGAACACAAATAGCACAGTCAAATTCCATTGAAACACCGATCCAATGATTGCTTTATGACTGACCTGTCTCCTACGGAACCGAGTCAGTTGACCCAACAATCCTACGATTGCTGGACAACCGTTCTGCCTGCCGAGGAAGTCAGGTCAAAAAGTCAGAGGTATCTGAACCACCAATCCTACGACTGGTGGACCACTGCTCTATAACCTGAGGAACACAAGGAATAGAGCCAGAGACATTTCACCCACCAACTCAATGACTGGAGAACAACTGCTCTGCTCACTCTGTAACTCAGGTCAAGTAGTAGGCGTCAATGGAACCACCGACGACTGCTCTGTACCTTGACAAACTCAAAAACAACAAAGCGTTTTTAAAAACACCTATCCTCCGATAGGTGGGCGAATGCTTTGTCCCTTCCGGAACACAAACAACACAGTAACAATCATTTGAACAAGTGTTTCAATGAATGGCTGACAACTGACCTGTCTCCTAAGGAACTGACTCAATTAAACCACCAATCCTACGATTGGTAGAAAACTGTTCTGTCTCCTGAGGAAGTCAGGTCTAGAGGTCAGAGGCATCTAAGACACCAAACCTATGATTGGTGAAACACTGTTTTGTCTCCTGAGGAACTCAACTCACAGAGACATAGTCAATGAAATCACAAAACCTACGATTGGTGAAACACTGTTTTGTCTCCTGAGGAACTCAACTCACAGAGACATAGTCAATGAAATCACAAAACCTACGATTGGTGGACAAATGCCGTGTCACTTGTGGAACACAAATAGCACAGTCAAATTCCATTGAAACACCGATCCAATGATTGCTTTATGACTGACCTGTCTCCTACGGAACCGAGTCAGTTGACACACCAAACCTACAATTGCTGGACAACCGTTCTGTCTGCCGAGGAAGTCAGGTCAAGAAGTCAGAGGTATCTGAACCACCAATCCTACGACTGGCGGACCACTGCTCTATAACCTGAGGAACACAAGGAATAGAGCCAGAGACATTTCACCCACCAACTCAATGACTGGAGAACAACTGCTCTGCTCCCTCTGTAACTCAGGTCAAGTAGTAGGCGTCAATGGAACCACAGACGACCGCTCTGTACCTTGACAAACTCAAAAACAACAAAGCGTTATTAAAAACACCTATCCTCCGATAAGTGGGCAAATTCTTTGTCCCTTCCGGAACACAAACAACACAGTAACAATCATTTGAACAAGTGTTTCAATGAATGGCTGACAACTGACCTGTCTCCTAAGGAACGGACTCAATTGAACCACCAATCCTACGATTGCTGGACAACTGTCCTGTCTCCTAAGGAAGTCAGGTCAAGAAGTCAGAGGTATCTGAACCACCAATCCTATGATTGGTGAAACACTGTTTTGTCTCCCAAGGAACTCAACTCACAGAGACATAGTCAATGAAATCACGAAACCTACGATTGGTGAAACACTGTTTTGTCTCCTGAGGAACTCAACTCACAGAGACATAGTCAATGAAATCACAAAACCTACGATTGGTGGACAAATGCCGTGTCACTTGTGGAACACAAATAGCACAGTCAAATTCCATTGAAACACCGATCCAATGATTGCTTTATGACTGACCTGTCTCCTACGGAACCAAGTCTGTTGACCCACCAATCCTACGATTGCTGGACAACCGTTCTGTCTGCCGAGGAAGTCAGAGGTATCAGAACCACCAATCCTACGACTGGTGGACCACTGCTCTTTAACCTGAGGAACACAAGGAATAGAGCCAGAGACATTTCACCCACCAACTCAATGACTGGAGAACAACTGCTCTGCTCACTCTGTAACTCAGGTCAAGTAGTAGGCGTCAATGGAACCACCGACGACTGCTCTGTACCTTGACAAACTCAAAAACAACAAAGCGTTATTAAAAACACCTATCCTCCGATAGGTGGGCGAATGCTTTGTCCCTTCCGGAACACAAACAACACAGTAACAATCATTTGAACAAGTGTTTCAATGAATGGCTGACAACTGACCTGTCTCCTAAGGAACGGACTCAATTGAACCACCAATCCTACGATTGGTAGACAACTGTTCTGTCTCCTGAGGAAGTCAGGTCTAGAAGTCAGAGGCATCTGAAACACCAAACCTATGATTGGTGAAACATTGTTTTGTCTCCTGAGGAACTCAACTCACAGAGACATAGTCAATGAAATCACGAAACCTACGATTGGTGGACAAATGCCGTGTCACTTGTGGAACACAAATAGCACAGTCAAATTCCATTGAAACACCGATCCAATGATTGCTTTATGACTGACCTGTCTCCTACGGAACCGAGTCAGTTGACCCACCAAACCTACGATTGCTGGACAACCGTTCTGTCTGCCGAGGAAGTCAGGTCAAGAAGTCAGAGGTATCTGAACCACCAATCCTACGACTGGTGGACCACTGCTCTATAACCTGAGGAACACAAGGAATAGAGCCAGAGACATTTCACCCACCAACTCAATGACTGGAGAACAACTGCTCTGCTCCCTCTGTAACTCAGGTCAAGTAGTAGGCGTCAATGGAACCACAGACGACTGCTCTGTACCTTGACAAACTCAAAAACAACAAAGCGTTATTAAAAACACCTATCCTCCGATAGGTGGGCGAATGCTTTGTCCCTTCCGGAACACAAACA
Source organism: Macropodus opercularis (assembly GCA_030770545.1). Taxonomy (NCBI): domain Eukaryota; kingdom Metazoa; phylum Chordata; class Actinopteri; order Anabantiformes; family Osphronemidae; genus Macropodus; species Macropodus opercularis. The sequence goes on along the minus strand of CM061098.1, from coordinate 19,793,961 downwards.
ACACAGTAACAATCATTTGAACAAGTGTTTCAATGAATGGCTGACAACTGACCTGTCTCCTAAGGAACTGACTCAATTAAACCACCAATCCTACGATTGGTAGAAAACTGTTCTGTCTCCTGAGGAAGTCAGGTCTAGAGGTCAGAGGCATCTGAAACACTAAACCTATGATTGGTGAAACACTGTTTTGTCTCCTGAGGAACTCAACTCACAGAGACATAGTCAATGAAATCACGAAACCTACGATTGGTGAAACACTGTTTTGTCTCCTGAGGAACTCAACTCACAGAGACATAGTCAATGAAATCACGAAACCTACGATTGGTGGACAAATGCCGTGTCACTTGTGGAACACAAATAGCACAGTCAAATTCCATTGAAACACCGATCCAATGATTGCTTTATGACTGACCTGTCTCCTACGGAACCGAGTCAGTTGACCCACCAAACCTACGATTGCTGGACAACCGTTCTGTCTGCCGAGGAAGTCAGGTCAAGAAGTCAGAGGTATCTGAACCACCAATCCTACGACTGGTGGACCACTGCTCTATAACCTGAGGAACACAAGGAATAGAGCCAGAGACATTTCACCCACCAACTCAATGACTGGAATACAACTGCTCTGCTCCCTCTGTAACTCAGGTCAAGTAGTAGGCGTCAATGGAACCACAGACGACTGCTCTGTACCTTGACAAACTCAAAAACAACAAAGCGTTATTAAAAACACCTATCCTCCGATAAGTGGGCGAATTCTTTGTCCCTTCCGGAACACAAACAACACAGTAACAATCATTTGAACAAGTGTTTCAATGAATGGCTGACAACTGACCTGTCTCCTAAGGAACTGACTCAATTAAACCACCAATCCTACGATTGGTAGAAAACTGTTCTGTCTCCTGAGGAAGTCAGGTCTAGAGGTCAGAGGCATCTGAAACACCAAACCTATGATTGGTGAAACACTGTTTTGTCTCCTGAGGAACTCAACTCACAGAGACATAGTCAATGAAATCACAAAACCTACGATTGGTGAAACACTGTTTTGTCTCCTGAGGAACTCAACTCACAGAGACATAGTCAATGAAATCACAAAACCTACGATTGGTGGACAAATGCCGTGTCACTTGTGGAACACAAATAGCACAGTCAAATTCCATTGAAACACCGATCCAATGATTGCTTTATGACTGACCTGTCTCCTACGGAACCGAGTCAGTTGACACACCAAACCTACGATTGCTGGACAACCGTTCTGTCTGCCGAGGAAGTCAGGTCAAGAAGTCAGAGGTATCTGAACCACCAATCCTACGACTGGCGGACCACTGCTCTATAACCTGAGGAACACAAGGAATAGAGCCAGAGACATTTCACCCACCAACTCAATGACTGGAGAACAACTGCTCTGCTCCCTCTGTAACTCAGGTCAAGTAGTAGGCGTCAATGGAACCACAGACGACCGCTCTGTACCTTGACAAACTCAAAAACAACAAAGCGTTATTAAAAACACCTATCCTCCGATAAGTGGGCGAATTCTTTGTCCCTTCCGGAACACAAACAACACAGTAACAATCATTTGAACAAGTGTTTCAATGAATGGCTGACAACTGACCTGTCTCCTAAGGAACGGACTCAATTGAACCACCAATCCTACGATTGGTAGAAAACTGTTCTGTCTCCTGAGGAAGTCAGGTCTAGAGGTCAGAGGCATCTGAAACACCAAACCTATGATTGGTGAAACACTGTTTTGTCTCCTGAGGAACTCAACTCACAGAGACATAGTCAATGAAATCACGAAACCTACGATTGGTGAAACACTGTTTTGTCTCCTGAGGAACTCAACTCACAGAGACATAGTCAATGAAATCACGAAACCTACGATTGGTGAAACACTGTTTTGTCTCCTGAGGAACTCAACTCACAGAGACATAGTCAATGAAATCACGAAACCTACGATTGGTGGACAAATGCCGTGTCACTTGTGGAACACAAATAGCACAGTCAAATTCCATTGAAACACCGATCCAATGATTGCTTTATGACTGACCTGTCTCCTACGGAACCGAGTCAGTTGACCCACCAAACCTACGATTGCTGGACAACCGTTCTGTCTGCCGAGGAAGTCAGGTCAAGAAGTCAGAGGTATCTGAACCACCAATCCTACGACTGGTGGACCACTGCTCTATAACCTGAGGAACACAAGGAATAGAGCCAGAGACATTTCACCCACCAACTCAATGACTGGAGAACAACTGCTCTGCTCCCTCTGTAACTCAGGTCAAGTAGTAGGCGTCAATGGAACCACAGACGACTGCTCTGTACCTTGACAAACTCAAAAACAACAAAGCGTTATTAAAAACACCTATCCTCCGATAGGTGGGCGAATGCTTTGTCCCTTCCGGAACACAAACAACACAGTAACAATCATTTGAACAAGTGTTTCAATGAATGGCTGACAACTGACCTGTCTCCTAAGGAACGGACTCAATTGAACCACCAATCCTATGATTGGTAGACAACTGTTCTGTCTCCTGAGGAAGTCAGGTCTAGAAGTCAGAGGCATCTGAAACACCAAACCTATGATTGGTGAAACATTGTTTTGTCTCCTGAGGAACTCAACTCACAGAGACATAGTCAATGAAATCACGAAACCTACGATTGGTGGACAAATGCCGTGTCACTTGTGGAACACAAATAGCACAGTCAAATTCCATTGAAACACCGATCCAATGATTGCTTTATGACTGACCTGTCTCCTACGGAACCGAGTCAGTTGACCCACCAAACCTACGATTGCTGGACAACCGTTCTGTCTGCCGAGGAAGTCAGGTCAAGAAGTCAGAGGTATCTGAACCACCAATCCTACGACTGGTGGACCACTGCTCTATAACCTGAGAAACACAAGGAATAGAGCCAGAGACATTTCACCCACCAACTCAATGACTGGAGAACAACTGCTCTGCTCACTCTGTAACTCAGGTCAAGTAGTAGGCGTCAATGGAACCACCGACGACTGCTCTGTACCTTGACAAACTCAAAAACAACAAAGCGTTTTTAAAAACACCTATCCTCCGATAGGTGGGCGAATGCTTTGTCCCTTCCGGAACACAAACAACACAGTAACAATCATTTGAACAAGTGTTTCAATGAATGGCTGACAACTGACCTGTCTCCTAAGGAACTGACTCAATTAAACCACCAATCCTACGATTGGTAGAAAACTGTTCTGTCTCCTGAGGAAGTCAGGTCTAGAGGTCAGAGGCATCTGAAACACCAAACCTATGATTGGTGAAACACTGTTTTGTCTCCTGAGGAACTCAACTCACAGAGACATAGTCAATGAAATCACGAAACCTACGATTGGTGAAACACTGTTTTGTCTCCTGAGAAACTCAACTCACAGAGACATAGTCAATGAAATCACGAAACCTACGATTGGTGGACAAATGCCGTGTCACTTGTGGAACACAAATAGCACAGTCAAATTCAATTGAAACACCGATCCAATGATTGCTTTATGACTGACCTGTCTCCTACGGAACCGAGTCAGTTGACCCACCAAACCTACGATTGCTGGACAACCGTTCTGTCTGCCGAGGAAGTCAGAGGTATCTGAACCACCAATCCTACGACTGGTGGACCACTGCTCTATAACCTGAGGAACACAAGGAATAGAGCCAGAGACATTTCACCCACCAACTCAATGACTGGAGAACAACTGCTCTGCTCACTCTGTAACTCAGGTCAAGTAGTAGGCGTCAATGGAACCACCGACGACTGCTCTGTACCTTGACAAACTCAAAAACAACAAAGCGTTATTAAAAACACCTATCCTCCGATAAGTGGGCGAATGCTTTGTCCCTTCCGGAACACAAACAACACAGTAACAATCATTTGAACAAGTGTTTCAATGAATGGCTGACAACTGACCTGTCTCCTAAGGAACTGACTCAATTAAACCACCAATCCTACGATTGGTAGAAAACTGTTCTGTCTCCTGAGGAAGTCAGGTCTAGAGGTCAGAGGCATCTGAAACACCAAACCTATGATTGGTGAAACACTGTTTTGTCTCCCGAGGAACTCAACTCACAGAGACATAGTCAATGAAATCACGAAACCTACGATTGGTGAAACACTATTTTGTCTCCTGAGGAACTCAACTCACAGAGACATAGTCAATGAAATCACGAAACCTACGATTGGTGGACAAATGCCGTGTCACTTGTGGAACACAAATAGCACAGTCAAATTCCATTGAAACACCGATCCAATGATTGCTTTATGACTGACCTGTCTCCTACGGAACCGAGTCAGTTGACACACCAAACCTACGATTGCTGGACAACCGTTCTGTCTGCCGAGGAAGTCAGGTCAAGAAGTCAGAGGTATCTGAACCACCAATCCTACGACTGGCGGACCACTGCTCTATAACCTGAGGAACACAAGGAATAGAGCCAGAGACATTTCACCCACCAACTCAATGACTGGAGAACAACTGCTCTGCTCCCTCTGTAACTCAGGTCAAGTAGTAGGCGTCAATGGAACCACAGACGACCGCTCTGTACCTTGACAAACTCAAAAACAACAAAGCGTTATTAAAAACACCTATCCTCCGATAAGTGGGCGAATTCTTTGTCCCTTCCGGAACACAAACAACACAGTAACAATCATTTGAACAAGTGTTTCAATGAATGGCTGACAACTGACCTGTCTCCTAAGGAACGGACTCAATTGAACCACCAATCCTACGATTGGTAGAAAACTGTTCTGTCTCCTGAGGAAGTCAGGTCTAGAGGTCAGAGGCATCTGAAACACCAAACCTATGATTGGTGAAACACTGTTTTGTCTCCTGAGGAACTCAACTCACAGAGACATAGTCAATGAAATCACGAAACCTACGATTGGTGAAACACTGTTTTGTCTCCTGAGGAACTCAACTCACAGAGACATAGTCAATGAAATCACAAAACCTACGATTGGTGGACAAATGCCGTGTCACTTGTGGAACACAAATAGCACAGTCAAATTCAATTGAAACACCAATCCAATGATTGCTTTATGACTGACCTGTCTCCTACGGAACCAAGTCTGTTGACCCACCAATCCTACGATTGCTGGACAACCGTTCTGTCTGCCGAGGAAGTCAGAGGTATCAGAACCACCAATCCTATGACTGGTGGACCACTGCTCTTTAACCTGAGGAACACAAGGAATAGAGCCAGAGACATTTCACCCACCAACTCAATGACTGGAGAACAACTGCTCTGCTCACTCTGTAACTCAGGTCAAGTAGTAGGCGTCAATGGAACCACCGACGACTGCTCTGTACCTTGACAAACTCAAAAACAACAAAGCGTTATTAAAAACACCTATCCTCCGATAGGTGGGCGAATGCTTTGTCCCTTCCGGAACACAAACAACACAGTAACAATCATTTGAACAAGTGTTTCAATGAATGGCTGACAACTGACCTGTCTCCTAAGGAACTGACTCAATTAAACCACCAATCCTACGATTGGTAGAAAACTGTTCTGTCTCCTGAGGAAGTCAGGTCTAGAGGTCAGAGGCATCTGAAACACCAAACCTATGATTGGTGAAACACTGTTTTGTCTCCTGAGGAACTCAACTCACAGAGACATAGTCAATGAAATCACGAAACCTACGATTGGTGAAACACTGTTTTGTCTCCTGAGGAACTCAACTCACAGAGACATAGTCAATGAAATCACGAAACCTACGATTGGTGGACAAATGCCGTGTCACTTGTGGAACACAAATAGCACAGTCAAATTCCATTGAAACACCGATCCAATGATTGCTTTATGACTGACCTGTCTCCTACGGAACCGAGTCAGTTGACCCACCAAACCTACGATTGCTGGACAACCGTTCTGTCTGCCGAGGAAGTCAGGTCAAGAAGTCAGAGGTATCTGAACCACCAATCCTACGACTGGCGGACCACTGCTCTATAACCTGAGGAACACAAGGAATAGAGCCAGAGACATTTCACCCACCAACTCAATGACTGGAGAACAACTGCTCTGCTCCCTCTGTAACTCAGGTCAAGTAGTAGGCGTCAATGGAACCACAGACGACCGCTCTGTACCTTGACAAACTCAAAAACAACAAAGCGTTATTAAAAACACCTATCCTCCGATAGGTGGGCGAATGCTTTGTCCCTTCCGGAACACAAACAACACAGTAACAATCATTTGAACAAGTGTTTCAATGAATGGCTGACAACTGACCTGTCTCCTAAGGAACTGACTCAATTAAACCACCAATCCTACGATTGGTAGAAAACTGTTCTGTCTCCTGAGGAAGTCAGGTCTAGAGGTCAGAGGCATCTGAAACACCAAACCTATGATTGGTGAAACACTGTTTTGTCTCCTGAGGAACTCAACTCACAGAGACATAGTCAATGAAATCACGAAACCTACGATTGGTGAAACACTGTTTTGTCTCCTGAGGAACTCAACTCACAGAGACATAGTCAATGAAATCACAAAACCTACGATTGGTGGACAAATGCCGTGTCACTTGTGGAACACAAATAGCACAGTCAAATTCAATTGAAACACCAATCCAATGATTGCTTTATGACTGACCTGTCTCCTACGGAACCAAGTCTGTTGACCCACCAATCCTACGATTGCTGGACAACCGTTCTGTCTGCCGAGGAAGTCAGAGGTATCAGAACCACCAATCCTACGACTGGTGGACCACTGCTCTTTAACCTGAGGAACACAAGGAATAGAGCCAGAGACATTTCACCCACCAACTCAATGACTGGAGAACAACTGCTCTGCTCACTCTGTAACTCAGGTCAAGTAGTAGGCGTCAATGGAACCACCGACGACTGCTCTGTACCTTGACAAACTCAAAAACAACAAAGCGTTATTAAAAACACCTATCCTCCGATAGGTGGGCGAATGCTTTGTCCCTTCCGGAACACAAACAACACAGTAACAATCATTTGAACAAGTGTTTCAATGAATGGCTGACAACTGACCTGTCTCCTAAGGAACTGACTCAATTAAACCACCAATCCTACGATTGGTAGAAAACTGTTCTGTCTCCTGAGGAAGTCAGGTCTAGAGGTCAGAGGCATCTGAAACACCAAACCTATGATTGGTGAAACACTGTTTTGTCTCCTGAGGAACTCAACTCACAGAGACATAGTCAATGAAATCACGAAACCTACGATTGGTGAAACACTGTTTTGTCTCCTGAGGAACTCAACTCACAGAGACATAGTCAATGAAATCACGAAACCTACGATTGGTGGACAAATGCCGTGTCACTTGTGGAACACAAATAGCACAGTCAAATTCCATTGAAACACCGATCCAATGATTGCTTTATGACTGACCTGTCTCCTACGGAACCGAGTCAGTTGACACACCAAACCTACGATTGCTGGACAACCGTTCTGTCTGCCGAGGAAGTCAGGTCAAGAAGTCAGAGGTATCTGAACCACCAATCCTACGACTGGCGGACCACTGCTCTATAACCTGAGGAACACAAGGAATAGAGCCAGAGACATTTCACCCACCAACTCAATGACTGGAGAACAACTGCTCTGCTCCCTCTGTAACTCAGGTCAAGTAGTAGGCGTCAATGGAACCACAGACGACCGCTCTGTACCTTGACAAACTCAAAAACAACAAAGCGTTATTAAAAACACCTATCCTCCGATAAGTGGGCGAATTCTTTGTCCCTTCCGGAACACAAACAACACAGTAACAATCATTTGAACAAGTGTTTCAATGAATGGCTGACAACTGACCTGTCTCCTAAGGAACGGACTCAATTGAACCACCAATCCTACGATTGGTAGAAAACTGTTCTGTCTCCTGAGGAAGTCAGGTCTAGAGGTCAGAGGCATCTGAAACACCAAACCTATGATTGGTGAAACACTGTTTTGTCTCCTGAGGAACTCAACTCACAGAGACATAGTCAATGAAATCACGAAACCTACGATTGGTGAAACACTGTTTTGTCTCCTGAGGAACTCAACTCACAGAGACATAGTCAATGAAATCACAAAACCTACGATTGGTGGACAAATGCCGTGTCACTTGTGGAACACAAATAGCACAGTCAAATTCAATTGAAACACCAATCCAATGATTGCTTTATGACTGACCTGTCTCCTACGGAACCAAGTCTGTTGACCCACCAATCCTACGATTGCTGGACAACCGTTCTGTCTGCCGAGGAAGTCAGAGGTATCAGAACCACCAATCCTACGACTGGTGGACCACTGCTCTTTAACCTGAGGAACACAAGGAATAGAGCCAGAGACATTTCACCCACCAACTCAATGACTGGAGAACAACTGCTCTGCTCACTCTGTAACTCAGGTCAAGTAGTAGGCGTCAATGGAACCACCGACGACTGCTCTGTACCTTGACAAACTCAAAAACAACAAAGCGTTATTAAAAACACCTATCCTCCGATAGGTGGGCGAATGCTTTGTCCCTTCCGGAACACAAACAACACAGTAACAATCATTTGAACAAGTGTTTCAATGAATGGCTGACAACTGACCTGTCTCCTAAGGAACTGACTCAATTAAACCACCAATCCTACGATTGGTAGAAAACTGTTCTGTCTCCTGAGGAAGTCAGGTCTAGAGGTCAGAGGCATCTGAAACACCAAACCTATGATTGGTGAAACACTGTTTTGTCTCCTGAGGAACTCAACTCACAGAGACATAGTCAATGAAATCACGAAACCTACGATTGGTGAAACACTGTTTTGTCTCCTGAGGAACTCAACTCACAGAGACATAGTCAATGAAATCACGAAACCTACGATTGGTGGACAAATGCCGTGTCACTTGTGGAACACAAATAGCACAGTCAAATTCCATTGAAACACCGATCCAATGATTGCTTTATGACTGACCTGTCTCCTACGGAACCGAGTCAGTTGACCCACCAAACCTACGATTGCTGGACAACCGTTCTGTCTGCCGAGGAAGTCAGGTCAAGAAGTCAGAGGTATCTGAACCACCAATCCTACGACTGGTGGACCACTGCTCTATAACCTGAGGAACACAAGGAATAGAGCCAGAGACATTTCACCCACCAACTCAATGACTGGAGAACAACTGCTCTGCTCCCTCTGTAACTCAGGTCAAGTAGTAGGCGTCAATGGAACCACAGACGACTGCTCTGTACCTTGACAAACTCAAAAACAACAAAGCGTTATTAAAAACACCTATCCTCCGATAAGTGGGCGAATGCTTTGTCCCTTCCGGAACACAAACAACACAGTAACAATCATTTGAACAAGTGTTTCAATGAATGGCTGACAACTGACCTGTCTCCTAAGGAACTGACTCAATTAAACCACCAATCCTACGATTGGTAGAAAACTGTTCTGTCTCCTGAGGAAGTCAGGTCTAGAGGTCAGAGGCATCTGAAACACCAAACCTATGATTGGTGAAACACTGTTTTGTCTCCTGAGGAACTCAACTCACAGAGACATAGTCAATGAAATCACGAAACCTACGATTGGTGAAACACTGTTTTGTCTCCTGAGGAACTCAACTCACAGAGACATAGTCAATGAAATCACGAAACCTACGATTGGTGGACAAATGCCGTGTCACTTGTGGAACACAAATAGCACAGTCAAATTCCATTGAAACACCGATCCAATGATTGCTTTATGACTGACCTGTCTCCTACGGAACCGAGTCAGTTGACCCACCAAACCTACGATTGCTGGACAACCGTTCTGTCTGCCGAGGAAGTCAGGTCAAGAAGTCAGAGGTATCTGAACCACCAATCCTACGACTGGTGGACCACTGCTCTATAACCTGAGGAACACAAGGAATAGAGCCAGAGACATTTCACCCACCAACTCAATGACTGGAGAACAACTGCTCTGCTCACTCTGTAACTCAGGTCAAGTAGTAGGCGTCAATGGAACCACAGACGACTGCTCTGTACCTTGACAAACTCAAAAACAACAAAGCGTTATTAAAAACACCTATCCTCCGATAAGTGGGCGAATGCTTTGTCCCTTCCGGAACACAAACAACACAGTAACAATCATTTGAACAAGTGTTTCAATGAATGGCTGACAACTGACCTGTCTCCTAAGGAACGGACTCAATTGAACCACCAATCCTACGATTGGTAGACAACTGTTCTGTCTCCTGAGGAAGTCAGGTCTAGAAGTCAGAGGCATCTGAAACACCAAACCTATGATTGGTGAAACATTGTTTTGTCTCCTGAGGAACTCAACTCACAGAGACATAGTCAATGAAATCACGAAACCTACGATTGGTGGACAAATGTCGTGTCACTTGTGGAACACAAATAGCACAGTCAAATTCCATTGAAACACCGATCCAATGATTGCTTTATGACTGACCTGTCTCCTACGGAACCGAGTCAGTTGACCCACCAAACCTACGATTGCTGGACAACCGTTCTGTCTGCCGAGGAAGTCAGGTCAAGAAGTCAGAGGTATCTGAACCACCAATCCTACAACTGGTGGACCACTGCTCTATAACCTGAGGAACACAAGGAATAGAGCCAGAGACATTTCACCCACCAACTCAATGACTGGAGAACAACTGCTCTGCTCCCTCTGTAACTCAGGTCAAGTAGTAGGCGTCAATGGAACCACAGACGACTGCTCTGTACCTTGACAAACTCAAAAACAACAAAGCGTTATTAAAAACACCTATCCTCCGATAAGTGGGCGAATTCTTTGTCCCTTCCGGAACACAAACAACACAGTAACAATCATTTGAACAAGTGTTTCAATGAATGGCTGACAACTGACCTGTCTCCTAAGGAACTGACTCAATTAAACCACCAATCCTACGATTGGTAGAAAACTGTTCTGTCTCCTGAGGAAGTCAGGTCTAGAGGTCAGAGGCATCTGAACCACCAAACCTATGATTGGTGAAACACTGTTTTGTCTCCCGAGGAACTCAACTCACAGAGACATAGTCAATGAAATCACGAAACCTACGATTGGTGAAACACTGTTTTGTCTCCTGAGGAACTCAACTCACAGAGACATAGTCAATGAAATCACGAAACCTACGATTGGTGGACAAATGCCGTGTCACTTGTGGAACACAAATAGCACAGTCAAATTCCATTGAAACACCGATCCAATGATTGCTTTATGACTGACCTGTCTCCTACGGAACCGAGTCAGTTGACCCACCAAACCTACGATTGCTGGACAACCGTTCTGTCTGCCGAGGAAGTCAGGTCAAGAAGTCAGAGGTATCTGAACCACCAATCCTACGACTGGTGGACCACTGCTCTATAACCTGAGGAACACAAGGAATAGAGCCAGAGACATTTCACCCACCAACTCAATGACTGGAGAACAACTGCTCTGCTCCCTCTGTAACTCAGGTCAAGTAGTAGGCGTCAATGGAACCACCGACGACTGCTCTGTACCTTGACAAACTCAAAAACAACAAAGCGTTATTAAAAACACCTATCCTCCGATAAGTGGGCGAATTCTTTGTCCCTTCCGGAACACAAACAACACAGTAACAATCATTTGAACAAGTGTTTCAATGAATGGCTGACAACTGACCTGTCTCCTAAGGAACTGACTCAATTAAACCACCAATCCTACGATTGGTAGAAAACTGTTCTGTCTCCTGAGGAAGTCAGGTCTAGAGGTCAGAGGCATCTGAAACACCAAACCTATGATTGGTGAAACACTGTTTTGTCTCCTGAGGAACTCAACTCACAGAGACATAGTCAATGAAATCACGAAACCTACGATTGGTGAAACACTGTTTTGTCTCCTGAGGAACTCAACTCACAGAGACATAGTCAATGAAATCACGAAACCTACGATTGGTGGACAAATGCCGTGTCACTTGTGGAACACAAATAGCACAGTCAAATTCAATTGAAACACCGATCCAATGATTGCTTTATGACTGACCTGTCTCCTACGGAACCGAGTCAGTTGACCCACCAAACCTACGATTGCTGGACAACCGTTCTGTCTGCCGAGGAAGTCAGAGGTATCTGAACCACCAATCCTACGACTGGTGGACCACTGCTCTATAACCTGAGGAACACAAGGAATAGAGCCAGAGACATTTCACCCACCAACTCAATGACTGGAGAACAACTGCTCTGCTCACTCTGTAACTCAGGTCAAGTAGTAGGCGTCAATGGAACCACCGACGACTGCTCTGTACCTTGACAAACTCAAAAACAACAAAGCGTTATTAAAAACACCTATCCTCCGATAAGTGGGCGAATGCTTTGTCCCTTCCGGAACACAAACAACACAGTAACAATCATTTGAACAAGTGTTTCAATGAATGGCTGACAACTGACCTGTCTCCTAAGGAACGGACTCAATTGAACCACCAATCCTACGATTGGTAGAAAACTGTTCTGTCTCCTGAGGAAGTCAGGTCTAGAGGTCAGAGGCATCTGAAACACCAAACCTATGATTGGTGAAACACTGTTTTGTCTCCTGAGGAACTCAACTCACAGAGACATAGTCAATGAAATCACGAAACCTACGATTGGTGAAACACTGTTTTGTCTCCTGAGGAACTCAACTCACAGAGACATAGTCAATGAAATCACGAAACCTACGATTGGTGGACAAATGCCGTGTCACTTGTGGAACACAAATAGCACAGTCAAATTCAATTGAAACACCGATCCAATGATTGCTTTATGACTGACCTGTCTCCTACGGAACCGAGTCAGTTGAACCACCAATCCTACGATTGCTGGACAACTGTCCTGTCGCCTAAGGAAGTCAGGTCAAGAAGTCAGAGGTATCTGAACCACCAATCCTATGATTGGTGAAACACTGTTTTGTCTCCCAAGGAACTCAACTCACAGAGACATAGTCAATGAAATCACGAAACCTACGATTGGTGAAACACTGTTTTGTCTCCTGAGGAACTCAACTCACAGAGACATAGTCAATGAAATCACAAAACCTACGATTGGTGGACAAATGCCGTGTCACTTGTGGAACACAAATAGCACAGTCAAATTCCATTGAAACACCAATCCAATGATTGCTTTATGACTGACCTGTCTCCTACGGAACCAAGTCTGTTGACCCACCAATCCTACGATTGCTGGACAACCGTTCTGTCTGCCGAGGAAGTCAGGTCAAGAAGTCAGAGGTATCTGAACCACCAATCCTACGACTGGTGGACCACTGCTCTATAACCTGAGGAACACAAGGAATAGAGCCAGAGACATTTCACCCACCAACTCAATGACTGGAGAACAACTGCTCTGCTCCCTCTGTAACTCAGGTCAAGTAGTAGGCGTCAATGGAACCACAGACGACTGCTCTGTACCTTGACAAACTCAAAAACAACAAAGCGTTATTAAAAACACCTATCCTCCGATAGGTGGGCGAATGCTTTGTCCCTTCCGGAACACAAACAACACAGTAACAATCATTTGAACAAGTGTTTCAATGAATGGCTGACAACTGACCTGTCTCCTAAGGAACTGACTCAATTAAACCACCAATCCTACGATTGGTAGAAAACTGTTCTGTCTCCTGAGGAAGTCAGGTCTAGAGGTCAGAGGCATCTGAAACACCAAACCTATGATTGGTGAAACACTGTTTTGTCTCCTGAGGAACTCAACTCACAGAGACATAGTCAATGAAATCACGAAACCTACGATTGGTGAAACACTGTTTTGTCTCCTGAGGAACTCAACTCACAGAGACATAGTCAATGAAATCACGAAACCTACGATTGGTGGACAAATGCCGTGTCACTTGTGGAACACAAATAGCACAGTCAAATTCCATTGAAACACCGATCCAATGATTGCTTTATGACTGACCTGTCTCCTACGGAACCGAGTCAGTTGACCCACCAAACCTACGATTGCTGGACAACCGTTCTGTCTGCCGAGGAAGTCAGGTCAAGAAGTCAGAGGTATCTGAACCACCAATCCTACGACTGGTGGACCACTGCTCTATAACCTGAGGAACACAAGGAATAGAGCCAGAGACATTTCACCCACCAACTCAATGACTGGAGAACAACTGCTCTGCTCCCTCTGTAACTCAGGTCAAGTAGTAGGCGTCAATGGAACCACAGACGACTGCTCTGTACCTTGACAAACTCAAAAACAACAAAGCGTTATTAAAAACACCTATCCTCCGATAAGTGGGCGAATTCTTTGTCCCTTCCGGAACACAAACAACACAGTAACAATCATTTGAACAAGTGTTTCAATGAATGGCTGACAACTGACCTGTCTCCTAAGGAACTGACTCAATTAAACCACCAATCCTACGATTGGTAGAAAACTGTTCTGTCTCCTGAGGAAGTCAGGTCTAGAGGTCAGAGGCATCTGAAACACCAAACCTATGATTGGTGAAACACTGTTTTGTCTCCTGAGGAACTCAACTCACAGAGACATAGTCAATGAAATCACGAAACCTACGATTGGTGAAACACTGTTTTGTCTCCTGAGGAACTCAACTCACAGAGACATAGTCAATGAAATCACAAAACCTACGATTGGTGGACAAATGCCGTGTCACTTGTGGAACACAAATAGCACAGTCAAATTCCATTGAAACACCGATCCAATGATTGCTTTATGACTGACCTGTCTCCTACGGAACCGAGTCAGTTGACACACCAAACCTACGATTGCTGGACAACCGTTCTGTCTGCCGAGGAAGTCAGGTCAAGAAGTCAGAGGTATCTGAACCACCAATCCTACGACTGGCGGACCACTGCTCTATAACCTGAGGAACACAAGGAATAGAGCCAGAGACCTTTCACCCACCAACTCAATGACTGGAGAACAACTGCTCTGCTCCCTCTGTAACTCAGGTCAAGTAGTAGGCGTCAATGGAACCACAGACGACCGCTCTGTACCTTGACAAACTCAAAAACAACAAAGCGTTATTAAAAACACCTATCCTCCGATAAGTGGGCGAATTCTTTGTCCCTTCCGGAACACAAACAACACAGTAACAATCATTTGAACAAGTGTTTCAATGAATGGCTGACAACTGACCTGTCTCCTAAGGAACGGACTCAATTGAACCACCAATCCTACGATTGGTAGAAAACTGTTCTGTCTCCTGAGGAAGTCAGGTCTAGAGGTCAGAGGCATCTGAAACACCAAACCTATGATTGGTGAAACACTGTTTTGTCTCCTGAGGAACTCAACTCACAGAGACATAGTCAATGAAATCACGAAACCTACGATTGGTGAAACACTGTTTTGTCTCCTGAGGAACTCAACTCACAGAGACATAGTCAATGAAATCACGAAACCTACGATTGGTGAAACACTGTTTTGTCTCCTGAGGAACTCAACTCACAGAGACATAGTCAATGAAATCACGAAACCTACGATTGGTGGACAAATGCCGTGTCACTTGTGGAACACAAATAGCACAGTCAAATTCCATTGAAACACCGATCCAATGATTGCTTTATGACTGACCTGTCTCCTACGGAACCGAGTCAGTTGACCCACCAAACCTACGATTGCTGGACAACCGTTCTGTCTGCCGAGGAAGTCAGGTCAAGAAGTCAGAGGTATCTGAACCACCAATCCTACGACTGGTGGACCACTGCTCTATAACCTGAGGAACACAAGGAATAGAGCCAGAGACATTTCACCCACCAACTCAATGACTGGAGAACAACTGCTCTGCTCCCTCTGTAACTCAGGTCAAGTAGTAGGCGTCAATGGAACCACAGACGACTGCTCTGTACCTTGACAAACTCAAAAACAACAAAGCGTTATTAAAAACACCTATCCTCCGATAGGTGGGCGAATGCTTTGTCCCTTCCGGAACACAAACAACACAGTAACAATCATTTGAACAAGTGTTTCAATGAATGGCTGACAACTGACCTGTCTCCTAAGGAACGGACTCAATTGAACCACCAATCCTATGATTGGTAGACAACTGTTCTGTCTCCTGAGGAAGTCAGGTCTAGAAGTCAGAGGCATCTGAAACACCAAACCTATGATTGGTGAAACATTGTTTTGTCTCCTGAGGAACTCAACTCACAGAGACATAGTCAATGAAATCACGAAACCTACGATTGGTGGACAAATGCCGTGTCACTTGTGGAACACAAATAGCACAGTCAAATTCCATTGAAACACCGATCCAATGATTGCTTTATGACTGACCTGTCTCCTACGGAACCGAGTCAGTTGACCCACCAAACCTACGATTGCTGGACAACCGTTCTGTCTGCCGAGGAAGTCAGGTCAAGAAGTCAGAGGTATCTGAACCACCAATCCTACGACTGGTGGACCACTGCTCTATAACCTGAGAAACACAAGGAATAGAGCCAGAGACATTTCACCCACCAACTCAATGACTGGAGAACAACTGCTCTGCTCACTCTGTAACTCAGGTCAAGTAGTAGGCGTCAATGGAACCACCGACGACTGCTCTGTACCTTGACAAACTCAAAAACAACAAAGCGTTTTTAAAAACACCTATCCTCCGATAGGTGGGCGAATGCTTTGTCCCTTCCGGAACACAAACAACACAGTAACAATCATTTGAACAAGTGTTTCAATGAATGGCTGACAACTGACCTGTCTCCTAAGGAACTGACTCAATTAAACCACCAATCCTACGATTGGTAGAAAACTGTTCTGTCTCCTGAGGAAGTCAGGTCTAGAGGTCAGAGGCATCTGAAACACCAAACCTATGATTGGTGAAACACTGTTTTGTCTCCTGAGGAACTCAACTCACAGAGACATAGTCAATGAAATCACGAAACCTACGATTGGTGAAACACTGTTTTGTCTCCTGAGAAACTCAACTCACAGAGACATAGTCAATGAAATCACGAAACCTACGATTGGTGGACAAATGCCGTGTCACTTGTGGAACACAAATAGCACAGTCAAATTCAATTGAAACACCGATCCAATGATTGCTTTATGACTGACCTGTCTCCTACGGAACCGAGTCAGTTGACCCACCAAACCTACGATTGCTGGACAACCGTTCTGTCTGCCGAGGAAGTCAGAGGTATCTGAACCACCAATCCTACGACTGGTGGACCACTGCTCTATAACCTGAGAAACACAAGGAATAGAGCCAGAGACATTTCACCCACCAACTCAATGACTGGAGAACAACTGCTCTGCTCACTCTGTAACTCAGGTCAAGTAGTAGGCGTCAATGGAACCACCGACGACTGCTCTGTACCTTGACAAACTCAAAAACAACAAAGCGTTTTTAAAAACACCTATCCTCCGATAGGTGGGCGAATGCTTTGTCCCTTCCGGAACACAAACAACACAGTAACAATCATTTGAACAAGTGTTTCAATGAATGGCTGACAACTGACCTGTCTCCTAAGGAACTGACTCAATTAAACCACCAATCCTACGATTGGTAGAAAACTGTTCTGTCTCCTGAGGAAGTCAGGTCTAGAGGTCAGAGGCATCTGAAACACCAAACCTATGATTGGTGAAACACTGTTTTGTCTCCTGAGGAACTCAACTCACAGAGACATAGTCAATGAAATCACGAAACCTACGATTGGTGAAACACTGTTTTGTCTCCTGAGGAACTCAACTCACAGAGACATAGTCAATGAAATCACGAAACCTACGATTGGTGGACAAATGCCGTGTCACTTGTGGAACACAAATAGCACAGTCAAATTCCATTGAAACACCGATCCAATGATTGCTTTATGACTGACCTGTCTCCTACGGAACCGAGTCAGTTGACACACCAAACCTACGATTGCTGGACAACCGTTCTGTCTGCCGAGGAAGTCAGGTCAAGAAGTCAGAGGTATCTGAACCACCAATCCTACGACTGGCGGACCACTGCTCTATAACCTGAGGAACACAAGGAATAGAGCCAGAGACATTTCACCCACCAACTCAATGACTGGAGAACAACTGCTCTGCTCCCTCTGTAACTCAGGTCAAGTAGTAGGCGTCAATGGAACCACAGACGACCGCTCTGTACCTTGACAAACTCAAAAACAACAAAGCGTTATTAAAAACACCTATCCTCCGATAAGTGGGCGAATTCTTTGTCCCTTCCGGAACACAAACAACACAGTAACAATCATTTGAACAAGTGTTTCAATGAATGGCTGACAACTGACCTGTCTCCTAAGGAACGGACTCAATTGAACCACCAATCCTACGATTGGTAGAAAACTGTTCTGTCTCCTGAGGAAGTCAGGTCTAGAGGTCAGAGGCATCTGAAACACCAAACCTATGATTGGTGAAACACTGTTTTGTCTCCTGAGGAACTCAACTCACAGAGACATAGTCAATGAAATCACGAAACCTACGATTGGTGAAACACTGTTTTGTCTCCTGAGGAACTCAACTCACAGAGACATAGTCAATGAAATCACAAAACCTACGATTGGTGGACAAATGCCGTGTCACTTGTGGAACACAAATAGCACAGTCAAATTCAATTGAAACACCAATCCAATGATTGCTTTATGACTGACCTGTCTCCTACGGAACCAAGTCTGTTGACCCACCAATCCTACGATTGCTGGACAACCGTTCTGTCTGCCGAGGAAGTCAGAGGTATCAGAACCACCAATCCTACGACTGGTGGACCACTGCTCTTTAACCTGAGGAACACAAGGAATAGAGCCAGAGACATTTCACCCACCAACTCAATGACTGGAGAACAACTGCTCTGCTCACTCTGTAACTCAGGTCAAGTAGTAGGCGTCAATGGAACCACCGACGACTGCTCTGTACCTTGACAAACTCAAAAACAACAAAGCGTTATTAAAAACACCTATCCTCCGATAGGTGGGCGAATGCTTTGTCCCTTCCGGAACACAAACAACACAGTAACAATCATTTGAACAAGTGTTTCAATGAATGGCTGACAACTGACCTGTCTCCTAAGGAACTGACTCAATTAAACCACCAATCCTACGATTGGTAGAAAACTGTTCTGTCTCCTGAGGAAGTCAGGTCTAGAGGTCAGAGGCATCTGAAACACCAAACCTATGATTGGTGAAACACTGTTTTGTCTCCTGAGGAACTCAACTCACAGAGACATAGTCAATGAAATCACGAAACCTACGATTGGTGAAACACTGTTTTGTCTCCTGAGGAACTCAACTCACAGAGACATAGTCAATGAAATCACGAAACCTACGATTGGTGGACAAATGCCGTGTCACTTGTGGAACACAAATAGCACAGTCAAATTCCATTGAAACACCGATCCAATGATTGCTTTATGACTGACCTGTCTCCTACGGAACCGAGTCAGTTGACACACCAAACCTACGATTGCTGGACAACCGTTCTGTCTGCCGAGGAAGTCAGGTCAAGAAGTCAGAGGTATCTGAACCACCAATCCTACGACTGGCGGACCACTGCTCTATAACCTGAGGAACACAAGGAATAGAGCCAGAGACATTTCACCCACCAACTCAATGACTGGAGAACAACTGCTCTGCTCCCTCTGTAACTCAGGTCAAGTAGTAGGCGTCAATGGAACCACAGACGACCGCTCTGTACCTTGACAAACTCAAAAACAACAAAGCGTTATTAAAAACACCTATCCTCCGATAAGTGGGCGAATTCTTTGTCCCTTCCGGAACACAAACAACACAGTAACAATCATTTGAACAAGTGTTTCAATGAATGGCTGACAACTGACCTGTCTCCTAAGGAACGGACTCAATTGAACCACCAATCCTACGATTGGTAGAAAACTGTTCTGTCTCCTGAGGAAGTCAGGTCTAGAGGTCAGAGGCATCTGAAACACCAAACCTATGATTGGTGAAACACTGTTTTGTCTCCTGAGGAACTCAACTCACAGAGACATAGTCAATGAAATCACGAAACCTACGATTGGTGAAACACTGTTTTGTCTCCTGAGGAACTCAACTCACAGAGACATAGTCAATGAAATCACAAAACCTACGATTGGTGGACAAATGCCGTGTCACTTGTGGAACACAAATAGCACAGTCAAATTCAATTGAAACACCAATCCAATGATTGCTTTATGACTGACCTGTCTCCTACGGAACCAAGTCTGTTGACCCACCAATCCTACGATTGCTGGACAACCGTTCTGTCTGCCGAGGAAGTCAGAGGTATCAGAACCACCAATCCTACGACTGGTGGACCACTGCTCTTTAACCTGAGGAACACAAGGAATAGAGCCAGAGACATTTCACCCACCAACTCAATGACTGGAGAACAACTGCTCTGCTCACTCTGTAACTCAGGTCAAGTAGTAGGCGTCAATGGAACCACCGACGACTGCTCTGTACCTTGACAAACTCAAAAACAACAAAGCGTTATTAAAAACACCTATCCTCCGATAGGTGGGCGAATGCTTTGTCCCTTCCGGAACACAAACAAGACAGTAACAATCATTTGAACAAGTGTTTCAATGAATGGCTGACAACTGACCTGTCTCCTAAGGAACTGACTCAATTAAACCACCAATCCTACGATTGGTAGAAAACTGTTCTGTCTCCTGAGGAAGTCAGGTCTAGAGGTCAGAGGCATCTGAAACACCAAACCTATGATTGGTGAAACACTGTTTTGTCTCCTGAGGAACTCAACTCACAGAGACATAGTCAATGAAATCACGAAACCTACGATTGGTGAAACACTGTTTTGTCTCCTGAGGAACTCAACTCACAGAGACATAGTCAATGAAATCACGAAACCTACGATTGGTGGACAAATGCCGTGTCACTTGTGGAACACAAATAGCACAGTCAAATTCCATTGAAACACCGATCCAATGATTGCTTTATGACTGACCTGTCTCCTACGGAACCGAGTCAGTTGACCCACCAAACCTACGATTGCTGGACAACCGTTCTGTCTGCCGAGGAAGTCAGGTCAAGAAGTCAGAGGTATCTGAACCACCAATCGTACGACTGGTGGACCACTGCTCTATAACCTGAGGAACACAAGGAATAGAGCCAGAGACATTTCACCCACCAACTCAATGACTGGAGAACAACTGCTCTGCTCCCTCTGTAACTCAGGTCAAGTAGTAGGCGTCAATGGAACCACAGACGACTGCTCTGTACCTTGACAAACTCAAAAACAACAAAGCGTTATTAAAAACACCTATCCTCCGATAAGTGGGCGAATGCTTTGTCCCTTCCGGAACACAAACAACACAGTAACAATCATTTGAACAAGTGTTTCAATGAATGGCTGACAACTGACCTGTCTCCTAAGGAACTGACTCAATTAAACCACCAATCCTACGATTGGTAGAAAACTGTTCTGTCTCCTGAGGAAGTCAGGTCTAGAGGTCAGAGGCATCTAAGACACCAAACCTATGATTGGTGAAACACTGTTTTGTCTCCTGAGGAACTCAACTCACAGAGACATAGTCAATGAAATCACAAAACCTACGATTGGTGAAACACTGTTTTGTCTCCTGAGGAACTCAACTCACAGAGACATAGTCAATGAAATCACAAAACCTACGATTGGTGGACAAATGCCGTGTCACTTGTGGAACACAAATAGCACAGTCAAATTCCATTGAAACACCGATCCAATGATTGCTTTATGACTGACCTGTCTCCTACGGAACCGAGTCAGTTGACCCACCAAACCTACGATTGCTGGACAACCGTTCTGTCTGCCGAGGAAGTCAGGTCAAGAAGTCAGAGGTATCTGAACCACCAATCCTACGACTGGCGGACCACTGCTCTATAACCTGAGGAACACAAGGAATAGAGCCAGAGACATTTCACCCACCAACTCAATGACTGGAGAACAACTGCTCTGCTCCCTCTGTAACTCAGGTCAAGTAGTAGGCGTCAATGGAACCACAGACGACCGCTCTGTACCTTGACAAACTCAAAAACAACAAAGCGTTATTAAAAACACCTATCCTCCGATAAGTGGGCGAATTCTTTGTCCCTTCCGGAACACAAACAACACAGTAACAATCATTTGAACAAGTGTTTCAATGAATGGCTGACAACTGACCTGTCTCCTAAGGAACGGACTCAATTGAACCACCAATCCTACGATTGGTAGAAAACTGTTCTGTCTCCTGAGGAAGTCAGGTCTAGAGGTCAGAGGCATCTGAAACACCAAACCTATGATTGGTGAAACACTGTTTTGTCTCCTGAGGAACTCAACTCACAGAGACATAGTCAATGAAATCACGAAACCTACGATTGGTGAAACACTGTTTTGTCTCCTGAGGAACTCAACTCACAGAGACATAGTCAATGAAATCACGAAACCTACGATTGGTGGACAAATGCCGTGTCACTTGTGGAACACAAATAGCACAGTCAAATTCAATTGAAACACCGATCCAATGATTGCTTTATGACTGACCTGTCTCCTACGGAACCGAGTCAGTTGAACCACCAATCCTACGATTGCTGGACAACTGTCCTGTCTCCTAAGGAAGTCAGGTCAAGAAGTCAGAGGTATCTGAACCACCAATCCTACGACTGGTGGACCACTGCTCTGTCTCCTGAGGAAGTCAGGTCTAGAGGTCAGAGGCATCTGAAACACCAAACCTATGATTGGTGAAACACTGTTTTGTCTCCCAAGGAACTCAACTCACAGAGACATAGTCAATGAAATCACGAAACCTACGATTGGTGAAACACTGTTTTGTCTCCTGAGGAACTCAACTCACAGAGACATAGTCAATGAAATCACAAAACCTACGATTGGTGGACAAATGCCGTGTCACTTGTGGAACACAAATAGCACAGTCAAATTCAATTGAAACACCAATCCAATGATTGCTTTATGACTGACCTGTCTCCTACGGAACCAAGTCTGTTGACCCACCAATCCTACGATTGCTGGACAACCGTTCTGTCTGCCGAGGAAGTCAGAGGTATCAGAACCACCAATCCTACGACTGGTGGACCACTGCTCTTTAACCTGAGGAACACAAGGAATAGAGCCAGAGACATTTCACCCACCAACTCAATGACTGGAGAACAACTGCTCTGCTCACTCTGTAACTCAGGTCAAGTAGTAGGCGTCAATGGAACCCCCGACGACTGCTCTGTACCTTGACAAACTCAAAAACAACAAAGCGTTATTAAAAACACCTATCCTCCGATAGGTGGGCGAATTCTTTGTCCCTTCCGGAAAACAAACAACACAGTAACAATCATTTGAACAAGTGTTTCAATGAATGGCTGACAACTGACCTGTCTCCTAAGGAACGGACTCAATTGAACCACCAATCCTACGATTGGTAGACAACTGTTCTGTCTCCTGAGGAAGTCAGGTCTAGAAGTCAGAGGCATCTGAAACACCAAACCTATGATTGGTGAAACATTGTTTTGTCTCCTGAGGAACTCAACTCACAGAGACATAGTCAATGAAATCACGAAACCTACGATTGGTGGACAAATGCCGTGTCACTTGTGGAACACAAATAGCACAGTCAAATTCCATTGAAACACCGATCCAATGATTGCTTTATGACTGACCTGTCTCCTACGGAACCGAGTCAGTTGACCCACCAAACCTACGATTGCTGGACAACCGTTCTGTCTGCCGAGGAAGTCAGGTCAAGAAGTCAGAGGTATCTGAACCACCAATCCTACGACTGGTGGACCACTGCTCTATAACCTGAGGAACACAAGGAATAGAGCCAGAGACATTTCACCCACCAACTCAATGACTGGAGAACAACTGCTCTGCTCCCTCTGTAACTCAGGTCAAGTAGTAGGCGTCAATGGAACCACAGACGACTGCTCTGTACCTTGACAAACTCAAAAACAACAAAGCGTTATTAAAAACACCTATCCTCCGATAGGTGGGCGAATGCTTTGTCCCTTCCGGAACACAAACAACACAGTAACAATCATTTGAACAAGTGTTTCAATGAATGGCTGACAACTGACCTGTCTCCTAAGGAACTGACTCAATTAAACCACCAATCCTACGATTGGTAGAAAACTGTTCTGTCTCCTGAGGAAGTCAGGTCTAGAGGTCAGAGGCATCTGAAACACCAAACCTATGATTGGTGAAACACTGTTTTGTCTCCTGAGGAACTCAACTCACAGAGACATAGTCAATGAAATCACGAAACCTACGATTGGTGGACAAATGCCGTGTCACTTGTGGAACACAAATAGCACAGTCAAATTCCATTGAAACACCGATCCAATGATTGCTTTATGACTGACCTGTCTCCTACGGAACCGAGTCAGTTGACCCACCAAACCTACGATTGCTGGACAACCGTTCTGTCTGCCGAGGAAGTCAGGTCAAGAAGTCAGAGGTATCTGAACCACCAATCCTACGACTGGTGGACCACTGCTCTATAACCTGAGGAACACAAGGAATAGAGCCAGAGACATTTCACCCACCAACTCAATGACTGGAGAACAACTGCTCTGCTCCCTCTGTAACTCAGGTCAAGTAGTAGGCGTCAATGGAACCACAGACGACTGCTCTGTACCTTGACAAACTCAAAAACAACAAAGCGTTATTAAAAACACCTATCCTCCGATAGGTGGGCGAATGCTTTGTCCCTTCCGGAACACAAACAACACAGTAACAATCATTTGAACAAGTGTTTCAATGAATGGCTGACAACTGACCTGTCTCCTAAGGAACTGACTCAATTAAACCACCAATCCTACGATTGGTAGAAAACTGTTCTGTCTCCTGAGGAAGTCAGGTCTAGAGGTCAGAGGCATCTGAAACACCAAACCTATGATTGGTGAAACACTGTTTTGTCTCCTGAGGAACTCAACTCACAGAGACATAGTCAATGAAATCACGAAACCTACGATTGGTGAAACACTGTTTTGTCTCCTGAGGAACTCAACTCACAGAGACATAGTCAATGAAATCACGAAACCTACGATTGGTGAAACACTGTTTTGTCTCCTGAGGAACTCAACTCACAGAGACATAGTCAATGAAATCACGAAACCTACGATTGGTGGACAAATGCCGTGTCACTTGTGGAACACAAATAGCACAGTCAAATTCCATTGAAACACCGATCCAATGATTGCTTTATGACTGACCTGTCTCCTACGGAACCGAGTCAGTTGACCCACCAAACCTACGATTGCTGGACAACCGTTTTGTCTGCCGAGGAAGTCAGGTCAAGAAGTCAGAGGTATCTGAACCACCAATCCTACGACTGGTGGACCACTGCTCTATAACCTGAGGAACACAAGGAATAGAGCCAGAGACATTTCACCCACCAACTCAATGACTGGAGAACAAGTGCTCTGCTCCCTCTGTAACTCAGGTCAAGTAGTAGGCGTCAATGGAACCACAGACGACTGCTCTGTACCTTGACAAACTCAAAAACAACAAAGCGTTATTAAAAACACCTATCCTCCGATAGGTGGGCGAATGCTTTGTCCCTTCCGGAACACAAACAACACAGTAACAATCATTTGAACAAGTGTTTCAATGAATGGCTGACAACTGACCTGTCTCCTAAGGAACGGACTCAATTGAACCACCAATCCTACGATTGGTAGACAACTGTTCTGTCTCCTGAGGAAGTCAGGTCTAGAAGTCAGAGGCATCTGAAACACCAAACCTATGATTGGTGAAACATTGTTTTGTCTCCTGAGGAACTCAACTCACAGAGACATAGTCAATGAAATCACGAAACCTACGATTGGTGGACAAATGCCGTGTCACTTGTGGAACACAAATAGCACAGTCAAATTCCATTGAAACACCGATCCAATGATTGCTTTATGACTGACCTGTCTCCTACGGAACCGAGTCAGTTGACCCACCAAACCTACGATTGCTGGACAACCGTTTTGTCTGCCGAGGAAGTCAGGTCAAGAAGTCAGAGGTATCTGAACCACCAATCCTACGACTGGTGGACCACTGCTCTATAACCTGAGGAACACAAGGAATAGAGCCAGAGACATTTCACCCACCAACTCAATGACTGGAGAACAACTGCTCTGCTCCCTCTGTAACTCAGGTCAAGTAGTAGGCGTCAATGGAACCACAGACGACCGCTCTGTACCTTGACAAACTCAAAAACAACAAAGCGTTATTAAAAACACCTATCCTCCGATAAGTGGGCGAATTCTTTGTCCCTTCCGGAACACAAACAACACAGTAACAATCATTTGAACAAGTGTTTCAATGAATGGCTGACAACTGACCTGTCTCCTAAGGAACGGACTCAATTGAACCACCAATCCTACGATTGGTAGAAAACTGTTCTGTCTCCTGAGGAAGTCAGGTCTAGAGGTCAGAGGCATCTGAAACACCAAACCTATGATTGGTGAAACACTGTTTTGTCTCCTGAGGAACTCAACTCACAGAGACATAGTCAATGAAATCACGAAACCTACGATTGGTGAAACACTGTTTTGTCTCCTGAGGAACTCAACTCACAGAGACATAGTCAATGAAATCACGAAACCTACGATTGGTGAAACACTGTTTTGTCTCCTGAGGAACTCAACTCACAGAGACATAGTCAATGAAATCACGAAACCTACGATTGGTGGACAAATGCCGTGTCACTTGTGGAACACAAATAGCACAGTCAAATTCCATTGAAACACCGATCCAATGATTGCTTTATGACTGACCTGTCTCCTACGGAACCGAGTCAGTTGACCCACCAAACCTACGATTGCTGGACAACCGTTCTGTCTGCCGAGGAAGTCAGGTCAAGAAGTCAGAGGTATCTGAACCACCAATCCTACGACTGGTGGACCACTGCTCTATAACCTGAGGAACACAAGGAATAGAGCCAGAGACATTTCACCCACCAACTCAATGACTGGAGAACAACTGCTCTGCTCCCTCTGTAACTCAGGTCAAGTAGTAGGCGTCAATGGAACCACAGACGACTGCTCTGTACCTTGACAAACTCAAAAACAACAAAGCGTTATTAAAAACACCTATCCTCCGATAAGTGGGCGAATGCTTTGTCCCTTCCGGAACACAAACAACACAGTAACAATCATTTGAACAAGTGTTTCAATGAATGGCTGACAACTGACCTGTCTCCTAAGGAACGGACTCAATTGAACCACCAATCCTATGATTGGTAGACAACTGTTCTGTCTCCTGAGGAAGTCAGGTCTAGAAGTCAGAGGCATCTGAAACACCAAACCTATGATTGGTGAAACATTGTTTTGTCTCCTGAGGAACTCAACTCACAGAGACATAGTCAATGAAATCACGAAACCTACGATTGGTGGACAAATGCCGTGTCACTTGTGGAACACAAATAGCACAGTCAAATTCCATTGAAACACCGATCCAATGATTGCTTTATGACTGACCTGTCTCCTACGGAACCGAGTCAGTTGACCCACCAAACCTACGATTGCTGGACAACCGTTCTGTCTGCCGAGGAAGTCAGGTCAAGAAGTCAGAGGTATCTGAACCACCAATCCTACGACTGGTGGACCACTGCTCTATAACCTGAGGAACACAAGGAATAGAGCCAGAGACATTTCACCCACCAACTCAATGACTGGAGAACAACTGCTCTGCTCCCTCTGTAACTCAGGTCAAGTAGTAGGCGTCAATGGAACCACAGACGACTGCTCTGTACCTTGACAAACTCAAAAACAACAAAGCGTTATTAAAAACACCTATCCTCCGATAAGTGGGCGAATGCTTTGTCCCTTCCGGAACACAAACAACACAGTAACAATCATTTGAACAAGTGTTTCAATGAATGGCTGACAACTGACCTGTCTCCTAAGGAACTGACTCAATTAAACCACCAATCCTACGATTGGTAGAAAACTGTTCTGTCTCCTGAGGAAGTCAGGTCTAGAGGTCAGAGGCATCTGAAACACCAAACCTATGATTGGTGAAACACTGTTTTGTCTCCTGAGGAACTCAACTCACAGAGACATAGTCAATGAAATCACGAAACCTACGATTGGTGAAACACTGTTTTGTCTCCTGAGAAACTCAACTCACAGAGACATAGTCAATGAAATCACGAAACCTACGATTGGTGGACAAATGCCGTGTCACTTGTGGAACACAAATAGCACAGTCAAATTCAATTGAAACACCGATCCAATGATTGCTTTATGACTGACCTGTCTCCTACGGAACCGAGTCAGTTGACACACCAAACCTACGATTGCTGGACAACCGTTCTGTCTGCCGAGGAAGTCAGAGGTATCTGAACCACCAATCCTACGACTGGTGGACCACTGCTCTATAACCTGAGGAACACAAGGAATAGAGCCAGAGACATTTCACCCACCAACTCAATGACTGGAGAACAACTGCTCTGCTCACTCTGTAACTCAGGTCAAGTAGTAGGCGTCAATGGAACCACCGACGACTGCTCTGTACCTTGACAAACTCAAAAACAACAAAGCGTTATTAAAAACACCTATCCTCCGATAAGTGGGCGAATGCTTTGTCCCTTCCGGAACACAAACAACACAGTAACAATCATTTGAACAAGTGTTTCAATGAATGGCTGACAACTGACCTGTCTCCTAAGGAACTGACTCAATTAAACCACCAATCCTACGATTGGTAGAAAACTGTTCTGTCTCCTGAGGAAGTCAGGTCTAGAGGTCAGAGGCATCTGAAACACCAAACCTATGATTGGTGAAACACTGTTTTGTCTCCCGAGGAACTCAACTCACAGAGACATAGTCAATGAAATCACGAAACCTACGATTGGTGAAACACTATTTTGTCTCCTGAGGAACTCAACTCACAGAGACATAGTCAATGAAATCACGAAACCTACGATTGGTGGACAAATGCCGTGTCACTTGTGGAACACAAATAGCACAGTCAAATTCCATTGAAACACCGATCCAATGATTGCTTTATGACTGACCTGTCTCCTACGGAACCGAGTCAGTTGACCCACCAAACCTACGATTGCTGGACAACCGTTCTGTCTGCCGAGGAAGTCAGGTCAAGAAGTCAGAGGTATCTGAACCACCAATCCTACGACTGGTGGACCACTGCTCTATAACCTGAGGAACACAAGGAATAGAGCCAGAGACATTTCACCCACCAACTCAATGACTGGAGAACAACTGCTCTGCTCCCTCTGTAACTCAGGTCAAGTAGTAGGCGTCAATGGAACCACAGACGACTGCTCTGTACCTTGACAAACTCAAAAACAACAAAGCGTTATTAAAAACACCTATCCTCCGATAGGTGGGCGAATGCTTTGTCCCTTCCGGAACACAAACAACACAGTAACAATCATTTGAACAAGTGTTTCAATGAATGGCTGACAACTGACCTGTCTCCTAAGGAACTGACTCAATTAAACCACCAATCCTACGATTGGTAGAAAACTGTTCTGTCTCCTGAGGAAGTCAGGTCTAGAGGTCAGAGGCATCTGAAACACCAAACCTATGATTGGTGAAACACTGTTTTGTCTCCTGAGGAACTCAACTCACAGAGACATAGTCAATGAAATCACGAAACCTACGATTGGTGAAACACTGTTTTGTCTCCTGAGGAACTCAACTCACAGAGACATAGTCAATGAAATCACGAAACCTACGATTGGTGGACAAATGCCGTGTCACTTGTGGAACACAAATAGCACAGTCAAATTCCATTGAAACACCGATCCAATGATTGCTTTATGACTGACCTGTCTCCTACGGAACCGAGTCAGTTGACCCACCAAACCTACGATTGCTGGACAACCGTTCTGTCTGCCGAGGAAGTCAGGTCAAGAAGTCAGAGGTATCTGAACCACCAATCCTACGACTGGTGGACCACTGCTCTATAACCTGAGGAACACAAGGAATAGAGCCAGAGACATTTCACCCACCAACTCAATGACTGGAGAACAACTGCTCTGCTCCCTCTGTAACTCAGGTCAAGTAGTAGGCGTCAATGGAACCACAGACGACTGCTCTGTACCTTGACAAACTCAAAAACAACAAAGCGTTATTAAAAACACCTATCCTCCGATAAGTGGGCGAATGCTTTGTCCCTTCCGGAACACAAACAACACAGTAACAATCATTTGAACAAGTGTTTCAATGAATGGCTGACAACTGACCTGTCTCCTAAGGAACTGACTCAATTAAACCACCAATCCTACGATTGGTAGAAAACTGTTCTGTCTCCTGAGGAAGTCAGGTCTAGAGGTCAGAGGCATCTGAAACACCAAACCTATGATTGGTGAAACACTGTTTTGTCTCCTGAGGAACTCAACTCACAGAGACATAGTCAATGAAATCACAAAACCTACGATTGGTGAAACACTGTTTTGTCTCCTGAGGAACTCAACTCACAGAGACATAGTCAATGAAATCACAAAACCTACGATTGGTGGACAAATGCCGTGTCACTTGTGGAACACAAATAGCACAGTCAAATTCCATTGAAACACCGATCCAATGATTGCTTTATGACTGACCTGTCTCCTACGGAACCGAGTCAGTTGACCCACCAAACCTACGATTGCTGGACAACCGTTCTGTCTGCCGAGGAAGTCAGGTCAAGAAGTCAGAGGTATCTGAACCACCAATCCTACGACTGGCGGACCACTGCTCTATAACCTGAGGAACACAAGGAATAGAGCCAGAGACATTTCACCCACCAACTCAATGACTGGAGAACAACTGCTCTGCTCCCTCTGTAACTCAGGTCAAGTAGTAGGCGTCAATGGAACCACAGACGACTGCTCTGTACCTTGACAAACTCAAAAACAACAAAGCGTTATTAAAAACACCTATCCTCCGATAAGTGGGCGAATTCTTTGTCCCTTCCGGAACACAAACAACACAGTAACAATCATTTGAACAAGTGTTTCAATGAATGGCTGACAACTGACCTGTCTCCTAAGGAACGGACTCAATTGAACCACCAATCCTACGATTGGTAGAAAACTGTTCTGTCTCCTGAGGAAGTCAGGTCTAGAGGTCAGAGGCATCTGAAACACCAAACCTATGATTGGTGAAACACTGTTTTGTCTCCTGAGGAACTCAACTCACAGAGACATAGTCAATGAAATCACGAAACCTACGATTGGTGAAACACTGTTTTGTCTCCTGAGGAACTCAACTCACAGAGACATAGTCAATGAAATCACGAAACCTACGATTGGTGGACAAATGCCGTGTCACTTGTGGAACACAAATAGCACAGTCAAATTCAATTGAAACACCGATCCAATGATTGCTTTATGACTGACCTGTCTCCTACGGAACCGAGTCAGTTGAACCACCAATCCTACGATTGCTGGACAACTGTCCTGTCTCCTAAGGAAGTCAGGTCAAGAAGTCAGAGGTATCTGAACCACCAATCCTACGACTGGTGGACCACTGCTCTGTCTCCTGAGGAAGTCAGGTCTAGAGGTCAGAGGCATCTGAAACACCAAACCTATGATTGGTGAAACACTGTTTTGTCTCCCAAGGAACTCAACTCACAGAGACATAGTCAATGAAATCACGAAACCTACGATTGGTGAAACACTGTTTTGTCTCCTGAGGAACTCAACTCACAGAGACATAGTCAATGAAATCACAAAACCTACGATTGGTGGACAAATGCCGTGTCACTTGTGGAACACAAATAGCACAGTCAAATTCAATTGAAACACCAATCCAATGATTGCTTTATGACTGACCTGTCTCCTACGGAACCAAGTCTGTTGACCCACCAATCCTACGATTGCTGGACAACCGTTCTGTCTGCCGAGGAAGTCAGAGGTATCAGAACCACCAATCCTACGACTGGTGGACCACTGCTCTTTAACCTGAGGAACACAAGGAATAGAGCCAGAGACATTTCACCCACCAACTCAATGACTGGAGAACAACTGCTCTGCTCACTCTGTAACTCAGGTCAAGTAGTAGGCGTCAATGGAACCCCCGACGACTGCTCTGTACCTTGACAAACTCAAAAACAACAAAGCGTTATTAAAAACACCTATCCTCCGATAGGTGGGCGAATTCTTTGTCCCTTCCGGAAAACAAACAACACAGTAACAATCATTTGAACAAGTGTTTCAATGAATGGCTGACAACTGACCTGTCTCCTAAGGAACGGACTCAATTGAACCACCAATCCTACGATTGGTAGACAACTGTTCTGTCTCCTGAG
The DNA here is from genome assembly GCA_030770545.1 of Macropodus opercularis. Lineage (NCBI taxonomy): Eukaryota > Metazoa > Chordata > Actinopteri > Anabantiformes > Osphronemidae > Macropodus > Macropodus opercularis. The sequence goes on along the minus strand of CM061098.1, from coordinate 19,761,895 downwards.
GAAGTCAGGTCTAGAAGTCAGAGGCATCTGAAACACCAAACCTATGATTGGTGAAACATTGTTTTGTCTCCTGAGGAACTCAACTCACAGAGACATAGTCAATGAAATCACGAAACCTACGATTGGTGGACAAATGCCGTGTCACTTGTGGAACACAAATAGCACAGTCAAATTCCATTGAAACACCGATCCAATGATTGCTTTATGACTGACCTGTCTCCTACGGAACCGAGTCAGTTGACCCACCAAACCTACGATTGCTGGACAACCGTTCTGTCTGCCGAGGAAGTCAGGTCAAGAAGTCAGAGGTATCTGAACCACCAATCCTACGACTGGTGGACCACTGCTCTATAACCTGAGGAACACAAGGAATAGAGCCAGAGACATTTCACCCACCAACTCAATGACTGGAGAACAACTGCTCTGCTCCCTCTGTAACTCAGGTCAAGTAGTAGGCGTCAATGGAACCACAGACGACTGCTCTGTACCTTGACAAACTCAAAAACAACAAAGCGTTATTAAAAACACCTATCCTCCGATAGGTGGGCGAATGCTTTGTCCCTTCCGGAACACAAACAACACAGTAACAATCATTTGAACAAGTGTTTCAATGAATGGCTGACAACTGACCTGTCTCCTAAGGAACTGACTCAATTAAACCACCAATCCTACGATTGGTAGAAAACTGTTCTGTCTCCTGAGGAAGTCAGGTCTAGAGGTCAGAGGCATCTGAAACACCAAACCTATGATTGGTGAAACACTGTTTTGTCTCCTGAGGAACTCAACTCACAGAGACATAGTCAATGAAATCACGAAACCTACGATTGGTGAAACACTGTTTTGTCTCCTGAGGAACTCAACTCACAGAGACATAGTCAATGAAATCACGAAACCTACGATTGGTGAAACACTGTTTTGTCTCCTGAGGAACTCAACTCACAGAGACATAGTCAATGAAAAGACGAAACCTACGATTGGTGGACAAATGCCGTGTCACTTGTGGAACACAAATAGCACAGTCAAATTCCATTGAAACACCGATCCAATGATTGCTTTATGACTGACCTGTCTCCTACGGAACCGAGTCAGTTGACCCACCAAACCTACGATTGCTGGACAACCGTTCTGTCTGCCGAGGAAGTCAGGTCAAGAAGTCAGAGGTATCTGAACCACCAATCCTACGACTGGTGGACCACTGCTCTATAACCTGAGGAACACAAGGAATAGAGCCAGAGACATTTCACCCACCAACTCAATGACTGGAGAACAACTGCTCTGCTCCCTCTGTAACTCAGGTCAAGTAGTAGGCGTCAATGGAACCACAGACGACTGCTCTGTACCTTGACAAACTCAAAAACAACAAAGCGTTATTAAAAACACCTATCCTCCGATAGGTGGGCGAATGCTTTGTCCCTTCCGGAACACAAACAACACAGTAACAATCATTTGAACAAGTGTTTCAATGAATGGCTGACAACTGACCTGTCTCCTAAGGAACGGACTCAATTGAACCACCAATCCTACGATTGGTAGACAACTGTTCTGTCTCCTGAGGAAGTCAGGTCTAGAAGTCAGAGGCATCTGAAACACCAAACCTATGATTGGTGAAACATTGTTTTGTCTCCTGAGGAACTCAACTCACAGAGACATAGTCAATGAAATCACGAAACCTACGATTGGTGAAACACTGTTTTGTCTCCTGAGGAACTCAACTCACAGAGACATAGTCAATGAAATCACGAAACCTACGATTGGTGGACAAATGCCGTGTCACTTGTGGAACACAAATAGCACAGTCAAATTCCATTGAAACACCGATCCAATGATTGCTTTATGACTGACCTGTCTCCTACGGAACCGAGTCAGTTGACCCACCAAACCTACGATTGCTGGACAACCGTTCTGTCTGCCGAGGAAGTCAGGTCAAGAAGTCAGAGGTATCTGAACCACCAATCCTACGACTGGTGGACCACTGCTCTATAACCTGAGGAACACAAGGAATAGAGCCAGAGACATTTCACCCACCAACTCAATGACTGGAGAACAACTGCTCTGCTCCCTCTGTAACTCAGGTCAAGTAGTAGGCGTCAATGGAACCACAGACGACTGCTCTGTACCTTGACAAACTCAAAAACAACAAAGCGTTATTAAAAACACCTATCCTCCGATAAGTGGGCGAATTCTTTGTCCCTTCCGGAACACAAACAACACAGTAACAATCATTTGAACAAGTGTTTCAATGAATGGCTGACAACTGACCTGTCTCCTAAGGAACTGACTCAATTAAACCACCAATCCTACGATTGGTAGAAAACTGTTCTGTCTCCTGAGGAAGTCAGGTCTAGAGGTCAGAGGCATCTGAACCACCAAACCTATGATTGATGAAACACTGTTTTGTCTCCCGAGGAACTCAACTCACAGAGACATAGTCAATGAAATCACGAAACCTACGATTGGTGAAACACTGTTTTGTCTCCTGAGGAACTCAACTCACAGAGACATAGTCAATGAAATCACGAAACCTACGATTGGTGGACAAATGCCGTGTCACTTGTGGAACACAAATAGCACAGTCAAATTCCATTGAAACACCGATCCAATGATTGCTTTATGACTGACCTGTCTCCTACGGAACCGAGTCAGTTGACCCACCAAACCTACGATTGCTGGACAACCGTTCTGTCTGCCGAGGAAGTCAGGTCAAGAAGTCAGAGGTATCTGAACCACCAATCCTACGACTGGTGGACCACTGCTCTATAACCTGAGGAACACAAGGAATAGAGCCAGAGACATTTCACCCACCAACTCAATGACTGGAGAACAACTGCTCTGCTCCCTCTGTAACTCAGGTCAAGTAGTAGGCGTCAATGGAACCACAGACGACTGCTCTGTACCTTGACAAACTCAAAAACAACAAAGCGTTATTAAAAACACCTATCCTCCGATAAGTGGGCGAATTCTTTGTCCCTTCCGGAACACAAACAACACAGTAACAATCATTTGAACAAGTGTTTCAATGAATGGCTGACAACTGACCTGTCTCCTAAGGAACTGACTCAATTAAACCACCAATCCTACGATTGGTAGAAAACTGTTCTGTCTCCTGAGGAAGTCAGGTCTAGAGGTCAGAGGCATCTGAAACACCAAACCTATGATTGGTGAAACACTGTTTTGTCTCCTGAGGAACTCAACTCACAGAGACATAGTCAATGAAATCACGAAACCTACGATTGGTGAAACACTGTTTTGTCTCCTGAGGAACTCAACTCACAGAGACATAGTCAATGAAATCACGAAACCTACGATTGGTGGACAAATGCCGTGTCACTTGTGGAACACAAATAGCACAGTCAAATTCAATTGAAACACCGATCCAATGATTGCTTTATGACTGACCTGTCTCCTACGGAACCGAGTCAGTTGACCCACCAAACCTACGATTGCTGGACAACCGTTCTGTCTGCCGAGGAAGTCAGAGGTATCTGAACCACCAATCCTACGACTGGTGGACCACTGCTCTATAACCTGAGGAACACAAGGAATAGAGCCAGAGACATTTCACCCACCAACTCAATGACTGGAGAACAACTGCTCTGCTCACTCTGTAACTCAGGTCAAGTAGTAGGCGTCAATGGAACCACCGACGACTGCTCTGTACCTTGACAAACTCAAAAACAACAAAGCGTTATTAAAAACACCTATCCTCCGATAAGTGGGCGAATGCTTTGTCCCTTCCGGAACACAAACAACACAGTAACAATCATTTGAACAAGTGTTTCAATGAATGGCTGACAACTGACCTGTCTCCTAAGGAACGGACTCAATTGAACCACCAATCCTACGATTGGTAGAAAACTGTTCTGTCTCCTGAGGAAGTCAGGTCTAGAGGTCAGAGGCATCTGAAACACCAAACCTATGATTGGTGAAACACTGTTTTGTCTCCTGAGGAACTCAACTCACAGAGACATAGTCAATGAAATCACGAAACCTACGATTGGTGAAACACTGTTTTGTCTCCTGAGGAACTCAACTCACAGAGACATAGTCAATGAAATCACGAAACCTACGATTGGTGGACAAATGCCGTGTCACTTGTGGAACACAAATAGCACAGTCAAATTCAATTGAAACACCGATCCAATGATTGCTTTATGACTGACCTGTCTCCTACGGAACCGAGTCAGTTGAACCACCAATCCTACGATTGCTGGACAACTGTCCTGTCGCCTAAGGAAGTCAGGTCAAGAAGTCAGAGGTATCTGAACCACCAATCCTATGATTGGTGAAACACTGTTTTGTCTCCCAAGGAACTCAACTCACAGAGACATAGTCAATGAAATCACGAAACCTACGATTGGTGAAACACTGTTTTGTCTCCTGAGGAACTCAACTCACAGAGACATAGTCAATGAAATCACAAAACCTACGATTGGTGGACAAATGCCGTGTCACTTGTGGAACACAAATAGCACAGTCAAATTCAATTGAAACACCAATCCAATGATTGCTTTATGACTGACCTGTCTCCTACGGAACCAAGTCTGTTGACCCACCAATCCTACGATTGCTGGACAACCGTTCTGTCTGCCGAGGAAGTCAGAGGTATCAGAACCACCAATCCTACGACTGGTGGACCACTGCTCTTTAACCTGAGGAACACAAGGAATAGAGCCAGAGACATTTCACCCACCAACTCAATGACTGGAGAACAACTGCTCTGCTCACTCTGTAACTCAGGTCAAGTAGTAGGCGTCAATGGAACCACCGACGACTGCTCTGTACCTTGACAAACTCAAAAACAACAAAGCGTTATTAAAAACACCTATCCTCCGATAGGTGGGCGAATGCTTTGTCCCTTCCAGAAAACAAACAACACAGTAACAATCATTTGAACAAGTGTTTCAATGAATGGCTGACAACTGACCTGTCTCCTAAGGAACGGACTCAATTGAACCACCAATCCTACGATTGGTAGACAACTGTTCTGTCTCCTGAGGAAGTCAGGTCTAGAAGTCAGAGGCATCTGAAACACCAAACCTATGATTGGTGAAACATTGTTTTGTCTCCTGAGGAACTCAACTCACAGAGACATAGTCAATGAAATCACGAAACCTACGATTGGTGGACAAATGCCGTGTCACTTGTGGAACACAAATAGCACAGTCAAATTCCATTGAAACACCGATCCAATGATTGCTTTATGACTGACCTGTCTCCTACGGAACCGAGTCAGTTGACCCACCAAACCTACGATTGCTGGACAACCGTTCTGTCTGCCGAGGAAGTCAGGTCAAGAAGTCAGAGGTATCTGAACCACCAATCCTACGACTGGTGGACCACTGCTCTATAACCTGAGGAACACAAGGAATAGAGCCAGAGACATTTCACCCACCAACTCAATGACTGGAGAACAACTGCTCTGCTCCCTCTGTAACTCAGGTCAAGTAGTAGGCGTCAATGGAACCACAGACGACTGCTCTGTACCTTGACAAACTCAAAAACAACAAAGCGTTTTTAAAAACACCTATCCTCCGATAGGTGGGCGAATGCTTTGTCCCTTCCGGAACACAAACAACACAGTAACAATCATTTGAACAAGTGTTTCAATGAATGGCTGACAACTGACCTGTCTCCTAAGGAACTGACTCAATTAAACCACCAATCCTACGATTGGTAGAAAACTGTTCTGTCTCCTGAGGAAGTCAGGTCTAGAGGTCAGAGGCATCTGAAACACCAAACCTATGATTGGTGAAACACTGTTTTGTCTCCTGAGGAACTCAACTCACAGAGACATAGTCAATGAAATCACGAAACCTACGATTGGTGAAACACTGTTTTGTCTCCTGAGGAACTCAACTCACAGAGACATAGTCAATGAAATCACGAAACCTACGATTGGTGGACAAATGCCGTGTCACTTGTGGAACACAAATAGCACAGTCAAATTCCATTGAAACACCGATCCAATGATTGCTTTATGACTGACCTGTCTCCTACGGAACCGAGTCAGTTGACACACCAAACCTACGATTGCTGGACAACCGTTCTGTCTGCCGAGGAAGTCAGGTCAAGAAGTCAGAGGTATCTGAACCACCAATCCTACGACTGGCGGACCACTGCTCTATAACCTGAGGAACACAAGGAATAGAGCCAGAGACCTTTCACCCACCAACTCAATGACTGGAGAACAACTGCTCTGCTCCCTCTGTAACTCAGGTCAAGTAGTAGGCGTCAATGGAACCACAGACGACCGCTCTGTACCTTGACAAACTCAAAAACAACAAAGCGTTATTAAAAACACCTATCCTCCGATAAGTGGGCGAATTCTTTGTCCCTTCCGGAACACAAACAACACAGTAACAATCATTTGAACAAGTGTTTCAATGAATGGCTGACAACTGACCTGTCTCCTAAGGAACGGACTCAATTGAACCACCAATCCTACGATTGGTAGAAAACTGTTCTGTCTCCTGAGGAAGTCAGGTCTAGAGGTCAGAGGCATCTGAAACACCAAACCTATGATTGGTGAAACACTGTTTTGTCTCCTGAGGAACTCAACTCACAGAGACATAGTCAATGAAATCACGAAACCTACGATTGGTGAAACACTGTTTTGTCTCCTGAGGAACTCAACTCACAGAGACATAGTCAATGAAATCACGAAACCTACGATTGGTGAAACACTGTTTTGTCTCCTGAGGAACTCAACTCACAGAGACATAGTCAATGAAATCACGAAACCTACGATTGGTGGACAAATGCCGTGTCACTTGTGGAACACAAATAGCACAGTCAAATTCCATTGAAACACCGATCCAATGATTGCTTTATGACTGACCTGTCTCCTACGGAACCGAGTCAGTTGACCCACCAAACCTACGATTGCTGGACAACCGTTCTGTCTGCCGAGGAAGTCAGGTCAAGAAGTCAGAGGTATCTGAACCACCAATCCTACGACTGGTGGACCACTGCTCTATAACCTGAGGAACACAAGGAATAGAGCCAGAGACATTTCACCCACCAACTCAATGACTGGAGAACAACTGCTCTGCTCCCTCTGTAACTCAGGTCAAGTAGTAGGCGTCAATGGAACCACAGACGACTGCTCTGTACCTTGACAAACTCAAAAACAACAAAGCGTTATTAAAAACACCTATCCTCCGATAGGTGGGCGAATGCTTTGTCCCTTCCGGAACACAAACAACACAGTAACAATCATTTGAACAAGTGTTTCAATGAATGGCTGACAACTGACCTGTCTCCTAAGGAACTGACTCAATTGAACCACCAATCCTATGATTGGTAGACAACTGTTCTGTCTCCTGAGGAAGTCAGGTCTAGAAGTCAGAGGCATCTGAAACACCAAACCTATGATTGGTGAAACATTGTTTTGTCTCCTGAGGAACTCAACTCACAGAGACATAGTCAATGAAATCACGAAACCTACGATTGGTGGACAAATGCCGTGTCACTTGTGGAACACAAATAGCACAGTCAAATTCCATTGAAACACCGATCCAATGATTGCTTTATGACTGACCTGTCTCCTACGGAACCGAGTCAGTTGACCCACCAAACCTACGATTGCTGGACAACCGTTCTGTCTGCCGAGGAAGTCAGGTCAAGAAGTCAGAGGTATCTGAACCACCAATCCTACGACTGGTGGACCACTGCTCTATAACCTGAGGAACACAAGGAATAGAGCCAGAGACATTTCACCCACCAACTCAATGACTGGAGAACAACTGCTCTGCTCCCTCTGTAACTCAGGTCAAGTAGTAGGCGTCAATGGAACCACAGACGACTGCTCTGTACCTTGACAAACTCAAAAACAACAAAGCGTTATTAAAAACACCTATCCTCCGATAAGTGGGCGAATTCTTTGTCCCTTCCGGAACACAAACAACACAGTAACAATCATTTGAACAAGTGTTTCAATGAATGGCTGACAACTGACCTGTCTCCTAAGGAACTGACTCAATTAAACCACCAATCCTACGATTGGTAGAAAACTGTTCTGTCTCCTGAGGAAGTCAGGTCTAGAGGTCAGAGGCATCTGAAACACCAAACCTATGATTGGTGAAACACTGTTTTGTCTCCTGAGGAACTCAACTCACAGAGACATAGTCAATGAAATCACGAAACCTACGATTGGTGAAACACTGTTTTGTCTCCTGAGAAACTCAACTCACAGAGACATAGTCAATGAAATCACGAAACCTACGATTGGTGGACAAATGCCGTGTCACTTGTGGAACACAAATAGCACAGTCAAATTCAATTGAAACACCGATCCAATGATTGCTTTATGACTGACCTGTCTCCTACGGAACCGAGTCAGTTGACCCACCAAACCTACGATTGCTGGACAACCGTTCTGTCTGCCGAGGAAGTCAGAGGTATCAGAACCACCAATCCTACGACTGGTGGACCACTGCTCTTTAACCTGAGGAACACAAGGAATAGAGCCAGAGACATTTCACCCACCAACTCAATGACTGGAGAACAACTGCTCTGCTCACTCTGTAACTCAGGTCAAGTAGTAGGCGTCAATGGAACCACCGACGACTGCTCTGTACCTTGACAAACTCAAAAACAACAAAGCGTTATTAAAAACACCTATCCTCCGATAGGTGGGCGAATGCTTTGTCCCTTCCGGAAAACAAACAACACAGTAACAATCATTTGAACAAGTGTTTCAATGAATGGCTGACAACTGACCTGTCTCCTAAGGAACGGACTCAATTGAACCACCAATCCTACGATTGGTAGACAACTGTTCTGTCTCCTGAGGAAGTCAGGTCTAGAGGTCAGAGGCATCTGAAACACCAAACCTATGATTGGTGAAACATTGTTTTGTCTCCTGAGGAACTCAACTCACAGAGACATAGTCAATGAAATCACGAAACCTACGATTGGTGGACAAATGCCGTGTCACTTGTGGAACACAAATAGCACAGTCAAATTCCATTGAAACACCGATCCAATGATTGCTTTATGACTGACCTGTCTCCTACGGAACCGAGTCAGTTGACCCACCAAACCTACGATTGCTGGACAACCGTTCTGTCTGCCGAGGAAGTCAGGTCAAGAAGTCAGAGGTATCTGAACCACCAATCCTACGACTGGTGGACCACTGCTCTATAACCTGAGGAACACAAGGAATAGAGCCAGAGACATTTCACCCACCAACTCAATGACTGGAGAACAACTGCTCTGCTCCCTCTGTAACTCAGGTCAAGTAGTAGGCGTCAATGGAACCACAGACGACTGCTCTGTACCTTGACAAACTCAAAAACAACAAAGCGTTATTAAAAACACCTATCCTCCGATAGGTGGGCGAATGCTTTGTCCCTTCCGGAACACAAACAACACAGTAACAATCATTTGAACAAGTGTTTCAATGAATGGCTGACAACTGACCTGTCTCCTAAGGAACTGACTCAATTAAACCACCAATCCTACGATTGGTAGAAAACTGTTCTGTCTCCTGAGGAAGTCAGGTCTAGAGGTCAGAGGCATCTGAAACACCAAACCTATGATTGGTGAAACACTGTTTTGTCTCCTGAGGAACTCAACTCACAGAGACATAGTCAATGAAATCACGAAACCTACGATTGGTGAAACACTGTTTTGTCTCCTGAGGAACTCAACTCACAGAGACATAGTCAATGAAATCACGAAACCTACGATTGGTGGACAAATGCCGTGTCACTTGTGGAACACAAATAGCACAGTCAAATTCCATTGAAACACCGATCCAATGATTGCTTTATGACTGACCTGTCTCCTACGGAACCGAGTCAGTTGACCCACCAAACCTACGATTGCTGGACAACCGTTCTGTCTGCCGAGGAAGTCAGGTCAAGAAGTCAGAGGTATCTGAACCACCAATCCTACGACTGGTGGACCACTGCTCTATAACCTGAGGAACACAAGGAATAGAGCCAGAGACATTTCACCCACCAACTCAATGACTGGAGAACAACTGCTCTGCTCCCTCTGTAACTCAGGTCAAGTAGTAGGCGTCAATGGAACCACAGACGACCGCTCTGTACCTTGACAAACTCAAAAACAACAAAGCGTTATTAAAAACACCTATCCTCCGATAAGTGGGCGAATTCTTTGTCCCTTCCGGAACACAAACAACACAGTAACAATCATTTGAACAAGTGTTTCAATGAATGGCTGACAACTGACCTGTCTCCTAAGGAACGGACTCAATTGAACCACCAATCCTACGATTGGTAGACAACTGTTCTGTCTCCTGAGGAAGTCAGGTCTAGAGGTCAGAGGCATCTGAAACACCAAACCTATGATTGGTGAAACACTGTTTTGTCTCCTGAGGAACTCAACTCACAGAGACATAGTCAATGAAATCACGAAACCTACGATTGGTGGACAAATGCCGTGTCACTTGTGGAACACAAATAGCACAGTCAAATTCAATTGAAACACCGATCCAATGATTGCTTTATGACTGACCTGTCTCCTACGGAACCGAGTCAGTTGAACCACCAATCCTACGATTGCTGGACAACTGTCCTGTCTCCTAAGGAAGTCAGGTCAAGAAGTCAGAGGTATCTGAACCACCAATCCTACGACTGGTGGACCACTGCTCTGTCTCCTGAGGAAGTCAGGTCTAGAGGTCAGAGGCATCTGAAACACCAAACCTATGATTGGTGAAACACTGTTTTGTCTCCCAAGGAACTCAACTCACAGAGACATAGTCAATGAAATCACGAAACCTACGATTGGTGAAACACTGTTTTGTCTCCTGAGGAACTCAACTCACAGAGACATAGTCAATGAAATCACAAAACCTACGATTGGTGGACAAATGCCGTGTCACTTGTGGAACACAAATAGCACAGTCAAATTCAATTGAAACACCAATCCAATGATTGCTTTATGACTGACCTGTCTCCTACGGAACCAAGTCTGTTGACCCACCAATCCTACGATTGCTGGACAACCGTTCTGTCTGCCGAGGAAGTCAGAGGTATCAGAACCACCAATCCTACGACTGGTGGACCACTGCTCTTTAACCTGAGGAACACAAGGAATAGAGCCAGAGACATTTCACCCACCAACTCAATGACTGGAGAACAACTGCTCTGCTCACTCTGTAACTCAGGTCAAGTAGTAGGCGTCAATGGAACCACAGACGACTGCTCTGTACCTTGACAAACTCAAAAACAACAAAGCGTTATTAAAAACACCTATCCTCCGATAGGTGGGCGAATTCTTTGTCCCTTCCGGAAAACAAACAACACAGTAACAATCATTTGAACAAGTGTTTCAATGAATGGCTGACAACTGACCTGTCTCCTAAGGAACGGACTCAATTGAACCACCAATCCTACGATTGGTAGACAACTGTTCTGTCTCCTGAGGAAGTCAGGTCTAGAAGTCAGAGGCATCTGAAACACCAAACCTATGATTGGTGAAACATTGTTTTGTCTCCTGAGGAACTCAACTCACAGAGACATAGTCAATGAAATCACGAAACCTACGATTGGTGGACAAATGCCGTGTCACTTGTGGAACACAAATAGCACAGTCAAATTCCATTGAAACACCGATCCAATGATTGCTTTATGACTGACCTGTCTCCTACGGAACCGAGTCAGTTGACCCACCAAACCTACGATTGCTGGACAACCGTTCTGTCTGCCGAGGAAGTCAGGTCAAGAAGTCAGAGGTATCTGAACCACCAATCCTACGACTGGTGGACCACTGCTCTATAACCTGAGGAACACAAGGAATAGAGCCAGAGACATTTCACCCACCAACTCAATGACTGGAGAACAACTGCTCTGCTCCCTCTGTAACTCAGGTCAAGTAGTAGGCGTCAATGGAACCACAGACGACTGCTCTGTACCTTGACAAACTCAAAAACAACAAAGCGTTATTAAAAACACCTATCCTCCGATAGGTGGGCGAATGCTTTGTCCCTTCCGGAACACAAACAACACAGTAACAATCATTTGAACAAGTGTTTCAATGAATGGCTGACAACTGACCTGTCTCCTAAGGAACTGACTCAATTAAACCACCAATCCTACGATTGGTAGAAAACTGTTCTGTCTCCTGAGGAAGTCAGGTCTAGAGGTCAGAGGCATCTGAAACACCAAACCTATGATTGGTGAAACACTGTTTTGTCTCCTGAGGAACTCAACTCACAGAGACATAGTCAATGAAATCACGAAACCTACGATTGGTGAAACACTGTTTTGTCTCCTGAGGAACTCAACTCACAGAGACATAGTCAATGAAATCACGAAACCTACGATTGGTGAAACACTGTTTTGTCTCCTGAGGAACTCAACTCACAGAGACATAGTCAATGAAATCACGAAACCTACGATTGGTGGACAAATGCCGTGTCACTTGTGGAACACAAATAGCACAGTCAAATTCAATTGAAACACCGATCCAATGATTGCTTTATGACTGACCTGTCTCCTACGGAACCGAGTCAGTTGACCCAACAATCCTACGATTGCTGGACAACCGTTCTGCCTGCCGAGGAAGTCAGGTCAAAAAGTCAGAGGTATCTGAACCACCAATCCTACGACTGGTGGACCACTGCTCTATAACCTGAGGAACACAAGGAATAGAGCCAGAGACATTTCACCCACCAACTCAATGACTGGAGAACAACTGCTCTGCTCACTCTGTAACTCAGGTCAAGTAGTAGGCGTCAATGGAACCACCGACGACTGCTCTGTACCTTGACAAACTCAAAAACAACAAAGCGTTTTTAAAAACACCTATCCTCCGATAGGTGGGCGAATGCTTTGTCCCTTCCGGAACACAAACAACACAGTAACAATCATTTGAACAAGTGTTTCAATGAATGGCTGACAACTGACCTGTCTCCTAAGGAACTGACTCAATTAAACCACCAATCCTACGATTGGTAGAAAACTGTTCTGTCTCCTGAGGAAGTCAGGTCTAGAGGTCAGAGGCATCTGAGACACCAAACCTATGATTGGTGAAACACTGTTTTGTCTCCTGAGGAACTCAACTCACAGAGACATAGTCAATGAAATCACAAAACCTACGATTGGTGAAACACTGTTTTGTCTCCTGAGGAACTCAACTCACAGAGACATAGTCAATGAAATCACAAAACCTACGATTGGTGGACAAATGCCGTGTCACTTGTGGAACACAAATAGCACAGTCAAATTCCATTGAAACACCGATCCAATGATTGCTTTATGACTGACCTGTCTCCTACGGAACCGAGTCAGTTGACACACCAAACCTACGATTGCTGGACAACCGTTCTGTCTGCCGAGGAAGTCAGGTCAAGAAGTCAGAGGTATCTGAACCACCAATCCTACGACTGGCGGACCACTGCTCTATAACCTGAGGAACACAAGGAATAGAGCCAGAGACATTTCACCCACCAACTCAATGACTGGAGAACAACTGCTCTGCTCCCTCTGTAACTCAGGTCAAGTAGTAGGCGTCAATGGAACCACAGACGACCGCTCTGTACCTTGACAAACTCAAAAACAACAAAGCGTTATTAAAAACACCTATCCTCCGATAAGTGGGCGAATTCTTTGTCCCTTCCGGAACACAAACAACACAGTAACAATCATTTGAACAAGTGTTTCAATGAATGGCTGACAACTGACCTGTCTCCTAAGGAACGGACTCAATTGAACCACCAATCCTACGATTGGTAGAAAACTGTTCTGTCTCCTGAGGAAGTCAGGTCTAGAGGTCAGAGGCATCTGAAACACCAAACCTATGATTGGTGAAACACTGTTTTGTCTCCTGAGGAACTCAACTCACAGAGACATAGTCAATGAAATCACGAAACCTACGATTGGTGAAACACTGTTTTGTCTCCTGAGGAACTCAACTCACAGAGACATAGTCAATGAAATCACGAAACCTACGATTGGTGGACAAATGCCGTGTCACTTGTGGAACACAAATAGCACAGTCAAATTCAATTGAAACACCGATCCAATGATTGCTTTATGACTGACCTGTCTCCTACGGAACCGAGTCAGTTGAACCACCAATCCTACGATTGCTGGACAACTGTCCTGTCTCCTAAGGAAGTCAGGTCAAGAAGTCAGAGGTATCTGAACCACCAATCCTACGACTGGTGGACCACTGCTCTGTCTCCTGAGGAAGTCAGGTCTAGAGGTCAGAGGCATCTGAAACACCAAACCTATGATTGGTGAAACACTGTTTTGTCTCCCAAGGAACTCAACTCACAGAGACATAGTCAATGAAATCACGAAACCTACGATTGGTGAAACACTGTTTTGTCTCCTGAGGAACTCAACTCACAGAGACATAGTCAATGAAATCACAAAACCTACGATTGGTGGACAAATGCCGTGTCACTTGTGGAACACAAATAGCACAGTCAAATTCAATTGAAACACCAATCCAATGATTGCTTTATGACTGACCTGTCTCCTACGGAACCAAGTCTGTTGACCCACCAATCCTACGATTGCTGGACAACCGTTCTGTCTGCCGAGGAAGTCAGAGGTATCAGAACCACCAATCCTACGACTGGTGGACCACTGCTCTTTAACCTGAGGAACACAAGGAATAGAGCCAGAGACATTTCACCCACCAACTCAATGACTGGAGAACAACTGCTCTGCTCACTCTGTAACTCAGGTCAAGTAGTAGGCGTCAATGGAACCCCCGACGACTGCTCTGTACCTTGACAAACTCAAAAACAACAAAGCGTTATTAAAAACACCTATCCTCCGATAGGTGGGCGAATTCTTTGTCCCTTCCGGAAAACAAACAACACAGTAACAATCATTTGAACAAGTGTTTCAATGAATGGCTGACAACTGACCTGTCTCCTAAGGAACGGACTCAATTGAACCACCAATCCTACGATTGGTAGACAACTGTTCTGTCTCCTGAGGAAGTCAGGTCTAGAAGTCAGAGGCATCTGAAACACCAAACCTATGATTGGTGAAACATTGTTTTGTCTCCTGAGGAACTCAACTCACAGAGACATAGTCAATGAAATCACGAAACCTACGATTGGTGGACAAATGCCGTGTCACTTGTGGAACACAAATAGCACAGTCAAATTCCATTGAAACACCGATCCAATGATTGCTTTATGACTGACCTGTCTCCTACGGAACCGAGTCAGTTGACCCACCAAACCTACGATTGCTGGACAACCGTTCTGTCTGCCGAGGAAGTCAGGTCAAGAAGTCAGAGGTATCTGAACCACCAATCCTACGACTGGTGGACCACTGCTCTATAACCTGAGGAACACAAGGAATAGAGCCAGAGACATTTCACCCACCAACTCAATGACTGGAGAACAACTGCTCTGCTCCCTCTGTAACTCAGGTCAAGTAGTAGGCGTCAATGGAACCACAGACGACTGCTCTGTACCTTGACAAACTCAAAAACAACAAAGCGTTATTAAAAACACCTATCCTCCGATAGGTGGGCGAATGCTTTGTCCCTTCCGGAACACAAACAACACAGTAACAATCATTTGAACAAGTGTTTCAATGAATGGCTGACAACTGACCTGTCTCCTAAGGAACGGACTCAATTGAACCACCAATCCTACGATTGGTAGAAAACTGTTCTGTCTCCTGAGGAAGTCAGGTCTAGAGGTCAGAGGCATCTGAAACACCAAACCTATGATTGGTGAAACACTGTTTTGTCTCCTGAGGAACTCAACTCACAGAGACATAGTCAATGAAATCACGAAACCTACGATTGGTGAAACACTGTTTTGTCTCCTGAGGAACTCAACTCACAGAGACATAGTCAATGAAATCACGAAACCTACGATTGGTGGACAAATGCCGTGTCACTTGTGGAACACAAATAGCACAGTCAAATTCAATTGAAACACCGATCCAATGATTGCTTTATGACTGACCTGTCTCCTACGGAACCGAGTCAGTTGAACCACCAATCCTACGATTGCTGGACAACTGTCCTGTCTCCTAAGGAAGTCAGGTCAAGAAGTCAGAGGTATCTGAACCACCAATCCTACGACTGGTGGACCACTGCTCTGTCTCCTGAGGAAGTCAGGTCTAGAGGTCAGAGGCATCTGAAACACCAAACCTATGATTGGTGAAACACTGTTTTGTCTCCCAAGGAACTCAACTCACAGAGACATAGTCAATGAAATCACGAAACCTACGATTGGTGAAACACTGTTTTGTCTCCTGAGGAACTCAACTCACAGAGACATAGTCAATGAAATCACAAAACCTACGATTGGTGGACAAATGCCGTGTCACTTGTGGAACACAAATAGCACAGTCAAATTCAATTGAAACACCAATCCAATGATTGCTTTATGACTGACCTGTCTCCTACGGAACCAAGTCTGTTGACCCACCAATCCTACGATTGCTGGACAACCGTTCTGTCTGCCGAGGAAGTCAGAGGTATCAGAACCACCAATCCTACGACTGGTGGACCACTGCTCTTTAACCTGAGGAACACAAGGAATAGAGCCAGAGACATTTCACCCACCAACTCAATGACTGGAGAACAACTGCTCTGCTCACTCTGTAACTCAGGTCAAGTAGTAGGCGTCAATGGAACCCCCGACGACTGCTCTGTACCTTGACAAACTCAAAAACAACAAAGCGTTATTAAAAACACCTATCCTCCGATAGGTGGGCGAATTCTTTGTCCCTTCCGGAAAACAAACAACACAGTAACAATCATTTGAACAAGTGTTTCAATGAATGGCTGACAACTGACCTGTCTCCTAAGGAACGGACTCAATTGAACCACCAATCCTACGATTGGTAGAC
This sequence comes from Macropodus opercularis, assembly GCA_030770545.1. Lineage (NCBI taxonomy): Eukaryota > Metazoa > Chordata > Actinopteri > Anabantiformes > Osphronemidae > Macropodus > Macropodus opercularis. Next base: position 19,745,087 of record CM061098.1, on the reverse strand, counting down.
AACTGTTCTGTCTCCTGAGGAAGTCAGGTCTAGAAGTCAGAGGCATCTGAAACACCAAACCTATGATTGGTGAAACATTGTTTTGTCTCCTGAGGAACTCAACTCACAGAGACATAGTCAATGAAATCACGAAACCTACGATTGGTGAAACATTGTTTTGTCTCCTGAGGAACTCAACTCACAGAGACATAGTCAATGAAATCACGAAACCTACGATTGGTGGACAAATGCCGTGTCACTTGTGGAACACAAATAGCACAGTCAAATTCCATTGAAACACCGATCCAATGATTGCTTTATGACTGACCTGTCTCCTACGGAACCGAGTCAGTTGACCCACCAAACCTACGATTGCTGGACAACCGTTCTGTCTGCCGAGGAAGTCAGGTCAAGAAGTCAGAGGTATCTGAACCACCAATCCTACGACTGGTGGACCACTGCTCTATAACCTGAGGAACACAAGGAATAGAGCCAGAGACATTTCACCCACCAACTCAATGACTGGAGAACAACTGCTCTGCTCCCTCTGTAACTCAGGTCAAGTAGTAGGCGTCAATGGAACCACAGACGACTGCTCTGTACCTTGACAAACTCAAAAACAACAAAGCGTTATTAAAAACACCTATCCTCCGATAGGTGGGCGAATGCTTTGTCCCTTCCAGAACACAAACAACACAGTAACAATCATTTGAACAAGTGTTTCAATGAATGGCTGACAACTGACCTGTCTCCTAAGGAACGGACTCAATTGAACCACCAATCCTACGATTGGTAGACAACTGTTCTGTCTCCTGAGGAAGTCAGGTCTAGAAGTCAGAGGCATCTGAAACACCAAACCTATGATTGGTGAAACATTGTTTTGTCTCCTGAGGAACTCAACTCACAGAGACATAGTCAATGAAATCACGAAACCTACGATTGGTGGACAAATGCCGTGTCACTTGTGGAACACAAATAGCACAGTCAAATTCCATTGAAACACCGATCCAATGATTGCTTTATGACTGACCTGTCTCCTACGGAACCGAGTCAGTTGACCCACCAAACCTACGATTGCTGGACAACCGTTCTGTCTGCCGAGGAAGTCAGGTCAAGAAGTCAGAGGTATCTGAACCACCAATCCTACGACTGGTGGACCACTGCTCTTTAACCTGAGGAACACAAGGAATAGAGCCAGAGACATTTCACCCACCAACTCAATGACTGGAGAACAACTGCTCTGCTCACTCTGTAACTCAGGTCAAGTAGTAGGCGTCAATGGAACCACAGACGACTGCTCTGTACCTTGACAAACTCAAAAACAACAAAGCGTTATTAAAAACACCTATCCTCCGATAAGTGGGCGAATTCTTTGTCCCTTCCGGAACACAAACAACACAGTAACAATCATTTGAACAAGTGTTTCAATGAATGGCTGACAACTGACCTGTCTCCTAAGGAACTGACTCAATTAAACCACCAATCCTACGATTGGTAGAAAACTGTTCTGTCTCCTGAGGAAGTCAGGTCTAGAGGTCAGAGGCATCTGAACCACCAAACCTATGATTGGTGAAACACTGTTTTGTCTCCCGAGGAACTCAACTCACAGAGACATAGTCAATGAAATCACGAAACCTACGATTGGTGAAACACTGTTTTGTCTCCTGAGGAACTCAACTCACAGAGACATAGTCAATGAAATCACGAAACCTACGATTGGTGGACAAATGCCGTGTCACTTGTGGAACACAAATAGCACAGTCAAATTCAATTGAAACACCGATCCAATGATTGCTTTATGACTGACCTGTCTCCTACGGAACCGAGTCAGTTGACCCACCAAACCTACGATTGCTGGACAACCGTTCTGTCTGCCGAGGAAGTCAGAGGTATCTGAACCACCAATCCTACGACTGGTGGACCACTGCTCTATAACCTGAGGAACACAAGGAATAGAGCCAGAGACATTTCACCCACCAACTCAATGACTGGAGAACAACTGCTCTGCTCACTCTGTAACTCAGGTCAAGTAGTAGGCGTCAATGGAACCACCGACGACTGCTCTGTACCTTGACAAACTCAAAAACAACAAAGCGTTATTAAAAACACCTATCCTCCGATAGGTGGGCGAATGCTTTGTCCCTTCCGGAACACAAACAACACAGTAACAATCATTTGAACAAGTGTTTCAATGAATGGCTGACAACTGACCTGTCTCCTAAGGAACGGACTCAATTAAACCACCAATCCTACGATTGGTAGAAAACTGTTCTGTCTCCTGAGGAAGTCAGGTCTAGAGGTCAGAGGCATCTGAACCACCAAACCTATGATTGGTGAAACACTGTTTTGTCTCCCGAGGAACTCAACTCACAGAGACATAGTCAATGAAATCACGAAACCTACGATTGGTGAAACACTATTTTGTCTCCTGAGGAACTCAACTCACAGAGACATAGTCAATGAAATCACGAAACCTACGATTGGTGGACAAATGCCGTGTCACTTGTGGAACACAAATAGCACAGTCAAATTCCATTGAAACACCGGTCCAATGATTGCTTTATGACTGACCTGTCTCCTACGGAACCGAGTCAGTTGACCCACCAAACCTACGATTGCTGGACAACCGTTCTGTCTGCCGAGGAAGTCAGGTCAAGAAGTCAGAGGTATCTGAACCACCAATCCTACGACTGGTGGACCACTGCTCTATAACCTGAGGAACACAAGGAATAGAGCCAGAGACATTTCACCCACCAACTCAATGACTGGAGAACAACTGCTCTGCTCCCTCTGTAAACTCAGGTCAAGTAGTAGGCGTCAATGGAACCACAGACGACTGCTCTGTACCTTGACAAACTCAAAAACAACAAAGCGTTATTAAAAACACCTATCCTCCGATAGGTGGGCGAATGCTTTGTCCCTTCCGGAACACAAACAACACAGTAACAATCATTTGAACAAGTGTTTCAATGAATGGCTGACAACTGACCTGTCTCCTAAGGAACTGACTCAATTAAACCACCAATCCTACGATTGGCAGAAAACTGTTCTGTCTCCTGAGGAAGTCAGGTCTAGAGGTCAGAGGCATCTGAAACACCAAACCTATGATTGGTGAAACACTGTTTTGTCTCCTGAGGAACTCAACTCACAGAGACATAGTCAATGAAATCACGAAACCTACGATTGGTGAAACACTGTTTTGTCTCCTGAGGAACTCAACTCACAGAGACATAGTCAATGAAATCACAAAACCTACGATTGGTGGACAAATGCCGTGTCACTTGTGGAACACAAATAGCACAGTCAAATTCCATTGAAACACCGATCCAATGATTGCTTTATGACTGACCTGTCTCCTACGGAACCGAGTCAGTTGACACACCAAACCTACGATTGCTGGACAACCGTTCTGTCTGCCGAGGAAGTCAGGTCAAGAAGTCAGAGGTATCTGAACCACCAATCCTACGACTGGCGGACCACTGCTCTATAACCTGAGGAACACAAGGAATAGAGCCAGAGACATTTCACCCACCAACTCAATGACTGGAGAACAACTGCTCTGCTCCCTCTGTAACTCAGGTCAAGTAGTAGGCGTCAATGGAACCACAGACGACCGCTCTGTACCTTGACAAACTCAAAAACAACAAAGCGTTATTAAAAACACCTATCCTCCGATAAGTGGGCGAATTCTTTGTCCCTTCCGGAACACAAACAACACAGTAACAATCATTTGAACAAGTGTTTCAATGAATGGCTGACAACTGACCTGTCTCCTAAGGAACGGACTCAATTGAACCACCAATCCTACGATTGGTAGAAAACTGTTCTGTCTCCTGAGGAAGTCAGGTCTAGAGGTCAGAGGCATCTGAAACACCAAACCTATGATTGGTGAAACACTGTTTTGTCTCCTGAGGAACTCAACTCACAGAGACATAGTCAATGAAATCACGAAACCTACGATTGGTGAAACACTGTTTTGTCTCCTGAGGAACTCAACTCACAGAGACATAGTCAATGAAATCACGAAACCTACGATTGGTGGACAAATGCCGTGTCACTTGTGGAACACAAATAGCACAGTCAAATTCAATTGAAACACCGATCCAATGATTGCTTTATGACTGACCTGTCTCCTACGGAACCGAGTCAGTTGAACCACCAATCCTACGATTGCTGGACAACTGTCCTGTCTCCTAAGGAAGTCAGGTCAAGAAGTCAGAGGTATCTGAACCACCAATCCTATGATTGGTGAAACACTGTTTTGTCTCCCAAGGAACTCAACTCACAGAGACATAGTCAATGAAATCACGAAACCTACGATTGGTGAAACACTGTTTTGTCTCCTGAGGAACTCAACTCACAGAGACATAGTCAATGAAATCACAAAACCTACGATTGGTGGACAAATGCCGTGTCACTTGTGGAACACAAATAGCACAGTCAAATTCAATTGAAACACCAATCCAATGATTGCTTTATGACTGACCTGTCTCCTACGGAACCAAGTCTGTTGACCCACCAATCCTACGATTGCTGGACAACCGTTCTGTCTGCCGAGGAAGTCAGAGGTATCAGAACCACCAATCCTACGACTGGTGGACCACTGCTCTATAACCTGAGGAACACAAGGAATAGAGCCAGAGACATTTCACCCACCAACTCAATGACTGGAGAACAACTGCTCTGCTCCCTCTGTAACTCAGGTCAAGTAGTAGGCGTCAATGGAACCACAGACGACTGCTCTGTACCTTGACAAACTCAAAAACAACAAAGCGTTATTAAAAACACCTATCCTCCGATAAGTGGGCGAATTCTTTGTCCCTTCCGGAACACAAACAACACAGTAACAATCATTTGAACAAGTGTTTCAATGAATGGCTGACAACTGACCTGTCTCCTAAGGAACTGACTCAATTAAACCACCAATCCTACGATTGGTAGAAAACTGTTCTGTCTCCTGAGGAAGTCAGGTCTAGAGGTCAGAGGCATCTGAGACACCAAACCTATGATTGGTGAAACACTGTTTTGTCTCCTGAGGAACTCAACTCACAGAGACATAGTCAATGAAATCACGAAACCTACGATTGGTGGACAAATGCCGTGTCACTTGTGGAACACAAATAGCACAGTCAAATTCCATTGAAACACCGATCCAGTGATTGCTTTATGACTGACCTGTCTCCTACGGAACCGAGTCAGTTGACACACCAAACCTACGATTGCTGGACAACCGTTCTGTCTGCCGAGGAAGTCAGGTCAAGAAGTCAGAGGTATCTGAACCACCAATCCTACGACTGGCGGACCACTGCTCTATAACCTGAGGAACACAAGGAATAGAGCCAGAGACATTTCACCCACCAACTCAATGACTGGAGAACAACTGCTCTGCTCCCTCTGTAACTCAGGTCAAGTAGTAGGCGTCAATGGAACCACAGACGACTGCTCTGTACCTTGACAAACTCAAAAACAACAAAGCGTTATTAAAAACACCTATCCTCCGATAAGTGGGCGAATTCTTTGTCCCTTCCGGAACACAAACAACACAGTAACAATCATTTGAACAAGTGTTTCAATGAATGGCTGACAACTGACCTGTCTCCTAAGGAACTGACTCAATTAAACCACCAATCCTACGATTGGTAGAAAACTGTTCTGTCTCCTGAGGAAGTCAGGTCTAGAGGTCAGAGGCATCTGAAACACCAAACCTATGATTGGTGAAACACTGTTTTGTCTCCTGAGGAACTCAACTCACAGAGACATAGTCAATGAAATCACGAAACCTACGATTGGTGAAACACTGTTTTGTCTCCTGAGGAACTCAACTCACAGAGACATAGTCAATGAAATCACGAAACCTACGATTGGTGGACAAATGCCGTGTCACTTGTGGAACACAAATAGCACAGTCAAATTCCATTGAAACACCGATCCAATGATTGCTTTATGACTGACCTGTCTCCTACGGAACCGAGTCAGTTGACCCACCAAACCTACGATTGCTGGACAACCGTTCTGTCTGCCGAGGAAGTCAGGTCAAGAAGTCAGAGGTATCTGAACCACCAATCCTACGACTGGTGGACCACTGCTCTTTAACCTGAGGAACACAAGGAATAGAGCCAGAGACATTTCACCCACCAACTCAATGACTGGAGAACAACTGCTCTGCTCCCTCTGTAACTCAGGTCAAGTAGTAGGCGTCAATGGAACCACCGACGACTGCTCTGTACCTTGACAAACTCAAAAACAACAAAGCGTTATTAAAAACACCTATCCTCCGATAAGTGGGCGAATTCTTTGTCCCTTCCGGAACACAAACAACACAGTAACAATCATTTGAACAAGTGTTTCAATGAATGGCTGACAACTGACCTGTCTCTTAAGGAACTGACTCAATTAAACCACCAATCCTACGATTGGTAGACAACTGTTCTGTCTCCTGAGGAAGTCAGGTCTAGAAGTCAGAGGCATCTGAAACACCAAACCTATGATTGGTGAAACATTGTTTTGTCTCCTGAGGAACTCAACTCACAGAGACATAGTCAATGAAATCACGAAACCTACGATTGGTGGACAAATGCCGTGTCACTTGTGGAACACAAATAGCACAGTCAAATTCCATTGAAACACCGATCCAATGATTGCTTTATGACTGACCTGTCTCCTACGGAACCGAGTCAGTTGACCCAACAATCCTACGATTGCTGGACAACCGTTCTGCCTGCCGAGGAAGTCAGGTCAAAAAGTCAGAGGTATCTGAACCACCAATCCTACGACTGGTGGACCACTGCTCTATAACCTGAGGAACACAAGGAATAGAGCCAGAGACATTTCACCCACCAACTCAATGACTGGAGAACAACTGCTCTGCTCCCTCTGTAACTCAGGTCAAGTAGTAGGCGTCAATGGAACCACAGACGACTGCTCTGTACCTTGACAAACTCAAAAACAACAAAGCGTTATTAAAAACACCTATCCTCCGATAGGTGGGCGAATGCTTTGTCCCTTCCGGAACACAAACAACATAGTAACAATCATTTGAACAAGTGTTTCAATGAATGGCTGACAACTGACCTGTCTCCTAAGGAACTGACTCAATTAAACCACCAATCCTACGATTGGTAGAAAACTGTTCTGTCTCCTGAGGAAGTCAGGTCTAGAGGTCAGAGGCATCTGAAACACCAAACCTATGATTGGTGAAACACTGTTTTGTCTCCTGAGGAACTCAACTCACAGAGACATAGTCAATGAAATCACGAAACCTACGATTGGTGAAACACTGTTTTGTCTCCTGAGGAACTCAACTCACAGAGACATAGTCAATGAAATCACGAAACCTACGATTGGTGGACAAATGCCGTGTCACTTGTGGAACACAAATAGCACAGTCAAATTCCATTGAAACACCGATCCAATGATTGCTTTATGACTGACCTGTCTCCTACGGAACCGAGTCAGTTGACCCACCAAACCTACGATTGCTGGACGACCGTTCTGTCTGCCGAGGAAGTCAGGTCAAGAAGTCAGAGGTATCTGAACCACCAATCCTACGACTGGTGGACCACTGCTCTATAACCTGAGGAACACAAGGAATAGAGCCAGAGACATTTCACCCACCAACTCAATGACTGGAGAACAACTGCTCTGCTCCCTCTGTAACTCAGGTCAAGTAGTAGGCGTCAATGGAACCACAGACGACTGCTCTGTACCTTGACAAACTCAAAAACAACAAAGCGTTATTAAAAACACCTATCCTCCGATAAGTGGGCGAATTCTTTGTCCCTTCCGGAACACAAACAACACAGTAACAATCATTTGAACAAGTGTTTCAATGAATGGCTGACAACTGACCTGTCTCCTAAGGAACTGACTCAATTGAACCACCAATCCTACGATTGGTAGACAACTGTTCTGTCTCCTGAGGAAGTCAGGTCTAGAAGTCAGAGGCATCTGAAACACCAAACCTATGATTGGTGAAACATTGTTTTGTCTCCTGAGGAACTCAACTCACAGAGACATAGTCAATGAAATCACGAAACCTACGATTGGTGGACAAATGCCGTGTCACTTGTGGAACACAAATAGCACAGTCAAATTCCATTGAAACACCGATCCAATGATTGCTTTATGACTGACCTGTCTCCTACGGAACCGAGTCAGTTGACCCACCAAACCTACGATTGCTGGACAACCGTTCTGTCTGCCGAGGAAGTCAGGTCAAGAAGTCAGAGGTATCTGAACCACCAATCCTACGACTGGTGGACCACTGCTCTATAACCTGAGGAACACAAGGTATAGAGCCAGAGACATTTCACCCACCAACTCAATGACTGGAGAACAACTGCTCTGCTCCCTCTGTAACTCAGGTCAAGTAGTAGGCGTCAATGGAACCACAGACGACTGCTCTGTACCTTGACAAACTCAAAAACAACAAAGCGTTATTAAAAACACCTATCCTCCGATAGGTGGGCGAATGCTTTGTCCCTTCCGGAACACAAACAACATAGTAACAATCATTTGAACAAGTGTTTCAATGAATGGCTGACAACTGACCTGTCTCCTAAGGAACTGACTCAATTAAACCACCAATCCTACGATTGGTAGAAAACTGTTCTGTCTCCTGAGGAAGTCAGGTCTAGAGGTCAGAGGCATCTGAAACACCAAACCTATGATTGGTGAAACACTGTTTTGTCTCCTGAGGAACTCAACTCACAGAGACATAGTCAATGAAATCACGAAACCTACGATTGGTGAAACACTGTTTTGTCTCCTGAGGAACTCAACTCACAGAGACATAGTCAATGAAATCACGAAACCTACGATTGGTGGACAAATGCCGTGTCACTTGTGGAACACAAATAGCACAGTCAAATTCCATTGAAACACCGATCCAATGATTGCTTTATGACTGACCTGTCTCCTACGGAACCGAGTCAGTTGACCCACCAAACCTACGATTGCTGGACGACCGTTCTGTCTGCCGAGGAAGTCAGGTCAAGAAGTCAGAGGTATCTGAACCACCAATCCTACGACTGGTGGACCACTGCTCTATAACCTGAGGAACACAAGGAATAGAGCCAGAGACATTTCACCCACCAACTCAATGACTGGAGAACAACTGCTCTGCTCCCTCTGTAACTCAGGTCAAGTAGTAGGCGTCAATGGAACCACAGACGACTGCTCTGTACCTTGACAAACTCAAAAACAACAAAGCGTTATTAAAAACACCTATCCTCCGATAAGTGGGCGAATTCTTTGTCCCTTCCGGAACACAAACAACACAGTAACAATCATTTGAACAAGTGTTTCAATGAATGGCTGACAACTGACCTGTCTCCTAAGGAACTGACTCAATTGAACCACCAATCCTACGATTGGTAGACAACTGTTCTGTCTCCTGAGGAAGTCAGGTCTAGAAGTCAGAGGCATCTGAAACACCAAACCTATGATTGGTGAAACATTGTTTTGTCTCCTGAGGAACTCAACTCACAGAGACATAGTCAATGAAATCACGAAACCTACGATTGGTGGACAAATGCCGTGTCACTTGTGGAACACAAATAGCACAGTCAAATTCCATTGAAACACCGATCCAATGATTGCTTTATGACTGACCTGTCTCCTACGGAACCGAGTCAGTTGACCCACCAAACCTACGATTGCTGGACAACCGTTCTGTCTGCCGAGGAAGTCAGGTCAAGAAGTCAGAGGTATCTGAACCACCAATCCTACGACTGGTGGACCACTGCTCTATAACCTGAGGAACACAAGGTATAGAGCCAGAGACATTTCACCCACCAACTCAATGACTGGAGAACAACTGCTCTGCTCCCTCTGTAACTCAGGTCAAGTAGTAGGCGTCAATGGAACCACAGACGACTGCTCTGTACCTTGACAAACTCAAAAACAACAAAGCATTATTAAAAACACCTATCCTCCGATAAGTGGGCGAATTCTTTGTCCCTTCCGGAACACAAACAACACAGTAACAATCATTTAAACAAGTGTTTCAATGAATGGCTGACAACTGACCTGTCTCCTAAGGAACTGACTCAATTAAACCACCAATCCTACGATTGGTAGAAAACTGTTCTGTCTCCTGAGGAAGTCAGGTCTAGAGGTCAGAGGCATCTGAAACACCAAACCTATGATTGGTGAAACACTGTTTTGTCTCCCGAAGAACTCAACTCACAGAGACATAGTCAATGAAATCACGAAACCTACGATTGGTGAAACACTGTTTTGTCTCCTGAGGAACTCAACTCACAGAGACATAGTCAATGAAATCACGAAACCTACGATTGGTGGACAAATGCCGTGTCACTTGTGGAACACAAATAGCACAGTCAAATTCCATTGAAACACCGATCCAATGATTGCTTTATGACTGACCTGTCTCCTACGGAACCGAGTCAGTTGACCCACCAAACCTACGATTGCTGGACAACCGTTCTGTCTGCCGAGGAAGTCAGGTCAAGAAGTCAGAGGTATCTGAACCACCAATCCTACGACTGGTGGACCACTGCTCTATAACCTGAGGAACACAAGGAATAGAGCCAGAGACATTTCACCCACCAACTCAATGACTGGAGAACAACTGCTCTGCTCCCTCTGTAACTCAGGTCAAGTAGTAGGCGTCAATGGAACCACAGACGACTGCTCTGTACCTTGACAAACTCAAAAACAACAAAGCGTTATTAAAAACACCTATCCTCCGATAAGTGGGCGAATTCTTTGTCCCTTCCGGAACACAAACAACACAGTAACAATCATTTGAACAAGTGTTTCAATGAATGGCTGACAACTGACCTGTCTCCTAAGGAACTGACTCAATTAAACCACCAATCCTACGATTGGTAGAAAACTGTTCTGTCTCCTGAGGAAGTCAGGTCTAGAGGTCAGAGGCATCTGAAACACCAAACCTATGATTGGTGAAACATTGTTTTGTCTCCTGAGGAACTCAACTCACAGAGACATAGTCAATGAAATCACGAAACCTACGATTGGTGAAACACTGTTTTGTCTCCTGAGGAACTCAACTCACAGAGACATAGTCAATGAAATCACGAAACCTACGATTGGTGGACAAATGCCGTGTCACTTGTGGAACACAAATAGCACAGTCAAATTCCATTGAAACACCGATCCAATGATTGCTTTATGACTGACCTGTCTCCTACGGAACCGAGTCAGTTGACCCAACAATCCTACGATTGCTGGACAACCGTTCTGCCTGCCGAGGAAGTCAGGTCAAAAAGTCAGAGGTATCTGAACCACCAATCCTACGACTGGTGGACCACTGCTCTATAACCTGAGGAACACAAGGAATAGAGCCAGAGACATTTCACCCACCAACTCAATGACTGGAGAACAACTGCTCTGCTCCCTCTGTAACTCAGGTCAAGTAGTAGGCGTCAATGGAACCACAGACGACTGCTCTGTACCTTGACAAACTCAAAAACAACAAAGCGTTATTAAAAACACCTATCCTCCGATAAGTGGGCGAATTCTTTGTCCCTTCCGGAACACAAACAACACAGTAACAATCATTTGAACAAGTGTTTCAATGAATGGCTGACAACTGACCTGTCTCCTAAGGAACTGACTCAATTAAACCACCAATCCTACGATTGGTAGAAAACTGTTCTGTCTCCTGAGGAAGTCAGGTCTAGAGGTCAGAGGCATCTGAAACACCAAACCTATGATTGGTGAAACACTGTTTTTTCTCCTGAGGAACTCAACTCACAGAGACATAGTCAATGAAATCACGAAACCTACGATTGGTGGACAAATGCCGTGTCACTTGTAGAACAAAAATAGCACAGTCAAATTCCATTGAAACACCGATCCAATGATTGCTTTATGACTGACCTGTCTCCTACGGAACCGAGTCAGTTGACCCACCAAACCTACGATTGCTGGACAACCGTTCTGTCTGCCGAGGAAGTCAGAGGTATCTGAACCACCAATCCTACGACTGGTGGACCACTGCTCTATAACCTGAGGAACACAAGGAATAGAGCCAGAGACATTTCACCCACCAACTCAATGACTGGAGAACAACTGCTCTGCTCACTCTGTAACTCAGGTCAAGTAGTAGGCGTCAATGGAACCACCGACGACTGCTCTGTACCTTGACAAACTCGAAAACAACAAAGCGTTTTTAAAAACACCTATCCTCCGATAGGTGGGCGAATGCTTTGTCCCTTCCGGAACACAAACAACACAGTAACAATCATTTGAACAAGTGTTTCAATGAATGGCTGACAACTGACCTGTCTCCTAAGGAACTGACTCAATTGAACCACCAATCCTACGATTGGTAGACAACTGTTCTGTCTCCTGAGGAAGTCAGGTCTAGAGGTCAGAGGCATCTGAAACACCAAACCTATGATTGGTGAAACACTGTTTTGTCTCCCGAGGAACTCAACTCACAGAGACATAGTCAATGAAATCACGAAACCTACGATTGGTGAAACACTGTTTTGTCTCCTGAGGAACTCAACTCACAGAGACATAGTCAATGAAATCACGAAACCTACGATTGGTGGACAAATGCCGTGTCACTTGTGGAACACAAATAGCACAGTCAAATTCCATTGAAAAACCGATCCAATGATTGCTTTATGACTGACCTGTCTCCTACGGAACCGAGTCAGTTGACCCACCAAACCTACGATTGCTGGACAACCGTTCTGTCTGCCGAGGAAGTCAGGTCAAGAAGTCAGAGGTATCTGAACCACCAATCCTACGACTGGTGGACCACTGCTCTATAACCTGAGGAACACAAGGAATAGAGCCAGAGACATTTCACCCACCAACTCAATGACTGGAGAACAACTGCTCTGCTCCCTCTGTAACTCAGGTCAAGTAGTAGGCGTCAATGGAACCACAGACGACTGCTCTGTACCTTGACAAACTCAAAAACAACAAAGCGTTATTAAAAACACCTATCCTCCGATAAGTGGGCGAATTCTTTGTCCCTTCCGGAACACAAACAACACAGTAACAATCATTTGAACAAGTGTTTCAATGAATGGCTGACAACTGACCTGTCTCCTAAGGAACTGACTCAATTAAACCACCAATCCTACGATTGGTAGAAAACTGTTCTGTCTCCTGAGGAAGTCAGGTCTAGAGGTCAGAGGCATCTGAAACACCAAACCTATGATTGGTGAAACACTGTTTTGTCTCCCGAGGAACTCAACTCACAGAGACATAGTCAATGAAATCACGAAACCTACGATTGGTGAAACACTGTTTTGTCTCCTGAGGAACTCAACTCACAGAGACATAGTCAATGAAATCACGAAACCTACGATTGGTGGACAAATGCCGTGTCACTTGTGGAACACAAATAGCACAGTCAAATTCCATTGAAAGACCGATCCAATGATTGCTTTATGACTGACCTGTCTCCTACGGAACCGAGTCAGTTGACCCACCAAACCTACGATTGCTGGACAACCGTTCTGTCTGCCGAGGAAGTCAGGTCAAGAAGTCAGAGGTATCTGAACCACCAATCCTACGACTGGTGGACCACTGCTCTATAACCTGAGGAACACAAGGAATAGAGCCAGAGACATTTCACCCACCAACTCAATGACTGGAGAACAACTGCTCTGCTCCCTCTGTAACTCAGGTCAAGTAGTAGGCGTCAATGGAACCACAGACGACTGCTCTGTACCTTGACAAACTCAAAAACAACAAAGCGTTATTAAAAACACCTATCCTCCGATAAGTGGGCGAATTCTTTGTCCCTTCCGGAACACAAACAACACAGTAACAATCATTTGAACAAGTGTTTCAATGAATGGCTGACAACTGACCTGTCTCCTAAGGAACTGACTCAATTAAACCACCAATCCTACGATTGGTAGACAACTGTTCTGTCTCCTGAGGAAGTCAGGTCTAGAGGTCAGAGGCATCTGAAACACCAAACCTATGATTGGTGAAACACTGTTTTGTCTCCCGAGGAACTCAACTCACAGAGACATAGTCAATGAAATCACGAAACCTACGATTGGTGAAACACTGTTTTGTCTCCTGAGGAACTCAACTCACAGAGACATAGTCAATGAAATCACGAAACCTACGATTGGTGGACAAATGCCGTGTCACTTGTGGAACACAAATAGCACAGTCAAATTCAATTGAAACACCGATCCAATGATTGCTTTATGACTGACCTGTCTCCTACGGAACCGAGTCAGTTGAACCACCAATCCTACGATTGCTGGACAACTGTCCTGTCTGCCGAGGAAGTCAGGTCAAGAAGTCAGAGGTATCTGAACCACCAATCCTACGACTGGTGGACCACTGCTCTATAACCTGAGGAACACAAGGAATAGAGCCAGAGACATTTCACCCACCAACTCAATGACTAGAGAACAACTGCTCTGCTCCCTCTGTAACTCAGGTCAAGTAGTAGGCGTCAATGGAACCACAGACGACTGCTCTGTACCTTGACAAACTCAAAAACAACAAAGCGTTATTAAAAACACCTATCCTCCGATAGGTGGGCGAATTCTTTGTCCCTTCCGGAACACAAACAACACAGTAACAATCATTTGAACAAGTGTTTCAATGAATGGCTGACAACTGACCTGTCTCCTAAGGAACTGACTCAATTAAACCACCAATCCTACGATTGGTAGAAAACTGTTCTGTCTCCTGAGGAAGTCAGGTCTAGAGGTCAGAGGCATCTGAAACACCAAACCTATGATTGGTGAAACACTGTTTTGTCTCCTGAGGAACTCAACTCACAGAGACATAGTCAATGAAATCACGAAACCTACGATTGGTGAAACACTGTTTTGTCTCCTGAGGAACTCAACTCACAGAGACATAGTCAATGAAATCACGAAACCTACGATTGGTGGACAAATGCCGTGTCACTTGTGGAACACAAATAGCACAGTCAAATTCAATTGAAACACCGATCCAATGATTGCTTTATGACTGACCTGTCTCCTACGGAACCGAGTCAGTTGACCCACCAAACCTACGATTGCTGGACAACCGTTCTGTCTGCCGAGGAAGTCAGGTCAAGAAGTCAGAGGTATCTGAACCACCAATCCTACGACTGGTGGACCACTGCTCTATAACCTGAGGAACACAAGGAATAGAGCCAGAGACATTTCACCCACCAGCTCAATGACTAGAGAACAACTGCTCTGCTCCCTCTGTAACTCAGGTCAAGTAGTAGGCGTCAATGGAACCACAGACGACTGCTCTGTACCTTGACAAACTCAAAAACAACAAAGCGTTATTAAAAACACCTATCCTCCGATAAGTGGGCGAATTCTTTGTCCCTTCCGGAACACAAACAACACAGTAACAATCATTTGAACAAGTGTTTCAATGAATGGCTGACAACTGACCTGTCTCCTAAGGAACTGACTCAATTAAACCACCAATCCTACGATTGGTAGAAAACTGTTCTGTCTCCTGAGGAAGTCAGGTCTAGAAGTCAGAGGCATCTGAAACACCAAACCTATTATTGGTGAAACATTGTTTTGTCTCCTGAGGAACTCAACTCACAGAGACATAGTCAATGAAATCACGAAACCTACGATTGGTGAAACACTGTTTTGTCTCCTGAGGAACTCAACTCACAGAGACATAGTCAATGAAATCACGAAACCTACGATTGGTGAAACACTGTTTTGTCTCCTGAGGAACTCAACTCACAGAGACATAGTCAATGAAATCACGAAACCTACGATTGGTGAAACACTGTTTTGTCTCCTGAGGAACTCAACTCACAGAGACATAGTCAATGAAATCACGAAACCTACGATTGGTGGACAAATGCCGTGTCACTTGTGGAACACAAATAGCACAGTCAAATTCAATTGAAACACCGATCCAATGATTGCTTTATGACTGACCTGTCTCCTACGGAACCGAGTCAGTTGACCCACCAAACCTACGATTGCTGGACAACCGTTCTGTCTGCCGAGGAAGTCAGGTCAAGAAGTCAGAGGTATCTGAACCACCAATCCTACGACTGGTGGACCACTGCTCTATAACCTGAGGAACACAAGGAATAGAGCCAGAGACATTTCACCCACCAACTCAATGACTGGAGAACAACTGCTCTGCTCACTCTGTAACTCAGGTCAAGTAGTAGGCGTCAATGGAACCACCGACGACTGCTCTGTACCTTGACAAACTCAAAAACAACAAAGCGTTTTTAAAAACACCTATCCTCCGATAGGTGGGCGAATGCTTTGTCCCTTCCGGAACACAAACAACACAGTAACAATCATTTGAACAAGTGTTTCAATGAATGGCTGACAACTGACCTGTCTCCTAAGGAACTGACTCAATTAAACCACCAATCCTACGATTGGTAGAAAACTGTTCTGTCTCCTGAGGAAGTCAGGTCTAGAGGTCAGAGGCATCTGAAACACCAAACCTATGATTGGTGAAACACTGTTTTGTCTCCTGAGGAACTCAACTCACAGAGACATAGTCAATGAAATCACGAAACCTACGATTGGTGGACAAATGCCATGTCACTTGTGGAACACAAATAGCACAGTCAAATTCCATTGAAACACCGATCCAATGATTGCTGTATGACTGACCTGTCTCCTACGGAACCGAGTCAGTTGACCCACCAATGCTACGATTGCTGGACAACCGTTCTGTCTGCCGAGGAAGTCAGGTCAAGAAGTCAGAGGTATCTGAACCACCAATCCTACGACTGGTGGACCACTGCTCTGTCTCCTGAGGAAGTCAGGTCTAGAGGTCAGAGGCATCTGAAACACCAAACCTATGATTGGTGAAACACTGTTTTGTCTCCTGAGGAACTCAACTCACTATACTATATTATATTAAATAAAACTACACTATACTAAACTAGATTATAACAGAATATATATAAACTACTCTAAATTAGACTAGAAAATATTTGACTTTACTACACTATATTAGACTATATCACACTAAGCTATACTATACTAGACTACACTCTACTCCACTGGATTACATGAAATTAGACTACATTAAACTAATCTACGATACACTAGACTATTCTAAACTATACTAGACTATATTACACAATACTAAACTATATTAAAATATACTAAACTACACTATTCTAAACTATACTAGACTATAGTACATAATGTTAAACTATATTAAGATATGATACACCACACTGGATTATTGTAAACTAAACTATATTAAACTACACTAGAATATACTACAGTACACTACACTATATTAGATTATTCTAATTCTACTAGACTATAGTAGACTATGGTACACTACACTTCAATAAACTATTGCACATTACACTATAGTACACTCCACTAACCTACACTTTAACAGGCTATAATATACTATACTTTACTTCACTATATTATATAAAATAAACTACATTATACTAAACTAAACTACACTAGAATATATGACACTATTCTAAACTACACTATACTAGAGTATATTAAGTTAGACTGCGTTATACTAAACTACACGATAATATATTACACTACTCTAAACTAGACTAGAAAATATTTGACTTTACTACACTATATTAGACTATATCACACTAAACTGTACTAGACTACAATAAATTAAACTATATTTATTATAGTAAAGTATTATAAACTAAACTATACTGTATTACACTACATTAAACTACACTAGAATTGTCAAACAATTTACTATTTTTTTTGTAATTATTAACTTTTTTTCGCACTGTCTGTCCGCTGCTGCTGGGTCACCAGAATTTCCCCACTGCGGGATAAATAAAATTCCTATCTAGAGTATATTACACAATGCTAAATTATATTAATGAGTACTATTCTAAACTAAACTACACTACAACCTACTTGACCATGTTACACTCTACTGCACTATACTATATTAGACTATACTACACTGTACTAAACATTATACTTCTCTATACTAAACTATATTACACCACAATAAACAATATTACTATAAAGCACACTCTACTAGCCTATATTACACTCTACTACACTAAAATACAGTATTGTTCAAAATAATAGCAGTACAATGTGACTAACCAGAATAATCAAGGTTTTTCTTTTTTTTTTTTATTGCTACGTGGCAAACAAGTTACCGGTAGGTTCAGTAGATTCTCAGAAAACAAATGAGACCCAGCATTCATGATATGCACGCTCCTAAGGCTGTGCAATTGGCCAATTAGTTGAATTAGTTGAAAGGGGTGTGTTCAAAAAAATAGCAGTGTGGCATTCAATCACTGAGGTCATCAATTTTGTGAAGAAACAGGTGTGAATCACGTGGCCCCTATTTAAGGATGAAGCCAACACTTGTTGAACATGCATTTGAAAGCTGAGGAAAATGGGTCGTTCAAGACATTGTTCAGAAGAACAGCGTACTTTGATTAAAAAGTTGATTAGAGAGGGGAAAACCTATAAAGAGGTGCAAAAAATGATAGGCTGTTCAGCTAAAATGATCTCCAATGCCTTAAAATGGAGAGCAAAACCAGAGAGACGTGGAAGAAAACGGAAGACAACCATCAAAATGGATAGAAGAATAACCAGAATGGCAAAGGCTCAGCCAATGATCACCTCCAGGATGATCAAAGACAGTCTGGCGTTACCTGTAAGTACTGTGACAGTTAGAAGACGTCTGTGTGAAGCTAATCTGTTTTCAAGAATCCCCCGCAATGTCCCTCTTTTAAAAAAAAGGCATGTGCAGAAGAGGTTACAATTTGCCAAAGAACACATCAACTGGCCTAAAGAGAAATGGAGGAACATTTTGTGGACTGATGAGAGTAAAATTGTTCTTTTTGGGTCCAAGGGCCACAGGCAGTTTGTGAGACGACCCCCAAACTCTGAATTCAAGCCACAGTACACAGTGAAGACAGTGAAGCATGGAGGTGCAAGCATCATGATATGGGCATGTTTCTCCTACTATGGTGTTGGGCCTATTTATCGCATACCAGGGATCATGGATCAGTTTGCATATGTTAAAATACTTGAAGAGGTCATGTTGCCCTATGCTGAAGAGGACATGCCCTTGAAATGGTTGTTTCAACAAGACAATGACCCAAAACACACTAGTAAACGGGCAAAGTCTTGGTTCCAAACCAACAAAATTAATGTTATGGAGTGGCCAGCCCAATCTCCAGACCTTAATCCAATTGAGAACTTGTGGGGTGATATCAAAAATGCTGTTTCTGAAGCAAAACCAAGAAATGTGAATGAATTGTGGAATGTTGTTAAAGAATCATGGAGTGGAATAACAGCTGAGAGGTGCCACAAGTTGGTTGACTCCATGCCACACAGATGTCAAGCAGTTTTAAAAAACTGTGGTCATACAACTAAATATTAGTTTAGTGATTCACAGGATTGCTAAATCCCAGAAAAAAAAATGTTTGTACAAAATAGTTTTGAGTTTGTACAGTCAAAGGTAGACACTGCTATTTTTTTGAACACACCCCTTTCAACTAATTGCCCAATTGCACAGCCTTAAGAGCGTGCATATCATGAATGCTGGGTCTTGTTTGTTTTCTGAGAATCTACTGAACCTACTCGTAACTTGTTTGGCACGTAGCAATAAAAAATATACTAAAAACCTTGATTATTCTGGTTAGTCACATTGTACTGCTATTATTTTGAACAATACTGTATATTACACCTTGCTAAACTACACTATATGAGAGTATATCAAGTTAAACTACATTGTACTAAAACTACACTATATTACATTACTCTAAACTAAACTAGACTATAACAGACCATATTACACTACACTAAACAATATTACTCTACATCAAAACTACACTATAACAGACTTTAGTACACTCGATTATAGTAAAACTATACTATACTAAACTACACTATACTACAGTATAATACCCTATATTAAACTACACTATAACAGACTTTAGTACATTAGATTATAATACATTAAACTACAGTATACTACACTATACTACAGTATAATACCCTATATTAAACTACACCATAACAGACTTTAGTACACTCGATTATAGTAAAACTATACTATACTAAACTACACTATACTACAGTATAATACCCTATATTAAACTACACTATAACAGACTTTAGTACATTAGATTATAATACATTAAACTACAGTATACTACACTATACCACAGTATAATAAACAACACCAAATTACACTAGACTATTCTAGCTACACTAGACAATATTGCTCTGTACTACACTACATTAAACCACATTAGACTATATTACACCTATATATATATATATACTACATATACTAAAGTACACTACTCTAGACTATACTACACTACCAGACACTAGACTATTCTAAGCTATACAAGCCTATATTACACAATGCTAAACTATAATAGAGTACGCTAGACTATTCTAAACTATACTAGACTATGTTGCACTACACTAAACTATAGTACACAATGATATACTATATTAAGATATACTACACCACACTGGACTATTGTAAACGAAATTATATATTATATTACAATACAACTTGAGTATATTACACTATATTACAGTACACTACACATTAGACTATTCCAAACTATACTAGACTACACTCTACTAGACTATCTTACATCTATGCTAAACTACACTAGACTACAGTATACAATACAGTACAGATTATATTATAATACTAGTACAATATTATACTAAACCAACACTACTCCTACTAATACACTAGTACAATACTACCACTAATCGAAGACTACTACTACCACGCAACCATTACACTACTACACTGAATACTACTACATGCATACTAAACAACTACTTTGAGTACTACACTTATACTACTACGACAACACTGCTACTGCTAGACTAGTATAGCTGTTGCAACACGACTACTAATACTAGACTACAGCTACCACTAGTAGGACACTACTACTAATACTAGACTACAGCTACCACTAGTAGGACACTACTACTAATACTACACTACAGCTACCACTAGTAAGACACTACTACTAATACTACACTACAGCTACCACTAGTAGGACACTACTACTAATACTACACTACAGCTACCACTAGTAGGACACTACTACTAATACTACACTACAGCTACCACTAGTAGGACACGACTACTAATACTACACTACAGCTACCACTAGTAAGACACGACTACTAATACTACACTACAGCTACCACTAGTAAGACACGACTACTAATACTACACTACAGCTACCACTAGTAGGACACGACTACTAATACTACACTACAGCTACCACTAGTAAGACACTACTACTAATACTACACTACAGCTACCACTAGTAGGACACTACTACTAATACTACACTACAGCTACCACTAGTAAGACACTACTGCTAATACTACACTACAGCTACCACTAGTAAGACACTACTGCTAATACTACACTACAGCTACCACTAGTAGGACACTACTGCTAATACTACACTACAGCTACCACTAGTAGGACACTACTGCTAATACTACACTACAGCTACCACTAGTAGGACACTACTGCTAATACTACACTACAGCTACCACTAGTAGGACACTACTGCTAATACTACACTACAGCTACCACTAGTAGGACACTACTGCTAATACTACACTACAGCTACCACCAGTAGGACACTACTGCTAATACTACACTACAGCTACCACCAGTAGGACACTACTGCTAATACTACACTACAGCTACCACCAGTAGAACACTACTGCTAATACTACACTACAGCTACCACTAGTAGGACACTACTGCTAATACTACACTACAGCTACCACTAGTAGGACACTACTGCTAATACTACACTACAGCTACCACTAGTAGGACACTACTGCTAATACTACACTACAGCTACCACTAGTAGGACACTACTGCTAATACTACACTACAGCTACCACTAGTAGGACACTACTGCTAATACTACACTACAGCTACCACTAGTAGGACACTACTGCTAATACTACACTACAGCTACCACTAGTAAGACACTACTGCTAATACTACACTACAGCTACCACTAGTAGGACACTACTGCTAATACTACACTACAGCTACCACTAGTAGGACACGACTGCTAATACTACACTACAGCTACCACTAGTAAGACACTACTGCTAATACTACACTACAGCTACCACTAGTAGGACACTACTGCTAATACTACACTACAGCTACCACTAGTAAGACACTACTGCTAATACTACACTACAGCTACCACTAGTAGGACACTACTGCTAATACTACACTACAGCTACCACTAGTAAGACACTACTGCTAATACTACACTACAGCTACCACTAGTAAGACACTACTGCTAATACTACACTACAGCTACCACTAGTAGGACACGACTACTAATACTATACTACAGCTACCACTAGTAAGACACTACTACTAATACTACACTACAACTACCACTAGTAGGACACTACTACTAATACTATACTACAGCTACCACTAGTAAGACACTACTACTAATACTACACTACAGCTACCACTAGTAAGACACTACTGCTAATACTACACTACAGCTACCACTAGTAAGACACTACTGCTAATACTACACTACAGCTACCACTAGTAGGACACTACTGCTAATACTACACTACAGCTACCACCAGTAGGACACTACTACTAATACTAGACTACAGCTACCACTAGTAGGACACTACTGCTAATACTACACTACAGCTACCACTAGTAAGACACTACTACTAATACTACACTACAACTACCACTAGTAGGACACTACTACTAATACTAGACTACAGCTACCACTAGTAGGACACTACTACTAATACTACACTACAGCTACCACTAGTAGGACACTACTACTAATACTAGACTACAGCTAAAACTAGTAAGACTACTACTAATATTCTTCTGCTATTAGGACACTGCTACTAATACTAGACTACAGCTAATACTAAAATAGTAGGACACTACCATGACTAGTAGTACTTCTACTATTATACTACCATAACACAACTACTACTGTCCTACAGGTACAACACTAATACCATTACTACTACACTTCTACTAGTACTATTCCTACTACTACTGCTACTACTAGTATGACCCTTCTACTACTACTATGATACTACTACGACACTTCTACTACAATACTAACTAAAAACTATTAAGTGGGTGGCCCAACAGCCCAGCAAGACTCATTCTACATGACACTAAAGACACAGGCCCCTCAGTATCACTGACAGAGTGGCCCAGCATGCCAGCACACTCTGACCACTGCATCAATGACACAAACAACCCAGAAACACGTGTTTAAACAGAGAAAAACTACTTAACTACCTCCTCGATCCACAGCGTCCATGAGCGGTTTTCCTTCCCTGCGCAGCCTCGAAGGTCCAGTCTGTGACTTTGTGTCGAGCTTGCTGCCTTTTCCGTGACTCGCTCCTGTCTGCATGTGAAAAGGAGGTTAGCAAGGCCCAATATCACTGGTTTAACAACAGTGTGTGACAGTGTGTTAGCAAACAGAAAAAGGTGCAGCTAAACATGCAGGTGAGGTCAGTTAACTTCTCATCACACTCTGGTTCGACTGATCACAAAATTTAAGTCAAATAAACATTTGATCCCAACTATAAATTGTCTGACCGGTGTCTCTGTCTGCTGTGGAATCATCTGGAAAATATTGTTTACTGTTACTAAGGAAACGAGTCTGAGCGATGTCAACACTGCATTTAGTTCACTGTTAGACACTGATGGTTTCAGTCGGCAGTTAATGTACCCACTCACTGACTAAAGCAGACGAACCAAACACTAGAAAGACAATGACTCCAACTAATTACCTGTATCCAGCATTGAAAGACAGTTTAACAGTATATAAAAGCACTTCAGGTTGACAGAACCACATATTATTCATCATTGAATTTGACAGAAGCATTAAGATAAACTAAACACAAGAAATAAGAAATATAACTGAATAAATACAGTAAAGTTAACACTGAGCTCAGCTGGAAACATCTTACCTGTGTCTCTGTCCGTTGTGGAAACAGCTGAAAGATTGTTGTCCCGTCGCTAGAGACGACAGTCTGTGACGTCACCTGTGTCGGAGGCCAATAAGTAACATTTTATCCCAGGCAATATAATTTTTAATTTTATGAACTTGAAAACTAAACTAAATATTTCTCAGTCGATAAGTCAGATAAGCATTTCGAGATCGTAGAGACACAAATTAATTACTGGCCAATTAGAAACTGGCAGCTAGCGAGCTACAGGTTAGCTACCATCAGTAGCAACATTGAGGCTAATGCCTAGCAAGTATTATGCTGACTCATTCAGAGAAAGAGTCCTTCTATCGGTGAACATATCTAGTCTGTGTTTATCGGATAAACTAGAAATAAGACATATAACAAAGAATAAATACAGTAAAATTAACATTGAGCTCAGCTGGAAACATCTTACCTGTGTCTCTGTCTGTTGTGGAAACAGCTGAAAGATTGTTGTCCCGTCGCTAGAGACGACAGTCTGTGACGTCACCAGGGTCAGAGGCCAATCAGTAAGCAAACATGTTATCCCAGGCAATATAATTTTTACTTTTATAAAATTGAAAACTAAACTGAATATTTGTCAGTCGGTAAGTCAGATAAATATTTTGAGATCGTAGAGACACAAATTAATTACTGGCCAATTGGAAACTGGCAGCTAGCGAGCTGCAGGTTAGCTACCATCAGTAGCAGCATTGAGGCTAATGCCTAGCAAGTAAAATGCTGACTCATTCAGAGACAGAGTCCTTCTATCAGTGAATGTGTCCAGTCTGCGTTTACCTGAATAAAGGCCAATAGGCGACGCGGCTTCAACGTCTGTCTGTGTAAAACGAGGAAAAGGGATAATGTCAAAGCTATCAGCTAGCATCTAGCAGCTGTCCCGCTAGCAGCTAGCAGCTAGCAGATTTTCCAACAGGTCAAAGGTCAGGGTGCGAAGTGGACGTTTCAGAGGCCTGAGTTGCTTTGATAGGCTTGGTTCACGTCACGTTCTGTTCCTGGGGAGGAATAAACTGATGATCATACTACGCCAGGTTCCACTTGTATGTACATATTTGCATGATTGAATAAATATTTATACATGTTTTGTTAATTTAATAATTACATAGAGTCCTTCCTTAGGCTGGAAACACCCTGACACACATCTGGTCTCATTACTCACCTTCTGGTTGAACTGCAGATGAGCTGTTCAGCCAGAAGGTGCTCAAAAACAGACACAACTCACTCAGACCTAAACACGTAAACTTTATTAGTCAGTCAAGGATGGACAAAAAAGTGAAACACATGATTATACTACATCAGGTTCATCTTGTATGTACATTTTTGCATGACTGAATAATTATTTCTATATGTTTGATTCTTATAATTAAGTAGAGTTCCTTCAGTCAGCTGAACATTATGATGAAGAGAACAAGCAGTGAACAGAGATCAGTCCCATGAACAGCAGGAGCAGTAGACTTGTGGTCATTGCAAATGCAGGTCATGTCTTTGCTGTAAATATTTTTTATGAGACACCTGACTGGTAGTTATTAATTATTTTCTTTTAATTCAGTGACACTTAAATCTGCTCCTCATTTAATGATAGAACTCAGGTATCCTCAGGTACTTTGTGTCTCTCATGCAGCTTAGATTCACCCTTCCTATAGAGTGAAATGGCTACTGACGATGCAAGTGTATTACTCTAATTACTGCGTCGTACATCTGTCACCAAGCTGAGTGAGAAAGTTCTGAAAGCTACCAAGCTGCTGAACTCATCACTAAATCTAAACAGCCTCACACCGTAGCAGAGATGTTGATACTGACCACCTGCAAAATGATCCTTAGAGATGCTTGGTCCTGGCGCCGTTAAGGAAAGAGCCCAAGACCCTCTACCAAATAAACTGACACTAGACATTACATCTGCTTCTTGTGGCATTTTTGATTGGTGGTGTGTTGTGTGGTTTTCTAGTGTAAAACATGTGCTGAGGCTCCAACAGGTTGGGAAACACAGTGTTAGGCTGACATTCATTTCAACCAATAGAAACTTAACTCAGGAGCTGAACCATAAAAGCTGGAGGTGGTGTTGTCACTGAGGAGACTTGACTTCAGAGTCAGAGTGTTCACACAGCAGTGACCCGTGGTTTTGTACTTTAAGCTGCAGTTCAAACGTGGACAGTGAGCGTTTGACAGAATTTTACAGTTGACAGCCTCATACACTTTGACTTTCATGCTGCTCTCAAGCTCATTTCTCAACAGTTAAGGCAACAGGACTCTGTTCAGAAACACCCTCCACTATACACACAGGCAGGTCAACAGTATGTCCAGCTACGCTGCCACAGCAACTCATTATTATGTACTGAACAGATTGTATCTATAGATGACACAATATGAATCTACTTCCTCTACACATCAACATGGATAAATGACATCTATGTAAAGCATTAGTCACTTTTAACAAAAACTAACATGAAACAAATAAAAGGAAATAGCAAAAAAAAGAAAAGAAAAAAAAGACAAATATAATTTTGTTAGAGCAAAGTGCAGGGTTGGCTTCCTCACTCAGATCACAGCAAATGTAGCCATATTCATGAGGCTGTTCATCCACTTCAACACGTTTCCTTTCTCTTTGCTCCATAGATCCTACACCACTGTTGGAGGCTCCAGCTGATCAACTTTAAGACTAAATGTTGTGCTGTTATCACAGTAGTGTTTGCGTTTATGTAGACATTTAGTTCTCAGAATGATGGAAGAGGAAAGAACTGACAATGTTTGTCTGTGTCATTCTTCTGCTGTAACTAATATATTTTCCCAAAACACATCTGAATATTTATTAGACATTTCAAAACATCAACAGTACAACATGTTAATATCTGTATAAAATAATTATGAACAAATTCAATGACACTCACAGATGATGTAAAGGTTTAAACATGTCAAAGCCCCTGAGGACGTGAGTTCACCTTTCTATAAACCAACCGTAGCCTGTGGTTGGTCCATCATCACTGTGACCACAAATGCATAGTTTCATCTAAATGAAGACTTTGGAATTTCCAACAACAGTCACTGTCATATCTGTCAGTCAGACAGGAAGTAATGTGCATATGATTATTATGAAACATAGCCTGTAAAAACAAAAGGACCTGTTTCATTCTATGAAATTAACAAATATTTTCCAACGCGGAACAAATAACAGTGACTCAATGTTCACGTTTTACCTTTTGTCTCTTATGTCGTAATGTGTTGCGCTGACAAAGCTGCTTACTACATTTCCCATAATCCTCACTCTCCGTTGCCATAATACATTTTATAATTTGTGGCTAAGATAAATTGAATATATTTTCGCCAACATCACCATAACATTTAATTGTCACCTTTACATTTATCTTCCATCTGCCCTGACGTTTATTGGACGAAATGCACCTTGGGAACCATAGTTCACCGACTTCAGGAGGATACGCGTCGCTGATCGGCCTTTATTCAGGTAAACACAGCTTGGACACGTTTCCTGATAGAAGGACTCTCTCGCTGAATGAGGCAACTCCACAAACGGCTTTGGTTTGACTTGACGGACAAATATTCAGTTTAGTTTTCAATTTCATACAATTAAAAATTATATTCGCTGGGATCAAATATTTACTTACAGATTGGCCTCTGATCCTGGTGACGTTTCACCTGATTCCACAACAGACAGAGACACAAGTCAGACATTTTACAGCTGAGCTCAAATGTTTAATTGACTTCATTTATTTTGTGTTATATTCATTATTTATTCGTGATTGACTTTACCTGCATGTTAACCTGCACCTTTTTCTTTTGCTAACGTTGCTTATATATATATAGACAGAGTCACGGTGAAACAAAACACGACCGTGATGTGAAAGTTTAATGCTGCAGTGTGTTACAAACACAGTCGGTGTCAGGCTGCAACTGGATACAAGATGAAACTGGCAGCGACTAAAAGATGAACCCAAGAAAACATGAGCTTCAATTGCAGGAGGTGTTAGAAAACCACTCAGAGCTGGAAACAATGACTTTGGGACATTTAAACACGTTAAAGCAGCCACTGAGGAGAAGACAGGTGCATAATATACCATTATAAACTATACTGAAACCCAATTATTAATTCAGATGTTGAATGTTCATAGTTCATAGACCTCAGTTGGTCGTGACAGACGTCTGTTAGTCGTGTGCAGACGCTGTGACCCTGGGGAGCAGGAGGTGGAGGACGCCCCCATCTCTGCTGAACAGGTAGCATCACAACTAGAACCTCACACAACTGATGTTCCCTGAATGAGTCGTTCTTCCAGTTCAGTGTCACTGATGAATTCTTTGCTGCAAATGGATCCAGGAAGTAGATTTTCTTCTGTCAGCATGTGAACAAGGTGACTTGTATAAAACCTCTAAATATGAGTGTAACGTACATATTTATCTGCGTATTTGATCCTTTTCCCATCACTCGTCTCTGTTTATTAACAGCTTTCTCCACAGAGTCTTTCCTCCAGTTATTCATCGTACGTGGACCTCACAGCCTCAGCAGTGACACAGAAGAAACTCTTCCTCACTATAGGGACGTCAAAGGTGATTCCACCGTTTCTGGCACAGTTCAGTCACATTAAACAGGAGACGGAGCAGCCTTTTATTTTGGCGACTTCTGCTTTGTTTAGCTCATTATCACCTGAGTGGTAGGTTTAATGCCCAGGTCAAACACTACCTCTACAGGAAAGTCTAAGAAGAGACGGAGGTGGAAACAGGTTGAGCAGAACAACTCTTCCATCTGTAGCAGGTCTTCAGGTCGACCTAGATCCTCTCAACTCACACCTGCTTTTGATTTGTAGTATTTTTGTCTGGGCAGTGATTCTGAGGTGGAATCAGGCTCATTTTGGAGAAACGCGTCTGGACTCTGTTTAGGACAGGTTCAGGTGTTAAAGCCTCATCTTTACTAACATACAGCAGGTCAGAACCTCAACCTTGATGGAAGCTGTCAGAAAATGTGAACTTTATAGGAGATAATGCAGAACTGAACCGGTTTGCTCACTGTGTTTACAGGAGGTGAACCTCAGCAGTGCGTCCTGTGCAGCCTGGAGATGCTAATGGATCAGGCCATGTTACCGGAACTCAGGTCTCAGCAGGTACAAACCACCATCTGCCCTGTGTGACCCACTACCAGACATGTTAGAAGCAAAAAGAGAAACCTTGCACACAATGAGAAGCAAAACTAATATATTAATATTATGAAAATATAAATGAATATATGTATGTTGTTGTTAACCCAGTCAAAGTCAAAATACCCCCATGATGTGGAAGCTGATAGTTTGGTCCTACTGGCTATTTAGCAGCTTTGCTTTCTTGGCCTCACTAGAAACATGTGTGACAGGTGCAGAGGTTCACTCACTCCCCCCACTTTTGTGACTCTTTTGTTGTACAGTAATCAAGTCCCTGAATGCAGCGCCACAGTAACACACTAGAGTGTGTATGAGCGTGTAGGTTTTCTGACGTCGGTTCTTGGTGCTACGTTCTCAGTGGGGCTTTGGCTTTTCTCGTCCTGGTGCAGAACGTAGCAGCGGCTCTCGTTGTGCTGCCCGGTGTAGAACTTTCTTGGCCTGCAGGGTAAAAACACAAACATCACAATGACGTGACCTAAAACTCGTCTGTGCATTTATATTAGAAACACACAGGTTAAATAGGATCATGTACAGTGTGAGTGTTTAACATGACTTGTCACCTCTATTAATTCTACTGATATCTGATTGATTTCTAATATGAAAATGAGCATATAAATAACCGACATAAGTACACGTTGGCGCCATTTCTCTAGGACAGGAAGTGAACTGTGTGCGTTCGTGTGTAGATTAACGCTCGCCTCTGGTTTTTGGATGAGCCAGCAGCGATCCGTCCTCCTCTGAGGAGACCCTGCAGCCAGTGAAAGGCCCTCAGGAATCGGCTCTAATCTACCCCGTGCAAAGAAGCCGTGGACGCGTAGAGTACGTGACCGTGCGTAAAGCATCGCTGTTGTTGTCGTTACCTCACCTTTAGGAACCGACGCGTATCCGTACACCTTGAGCCAGTAGTGGACGGACTGAGCCGCGTCAATGGAAACAGATGTCGTTCCCTCCTCCTTCCACACAAACAGAGACAAACATCGAGAGAATCTCCTGGATCAGATCTAGACATTTACTGGTCTCTGTGGATTCCGGGTCAAGAAGCAAGTCCTGGACTCTGGACGTGAACCTGGACTTTTACCTGCAACGTGCAAGACTGAAACGACAGTTGATGTTAAATGAAGTGTTGTGCAGGTTTCCACGCGCTGCTGCTGCAGGGGCGCTCTCCTTCCCTGTGTCTGCCGCCGTGGTGCTGGTACCAACAGTAACTTCAGGTCTTCAGGTCATTAAGGTTGTTATAACACAATCAAATCATTAAATCTTCTAGATCATTTGTGAGCTAATAAAGCATCATCACAGCTTTATTTTGAAAGGTGTCAGCTCACTCCACATGTAGCTTAGGAAAATTAAGTGACGTGAAGAAAACCGTTCCACTTTGTGTTTTTACTAATTTAGTCTAAATGTAGAGAAAACTACAATAAAACAAACGCAAGTAATCGGTTTGCGTGAGGTCAGTGACGGATCGGATCCAATTGGTTCCCTCCCTGCTCACGAGCCTCCGCTCAGTGTCACGGTTCTGGGGAGACCGTCGCACCTAACGATGATCTGGAGGAAACCGAAATCTTTATTGAACTGAGGACTAACCTGACATGAGCAGACCCAGTCTCACCCAGTTCTCACTGGTCGGTTCCGTCCTGTGGTTCTGGACTCTTGCGGGATCAGGTAGGTCTGAGAGGAGGCGACCAGCCGGAGGTTTACTCCGACCCCGATGTCTGAAGGAATCCCTCCAGGACACGCTCGTCCTGCCCCGAGAGACGCAACGAGAATCAAGCCAGCGTCAAACATTCACATTAGACACATTAGACACGTCACATACTGATGCGTCAGCAAACCACTACCTGGTTTAAACTGCTATCAACTAACTACGCTGCGTCTCCACCTAGAGACTCGGTTTAGAGCAATGTGTGTAACATCATCGTCAGAGACTGGACCCCAACGTGTCATCATTACGCCTGCGCGTATTAAAGATCACAGCGAAGGCGACGCACTCATTACTGGTAATAACATACTAGAGAAATTCTCCTACCGATCCCAGCCAATAGAAAAACGCTCTTCCTCCTCCCAGTAGGTCTCTTCCTCCAGCGGCGTCGGGGACTTGGTCCCAGCCCTCCGTTAACT
The DNA here is from genome assembly GCA_030770545.1 of Macropodus opercularis. NCBI lineage: Eukaryota > Metazoa > Chordata > Actinopteri > Anabantiformes > Osphronemidae > Macropodus > Macropodus opercularis. The sequence goes on along the minus strand of CM061098.1, from coordinate 19,713,883 downwards.
GGAACATGTTCATCCATGACGCATCTGATCTGGACGCACCTCAACGACGTCACACCTGTAGAGAAACACGATGGTTCTGTTTAGAACGGACCTGCTCACGGACGGCTGTGCGGACCGGATGATCAGAGCCAGGCCCGTTCTTTGTCTGCTGGATGTGTGAGTCACGGACATCGCCTGATTATGAAACACACAAACCCCCATAACGAGAAAAATATTAAAAACCAGCAAGAAAAACACATGAAAAAGTGAAATGAACTGAATCGGATTCCATTTGGTGCCGAGCGTTTAGAGCAGACGACGCCGTCTATTTCTGAGCTGGTTTCATTAACACAAGTTTTATTTATAATAAACAGAAGTTTCATTACAGCATCAACGTAAGTGACAATGGGTGAGATTTTTATGCTGCGTAAAAGAACTAAAAGCGTTTGACACTTCAAAACCAAAAATACAGCGATTTGCACAACACAAACTCCATGAGGCCTGTTTCACACGACAGAAAGCAGCTTTTCAATTTTACACTGGGTGAACTGTCGACTAAATGATCACAGTGAAACAAGAAAGCGAAGAAATACTCAAGTAGAACTAAATCAGCTATAGGATCCTCACCTAATGAATATTTAAAACCTCTAAATAATTCAATCATCTAATTCTGTATGAATGTTTGCGTCGTGTGTTGCCATGGAAACATGCGCGCTACCGTGCAGCTTTCAGGGAGACGCTGACCTTGATGTGACCTTCACGTCCACTCCTGCCATGACTACCGAGACCAGCTCACAAACCAGGACCAGCGCTTCACAGGCAGGACGTCGCTGTTCCGGGATCAGATCTCCGGAGGAAACGCCTCACTGCAGCTGACGGGGGTCAAGGTTCAGGACCAGGGCAGATTCCAGTGCTTGACCAGCACCAGAACCAGTAACAAGGACTCATTTATCAACTTAAAAGTGTCCGGCGAGACAAACACACAAACAATTGTAGGAATCTAAATAGTTAAGTAGTAGTTAAAATAGTAGTTGAAAGCTTAGATAGTAGGATGCATGCAGAAAACAGAACAAGCCGATTGCATTAAAGTATAGTTTGAAACACACACATCAGATTTAGAGAATAGTAGAGACACCAGATGCACCCAGACACGGCAGAAAATAAGATAAGTAGGGAGTGAAACATGTGAATGTCTGTAGAAGGAATGTGCTTGGATCCATAGGTTATGGGACCACAAAGCAACGGAGGAGATAAGACACCAATAAACCAGCCATGGAGACGAACACCAGACCACGGCATCAGGATCCTGTTACACCACAGAAAGATGCTCTGTCCAGCATAAAAGTGTGGGTCGAGGGACAGACAGTGTCAGTCAGACTTCGTGCCCTGACTATATGCTGTATAGTATAGGGACAGACTGACCCAGGCCTGTACATTATTATTCTTCAAGTTTGAAATAAAAGTAAGACTGATTTTTATCAGACGTTTCTCCTCATCATTCAACGAACGCGCAGAGCTGGGATTGGGAGAGCAGCTCAACACTATCTGACATCATTTGTGACGTACTTTGTGCCGAACGTCAAGATCTTTCATTCTCCAGCTCCAGTCTCCAAAGTGAAGCTTCTGCGTGTGTGTGTTTACACAAAATAAAGCCACTGAACGATAGGTAGGTAGGTTTTACTTCCACTGAGTAAAATAATCCTCATTAATTCAAAGCTGCGTCAATCCATTTGTTTGTAAAGTCCACCTGGAGCAGGTAGGAAACTGGATGAGCTGCAGCTGAACCTGGACTCAGCTGGTCCACCACCGCCCTCCACAGCACAACCACAGCCCAGCGGACTGAACAGCCGCTCTGCTACACCCGCAGCTCTCTGCTACGCTCACACGATGCTACCGATGTGGACGACAGCTGCACCGTCAGCAGCACAAACGGGAGGAGAGCCTGGGTGAGCGTTCGATGAATCTCACAAGGCCCAGAAACTACACACGTCACTGTATTACATTAATATTTGTGTTGCATCATTTCAGTTTCTATCAGTGGCTCCAGCAGTGACAGCACCATCCCCTGCACCGTCTCCAACTCTCCACTGATCAGCCTAATCTGGAGACTCAACCACAGTCGCATGGTCCCGAACCAGACCAGCGTCGGTCACACAGCGTCTAAGGAAGCAGCGCGTGAAGAGAAGCGTCACGGTCAGGCAGCCTCACGCTACGGGACACGTCTTCACATCAGGCGGGACTATAGGCTGTGGACTCAGCAACACGCGTATGACCACCACCTTGCAAAGCACATCATGACCAGGCTTCATCAAATCTAGACGACCTCTGTGATGCTTTCTCCATCAACTGGTCTCCACCCTACAGGCCAGTCTGCTCTCAGCACAGCAGCTGTGTTGGAGTCAACGACTACACCGAATGAACAATGTGCATTTCAGTACCACGGTACAAATACACGTCGAGGTTGTTCTGAGGGTTTTTCTTTGTGTTAGCAGGACGTTAATAAAGCTGTCAATCAAAGGTCGGACTTGAGAGGGAAACTAAATGTTCGTCCTCCCGCATCTCTGCAAATCGACTTTTCTGTGACGTCCCAGCCTTGGAAGCATCTGAGTACTCACATGGCGGCGGGTCAAGGTCACAGTCCAGGCTGCTCCTCGTTGCTGTGCCCGGTGTAGCTGCGAGGCTACCGGCTAGCTGGCTAGCTATCTAGCCAGCTAGCCGGTTAGCCCGAACAGCTGGATCAACGACACCTGCCTCTTCATGGTCACGTTCAGGGTTAATGGCCGTCAACAGGCTTCTGCTGTGTTCAACTTCATGTTGCGGTGGCTACAACAACCGCAACACAGCTGAAAGCGGAAACTCTGGTCCTCGGTCATTATCAGCGTCAACTATTAGCCTGCGTTGTCGGAACTCGTCTTCCCGCCCACAGCCAATCACATTACAGAAGCACTGACGTGACGCTTCAATCCCCCAATCACGTGTCAGAATACCGCTAGGGGGCTGTGTATGTGGCGGCAGCATTCACTGCAACCAAACTACTACTCTGGGCTTTGTCCCACTCTTTTGGCCTGACTCTCTTCAAAGAGTCGGCTCGTCGTTGAATATATTATCTATTATATTTGAGCCTAACTTAGCAACTGTGAACGGTTTGCGTGTTTCTGAACATTTGTTTATTCTGCGTTTTCATAAAAGCCTTGTTTTTGCGCAGTGTGGAGGCAAAAACCTGTAGGAACCGGTGAATGAATCAAAACCCAATCAAAGTTGTCTTTGTGTTGTCTTTTACTCTTGCAAGAAGAGAAGTACACAGAGTCAGTGCAAAGCTGTCCTGCCTGAGTGTAACTCAGACTCATCAGCCCACAACTAAGGGTCAGTCACTGTCTTGTACCAGGGGGAAAGTGTAACAGAAACAAAGTAAATCAAAGTTCTGCTGCCGTGCTCTCACCATGGCCCCATGTCGTAAACCAATTTGAACTAGACAGTGTCTCCCCACCTAGCTCGAAAGCTTACCTCCCTTTCTCAAGGCAGAAGAGAAGGCTCGTTGTTCTCAAACATTTCTGTAAGCAGGTATATAACTCACTCTATGATTACTTCACTTAGTACAGATAAAAGCCAATACATATGAGGATATATCAAGTAATATGCATCACAGTTCTGTCACATATAGTAAAAATTCCATTACACGCAGTCACTACTGTTTCACATTTGAACCAGAAATACCAGAAGCCACAGCTTGGACGGGCCTCAGGGATTATCGGTCCTGTTTTTGAGGAGACTCTCTCTGAGGGACTGACGTCTTCCTAGCATCACCTTAACCGGTCGTGGGTAGACTGAAGCCTTTTTGGCCATTTTTTATAGTACGTATTCATCTTTGCAATGCCGATACCTTGAGGGCAATATTTCGTCCACGTGGCTCGCGTTGGAACGGCAGTGAAGTACCCTCGAAGCCTCGGCCTCCCACCGTTTCAGTGGGTCTTCAGCTCTTTGGATGAGAGGCTCCTCGAGACGGGACCTCGCCTCCAGTACAGCATCAACTCTGGGATTTCGCCTTCCAGTGTCTCCGGTTGCTCCGCGCAGCAGACGCCTGTGGTTCCTTGCTCCTTCTTCGTCAAAGCTCACTGGCTTTTCAGGCTGCTCTGCAGATGAGACTCCAGTCCCAGCGTGTGAGCCCCAGCAGCCCCAGCAGCTGACAGGCTGCTGGGGCTGCAGTTATTCCTTGCAGTCTCACTTTTTACCCCGTGGGTGCAGGGCAGTGGTTTTGGAAAGCGCAGCGTTGTTCTCCATTCTCAGAAACGTTGTGTCCATGGATGAACAGGGCGGTGGCCTGATCCTTTGCTTTGTCCACTGTCACACTCCGTTGGTGAGGCGGTTACCCGCTGTCGACCTGGCAGAGAGGAAGCGGTGGAGGCTGTGACATAGCTGAAAACATGAACATTTGGCTTTGTGGTAAATTGCTCTTTTGTTAATTAATGAATAATTTGCCTGTTGTAGAAAGTATCGTGACTGTGCCTTACGTTGTCCCAGGGTTTGTCCTGTTGCTGCCGGCTTCCTCTTGTCGTGTCGTTGTGGTGGAAAAAGTCCATGCATAATTAGTTCATTTGTAGTGGAATACATATGTAGCACATATACGTGTGGTTCAGGCTAAAGGGTAGATAGAGTAATAGAGTAGAACAGGTCCTGTCTAGGCTGTGCAGGCTTGCTGGCCTTGGGTCCGAAGACAATCTGGCTCTTAGACAAAACAGTTGTTGGTATGAAATCTCCACATTGTGACGCTTGTTCAGGGTTTCAACCACCTCCCTAGAATGAGACGGGGGAGATGTGAGCTGTGCTGGGGGACACAGCCAGCGTCTCCCAGGCTCCGTCCTTCCCCACTTCCTGTGAGCGTCTCCCTGCAGGAGAGAGAGGTGACTTTGTTTGCCTGCCTTTGCATATTTCTCATTCATGTTTGATTATTTGAACCTAATGCTGCCTCGGCTTCAATTCCTCTGAGTTGGGACGTCTCTGACCACTACGTTGTCTCTCTCTTCTGTACCCCCTCAAGGCGGATGTTCGCCACATTGGGCCTGGCTCTGCTGGAGGCAGAGTATATTGCTTTTAATATCTCTATAAACGTCTATATATTAAGATTAGAACTTACTGATTGATTGCATTTAAACGCTTCGCTGTGTTTGATCTCAAACCTTGCTTGTAAAGTGCCTTGAGACAACTGCTGAAACAATGAATAACTCATTTACTGACCCTTCATTTACATGCTATCCAATGTGTGACCTGCAGCAGAGGAGGACGTCTGGAGGCGGTAGGTGATGGCTGGACTAGTGAAACAAGAGCTTCTGTGCGACTCAACCACATGCCTTTTAAGAGAAGAGAGGACATTTTATTGTCACTGCAACATGCACGACAAAAACATCAAGTGTCAAAGTGCAGCAGTCATCCATCCATTCAGCATCAAAACAAACCACGTAAACTACAGGAGCAATTGAAAAGACAAACAAATCAGCTCGTTTAAAGGGGCAGGTTGAAAACAACCGTGAAATACTACTCGACACATGTACAGGGCCCAGCGTTGCACGGCCCACGATCTTCCAGACGCGTCCATCGCCCCTGGACAGCTTTCGTCTGAGCCGCCATGTGCTGATGGAGCAGGTCGTGATGCTCTGTGGAGGACCTGTGGGAGGTCAGCGGGAGTCTCTTGTTGTACATGTCAAGTCAAGTCCTCCTTATCCGGTACTGTGTCACTTGTACCTTGACCTCTGTGTGAAGCTCACACGCTGGGACTGGAGTCTCATCTGCAGAGCAGCCTGAAAAGCCAGTGAGCTTTGACGAAGCTGCGGGGTCGGCTCACAGGTCGCCTGCCACCAGGACGTCACTTGGAGCGTGGGGAGAGTCCGACTCTGTGCTTCTTCCAGTCTGGAAGCCAGGCTCCACATACTCCAGACCAAACCAGCATCACTACCACTGCTTCGCGCCTCCTGCGTCGGACCCTCCCCCAGCTCAAACCCGTCGCTAGCCCTGCTGTCTGGAAACACCCAGAGCTCTCCCCGTGCTGCCAAACATCACAGCAGCCTCCAGACCAGCTTGGAGCAGCAGACGCCCTCTCGGCTTTAAAACCAGGCTGATGTAAACGCCCTGAAGACGGAGGAATTGAAAAGACGACGACGACCTTTCCTCGGCTCAGCGTGTAGTGAGCGAGGGAAGGGGCGCAGCGCGGCCTTCAAAGACCTCCGTAACTTAGAGCTCTCTTTGCTGAACTCACACACACTGATTTGTTCCAATCCTACTATTATGCTCAATACTGGCACAAACAAGCAGAAAACCTTTTGTTATCCTGGTAAACATCAAACTACTAACAAAATGTAACGCGATGGTTCCAGATGGTCCTGGTCGCTCTGATCCATCCTAGTGAAGCTGCTGTAGACTCAGATGCTCCTTCAGAGGCTGAGCTGAGCATCTTGCCTTGATGAAGGAACCAGCCTGACTCAGTCCTGGCTCCAGCTCCAACCTCAGCCTCACGGCGCCACCTACTGTCCACAGTAGAGCACAGTCCTGCACCCACACAGCAGACTACTCACATTAAGGAAACATGCGACTGACAGTTTGTTACCCACCTTCTTTCTGGACCAGCGGCGCTAAAAGAACCTGAAATGAATGAATCAATGATAAGTTCAGCATTTGAACTCAAAATGTGCTTCTATTTAGCACACGTACTATATACGGTTTCACTTCCGTACCAGTTTGAGTTCTATACCACAACGGACAGAACGTGACGCTTTTCGTGGACGTTATAAGTGGAACGCAAACACATGAAATGAGTGACGGTGGCAGCGAACAGCAGGCACCCGAGTTAGTTTTGGCTGCAACACTTCACAAAGGGCTCGGTTAGGCTCTGAAATGACTCGTGGCTCTGATTGCAGTAGAACCTGGGATGAATGAGTGAATAATACAGTGAATGTGAATAACCAGTGAATCCCAAGCCTTGAATCCTCGCCACGAGGAGTTTCCCAGCACCTGGGTGACCTCAGCTTGGGCGATGACGAGCGAGAACCAGCTCCTCCGAGCGCGAGGCCACGGCTCTGAAGCGGTGACGGGTGGCGTGTGCTCCTGCTTGGCGGAGAGTTCCTGTCCCTGGTGGAGGAGTGAAGGATGTTCCCCACCGAAGGAGTGAGCACATGGTGGAGCGTGGGCCCAGAGCGTGGACAGCGGTAGTGGAGTCGCTGTGTCCGTCTGCATTCACAGCTGCCACTAGAACTCGGTGTGGCCTTCAACGTGGCTCTGAGCTGAGCTGCCGGTAGCTTTTCGGAGGCCGGTGACTCGGACGGACTCGTCCTCGGCAGCAGAGGTGACTCGTGGTCGTCCTGTCCTGGCGGAGGAAACAGTAAAATAAGAAACTGTGAGCCACTAGTGCAAACTTCAGCTAAACAACAGCAGCAAAGTAGCTGAATGTGCCAACATTTACTAGAAGAAAAGCAGCAAAGTGCAGAGTCTCTACATGAGCCTGTGTTACAGAGAGGATCAGCTTGTGAGGGTGAGACGACCGCTGGGCCAATGACTCTGGAGCCACTTCTAACAAAAGCAGCACATGAAAAGGAAGGCGATGGCACCGCTGCACAATCCTGCAGATGAGCCGTGGTTCTGTACTGGTTCTGAAGCAGATGTAACCAACGCCTTGACACACAGCGGCCAATTGGTTACTCACTGGGCTCTTTTCCCAAGGAGGAGCGGAGGAAAGAAAAAGAATATCACACTCATATGTTTAACTGAACCAGTGCGATTTCTGGCATTTAATTATGTAGATGCAACATATTTATAACATTCAGAAAATAAAACATTCAGAGCTCTGATAAACAAAATGCAACCACATGGCAAGAAAATAAAACAAAGTCCATCTACCCGGGTAGTGTGTTTTAAACACTGCAGTTCCCACGATCCGCCCGTCGAACCGCCGCTGCTCAGCTATCGCTGCGCAACTTCCAGGCCAACGTTACTTCGACCCAAGTACTCAGAACATTCCAGTTTAAGACCAAACAGAACCTGGGCCTTTAGTGCCACAAACTTTTCTTTTCTCAGCCAGACCCAAAATCGGACCCTCATCCATGCAGTCGCCTTCTCATCCCTGGAATGTTTGACAGAAAACCCTATAGATTGTATCGAACTTATCCTCAACAGGCCAATTCTGCCACCTACTGGTGTAACACACGCAAAAAACTAAATCAATATTCTTCATCATTTAATGTGGGTTACACAGAGACAGGATGAAAGTGTCAGCGGCTGGAATGAAACAACACATAGATATTAACCCAGGTTATGGGGCGAGAAGCAAAAGACGCTGCATCAGAAAGGTCTCGTTCAGGACTTGGTGTAAGTGTCTGGAAGCACCAAATAAAGCCCCATCAGTAGCACGTGTCAGCATCAGGTGTAATGACCTTTAACCTTCCCAGGCTGGCTGACAGACATCGTCCCTCCAGTGAGTCCTGGTCTTCCTCTGGGCCTCCTCCGGCTCCTCCTGCGACAGATGAACCTTAGTCTTAGTCTGGCCCGTCGCCCAGGACCCGTTTGTCATGGGAGACCCTGCCGGGGGCATTTAGCCCAGACAGCACAGCTGCTAGAGTCACACGGGCACACGAACTCCTCCACCGCGATAAGGTGTCGGTTCAAGGAGGAGAAGAAAAAAAACGGAGAACACAAACGTTAGTGAGGTCAACCTAACATCACATGAACAGTATATCGAGACAAGTTCAATAAAAAACTGATACTTGCCTTCACTAACCCATCACAGATCTCAACTTAATACATTCAACTTAAGTAAACCTAAATCAATTGAACGCAAGTTATCTTAACCTAACCTGTTACACAGAAACCTAATCTATATTACTACTATTATAAGTCTAGACAAAACGAGTCCAGCGGTGGATGTGCAGTCGCAGCAGCAGGAACCTTCTTCAGGTCTCTCACGCTACTCCTCCACGCTTCGACCTCCCAGGCCAAGACTCGCCTGACAGGTCTCTCACTAAACTAGTCAGAGTCCTGTCATCAGTCCAGCCTGAGCAGTGAAGACCCGTCCAGTGTGTCCAGGGTGTAGAGCATCTGAGGCCCGTCGAAGTCGAAATCACGGGTTTCTCCCAAATCAATTACTGTAAAGTTCGTTGGGCTCGTTTGATTAAAGCTTGGTAACATTTAGACCAACTTTCCATTCAAACCTTTCTGGTTTTCAGGAATCTCTAGTTTAGTGCATGTTTTCAAGTCGCCACCAGAACTGATCAGAAACTTACACTGACGGGGGAGAAGGCCCGGACTATACCCCCAACCTGGCATCACACACTGGGACCATCACAAAAATGGTCTTTTTTACTGGGATGTCGGTCAAAACCAAAGAACAGTCTGCCCCCTAGCGGTAGCAAGGAGCCACGCATTTAGATTGCGTAGCATGCAATGACGAGGAGCGTAGCCCTGGGAACTGGCAAAGTAGAAAAAGCAACATGGACCAACATTTGAATATTCCAATATAATTTATGGCTTTCTGAAATATACTAAAAAAGAAATACAAATATTGACAGGGTGGCCCAAATGTTAAACGATCAGCGACCTCAGTGTAACTATGACCACAAAACAGTCTTGTTTCCAGGAAGCACATGTACATCTCCGTCACTGCCTTGGGCAGCTCCCCTCCCCCTCTGGTTCTCAGCAGATCCAGCAGAAGACTGGGATGTGACACATGATGCGGAGGCTTCGTGAGGTCTTGACGTGGGAGATGGTGGTTGTGGCCTGCTGCTCATCTCTGAACCTCTTCATGAAGTACTCCTCCTTCTGTGGGTCAGTGAACCCTCTGACCTCTGTCACCACGTCAACACACTCAGGAGGGATCTGATTGGCTGCTGAAAGGATGTGAATGCAGATGTGCGAGCCTCCATGCTTGCTAGCGCGTGGGGAGGCCTGGCCACAGAAAACGAGTTGTCTCTAAGGCAGGCAGAGAACTCTCCCCCCAGATGTTTAGGGAGCGTGTTTTGATCCCTCAACCTGCATCGGCCCAAATGCAAAGATTTGTGATTACCAGAAATTGTTTTGTCTCAATAGCTTTGGTTACCGGGTCGCAATGTTTTGCCCAAATTCTTTCGCTCTACAGGCCAGACGTCCTCGCAGCCGCCAAAGGCCAGCAAGCGTCCTGTACAATCATATTCCCTGGAAATGAACAAAGCCTGAACAAAATGCATCCTAAGCCTACTAACATATGCTAATGTTTTCCACTACATTAGTATATTATGCTCATATTTATTTGCATACCTCTGATTATTAGAATATGCTCATCTATGCCCATCTATTGTAAATCCCTCATTACAGTTTAAAACCTGTCCATTGCATATCCATTTGTAAATATTATCCATATCAATATCCCAAAACCGGCAAATGACTGAAACATTAATGAACATGAAAATCTTTCCGTAGAGGTCGATCTTCGCATCCACGTACGTGTGTGAGCAGGTCTCCTCCAGCATGAACCATATTACAAACAAACATAACTCACGCCTCACATGTGACAGCTACAGTCCTGTGTGTAGATGAAGGGGACGCCTTACAGTCTTGCAGGAACTGCTGAGGTCTAGCGTTGTGTTGCATTAGGAACCCATCTCATCTCGGTACCTAATGGCAGTCAGGCTACCTGTGGCGAGCACATGGAGGGCTGTGCGGCCCCCCAAAGAAATGCCACCCCACACCATTACTGACCCACCGCCAAAGCGGTCATGCTGGAGGACGTTCTCCACGGCGTCTCCAGGCTCACGTCTGTCACGTGTGCTCAGTGTGAACCTGCTTTCACCTCTGAAGAGCACAGGGCTCCAGTGGCGAATGTCCAACGTTTACCATCCAACCTGACAGAACTGCAGAGGATCTGCAAGGAGGAATGGCAGAGGATCCCCAAATGCAGCTGTGAAAGAATTCCCCAAAAGACTCGTGGCTGCATTAGCTCAAAAGGGTGCTTCTACTAAATACTGAGCAAAGGGTCTGAATACTTATGACCATGTGATATTTCAGTTTTTCTTTTTTAAGAAATCTGCAAAAATTCAGTGTTTTTCTGTCAATGTGGGCGCTGTGTGTACATTAACGAGGAAAAAACGAACCTAAATGATTTTAGCATATGGCTGCAATATAACAAAGAGTGAAACATTTAAGGGGGTCTGAATACTTTCCATACCCACTGTGTGTGTATATACATGTACATAAACTATAAATTTATAAAACTTCTTTGTTTTAAGTTTTTTTTGCATGCACTTACCTTGCTCATGGCTGCCTAGTCAGCTTCGGACTGATGGGATGTCCTCCTGGGATCCTCTCCTCCCTCTCATGATGCTTAGAAGCACCTAAAAAACAAATATCACTTAGGAAGACAAAGTAAATAAACAACCTCAAAAGGAACCAAACCATCTCTGTAAAACTGCATAAAACCAATCAAATACAACATCCTGGCTGATTGGGCTTATTTGGTGATATGGCACAGACCCCTGCCTGCCAGTGCAACTTGAACCACAGCTCTGGTCTTTTTAAAATAAAACCACATTTCAAACCTAACCTAGCCAGTTGCCGGGGGCCTGTGCCCCTCACCGTCCATTAAAGCCCTCTGTTTAACATTTAACATCAAATAACCCTCAGCTTCATCTCTATGTCATATGTAAAACAAAAGAAGCATGTTTGACCCACCAGAATCCACCAGCAGCCTCTCCTTAATCCTGACCAGCATATTTGGCAGCAGTCTACTTCTTTAGTTTGGATTTCTGATTCCATTGTAGCTTTCTCATCTCAACCCCTCTGTTTAACTAATTTTAATACATTGAAATATTGGAATCTTAAACTTCAAATCGAATCCCACCTGTCACTGACAACCACTTCACCTATACATTAGTAACTCCTCTGGGATTGTCTGAACTAGCCACGTAGAAGAGGGACAGGATAGGCTTCAACCAATTACAGGGGAGAACAAACATTGGAGGGAGGAGCTAGTTCACCCTCCCAATGTTTCATCTACCCCTCTGCTCAGTTCCTGGAATCAACCCCCTCTGAGGAAGCAGTTCACTGCCAAACGTTAGGGCCAATTAAGCTGAATTAGGCTTAAATCTTGGGATCTGTCCTCCCTCTTTTTATATCAAATTTGACTTGCATGAATAACACTGACGTGTCTGGTCACAATAGGCGTTTTCATTTTTTAGAAAAATTGGCGATCAAATAAAGTTTGGAATTTCAACAGCTCAGACGTCAGTCGGGGATCTGCCAACGGGTCCACATTTGATAATCACTCACTACCAACTTTTACTCACCGGCCACGAAGACGAATTGACGCTCTGTTAAAAGAGATTCGTTTTAAACACCATCTTCTCCGAGTCGCCAGGATCGAGCTTCTACCACCACAGGCCCAGCGAACACCGGGATTTCCCACACGACCACGTCTTCCCTCCACAGATCCAAGACAGCCTACTTCAGCTTTCCAGGGACTACAGCACCTTTAGAAAGTAGGGAAAGTTACGATAACAGAAATACTCAGGACCAGCACAACCAGGAACGCAAACAGAAGAGAACGAACAAAACCTCCCTCCTCCCAGACGCCCCACACAGAACTAGATCAGGCCACCAGATCGCTCTGTACAAATTATTTCAAATTAATGCAAGCGGTCCATCATAAGAACATTATTGCTAAAGCTATCGGCACCCAGATGCCGCCACAGGGAACGTTCAGACACGTCCGGAAACTCACCGGCTTCATTAAACCCTCCTCCCCCCCAGAACAAGTCAGAGACGCTGTGGAAAGAAACGCGGATGCAGAATAATTTCTGCGTCCTGCAGGACCACTATTCTAATATTATCTCAGATTATGACCACTTACCGTTAAGATAGCAGTTAGCTGGGCCCAGAAACGCTACAAGACCAGACTGACCCAGTCCACACCGGTGGGGAATGATATTTACATCGATATGGAGAAGAAGAGGAGCGGGAGTGAGGACGGCCCCCAGCCAATCAGCCCAAGAAACCAAATACGAGCACACGAGCCCCATCCAGCTCTCATCCAGGGTCCGAAGCGTATAATTACACCAACTACAATGGTAGAACGACCCCGTCTGACCCCACTCAAACCACCTCCACAGGTTGCTGGGATGAGGCCGCCTCGGTTCACACGCGCTGTGTGAGCCCCACACGGGAGGCGCACGGGCCCGACCAGCACAAAGCCAGAGTAGGCCGCAAAATCAGAGGCAGAAAAGCCACCTGGTTCCTCGGTGACTCCAACCTCTCCCGTATACCCGCCCGCAAATAACAACGTCCAAACTGACAGCTACCCTGGCGCCGCATTCTATCACTTTCAAAAAATCCTGGACAAAACAGCAGAGCACCCCTCCGTTAAGCTGCTGCTCCTGTCTGTAGGCATAGACAACAGGGATCAGGACCCACACAAAACCTCCATAAAACAGTTACGTCAGATTTACAGGAGGGCACAGTCCGTTTTTCCTAACCAGGATTGCGTTCCCACTCATTCATTACTCGTCGCTCCTCCCTCCAGCGCAGCAGAATAATCTTAATATCATTAATGACTTTATCTCCAGCTACTGAGACCGCTGCTGAAGGACCAGGTCTGCACAGCGAAGGACGACGTGCACTGGACAGGAAACAGCCCGATGCATGCAGATACATTTATAATGTGGTCACAGCCTAACCAGGATTTTAACGGGGACCCACCGGGCGCGGTCCATCGAGACCCCCGGCTGGGATCCTACGACCCTAGAACCCCACAACAACTTTGTGGCAACCGTCGCCCCCCCACCTCCACTGACGCAGCTCACCTTCAAGCGTCACTTTCCCACGGGGACCCCGTCTCACAACCCTAGTCGACCTGTCCTGGGGCTCCCCCTCTGATAGTCTCAACCTCTCCAAGTGAGGCTCAGATACGCCTGTTAGAGAGGGGCCTCACGTTCATTCCCACTCCAAGCACTTTTGACCCTTACCGGTACCACAGACGGGTCAAACTACTAGATTGCTCTGAGGATAACCACTCGGAAGCAATGCCCTTCTCCCTGCTGTCTAATCGGGAACCACCCTGGGATGAGCTGAGTGCACAGACAAAGATTCTCATTCACCGTGACGTTGACGGTCTGAACCGCTACGTTCCTCCGCTGGACAAAAGAGACCGATCCACGGCGGAGGATAAAAGAGCAATTACAGGGTCAGTCAACTTCAATATCATAATTAATCCGGCCGATAAGGGCTCAAAAATTGTCATCACGGATTTACAACAATATGCCCTGGAAGCCCATAGACAATTAAACACCACTAGGTATAATAAAGCCATAGACGGCAGCATCCAGAGCCAAACGCAGGCGCACATCCGAGGCATTGTTCAAAAACTCTACCATGACGGGTTTATTCGGACCAGATCCACCGCAACAGACAGTTCTATCTTCTCCCTAAAATCCACAAGGACCCACTCCCCTGGACGGTCCCCCACGCGATCCCTCCCGGCAGACCCATAGTCTCCGACTGCAGCAGCGCCACTCACAACATCTCGCTGTGCATAGACTTCTCCTTAGGTCCGCTCTCCTGCAAACATCCCAGTTTCCTCAAAGACACGTACCACTTTCTAGACAGGATTCGCCCTTTGACGCTGTCGAGACATTGACAGCTTATATACAAACATCAACACGGAGCCGTCCAGCAGATCTTTACTCCATACCCGGACCACAGCAGACCGGATGCAGACATCTTCTAGAAATATGCCTTCAACACAATGACTTCGAGTTTGATAACAAGCAACACTTACAGGTGGAGGGCACGGCGATGGGCCACAGGTACGCCAACATTCATATGAGCCAATGGGAACGCGAGGCACTAGAACAAAGCCCAGTGAAACCTACCGTCTACCTCCGCTTCCTGGATGACATCATCGGCATCTGGGAGCACGGGAAGGAGAGTTTTTATACATTCACTGACACGTTGAATAACCACCACCCCTCCATCAAGGTTAAATACGATCTACACGCTGATGAAGTAAACTTTTTGGACACACAGATGAGGAAAATTAAAAATGACTCACCCGTGTTTACTTCAGACCAACAGATACACACGCGCTACTCCATAAAGCCGGTTATCATCCGAAACACACATTTAAAGGCATAGTTCAATCACAAATCATCCGGTTTCATAGAATCTGCTCGAGGGAGGCGGATTCAAACCAAGCCATCTCCACTTCATTCCTGAGAGCAAGAGGGTACGAGGAGGTTTTTGGGACGCGTTAAAAAGCAGACGCTATCATCTCTCTCCCCCCTCCGCTGCTCTGTCTCTCAGCGGAGCCACAGAGCGGCGACCACAGGGAGAGAAACACAGAATGGAGCCTACAGAACTCGTCCCCTTGGTCACAACCTACTCCAGACCTCGTCCTTACCTACAGAATCTGTGGCAGAACAACTTTATAACAATTATGGCTGACCATGATCAATTTCAAAACTACAGTGTAATCTAAGAGATTTATTAGTCAGAGCTAGGTTTTGCAGGCACACAGTTACTGGAAATCGGGACGGGCACGGGGCTTTCAGGCAAGAGAAATTCATTTTTGATCCACACGGGGGCGCAGGAGCACCTATTAACGGTGAGTTCAGCATCCACAGCTCCAACCTGGGCTACTGCATCATCTGCCAAACCTGTGGAAAGATGTACGTGGGTGAAACAGGAAAAACACTTTTTACCAGACTCCAGCAACACATCCGCAGCATGAAGACGGCCAGATTATCCACTCCCTTGGTACAGCACTTCCAAACACACCCCCTTCACCATCTCACAATCACTGGCCTCCAAGCATCCGCCACGTGGACGGGGGGCCAGCGCAGGAGGCAGGAGAGGCTGTGGATGGAGAAATTGAAAACTGAAACTGAAATTCCTTCAGCTTTGAACATTTAATAAATACATCTAATACACAAGGAATACATAGATTATCATAACTGAATGGAGGAACTGAGGAACTGGAAAATAAAAATGCATGATTGTAGAGATGGGAGTGTGTTTCTTCCTAGGCAGTAAGTAAGTTCAACAAACAAACAAACAAACATTTGTTTTAAATATATATCTTGCCTGTATTACCTGTTGTGTGTCTCTGGTCTGTCCTCAAGCTTTGGGCTCCATTTCAGCCCCCAATTCATTCTCCTTACCCTTCATCCTTCACTCCACTGCCTAATTAACACTTTTAACCCCATCCTGACTTTTACTCTTGCCCCTATCCTATCCCCCACCTTTCCTAATCCCAACCTCCCTCCACCCTATCCCTCATCCCATCCTAACCCTGTCCCCCACCCTTTCCTAACCTCCCTCCACCTTATCCCCCACCCTAATCCTAATCCTAATCTCTTTTTCTCCTCACCAACCCCGTCCTTTTACTGCGCCCCCTACCCCACTCTAACCCTCAACCTAAACACCCTCCCCCTCTGCTTGAGGGAGCTGGCTTATAGGGAAAACAGAGAGTTGGCTGCACACAGATATGCACGCACAGACAACCAGGTCTACCTGTGGCGCTGAGGGAAACCTGTTGATAGGAGAGTCCGAGTAGGTGTAGGTGTTTTTGTGTGTGTGTGTGTGTATATATGTGTGCGCACACATGTACATAAACTATATATTTATAAAACTTCTTGGTTTTAAGTATGTTTTCCATGCACTTACCTTGCTGATGGCTGCCTAGTCAGCTTCGGACTGATGGGATGTCCTTCTGGGATCCTCTCCTCCCTCTCATGATGCTTAGAAGCACCTAAAAAACATAGATCACTTAGCACTTAGGAAGACAACAAAGTAAATAAACAACCTCAAAAGGAACCAAACATCTCTGTTAAACTGCATCCATGAAATAAAATGCAACATCCTGACTGAATGGGCTTTTTGGTGATATGGCACAGACCCCTGCTTGCCAGTGCAAAAAAAACACATTTCAAACCTAACCCTAACCCTAAGAGGACATACCCTGGGACTTGATCACCCCAGGGGGCCGCCCTGAGGGGAGGGTGTCTAGTGGTAAATGGCCGAAACGCCCGATGAACCTAAGGTACACTACTGATGAGTAACCCTCACAATTTAGTCTAAGACAGCTTAGACCAAACTACTTAACCCTAACAATGAGACCTCAATGCCTAAACCTGTTGAGACTTTCTTGTTAGAAGACTGTTTATAAGAATAGTTAAAATATTAAAATGAACGGGTTAAAATCATACTGACAGTTAATACACGACAATAAGAAGAAAGGTTCATGTGTCAGTTACATATGTGATTAAAATAAACTGTGTCATAACGGTTGGTGAATTTCAGGGAAACTGACTTCATTTTCCCAAGATGCATTGCACCAGGAAAGGACACAGAAGAAGTTGATGTTCCAGTTTAGTAGCAGCTTTGATGCGCTAAGAAAGCACACGTTGTATTATACTCCCTTCTTTTTTTATTTTATTAAACGTCTAAACCGAAGCAGTGTCTCGCTTCGTTAGTCTTAGTTGCCAGGACGATAAATTCATAACAAAACCCAACCTCAGTCACCAACCTGGCACATTAGAAACAATTAACCTCAACCGTGGCTTCATCCTAACCATGAGATCCTTGTGCCTAACCCTAACTACAACAAACCCAACCTGGGAACTTGGAAAATGTCTCTAAGACCGAGAAGAATCAAGTAGAGAGGACCAAAAATTGGCAAAGCTTGCAAAAATTGCAGCTGTCTCACGGCCTCCTGGGGGCTGCAGAGGACGCTTTGACCATATGGAGAATTGGCAAAACACAAGAGTAACTCAAGTATCGAGGAACCTGAGCGACAAGCGTCGGCCCGTGCCTTCCCCTTGGCTCTCCACACCAAACTGCTCTACTCTAAAGGACAGAGCAGGGAGAGTCATTGAGAAAAAACTCACACACCCGACCCCTAACCCTAACCAGAGTGACGCTGAGAAATTAATCCATGCATTTGTTACCTCTAGGCTGGACGACTGTAACTCGCTGCTCATAGTTTGTCCCACTAACTCTTTGAAAAGCCTCCAGTTCATTCAAAATGCTGCAGCCAGAGTCTGACTGGACTCAGGAAGAGACGTCACATTTCTCCTACATGAGCTTCTCTGCATTGGCTCCCTGTCAAATCTAGGATAGAATTCAAAATCCTTCTCTTCACCTACAAAGCTCTTCATGATAAAGCTCCATCTTGTCTTAGACCTCATGGCTCCTTCTGCTCCAACAGAACCTTGCTTCTCAGAGCTGGTCTGCTGGTGGTTCCTAGAGTTTCTACCTGTAGAACGGGAGGCAGAGCCTTTAGCTCCAAGCTCCTCTATGTGGAACCAGCTTCCAGTTCAGGTTCTAGCAGCAGACGCCCTCTCTAGTTTGAAAACCTTTCTTTTTGACAAAGCGTATAGTTAGAGATGGTTGTGGTCGTTCAGGTGCTATAGACTTAGATGCTGGGGGACGTCCTTCATTCACTGAGCTCTTTTCGGTTTCTTCTATCCACTAACATGCCTCCATGTCCACATGTGACTAACTAGCTAAACTTTGGTTTAGTTGTGTCAGGTCTTAAACCTCACTTGTAAAGTGCCTTGAGATAACTGATGTTGTGAATTGGCGCTATATAAATAAAGTTGAATTTCAATTGAATTGAAGCCCTTTCTTCCTAGCGCTGTCACATAACACGAGGTAAGGACAGACGAAACGTTCTACATGTACGGAGCACAGCAAATGTCTTCATCGTAATATTAGGTAGCCTAGCTTAGCCTAGCCTAGCTTAGCTTAGCTTAGCGTAGATTGGCTAACAGAGCCTTAACTCTGGACGACCTAAAGTCACCTGGAAAGCGATAAAACAAAACAAAACAAAACAAAACAAAACAAAAAAAGCTCGGCTACAAAATCCGCCACTTGTCATGTCTCCAGCTGTTTAATAAAAATCTACCTGTTGCCTTCTCAGAGCGCAGACGCCATGCGCGCCAGTGCTGCTGCTGCTGCTGCTACTGCTTCCTTCTTCTTCTTCGTCGTCCTCCTTTGCTGCTGCTTCTTCTTCTTCGTCGTCGTCCTCCTTTGCTGCTGCTTCTTCTTCTTCCTCCTTTGCTGCTTCTGCTGCGGTGTTTAGCGCCACCTGCTGTATCGGACCCTCCCCCAGCTCAAACCCCGTCACTAGCCCTGCTGTCTGGAAACACCCAGAGCTCTCCCCGTGCTGCCAAACATCACAGCAGCTCCCAGGTGAGCAGCCTCCAGACCAGCTTCCCTCACCGTAACGTCTCTTTCCCTACGGTGACTCACAACACCCAGACTGAGAGGGCAAAGTCAAGCACATCTGGTTTTCCATCTGTTTCCTCGCTCCACCACGTCCACGTGTGACTGAGCTGGTCTCTCGTGTTTCTCTCTGTCCTCATCTACAGCTTTCGTCAGACTCAGAGCCGTGTGTCTCCAGCGTTCAGTCGCTGAGTGTCTGGATCGGGTAAGTGCAGCAGGTAAGAGGCAGCGGCTAGAGGAGGAAGAAGTCTAGGCTTCAGGTTCTGACCGGTTGCCCCCAGACTTCGGTCTGGGTGGGAGTCGGGATCCTCGTCTTGCGGTTGACCTCCCACCCAGGTCTCCTCTTTGTGCTCCCTCGACGTCAGGACTCGGTCCGTGACTGTCGACGACTGCGCCAGCTGTTTTATTGTGAAAGGACGCTAGCCAGCGAAGAATCCGTCGCTGCTCAGGCTGTAGGGTGAGACTGTAAATAACCTGCTTTGTGTTCAGCGAGGTGGTCACGCGTCATCGGAGCACTGGTGGCTCTGGTTCCTGCCAGTGAGTAGCATCACATTCCTCTTAGCTCCTGATTAACTTTCTGACAGTGTTCCTGCTTTATTATGGGTCAAATACAAGGTGTTGGCCGTTTGACGAGCTTCAGCCCTTTGACAGTGTCCTGGCACATCCACAAGCTTCACGTTCTTCCTTGAAGAGATGCGACCTGTTGTTTTTCTGTAGCTAGTTTGTTCTAGGACTGCTGAACCAAAATCCTTTAAAAGAACGCAGAGCAACCGAGAGCAACTTCTGTCAATGACTGTACATCTGTAAGTTCCCCAGTAAACCTGGGGATTCCTGAACACATTAACAAACGTGAGTCGGTCCAACAGTTTGCTGAGGGAGACTTTGTCATATCGCTGCTTTTTTTTGGATATAATTTCCAATAATAGAAACAAATCCAGAAACGCAGACGTGTGTTGATGTTGAACCACAGGCCACAAGCAGACTTGCATCCGGTAAAAGGATTGTTCCTCTAACTTAGAAGCAGAGCCAGTAGCAGCGCATGGGTAGGATGTTCAAGCAGACGCTGGTTCTGCATCGACTCCTTAGTTTGGCCGATGTCTGTGGTTGCTAGTATTTTATTCAGGGCCTGTGTAGTGACTCTGTTTGCATCAGTTCAGAAATAACTACCATTCAGTGTTTTCCCTCGTTTTCTAACACTCAGCTTCAGGTTTCTATCGTTGACTGACTGGACACAACCGTAGATTTTTCAGAGCCGCATAGTTTCCAGGTGTGTTTCAGTTGATTTAGGCAACTCTTCACTTTGTTTTGATGCTTTGACCTAAAGGTTCAGCTTTTCTTCATTCGCGCTGTTGTGTGTGTTTCTGCAGCGTTGAAATGACTTCGCGTTAGTGAGATTTGTGACTAAACCAAGAGGCGTCTGACTTTAAGCTCAGCAGAGACGAGTAGAGTCCAACATAAAGCAGCTGCTTAGTGTTTCACCTGGAACAAGAGAAAGAAGACACGGAAACAAACCAGCCACGCTCCTGACGTTTATTAACTCTTTACACTATGAACACGGCTGTAAAACGTCAACGTCAGCTGTATTTGTCAATGCTGCTTTATGTGTGTGACACACGGAGAATTGACATTTGTGTCTCTCAAACCCGTTACATACATTGTGCGTTTATACTACGGAACTATACACAAAATATACAAGGACTATGTTACTAAGTGTGGAAATGTTCAGGGGTATGAAAAATAACGTTTACGGAACGTACAGAAGCTTTATGCTGGCGTAAAGTGAATCAGTGCAGGGGATGAGGTGACTGGCGTAGATGTGTGCGTGAGTGGAGATGGGAGTTGTCAGTGTGTTAGTCAGTGAGAGGCGGGACCTTGTGTTGACAGGGCAGAGCAGGAAGGGAATTCAGCCTCCTCACAGTCTGCTGGAGGAAACTGTCCCTGAGTCAGGCGTGAGCCATAGAGCTTTTGGAGGGAGGGGAGAGGGAGTGAAGTGTCTTCCTGCAGGTGGCGCTGCAGGCTCCGTAGCACACAGTGATGCTGCTGGTCGGGATGCTCTCCACAGCACCTCTGTAGAAGGGCAGCATGATGGAGGGGGGGCTCTGCGGAGGAAGTAGAGACTCTGTTTCCCTTCCTGGCCAGTGATGCAGGGTTGTTGCTCCAGAAGAGGTCCACACCCAGGAACTTGGTGCTGCTCACCTGCTCCACTGCAGAACCGTTGATGGTCGTGGGGGAGCTTTCTCCTGTAGTCCAGCACAGTCTGCTCTGTGTCCTGTGGTTAACCCCAACCATTTCTCCTTGTGTTTACAGGATGTGTGATGGAGTCCAGTTTGGAGCAGGAATCAGATTCCTGTCAAACCATATTTCTTGGCTCTGAAGCTTCCTTGTATTTTAGTCTTGTGTTGAAACCATTTGCACTGAGATCAGTAAAAGTCTTTGCTCTCATTTGTTTTCTCATTTTTCCCGTTTGTCGCCAACATGTCATTACACCAGTCTCGTCACGTTAAGATGGAGTCGGGGCACAAATGGTTATTAGCCATCGTCGGCCACTGTAACCACGCGACCCTTAGATTCGTTTCTTTAGGCTCATCCGTCCAAGTTAATACAAACACAGTGAGAGATCATCCCAGGGTTAGAGTCCGTGTGCTGTGAGGAGACGTCTCTGACTCAACCAGGAGGCGTCTGACTCGAAGCTCTGCAGACGAGCAGAGTCCAACATAGAGCAGCTCTGCTAGAAGCTCTGCTCAGTTTCACCTGGAGCCTGAGCTGAAGCTGCAGCACAAGAAAGAAGCCACGGAAACAAGCCAGTCATGCTCTGAACTTTATTAAAACTATGTACAGGAGGGGGGTGTAAGGAGGTAGGGAGCTCGATGTGGGGGGGAGGCCTTGTATTGAGGGGAGAGAGAAGGGAGGGAGCTTGACTTCGGGTGTGGGGGGGTTATTTACAAATATTTACAATGAGGGAGGAGAAGGGGGGTTGCTCCTCCTCCACCTCCCTCTCTCTCTCAATGTGAGGGAGGGAGAGAGGGAGGCGGAGAGCTCGATGTGAGGGAGGGGGAGGAGAACAGGGTTGCTCCTCCTCCACCTCCCTCTCTCTCTAAATGTGAGGGAGGGAGAGAGGGAGGCGGAGAGCTCGATGTGAGGGAGGGGGAGGAGAACAGGGTTGCTCCTGCTCCACCTCCCTCTCTCTCTCAATGTGAGGGAGGGAGAGAGGGAGGCGGAGAGCTCGATGTGAGGGAGGGGGAGAGAGAGAAGGAGAACAGGGTTGCTCCTGCTCCACCTCCCTCTCTCTCTCAATGTGAGGGAGGGAGAGAGGGAGGCGGAGAGCGCGATGTGAGGGAGGGGGAGAGAGAGGAGGAGAAGGTTGCTCCTCCTCCACCTCCCTCTCTCTCTCATTGTGATGGAGGGAGAGAGGGAGGCGGAGAGATCGATGTGAGGGAGGGGGAGGAGAACAGGGTTGCTCCTGCTCCACCTCCCTCTCTCTCTCAATGTGAGGGAGGGAGAGAGGGAGGCGGAGAGCGCGATGTGAGGGAGGGGGAGGAGAACAGGGTTGCTCCTGCTCCACCTCCCTCTCTCTCTCTCAATGTGAGGGAGGGAGAGAGGGAGGCGGAGAGCGCAATGTGAGGGAGGGAGAGAGAGAGGAGGAGAACAGGGTTGCTCCTGCTCCACCTCCCTCTCTCTCTCAATGTGAGGGAGGGAGAGAGGGAGGCAGAGAGCTCGATGTAAGGGAGGGGGAGGAGAACAGGGTTGCTCCTGCTCCACCTCCCTCTCTCTCTCTCAATGTGAGGGAGGGAGAGAGGGAGGCGGAGAGCGCAATGTGAGGGAGGGAGAGAGAGGAGGAGAAGGTTGCTCCTCCTCCACCTCCCTCTCTCTCTCAATGTGAGGGAGGGAGAGAGGGAGGCGGAGAGCTCGATGTGAGGGAGGGGGAGAGAGAGGAGGAGAACAGGGTTGCTCCTGCTCCACCTCCCTCTCTCTCTCAATGTGAGGGAGGGAGAGAGGGAGGCGGAGAGCTCGATGTGAGGGAGGGGGAGAGAGAGGAGGAGAACAGGGTTGCTCCTGCTCCACCTCCCTCTCTCTCTCAATGTGAGGGAGGGAGAGAGGGAGGCGGAGAGCTCGATGTGAGGGAGGGGGAGAGAGAGGAGGAGAACAGGGTTGCTCCTGCTCCACCTCCCTCTCTCTCTCAATGTGAGGGAGGGAGAGAGGGAGGCGGAGAGCTCGATGTGAGGGAGGGGGAGAGAGAGGAGGAGAACAGGGTTGCTCCTGCTCCACCTCCCTCTCTCTCTCAATGTGAGGGAGGGAGAGAGGGAGGCGGAGAGCTCGATGTGAGGGAGGGGGAGAGAGAGGAGGAGAACAGGGTTGCTCCTGCTCCACCTCCCTCTCTCTCTCAATGTGAGGGAGGGAGAGAGGGAGGTGGAGAGCTTAATGTGAGGGAGGTAGAGAGAGAGGAGGAGAAGGTCGCTCCTCCTCCACCTCCCTCTCTCTCTCATTGTGAGGGAGGGAGAGAGGGAGGCGAGGAGCTCAGTGTGAGGGAGGAGGAGGAGGAACAGGAGGAGGAGGAGGAGGAGCGCACGCCCCCACCTCGCCCCCCACCCCTGACCTCTGCGGAGCCGTTGGCCCCCTCAGGGAGGCGGAGGCCCACCTGGACGTCGCTTGTGTTGTTCGAGTTTTCCAATTGGTCACCGTGGCCCTGACCCCAGTCCCACTCGCTGGCCACCCCCAGATCACCGGGGGGATCGCAGGGCCTCCCCGCGGGTCTTTCCTGGAATCCCTGACCTGGAAGGGATCCAGGAGGCATCCAGACCTGATGCCGAGCCGTCAGCAAACCCCAACCCTAGCCTAACCCCAAGGCTCCCCTCCACGTGGAGGAGCGGCGGCCTGTTCTTTTGGTCGTGAATCAAAGGTCACGACCTTAGAGAGAAGGAACGTAGCTCGACGGGTGAACCGAGAGCTTTGCCCTTTGGCTCGGCTCCTCCTTCACCGTCCGTCGGTCTAGCGCTCGTTCTCTCGCTGGTGAACGAGACCAAAAGATGCTTCGCTCCTCCACTCGGAGCAGGAACCGTCCTCTAACAACAACTAGCCCCCGTTTCCGGTCGGGACGATGGCCTCAGACCTGGAGGAGCGATTCTCACACCAGCGGCAAACCCAGCAGAGAGCGAATCGTTCCTCCTGAATCTGAGGTTGGACTATTGGCCGAACTCTCCTCCGCCTCAACCCTGACGCAGACTCTCCCAGAAACGAGGGACTCGGAGGTGAAGCACTGAAAGAGATGCTACTGCTGTGCAATGCACTTGATGTGTGTTTCTACATTAGTGTGAGTGAAATGTTCTTACTGTGCTGTTCCTGGATGAAATGACTCTGAATACAAACAGGAACTAAGTCAGTTCATTACAACTGGTATTTGTGCAGCGAGCTGAGGGGCAGCGTTTGCTAAGCACTGTGGGTAATAATCATAGACGGCAAACACTGTGTTTTGAATTATGGAGATGCACACAGTGATTGGAGTAAAGACACTATGTCTTAATCATAGTGAGAAATTGAAAACGACTTGCTCCCAACTAAGCTTTACACTTTGGAGCAACGGCAAATGTTTTTGTCAAATGAAATCATGGCTTGTCATAAAGTGAAGTTATTGTTTGACTCGTGTGGATGAGTCAGTCAAACTACTGATCAGTATTTAACCAAACAATGTAATTCAGTGACTCCACCCGTGAGCGTCTCCGTCCCGGCGTCTGTTTTGTCGAGGCCGACCAACAGTCCTCCTCCATGGCCTCTCCCGGAGGCGGCTCCCAGCGACCACCGGGTGGCGCTAACATGACGGCTCAGACCCCCTTTTCACTGTGGTGCCCATACGAGCGTGGCTGCGCCCAGAGACGCAACCCAAAGGCCGAACCCTGACCTCCGTCTGAGGTTTTCAGGTGCCTCGTGGTGACGTTTGATGTTGAGTCCGGTGTGAACAGGTGTTCTGTAGCCCAGGCAGAATGTAAGGACTGCACTGCAGGTGGCAGGCCCACGAACCAGCGAAGCAAAATCCTTCATCCAACTCAGTTCATTACCTCATTAACCAATGGAGCCCATTCACAGCTACCAGGTCACGATTCTGCTTTTAATCATACTTCCAGATATTTACATCTGAGTCTGATGCAGAACTTAGCAGAGAGCACGTTCTGTCAGAACCCACCCGTGTTTTGTGTGAGTAAATGTGCTGCAACATGTGACTGACAGGTTTGTTAGACCTTCAAACAATTAACACATAAAGGGAGCAACTGCTAGAGGTTACGGTCAAACCTGGAAAAGCATCACAAGCAAACACAGCTAACGTTTGGTGAAGCCACAGGCTGAATGCAGTTACTGTATTAGTGCACGTGTTCATATTCTATTCACTTCAGTCTAGTGGGTGTATTACTGCTATACTGTAGTTGAAGCGTGTGGGTTCAGACAAAGGTGCCGTCTTCTACGTTGTGTATCAGATCCAGGTGTGAATGACGGAAAATAAAAGTTAATTTGGAAATTGCAAGGTAAATAAATAAATACGTAGGTATAGTGAAATGTAGATATGAATTTGGAATTTAGTCTTTGACGTCTCTGTTTGGTAACCAACAAACACAACCTGCTAATATAAACAACCCACTACAACAAACAAGCTACTAATATAAACACCCACTAATATAAACATAACCTACTAATATAAACAACACACTAACACAAACAAGCTACTAACATAAACAACCCACTACAACAAACAAGCTACGAATAGAAACAAACCACTAAAACAAACAAGCTACTAATATAAACAACCCACTAATATAAACAAGCTACTAATATAAACAACCCACTAATATAAACAACCACAAATATAAACAAGCTACTAAAATAAACATAACCTACTAACATAAACATAATGAATCCTAACAATATAACACAGCCTAACACTACTAAGCTATGATACAATCATGGAGACTGACATTTAGCATCTCTCCATATTTCGGTACAAACTTTGCACATGTGACCTAACGTGGCTTGAGAAACCTTCACCTACAGCCTCTCCACTAACAACCAGACTCTTCTGGACCAAACAGACCTACCAAACAGAGAGGTCCACCCACCCCTGGCCTCCACTCGTGTAGGCTACAGTCAGTACAACTCACCCCAGGAACCTCGACACCTTTACGTTCACGCCGTGACTCCCGTGACTCGAACAACACAGGTAACGTCCCGATGAGCCGCCGCCTCCCTGAAGGGGTGGACGGCTCAGCAGAGGTCACTCACCTGGAGAGTGAAGTGGGTGCTGAGGCGGGGGCTGTAAGCGTGGAGGGAGGAAGGGGGCACTCATCTTCAGCCGCTCACCCGCTTTAAGGGTGGCGGCTGCTGGAGCCTGTCCCAGCTGTCACTGGTTCCTGCTGGACGCTGTGCTGTGGCTTGAATAAAGCACCTTTCTAACTTTCTATGTGGGCGAGCGGCAGGGTTTAGCCTGGACAGGTCGCCAGTCCATCACAGAACCACTTACAGGCAGAGAGGAACAAACAGTCACTGAGCCCTGGGGGCAGTTTAGAGTCTCCAGTTAAATGACTGCATGTCTTTGGACTGTGGGAGGAAACCGACACGAGGAGAACATGCAAACTCCTCACAGAAAAGCACCTGGGCCACCCGGGAATCCAACCCGGCTCCTTGTTGCTGTCTGGACTGGACACATCACAGCTTAACTTGAGTTCAATAATTTAGGAGCAGCCTTATACCAGTTAAAGGTTTCTTCTATAAATGCACAAGGCGACCACCTGATGACACCAAACTACCAAACACAGCAGCACAGTCACTCTGATGGAGGAAGCTGGGGGAGCAGGCTGGGCTGGGGGGCACGTGCCTGGTGTGACACAACCGCCTCACAGGTTATCGTGACTGTGCCTCCGGGTTAAAGATTGTTACCCGTCATGGGCGAACCAGCCTTCCAAACCTGGAGGTCACTGAGTGGACTCATGCAGCACTTTGAGATACATTCATACACTGGGAACAACTGTCAGCCTTCAGTCCAGAGGAGCCGGGAATCGAACCGCCGACCCTACGATTGGTGGCCGACTCCTGTCTCCTGAGGCTCGTTAGTCCTGACTTGTCATGTTTTGG
The DNA here is from genome assembly GCA_030770545.1 of Macropodus opercularis. NCBI lineage: Eukaryota > Metazoa > Chordata > Actinopteri > Anabantiformes > Osphronemidae > Macropodus > Macropodus opercularis. Next base: position 19,686,565 of record CM061098.1, on the reverse strand, counting down.
GGGCATGCACCCTAGAAAACAGCCTCCCAGGTTATCGTGACTGTGCCTCCCGTTTTACGAATGTTACCCGTCATGGGCGAACCAGCCTTCCAAACCTGGAGGTCACTGAGTGGACTCATAGACTCATAGTCAGTCCAGCGTCTGAACGACACATCAACCATCAATCAAATCCAGAGGAGCCGGGAGTCGAACCGCCGACCCTACGATTGGTGGCCGACTCCTGTCTCCTGAGGCTCGTAAGTGACTTCAAACAATCGTGACTGTGCCTTAGGTCGTCCCGGGGTTTGAGGTGGGATCTTAACCGTCACGGGCGAACCAGCCTTCCATGTTAACGCACCACTAGCAGCTAAGAGGCTGTTGTTGGATTCTCGCACCCGCTACTCTGCCCGTTCCTCTGAACACCTCTTGGCACAGAGGCGATGGCGGCCCTACCCACCACCGCCTCCGTGTCGTCGTGTTTTGGGGGCATGTGCCTGGCGCGTCAGAGAAAACAGCCTCCCAGGTTATCGTGACTGTGCCTGCCTTAGGTCGTCCCGGGGTTTGAGGTGGGATCTTACCCGTCGTGGGCGAAGCAGCCTTCCAAACCCGGCCGGTAGCGGTGGTCACTCAGTCGACTTACGGACGCGATACTTTTCTATTTTACATTTTTAAATGGTACATGAGCCCCTTTAGTCTTTTGTTCTCGCTGCACTGCCGTAACGTGGACATTTCCATCAAGTCCGGAGGAGCCGGGAGTCGACCGCCGACCCTACGATTGGTGGCCGACTCCTGTCTCCTGAGGCTCGTCAGTCCCAGGTTCGTCGTGGCTGCTGACGGCAGCTTCGCGTCAGTGTGCGCTCATACAGCGCAGCTGTAGCTCGTTGGTACCAACACACACACACACACGCTCCTCCCACACAGACACACACCCGCCGACCTCCTTGACCTTAACGCCACACACACCACGGTCGCGGCGTCACCGCTGGTCACGTTGTCGTCAGGTGGCTGCCACAGACATTTACAGTAGAAACCATTAGTGTCTTACTTTGACATTGAGTGGCCCAGGCTGTCAGGCTACTCCTGTGCTCCTCCTACTCCCCCTCTGGTTATTCTTTCCACTCTTTTTGTGCCTCCTCCTCCCTTTTCTTTCTTTCTCCTCCTCCTCTCTCACCTTTTCTTTTTCTTCTCCTCCTCCCTCTCTTTCTCCTCCTCCTCTCTCACCCTTTCTCTCTCTCTTCTTCTCTTTCTCCTCCTCCTCTCTCGCCCTTTCTCTCTTTCTCCTCCTCCTCTCTCACCCTTTCTCTCTTTCTCCTCCTCCTCTCTCACCCTTTCTCTCGTTCTCCTCCTCCTCTCTCACCCTTTCTCTCTTTCTCCTCCTCCTCTCTCACCCTTTCTCTCTTTCTCCTCCTCCTCTCTCGCCCTTTCTCTCTTTCTCCTCCTCCTTTCTCACCCTTTCTCTCTTTCTTCTCCTCCTTCTCTTTCTCCTCCTACCTTTTAAATTCTTATCTCCACCCACCCCACAAATACTTTGCCCCCAAAAATCGTTTGCCTTCTAACTGGTTTGGATATTTTTCTTTTTTTCAGTTCCCATTCCCAGTCATAGTTTTTATATTTTTTTTCCTCCCATTTTTTATACTTTATTCTCCCTTCTTCAATTATTTGTTGAACTTGTTTTTTGAGTTTCTCCTCCTCTTTCTCCCTTTTTCTTTCTTCTTTCTCCTTCTTTATTTTTTCCTTTTCTTCCCTTTTTTCCCTTTTTCTTTCTTCTTTCTCCTCCTTTTTCTCTCTCTTTCTTTTTTCTTTCTCCTCTTTTTCCTCTCTTTTCCTTTCTCTTTTCTCCCTCTTTAGTTTGTCCTTTTCTTCCCTTTTCTCCTTTTTTATTGTCTCCCTCTTTTTTTTTCTATTTTCCACCTCCTCCTCCTTTACCTCCTCTACGTCCTCCTTCTTCTTTTCCTCTTTCTCCATTTGTTCCTCCATCTTTTCTATCTTTTCTTCTCGTTGTCTCATCTGTAATGACACAATACTAAAGTTTATTTTGGAATCAAATGTCAGTGACACCATGAAAACATTGTGTTTTCAATTTCAAATCCAATAATCAGGATGAACAAGCAGAGCTTCACATTGGGTCCGTGTTTAATGACAGTCTTTTCTAGGTGGACGCAGGCTGACGTGTCACAGAAGGTTTCGCTCCCAGCAGCTGCTTTGCAAACCTCGGTGAGAACGTTTCTCCTCGGTGTCGCGCGTTGTTTGACCTGTGACCTCGTGTTCAATACGTCAGGCTGGGGAACATGAGCACCTTCCACTCAGCCTCTGTAGTCAGTGTTAGTGGAACATGCTGCTGTTCTCTGAGATGTTGGCCATCGTGTGTTTTAAGGGGTCGTTGTGCTGTAACGCGACGTTGACTCTGGGGACTTTAATGAATCGAAGCCTGCTTTTCCCCTTTTGACGGCCTTGCTCCCACCTGCTCCTAACGTTGTGCTGTCGTGTGTTTCCTCTGGCGCAGGTGGACGTCACGTTCGCTCCCCAAACTCCAGTTCGTATCATTAATTTACAGTAACTAAACCCAATTAATTCAGCTCTGGCTGCGTCACAGGAACAGCAGCGTGTGACAGGGAATCTAACGTGTGACGCCTGTGAAGCGGCTGCAGCCATTTACGTGTTTACTTTCTAGGAGTATCACACAGCGTAATGATAAGGAACCGTAACGTTATTCACGTACCAACACAGTCCCACAATAACAGATCATTGTTCAAGCTCATTATACTTGTGCAGAGGCCTGAACCTAACAAAGCGTCGCCATAGCAACGCTTCCTGTCTGCGGAGAGTGTCGTGGACTTCACTGCGTGACTTGGTCTGGACGTGTTCGTTCTGCCGGAGAAGCGGAGGCCGTGGTCGGTTCCCCAGAGGAGGAACCTCTCAGAGGGGAGAGTGGGGCAGAGGAGCAGGTGTCTCTGCAGCTGACCACGGTACCGAACCTTCACTTAGCATCGGCGTGCTAACGGCTAGCATCGCCGTGTAGGCGCTCACCTTTAGCTTAAGAACCGTTAGCATACAGCGATGCTAACCGTTAGCATACAGCGATGCTAACCGTTAGCATACAGCGATGCTAACCGTTAGCATACAGCGATGCTAACCGTTAGCTCCTGCCACCGAGAGCTTTACACAGCTGTCGACTCTCAGGCCTGCCTTAAAACCTCTCACCCGTCCAGAACCAAATGTGTCAATGTATTGAAGGTTAAATGTCCCTGCTGTGAAGCCGCGTGTTAACTTTAAACCTGTACAACCAGCGTCTATGGTCTATAGCTGACTCCAGTAAAAGCACATCTAGGCTGATCTACAGTCACTGACTCAAACTACGCAGCTAAAGTCACTTAACATCTTCCTAAACACAATTAGGGTGAACTGAACAGAAAATACAAGTAAATGCACGTTTTTAGCAGAGCTGTAAAAATTCCTACCTCTCTCTGCCGCTGTTTGTTGCCTAAAGGTTTTTAGAATGTTTGTGTCAACATACATGCTGCTATGGCGCCAGGATGTACATGTGAGGACTGATTGGCCAGAGTCTGCACAGGCTGAAATGAACATGGTCAGAGCTGCAGAAGCTGCGTTAAATTGACGCGTGGCCCAAATAAACCCCTGCAGGGACGTCTCCTCACTCTGCATCGTCCCATCAGCACCTGTCTGTTACAGATGCAGCGTAATTGGAATGGAAATGTTCACGTGTGGCCACAAAACGCGTTAGCGTTGAAGGTAAATGCAGCTTCATTCCATGTTTCAGTAAAAGCTTCATAGTAATATTTTTCCGAGGCTTTACTCTATTACTGTGTCCTCTGATTTTTGAAAATCCACATTTAACCAAATCAAGCACTAATCAACATAATGATCCCTGTAACACACACTGACGCATCCAAAGCTGGTTTCAGTGAAGTAGATTCAAAGTAAAAGTCATTGACTCTACAGAAATAAGCTGCTAAAGTCACTTAACATCTTCCTAAACACAATTAGGGTGAACTGAACACAAAATACAAGGAAATGCACGTTTTTAGCAGAGCTGTAAAAATTCCTACCTCTCTCTGCCGCTGTTTGTTGCCTAAAGGTTTTTAGAATGTTTGTGTCAACATACATGTTGCTATGGGGCCAGGATGTACATGTGAGGACTGATTGGCCAGAGTCTGCACGGGCTGAAAGGAGCACCATGAACCTGAGGTTTGCAGTTCAGAAGCTGTAACAACTCGTGTTGTTTGGTTCTCTCCGTGTGCTCCCGTCTCCCCTGACGGATCTGGAACCCGCTGTGCAGAACCAGGATGGAGAAGTGCCTCCTGACGCCAGTCCACCAGACTGCACGTCCTCCTTCGCGGACGGTTCTAAGGTCTGTGTGGCGTCTGCAGCCGTGTCCCAAGCTGCAGGTTCAGGATCACTGGCTGTGAGTAAACCTATGGGGCTGGTTCCTCCATCTGAAAAGCACAAGTTAATGCTTATTTGTGACTGGGAGGATGTGCTGCTCTTTGATGGTAGCGCTTGTACAGCGGCCTGTTCAAACACGTGGCCCAGAAACGAGCATGAAATGGCTTGTTTTAATGCTGTTCTGTCCTGTTACTCTCTTTAGGGTCAGTCATGTGGATACAGTTGTAATGTACTGTAACTGTCTTTGACTATTTTTTCCCCCAACGTTTCAATGGCCACTGGACAACAAATAATGTCTAGCCCATTATCAAAGAGTCTGCTTTTTCATTTCTGCTGCTGTGTTTGGTTTCATGCCGCCACAGGTAAGATAAGATAAGCTAACCCTTTATTGGTCCCACACTTGGGAAATGTAATTGTTACAGCAGCTGCCAGGGATGACAAAGGATCGGTGGAGCAACGGTGCAAAAATATAAAACGGAGAGAGTGTGTGTAGTGGGGCTGTTAGACTGATTGGTTGTAGGGTCTAACAGCCGTGGGAATGAAGGATCTGCGGCACCGCTCCTGCCTACACTGGAGATGCATCAGTCTAGTGCTGAAGGAGCTGCTCAGAGCCTCCACAGTTGATGCAGTGGGTGAGAAGCATTGTCCATGATGGATGTCAGCTCCTCTCATCCACCTCCTCCACAGAGTCCAGTGGACAGTCCAGGATAGAACTGGCAGGTAGAAACGCCTGTAAATATTTAACCGGACTAAACTTCAGGTTCCAGTTGTATAGATTTAGCCTCTAGATGGAGACATTCAAGAAGAAGCAGCTGCTACCGAATGAGTGTAGCCTCTAAGGGTCACCAGAGTAATGAAGGAAATCTGAGATGATAATGAAATGAAACAGTGGAGCAGGCAAAGCTCCACTGGGTTGGTTACTAACGTCTGCTTTAATCTACTACCAACAACTCAACATCTGACTTTTGAAGATGGGGGGGAATTATTTTTTTAGCTTTTAAAATTATATACGAGCATATTCATTTATCTAAAAAGCACGAAGTAGCTAAATATATCAGAAAAATCTCCCAGCAGCATATGGTTAGTCTGCTACTGTGCCTAGTGGTAGAGGCCCAACACAAGCTACGCACAAATATTTAAGTGCGGTTGAAGTACAAGGCTGGTGTTCAACCCATATAATGATATTCTATTATTTTGCATCATGTAACTTCAGCTTAATGTTGAAACTGTGAATACAAGAACATCAGCTTCACAGTGTGGGCGCTGTGGCGCCACTACCTCCAGAACACTGAAGGTGAGGAGGGGTGGGGGTGGTAGCTGGTGTTGGTGAACATTGCTGCCCATAGGTGTCCTCATCGGTGCTTAAGGGATGAGGCTGAGGCTGGTGAAGCCATGACTGGTGAAGTATTCAGTTGTCAAAGGTCCACATTATGCCAATCTGTGTTTTCCTGACATGACGACGATGATGAAACTGCAGCTAAATTCCAGGCTGAACATGTACAGTCATGGCCAAAAATACCGGCACCGTTGCAAGTGTGTCAGAAAATGTCAAGGGACGATGAACCATCTACCAGCTGTACATTAACAGACAGTGTGAAACATCCTCGTGTCTCATTTGTCCTCAGCCTTGAGGATTGAAGAGAGTTGTTACTGTCCAGCAGTTGGATTCTGTGTGGTTCACTGGGAGTCTGACGTCTCCGCGTGGGCATGAATATGAGGATGTGGCTTTTATCCAGAGAAGCGAATTATTAAGCAGCAGGAGTCATTTGCATATAATTATTTCCACAGCTTTCAACCTGAGAGGGATCGTTTTTGTTGGAATGGACTGTTCAGGTAAACCTTTGTTCATCCCTGGTCACAGGTTTTAATGCTGTAAATGCTGTGTTTTGGTTCTCGGGCTCAGCAACGGCAGAGAGCGAGTGAACGAGGCGAGGAGCCGTCCAGCATGTTCGCCGAGGACCAACTCGGAGACGCTGCGCTGCTCGTGTTGGCAAATAAACAGGTGAGGTCGCATTTGTTTCTTTGGCGCATACACGTGACGTTTAGCACCTTCACTGACGTGAGTTTTCGGAACCAGCTCGATACATTTCAGTTTCCCCTCCCAGCATCTGCCCAACGCTATGAATGCTGCAGAGGTCACAGACGAGCTGGGTTTGCGTGCCCTCCGCCAGCGCGGCTGGTACATCCAGGCCACCTGCGCCCGGCTGTCCGACCAGCTGAAGGACCAGAAACGATCCATTCCAGCGGTTCGTTTGTTCTGTTCGGACACGGCGGCGGCACCGGATCCAGGCCCCTTCGCTGCCGTCTTACCCGGGTTTCAACCCCAGCTCTTTCTTCGGAGGACGTCCACTTTCTCCCTGCGTCGGTGCTCTTGGGACTCTCTCTCTGCTGCTTGTGTGTGAGGTTGTGCGTGTAGCGTGTGTGTGAAGGCGTCTCTATGTGTGTTGGCTGGGTTTGGGAGTAACCCTGTCGTGCCTTTTACGCACCTTCTGGTTTTCAAGCCCCTTTGTCCATCCACCAAACTCGGCTGAGCCGGACTCTCTTGCACGACCCCCTTCTCCCTTATTCTGCAGAGAAAGCGTGGTTGTCATACGGCAAAGAAAGAGCAAGCGTGCTAGCTCTCCTTCCCCTGTGGTCAATGTCTGTTAGCTAGAAACATTCAGCCAGAGTAGACCGAATGCTACATGTTCATGTTAAGCTCCTTTGATTTTTGAAACCTCCACCCACCAGTAAGAGATTCAATGAATTGCATCTTAACCTGTATCAGGTCGTAGCAAAACTGTAAAAATAAAACAGACTAAACCCCCATCCTCAACTGTACCGGTGTCATCTGTAAGTTGATTAAACCTGATAAATTCCTGAATAGATAGATTCTTTATTGTCGCTGTCACTTGTACAGTGAAATTTAAAAAAGTGCTCTCCAGTCATTTAACAGGTGCTTTCCATACAGTGCATCATTCATACGAGGTAAAAAAAACTAAAACAATAAATAAGAGTAAAAAAAACATCTAAAAACCCACACAAACATCGTACATTGCATTGGTCCAGACTTGAGTTTTGCATTATTTTTTAGCAGCGTTCAGAGCAGATATTAAAGTGGGATAACAACTGTGCTTGAGTCTGTTAGTCCTAGTCTTGCATAGTCTGTACCGTCTGCCTGAGGGCAGCAGTTCAAACAGGGAGTGGCCTGGGTGAGAAGTGTCTTTCACAATGTCCTGTGCTTTCCTGAGGCAACGGGAGCTGTGTAGGTTTTCCAATGTGGGGAGAGGGCAGCCAACAATCTTCTGTGCGGTGTTGATGACCCCTTGGAGAGCTTTCCTCTGAGCTGCTGTGCTGCTGGTGAACCATATGCATATACAGTATGTTAGTATACTTTCTATGCTAGCTCTGTAAAAGGACACCAACAGTCTTTGTGTGATGTTGTTACAGTCTCTGCTGGGCCTTTTTCAGCAGCTCAGAGGTGTTTGCGCTCCAGGTCAGACTCTCCTCTATGTGTACTCCCAGGAAGCGGAAGTCTGCCACCCTCTCCACACAGTCCCTGCCGATGTGTAATGGTGGAACGTCTGTCTTTTTTCTCCTGAAGTCTATTATGAGTTCTTTTGTTTTTGAAATGTTGAGGAGAAGGTTGTTGGTCGTACACCACATCACTAGTTGCTCCACCTCGTCTCTGTAGGCAGACTCGTCCCCGTCAGAGATGAGCCACCACTGTAGTGTCGTCTGCAAACTTTATGATGGTGTTGCAGTGATGGACAGGGCTGCAGTCGTGTGTGTAGAGCGAGTAGAGCAGCGGACTAACAGCCCTGGGGGGAGCCGGTGCTGAGGCTCAGGGCCGTGGATGTGTGGGGGCCTACTCTGACTCTCTGTCTGCGACCAGAGAGGAAGCTGCGGATCCACATGCAGGTTGAATGTGGGAGCCCCAGGTCCTCCAGCTTGGCCACCAGCTTGTGTGGGAGGATGGTGTTGAAAGCCGAGCTGTAATCCACAAAGAGCATCCTCACGTAGCTGCCCTGCTGCTCCAGGTGTGACAGAGCAGCATGTAGCGCTGTTGCTATGGCTCCTCTGTGGATCGGTTTGCTCTGTAAGCAAACTGGTGTGGGTCGAGTCTTGAGGGCAGAGCTGCTGTGATGTGGCTACGGACCAGTTTTTCGAAGCACTTCATCACGACTGGGGTGAGTGCTATTGGTCTGTAGTCATTGAGGCTGGAGATGTGGGGCTTCTTGGGCAGGGCGACTATGGTGGAGGACTTCAGGCAGGGGGGGACAGTGGACTGTGCCAGGGACCGGTTGAAGGTCTTTGTGAAGACCTCAGTCAGCTCGTCTGCACAGTCCCTCAGCACACGTCCTGGGACGCCATCAGGACCAGTCGCCTTCCTCGGGTTGACGGCTCGGAGGGTACATCTCACCTCGTGCCGCTCCAGACTGAGGATCGTGCTGCTGTGCACCGTGTGGTGTAGCTGCGCCGCTTCAGGTGCAGAAACCTCAAAGCGAGCAAAGTAGATATTTAGTTCCTCTGCTAGCGTGAGGTCACCTTCAGCAGCTTTGACGTTGGTCCTGTACTTGGTGAGGTGCTGGACGTCCTGCCACACCTGTCGGCTGTTGTTACTGTCCAGGTGGCCCTCAATCCTCCTCCTGTAGTCTGCTCTGGCCTCTCTGATGCCTCTCTTCAAGTCAGCTCGGGCTGCGCTGTAGAGATCTCTGTCGCCAGACCTGTAGGCGTTGTTCCTCTTCCTCAGCAGCTGCTGGACCTTCCGGGTCATCCAGGGCTTCTGGTTGGGGTAGACCCTGATGCGTTTGTCCACTGTGACCGTGTCTATGCAGTTCTTGATGTAGCACAGTACACTGTCTGTGAACATCTCCAGGTCCTGATGTTCAAAGACCTCCCAGTTGGTTCTGTCAAAACAGTCCTGCAGCTGCTGGGAGGCACCATCTGGCCATGTGGCAACAGTCTTTGTGATGGTGGGAGCCGTTTTCTTGACGGGGGCATATGCAGGAATGAGCAGCAGGGACAGGTGGTCAGACTGGCCCAGGTGTGGTAGTGGTCTGGCCCTGTAGCCCAGTTTGATGTTGGAATAGACCTTGTCCAGAGTCTTCTCTCCCCTAGTAGCGCACTTTACGTGCTGGTGGAACTTAGGGAGAGCTGCCTTTAAGTCCGCATGGTTAAAGTCTCCTGCTATGATCTGCACAGCGTCAGGGTACGTGCTCTGCTTGTTGCTAACGCTAGCATGCAGGAGTCCGATAGCTGTGTTAGCATTAGCATCCGGTGGTATGTACACAGCCGTGACCATGACCACAGTAAACTCCCTTGGGAGATAAAAAGGCTGCATTTGACAGTCAGATATTCCAAGAACACATTAACAAACGTGAGTCGGTCCAACAGTTTGCTGAGGGAGACTTTGTCATGTTGCTGCTTTTTTTGGTAAACCGTACATTTGATAGAATTTCCAATAATAGATACAAATCAATAAAGTCCAGAAACACAGTCAGTGTCATTTATAGCATGTTACTGTGTGTGCACTTCCTCAAACTTAAAAGCAGAACCAACACGTGGACGTGTCTGCGTAGCAGCGCATGGGTAGAATGTTCAGGCTTCAGCTGAGCCGCTGCGTCCGCCGTCCGTCACGTTGGTTGAGCAGACGCTGGTTCTGCTGCTCCTCCGGGGCATCGACTCCTTAGTTTGGCCGATGTCTGTGGTTGCTAGTATTTTATTCAGGGCCTGTGTAGTGACTCTGTTTGCATCACTACCATTCAAACATCGTTTCTAACACTCAGCTTCAGGTTCCTATCGTCGACTGGCTGGACAGACGCGTATGTGTTTCTGAACAGTGCTGCATAGTCACGGTTTCAGTTGATTCAGGCAACTCTTCACTTTGTTCTGCAGCGTTGAAATGACTCCACCTCCCTCAATGTGAGGAAGGCAGAGAGCTCAGTGTGGGGGAGGAGGGGGTTGCTCCTTTGTTGTACAGTAATCAGCGCCACAGTAACACACTAGAGTGTGTATGAGCGCCATCCTTCGCTCAGCCTGTCCTCAAACTCCCTGTGGGTCAGTGTCACGTAAGCGCAGTTTGCTGCAGCGTCTGACAAACCGTGTAGGTTTTCTGGCGTCGGTTCTTGGTGCTACGTTCTCAGTGGGGCTTTGGCTTTTCTCGTCCTGGTGCAGAACGTAGCAGCGGCTCTCGTTGTGCTGCCCGGTGTAGAACTTTCTTGGCCTGCAGGGTAAAGACACAAACATCACAATGACGTGACCTAAAACTCGTCTGTGCATTTATATTAGAAACACACAGGTTAAATAGGATCATGTACAGTGTGAGTGTTTTACATGACTTGTCACCTCTATTAATTCTACTGATATCTGATTGATTTCTAATATGAAAATGAGCATATAAATAACCGACATAAGTACACGTTGGCGCCATTTCTCTAGGACAGGAAGTGAACTGTGTGCGTTCGTGTGTAGATTAACGCTCGCCTCTGGTTTTTGGATGAGCCAGCAGCGATCCGTCCTCCTCTGAGGAGACCCTGCAGCCAGTGAAAGGCCCTCAGGAATCGGCTCTAATCTACCCCGTGCAAAGAAGCCGTGGACGCGTAGAGTACGTGACCGTGCGTAAAGCATCGCTGTTGTTGTCGTTACCTCACCTTTAGGAACCGACGCGTATCCGTACACCTTGAGCCAGTAGTGGACGGACTGAGCCGCGTCAATGGAAACAGATGTCGTTCCCTCCTCCTTCCACACAAACAGAGACAAACATCGAGAGAATCTCCTGGATCAGATCTAGACATTTACTGGTCTCTGTGGATTCCGGGTCAAGAAGCAAGTCCTGGACTCTGGACGTGAACCTGGACTTTTACCTGCAACGTGCAAGACTGAATCGACAGTTGATGTTAAATGAAGTGTTGTGCAGGTTTCCACGCGCTGCTGCTGCAGGGGCGCTCTCCTTCCCTGTGTCTGCCGCCGTGGTGCTGGTACCAACAGTAACTTGAGGTCTTCAGGTCATTAAGGTTGTTATAACACAATCAAATCATTAAATCTTCTAGATCATTTGTGAGCTACTGAAGCATCATCACAGCTTTATTTTGAAAGGTGTCAGCTCACTCCACATGTAGCTTAGGAAAATTAAGTGACGTGAAGAAAACCGTTCCACTTTGTGTTTTTACTAATTTAGTCTAAATGTAGAGAAAACTACAATTAAACAAACGCAAGTAATCGGTTTGCGTGAGGTCAGTGACGGATCGGATCCAATTGGTTCCCTCCCTGCTCACGAGCATCCGCTCAGTGTCACGGTTCTGGGGAGACCGTCGCACCTAACGATGATCTGGAGGAAACCGAAATCTTACCGAAATATTGAACTGAGGACTAACCTGACATGAGCAGACCCAGTCTCACCCAGTTCTCACTGGTCGGTTCCGTCCTGTGGTTCTGGACTCTTGCGGGATCAGGTAGGTCTGAGAGGAGGCGACCAGCCGGAGGTTTACTCCGACCCCGATGTCTGAAGGAATCCCTCCAGGACACGCTCGTCCTGCCCCGAGAGACGCAACGAGAATCAAGCCAGCGTCAAACATTCACATTAGACACATTAGACACGTCACATATTGATGCGTCAGCAAACCACTACCTGGTTTAAACTGCTATCAACTAACTACGCTGCGTCTCCACCTAGAGACTCGGTTTAGAGCAATGTGTGTAACATCATCGTCAGAGACTGGACCCCAACGTGTCATCATTACGCCTGCGCGTATTAAAGATTCAATTCAATTCAATTCAACTTTATTTATATAGCGCCAAATCACAACATCAGTTATCTCAGGGCACTTTACAAGTAAGGTTTTAAGACCTTACACAACTAAACCCAACAATTCCCACATAGAGCAAGCTTTTAATTGTAGCCAATCGATAAATTGTACAGTTAAATAGCGACAGCGGAGAGGAAAAACTCCCTCTCTAACGAGGAAGAAACCTCCAGCAGACCCAGGCTCAGTGTGGGCGGCCATCTGCCTTGACCGGTTGGGGTGAGGGGATAGAGAACAGTGAAAAGAACACAACCACAACAACAAAACAAGCAGCAACAGAACACAGGCAGGATGGTTGGACCAGCAACTGAACACTGGAGACACACGACTCTGAGTCTGATGATACCTGTAGATGAGGATAGAGAGAGACAGAAGGGGAGAAACACAACTAGGAGAGAACAGAGACAAAGTTAGTCACATGTAGAAATGGAGGCATGTTAGTGGATAGAAGAAAAAGAGAAAAAAGAGCTCAGTCAATGAAGGACGTCCCCCAGCATCTAAGTCTATAGCAGCTTAACTAAGAGATGGTTCAGAGTGACCAGAACCATCTCTAACTATACGCTTTGTCAAAAAGAAAGGTTTTAAGCCTAGTTTTAAAACTAGAGAGGGTGTCTGCTTCTCGAACCTGGACTGGAAGCTGGTTCCATAGGAGAGGAGCTTGGTAGCTAAATGCTCTGCCTCCTGTTCTACATTTAGAAACTCTAGGAACCACAAGTAGACCAGCGCTCTGAGAACGAAGCGTTCTGTTGGGAGCATAAGGAGCGATGAGGTCTTTAAGATAAGATGGAGCTTTATTATGAAGAGCTTTGTAGGTGAGGAGAAGAATTTTGAATTCTATCCTAGTTTTGACAGGGAGCCAATGCAGAGAAGCTAATGTTGGAGAAATGTGATCTCTCTTCCTAAGTCCAGTCAGACTCTGGCTGCAGCATTTTGAATTAATTGGAGGATTTTCAAAGAGATATTGGGACAAACTATGAGCAGCGAGTTACAGTCGTCAAGCCTAGAGGTAACAAATGCATGGATTAATTTTTCAGCATCACTCTGTGAGAGGATGCTCCTAATTTTAGCAATATTCCTCAGGTGGAAGTAGGCGGTTCTAGAGATTTCTATAATGTAGGATGTAAAGGACAGATCTTGGTCAACAATGACACCAAGGTTCCTGACAGTAGAACTTGAAGCTAACGTTATGTCATCCAGAGTAACAATCTGATTCAATAAAGAGTCTCTCTGGTTTTTAGCACCAATTATAATAACCTCAGTTTTATCTGAATTCAGTTGGAGAAAGTTATGGGACATCCAGGATTTGATATCATTTAAACAAGTTTGAAGTTGACTAATTGGTTTGTTTCCTCTGGTTTCTGTTGCACTACAGCAGTTTGTCCGCCAGGAGGCGAATTCCCAAGTCCCGGAGGCAGGGGCAGGTGTTTGGTGTTTCTAATTAGGTTGGGTATTTTAGGTTTGTCGTCAGAGTTGTGTGTTGCTAGTGTGTCTCGCTCGGTTGGTATCAGGTCCTTATGCTGTACCTCGACCTCTAGCTTGTCAGTATTCGCTCATCATTAAGTGTCTAGTCTGTTCGTTAGTATTTTCGTTCGTAGTCGTTTTCCCTGTAAGTCACAGTGGTTTTCAGTTAGTGTTGCCTCTCGTTGTTTGTGTATTGCTTCGTGGACATTAAAACCCTTGTTAATCGGCAACTGGTCTCTGCTTCTCTCTGCATTTGGGTCCTTATTCCCTGGGTTGGTTGAGGTACTTAACAGTTTCATAGACAAATATAACTGAGTATCATCTGCATAGCAGTGGAAATTTATAGAATGTTTTCTAATAATATTACCAAGGGGAGACATGTAAAGACTGAAAAGTATTGGACCAAGCACAGAACCCTGTGGAACTCCAAAGTTAATTCCTGTGCGGATGGAAGATTGATCATGAACATGGACAAATTGGAATCTGTTCAACAGATAAGACTTAAACCATCCAGTGCTTTTCCTTTAATCCCAACGCTATGTTCCAGTCTCTGCAATAGAATCTTGTGATCTATCGTATCAAATGCTGCACTAAGATCTAACAGGACAAGTACAGAAACTAGACCATTGTCTGAAGCTGTGAGAAGATCATTAGTGACTCTAATCAGAGCTGGTTCTGTCTGTGATGTATCTGAATCCTGACTGGAAATCTTCATATAGGTCATTTCTACGCAAGTGGTCACATAATTGTTTAGCTACGGTTTTTTCAAGAACTTTAGAAATAAAGGGCAGATTGGATATAGGCCTATAATTTGCAAGTTCTCTAGGGTCAAGAGTAGGTTTTTTCAATAAAGGTTTGACCACAGCAACTTTAAAAGCCTGTGGTACGTAGCCTGTAACCAGCGATTGGTTGATTTGATTTAATATGGACGTGCTGATTAATGGAAGAATTTCTTTGAGTCTAGTTGGGATTGGGTCTAAGAGACAAGTAGCTGATTTAGCAGAGTTAATTATTGAAGTTAACTCAGTGTGATCTATGGGGGAAAAACAGTTTAAGTAAGACATAGGTCTAACCAGCAGATCTAAGGCTGTTGGATCTGCAGATCGGTTTATGACTTTTGTTGACAGATTCTGATAAATCTTTTCTCTAATGGTTATGATTTTATTGGTAAAGAAATTCATAAAGTCGTTGCTGCTGAGATTTAAAGGGACACTAGGCTCAACACAACTATGACTCTTAGTCAGCCTGGCTACAGTGCTGAACAGAAACCTGGGGTTGTTTTTATTTTCCTCAATTAATGATGAATAATATGTGGTTCTAGCAACCCGAAGTGCTTTTTTATATAGTATTAAACTGTCTTTCCATGCTAGACAGGATTCACCTAATTTGTTGGAACGCCACAATCTTTCTAGTTTTCGAGTCCTCTGCTTAAGGCTGCGGATCTCTGAGTTATACCATGGAGCCAACCTCCTCTGATTCACTGGCTTCTTCTTCAGAGGAGCAACAGAGTCTAAAATTGTAGCATCATCAACAAGACAATCTACCTGCTCATGATTCAGATGACTGCTCTCCTCTGTGTAGCTACAAGGGAATGAGACAAAAGATGATGGAATCATCTCCTTAAATCTAATAACAGCATCATCAGATAAACATCTGCTGTAATAGAACTTATTTCCAACTGTTGTCAGGTCTGTTATGGTAAATTCAAACGTTATTAAGAAATGGTCAGATAACAGAGGGTTTTGAGGGAGAACTTTTAAATGATCAATCTCAACCCCATAAGTCAGGACCAGATCGAGAGTATGATTAAAACAGTGAGTGGGTTCATTCACATGCTGACTAAAACCAATAGAATCCAGTAGTGAATTAAATGCAATGTTGAGAAAGTTACTGTCAACATCTACATGGATGTTAAAGTCACCCACTACAATCACTTTATCTGTGCTGAGAACTAAGTTAGATAAAAACTCTGAGAATTCAGTTAAGAACTCTGAATATGGACCAGGAAGATCACAGCGAAGGCGACGCACTCATTACTGGTAATAACATACTAGAGAAATTCTCCTACCGATCCCAGCCAATAGAAAAACGCTCTTCCTCCTCCCAGTAGGTCTCTTCCTCCAGCGGCGTCGGGGACTTGGTCCCAGCCCTCCGTTAACTGGAACATGTTCATCCATGACGCATCTGATCTGGACGCACCTCAACGACGTCACATCTGTAGAGAAACACGATGATTCTGTTTAGAACGGACCTGCTCACGGACGGCTGTGCGGACCGGATAATCAGAGCCAGGCCCGTTCTTTGTCTGCTGGATGTGTGAGTCACGGACATCGCCTGATTATGAAACACACCAACCCCCATAACAAAAAAAATATTAAAAACCAGCAAGAAAAACACATGAAAAAGTGAAATGAACTGAATCGGATTCCATTTGGTGCCGAGCGTTTAGAGCAGACGACGCCGTCTATTTCTGAGCTGGTTTCATTAACACAAGTTTTATTTATAATAAACAGAAGTTTCATTACAGCATCAACGTAAGTGACAATGGGAGGATTTTTATGCTGCGTAAAAGAACTAAAAGCGTTTGACACTTCAAAACCAAAAATACAGCGATTTGCACAACACAAACTCCATGAGGCCTGTTTCACACGACAGAAAGCAGCTTTTCAATTTTACACTGGGTGAACTGTCGACTAAATGATCACAGTGAAACAAGAAAGCGAAGAAATACTCAAGTAGAACTAAATCAGCTATAGGATCCTCACCTAATGAATATTTAAAACCTCTAAATAATTCAATCATCTAATTCTGTATGAATGTTTGCGTCGTGTGTTGCCATGGAAACATGCGCGCTACCGTGCAGCTTTCAGGGAGACGCTGACCTTGATGTGACCTTCATGTCCACTCCTGCCATGACTACCGAGACCAGCTCACAAACCAGGACCAGCGCTTCACAGGCAGGACGTCACTGTTCCGGGATCAGATCTCCGGAGGAAACGCCTCACTGCAGCTGACGGGGGTCAAGGTTCAGGACCAGGGCAGATTCCAGTGCTTGACCAGCACCAGAACCAGTAACAAGGACTCATTTATCTACTTAAAAGTGTCCGGCGAGACAAACACACAAACTATCTGACATCATTTGTGACGTACTTTGTGCCGAACGTCAAGATCTTTCATTCTCCAGCTCCAGTCTCCAAAGTGAAGCTTCTGCGTGTGTGTGTTTACACAAAATAAAGCCACTGAACGATAGGTAGGTAGGTTTTACTTCCACTGAGTAAAATAATCCTCATTAATTCAAAGCTGCGTCAATCCATTTGTTTGTAAAGTCCACCTGGAGCAGGTAGGAAACTGGATGAGCTGCAGCTGAACCTGGACTCAGCTGGTCCACCACCGCCCTCCACAGCACAACCACAGCCCAGCGGACTGAACAGCCGCTCTGCTACACCCGCAGCTCTCTGCTACGCTCACACGATGCTACCGATGTGGACGACAGCTGCACCGTCAGCAGCACAAACGGGAGGAGAGCCTGGGTGAGCGTTCGATGAATCTCACAAGGCCCAGAAACTACACACGTCACTGTATTACATTAATATTTGAGTTGCATCATTTCAGTTTCTATCAGTGGCTCCAGCAGTGACAGCACCATCCCCTGCACCGTCTCCAACTCTCCACTGATCAGCCTAATCTGGAGACTCAACCACAGTCGCATGGTCCCGAACCAGACCAGCGTCGGTCACACAGCGTCTAAGGAAGCAGCGCGTGAAGAGAAGCGTCACGGTCAGGCAGCCTCACGCTACGGGACACGTCTTCACATCAGGCGGGACTATAGGCTGTGGACTCAGCAACACGCGTATGACCACCACCTTGCAAAGCACATCATGACCAGGCTTCATCAAATCTAGACGACCTCTGTGATGCTTTCTCCATCAACTGGTCTCCACCCTACAGGCCAGTCTGCTCTCAGCACAGCAGCTGTGTTGGAGTCAACGACTACACCGAATGAACAATGTGCATTTCAGTACCACGGTACAAATACACGTCGAGGTTGTTCTGAGGGTTTTTCTTTGTGTTAGCAGGACGTTAATGAAGCTGTCAATCAAAGGTCGGACTTGAGAGGGAAACTAAATGTTCGTCCTCCCGCATCTCTGCAAATCGACTTTTCTGTGACGTCCCAGCCTTGGAAGCATCTGAGTACTCACATGGCGGCGGGTCAAGGTCACAGTCCAGGCTGCTCCTCGCTGCTGTGCCCGGTGTAGCTGCGAGGCTACTGGCTAGCTGGCTAGCTATCTAGCTAGCTAGCTGGTTAGCCCGAACAGCTGGATCAACGACACCTGCCTCTTCACGGTCACGTTCAGGGTTAATGGCCGTCAACAGGCTTCTGCTGTGTTCAACTTCATGTTGCGGTGGCTACAACAACCGCTACACAGCTGAAAGCGGAAACTCTGGTCCTCGGTCATTATCAGCATCAACTGTTAGCCTGCGTTGTCGGAACTCGTCTTCCCGCCCACAGCCAATCACATTACAGAAGCACTGACGTGACGCTTCAATCCCCCAATCACGTGTCAGAATACCGCTAGGGGGCTGTGTATGTGGCGGCAGCATTCACTGCAACCAAACTACTACTCTGGGCTTTGTCCCACTCTTTTGGCCTGACTCTCTTCAAAGAGTCGGCTCGTCGTTGAATATATTATCTATTATATTTGAGCCTAACTTAGCAACTGTGAACGGTTTGCGTGTTTCTGAACATTTGTTTATTCTGCGTTTTCATAAAAGCCTTGTTTTTGCGCAGTGTGGAGGCAAAAACCTGTAGGAACCGGTGAATGAATCAAAACCCAATCAAAGTTGTCTTTGTGTTGTCTTTTACTCTTGCAAGAAGAGAAGTACACAGAGTCAGTGCAAAGCTGTCCTGCCTGAGTGTAACTCAGACTCATCAGCCCACAACTAAGGGTCAGTCACTGTCTTGTACCAGGGGGAAAGTGTAACAGAAACAAAGTAAATCAAAGTTCTGCTGCCGTGCTCTCACCATGGCCCCATGTCGTAAACCAATTTGAACTAGACAGTGTCTCCCCACCTAGCTCGAAAGCTTACCTCCCTTTCTCAAGGCAGAAGAGAAGGCTCGTTGTTCTCAAACATTTCTGTAAGCAGGTATATAACTCACTCTATGATTACTTCACTTAGTACAGATAAAAGCCAATACATATGAGGATATATCAAGTAATATGCATCACAGTTCTGTCACATATAGTAAAAATTCCATTACACGCAGTCACTACTGTTTCACATTTGAACCAGAAATACCAGAAGCCACAGCTTGGACGGGCCTCAGGGATTATCGGTCCTGTTTTTGAGGAGACTCTCTCTGAGGGACTGACGTCTTCCTAGCATCACCTTAACCGGTCGTGGGTAGACTGAAGCCTTTTTGGCCATTTTTTATAGTACGTATTCATCTTTGCAATGCCGATACCTTGAGGGCAATATTTCGTCCACGTGGCTCGCGTTGGAACGGCAGTGAAGTATCCTCGAAGCCTCGGCCTCCCACCGTTTCAGTGGGTCTTCAGCTCTTTGGATGAGAGGCTCCTCGAGACGGGACCTCGCCTCCAGTACAGCATCAACTCTGGGATTTCGCCTTCCAGTGTCTCCGGTTGCTCCGCGCAGCAGACGCCTGTGGTTCCTTGCTCCTTCTTCCTCCTGGCCCTCTGATGGAGGAGCTGACAGGCTGCTGGGGCTGCAGTTATTCCTTGCAGTCTCACTTTTTACCCCGTGGGTGCAGGGCAGTGGTTTTGGAAAGCGCAGCGTTGTTCTCCATTCTCAGAAACGTTGTGTCCATGGATGAACAGGGCGGTGGCCTGATCCTTTGCTTTGTCCACTGTCACACTCCGTTGGTGAGGCGGTTACCCGCTGTCGACCTAGCAGAGAGGAAGCGGTGGAGGCTGTGACATAGCTGAAAACATGAACATTTGGCTTTGTGGTAAATTGCTCTTTTGTTAATTAATGAATAATTTGCCTGTTGTAGAAAGTATCGTGACTGTGCCTTACGTTGTCCCAGGGTTTGTCCTGTTGCTGCCGGCTTCCTCTTGTCGTGTCATTGTGGTGGAAAAAGTCCATGCATAATTAGTTCATTTGTAGTGGAATATATATGTAGCACATATACGTGTGGTTCAGGCTAAAGGGTAGATAGAGTAATAGAGTAGAACAGGTCCTGTCTAGGCTGTGCAGGCTTGCTGGCCTTGGGTCCGAAGACAATCTGGCTCTTAGACAAAACAGTTGTTGGTATGAAATCTCCACATTGTGACGCTTGTTCCGGGTTTCAACCACCTCCCTAGAAGGAGACGGGGGAGATGTGAGCTGTGCTGGGGGACACAGCCAGCGTCTCCCAGGCTCCGTCCTTCCCCACTTCCTGTGAGCGTCTCCCTGCAGGAGAGAGAGGTGACTTTGTTTGCCTGCCTTTGCATATTTCTCATTCATGTTTGATTATTTGAACCTAATGCTGCCTCGGCTTCAATTCCTCTGAGTTGGGACGTCTCTGACCACTACGTTGTCTCTCTCTTCTGTACCCCCTCAAGGCGGATGTTCGCCACATTGGGCCTGGCTCTGCTGGAGGCAGAGTATATTGCTTTTAATATCTCTATAAACGTCTATATATTAAGATTAGAACTTACTGATTGATTGCATTTAAACGCTTCGCTGTGTTTGATCTCAAACCTTGCTTGTAAAGTGCCTTGAGACAACTGCTGAAACAATGAATAACTCATTTACTGACCCTTCATTTACATGCTATCCAATGTGTGACCTGCAGCAGAGGAGGACGTCTGGAGGCGGTAGGTGATGGCTGGACTAGTGAAACAAGAGCTTCTGTGCGACTCAACCACATGCCTTTTAAGAGAAGAGAGGACATTTTATTGTCACTGCAACATGCACGACAAAAACATCAAGTGTCAAAGTGCAGCAGTCATCCATCCATTCAGCATCAAAACAAACCACGTAAACTACAGGAGCAATTGAAAAGACAAACAAATCAGCTCGTTTAAAGGGGCAGGTTGAAAACAACCGTGAAATACTACTCGACACATGTACAGGGCCCAGCGTTGCACGGCCCACGATCTTCCAGACGTGTCCGTCGCCCCTGGACAGCTTTCGTCTGAGCCGCCGTGTGCTGATGGAGCAGGTCGTGATGCTCTGTGGAGGACCTGTGGGAGGTCAGCGGGAGTCTCTTGTTGTACATGTCAAGTCAAGTCCTCCTTATCCGGTACTGTGTCACTTGTACCTTGACCTCTGTGTGAAGCTCACACGCTGGGACTGGAGTCTCATCTGCAGAGCAGCCTGAAAAGCCAGTGAGCTTTGACGAAGCTGCGGGGTCGGCTCACAGGTCGCCTGCCACCAGGACGTCACTTGGAGCGTGGGGAGAGTCCGACTCTGTGCTTCTTCCAGTCTGGAAGCCAGGCTCCACATACTCCAGACCAAACCAGCATCACTACCACTGCTTCGCGCCTCCTGCGTCGGACCCTCCCCCAGCTCAAACCCGTCGCTAGCCCTGCTGTCTGGAAACACCCAGAGCTCTCCCCGTGCTGCCAAACATCACAGCAGCCTCCAGACCAGCTTGGAGCAGCAGACGCCCTCTCGGCTTTAAAACCAGGCTGATGTAAACGCCCTGAAGACGGAGGAATTGAAAAGACGACGACGACCTTTCCTCGGCTCAGCGTGTAGTGAGCGAGGGAAGGGGCGCAGCGCGGCCTTCAAAGACCTCCGTAACTTAGAGCTCTCTTTGCTGAACTCACACACACTGATTTGTTCCAATCCTACTATTATGCTCAATACTGGCACAAACAAGCAGAAAACCTTTTGTTATCCTGGTAAACATCAAACTACTAACAAAATGTAACGCGATGGTTCCAGATGGTCCTGGTCGCTCTGATCCATCCTAGTGAAGCTGCTGTAGACTCAGATGCTCCTTCAGAGGCTGAGCTGAGCATCTTGCCTTGATGAAGGAACCAGCCAGACTCAGTCCTGGCTCCAGCTCCAACCTCAGCCTCACGGCGCCACCTACTGTCCACAGTAGAGCACAGTCCTGCACCCACACAGCAGACTACTCACATTAAGGAAACATGCGACTGACAGTTTGTTACCCACCTTCTTTCTGGACCAGCGGCGCTAAAAGAACCTGAAATGAATGAATCAATGATAAGTTCAGCATTTGAACTCAAAGTGTGCTTCTATTTAGCACACGTACTATATACGGTTTCACTTCCGTACCAGTTTGAGTTCTATACCACAACGGACAGAACGTGACGCTTTTCGTGGACGTTATAAGTGGAACGCAAACACATGAAATGAGTGACGGTGGCAGCGAACAGCAGGCACCCGAGTTAGTTTTGGCTGCAACACTTCACAAAGGGCTCGGTCAGGCTCTGAAATGACTCGTGGCTCTGATTGCAGTAGAACCTGGGATGAATGAGTGAATAATACAGTGAATGTGAATAACCAGTGAATCCCAAGCCTTGAATCCTCGCCACGAGGAGTTTCCCAGCACCTGGGTGACCTCAGCTTGGGCGATGACGAGCGAGAACCAGCTCCTCCGAGCGCGAGGCCACGGCTCTGAAGCGGTGACGGGTGGCGTGTGCTCCTGCTTGGCGGAGAGTTCCTGTCCCTGGTGGAGGAGTGAAGGATGTTCCCCACCGAAGGAGTGAGCACATGGTGGAGCGTGGGCCCAGAGCGTGGACAGCGGTAGTGGAGTCGCTGTGTCCGTCTGCATTCACAGCTGCCACTAGAACTCGGTGTGGCCTTCAACGTGGCTCTGAGCTGAGCTGCCGGTAGCTTTTCGGAGGCCGGTGACTCGGACGGACTCGTCCTCGGCAGCAGAGGTGACTCGTGGTCGTCCTTTCCTGGCGGAGGAAACAGTAAAATAAGAAACTGTGACCCACTAGTGCAAACTTCAGCTAAACAACAGCAGCAAAGTAGCTGAATGTGCCAACATTTACTAGAAGAAAAGCAGCAAAGTGCAGAGTCTCTACATGAGCCTGTGTTACAGAGAGGATCAGCTTGTGAGGGTGAGACGACCGCTGGGCCAATGACTCTGGAGCCACTTCTAACAAAAGCAGCACATGAAAAGGAAGGCGATGGCACCGCTGCACAATCCTGCAGATGAGCCGTGGTTCTGTACTGGTTCTGAAGCAGATGTAACCAACGCCTTGACACACAGCGGCCAATTGGTTACTCACTGGGCTCTTTTCCCAAGGAGGAGCGGAGGAAAGAAAAAGAATATCACACTCATATGTTTAACTGAACCAGTGAGATTTCTGGCATTTAATTATGTAGATGCAACATATTTATAACATTCAGAAAATAAAACATTCAGAGCTCTGATAAACAAAATGCAACCACATGGCAAGAAAATAAAACAAAGTCCATCTACCCGGGTAGTGTGTTTTAAACACTGCAGTTCCCACGATCCGCCCGTCGAACCGCCGCTGCTCAGCTATCGCTGCGCAACTTCCAGGCCAACGTTACTTCGACCCAAGTACTCAGAACATTCCAGTTTAAGACCAAACAGAACCTGGGCCTTTAGTGCCACAAACTTTTCTTTTCTCAGCCAGACCCAAAATCGGACCCTCAAACATGCAGTCGCCTTCTCATCCCTGGAATTTTTGACAGAAAACCCTATAGATTGTATCGAACTTATCCTCAACAGGCCAATTCTGCCACCTACTGGTGTAACACACGCAAAAAACTAAATCAATATTCTTCATCATTTAATGTGGGTTACACAGAGACAGGATGAAAGTGTCAGCGGCTGGAATGAAACAACACATAGATATTAACCCAGGTTATGGGGCGAGAAGCAAAAGACGCTGCATCAGAAAGTGCTCGTTCAGGACTTGGTGTAAGTGTCTGGAAGCACCAAATAAAGCCCCATCAGTAGCACGTGTCAGCATCAGGTGTAATGACCTTTAACCTTCCCAGGCTGGCTGACAGACATCGTCCCTCCAGTGAGTCCTGGTCTTCCTCTGGGCCTCCTCCGGCTCCTCCTGCGACAGATGAACCTTAGTCTTAGTCTGGCCCGTCGCCCAGGACCCGTTTGTCATGGGAGACCCTGCCGGGGGCATTTAGCCCAGACAGCACAGCTGCTAGAGTCACACGGGCACACGAACTCCTCCACCGCGATAAGGTGTCGGTTCAAGGAGGAGAAGAAAAAAAACGGAGAACACAAACGTTAGTGAGGTCAACCTAACATCACATGAACAGTATATCGAGACAAGTTCAATAAAAAACTGATACTTGCCTTCACTAACCCATCACAGATCTCAACTTAATACATTCAACTTAAGTAAACCTAAATCAATTGAACGCAAGTTATCTTAACCTAACCTGTTACACAGAAACCTAATCTATATTACTACTATTATAAGTCTAGACAAAACGAGTCCAGCGGTGGATGTGCAGTCGCAGCAGCAGGAACCTTCTTCAGGTCTCTCACGCTACTCCTCCACGCTTCGACCTCCCAGGCCAAGACTCGCCTGACAGGTCTCTCACTAAACTAGTCAGAGTCCTGTCATCAGTCCAGCCTGAGCAGTGAAGACCCGTCCAGTGTGTCCAGGGTGTAGAGCATCTGAGGCCCGTCGAAGTCGAAATCACGGGTTTCTCCCAAATCAATTACTGTAAAGTTCGTTGGGCTCGTTTGATTAAAGCTTGGTAACATTTAGACCAACTTTCCATTCAAACCTTTCTGGTTTTCAGGAATCTCTAGTTTAGTGCATGTTTTCAAGTCGCCACCAGAACTGATCAGAAACTTACACTGACGGGGGAGAAGGCCCGGACTATACCCCCAACCTGGCATCACACACTGGGACCATCACAAAAATGGTCTTTTTTACTGGGATGTCGGTCAAAACCAAAGAACAGTCTGCCCCCTAGCGGTAGCAAGGAGCCACGCATTTAGATTGCGTAGCATGCAATGACGAGGAGCGTAGCCCTGGGAACTGGCAAAGTAGAAAAAGCAACATGGACCAACATTTGAATATTCCAATATAATTTATGGCTTTCTGAAATATACTAAAAAAGAAATACAAATATTGACAGGGTGGCCCAAATGTTAAACGATCAGTGACCTCAGTGTAACTATGACCACAAAACAGTCTTGTTTCCAGGAAGCACATGTACATCTCCGTCACTGCCTTGGGCAGCTCCCCTCCCCCTCTGGTTCTCAGCAGATCCAGCAGAAGACTGGGATGTGACACATGATGCGGAGGCTTCGTGAGGTCTTGACGTGGGAGATGGTGGTTGTGGCCTGCTGCTCATCTCTGAACCTCTTCATGAAGTACTCCTCCTTCTGTGGGTCAGTGAACCCTCTGACCTCTGTCACCACGTCAACACACTCAGGAGGGATCTGATTGGCTGCTGAAAGGATGTGAATGCAGATGTGCGAGCCTCCATGCTTGCTAGCGCGTGGGGAGGCCTGGCCACAGAAAACGAGTTGTCTCTAAGGCAGGCAGAGAACTCTCCCCCCAGATGTTTAGGGAGCGTGTTTTGATCCCTCAACCTGCATCGGCCCAAATGCAAAGATTTGTGATTACCAGAAATTGTTTTGTCTCAATAGCTTTGGTTACCGGGTCGCAATGTTTTGCCCAAATTCTTTCGCTCTACAGGCCAGACGTCCTCGCAGCCGCCAAAGGCCAGCAAGCGTCCTGTACAATCATATTCCCTGGAAATGAACAAAGCCTGAACAAAATGCATCCTAAGCCTACTAACATATGCTAATGTTTTCCACTACATTAGTATATTATGCTCATATTTATTTGCATACCTCTGATTATTAGAATATGCTCATCTATGCCCATCTATTGTAAATCCCTCATTACAGTTTAAAACCTGTCCATTGCATATCCATTTGTAAATATTATCCATATCAATATCCCAAAACCGGCAAATGACTGAAACATTAATGAACATGAAAATCTTTCCGTAGAGGTCGATCTTCGCATCCACGTACGTGTGTGAGCAGGTCTCCTCCAGCATGAACCATATTACAAACAAACATAACTCACGCCTCACATGTGACAGCTACAGTCCTGTGTGTAGATGAAGGGGACGCCTTACAGTCTTGCAGGAACTGCTGAGGTCTAGCGTTGTGTTGCATTAGGAACCCATCTCATCTCGGTACCTAATGGCAGTCAGGCTACCTGTGGCGAGCACATGGAGGGCTGTGCGGCCCCCCAAAGAAATGCCACCCCACACCATTACTGACCCACCGCCAAAGCGGTCATGCTGGAGGACGTTCTCCACGGCGTCTCCAGGCTCACGTCTGTCACGTGTGCTCAGTGTGAACCTGCTTTCACCTCTGAAGAGCACAGGGCTCCAGTGGCGAATGTCCAACGTTTACCATCCAACCTGACAGAACTGCAGAGGATCTGCAAGGAGGAATGGCAGAGGATCCCCAAATGCAGCTGTGAAAGAATTCCCCAAAAGACTCGTGGCTGCATTAGCTCAAAAGGGTGCTTCTACTAAATACTGAGCAAAGGGTCTGAATACTTATGACCATGTGATATTTCAGTTTTTCTTTTTTAAGAAATCTGCAAAAATTCTGTGTTTTTCTGTCAATGTGGGCGCTGTGTGTACATTAACGAGGAAAAAACGAACCTAAATGATTTTAGCATATGGCTGCAATATAACAAAGAGTGAAACATTTAAGGGGGTCTGAATACTTTCCATACCCACTGTGTGTGTATATACATGTACATAAACTATAAATTTATAAAACTTCTTTGTTTTAAGTTTTTTTTGCATGCACTTACCTTGCTCATGGCTGCCTAGTCAGCTTCGGACTGATGGGATGTCCTCCTGGGATCCTCTCCTCCCTCTCATGATGCTTAGAAGCACCTAAAAAACAAATATCACTTAGGAAGACAACAAAGTAAATAAACAACCTCAAAAGGAACCAAACCATCTCTGTAAAACTGCATAAAACCAATCAAATACAACATCCTGGCTGATTGGGCTTATTTGGTGATATGGCACAGACCCCTGCCTGCCAGTGCAACTTGAACCACAGCTCTGGTCTTTTTAAAATAAAACCACATTTCAAACCTAACCTAGCCAGTTGCCGGGGGCCTGTGCCCCTCACCGTCCATTAAAGCCCTCTGTTTAACATTTAACATCAAATAACCCTCAGCTTCATCTCTATGTCATATGTAAAACAAAAGAAGCATGTTTGACCCACCAGAATCCACCAGCAGCCTCTCCTTAATCCTGACCAGCATATTTGGCAGCAGTCTACTTCTTTAGTTTGGATTTCTGATTCCATTGTAGCTTTCTCATCTCAACCCCTCTGTTTAACTCATTTTAATACATTGAAATATTGGAATCTTAAACTTCAAATCGAATCCCACCTGTCACTGACAACCACTTCACCTATACATTAGTAACTCCTCTGGGATTGTCTGAACTAGCCACGTAGAAGAGGGACAGGATAGGCTTCAACCAATTACAGGGGAGAACAAACATTGGAGGGAGGAGCTAGTTCACCCTCCCAATGTTTCATCTACCCCTCTGCTCAGTTCCTGGAATCAACCCCCTCTGAGGAAGCAGTTCACTGCCAAACGTTAGGGCCAATTAAGCTGAATTAGGCTTAAATCTTGGGATCTGTCCTCCCTCTTTTTATATCAAATTTGACTTGCATGAATAACACTGACGTGTCTGGTCACAATAGGCGTTTTCATTTTTTAGAAAAATTGGCGATCAAATAAAGTTTGGAATTTCAACAGCTCAGACGTCAGTCGGGGATCTGCCAACGGGTCCACATTTGATAATCACTCACTACCAACTTTTACTCACCGGCCACGAAGACGAATTGACGCTCTGTTAAAAGAGATTCGTTTTAAACACCATCTTCTCCGAGTCGCCAGGATCGAGCTTCTACCACCACAGGCCCAGCGAACACCGGGATTTCCCACACGACCACGTCTTCCCTCCACAGATCCAAGACAGCCTACTTCAGCTTTCCAGGGACTACAGCACCTTTAGAAAGTAGGGAAAGTTACGATAACAGAAATACTCAGGACCAGCACAACCAGGAACGCAAACAGAAGAGAACGAACAAAACCTCCCTCCTCCCAGACGCCCCACACAGAACTAGATCAGGCCACCAGATCGCTCTGTACAAATTATTTCAAATTAATGCAAGCGGTCCATCATAAGAACATTATTGCTAAAGCTATCGGCACCCAGATGCCGCCACAGGGAACGTTCAGACACGTCCGGAAACTCACCGGCTTCATTAAACCCTCCTCCCCCCCAGAACAAGTCAGAGACGCTGTGGAAAGAAACGCGCAACAGTGGATGCAGAATAATTTCTGCGTCCTGCAGGACCACTATTCTAATATTATCTCAGATTATGACCACTTACCGTTAAGATAGCAGTTAGCTGGGCCCAGAAACGCTACAAGACCAGACTGACCCAGTCCACACCGGTGGGGAATGATATTTACATCGATATGGAGAAGAAGAGGAGCGGGAGTGAGGACGGCCCCCAGCCAATCAGCCCAAGAAACCAAATACGAGCACACGAGCCCCACCCAGCTCTCATCCAGGGTCCGAAGCGTATAATTACACCAACTACAATGGTAGAACGACCCCATCTGACCCCACTCAAACCACCTCCGCAGGTTGCTCGGATGAGGCCGCCTCGGTTCACACGCGCTGTGTGAGCCCCACACGGGAGGCGCACGGGCCCGACCAGCACAAAGCCAGAGTAGGCCGCAAAATCAGAGGCAGAAAAGCCACCTGGTTCCTCTGTGACTCCAACCTCTCGCGTATACCCGCCCGCAAATAACAACGTCCAAACTGACAGCTACCCTGGCGCCGCATTCTATCACTTTCAAAAAATCCTGGACAAAACAGCAGAGCACCCCTCCGTTAAGCTGCTGCTCCTGTCTGTAGGCATAGACAACAGGGATCAGGACCCACACAAAACCTCCATAAAACAGTTACGTCAGATTTACAGGAGGGCACAGTCCGTTTTTCCTAACCAGGATTGCGTTCCCACTCATTCATTACTCGTCGCTCCTCCCTCCAGCGCAGCAGAATAATCTTAATATCATTAATGACTTTATCTCCAGCTACCTCCCCTTCCTGAGACCGCTGCCGAAGGACCAGGTCTGCACAGCGCAGGACGACGTGCACTGGACTCAGGAAACAGCCCGATGCATGCAGATACATTTATAATGTGGTCACAGCCTAACCAGGATTTTAACGGGGACCCACCGGGCGCGGTCCATCGAGACCCCCGGCTGGGATCCTACGACCCTAGAACCCCACAACAACTTTGTGGCAACCGTCGCCCCCCCACCTCCACTGACGCAGCTCACCTTCAAGCGTCACTTTCCCACGGGGACCCTGTCTCACAACCCTAGTCGACCTCTCCTGGGGCTCCCCCTCTGATAGTCTCAACCTCTCCAAGTGAGGCTCAGATACGCCTGTTAGAGAGGGGCCTCACGTTCATTCCCACTCCAAGCACTTTGGACCCTTACCGGTACCACAGACGGGTCAAACTACTAGATTGCTCTGAGGATAACCACTCGGAAGCAATGCCCTTCTCCCTGCTGTCTAATCGGGAACCACCCTGGGATGAGCTGAGTGCACAGACAAAGATTCTCATTCACCGTGACGTTGACGGTCTGAACCGCTACGTTCCTCCGCTGGACAAAAGAGACCGATCCACGGCGGAGGATAAAAGAGCAATTACAGGGTCAGTCAACTTCAATATCATAATTAATCCGGCCGATAAGGGCTCAAAAATTGTCATCACGGATTTACAACAATATGCCCTGGAAGCCCATAGACAATTAAACACCACTAGGTATTATAAAGCCATAGACGGCAGCATCCAGAGCCAAACGCAGGCGCACATCCGAGACATTGTTCAAAAACTCGACCATGACGGGTTTATTCGGACCAGATCCACCGCAACAGACAGTTCTATCTTCTCCCTAAAATCCACAAGGACCCACTCCCCTGGACGGTCCCCCACGCGATCCCTCCCGGCAGACCCATAGTCTCCGACTGCAGCAGCGCCACTCACAACATCTCGCTGTGCATAGACTTCTCCTTAGGTCCGCTCTCCTGCAAACATCCCAGTTTCCTCAAAGACACGTACCACTTTCTAGACAGGATTCGCCCTTTGACGCTGTCGAGACATTGACAGCTTATATACAAACATCAACACGGAGCCGTCCAGCAGATCTTTACTCCATACCCGGACCACAGCAGACCGGATGCAGACATCTTCTAGAAATATGCCTTCAACACAATGACTTCGAGTTTGATAACAAGCAACACTTACAGGTGGAGGGCACGGCGATGGGCCACAGGTACGCCAACATTTATATGAGCCAATGGGAACGCGAGGCACTAGAACAAAGCCCAGTGAAACCTACCGTCTACCTCCGCTTCCTGGATGACATCATCGGCATCTGGGAGCATGGGAAGGAGAGTTTTTATACATTCACTGACACGTTGAATAACCACCACCCCTCCATCAAGGTTAAATACGATCTACACGCTGATGAAGTAAACTTTTTGGACACACAGATGAGGAAAATTAAAAATGACTCACCCGTGTTTACTTCAGACCAACAGATACACACGCGCTACTCCATAAAGCCGGTTATTGTGGAGGCAAAAACCTGTTAGGAACCTGGTGAATGAATCAAAAACCAATCAAAGTTGTCTTTCTCTTGTCTTTTATTCTTGCAAGAAGAGAAGTACACAGAGTCAGTGCAAAACGGTCCTGCCTGAGTGTAGTTCTGAAGTCATCTACCTCCGTTCCTACCTAAATACCTCCTTCGTTGCCACGGAGTAAAGATGTATCTTCTCATTAGCTCAGTCCACAAGAGACTTATCAGCCCACAACTCAGGGTCAGTCACTGCCTTGCGCCAGGAGAAAAGTGTAACAGAAACAAAGTACATCAAAGTTCTTCTGCCATGCTCTCATGGCCATGGTCCATGCTGTGAAACAATTTAACTAAACAGTATCTCCCTAGCTCCCTTTCCCATGGGAAAGAGAAGGCTCATTGTTCTAAAATATTTCTGTAAGCCAGTATATAACTCATTCTATGATTACTTTGCTTAGTACAGATACATATGAGAATATATCAAGTGATATGAATCAGAGTTCTGTCACAAGGGAAAATACCCATATAGTAAAATTTCCTTTACAATCCCTCCCTTTTGATTATTAATTAATCAACACACAAAGTGAACAAAGAAACATCAGTATAGCTAAATTCACAAAGGCTTTGTTTAGCTACCATCATAAACTGTTCACAGAAAAATGCAAGAGCTGTTTTTGCGAGGTGGAAGCACCTCTGATGATAACGCTTAGCAAAAGACTGTGACAGAACTAAAATCGGTTACAGTGAACAAAAGTGATTAAATGAACACAGTATCATTTACACATAATCAGCTTTTTCTTCATCAGAGTCATCGCTAGTGTCGGATAAAAGTTCACAAAGTTCCTTGTCCCAAGAGAACGAACCTGAAACACAGTCATCAGTCACAGGTGCAGGCACATACTGTAACATCTGGTGGGTCAAAGCTGTCTCCGTCGCTCTCATAATTAACCCTCTGGCACACGGTATTATGCAACACCCACACAAACCAAGCACCCCGACTGCTGCAATAAGGGACACAACAATTGACATGATAAAACTTTTCCATTTTCCAAACACAGAATCCATCCAGGCCCAAATGGGTGAATTTACTCCTGAGTTTTCTGCTAACTCATCTCTGAGGGCCCTTAGTCCGTCCAAAGCTCTGGTCACTGTGCCATCTGGAGCAGTGTTGTTCAGAACGAAGGTGCAACAAGTGTCTCCAAACATAACACATAACCCTCCTTTCTCTGCCAGTAACATGTCAACTCCCATTCGGGTTTGCCAGGCCATTAGGGATGTAGGTGCCAACTGTTCTGCCAGGCCTTTCATGCCATCATGGGTCATGTTGATGAATCTCTGCTGATTGTAATAGATATAGTTGATCCATTCAGTATTCTTTGCCGATTCAATAATGGTCCCTATCAATGGAATGGCATGTGTCCGTCCACCTGCTATCTGATCCCTAGCCTTAAATTCGTCTGGAACCCCTGTGGGCAGGCCAATTCCATCAATATATACCCTAGAATCAAAGGATCCACCAGGAGCATGTCGTTTGTTTCTAGTTGGGGTTTTAGTGGGAGCCAGAATGTGTATTCCGTCAGTGACAAACATTACCTGTGTACAGGTCCCAGTCCAATTGTATGGAAGTGTTTGCATAGGGCGTTCTCCACACATCCACCATATGTCCGATAAGCGTTTGTCTTGGTGAGTAAAGTGTTCTTCTCGTGGAGACATCCTAAGGATACCATTAACGTCATATTTGCCCCCACCCAGATATGTGAAGTTACCTATTGGCACAGCAGGCACATGCTTTGTCACATTCCAGGTCACATGGCAGTTAGGAAATTCACCTACAGCGATGCCACCCTTTCGATCATTGTGGAAACATTCAAATTGGCATGTCTTACACATCGTAAACATTGTCGGAGCTTCTTGGGGGTCTTTCATAATCCTTATATTTTCGGCCGCTAAGCAATCAGAACTATTCCTATTGGGAAATCTCACACCTTGCCCTAATGCATGTACAACTCTCATTTTACACTCAGTATGGCATCTTATTTGGTTCACAGGGCGATTTCCACAGTTGGTACCTCTGTTAGTTTCGTCTATTTCAATATAGCAATTGCTGCTATTAAAGGGCATTGGCACAGCCATCAAAGTGGGTCTTGCTGCTGCGCAAGCCAGGCATGAGTCTTCAGTGATGGTTCGTGAGGTGTAATTAGTGTAGGCCAGCCAGAGGTTGTTGGTTGGATTCTCTTTCAAGTACGCTTGTGCCTGTTTCCATGCTTCCTCATCTAACACAGCTCTGGTGGCATGTGTATGATTTTTCTGTGGCTCAGGTGGAGTTAAACTCCAAATGATTGTAAAGATAATTACTGTTACCACGGTGAGGACAGCAAGAGATGGTCTCAGTCCACAGAAACCTGGCCACCTATACCACGGTTCTCTGTTCATCTTAAGGCTTATGTAGAAGTTTAGTAACAAACAAAGGATTAGCAAGGTTATAACTGAGACTTATTAAGCAAAGTCCCACAGTTCACACAATGTCTCTCACAGTTCTCTGTTGTTCCGTCAGTACTTGGTCCAAGCGGATCCAATCAAGATGCTGATGTTATGGGCGTTGTCCTGTCCTGGTCCACGATGTCAGTGCAATAGCCAACCAGTTTGTATGGAGTTCACCCGAGCAACTGGTCTTTATAGTGTCGTAGGGAGTTGTTGTCACCGTTAGGTTTCCCTCCCCTTTGTCACTAGAGACACTACTGCACTGTACAGATGTGTAGCGCTGACGTCCCTCGTAGGTGGTACCACTGTGTATTTGTATTCTCAGTGTGTGCAGTATGTGCTATGCTAAAGTCTATTCACCGGTGCAGTGGAGAAACACTCAACGTGTCTCTCCCACTGTGCTGGTCAACGCCGCCCCTCGTAGAACAAGGGTGTCACTGCTGATCAGAGCCCTCGTGCTGGTGGACAGCTGGTGAGAAGTCATCTACTGGCTCCGGGACCTTCCTGCAGTGGCTCGCATGGATCCACGTCGCCCTCTCTGCGACCTTTACTGCCGTATGCGTAGTCAGCAGCACCTGGAAGGGTCCAACCCACTTGCGTGCCTTCCAGTGTTTAGGGCGATGTTCTCGTACCACAATCCAGTCGCCTGGTTCCAGAGAGTGTAGTGGCCCTTGTGCTGGAACTGGTAAAGCTGCTGTCACCTGCTGAGAGATCTGAGAGAGAACGGCAGACAAAGACTTACAGTACTGTAACATGTCATCTTCACAAAGTGAAGTGGATGGTAACGGCCTCTCAGTGGGATGTATTGTATGTGTGGGGGCTTTCCAAACAGGATTTCAAAAGGACTTGAATTCCCCCTACACCTTTGTCTCATTCTCATGTACATCATCACCACTGGTAATGCTTGTATCCATGTGAGTCCTGTCTCAGTACAACATTTAGCCAGTTTGCGTTTCAGGCTACCATTTTCTGGCTCTATAGCCCCTCCTCTGGCAGGACGGTACGCACAGTGTCTTCTTATGTCGGTGCCTAAAAAGGAACCTATTTGGTCAATAGCTTCATTCACAAAATGTCATCCATTGTCACTGGAAATCCTCTCTGGACGCCCCATCGGGGAAGTATTTCAGTTAGCAAAGCCTTGCCCACTGTGCCACTAGAGGCATGTTTTGCTGGAAACACTTCAATCCATTTAGACCACATGTCTACAATGGTGAGACAATACTTCTTTCCCTGACATGGAGTGAGTTCAATGAAATCCATCATTATGTGTTCAAATGGTCTGGTCGGCTGTGGATGTGCTCCTAACGGTTGGTGTTGCTTATGACCTGTGTTGTGTGTATTACAGATCACGCTTGGCAGAATTTCTGTGCATAAATGCAAAACCCTTTTGTAAACCAGTGCTGAGTTAACGCTTTCACCATCCCTCCCTTTGACACATGATCCAAGCCATGTGTCAACTTAGCAAAATGAGGAAAAAAGTGTTTATGCAAACACGGTTTACCATCAGGTCCCCACCACACATCATCACGGAACTCGGCTCCGCACGTCTTCCACTGAGTCCGTTCCTGTGGAGTTGAAAAAGATTGAAGTGCAGAGAGAGAGTCAGGTGGAACAGAGGAGGTGATGGAAACAGCTGTGAGAGGGAGGGGTAGAAGTGAGGCTGCCTTAGCAGCTGCATCCGCCCTTCGGTTACCTGAGGACACAGAGTCAGTTCCCGTCGTATGAGCAGTGCACTTGCAGACAGCAACGTGTTTAGGTAAAAGGATTAGCCTCTAAGAGGTCAGACACCTTGTCCCGATGTGAAATGGGCTGTCCGTCTGATGTAAGGAAGTTTCTGTGTTTCCAAAGAGTTCCAAAGTCATGTGTTACACTGAAAGCGTATTTAGAACCAACCCAAATAGTGACAGTTTTGTCTTTTGCCAATTTACAAGCTTCAGTGAGTGCTACCAGCTCTGCCACTTGTGCAGAGAGGTGAGACGGCAGGGGGCCGGACTGGAGAACGTCGTGCTCTGTGCAAACTGCATAGCCCACACGAGGAGCCAGTATCAGGGTCCCTGGAAGCAGAGCCATCTGTAAAAAGAACAAGATCAGGGTTAGTCAAAGGAGTCTCCTGTAGGTCAGGTCTTGGCGAACACACCTGCTGAAGAGAAGCAACACAGTCATGAGGTTCACCATCGTCAGGGGTTGGCAGCAACGTAGCTGGATTCAGGATAGTGCAACGTTTAACTGTAATGTTAGGCATGTCCAACAGGACTGTGTGGTACCGTAACCAGCGAGCGGCCGACAAATGAGATGTTTTCTGTTCAAGCAGAATTAGAGAAACAGGATGAGGAACCACCAACACAAGACCAGAATATCCAACGATGTCTCTGGAGGCCAACACGGCCTTTTCAGCGGCTGCCACCGCTCTCAGGCAGCCAGGGAGTCCGGCTGCCACAGGATCAAGTTTAGCAGAGAAACAAGCTACTGGTCTTAATTTCCCCACCATGCTTTTGTAGCAGGACAGACACCATGCACCTGTCTTTTTCATCCACCATCTGAACAAACGGTTGGGTAGGATCAGGAAGATGTTCGAGACTGCGTCTTAATGCCTCATTAAAAATTGTGGGGGACTCCACATACCCCTGGCAAAGTCTGGACAAGTCAACGACGGAAAACCATTCAGCATCAGGAGGAACCTGTGATAACAAAGTGTAAGGATTAGGCACATTATTGGCTCTGGGTTGAACTGCAGCATTTACTGCCTGCAGATCCTGCACAAATCTCCATTCCGTGGGTTGACCTTTGTCTCTGACTTTCTTCACAGGAAAGATAGGTGAGCAGCAGGGGCTGTAGTCACATGGTACGATCACGCCTGCTTCTGTCAGTGAGTTAAAGACTGGAGTTATACCGTCTATGGCCTCCTGTCTGAGTGGATATTGTTTTGCACATGGCCTGTATGTGGTTTTAGGCGTAACCACAACTGGTTCGCAGAGACGGATCAGGCCCACATCGTATTTGTGTCTGGCACTTCTGCTAAAGCAGGAGTTGATGTTAGCTCTGTGTCAGTGAGCAACGTGTGGCAAGATGTGTGATGCTCAGATTGAGGAAATGGAATCACCACACGAGTTGTGTGTATGATAGAAGTGAAACACTGTCTGTATACTCTACCAATGGGTGAATAGGAAACCGTTTCCTCAGGTGTATTTTGCCAATCAGTCAGACGTCTGCATCTTAACGCAAGTCGTCCCAAGTCTCTCCAGTCAGCAGACCTGCTTTTGGTGAGAGATGTGCGGTACAGAGGAAAACACATCATACAGTTTGTCCAGCTGTGGTGGGAGAGTGACAGAGAGAGCACAGTCATGCTCTGTCCAGTACAGATAACCTGTGGTCAATTTGTCAGACAACGCAGTCGTCCATTGCTGTTCGAATTGTTTATCTGAGCCCTGTGACACATGAATGGTGCAGTGTCAGTCTTCTGGATCCATATAGTCTGTTTCTTCTGGGTTAACTAACGCATGCACTGTAGACATTAACTGCTCACACAAGACAGACTGCTGCAGCTTCCACTCATACGCATACAGTAAATCACTCACTCCACAGAGCACAAACACTCCCTCTGGGTCTGTGTTCGCATCTGAGGTGACCTTCAATCCCTCTGGGGATGAGGTCAGAGAAATGCCCAGTTTGATCATTAGATCTCTCCCTAGCAAATTTATCGGGCACAAATCAGAAAACATGAAAGCATGCTTGAATGTGGTACCATCTGGAGTAAGACATGTCAAAGGTTTGGTTAAATATTCTTTTACTGTTACACCCGAAGCCCCATCACTATAAACATAATTTCTCTCATTCTTGGTGCAGTTTTAAGGCTTGAAGACGTCATCACAGAGCGTGTAGCTCCACTGTCTACAAGAAAAGTGAT
Source organism: Macropodus opercularis (assembly GCA_030770545.1). Lineage (NCBI taxonomy): Eukaryota > Metazoa > Chordata > Actinopteri > Anabantiformes > Osphronemidae > Macropodus > Macropodus opercularis. Next base: position 19,649,891 of record CM061098.1, on the reverse strand, counting down.
TTGCTCCCCATTTATCGTTAAAACCATTTCTGGAAATTGCATGTGTGGTTCAGTCAGGTGCACATAGGTGCCTTGTGGTGTTTTCATTCTACTTTCTAAATTCATCAAACACTGTAAAATCATTTCTGAATCTCTGTAAGGTAAGCGTTCTTCATTGCAATGGCCAGCAATAGCATCATCAGTGGATGTTTGTGTAAGCGTGTCTTCATTGCGGTGTGTGTGTGTGTGTGTCAGTGCAGTCACCTCCCTCCTCAGCCTCAGCTACACCGTCACCGGGCCCAGACCGGCTCCACACCCGTCAGTCCGCTCCCGCAGAAACATCCCGCGGACAGTCAGCTGGTCTGTGTCCCTCTTCCTTGCAGTACGGACACCGTCCCTCAGTAGATTGGCAGCTTCGAGCCCAATGTCCTTCTTTACCGCATTCAAAGCATGCTGTTGATTGTCCGTTTCCTCGGCCATGTCCTTTTTGACCTGCGCGACCTCGTCCTCCTCTGGTGTAGCCTCTTCCCCGACCGTGGTTCTGTTGTGCGACTGCCTGATACATGGTTACAGCCGCCAGATGTAACTCTTTTCTGTCTTTATTTTCCTTTTCTTCTTTCTGTCGCAGCAGTTGCTGGAAAGCATGACCTGCATGACGTCGAACGTCCTCCAATCTCGCTCCAGTATCAGCACCGATGCAGGTCTGACGGGTCAGCTTTGCCACTTCGGGTAAAAGGCCTTTCAGGAAATAGTCAGTTAGGTGCATTTCCCAGGCACTGGGGTTATCGCCAGGCTGATCAGGTGGCGTCATTCCCCCGTGTCTGATGAATATCTCCCTTAGGCGATGAAGGAAGTCATCCACCGATTCTCCGTCTCGTTGTCTGCAGCTCGTGACTTTCCCAATGTTCATTCTGACAGGGAATGCAAGTTTTATGCCCGCACACAGTCTCTCTACTGCAGCACGGTACAGGTCGTTGGCCCCATCAGTCCATGTTGGTGCCACACTGCGGATTTGGGAATCTGGCAGACGCTCGTTAAGTTTGTACATGTCTCCTAGCTTGACTTTGAATGTCAGCACCCGTCCGATTTCAGCACCTGTTGGGCGAAACTCTCTGCAGAAATCACCAAGGGCATCGGAAAAGTCTGTACGGGACAGATATGGATCGGGCAGATTCTGTCCAGCATTTCTGGACAGAAATCGTCCATCGTTTCATCGTCCATCCAGGGGCGGAACACAAGCTGTGTTCCTTGTGGCCCTGCAACCTCCACCATAGGCATGGTTATAACTGAACCAGTGTTAGCCTGCCTGGTTCTTCTTGCAATCGGGCTGAAGTGTCGGCCGTCCACAGTCTGCAGTGGAACCTGCTCCTCCTGCAGCTCCGTGCACTTCTTCTGTGGTTGAATCAGGAGCAGGGTGTGAGGTGAACGGGCCTTGAAGTTGCTGTAGTTGTAGCGATGGTAACATAGGACTTTGAAGCAGCTGTGGTTGCAGCAATGGTAATAGTTGCAGGGCAGGTGGACTTTGAATGTGTTGTTGTTGTTGTTGTTGTTGCAGTTGCAGGACAGACGGGTCTGGTTGTTGCTGTTGTTGCTGTTGCTGCGGTTGCAGGACAGACGGGCAGGAATCCAGGTCCGGGTCCAGCTTCAGCGCAGTGATCTGCGGATAAAGAGAAGACGCACTGGGACAGTATGGCGGTGGCTGTTTGCAGGGTGCAGAATTATTCTCTGTTCTACTGTCAACCGTAGTCATCTCCTTTTGCAATCTTTTTCTCTCTCTACTTTCAGCTTCATCTTTCCATTGTTGCCAGCATTTTCTATGCTTTTCCACATTATCTAAATCTTTTGTTCGTCTTCTTTGTCACCCAAAATGTCAATTTGATTAATTTTTAATGAACCACCCTCTGGGAACCCATATTGTTTTGTCCACACAGAAAGACAACTGATACTATCGTCTCCATATTTCTTCCTCATGATATCCACACTGGGACCCTGTGTCTCCAAGCCAACTTTACCATAACTGCTCCCCATGGTGCAGCACTACGCGTAGTTGTACGGTCACAGACGTCTCTGCGAAAGTTCGATGCCAAATTATAGTGTTCACTGACTAACACCCATATCAGAGCCATATTATAGAGTTCACTGATCAACACTTTCCCCAGGACATATGAAAAGCAAATATGTCAACGACTCACCAGGTTTCCCCGTTGATAAGTAATTTTGAGTTCGTAGGATCCGTCCGATGGAGATCAGAGGTGATGCCTTAGGCCCTCCGTCTCACTCTGTTTTTGTAGAGGAGGTTGAGGCTGAGCTGCGCTCAGGGCGACGCGTCTTTTCCACCGTCAGCGACCCCTCCGACGACCACCAGCGGATCCCACTTCTGACACCAAATTGTGGAGGCAAAAACCTGTTAGGAACCTGGTGAATGAATCAAAAACCAATCAAAGTTGTCTTTCTCTTGTCTTTTATTCTTGCAAGAAGAGAAGTACACAGAGTCAGTGCAAAACGGTCCTGCCTGAGTGTAGTTCTGAAGTCATCTACCTCCGTTCCTACCTAAATACCTCCTTCGTTGCCACGGAGTAAAGATGTATCTTCTCATTAGCTCAGTCCACAAGAGACTTATCAGCCCACAACTCAGGGTCAGTCACTGCCTTGCGCCAGGAGAAAAGTGTAACAGAAACAAAGTACATCAAAGTTCTTCTGCCATGCTCTCATGGCCATGGTCCATGCTGTGAAACAATTTAACTAAACAGTATCTCCCTAGCTCCCTTTCCCATGGGAAAGAGAAGGCTCATTGTTCTAAAATATTTCTGTAAGCAAGTATATAACTCATTCTATGATTACTTTGCTTAGTACAGATACATATGAGAATATATCAAGTGATATGAATCAGAGTTCTGTCACAAGGGAAAATACCCATATAGTAAAATTTCCATTACATTATCATCCGAAACACACATTTAAAGGCATAGTTCAATCACAAATCATCCGGTTTCATAGAATCTGCTCGAGGGAGGCGGATTCAAACCAAGCCATCTCCACTTCATTCCTGAGAGCAAGAGGGTACGAGGAGGTTTTTGGGACGCGTTAAAAAGCAGACGCTATCATCTCTCTCCCCCCTCCGCTGCTCTGTCTCTCAGCGGAGCCACAGAGCGGCGACCACAGGGAGAGAAACACAGAATGGAGCCTACAGAACTCGTCCCCTTGGTCACAACCTACTCCAGACCTCGTCCTTACCTACAGAATCTGTGGCAGAACAACTTTATGACAATAATGGCTGACCATGATCAATTTCAAAACTACAGTGTAATCTAAGAGATTTATTAGTCAGAGCTAGGTTTTGCAGGCACACAGTTACTGGAAATCGGGACGGGCACGGGGCTTTCAGGCAAGAGAAATTCATTTTTGATCCACACGGGGGCGCAGGAGCACCTATTAACGGTGAGTTCAGCATCCACAGCTCCAACCTGGGCTACTGCATCATCTGCCAAACCTGTGGAAAGATGTACGTGGGTGAAACAGGAAAAACACTTTTTACCAGACTCCAGCAACACATCCGCAGCATGAAGACGGCCAGATTATCCACTCCCTTGGTGCAGCATTTCCAAACACACCCCCTTCACCATCTCACAATCACTGGCCTCCAAGCATCCGCCACGTGGACGGGGGGCCAGCGCAGGAGGCAGGAGAGGCTGTGGATGGAGAAATTGAAAACTGAAACTGAAATTCCTTCAGCTTTGAACATTTATTAAATACATCTAATACACAAGGAATACATAGATTATCATAACTGAATGGAGGAACTGAGGAACTGGAAAATAAAAATGCATGATTGTAGAGATGGGAGTGTGTTTCTTCCTAGGCAGTAAGTAAGTTCAACAAACAAACTTTTTTTTTAAATATATATCTTGCCTGTATTACCTGTTGTGTGTCTCTGGTCTGTCCTCAAGCTTTGGGCTCCATTTCAGCCCCCAATTCATTCTCCTTACCCTTCATCCTTCACTCCACTGCCTAATTAACACTAACACCCCCCCATCCTGACTTTTACTCTTGCCCCTATCCTATCCCCCACCTTTCCTAATCCCAACCCCAACCTCCCTCCACCCTATCCCTCATCCCATCCTAACCCTGTCCCCCACCCTTTCCTAACCTCCCTCCACCTTATCCCCCACCCTAATCCTAATCCTAATCTCTTTTTCTCCTCACCAACCCCGTCCTTTTACTGCGCCCCCTACCCCACTCTAACCCTCAACCGAAACACCCCCCGCCCTCTGCTTGAGGGAGCTGGCTTATAGGGAAAACAGAGAGTTGGCTGCACACAGATATGCACGCACAGACAACCAGGTCTACCTGTGGCGCTGAGGGAAACCTGTTGATAGGAGAGTCCGAGTAACACATACACATAAAAAATCTTTTTAAATTTGGAATTAAGTGATAAAACTATTCCTCCACTGCATGACTCCTCAATAATGATATGTCCTACATATTAACTTCTTAACCATTTTGCATGCCCCACACATGAACTTTTTAATGTGTAATTTATTCTGCATGAGTTTATTCTTCTTGTGTGTTGCATGATTCTACTTTGGTATCAATTAACATTCATAGCTATTTGTATTTACAGCACTTATAGCTGGGCCCTTTCACTCTATGCATGCTATTAACAAGATACATGTGTGTGTGTGTATATGTATATACACACACAGGTGTAGGTGTTTTTGTGTGTGTGTGTGTGTATATATGTGTGCGCACACATGTACATAAACTATATATTTATAAAACTTCTTGGTTTTAAGTATGTTTTCCATGCACTTACCTTGCTGATGGCTGCCTAGTCAGCTTCGGACTGATGGGATGTCCTCCTGGGATCCTCTCCTCCCTCTCATGATGCTTAGAAGCACCTAAAAAACATAGATCACTTAGCACTTAGGAAGACAACAAAGTAAATAAACAACCTCAAAAGGAACCAAACATCTCTGTTAAACTGCATCCATGAAATAAAATGCAACATCCTGACTGAATGGGCTTATTTGGTGATATGGCACAGACCCCTGCTTGCCAGTGCAAAAAAAACACATTTCAAACCTAACCCTAACCCTAAGAGGGTTTTTCTAGTCAAGAACTGTACTTATCCAGAGTGAGAAAAAGGGCTGTCAAAATCACTCTGGACCCCTCACATCCAGCACACTCCCTCTTTGAACTGTTACCATCTGGTCGACGCTACAGAGCCCTGTGCACTAGAACAACCAGACACAGGACCAGTTTCTTTCCTCAGGCAATCCATCTTATGAACAGCTGATAACAACGGCGAACACGCTACACTTTATATTAATATACACACACACTTTACTTATTTATCTAACACACATACTCAGTGTACACTTAAATTTTGCACATAACATCCATGTACATACATAACTGCATTTTTGTAATATACCTGCCTACAATTGCCATTTGTATATTGCCATATTTTTTATTCTTTTATTATGTGCTTTATGCTCTGTCTCTTTGTTGTACTGCGGAGCTTCTGTCACGAAGACAAATTCCTCGTATGTGTAAACATACCTGGCAATAAAGCTCATTCTGATTCTGATTCTGAAGAGGACATACCCTGGGACTTGATCACCCCAGGGGGCCGCCCTGAGGGGAGGGTGTCTAGTGGTAAATGGCCGAAACGCCCGATGAACCTAAGGTACACTACTGATGAGTAACCCTCACAATTTAGTCTAAGATAGCTTAGACCAAACTACTTAACCCTAACAATGAGACCTCAATGCCTAAACCCAACCTCAGTCACCAACCTGGCACATTAGAAACAATTAACCTCAACCGTGGCTTCATCCTAACCATAGGATCCTTGTGCCTAACCCTAACTACTACAAACCCAACGTGGGAACTTGGAAAATGTCTCTAGGACCGAGAAGAATCAAGTAGAGCTCACCCTTTGCAGCTGTCTCACGGCCTCCTGGGGGCTGCAGAGGACGCTTTGACCATATGGAGAATCTGCAAAACACAAGAGTAACTCAAGTATCGAGGAACCTGAGCGACAAGCGTCGGCCCGTGCCTTCCCCTTGGCTCTCCACACCAAACTGCTCTACTCTAAAGGACAGAGCAGGGAGAGTCATTGAGAAAAAACTCACACACCCGACCCCTAACCCTAAGCAGAGTGACGCTGAAGAATTAATCCAGGCATTTGTTACCTCTAGGCTGGACGACTGTAACTCGCTGCTCATAGTTTGTCCCACTAACTCTTTGAAAAGCCTCCAGTTCATTCAAAATGCTGCAGCCAGAGTCTGACTGGACTCACATTTCTCCTACATTAGCTTCTCTGCATTGGCTCCCTGTCAAATCTAGGATAGAATTCAAAATCCTTCTCTTCACCTACAAAGCTCTTCATAATAAAGCCCCATCTTGTCTTAGACCTCATGGCTCCTTCTGCTCCAACAGAACCTTGCTTCTCAGAGCTGGTCTGCTGGTGGTTCCTAGAGTTTCTACCTGTAGAACGGGAGGCAGAGCCTTTAGCTCCAAGCTCCTCTATGTGGAACCAGCTTCCAGTTCAGGTTCTAGCAGCAGACGCCCTCTCTAGTTTGAAAACCTTTCTTTTTGACAAAGCGTATAGTTAGAGATGGTTCTGCTCGTTCAGCTGCTATAGACTTAGATGCTGGGGGACGTCCTTCATTCACTGAGCTCTTTTCGGTTTCTTCTATCCACTAACATGCCTCCATGTCCACATGTGACTAACTAGCTAAACTTTGGTTTAGTTGTGTCAGGTCTTAAACCTCACTTATAACTGATGTTGTGAATTGGCGCTAGATAAATAAAGTTGAATTTCAATTGAATTGAAGCCCTTTCTTCCTAGCGCTGTCACATAACACGAGGTAAGGACAGAAGAAACGTTCTACATGTACGGAGCACAGCAAATGTCTTCATCGTAATATTAGGTAGCTTAGCTTAGCCTAGCTTAGCGTAGATTGGCTAACAAAGCCTTAACTCTGGACGACCTAAAGTCACCTGGAAAGCGATAAAACAAAACAAAACAAAAAAAGCTCGGCTACAAAATCCGCCACTTGTCATGTCTCCAGGTGTTTAATAAAAATCTACCTGTTGCCTTCTCAGAGCGCAGACGCCATGCGCGCCAGTGCTGCTGCTGCTTCTGCTTCCTTCTTCTTCTTCGTCGTCGTCCTCCTTTGCTGCTGCTTCTTCTTCTTCCTCCTTTGCTGCTTCTGCTGCGGTGTTTAGCGCCACCTGCTGTATCGGACCCTCCCCCAGCTCAAACCCCGTCACTAGCCCTGCTGTCTGGAAACACCCAGAGCTCTCCCCGTGCTGCCAAACATCACAGCAGCTCCCAGGTGAGCAGCCTCCAGACCAGCTTCCCTCACCGTAACGTCTCTTTCCCTACGGTGACTCACAACACCCAGACTGAGAGGGCAAAGTCAAGCACATCTGGTTTTCCATCTGTTTCCTCGCTCCACCACGTCCACGTGTGACTGAGCTGGTCTCTCGTGTTTCTCTCTGTCCTCATCTACAGCTTTCGTCAGACTCAGAGCCGTGTGTCTCCAGCGTTCAGTCGCTGAGTGTCTGGATCGGGTAAGTGCAGCAGGTAAGAGGCAGCGGCTAGAGGAGGAAGAAGTCTAGGCTTCAGGTTCTGACCGGTTGCCCCCAGACTTCGGTCTGGGTGGGAGTCGGGATCCTCGTCTTGCGGTTGACCTCCCACCCAGGTCTCCTCTTTGTGCTCCCTCGACGTCAGGACTCGGTCCGTGACTGTCGACGACTGCGCCAGCTGTTTTATTGTGAAAGGACGCTAGCCAGCGAAGAATCCGTCGCTGCTCAGGCTGTAGGGTGAGACTGTAAATAACCTGCTTTGTGTTCAGCGAGGTGGTCACGCGTCATCGGAGCACTGGTGGCTCTGGTTCCTGCCAGTGAGTAGCATCACATTCCTCTTAGCTCCTGATTAACTTTCTGACAGTGTTCCTGCTTTATTATGGGTCAAATACAAGGTGTTGGCCGTTTGACGAGCTTCAGCCCTTTGACAGTGTCCTGGCACATCCACAAGCTTCACGTTCTTCCTTGAAGAGATGCGACCTGTTGTTTTTCTGTAGCTAGTTTGTTCTAGGACTGCTGAACCAAAATCCTTTAAAAGAACGCAGAGCAACCGAGAGCAACTTCTGTCAATGACTGTACATCTGTAAGTTCCCCAGTAAACCTGGGGATTCCTGAACACATTAACAAACGTGAGTCGGTCCAACAGTTTGCTGAGGGAGACTTTGTCATATCGCTGCTTTTTTTTTTTGATATAATTTCCAATAATAGAAACAAATCCAGAAACACAGACGTGTGTTGATGTTGAACCACAGGCCACAAGCAGACTTGCATCCGGTAAAAGGATTGTTCCTCTAACTTAGAAGCAGAGCCAGTAGCAGCGCATGGGTAGGATGTTCAAGCAGACGCTGGTTCTGCATCGACTCCTTAGTTTGGCCGATGTCTGTGGTTGCTAGTATTTTATTCAGGGCCTGTGTAGTGACTCTGTTTGCATCAGTTCAGAAATAACTACCATTCAGTGTTTTCCCTCGTTTTCTAACACTCAGCTTCAGGTTTCTATCGTTGACTGACTGGACACAACCGTAGATTTTTCAGAGCCGCATAGTTTCCAGGTGTGTTTCAGTTGATTCAGGCAACTCTTCACTTTGTTTTGATGCTTTGACCTAAAGGTTCAGCTTTTCTTCATTCGCGCTGTTGTGTGTGTTTCTGCAGCGTTGAAATGACTTCGGTTAATGTGAAGAGACGCGTTAGTGAGATTTCTGACTAAACCAAGAGGCGTCTGACTTTAAGCTCAGCAGAGACGAGTAGAGTCCAACATAAAGCAGCTGCTTAGTGTTTCACCTGGAACAAGAGAAAGAAGACACGGAAACAAACCAGCCACGCTCCCGACGTTTATTAACTCTTTACACTATGAACACGGCTGTAAAACGTCAACGTCAGCTGTATTTGTCAATGCTGCTTTATGTGTGTGACACACGGAGAATTGACATTTGTGTCTCTCAAACCCGTTACATACATTGTGCGTTTATACTACGGAACTATACACAAAATATACAAGGACTATGTTACTAAGTGTGGAAATGTTCAGGGGTATGAAAAATAACGTTTACGGAACGTACAGAAGCTTTATGCTGGCGTAAAGTGAATCAGTGCAGGGGATGAGGTGACTGGCGTAGATGTGTGCGTGAGTGGAGATGGGAGTTGTCAGTGTGTTAGTCAGTGAGAGGCGGGACCTTGTGTTGACAGGGCAGAGCAGGAAGGGAATTCAGCCTCCTCACAGTCTGCTGGAGGAAACTGTCCCTGAGTCAGGCGTGAGCCATAGAGCTTTTGGAGGGAGGGGAGAGGGAGTGAAGTGTCTTCCTGCAGGTGGCGCTGCAGGCTCCGTAGCACACAGTGATGCTGCTGGTCGGGATGCTCTCCACAGCACCTCTGTAGAAGGGCAGCATGATGGAGGGGGGGCTCTGCGGAGGAAGTAGAGACTCTGTTTCCCTTCCTGGCCAGTGATGCAGGGTTGTTGCTCCAGAAGAGGTCCACACCCAGGAACTTGGTGCTGCTCACCTGCTCCACTGCAGAACCGTTGATGGTCGTGGGGGAGCTTTCTCCTGTAGTCCAGCACAGTCTGCTCTGTGTCCTGTGGTTAACCCCAACCATTTCTCCTTGTGTTTACAGGATGTGTGATGGAGTCCAGTTTGGAGCAGGAATCAGATTCCTGTCAAACCATATTTCTTGGCTCTGAAGCTTCCTTGTATTTTAGTCTTGTGTTGAAACCATTTGCACTGAGATCAGTAAAAGTCTTTGCTCTCATTTGTTTTCTCATTTTTCTCGTTTGTCGCCAACATGTCATTACACCAGTCTCGTCACGTTAAGATGGAGTCGGGGCACAAATGGTTATTAGCCATCGTCGGCCACTGTAACCACGCGACCCTTAGATTCGTTTCTTTAGGCTCATCCGTCCAAGTTAATACAAACACAGTGAGAGATCATCCCAGGGTTAGAGTCCGTGTGCTGTGAGGAGACGTCTCTGACTCAACCAGGAGGCGTCTGACTCGAAAGCTCTGCGGACGAGCAGAGTCCAACATAGAGCAGCTCTGCTAGAAGCTCTGCTCAGTTTCACCTGGAGCCTGAGCTGAAGCTGCAGCACAAGAAAGAAGCCACGGAAACAAGCCAGTCATGCTCTGAACTTTATTAAAACTATGTACAGGAGGGGGTGTAAGGAGGTAGGGAGCTCGATGTGGGGGGGAGGCCTTGTATTGAGGGGAGAGAGAAGGGAGGGAGCTTGACTTCGGGTGTGGGGGGGTTATTTACAAATATTTACAATGAGGGAGGAGAAGGGGGGTTGCTCCACCTCCTTCTCTCTCTCAATGTGAGGGAGGGAGAGACGGAGGCAGAGAGCTCGATGTAAGGGAGGGGGAGGAGAACAGGGTTGCTCCTGCTCCACCTCCCTCTCTCTCTCAATGTGACGGAGGGAGAGAGGGAGGCGGAGAGCTCGATGTGAGGGAGGGGGAGAGAGAGGAGGAGAACAGGGTTGCTCCTGCTCCACCTCCCTCTCTCTCTCAATGTGAGGGAGGGAGAGAGGGAGGCGGAGAGCTCGATGTGAGGGAGGGGGAGGAGAACAGGGTTGCTCCTCCTCCACCTCCCTCTCTCTCTCAATGTGAGGGAGGGAGAGAGGGAGGCGGAGAGCTCGATGTGAGGGAGGGGGAGAGGAACAGGGTTGCTCCTCCTCCACCTCCCTCTCTCTCTCAATGTGAGGGAGGGAGAGAAGGAGGCGGAGAGCTCGATGTGAGGGAGGGGGAGAGAGAGGAGGAGAACAGGGTTGCTCCTGCTCCACCTCCCTCTCTCTCTCAATGTGAGGGAGGGAGAGAGGGAGGCGGAGAGCGCGATGTGAGGGAGGGAGAGAGAGGAGGAGAAGGTTGCTCCTCCTCCACCTCCCTCTCTCTCTCAATGTGAGGGAGGGAGAGAGGGAGGCGGAGAGCTCGATGTGAGGGAGGGGGAGAGAGAGGAGGAGAACAGGGTTGCTCCTGCTCCACCTCCCTCTCTCTCTCAATGTGAGGGAGGGAGAGAGGGAGGCGGAGAGCTCGATGTGAGGGAGGGGGAGAGAGAGGAGGAGAACAGGGTTGCTCCTGCTCCACCTCCCTCTCTCTCTCAATGTGAGGGAGGGAGAGAGCTTAATGTGAGGGAGGTAGAGAGAGAGGAGGAGAAGGTCGCTCCTCCTCCACCTCCCTCTCTCTCTCATTGTGAGGGAGGGAGAGAGGGAGGCGAGGAGCTCAGTGTGAGGGAGGAGGAGAGGAGGAGGAGGAACAGGAGGAGGAGGAGCGCACGCCCCCACCTCGCCCCCCACCCCTGACCTCTGCGGAGCCGTTGGCCCCCTCAGGGAGGCGGAGGCCCACCTGGACGTCGCTTGTGTTGTTCGAGTTTTCCAATTGGTCACCGTGGCCCTGACCCCAGTCCCACTCGCTGGCCACCCCCAGATCACCGGGGGGATCGCAGGGCCTCCCCGCGGGTCTTTCCTGGAATCCCTGACCTGGAAGGGATCCAGGAGGCATCCAGACCTGATGACGAGCCGTCAGCAAACCCCAACCCTAGCCTAACCCCAAGGCTCCCCTCCACGTGGAGGAGCGGCGGCCTGTTCTTTTGGTCGTGAATCAAAGGTCACGACCTTAGAGAGAAGGAACGTAGCTCGACGGGTGAACCGAGAGCTTTGCCCTTTGGCTCGGCTCCTCCTTCACCGTCCGTCGGTCTAGCGCTCGTTCTCTCGCTGGTGAACGAGACCAAAAGATGCTTCGCTCCTCCACTCGGAGCAGGAACCGTCCTCTAACAACAACTAGCCGCCGTTTCCGGTCGGGACGATGGCCTCAGACCTGGAGGAGCGATTCTCACACCAGCGGCAAACCCAGCAGAGAGCGAATCGTTCCTCCTGAATCTGAGGTTGGACTATTGGCCGAACTCTCCTCCGCCTCAACCCTGACGCAGACTCTCCCAGAAACGAGGGACTCGGAGGTGAAGCACTGAAAGAGATGCTACTGCTGTGCAATGCACTTGATGTGTGTTTCTACATTAGTGTGAGTGAAATGTTCTTACTGTGCTGTTCCTGGATGAAATGACTCTGAATACAAACAGGAACTAAGTCAGTTCATTACAACTGGTATTTGTGCAGCGAGCTGAGGGGCAGCGTTTGCTAAGCACTGTGGGTAATAATCATAGACGGCAAACACTGTGTTTTGAATTATGGAGATGCACACAGTGATTGGAGTAAAGACACTACGTCTTAACCATAGTGAGAAATTGAAAACGACTTGCTCCCAACTAAGCTTTACACTTTGGAGCAACGGCAAATGTTTTTGTCAAATGAAATCATGGCTTGTCATAAAGTGAAGTTATTGTTTGACTCGTGTGGATGAGAAGTCAAACTACTGATCAGTATTTAACCAAACAATGTAATTCAGTGACTCCACCCGTGAGCGTCTCCATCCCGGCGTCGACCAACAGTCCTCCTCCATGGCCTCTCCCGGAGGCGGCTCCCAGCGACCACCGGGTGGCGCTAACCTGACGGCCCAGACCCCCTTTTCACTGTGGTGCCCATACGAGCGTGGCTGCGCCCAGCGACGCAACCCAAAGGCCGAACCCTGACCTCCGTCTGAGGTTTTCAGGTGCCTCGTGGTGACGTTTGATGTTGAGTCCGGTGTGAACAGGTGTTCTGTAGCCCAGGCAGAGTGTAAGGACTGCACTGCAGGTGGCAGGCCCACGAACCAGCGAAGCAAATTCCTTCATCCAACTCAGTTCATTACCTCATTAACCAATGGAGCCCATTCACAGCTACCAGGTCACGATTCTGCTTTTAATCATACTTCCAGATATTTACATCTGAGTCTGATGCAGAACTTAGCAGAGAGCACGTTCTGTCAGAACCCACCCGTGTTTTGTGTGAGTAAATGTGCTGCAACATGTGACTGACAGGTTTGTTAGACCTTCAAACAATTAACACATAAAGGGAGCAACTGCTAGAGGTTACGGTCAAACCTGGAAAAGCATCACAAGCAAACACAGCTAACGTTTGGTGAAGCCACAGGCTGAATGCAGTTACTGTATTAGTGCACGTGTTCATATTCTGTTCACTTCAGTCTAGTGGGTGTATTACTGCTATACTGTAGTTGAAGCGTGTGGGTTCAGACAAAGGTGCCGTCTTCTACGTTGTGTATCAGATCCAGGTGTGAATGACGGAAAATAAAAGTTAATTTGGAAATTGGAAGGTGAATGAACAAATACATAGCTATGGTTAAATTTAGATATGAATTTGGAATTTAATCTTTGACCTCTCTGTTTGGTAACCAACAAACACAACCTACCAATAAAAACAACCCACTACAACAAACAAGCTACTAATATAAACACCCACTAATATAAACATAACCTACTAATATAAACATAATCTACTAGTATAAACAACCCACTACCACAAACAAGCTACTAATATAAACAACACACTAACACAAACAAGCTACTAACATAAACAACCCACTACAACAAACAAGCTACGAATAGAAACAAACCACTAAAACAAACAAGCTACTAATATAAACAACCCACTAATATAAACAAGCTACTAATATAAACAACCCACTAATATAAACAACCACAAATATAAACAAGCTACTAAAATAAACATAACCTACTAACATAAACATAATGAATCCTAACAATATAACACAGCCTAACACTACTAAGCTATGATACAATCATGGAGACTGACATTTAGCATCTCTCCATATTTCGGTACAAACTTTGCACATGTGACCTAACGTGGCTTGAGAAACCTTCACCTACAGCCTCTCCACTAACAACCAGACTCTTCTGGACCAAACAGACCTACCAAACAGAGAGGTCCACCCACCCCTGGCCTCCACTCGTGTAGGCTACAGTCAGTACAACTCACCCCAGGAACCTCGACACCTTTACGTTCACGCCGTGACTCCCGTGACTCGAACAACACAGGTAACGTCCCGATGAGCCGCCGCCTCCCTGAAGGCGTGGACGGCTCAGCAGAGGTCACTCACCTGGAGAGTGAAGTGGGTGCTGAGGCGGGGGCTGTAAGCGTGGAGGGAGGAAGGGGGCACTCATCTTCAGCCGCTCACCCGCTTTAAGGGTGGCGGCTGCTGGAGCCTGTCCCAGCTGTCACTGGTTCCTGCTGGACGCTGTGCTGTGGCTTGAATAAAGCACCTTTCTAACTTTCTATGTGGGCGAGCGGCAGGGTTTAGCCTGGACAGGTCGCCAGTCCATCACAGAACCACTTACAGGCAGAGAGGAACAAACAGTCACTGAGCCCTGGGGGCAGTTTAGAGTCTCCAGTTAAATGACTGCATGTCTTTGGACTGTGGGAGGAAACCGACACGAGGAGAACATGCAAACTCCTCACAGAAAAGCACCTGGGCCACCCGGGAATCCAACCCGGCTCCTTGTTGCTGTCTGGACTGGACACATCACAGCTTAACTTGAGTTCAATAAATTCATTTAGGAGCAGCCTTATACCAGTTAAAGGTTTCTTCTATAAATGCACGAGGCGACCACCTGATGACACCAAACTACCAAACACAGCAGCACAGTCACTCTGATGGAGGAAGCTGGGGGAGCAGGCTGGGCTGGGGGGCACGTGCCTGGTGTGACACAACCGCCTCACAGGTTATCGTGACTGTGCCTCCGGGTTAAAGATTGTTACCCGTCATGGGCGAACCAGCCTTCCAAACCTGGAGGTCACTGAGTGGACTCATGCAGCACTTTGAGATACATTCATACACTGGGAACAACTGTCAGCCTTCAGTCCAGAGGAGCCGGGAATCGAACCGCCGACCCTACGATTGGTGGCCGACTCCTGTCTCCTGAGGCTCGTTAGTCCTGACTTGTCATGTTTTGGGGGCATGCACCCTAGAAAACAGCCTCCCAGGTTATCGTGACTGTGCCTCCCGTTTTACGAATGTTACCCGTCATGGGCGAACCAGCCTTCCAAACCTGGAGGTCACTGAGTGGACTCATAGACTCATAGTCAGTCCAGCGTCTGAACGACACATCAACCATCAATCAAATCCAGAGGAGCCGGGAGTCGAACCGCCGACCCTACGATTGGTGGCCGACTCCTGTCTCCTGAGGCTCGTTAGTCCTGACTTGTCATGTTTTGGGGGCATGCACCCTAGAAAACAGCCTCCCAGGTTATCGTGACTGTGCCTCCCGTTTTACGAATGTTACCCGTCATGGGCGAACCAGCCTTCCAAACCTGGAGGTCACTGAGTGGACTCATAGACTCATAGTCAGTCCAGCGTCTGAACGACACATCAACCATCAATCAAATCCAGAGGAGCCGGGAGTCGAACCGCCGACCCTACGATTGGTGGACGACTCCTGCCTCCTGAGGCTCGTAAGTGACTTTAAACAATCGTGACTGTGCCTTAGGTCGTCCCGGGGTTTGAGGTGGGATCTTACCGTCACGGGCGAACCAGCCTTCCATGTTAACGCACCACTAGCAGCTAAGAGGCTGTTGTTGGATTCTCGCACCCGCTACTCTGCCCGTTCCTCTGAACACCTCTTGGCACAGAGGCGATGGCGGCCCTACCCACCACCGCCTCCGTGTCGTCGTGTTTTGGGGGCATGTGCCTGGCGCGTCAGAGAAAACAGCCTCCCAGGTTATCGTGACTGTGCCTGCCTTAGGTCGTCCCGGGGTTTGAGGTGGGATCTTACCCGTCGTGGGCGAAGCAGCCTTCCAAACCCGGCCGGTAGCGGTGGTCACTCAGTCGACTTACGGACGCGATACTTTTCTATTTTACATTTTTAAATGGTACATGAGCCCCTTTAGTCTTTTGTTCTCGCTGCACTGCCGTAACGTGGACATTTCCATCAAGTCCGGAGGAGCCGGGAGTCGACCGCCGACCCTACGATTGGTGGCCGACTCCTGTCTCCTGAGGCTCGTCAGTCCCAGGTTCGTCGTGGCTGCTGACGGCAGCTTCGCGTCCAACGCTCAGTGTGCGCTCATACAGCGCAGCTGTAGCTCGTTGGTACCAACACACACACACACACGCTCCTCCCACACAGACACACACCCGCCGACCTCCTTGACCTTAACGCCACACACACCACGGTCGCGGCGTCACGCTGGTCACGTTGTCGTCAGGTGGCTGCCACAGACATTTACAGTAGAAACCATTAGTGTCTTACTTTGACATTTAGTGGCCCAGGCTGTCAGGCTACTCCTGTGCTCCTCCTACTCCCCCTCTGGTTATTCTTTCCACTCTTTTTGTGCCTCCTCCTCCCTTTTCTTTCTTTCTCCTCCTCCTCTCTCACCTTTTCTTTTTCTTCTCCTCCTCCCTCTCTTTCTCCTCCTCCTCTCTCACCCTTTCTCTCTCTCTACTTCTCTTTCTCCTCCTCCTCTCTCGCCCTTTCTCTCTTTCTCCTCCTCCTCTCTCACCCTTTCTCTCTTTCTCCTCCTCCTCTCTCACCCTTTCTCTCGTTCTCCTCCTCCTCTCTCACCCTTTCTCTCTTTCTCCTCCTCCTCTCTCACCCTTTCTCTCTTTCTCCTCCTCCTCTCTCGCCCTTTCTCTCTTTCTCCTCCTCCTTTCTCACCCTTTCTCTCTTTCTTCTCCTCCTTCTCTTTCTCCTCCTACCTTTTAAATTCTTATCTCCACCCACCCCACAAATACTTTGCCCCCAAAAATCGTTTGCCTTCTAACTGGTTTGGATATTTTTCTTTTTTTCAGTTCCCATTCCCAGTCATAGTTTTTATATTTTTTTTCCTCCCATTTTTTATACTTTATTCTCCCTTCTTCAATTATTTGTTGAACTTGTTTTTTGAGTTTCTCCTCCTCTTTCTCCCTTTTTCTTTCTTCTTTCTCCTTCTTTATTTTTTCCTTTTCTTCCCTTTTTTCCCTTTTTCTTTCTTCTTTCTCCTCCTTTTTCTCTCTCTTTCTTTTTTCTTTCTCCTCTTTTTCCTCTCTTTTCCTTTCTCTTTTCTCCCTCTTTAGTTTGTCCTTTTCTTCCCTTTTCTCCTTTTTTATTGTCTCCCTCTTTTTTTTTCTATTTTCCACCTCCTCCTCCTTTACCTCCTCTACGTCCTCCTTCTTCTTTTCCTCTTTCTCCATTTGTTCCTCCATCTTTTCTATCTTTTCTTCTCGTTGTCTCATCTGTAATGACACAATACTAAAGTTTATTTTGGAATCAAATGTCAGTGACACCATGAAAACATTGTGTTTTCAATTTCAAATCCAATAATCAGGATGAACAAGCAGAGCTTCACATTGGGTCCGTGTTTAATGACAGTCTTTTCTAGGTGGACGCAGGCTGACGTGTCACAGAAGGTTTCGCTCCCAGCAGCTGCTTTGCAAACCTCGGTGAGAACGTTTCTCCTCGGTGTCGCGCGTTGTTTGACCTGTGACCTCGTGTTCAATACGTCAGGCTGGGGAACATGAGCACCTTCCACTCAGCCTCTGTAGTCAGTGTTAGTGGAACATGCTGCTGTTCTCTGAGATGTTGGCCATCGTGTGTTTTAAGGGGTCGTTGTGCTGTAACGCGACGTTGACTCTGGGGACTTTAATGAATCGAAGCCTGCTTTTCCCCTTTTGACGGCCTTGCTCCCACCTGCTCCTAACGTTGTGCTGTCGTGTGTTTCCTCTGGCGCAGGTGGACGTCACGTTCGCTCCCCAAACCCAGTTCGTACCATTAACTTACAGTAACTAAACCCAATTAATTCAGCTCTGGCTGCGTCACAGGAACAGCAGCGTGTGACAGGGAATCTAACGTGTGACGCCTGTGAAGCGGCTGCAGCCATTTACGTGTTTACTTTCTAGGAGTATCACACAGCGTAATGATAAGGAACCGTAACGTTATTCACGTACCAACACAGTCCCACAATAACAGATCATTGTTCAAGCTCATTATACTTGTGCAGCCTGAACCTAACAAAGCGTCGCCATAGCAACGCTTCCTGTCTGCGGAGAGTGTCGTGGACTTCACTGCGTGACTTGGTCTGGACGTGTTCGTTCTGCCGGAGAAGCGGAGGCCGTGGTCGGTTCCCCAGAGGAGGAACCTCTCAGAGGGGAGAGTGGGGCAGAGGAGCAGGTGTCTCTGCAGCTGACCACGGTACCGAACCTTCACTTAGCATCGGCGTGCTAACGGCTAGCATCGCCGTGTAGGCGCTCACCTTTAGCTTAAGAACCGTTAGCATACAGCGATGCTAACCGTTAGCATACAGCGATGCTAACCGTTAGCATACAGCGATGCTAACCGTTAGCTCCTGCCACCGAGAGCTTTACACAGCTGTCGACTCTCAGGCCTCCCTTAAAACCTCTCACCCGTCCAGAACCAAATGTGTCAATGTATTGAAGGTTAAATGTCCCTGCTGTGAAGCCGCGTGTGAACTTTAAACCTGTACAACCAGCGTCTATGGTCTATAGCTGACTCCAGTAAAAGCACATCTAGGCTGATCTACAGTCACCGACTCAAACTACGCAGCTAAAGTCACTTAACATCTTCCTAAACACAATTAGGGTGAACTGAACAGAAAATACAAGTAAATGCACGTTTTTAGCAGAGCTGTAAAAATTCCTACCTCTCTCTGCCGCTGTTTGTTGCCTAAAGGTTTTTAGAATGTTTGTGTCAACATACATGCTGCTATGGCGCCAGGATGTACATGTGAGGACTGATTGGCCAGAGTCTGCACAGGCTGAAATGAACATGGTCAGAGCTGCAGAAGCTGCGTTAAATTGACGCGTGGCCCAAATAAACCCCTGCAGGGACGTCTCCTCACTCTGCATCGTCCCATCAGCACCTGTCTGTTACAGATGCAGCGTAATTGGAATGGAAATGTTCACGTGTGGCCACAAAACGCGTTAGCGTTGAAGGTAAATGCAGCTTCATTCCATGTTTCAGTAAAAGCTTCATAGTAATATTTTTCCGAGGCTTTACTCTATTACTGTGTCCTCTGATTTTTGAAAATCCACATTTAACCAAATCAAGCACTAATCAACATAATGATCCCTGTAACACACACTGACGCATCCAAAGCTGGTTTCAGTGAAGTAGATTCAAAGTAAAAGTCATTGACTCTACAGAAATAAGCTGCTAAAGTCACTTAACATCTTCCTGAACGAAACTAGGATGAACTGAACACAAAATACAAGGAAATGCACGTTTTTAGCAGAGCTGTAAAAATTCCTACCTCTCTCTGCCGCTGTTTGTTGCCTAAAGGTTTTTAGAATGTTTGTGTCAACATACATGTTGCTATGGCGCCAGGATGTACATGTGAGGACTGATTGGCCAGAGTCTGCACGGGCTGAAAGGAGCACCATGAACCTGAGGTTTGCAGTTCAGAAGCTGTAACAACTCGTGTTGTTTGGTTCTCTCCGTGTGCTCCCGTCTCCCCTGACGGATCTGGAACCCGCTGTGCAGAACCAGGATGGAGAAGTGCCTCCTGACGCCAGTCCACCAGACTGCACGTCCTCCTTCGCGGACGGTTCTAAGGTCTGTGTGGCGTCTGCAGCCGTGTCCCAAGCTGCAGGTTCAGGATCACTGGCTGTGAGTAAACCTATGGGGCTGGTTCCTCCATCTGAGAAGCACAAGTTAATGCTTATTTGGGACTGGGAGGATGTGCTGCTCTTTGATGGTAGCGCTTGTACAGCGGCCTGTTCAAACACGTGGCCCAGAAACGAGCATGAAATGGCTTGTTTTAATGCTGTTCTGTCCTGTTACTCTCTTTAGGGTCAGTCATGTGGATACAGTTGTAATGTACTGTAACTGTCTTTGACTATTTTTTTCCCCAACGTTTCAATGGCCACTGGACAACAAATAATGTCTAGCCCATTATCAAAGAGTCTGCTTTTTCATTTCTGCTGCTGTGTTTGGTTTCATGCCGCCACAGGTAAGATAAGATAAGCTAACCCTTTATTGGTCCCACACTTGGGAAATGTAATTGTTACAGCAGCTCCCAGGGATGACAAAGGATCGGTGGAGCAACGGTGCAAAAATATAAAACGGAGAGAGTGTGTGTAGTGGGGCTGTTAGACTGATTGGTTGTAGGGTCTAACAGCCGTGGGAATGAAGGATCTGCGGCACCGCTCCTGCCTACACTGGAGATGCATCAGTCTAGTGCTGAAGGAGCTGCTCAGAGCCTCCACAGTTGATGCAGTGGGTGAGAAGCATTGTCCATGATGGATGTCAGCTCCTCTCATCCACCTCCTCCACAGAGTCCAGTGGACAGTCCAGGATAGAACTGGCAGGTAGAAACGCCTGTAAATATTTAACCGGACTAAACTTCAGGTTCCAGTTGTATAGATTTAGACTCTAGATGGAGACATTCAAGAAGAAGCAGCTGCTACCGAATGAGTGTAGCCTCTAAGGGTCACCAGAGAAATGAAGGAAATCTGAGATGATAATGAAATGAAACAGTGGAGCAGGCAAAGCTCCATTGGGTTGGTTACTAACGTCTGCTTTAATCTACCAACTACCAACAACTCAACATCTGACTTTTGAAGATGGGGGGGAATTATTTTTTTAGCTTTTAAAATTATATACGAGCATATTCATTTATCTAAAAAGCATGAAGTAGCTAAATATATCAGAGAAATCTCCCAGCAGCATATGGTTAGTCTGCTACTGTGCCTAGTGGTAGAGGCCCAACACAAGCTACGCACAAATATTTAAGTGCGGTTGAAGTACAAGGCTGGTGTTCAACCCATATAATGATATTCTATTATTTTGCATCATGTAACTTCAGCTTAATGTTGAAACTGTGAATACAAGAACATCAGCTTCACAGTGTGGGCGCTGTGGCGCCACTACCTCCAGAACACTGAAGGTGAGGAGGGGTGGGGGTGGTAGCTGGTGTTGGTGAACATTGCTGCCCATAGGTGTCCTCATTGGTGCTGAGGCTGAGGCTGGTGAAGCCATGACTGGTGAAGTATTCAGTTGTCAAAGGTCCACATTATGCCAATCTGTGTTTTCCTGACATGACGACGATGATGAAACTGCAGCTAAATTCCAGGCTGAACATGTACAGTCATGGCCAAAAATACCGGCACCGTTGCAAGTGTGTCAGAAAATGTCAAGGGACGATGAACCATCTACCAGCTGTACATTAACAGACAGTGTGAAACATCCTCGTGTCTCATTTGTCCTCAGCCTTGAGGATTGAAGAGAGTTGTTACTGTCCAGCAGTTGGATTCTGTGTGGTTCACTGGGAGTCTGACGTCTCCGCGTGGGCATGAATATGAGGATGTGGCTTTTATCCAGAGAAGCGAATTATTAAGCAGCAGGAGTCATTTGCATAGAATTATTTCCACAGCTTTCAACCTGAGAGGGATCGTTTTTGTTGGAATGGACTGTTCAGGTAAACCTTTGTTCATCCCTGGTCACAGGTTTTAATGCTGTAAATGCTGTGTTTTGGTTCTCGGGCTCAGCAACGGCAGAGAGCGAGTGAACGAGGCGAGGAGCCGTCCAGCATGTTCGCCGACGACCAACTCGGAGACGCTGCGCTGCTCGTGTTGGCAAATAAACAGGTGAGGATTTGTTTCTTTGGCGCATACACGTGACGTTTAGCACCTTCACTGACGTGAGTTTTCGGAACCAGCTCGATACATTTCAGTTTCCCCTCCCAGCATCTGCCCAACGCTATGAATGCTGCAGAGGTCACAGACGAGCTGGGTTTGCGTGCCCTCCGCCAGCGCGGCTGGTACATCCAGGCCACCTGCGCCCGGCTGTCCGACCAGCTGAAGGACCAGAAACGATCCATTCCAGCGGTTCGTTTGTTCTGTTCGGACACGGCGGCGGCACCGGATCCAGGCCCCTTCGCTGCCGTCTTACCCGGGTTTCAACCCCAGCTCTTTCTTCGGAGGACGTCCACTTTCTCCCTGCGTCGGTGCTCTTGGGACTCTCTCTCTGCTGCTTGTGTGTGAGGTTGTGCGTGTAGCGTGTGTGAAGGCGTCTCTATGTGTGTTGGCTGGGTTTGGGAGTAACCCTGTCGTGCCTTTTACGCACCTTCTGGTTTTCAAGCCCCTTTGTCCATCCACCAAACTCGGCTGAGCCGGACTCTCTTGCACGACCCCCTTCTCCCTTATTCTGCAGAGAAAGCGTGGTTGTCATACGGCAAAGAAAGAGCAAGCGTGCTAGCTCTCCTTCCCCTGTGGTCAATGTCTGTTAGCTAGAAACATTCAGCCAGAGTAGACCGAATGCTACATGTTCATCTTAAGCTCCTTTTGATTTTTGAAACCTCCACCCACCAGTAAGAGATTCAAATAAATTGCATCTTAACCTGTATCAGGTCGTAGCAAAACTGTAAAAATAAAACAGACTAAACCCCCATCCTCAACTGTACCGGTGTCATCTGTAAGTTGATTAAACCTGATAAATTCCTGAATAGATAGATTCTTTATTGTCGCTGTCACTTGTACAGTGAAATTTAAAAAAGTGCTCTCCAGTCATTTAACAGGTGCTTTCCATACAGTGCATCATTCTGTTTGTTACCCTGTCCCTCTAGTACAAGAGAGTAGGCCAGCCCTCACATTAAAGTGGTTAATTTATCAACCTGCCTGGGGTTTAACAGTACAGGTTTCTATTCTAGGCTGAGGCGAAGGAATTCATCCAGCTAATTCACTACCTTCTTCCCAGTGTTCCCCCTGCTTGCGCTAACATCAGCACCTGCATAGACCAGAAAATTACAGATACCAATGAGTCACCCTGGTTAACGGCAGCTTCCTTCTGAAAGTAACAGTTGTTGTGGTTGCTGGAATAAGTTTTGGTGATAAGTATACTTTTACCACACAGGAGGTGTTAATTTCGGGTCTAGACTAAACCGACAAGAGCTTTCATCATGTGAGCCTGGCTTAGTCACACACGATCGGATACTTTTACGTCAACGAGGAGAGGCTACGAGCACTTTGAAGAAACCCTTATTAAAGACAATTAAAGCAAGGAAGCTTTTACTTTAACTGCAGATGTGGTACTTTATTTAGCAGATGCAAAAGCTAACAGCAAGTAATAAAAATTGATTAAAATATCAAGATTACACTGTATTGAGTATATAGGTAACTATTCTTGCCCTATGGTGCTACTCTACTCACAGCCCCTTTTGAAGTCTAAGGCTGGTTGAAGAGTGGGCACGACACAGGTGTGAAGATTGTTGGCTGAGAGTCTCTGGGTTGGAAACTGAGGCCCAGCTGTAGATCTTCTCCGTGATGCTTCATGCTCCGTCATGCGCCGGGGCAAAACTGCACAAGGGGCAGTCAGGCCGTGAGGCCGATTTCTGCTTTGGATCTTCTCTCTTCCTCTGCTTCTCAGTTTTTTGGTTCAGACTGACAGAGGGTCCCCCTGCAACAGTGAGCAATCTGCCCAACCAGCCAAAATCCAGGATTTTTATACTAAATTTTAGCTATGTCATCTTCCTGTCTCCTCCTTAATCATAAACATAAAATCACATCTGTAGCATCATTGGTGGTTTACAGGCACAGTAAGTTGATGCTTAGCGCGTGTTCAACCTTCATCAACCAATGGCAGGACAGTATTCACACGTGAACAGACATGATCTAATCCCCGTCTCATCCCTGGTCAGAGATGCTGTTCTTCATGTTCTTCCCATCCCCCATCACATCCTCCTGGCCCTTCTGGTACTTTCCACCGGCCCTGTACTTCCTTAATATTTAGCTGATGCACACAGAAATTATTTTGATTGACCTTTTACTTCATTCATTTAACACTTTTGAGCGTTGTTTCAACCTGGTCACAGTTCATCTGATTTCATCCTTAAAAATCAAACACATTTGATTAACAAACATCATTTTTGTTAAGGAATCAGCAATAGTAATTATTTTGAGTACTTATAAACTCATCACATTGCTATACTTTATAACAATCATCATAAGTATAGTGTAAAATCATATAGTTGAGTACAATTATGGTTTAACTATTAAAACTTCAAACTTCATCTAAAATTTTCCACTCTCCTAACAAACTGTTTGCTTGCACAGACTTCTCTCCCTTCTCTCTATTTTTGGGTTCTGATGTTCCTAACTTTGGTGACATGCAGCCGACTTCCATCACAACTTCTTTTTCCTCTAGCTGCTGCTGGGGTCGCACCGCCCTCTCCATGGCAACCACTCTCTCAGGGGATATCTGCTTAGGATGATCATGTTGTTTCCTCTGTAAAGGCTTTCTATAACGCATATTTTGCCCCTGCTCACTCCATCTGCTCCTTTTAGGACAGACAGGCTCTTGCTCGGCATTTCCCTTTTCTTCCTTCTCGCTCTGAGGCTGATAAGGCCTGAAATGCTTACACAGCTCCTCACAGGGTGCTTCCTCATTTCTTTGTTGTAATTTACCCATACCCTCGATGTCCATTTCTCTGGGCTCGTCGACAATTCATACGAGGTAAAAAAAACTAAAACAATAAATAAGAGTAAAAAAAACATCTAAAAACCCACACAAACATCGTACATTGCATTGGTCCAGACTTGAGTTTTGCATTATTTTTTAGCAGCGTTCAGAGCGGATAGTAAAGTGGGATAACAACTGTGCTTGAGTCTGTTAGTCCTAGTCTTGCATAGTCTGTACCGTCTGCCTGAGGGCAGCAGTTCAAACAGGGAGTGGCCTGGGTGAGAAGTGTCTTTCACAATGTCCTGTGCTTTCCTGAGGCAACGGGAGCTGTGTAGGTTTTCCAATGTGGGGAGAGGGCAGCCAACAATCTTCTGTGCGGTGTTGATGACCCCTTGGAGAGCTTTCCTCTGAGCTGCTGTGCTGCTGGTGAACCATATGCATATACAGTATGTTAGTATACTTTCTATGCTAGCTCTGTAAAAGGACACCAACAGTCTTTGTGTGATGTTGTTACAGTCTCTGCTGGGCCTTTTTCAGCAGCTCAGAGGTGTTTGCGCTCCAGGTCAGACTCTCCTCTATGTGTACTCCCAGGAAGCGGAAGTCTGCCACCCTCTCCACACAGTCCCTGCCGATGTGTAATGGTGGAACGTCTGTCTTTTTTCTCCTGAAGTCTATTATGAGTTCTTTTGTTTTTGAAATGTTGAGGAGAAGGTTGTTGGTCGTACACCACATCACTAGTTGCTCCACCTCGTCTCTGTAGGCAGACTCGTCCCCGTCAGAGATGAGCCACCACTGTAGTGTCGTCTGCAAACTTTATGATGGTGTTGCAGTGATGGACAGGGCTGCAGTCGTGTGTGTAGAGCGAGTAGAGCAGCGGACTAACAGCCCTGGGGGGAGCCGGTGCTGAGGCTCAGGGCCGTGGATGTGTGGGGGCCTACTCTGACTCTCTGTCTGCGACCAGAGAGGAAGCTGCGGATCCACATGCAGGTTGAATGTGGGAGCCCCAGGTCCTCCAGCTTGGCCACCAGCTTGTGTGGGAGGATGGTGTTGAAAGCCGAGCTGTAATCCACAAAGAGCATCCTCACGTAGCTGCCCTGCTGCTCCAGGTGTGACAGAGCAGCATGTAGCGCTGTTGCTATGGCTCCTCTGTGGATCGGTTTGCTCTGTAAGCAAACTGGTGTGGGTCGAGTCTTGAGGGCAGAGCTGCTGTGATGTGGCTACGGACCAGTTTTTCGAAGCACTTCATCACGACTGGGGTGAGTGCTATTGGTCTGTAGTCATTGAGGCTGGAGATGTGGGGCTTCTTGGGCAGGGCGACTATGGTGGAGGACTTCAGGCAGGGGGGGACAGTGGACTGTGCCAGGGACCGGTTGAAGGTCTTTGTGAAGACCTCAGTCAGCTCGTCTGCACAGTCCCTCAGCACACGTCCTGGGACGCCATCAGGACCAGTCGCCTTCCTCGGGTTGACGGCTCGGAGGGTACATCTCACCTCGTGCCGCTCCAGACTGAGGATCGTGCTGCTGTGCACCGTGTGGTGTAGCTGCGCCGCTTCAGGTGCAGAAACCTCAAAGCGAGCAAAGTAGATATTTAGTTCCTCTGCCAGCGTGAGGTCACCTTCAGCAGCTTTGACGTTGGTCCTGTACTTGGTGAGGTGCTGGACGTCCTGCCACACCTGCCGGCTGTTGTTACTGTCCAGGTGGCCCTCAATCCTCCTCCTGTAGTCTGCTCTGGCCTCTCTGATGCCTCTCTTCAAGTCAGCTCGGGCTGCGCTGTAGAGATCTCTGTCGCCAGACCTGTAGGCGTTGTTCCTCTTCCTCAGCAGCTGCTGGACCTTCCGGGTCATCCAGGGCTTCTGGTTGGGGTAGACCCTGATGCGTTTGTCCACTGTGACCGTGTCTATGCAGTTCTTGATGTAGCACAGTACACTGTCTGTGAACATCTCCAGGTCCTGATGTTCAAAGACCTCCCAGTTGGTTCTGTCAAAACAGTCCTGCAGCTGCTGGGAGGCACCATCTGGCCATGTGGCAGCAGTCTTTGTGATGGTGGGAGCCGTTTTCTTGACGGGGGCATATGCAGGAATGAGCAGCAGGGACAGGTGGTCAGACTGGCCCAGGTGTGGTAGTGGTCTGGCCCTGTAGCCCAGTTTGATGTTGGAATAGACCTTGTCCAGAGTCTTCTCTCCCCTAGTAGCGCACTTTACGTGCTGGTGGAACTTAGGGAGAGCTGCCTTTAAGTCCGCATGGTTAAAGTCTCCTGCTATGATCTGCACAGCGTCAGGGTACGTGCTCTGCTTGTTGCTAACGCTAGCATGCAGGAGTCCGATAGCTGTGTTAGCATTAGCATCCGGTGGTATGTACACAGCCGTGACCATGACCACAGTAAACTCCCTTGGGAGATAAAAAGGCTGCATTTGACAGTCAGATATTCCAAGAACACATTAACAAACGTGAGTCGGTCCAACAGTTTGCTGAGGGAGACTTTGTCATGTTGCTGCTTTTTTTGGTAAACCGTACATTTGATAGAATTTCCAATAATAGATACAAATCAATAAAGTCCAGAAACACAGTCAGTGTCATTTATAGCATGTTACTGTGTGTGCACTTCCTCAAACTTAAAAGCAGAACCAACACGTGGACGTGTCTGCGTAGCAGCGCATGGGTAGAATGTTCAGGCTTCAGCTGAGCCGCTGCGTCCGCCGTCCGTCACGTTGGTTGAGCAGACGCTGGTTCTGCTGCTCCTCCGGGGCATCGACTCCTTAGTTTGGCCGATGTCTGTGGTTGCTAGTATTTTATTCAGGGCCTGTGTAGTGACTCTGTTTGCATCACTACCATTCAAACATCGTTTCTAACACTCAGCTTCAGGTTCCTATCGTCGACTGGCTGGACAGACGCGTATGTGTTTCTGAACAGTGCTGCATAGTCACGGTTTCAGTTGATTCAGGCAACTCTTCACTTTGTTCTGCAGCGTTGAAATGACTCCACCTCCCTCAATGTGAGGAAGGCAGAGAGCTCAGTGTGGGGGAGGAGGGGGTTGCTCCTTTGTTGTACAGTAATCAGCGCCACAGTAACACACTAGAGTGTGTATGAGCGCCATCCTTCGCTCAGCCTGTCCTCAAACTCCCTGTGGGTCAGTGTCACGTAAGCGCAGTTTGCTGCAGCGTCTGACAAACCGTGTAGGTTTTCTGGCGTCGGTTCTTGGTGCTACGTTCTCAGTGGGGCTTTGGCTTTTCTCGTCCTGGTGCAGAACGTAGCAGCGGCTCTCGTTGTGCTGCCCGGTGTAGAACTTTCTTGGCCTGCAGGGTAAAAACACAAACATCACAATGACGTGACCTAAAACTCGTCTGTGCATTTATATTAGAAACACACAGGTTAAATAGGATCATGTACAGTGTGAGTGTTTAACGTGACTTGTCACCTCTATTAATTCTACTGATATCTGATTGATTTCTAATATGAAAATGAGCATATAAATAACCGACATAAGTAAACGTTGGCGCCATTTCTCTAGGACAGGAAGTGAACTGTGTGCGTTCGTGTGTAGATTAACGCTCGCCTCTGGTTTTTGGATGAGCCAGCAGCGATCCGTCCTCCTCTGAGGAGACCCTGCAGCCAGTGAAAGGCCCTCAGGAATCGGCTCTAATCTACCCCGTGCAAAGAAGCCGTGGACGCGTAGAGTACGTGACCGTGCGTAAAGCATCGCTGTTGTTGTCGTTACCTCACCTTTAGGAACCGACGCGTATCCGTACACCTTGAGCCAGTAGTGGACGGACTGAGCCGCGTCAATGGAAACAGATGTCGTTCCCTCCTCCTTCCACACAAACGGAGACAAACATCGAGAGAATCTCCTGGATCAGATCTAGACATTTACTGGTCTCTGTGGATTCCGGGTCAAGAAGCAAGTCCTGGACTCTGGACGTGAACCTGGACTTTTACCTGCAACGTGCAAGACTGAAACGACAGTTGATGTTAAATGAAGCTCTCCTTCCCTGTGTCTGCCGCCGTGGTGCTGGTACCAACAGTAACTTGAGGTCTTCAGGTCATTAAGGTTGTTATAACACAATGAAATCATTAAATCTTCTAGATCATTTGTGAGCTAATAAAGCATCATCACAGCTTTATTTTGAAAGGTGTCAGCTCACTCCACATGTAGCTTAGGAAAATTAAGTGACGTGAAGAAAACCGTTCCACTTTGTGTTTTTACTAATTTAGTCTAAATGTAGAGAAAACTACAATTAAACAAACGCAAGTAATCGGTTTGCGTGAGGTCAGTGACGGATCGGATCCAATTGGTTCCCTCCCTGCTCACGAGCATCCGCTCAGTGTCACGGTTCTGGGGAGACCGTCGCACCTAACGATGATCTGGAGGAAACCGAAATCTTTATTGAACTGAGGACTAACCTGACATGAGCAGACCCAGTCTCACCCAGTTCTCACTGGTCGGTTCCGTCCTGTGGTTCTGGACTCTTGCGGGATCAGGTAGGTCTGAGAGGAGGCGACCAGCCGGAGGTTTACTCCGACCCCGATGTCTGAAGGAATCCCTCCAGGACACGCTCGTCCTGCCCCGAGAGACGCAACGAGAATCAAGCCAGCGTCAAATATTCACATTAGACACATTAGACACGTCACATATTGATGCGTCAGCAAACCACTACCTGGTTTAAACTGCTATCAACTAACTACGCTGCGTCTCCACCTAGAGACTCGGTTTAGAGCAATGTGTGTAACATCATCGTCAGAGACTGGACCCCAACGTGTCATCATTACGCCTGCGCGTATTAAAGATCACAGCGAAGGCGACGCACTCATTACTGGTAATAACATACTAGAGAAATTCTCCT
Organism: Macropodus opercularis; assembly: GCA_030770545.1. Lineage (NCBI taxonomy): Eukaryota > Metazoa > Chordata > Actinopteri > Anabantiformes > Osphronemidae > Macropodus > Macropodus opercularis. The sequence goes on along the minus strand of CM061098.1, from coordinate 19,620,703 downwards.
ACCGATCCCAGCCAATAGAAAAACGCTCTTCCTCCTCCCAGTAGGTCTCTTCCTCCAGCGGCGTCGGGGACTTGGTCCCAGCCCTCCGTTAACTGGAACATGTTCATCCATGACGCATCTGATCTGGACGCACCTCAACGACGTCACACCTGTAGAGAAACACGATGGTTCTGTTTAGAACGGACCTGCTCACGGACGGCTGTGCGGACCGGATAATCAGAGCCAGGCCCGTTCTTTGTCTCCTGAATGTGTGAGTCACGGACATCGCCTGATTATGAAACACACAAACCCCCGTAACGAGAAAAATATTAAAAACCAGCAAGAAAAACACATGAAAAAGTGAAATGAACTGAATCGGATTCCATTTGGTGCCGAGCGTTTAGAGCAGACGACGCCGTCTATTTCTGAGCTGGTTTCATTAACACAAGTTTTATTTATAATAAACAGAAGTTTCATTACAGCATCAACGTAAGTGACAATGGGAAGATTTTTATGCTGCGTAAAAGAACTAAAAGCGTTTGACACTTCAAAACCAAAAATACAGCGATTTGCACAACACAAACTCCATGAGGCCTGTTTCACACGACAGAAAGCAGCTTTTCAATTTTACACTGGGTGAACTGTCGACTAAATGATCACAGTGAAACAAGAAAGCGAAGAAATACTCAAGTAGAACTAAATCAGCTATAGGATCCTCACCTAATGAATATTTAAAACCTCTAAATAATTCAATCATCTAATTCTGTATGAATGTTTGCGTCGTGTGTTGCCATGGAAACATGCGCGCTACCGTGCAGCTTTCAGGGAGACGCTGACCTTGATGTGACCTTCATGTCCACTCCTGCCATGACTACCGAGACCAGCTCACAAACCAGGACCAGCGCTTCACAGGCAGGACGTCACTGTTCCGGGATCAGATCTCCGGAGGAAACGCCTCACTGCAGCTGACGGGGGTCAAGGTTCAGGACCAGGGCAGATTCCAGTGCTTGACCAGCACCAGAACCAGTAACAAGGACTCATTTATCTACTTAAAAGTGTCCGGCGAGACAAACACACAAACTATCTGACATCATTTGTGACGTACTTTGTGCCGAACGTCAAGATCTTTCATTCTCCAGCTCCAGTCTCCAAAGTGAAGCTTCGGCGTGTGTGTGTTTACACAAAATAAAGCCACTGAACGATAGGTAGGTAGGTTTTACTTCCACTGAGTAAAATAATCCTCATTAATTCAAAGCTGCGTCAATCCATTTGTTTGTAAAGTCCACCTGGAGCAGGTAGGAAACTGGATGAGCTGCAGCTCAGAGGGGATCCACCCTAAACCTGGACTCAGCTGGTCCACCACCGCCCTCCACAGCACAACCACAGCCCAGCGGACTGAACAGCCGCTCTGCTACACCCGCAGCTCTCTGCTACGCTCACACGATGCTACCGATGTGGACGACAGCTGCACCGTCAGCAGCACAAACGGGAGGAGAGCCTGGGTGAGCGTTCGATGAATCTCACAAGGCCCAGAAACTACACACGTCACTGTATTACATTAATATTTGAGTTGCATCATTTCAGTTTCTATCAGTGGCTCCAGCAGTGACAGCACCATCCCCTGCACCGTCTCCAACTCTCCACTGATCAGCCTAATCTGGAGACTCAACCACAGTCGCATGGTCCCGAACCAGACCAGCGTCGGTCACACAGCGTCTAAGGAAGCAGCGCGTGAAGAGAAGCGTCACGGTCAGGCAGCCTCACGCTACGGGACACGTCTTCACATCAGGCGGGACTATAGGCTGTGGACTCAGCAACACGCGTATGACCACCACCTTGCAAAGCACATCATGACCAGGCTTCATCAAATCTAGACGACCTCTGTGATGCTTTCTCCATCAACTGGTCTCCACCCTACAGGCCAGTCTGCTCTCAGCACAGCAGCTGTGTTGGAGTCAACGACTACACCGAATGAACAATGTGCATTTCAGTACCACGGTACAAATACACGTCGAGGTTGTTCTGAGGGATTTTCTTTGTGTTAGCAGGACGTTAATGAAGCTGTCAATCAAAGGTCGAACTTGAGAGGGAAACTAAATGTTCGTCCTCCCGCATCTCTGCAAATCGACTTTTCTGTGACGTCCCAGCCTTGGAAGCATCTGAGTACTCACATGGCGGCGGGTCAAGGTCACAGTCCAGGCTGCTCCTCGCTGCTGTGCCCGGTGTAGCTGCGAGGCTACCGGCTAGCTGGCTAGCTATCTAGCTAGCTAGCTGGTTAGCCCGAACAGCTGGATCAACGACACCTGCCTCTTCATGGTCACGTTCAGGGTTAATGGCCGTCAACAGGCTTCTGCTGTGTTCAACTTCATGTTGCGGTGGCTACAACAACCGCTACACAGCTGAAAGCGGAAACTCTGGTCCTCGGTCATTATCAGCATCAACTGTTAGCCTGCGTTGTCGGAACTCGTCTTCCCGCCCACAGCCAATCACATTACAGAAGCACTGACGTGACGCTTCAATCCCCCAATCACGTGTCAGAATACCGCTAGGGGGCTGTGTATGTGGCGGCCGCATTCACTGCAACCAAACTACTACTCTGGGCTTTGTCCCACTCTTTTGGCCTGACTCTCTTCAAAGAGTCTGCTCGTCGTTGAATATATTATCTATCATATTTGAGCCTAACTTAGCAACTGTGAACGGTTTGCGTGTTTCTGAACATTTGTTTATTCTGCGTTTTCATAAAAGCCTTGTTTTTGCGCAGTGTGGAGGCAAAAACCTGTAGGAACCGGTGAATGAATCAAAACCCAATCAAAGTTGTCTTCGTGTTGTCTTTTACTCTTGCAAGAAGAGAAGTACACAGAGTCAGTGCAAAGCTGTCCTGCCTGAGTGTAACTCAGACTCATCAGCCCACAACTAAGGGTCAGTCACTGTCTTGTACCAGGGGGAAAGTGTAACAGAAACAAAGTAAATCAAAGTTCTCACCATGGCCCCATGTCGTAAACCAATTTGAACTAGACAGTGTCTCCCCACCTAGCTCGAAAGCTTACCTCCCTTTCTCAAGGCAGAAGAGAAGGCTCGTTGTTCTCAAACATTTCTGTAAGCAGGTATATAACTCACTCTATGATTACTTCACTTAGTACAGATAAAAGCCAATACATATGAGGATATATCAAGTAATATGCATCACAGTTCTGTCACATATAGTAAAAATTCCATTACACGCAGTCACTACTGTTTCACATTTGAACCAGAAATACCAGAAGCCACAGCTTGGACGGGCCTCAGGGATTATCGGTCCTGTTTTTGAGGAGACTCTCTCTGAGGGACTGACGTCTTCCTAGCATCACCTTAACCGGTCGTGGGTAGACTGAAGCCTTTTAGGCCATTTTTTATAGTACGTATTCATCTTTGCAATGCCGATACCTTGAGGGCAATATTTCGTCCACGTGGCTCGCGTTGGAACGGCAGTGAAGTACCCTCGAAGCCTCGGCCTCCCACCGTTTCAGTGGGTCTTCAGCTCTTTGGATGAGAGGCTCCTCGAGACGGGACCTCGCCTCCAGTACAGCATCAACTCTGGGATTTCGCCTTCCAGTGTCTCCGGTTGCTCCGCGCAGCAGACGCCTGTGGTTCCTTGCTCCTTCTTCCTCCTGGCCCTCTGATGGAGGAGCTGACAGGCTGCTGGGGCTGCAGTTATTCCTTGCAGTCTCACTTTTTACCCCGTGGGTGCAGGGCAGTGGTTTTGGAAAGCGCAGCGTTGTTCTCCATTCTCAGAAACGTTGTGTCCATGGATGAACAGGGCGGTGGCCTGATCCTTTGCTTTGTCCACTGTCACACTCCGTTGGTGAGGCGGTTACCCGCTGTCGACCTGGCAGAGAAGAAGCGGTGGAGGCTGTGACATAGCTGAAAACATGAACATTTGGCTTTGTGGTAAATTGCTCTTTTGTTAATTAATGAATAATTTGCCTGTTGTAGAAAGTATCGTGACTGTGCCTTACGTTGTCCCAGGGTTTGTCCTGTTGCTGCCGGCTTCCTCTTGTCGTGTCATTGTGGTGGAAAAAGTCCATGCATAATTAGTTCATTTGTAGTGGAATACATATGTAGCACATATACGTGTGGTTCAGGCTAAAGGGTAGATAGAGTAATAGAGTAGAACAGGTCCTGTCTAGGCTGTGCAGGCTTGCTGGCCTTGGGTCCGAAGACAATCTGGCTCTTAGACAAAACAGTTGTTGGTATGAAATCTCCACATTGTGACGCTTGTTCAGGGTTTCAACCACCTCCCTAGAATGAGACGGGGGAGATGTGAGCTGTGCTGGGGGACACAGCCAGCGTCTCCCAGGCTCCGTCCTTCCCCACTTCCTGTGAGCGTCTCCCTGCAGGAGAGAGAGGTGACTTTGTTTGCCTGCCTTTGCATATTTCTCATTCATGTTTGATTATTTGAACCTAATGCTGCCTCGGCTTCAATTCCTCTGAGTTGGGACGTCTCTGACCACTACGTTGTCTCTCTCTTCTCTACCCCCTCAAGGCGGATGTTCGCCACATTGGGCCTGGCTCTGCTGGAGGCAGAGTATATTGCTTTTAATATCTCTATAAACGTCTATATATTAAGATTAGAACTTACTGATTGATTGCATTTAAACGCTTCGCTGTGTTTGATCTCAAACCTTGCTTGTAAAGTGCCTTGAGACAACTGCTGTTGTGAATGGACGCTAGAGAAATGAAACAATGAATAACTCATTTACTGACCCTTCATTTACATGCTATCCAATGTGTGACCTGCAGCAGAGGAGGACGTCTGGAGGCGGTAGGTGATGGCTGGACTAGTGAAACAAGAGCTTCTGTGCGACTCAACCACATGCCTTTTAAGAGAAGAGAGGACATTTTATTGTCACTGCAACATGCACGACAAAAACATCAAGTGTCAAAGTGCAGCAGTCATCCATCCATTCAGCATCAAAACAAACCACGTAAACTACAGGAGCAATTGAAAAGACAAACAAATCAGCTCGTTTAAAGGGGCAGGTTGAAAACAACCGTTGCTTGGGATTCACTGGTTATTCACATTCGTCTGCATTCACAGCTGCCACTAGAACTCGGTGTGGCCTTCAACGTGGCTCTGAGCTGAGCTGCCGGTAGCTTTTCGGAGGCCGGTGACTCGGACGGACTCGTCCTCGGCAGCAGAGGTGACTCGTGGTCGTCCTTTCCTGGCGGAGGAAACAGTAAAACAAGAAACTGTGACAAGCTGTAGTTACTGTGAGCCACTAGTGCAAACTTCAGCTAAACAACAGCAGCAAAGTAGCTGAATGTGCCAACATTTACTAGAAGAAAAGCAGCAAAGTGCAGAGTCTCTACATGAGCCTGTGTTACAGAGAGGATCAGCTTGTGAGGGTGAGACGACCGCTGGGCCAATGACTCTGGAGCCACTTCTAACAAAAGCAGCACATGAAAAGGAAGGCGATGGCACCGCTGCACAATCCTGCAGATGAGCCGTGGTTCTGTACTGGTTCTGAAGCAGATGTAACCAACGCCTTGACACACAGCGGCCGATTGGTTACTCACTGGGCTCTTTTCCCAAGGAGGAGCGGAGGAAAGAAAAAGAATATCACACTCATATGTTTAACTGAACCAGTGCGATTTCTGGCATTTAATTATGTAGATGCAACATATTTATAACATTCAGAAAATAAAACATTCAGAGCTCTGATAAACAAAATGCAACCACATGGCAAGAAAATAAAACAAAGTCCATCTACCAGGGTAGTGTGTTTTAAACTTGTCCTATCGTTCTGTGAACACAGGGCTCATCTGCTCCGGCGCCGCTGCAGTTCCCACGATCCGCCCGTCGAACCGCCGCTGCTCAGCTATCGCTGCGCAACTTCCAGGCCAACGTTACTTCGACCCAAGTACTCAGAACATTCCAGTTTAAGACCAAACAGAACCTGGGCCTTTAGTGCCACAAACTTTTCTTTTCTCAGCCAGACCCAAAATCGGACCCTCAAACATGCAGTCGCCTTCTCATCCCTGGAATGTTTGACAGAAAACCCTATAGATTGTATCGAACTTATCCTCAACAGGCCAATTCTGCCACCTACTGGTGTAACACACGCAAAAAACTAAATCAATATTCTTCATCATTTAATGTGGGTTACACAGAGACAGGATGAAAGTGTCAGCGGCTGGAATGAAACAACACATAGATATTAACCCAGGTTATGGGGCGAGAAGCAAAAGACGCTGCATCAGAAAGTGCTCGTTCAGGACTTGGTGTAAGTGTCTGGAAGCACCAAATAAAGCCCCATCAGTAGCACGTGTCAGCATCAGGTGTAATGACCTTTAACCTTCCCAGGCTGGCTGACAGACATCGTCCCTCCAGTGAGTCCTGGTCTTCCTCTGGGCCTCCTCCGGCTCCTCCTGCGACAGATGAACCTTAGTCTTAGTCTGGCCCGTCGCCCAGGACCCGTTTGTCATGGGAGACCCTGCCGGGGGCATTTAGCCCAGACAACACAGCTGCTAGAGTCACACGGGCACACGAACTCCTCCACCGCGATAAGGTGTCGGTTCAAGGAGGAGAAGAAAAAAAACGGAGAACACAAACGTTAGTGAGGTCAACCTAACATCACATGAACAGTATATCGAGACAAGTTCAATAAAAAACTGATACTTGCCTTCACTAACCCATCACAGATCTCAACTTAATACATTCAACTTAAGTAAACCTAAATCAATTGAACGCAAGTTATCTTAACCTAACCTGTTACGCAGAAACCTAATCTATATTACTACTATTATAAGTCTAGACAAAACGAGTCCAGCGGTGGATGTGCAGTCGCAGCAGCAGGAACCTTCTTCAGGTCTCTCACGCTACTCCTCCACGCTTCGACCTCCCAGGCCAAGACTCGCCTGACAGGTCTCTCACTAAACTAGTCAGAGTCCTGTCATCAGTCCAGCCTGAGCAGTGAAGACCCGTCCAGTGTGTCCAGGGTGTAGAGCATCTGAGGCCCGTCGAAGTCGAAATCACGGGTTTCTCCCTAATCAATTACTGTAAAGTTCGTTGGGCTCGTTTGATTAAAGCTTGGTAACATTTAGACCAACTTTCCATTCAAACCTTTCTGGTTTTCAGGAATCTCTAGTTTAGTGCATGTTTTCAAGTCGCCACCAGAACTGATCAGAAACTTACACTGACGGGGGAGAAGGCCCGGACTATACCCCCAACCTGGCATCACACACTGGGACCATCACAAAAATGGTCTTTTTTACTGGGATGTCGGTCAAAACCAAAGAACAGTCTGCCCCCTAGCGGTAGCAAGGAGCCACGCATTTAGATTGCGTAGCATGCAATGACGAGGAGCGTAGCCCTGGGAACTGGCAAAGTAGAAAAAGCAACATGGACCAACATTTGAATATTCCAATATAATTTATGGCTTTCTGAAATATACTAAAAAAGAAATACAAATATTGACAGGGTGGCCCAAATGTTAAACGATCAGTGACCTCAGTGTAACTATGACCACAAAACAGTCTTGTTTCCAGGAAGCACATGTACATCTCCGTCACTGCCTTGGGCAGCTCCCCTCCCCCTCTGGTTCTCAGCAGATCCAGCAGAAGACTGGGATGTGACACATGATGCGGAGGCTTCGTGAGGTCTTGACGTGGGAGATGGTGGTTGTGGCCTGCTGCTCATCTCTGAACCTCTTCATGAAGTACTCCTCCTTCTGTGGGTCAGTGAACCCTCTGACCTCTGTCACCACGTCAACACACTCAGGAGGGATCTGATTGGCTGCTGAAAGGATGTGAATGCAGATGTGCGAGCCTCCATGCTTGCTAGCGCGTGGGGAGGCCTGGCCACAGAAAACGAGTTGTCTCTAAGGCAGGCAGAGAACTCTCCCCCCAGATGTTTAGGGAGCGTGTTTTGATCCCCCAACCTGCATCGGCCCAAATGCAAAGATTTGTGATTACCAGAAATTGTTTTGTCTCAATAGCTTTGGTTACCGGGTCGCAATGTTTTGCCCAAATTCTTTCGCTCTACAGGCCAGACGTCCTCGCAGCCGCCAAAGGCCAGCAAGCGTCCTGTACAATCATATTCCCTGGAAATGAACAAAGCCTGAACAAAATGCATCCTAAGCCTACTAACATATGCTAATGTTTTCCACTACATTAGTATATTATGCTCATATTTATTTGCATACCTCTGATTATTAGAATATGCTCATCTATGCCCATCTATTGTAAATCCCTCATTACAGTTTAAAACCTGTCCATTGCATATCCATTTGTAAATATTATCCATATTTTCTTCTGCACTTATCAATATCCCAAAACCTATACATTAGTAACTCCTCTGGGATTGTCTGAACTAGCCACGTAGAAGAGGGACAGGATAGGCTTCAACCAATTACAGGGGAGAACAAACATTGGAGGGAGGAGCTAGTTCACCCTCCCAATGTTTCATCTACCCCTCTGCTCAGTTCCTGGAATCAACCCCCTCTGAGGAAGCAGTTCACTGCCAAACGTTAGGGCCAATTAAGCTGAATTAGGCTTAAATCTTGGGATCTGTCCTCCCTCTTTTTATATCAAATTTGACTTGCATGAATAACACTGACGTGTCTGGTCACAATAGGCGTTTTCATTTTTTAGAAAAATTGGCGATCAAATAAAGTTTGGAATTTCAACAGCTCAGACGTCAGTCGGGGATCTGCCAACGGGTCCACATTTGATAATCACTCACTACCAACTTTTACTCACCGGCCACGAAGACGAATTGACGCTCTGTTAAAAGAGATTCGTTTTAAACACCATCTTCTCCGAGTCGCCAGGATCGAGCTTCTACCACCACAGGCCCAGCGAACACCGGGATTTCCCACACGACCACGTCTTCCCTCCACAGATCCAAGACAGCCTACTTCAGCTTTCCAGGGACTACAGCACCTTTAGAAAGTAGGGAAAGTTACGATAACAGAAATACTCAGGACCAGCACAACCAGGAACGCAAACAGAAGAGAACGAACAAAACCTCCCTCCTCCCAGACGCCCCACACAGAACTAGATCAGGCCACCAGATCGCTCTGTACAAATTATTTCAAATTAATGCAAGCGGTCCATCTGAGAACATTATTGCTAAAGCTATCGGCACCCAGATGCCGCCACAGGGAACGTTCAGACACGTCCGGAAACTCACCGGCTTCATTAAACCCTCCTCCCCCCCAGAACAAGTCAGAGACGCTGTGGAAAGAAACGCGCAACAGTGGATGCAGAATAATTTCTGCGTCCTGCAGGACCACTATTCTAATATTATCTCAGATTATGACCACTTACCGTTAAGATAGCAGTTAGCTGGGCCCAGAAACGCTACAAGACCAGACTGACCCAGTCCACACCGGTGGGGAATGATATTTACATCGATATGGAGAAGAAGAGGAGCGGGAGTGAGGACGGCCCCCAGCCAATCAGCCCAACAAACCAAATACGAGCACACGAGCCCCACCCAGCTCTCATCCAGGGTCCGAAGCGTATAATTACACCAACTACAATGGTAGAACGACCCCATCTGACCCCACTCAAACCACCTCCGCAGGTTGCTCGGATGAGGCCGCCTCGGTTCACACGCGCTGTGTGAGCCCCACACGGGAGGCGCACGGGCCCGACCAGCACAAAGCCAGAGTAGGCCGCAAAATCAGAGGCAGAAAAGCCACCTGGTTCCTCGGTGACTCCAACCTCTCGCGTATACCCGCCCGCAAATAACAACGTCCAAACTGACAGCTACCCTGGCGCCGCATTCTATCACTTTCAAAAAATCCTGGACAAAACAGCAGAGCACCCCTCCGTTAAGCTGCTGCTCCTGTCTGTAGGCATAGACAACAGGGATCAGGACCCACACAAAACCTCCATAAAACAGTTACGTCAGATTTACAGGAGGGCACAGTCCGTTTTTCCTAACCAGGATTGCGTTCCCACTCATTCATTACTCGTCGCTCCTCCCTCCAGCGCAGCAGAATAATCTTAATATCATTAATGACTTTATCTCCAGCTACCTCCCCTTCCTGAGACCGCTGCCGAAGGACCAGGTCTGCACAGCGCAGGACGACGTGCACTGGACTCAGGAAACAGCCCGATGCCTGCAGATACATTTATAATGTGGTCACAGCCTAACCAGGATTTTAACGGGGACCCACCGGGCGCGGTCCATCGAGACCCCCGGCTGGGATCCTACGACCCTAGAACCCCACAACAACTTTGTGGCAACCGTCGCCCCCCCACCTCCACTGACGCAGCTCACCTTCAAGCGTCACTTTCCCACGGGGACCCCGTCTCACAACCCTAGTCGACCTCTCCTGGGGCTCCCCCTCTGATAGTCTCAACCTCTCCAAGTGAGGCTCAGATACGCCTGTTAGAGAGGGGCCTCACGTTCATTCCCACTCCAAGCACTTTTGACCCTTACCGGTACCACAGACGGGTCAAACTACTAGATTGCTCTGAGGATAACCACTCGGAAGCAATGCCCTTCTCCCTGCTGTCTAATCGGGAACCACCCTGGGATGAGCTGAGTGCACAGACAAAGATTCTCATTCACCGTGACGTTGACGGTCTGAACCGCTACGTTCCTCCGCTGGACAAAAGAGACCGATCCACGGCGGAGGATAAAAGAGCAATTACAGGGTCAGTCAACTTCAATATCATAATTAATCCGGCCGATAAGGGCTCAAAAATTGTCATCACGGATTTACAACAATATGCCCTGGAAGCCCATAGACAATTAAACACCACTAGGTATTATAAAGCCATAGACGGCAGCATCCAGAGCCAAACGCAGGCGCACATCCGAGACATTGTTCAAAAACTCGACCATGACGGGTTTATTCGGACCAGATCCACCGCAACAGACAGTTCTATCTTCTCCCTAAAATCCACAAGGACCCACTCCCCTGGACGGTCCCCCACGCGATCCCTCCCGGCAGACCCATAGTCTCCGACTGCAGCAGCGCCACTCACAACATCTCGCTGTGCATAGACTTCTCCTTAGGTCCGCTCTCCTGCAAACATCCCAGTTTCCTCAAAGACACGTACCACTTTCTAGACAGGATTCGCCCTTTGACGCTGTCGAGACATTGACAGCTTATATACAAACATCAACACGGAGCCGTCCAGCAGATCTTTACTCCATACCCGGACCACAGCAGACCGGATGCAGACATCTTCTAGAAATATGCCTTCAACACAATGACTTCGAGTTTGATAACAAGCAACACTTACAGGTGGAGGGCACGGCGATGGGCCACAGGTACGCCAACATTTATATGAGCCAATGGGAACGCGAGGCACTACAACAAAGCCCAGTGAAACCTACCGTCTACCTCCGCTTCCTGGATGACATCATCGGCATCTGGGAGCACGGGAAGGAGAGTTTTTATACATTCACTGACACGTTGAATAACCACCACCCCTCCATCAAGGTTAAATACGATCTACACGCTGATGAAGTAAACTTTTTGGACACACAGATGAGGAAAATTAAAAATGACTCACCCGTGTTTACTTCAGACCAACAGATACACACGCGCTACTCCATAAAGCCGGTTATCATCCGAAACACACATTTAAAGGCATAGTTCAATCACAAATCATCCGGTTTCATAGAATCTGCTCGAGGGAGGCGGATTCAAACCAAGCCATCTCCACTTCATTCCTGAGAGCAAGAGGGTACGAGGAGGTTTTTGGGACGCGTTAAAAAGCAGACGCTATCATCTCTCTCCCCCCTCCGCTGCTCTGTCTCTCAGCGGAGCCGGAGAGCGGCGACCACAGGGAGAGAAACACAGAATGGAGCCTACAGAACTCGTCCCCTTGGTCACAACCTACTCCAGACCTCGTCCTTACTTACAGAATCTGTGGCAGAACAACTTTATGACAATTATGGCTGACCGTGATCAATTTAAAAACTACAGTGTAATCTAAGAGATTTATTAGTCAGAGCTAGGTTTTGCAGGCACACAGTTGCTGGAAATCGGGACGGGCACGGGGCTTTCAGGCAAGAGAAATTCATTTTTGATCCACACGGGGGCGCAGGAGCACCTATTAACGGTGAGTTCAGCATCCACAGCTCCAACCTGGGCTACTGCATCATCTGCCAAACCTGTGGAAAGATGTACGTGGGTGAAACAGGAAAAACACTTTTTACCAGACTCCAGCAACACATCCGCAGCATGAAGACGGCCAGATTATCCACTCCCTTGGTGCAGCATTTCCAAACACACCCCCTTCACCATCTCACAATCACTGGCCTCCAAGCATCCGCCACGTGGACGGGGGGCCAGCGCAGGAGGCAGGAGAGGCTGTGGATGGAGAAATTGAAAACAAAAATTCCTTTAGCTTTGAACATTTAATAAATACATCTAATACATAAGGAATACATAGATTATCATAACTGAATGGAGGAACTGAAAAATAAAAATGCATGAATGTAGAGATGGGAGTGTGTTTCTTCCTAGGCAGTAAGTAAGTTCAACAAACAAACAAACAAACATTTGTTTTAAATATATATCTTGCCTGTATTACCTGTTGTGTGTCTCTGGTCTGTCCTCAAGCTTTGGGCTCCATTTCAGCCCCCAATTCATTCTCCTTACCCTTCATCCTTCACTCCACTGCCTAATTAACACTAACACCCCCCCATCCTGACTTTTACTCTTGCCCCTATCCTATCCCCCACCTTTCCTAATCCCAACCCCAACCTCCCTCCACCCTATCCCTCATCCCATCCTAACCCTGTCCCCCACCCTTTCCTAACCTCCCTCCACCTTATCCCCCACCCTAATCCTAATCTCTTTTTCTCCTCACCAACCCCGTCCTTTTACTGCGCCCCCTACCCCACTCTAACCCTCAACCTAAACACCCCCCGCCCTCTGCTTGAGGGAGCTGGCTTATAGGGAAAACAGAGAGTTGGCTGCACACAGATATGCACGCACAGACAACCAGGTCTACCTGTGGCGCTGAGGGAAACCTGTTGATAGGAGAGTCCGAGTAACACATACACATAAAAAATCTTTCTTAAATTTGGAATTAAGTAATAAAACTATTCCTCCACTGCATGACTCCTCAATAATGATATGTCCTACATATTAACTTCTTAACCATTTTTGCATGCCCCACACATGAACTTTTTAATGTAATAATTTATTCTGCATGAGTTTATTCTTCTTGTGTGTTGCATGATTCTACTTTGGTATCAATTAACATTCATAGCTATTTGTATTTACAGCACTTATAGCTGGGCCCTTTCACTCTATGCATGCTATTAACAAGATACATGCGTGTGTGTGTGTGTATACATGTGTGCCAACGGTTAAATACGCAACATCCTGACTGAATGGGCTTTTTGGTGATATGGCACAGACTCCTGCTTGCCAGTGCAAAAAAAACCACATTTCAAACCTCACCCTAACCCTAAGAGGACATACCCTGGGACTTGATCACCCCAGGGGGCCGCCCTTAGGGGAGGGTGTCTAGTGGTAAATGGCCGAAACGCCCGATGAACCTAAGGTACACTACTGATGAGTAACCCTCACAATTGGCTCTCCACACCAAACTGCTCTACTCTAAAGGACAGAGCAGGGAGAGTCATTGAGAAAAAACTCACACACCCGACCCCTAACCCTAACCAGAGTGACGCTGAGAAATTAATCCATGCATTTGTTACCTCTAGGCTGGACGACTGTAACTCGCTGCTCATAGTTTGTCCCACTAACTCTTTGAAAAGCCTCCAGTTCATTCAAAATGCTGCAGCCAGAGTCTGACTGGACTCAGGAAGAGACGTCACATTTCTCCTACATGAGCTTCTCTGCATTGGCTCCCTGTCAAATCTAGGATAGAATTCAAAATCCCTCTCCTCACCTACAAAGCTCTTCATGATAAAGCTCCATCTTGTCTTAGACCTCATGGCTCCTTCTGCTCCAACAGAACCTTGCTTCTCAGAGCTGGTCTGCTGGTGGTTCCTAGAGTTTCTACCTGTAGAACGGGAGGCAGAGCCTTTAGCTCCAAGCTCCTCTATGTGGAACCAGCTTCCAGTTCAGGTTCTAGCAGCAGACGCCCTCTCTAGTTTGAAAACCTTTCTTTTTGACAAAGCGTATAGTTAGAGATGGTTCTGCTCGTTCAGCTGCTATAGACTTAGATGCTGGGGGACGTCCTTCATTCACTGAGCTCTTTTCGGTTTCTTCTATCCACTAACATGCCTCCATGTCCACATGTGACTAACTAGCTAAACTTTGGTTTAGTTGTGTCAGGTCTTAAACCTCACTTATAACTGATGTTGTGAATTGGCGCTATATAAATAAAGTTGAATTTCAATTGAATTGAAGCCCTTTCTTCCTAGCGCTGTCACATAACACGAGGTAAGGACAGAAGAAACGTTCTACATGTACGGAGCACAGCAAATGTCTTCATCGTAATATTAGGTAGCTTAGCTTAGCCTAGCTTAGCGTAGATTGGCTAACAAAGCCTTAACTCTGGACGACCTAAAGTCACCTGGAAAGCGATAAAACAAAACAAAACAAAAAAAGCTCGGCTACAAAATCCGCCACTTGTCATGTCTCCAGGTGTTTAATAAAAATCTACCTGTTGCCTTCTCAGAGCGCAGACGCCATGCGCGCCAGTGCTGCTGCTGCTTCTGCTTCCTTCTTCTTCTTCGTCGTCGTCCTCCTTTGCTGCTGCTTCTTCTTCTTCCTCCTTTGCTGCTTCTGCTGCGGTGTTTAGCGCCACCTGCTGTATCGGACCCTCCCCCAGCTCAAACCCCGTCACTAGCCCTGCTGTCTGGAAACACCCAGAGCTCTCCCCGTGCTGCCAAACATCACAGCAGCTCCCAGGTGAGCAGCCTCCAGACCAGCTTCCCTCACCGTAACGTCTCTTTCCCTACGGTGACTCACAACACCCAGACTGAGAGGGCAAAGTCAAGCACATCTGGTTTTCCATCTGTTTCCTCGCTCCACCACGTCCACGTGTGACTGAGCTGGTCTCTCGTGTTTCTCTCTGTCCTCATCTACAGCTTTCGTCAGACTCAGAGCCGTGTGTCTCCAGCGTTCAGTCGCTGAGTGTCTGGATCGGGTAAGTGCAGCAGGTAAGAGGCAGCGGCTAGAGGAGGAAGAAGTCTAGGCTTCAGGTTCTGACCGGTTGCCCCCAGACTTCGGTCTGGGTGGGAGTCGGGATCCTCGTCTTGCGGTTGACCTCCCACCCAGGTCTCCTCTTTGTGCTCCCTCGACGTCAGGACTCGGTCCGTGACTGTCGACGACTGCGCCAGCTGTTTTATTGTGAAAGGACGCTAGCCAGCGAAGAATCCGTCGCTGCTCAGGCTGTAGGGTGAGACTGTAAATAACCTGCTTTGTGTTCAGCGAGGTGGTCACGCGTCATCGGAGCACTGGTGGCTCTGGTTCCTGCCAGTGAGTAGCATCACATTCCTCTTAGCTCCTGATTAACTTTCTGACAGTGTTCCTGCTTTATTATGGGTCAAATACAAGGTGTTGGCCGTTTGACGAGCTTCAGCCCTTTGACAGTGTCCTGGCACATCCACAAGCTTCACGTTCTTCCTTGAAGAGATGCGACCTGTTGTTTTTCTGTAGCTAGTTTGTTCTAGGACTGCTGAACCAAAATCCTTTAAAAGAACGCAGAGCAACCGAGAGCAACTTCTGTCAATGACTGTACATCTGTAAGTTCCCCAGTAAACCTGGGGATTCCTGAACACATTAACAAACGTGAGTCGGTCCAACAGTTTGCTGAGGGAGACTTTGTCATATCGCTGCTTTTTTTTTTTGATATAATTTCCAATAATAGAAACAAATCCAGAAACACAGACGTGTGTTGATGTTGAACCACAGGCCACAAGCAGACTTGCATCCGGTAAAAGGATTGTTCCTCTAACTTAGAAGCAGAGCCAGTAGCAGCGCATGGGTAGGATGTTCAAGCAGACGCTGGTTCTGCATCGACTCCTTAGTTTGGCCGATGTCTGTGGTTGCTAGTATTTTATTCAGGGCCTGTGTAGTGACTCTGTTTGCATCAGTTCAGAAATAACTACCATTCAGTGTTTTCCCTCGTTTTCTAACACTCAGCTTCAGGTTTCTATCGTTGACTGACTGGACACAACCGTAGATTTTTCAGAGCCGCATAGTTTCCAGGTGTGTTTCAGTTGATTCAGGCAACTCTTCACTTTGTTTTGATGCTTTGACCTAAAGGTTCAGCTTTTCTTCATTCGCGCTGTTGTGTGTGTTTCTGCAGCGTTGAAATGACTTCGGTTAATGTGAAGAGACGCGTTAGTGAGATTTCTGACTAAACCAAGAGGCGTCTGACTTTAAGCTCAGCAGAGACGAGTAGAGTCCAACATAAAGCAGCTGCTTAGTGTTTCACCTGGAACAAGAGAAAGAAGACACGGAAACAAACCAGCCACGCTCCCGACGTTTATTAACTCTTTACACTATGAACACGGCTGTAAAACGTCAACGTCAGCTGTATTTGTCAATGCTGCTTTATGTGTGTGACACACGGAGAATTGACATTTGTGTCTCTCAAACCCGTTACATACATTGTGCGTTTATACTACGGAACTATACACAAAATATACAAGGACTATGTTACTAAGTGTGGAAATGTTCAGGGGTATGAAAAATAACGTTTACGGAACGTACAGAAGCTTTATGCTGGCGTAAAGTGAATCAGTGCAGGGGATGAGGTGACTGGCGTAGATGTGTGCGTGAGTGGAGATGGGAGTTGTCAGTGTGTTAGTCAGTGAGAGGCGGGACCTTGTGTTGACAGGGCAGAGCAGGAAGGGAATTCAGCCTCCTCACAGCCTGCTGGAGGAAACTGTCCCTGAGTCAGGCGTGAGCCATAGAGCTTTTGGAGGGAGGGGAGAGGGAGTGAAGTGTCTTCCTGCAGGTGGCGCTGCAGGCTCCGTAGCACACAGTGATGCTGCTGGTCAGGATGCTCTCCACAGCACCTCTGTAGAAGGGCAGCATGATGGAGGGGGGGCTCTGCGGAGGAAGTAGAGACTCTGTTTCCCTTCCTGGCCAGTGATGCAGGGTTGTTGCTCCAGAAGAGGTCCACACCCAGGAACTTGGTGCTGCTCACCTGCTCCACTGCAGAACCGTTGATGGTCGTGGGGGAGCTTTCTCCTGTAGTCCAGCACAGTCTGCTCTGTGTCCTGTGGTTAACCCCAACCATTTCTCCTTGTGTTTACAGGATGTGTGATGGAGTCCAGTTTGGAGCAGGAATCAGATTCCTGTCAAACCATATTTCTTGGCTCTGAAGCTTCCTTGTATTTTAGTCTTGTGTTGAAACCATTTGCACTGAGATCAGTAAAAGTCTTTGCTCTCATTTGTTTTCTCATTTTTCCCGTTTGTCGCCAACATGTCATTACACCAGTCTCGTCACGTTAAGATGGAGTCGGGGCACTAATGGTTATTAGCCATCGTCGGCCACTGTAACCACGCGACCCTTAGATTCGTTTCTTTAGGCTCATCCGTCCAAGTTAATACAAACACAGTGAGAGATCATCCCAGGGTTAGAGTCCGTGTGCTGTGAGGAGACGTCTCTGACTCAACCAGGAGGCGTCTGACTCGAAGCTCTGCAGACGAGCAGAGTCCAACATAGAGCAGCTCTGCTAGAAGCTCTGCTCAGTTTCACCTGGAGCCTGAGCTGAAGCTGCAGCACAAGAAAGAAGCCACGGAAACAAGCCAGTCATGCTCTGAACTTTATTAAAACTATGTACAGGAGGGGGTGTAAGGAGGTAGGGAGCTCGATGTGGGGGGGAGGCCTTGTATTGAGGGGAGAGAGAAGGGAGGGAGCTTGACTTCGGGTGTGGGGGGGTTATTTACAAATATTTACAATGAGGGAGGAGAAGGGGGGTTGCTCCACCTCCTTCTCTCTCTCAATGTGAGGGAGGGAGAGACGGAGGCAGAGAGCTCGATGTAAGGGAGGGGGAGGAGAACAGGGTTGCTCCTGCTCCACCTCCCTCTCTCTCTCAATGTGACGGAGGGAGAGAGGGAGGCGGAGAGCTCGATGTGAGGGAGGGGGAGAGAGAGGAGGAGAACAGGGTTGCTCCTGCTCCACCTCCCTCTCTCTCTCAATGTGAGGGAGGGAGAGAGGGAGGCGGAGAGCTCGATGTGAGGGAGGGGGAGGAGAACAGGGTTGCTCCTCCTCCACCTCCCTCTCTCTCTCAATGTGAGGGAGGGAGAGAGGGAGGCGGAGAGCTCGATGTGAGGGAGGGGGAGAGGAACAGGGTTGCTCCTCCTCCACCTCCCTCTCTCTCTCAATGTGAGGGAGGGAGAGAAGGAGGCGGAGAGCTCGATGTGAGGGAGGGGGAGAGAGAGGAGGAGAACAGGGTTGCTCCTGCTCCACCTCCCTCTCTCTCTCAATGTGAGGGAGGGAGAGAGGGAGGCGGAGAGCGCGATGTGAGGGAGGGAGAGAGAGGAGGAGAAGGTTGCTCCTCCTCCACCTCCCTCTCTCTCTCAATGTGAGGGAGGGAGAGAGGGAGGCGGAGAGCTCGATGTGAGGGAGGGGGAGAGAGAGGAGGAGAACAGGGTTGCTCCTGCTCCACCTCCCTCTCTCTCTCAATGTGAGGGAGGGAGAGAGGGAGGCGGAGAGCTCGATGTGAGGGAGGGGGAGAGAGAGGAGGAGAACAGGGTTGCTCCTGCTCCACCTCCCTCTCTCTCTCAATGTGAGGGAGGGAGAGAGCTTAATGTGAGGGAGGTAGAGAGAGAGGAGGAGAAGGTCGCTCCTCCTCCACCTCCCTCTCTCTCTCATTGTGAGGGAGGGAGAGAGGGAGGCGAGGAGCTCAGTGTGAGGGAGGAGGAGAGGAGGAGGAGGAACAGGAGGAGGAGGAGCGCACGCCCCCACCTCGCCCCCCACCCCTGACCTCTGCGGAGCCGTTGGCCCCCTCAGGGAGGCGGAGGCCCACCTGGACGTCGCTTGTGTTGTTCGAGTTTTCCAATTGGTCACCGTGGCCCTGACCCCAGTCCCACTCGCTGGCCACCCCCAGATCACCGGGGGGATCGCAGGGCCTCCCCGCGGGTCTTTCCTGGAATCCCTGACCTGGAAGGGATCCAGGAGGCATCCAGACCTGATGCCGAGCCGTCAGCAAACCCCAACCCTAGCCTAACCCCAACGCTCCCCTCCACGTGGAGGAGCGGCGGCCTGTTCTTTTGGTCGTGAATCAAAGGTCACGACCTTAGAGAGAAGGAACGTAGCTCGACGGGTGAACCGAGAGCTTTGCCCTTTGGCTCGGCTCCTCCTTCACCGTCCGTCGGTCTAGCGCTCGTTCTCTCGCTGGTGAACGAGACCAAAAGATGCTTCGCTCCTCCACTCGGAGCAGGAACCGTCCTCTAACAACAACTAGCCGCCGTTTCCGGTCGGGACGATGGCCTCAGACCTGGAGGAGCGATTCTCACACCAGCGGCAAACCCAGCAGAGAGCGAATCGTTCCTCCTGAATCTGAGGTTGGACTATTGGCCGAACTCTCCTCCGCCTCAACCCTGACGCAGACTCTCCCAGAAACGAGGGACTCGGAGGTGAAGCACTGAAAGAGATGCTACTGCTGTGCAATGCACTTGATGTGTGTTTCTACATTAGTGTGAGTGAAATGTTCTTACTGTGCTGTTCCTGGATGAAATGACTCTGAATACAAACAGGAACTAAGTCAGTTCATTACAACTGGTATTTGTGCAGCGAGCTGAGGGGCAGCGTTTGCTAAGCACTGTGGGTAATAATCATAGACGGCAAACACTGTGTTTTGAATTATGGAGATGCACACAGTGATTGGAGTAAAGACACTACGTCTTAACCATAGTGAGAAATTGAAAACGACTTGCTCCCAACTAAGCTTTACACTTTGGAGCAACGGCAAATGTTTTTGTCAAATGAAATCATGGCTTGTCATAAAGTGAAGTTATTGTTTGACTCGTGTGGATGAGAAGTCAAACTACTGATCAGTATTTAACCAAACAATGTAATTCAGTGACTCCACCCGTGAGCGTCTCCGTCCCGGCGTCTGTTTTGTCGAGGCCGACCAACAGTCCTCCTCCATGGCCTCTCCCGGAGGCGGCTCCCAGCGACCACCGGGTGGCGCTAACCTGACGGCCCAGACCCCCTTTTCACTGTGGTGCCCATACGAGCGTGGCTGCGCCCAGCGACGCAACCCAAAGGCCGAACCCTGACCTCCGTCTGAGGTTTTCAGGTGCCTCGTGGTGACGTTTGATGTTGAGTCCGGTGTGAACAGGTGTTCTGTAGCCCAGGCAGAGTGTAAGGACTGCACTGCAGGTGGCAGGCCCACGAACCAGCGAAGCAAATTCCTTCATCCAACTCAGTTCATTACCTCATTAACCAATGGAGCCCATTCACAGCTACCAGGTCACGATTCTGCTTTTAATCATACTTCCAGATATTTACATCTGAGTCTGATGCAGAACTTAGCAGAGAGCACGTTCTGTCAGAACCCACCCGTGTTTTGTGTGAGTAAATGTGCTGCAACATGTGACTGACAGGTTTGTTAGACCTTCAAACAATTAACACATAAAGGGAGCAACTGCTAGAGGTTACGGTCAAACCTGGAAAAGCATCACAAGCAAACACAGCTAACGTTTGGTGAAGCCACAGGCTGAATGCAGTTACTGTATTAGTGCACGTGTTCATATTCTGTTCACTTCAGTCTAGTGGGTGTATTACTGCTATACTGTAGTTGAAGCGTGTGGGTTCAGACAAAGGTGCCGTCTTCTACGTTGTGTATCAGATCCAGGTGTGAATGACGGAAAATAAAAGTTAATTTGGAAATTGGAAGGTGAATGAACAAATACATAGCTATGGTTAAATTTAGATATGAATTTGGAATTTAATCTTTGACCTCTCTGTTTGGTAACCAACAAACACAACCTACCAATAAAAACAACCCACTACAACAAACAAGCTACTAATATAAACACCCACTAATATAAACATAACCTACTAATATAAACATAATCTACTAGTATAAACAACCCACTACCACAAACAAGCTACTAATATAAACAACACACTAACACAAACAAGCTACTAACATAAACAACCCACTACAACAAACAAGCTACGAATAGAAACAAACCACTAAAACAAACAAGCTACTAATATAAACAACCCACTAATATAAACAAGCTACTAATATAAACAACCCACTAATATAAACAACCACAAATATAAACAAGCTACTAAAATAAACATAACCTACTAACATAAACATAATGAATCCTAACAATATAACACAGCCTAACACTACTAAGCTATGATACAATCATGGAGACTGACATTTAGCATCTCTCCATATTTCGGTACAAACTTTGCACATGTGACCTAACGTGGCTTGAGAAACCTTCACCTACAGCCTCTCCACTAACAACCAGACTCTTCTGGACCAAACAGACCTACCAAACAGAGAGGTCCACCCACCCCTGGCCTCCACTCGTGTAGGCTACAGTCAGTACAACTCACCCCAGGAACCTCGACACCTTTACGTTCACGCCGTGACTCCCGTGACTCGAACAACACAGGTAACGTCCCGATGAGCCGCCGCCTCCCTGAAGGCGTGGACGGCTCAGCAGAGGTCACTCACCTGGAGAGTGAAGTGGGTGCTGAGGCGGGGGCTGTAAGCGTGGAGGGAGGAAGGGGGCACTCATCTTCAGCCGCTCACCCGCTTTAAGGGTGGCGGCTGCTGGAGCCTGTCCCAGCTGTCACTGGTTCCTGCTGGACGCTGTGCTGTGGCTTGAATAAAGCACCTTTCTAACTTTCTATGTGGGCGAGCGGCAGGGTTTAGCCTGGACAGGTCGCCAGTCCATCACAGAACCACTTACAGGCAGAGAGGAACAAACAGTCACTGAGCCCTGGGGGCAGTTTAGAGTCTCCAGTTAAATGACTGCATGTCTTTGGACTGTGGGAGGAAACCGACACGAGGAGAACATGCAAACTCCTCACAGAAAAGCACCTGGGCCACCCGGGAATCCAACCCGGCTCCTTGTTGCTGTCTGGACTGGACACATCACAGCTTAACTTGAGTTCAATAAATTCATTTAGGAGCAGCCTTATACCAGTTAAAGGTTTCTTCTATAAATGCACGAGGCGACCACCTGATGACACCAAACTACCAAACACAGCAGCACAGTCACTCTGATGGAGGAAGCTGGGGGAGCAGGCTGGGCTGGGGGGCACGTGCCTGGTGTGACACAACCGCCTCACAGGTTATCGTGACTGTGCCTCCGGGTTAAAGATTGTTACCCGTCATGGGCGAACCAGCCTTCCAAACCTGGAGGTCACTGAGTGGACTCATGCAGCACTTTGAGATACATTCATACACTGGGAACAACTGTCAGCCTTCAGTCCAGAGGAGCCGGGAATCGAACCGCCGACCCTACGATTGGTGGCCGACTCCTGTCTCCTGAGGCTCGTTAGTCCTGACTTGTCATGTTTTGGGGGCATGCACCCTAGAAAACAGCCTCCCAGGTTATCGTGACGGTGCCTCCCGGTTTACGAATGTTACCCGTCATGGGCGAACCAGCCTTCCAAACCTGGAGGTCACTGAGTGGACTCATAGACTCATAGTCAGTCCAGCGTCTGAACGACACATCAACCATCAATCAAATCCAGAGGAGCCGGGAGTCGAACCGCCGACCCTACGATTGGTGGACGACTCCTGTCTCCTGAGGCTCGTAAGTGACTTCAAACAATCGTGACTGTGCCTTAGGTCGTCCCGGGGTTTGAGGTGGGATCTTACCGTCACGGGCGAACCAGCCTTCCATGTTAACGCACCACTAGCAGCTAAGAGGCTGTTGTTGGATTCTCGCACCCGCTACTTTGCCCGTTCCTCTGAACACCTCTTGGCACAGAGGCGATGGCGGCCCTACCCACCACCGCCTCCGTGTCGTCGTGTTTTGGGGGCATGTGCCTGGCGCGTCAGAGAAAACAGCCTCCCAGGTTATCGTGACTGTGCCTGCCTTAGGTCGTCCCGGGGTTTGAGGTGGGATCTTACCCGTCGTGGGCGAAGCAGCCTTCCAAACCCGGCCGGTAGCGGTGGTCACTCAGTCGACTTACGGACGCGATACTTTTCTATTTTACATTTTTAAATGGTACATGAGCCCCTTTAGTCTTTTGTTCTCGCTGCACTGCCGTAACGTGGACATTTCCATCAAGTCCGGAGGAGCCGGGAGTCGACCGCCGACCCTACGATTGGTGGCCGACTCCTGTCTCCTGAGGCTCGTCAGTCCCAGGTTCGTCGTGGCTGCTGACGGCAGCTTCGCGTCCAACGCTCAGTGTGCGCTCATACAGCGCAGCTGTAGCTGGTTGGTACCAACACACACACACACACACGCTCCTCCCACACAGACACACACCCGCCGACCTCCTTGACCTTAACGCCACACACACCACGGTCGCGGCGTCACGCTGGTCACGTTGTCGTCAGGTGGCTGCCACAGACATTTACAGTAGAAACCATTAGTGTCTTACTTTGACATTGAGTGGCCCAGGCTGTCAGGCTACTCCTGTGCTCCTCCTACTCCCCCTCTGGTTATTCTTTCCACTCTTTTTGTGCCTCCTCCTCCCTTTTCTTTCTTTCTCCTCCTCCTCTCTCACCTTTTCTTTTTCTTCTCCTCCTCCCTCTCTTTCTCCTCCTCCTCTCTCACCCTTTCTCTCTCTCTAGTTCTCTTTCTCCTCCTCCTCTCTCGCCCTTTCTCTCTTTCTCCTCCTCCTCTCTCACCCTTTCTCTCTTTCTCCTCCTCCTCTCTCACCCTTTCTCTCGTTCTCCTCCTCCTCTCTCACCCTTTCTCTCTTTCTCCTCCTCCTCTCTCACCCTTTCTCTCTTTCTCCTCCTCCTCTCTCGCCCTTTCTCTCTTTCTCCTCCTCCTTTCTCACCCTTTCTCTCTTTCTTCTCCTCCTTCTCTTTCTCCTCCTACCTTTTAAATTCTTATCTCCACCCACCCCACAAATACTTTGCCCCCAAAAATCGTTTGCCTTCTAACTGGTTTGGATATTTTTCTTTTTTTCAGTTCCCATTCCCAGTCATAGTTTTTATATTTTTTTTCCTCCCATTTTTTATACTTTATTCTCCCTTCTTCAATTATTTGTTGAACTTGTTTTTTGAGTTTCTCCTCCTCTTTCTCCCTTTTTCTTTCTTCTTTCTCCTTCTTTATTTTTTCCTTTTCTTCCCTTTTTTCCCTTTTTCTTTCTTCTTTCTCCTCCTTTTTCTCTCTCTTTCTTTTTTCTTTCTCCTCTTTTTCCTCTCTTTTCCTTTCTCTTTTCTCCCTCTTTAGTTTGTCCTTTTCTTCCCTTTTCTCCTTTTTTATTGTCTCCCTCTTTTTTTTTCTATTTTCCACCTCCTCCTCCTTTACCTCCTCTACGTCCTCCTTCTTCTTTTCCTCTTTCTCCATTTGTTCCTCCATCTTTTCTATCTTTTCTTCTCGTTGTCTCATCTGTAATGACACAATACTAAAGTTTATTTTGGAATCAAATGTCAGTGACACCATGAAAACATTGTGTTTTCAATTTCAAATCCAATGATAAGGATGAACAAACAGAGCTTCACATTGGGTCCGTGTTTAATGACAGTCTTTTCTAGGTGGACGCAGGCTGACGTGTCACAGAAGGTTTCGCGCAGCAGCTGCTTTGCAAACCTCGGTGAGAACGTTTCTCCTCGGTGTCGCGCGTTGTTTGACCTGTGACCTCGTGTTCAATACGTCAGGCTGGGGAACATGAGCACCTTCCACTCAGCCTCTGTAGTCAGTGTTAGTGGAACATGCTGCTGTTCTCTGAGATGTTGGCCATCGTGTGTTTTAAGGGGTCGTTGTGCTGTAACGCGACGTTGACTCTGGGGACTTTAATGAATCGAAGCCTGCTTTTCCCCTTTTGACGGCCTTGCTCCCACCTGCTCCTAACGTTGTGCTGTCGTGTGTTTCCTCTGGCGCAGGTGGACGTCACGTTCGCTCCCCAAACCCAGTTCGTACCATTAACTTACAGTAACTAAACCCAATTAATTCAGCTCTGGCTGCGTCACAGGAACAGCAGCGTGTGACAGGGAATCTAACGTGTGACGCCTGTGAAGCGGCTGCAGCCATTTACGTGTTTACTTTCTAGGAGTATCACACAGCGTAATGATAAGGAACCGTAACGTTATTCACGTACCAACACAGTCCCACAATAACAGATCATTGTTCAAGCTCATTATACTTGTGCAGCCTGAACCTAACAAAGCGTCGCCATAGCAACGCTTCCTGTCTGCGGAGAGTGTCGTGGACTTCACTGCGTGACTTGGTCTGGACGTGTTCGTTCTGCCGGAGAAGCGGAGGCCGTGGTCGGTTCCCCAGAGGAGGAACCTCTCAGAGGGGAGAGTGGGGCAGAGGAGCAGGTGTCTCTGCAGCTGACCACGGTACCGAACCTTCACTTAGCATCGGCGTGCTAACGGCTAGCATCGCCGTGTAGGCGCTCACCTTTAGCTTAAGAACCGTTAGCATACAGCGATGCTAACCGTTAGCATACAGCGATGCTAACCGTTAGCATACAGCGATGCTAACCGTTAGCTCCTGCCACCGAGAGCTTTACACAGCTGTCGACTCTCAGGCCTCCCTTAAAACCTCTCACCCGTCCAGAACCAAATGTGTCAATGTATTGAAGGTTAAATGTCCCTGCTGTGAAGCCGCGTGTTAACTTTAAACCTGTACAACCAGCGTCTATGGTCTATAGCTGACTCCAGTAAAAGCACATCTAGGCTGATCTACAGTCACTGACTCAAACTACGCAGCTAAAGTCACTTAACATCTTCCTAAACACAATTAGGGTGAACTGAACAGAAAATACAAGTAAATGCACGTTTTTAGCAGAGCTGTAAAAATTCCTACCTCTCTCTGCCGCTGTTTGTTGCCTAAAGGTTTTTAGAATGTTTGTGTCAACATACATGCTGCTATGGCGCCAGGATGTACATGTGAGGACTGATTGGCCAGAGTCTGCACAGGCTGAAATGAACATGGTCAGAGCTGCAGAAGCTGCGTTAAATTGACGCGTGGCCCAAATAAACCCCTGCAGGGACGTCTCCTCACTCTGCATCGTCCCATCAGCACCTGTCTGTTACAGATGCAGCGTAATTGGAATGGAAATGTTCACGTGTGGCCACAAAACGCGTTAGCGTTGAAGGTAAATGCAGCTTCATTCCATGTTTCAGTAAAAGCTTCATAGTAATATTTTTCCGAGGCTTTACTCTATTACTGTGTCCTCTGATTTTTGAAAATCCACATTTAACCAAATCAAGCACTAATCAACATAATGATCCCTGTAACACACACTGACGCATCCAAAGCTGGTTTCAGTGAAGTAGATTCAAAGTAAAAGTCATTGACTCTACAGAAATAAGCTGCTAAAGTCACTTAACATCTTCCTGAACGAAACTAGGATGAACTGAACACAAAATACAAGGAAATGCACGTTTTTAGCAGAGCTGTAAAAATTCCTACCTCTCTCTGCCGCTGTTTGTTGCCTAAAGGTTTTTAGAATGTTTGTGTCAACATACATGTTGCTATGGCGCCAGGATGTACATGTGAGGACTGATTGGCCAGAGTCTGCACGGGCTGAAAGGAGCACCATGAACCTGAGGTTTGCAGTTCAGAAGCTGTAACAACTCGTGTTGTTTGGTTCTCTCCGTGTGCTCCCGTCTCCCCTGACGGATCTGGAACCCGCTGTGCAGAACCAGGATGGAGAAGTGCCTCCTGACGCCAGTCCACCAGACTGCACGTCCTCCTTCGCGGACGGTTCTAAGGTCTGTGTGGCGTCTGCAGCCGTGTCCCAAGCTGCAGGTTCAGGATCACTGGCTGTGAGTAAACCTATGGGGCTGGTTCCTCCATCTGAGAAGCACAAGTTAATGCTTATTTGGGACTGGGAGGATGTGCTGCTCTTTGATGGTAGCGCTTGTACAGCGGCCTGTTCAAACACGTGGCCCAGAAACGAGCATGAAATGGCTTGTTTTAATGCTGTTCTGTCCTGTTACTCTCTTTAGGGTCAGTCATGTGGATACAGTTGTAATGTACTGTAACTGTCTTTGACTATTTTTTTCCCCAACGTTTCAATGGCCACTGGACAACAAATAATGTCTAGCCCATTATCAAAGAGTCTGCTTTTTCAATTCTGCTGCTGTGTTTGGTTTCATGCCGCCACAGGTAAGATAAGATAAGCTAACCCTTTATTGGTCCCACACTTGGGAAATGTAATTGTTACAGCAGCTGCCAGGGATGACAAAGGATCGGTGGAGCACTGGTGCAAAAATATAAAACGGAGAGAGTGTGTGTAGTGGGGCTGTTAGACTGATTGGTTGTAGGGTCTAACAGCCGTGGGAATGAAGGATCTGCGGCACCGCTCCTCCCTACACTGGAGATGCATCAGTCTAGTGCTGAAGGAGCTGCTCAGAGCCTCCACAGTTGATGCAGTGGGTGAGAAGCATTGTCCATGATGGATGTCAGCTCCTCTCATCCACCTCCTCCACAGAGTCCAGTGGACAGTCCAGGACAGAACTGGCAGGTAGAAACACCTGTAAATATTTAACCGGACTAAACTTCAGGTTCCAGTTGTATAGATTTAGCCTCTTCTTGAGACATTCAAGAAGAAGCAGCTGCTACCGAATGAGTGTAGCCTCTAAGGGTCACCAGAGAAATGAAGGAAATCTGAGATGATAATGAAATGAAACAGTGGAGCAGGCAAAGCTCCACTGGGTTGGTTACTAACGTCTGCTTTAATCTACCAACTACCAACAACTCAACATCTGACTTTTGAAGATGGGGGGGAATTATTTTTTTAGCTTTTAAAATTATATACGAGCATATTCATTTATCTAAAAAGCATGAAGTAGCTAAATATATCAGAGAAATCTCCCAGCAGCATATGGTTAGTCTGCTACTGTGCCTAGTGGTAGAGGCCCAACACAAGCTACGCACAAATATTTAAGTGCGGTTGAAGTACAAGGCTGGTGTTCAACCCATATAATGATATTCTATTATTTTGCATCATGTAACTTCAGCTTAATGTTGAAACTGTGAATACAAGAACATCAGCTTCACAGTGTGGGCGCTGTGGCGCCACTACCTCCAGAACACTGAAGGTGAGGAGGGGTGGGGGTGGTAGCTGGTGTTGGTGAACATTGCTGCCCATAGGTGTCCTCATTGGTGCTGAGGCTGAGGCTGGTGAAGCCATGACTGGTGAAGTATTCAGTTGTCAAAGGTCCACATTATGCCAATCTGTGTTTTCCTGACATGACGACGATGATGAAACTGCAGCTAAATTCCAGGCTGAACATGTACAGTCATGGCCAAAAATACCGGCACCGTTGCAAGTGTGTCAGAAAATGTCAAGGGACGATGAACCATCTACCAGCTGTACATTAACAGACAGTGTGAAACATCCTCGTGTCTCATTTGTCCTCAGCCTTGAGGATTGAAGAGAGTTGTTACTGTCCAGCAGTTGGATTCTGTGTGGTTCACTGGGAGTCTGACGTCTCCGCGTGGGCATGAATATGAGGATGTGGCTTTTATCCAGAGAAGCGAATTATTAAGCAGCAGGAGTCATTTGCATAGAATTATTTCCACAGCTTTCAACCTGAGAGGGATCGTTTTTGTTGGAATGGACTGTTCAGGTAAACCTTTGTTCATCCCTGGTCACAGGTTTTAATGCTGTAAATGCTGTGTTTTGGTTCTCGGGCTCAGCAACGGCAGAGAGCGAGTGAACGAGGCGAGGAGCCGTCCAGCATGTTCGCCGACGACCAACTCGGAGACGCTGCGCTGCTCGTGTTGGCAAATAAACAGGTGAGGATTTGTTTCTTTGGCGCATACACGTGACGTTTAGCACCTTCACTGACGTGAGTTTTCGGAACCAGCTCGATACATTTCAGTTTCCCCTCCCAGCATCTGCCCAACGCTATGAATGCTGCAGAGGTCACAGACGAGCTGGGTTTGCGTGCCCTCCGCCAGCGCGGCTGGTACATCCAGGCCACCTGCGCCCGGCTGTCCGACCAGCTGAAGGACCAGAAACGATCCATTCCAGCGGTTCGTTTGTTCTGTTCGGACACGGCGGCGGCACCGGATCCAGGCCCCTTCGCTGCCGTCTTACCCGGGTTTCAACCCCAGCTCTTTCTTCGGAGGACGTCCACTTTCTCCCTGCGTCGGTGCTCTTGGGACTCTCTCTCTGCTGCTTGTGTGTGAGGTTGTGCGTGTAGCGTGTGTGTGAAGGCGTCTCTATGTGTGTTGGCTTGGTTTGGGAGTAACCCTGTCGTGCCTTTTACGCACCTTCTGGTTTTCAAGCCCCTTTGTCCATCCACCAAACTCGGCTGAGCCGGACTCTCTTGCACGACCCCCTTCTCCCTTATTCTGCAGAGAAAGCGTGGTTGTCATACGGCAAAGAAAGAGCAAGCGTGCTAGCTCTCCTTCCCCTGTGGTCAATGTCTGTTAGCTAGAAACATTCAGCCAGAGTAGACCGAATGCTACATGTTCATCTTAAGCTCCTTTGATTTTTGAAACCTCCACCCACCAGTAAGAGATTCAAATAAATTGCATCTTAACCTGTATCAGGTCGTAGCAAAACTGTAAAAATAAAACAGACTAAACCCCCATCCTCAACTGTACCGGTGTCATCTGTAAGTTGATTAAACCTGATAAATTCCTGAATAGATAGATTCTTTATTGTCGCTGTCACTTGTACAGTGAAATTTAAAAAAGTGCTCTCCAGTCATTTAACAGGTGCTTTCCATACAGTGCATCATTCTGTTTGTTACCCTGACCCTCTAGTACAAGAGAGTAGGCCAGCCCTCACATTAAAGTGGTTAATTTATCAACCTGCCTGGGGTTTAACAGTACAGGTTTCTATTCTAGGCTGAGGCGAAGGAATTCATCCAGCTAATTCACTACCTTCTTCCCAGTGTTCCCCCTGCTTGCGCTAACATCAGCACCTGCATAGACCAGAAAATTACAGATACCAATGAGTCACCCTGGTTAACGGCAGCTTCCTTCTGAAAGTAACAGTTGTTGTGGTTGCTGGAATAAGTTTTGGTGATAAGTATACTTTTACCACACAGGAGGTGTTAATTTCGGGTCTAGACTAAACCGACAAGAGCTTTCATCATGTGAGCCTGGCTTAGTCACACACGATCGGATACTTTTACGTCAACGAGGAGAGGCTACGAGCACTTTGAAGAAACCCTTATTAAAGACAATTAAAGCAAGGAAGCTTTTACTTTAACTGCAGATGTGGTACTTTATTTAGCAGATGCAAAAGCTAACAGCAAGTAATAAAAATTGATTAAAATATCAAGATTACACTGTATTGAGTATATAGGTAACTATTCTTGCCCTATGGTGCTACTCTACTCACAGCCCCTTTTGAAGTCTAAGGCTGGTTGAAGAGTGGGCACGACACAGGTGTGAAGATTGTTGGCTGAGAGTCTCTGGGTTGGAAACTGAGGCCCAGCTGTAGATCTTCTCCGTGATGCTTCATGCTCCGTCATGCGCCGGGGCAAAACTGCACAAGGGGCAGTCAGGCCGTGAGGCCGATTTCTGCTTTGGATCTTCTCTCTTCCTCTGCTTCTCAGTTTTTTGGTTCAGACTGACAGAGGGTCCCCCTGCAACAGTGAGCAATCTGCCCAACCAGCCAAAATCCAGGATTTTTATACTAAATTTTAGCTATGTCATCTTCCTGTCTCCTCCTTAATCATAAACATAAAATCACATCTGTAGCATCATTGGTGGTTTACAGGCACAGTAAGTTGATGCTTAGCGCGTGTTCAACCTTCATCAACCAATGGCAGGACAGTATTCACACGTGAACAGACATGATCTAATCCCCGTCTCATCCCTGGTCAGAGATGCTGTTCTTCATGTTCTTCCCATCCCCCATCACATCCTCCTGGCCCTTCTGGTACTTTCCACCGGCCCTGTACTTCCTTAATATTTAGCTGATGCACACAGAAATTATTTTGATTGACCTTTTACTTCATTCATTTAACACTTTTGAGCGTTGTTTCAACCTGGTCACAGTTCATCTGATTTCATCCTTAAAAATCAAACACATTTGATTAACAAACATCATTTTTGTTAAGGAATCAGCAATAGTAATTATTTTGAGTACTTATAAACTCATCACATTGCTATACTTTATAACAATCATCATAAGTATAGTGTAAAATCATATAGTTGAGTACAATTATGGTTTAACTATTAAAACTTCAAACTTCATCTAAAATTTTCCACTCTCCTAACAAACTGTTTGCTTGCACAGACTTCTCTCCCTTCTCTCTATTTTTGGGTTCTGATGTTCCTAACTTTGGTGACATGCAGCCGACTTCCATCACAACTTCTTTTTCCTCTAGCTGCTGCTGGGGTCGCACCGCCCTCTCCATGGCAACCACTCTCTCAGGGGATATCTGCTTAGGATGATCATGTTGTTTCCTCTGTAAAGGCTTTCTATAACGCATATTTTGCCCCTGCTCACTCCATCTGCTCCTTTTAGGACAGACAGGCTCTTGCTCGGCATTTCCCTTTTCTTCCTTCTCGCTCTGAGGCTGATAAGGCCTGAAATGCTTACACAGCTCCTCACAGGGTGCTTCCTCATTTCTTTGTTGTAATTTACCCATACCCTCGATGTCCATTTCTCTGGGCTCGTCGACAATTCATACGAGGTAAAAAAAACTAAAACAATAAATAAGAGTAAAAAAAACATCTAAAAACCCACACAAACATCGTACATTGCATTGGTCCAGACTTGAGTTTTGCATTATTTTTTAGCAGCGTTCAGAGCGGATAGTAAAGTGGGATAACAACTGTGCTTGAGTCTGTTAGTCCTAGTCTTGCATAGTCTGTACCGTCTGCCTGAGGGCAGCAGTTCAAACAGGGAGTGGCCTGGGTGAGAAGTGTCTTTCACAATGTCCTGTGCTTTCCTGAGGCAACGGGAGCTGTGTAGGTTTTCCAATGTGGGGAGAGGGCAGCCAACAATCTTCTGTGCGGTGTTGATGACCCCTTGGAGAGCTTTCCTCTGAGCTGCTGTGCTGCTGGTGAACCATATGCATATACAGTATGTTAGTATACTTTCTATGCTAGCTCTGTAAAAGGACACCAACAGTCTTTGTGTGATGTTGTTACAGTCTCTGCTGGGCCTTTTTCAGCAGCTCAGAGGTGTTTGCGCTCCAGGTCAGACTCTCCTCTATGTGTACTCCCAGGAAGCGGAAGTCTGCCACCCTCTCCACACAGTCCCTGCCGATGTGTAATGGTGGAACGTCTGTCTTTTTTCTCCTGAAGTCTATTATGAGTTCTTTTGTTTTTGAAATGTTGAGGAGAAGGTTGTTGGTCGTACACCACATCACTAGTTGCTCCACCTCGTCTCTGTAGGCAGACTCGTCCCCGTCAGAGATGAGCCACCACTGTAGTGTCGTCTGCAAACTTTATGATGGTGTTGCAGTGATGGACAGGGCTGCAGTCGTGTGTGTAGAGCGAGTAGAGCAGCGGACTAACAGCCCTGGGGGGAGCCGGTGCTGAGGCTCAGGGCCGTGGATGTGTGGGGGCCTACTCTGACTCTCTGTCTGCGACCAGAGAGGAAGCTGCGGATCCACATGCAGGTTGAATGTGGGAGCCCCAGGTCCTCCAGCTTGGCCACCAGCTTGTGTGGGAGGATGGTGTTGAAAGCCGAGCTGTAATCCACAAAGAGCATCCTCACGTAGCTGCCCTGCTGCTCCAGGTGTGACAGAGCAGCATGTAGCGCTGTTGCTATGGCTCCTCTGTGGATCGGTTTGCTCTGTAAGCAAACTGGTGTGGGTCGAGTCTTGAGGGCAGAGCTGCTGTGATGTGGCTACGGACCAGTTTTTCGAAGCACTTCATCACGACTGGGGTGAGTGCTATTGGTCTGTAGTCATTGAGGCTGGAGATGTGGGGCTTCTTGGGCAGGGCGACTATGGTGGAGGACTTCAGGCAGGGGGGGACAGTGGACTGTGCCAGGGACCGGTTGAAGGTCTTTGTGAAGACCTCAGTCAGCTCGTCTGCACAGTCCCTCAGCACACGTCCTGGGACGCCATCAGGACCAGTCGCCTTCCTCGGGTTGACGGCTCGGAGGGTACGTCTCACCTCGTGCCGCTCCAGACTGAGGATCGTGCTGCTGTGCACCGTGTGGTGTAGCTGCGCCGCTTCAGGTGCAGAAACCTCAAAGCGAGCAAAGTAGATATTTAGTTCCTCTGCCAGCGTGAGGTCACCTTCAGCAGCTTTGACGTTGGTCCTGTACTTGGTGAGGTGCTGGACGTCCTGCCACACCTGTCGGCTGTTGTTACTGTCCAGGTGGCCCTCAATCCTCCTCCTGTAGTCTGCTCTGGCCTCTCTGATGCCTCTCTTCAAGTCAGCTCGGGCTGCGCTGTAGAGATCTCTGTCGCCAGACCTGTAGGCGTTGTTCCTCTTCCTCAGCAGCTGCTGGACCTTCCGGGTCATCCAGGGCTTCTGGTTGGGGTAGACCCTGATGCGTTTGTCCACTGTGACCGTGTCTATGCAGTTCTTGATGTAGCACAGTACACTGTCTGTGAACATCTCCAGGTCCTGATGTTCAAAGACCTCCCAGTTGGTTCTGTCAAAACAGTCCTGCAGCTGCTGGGAGGCACCATCTGGCCATGTGGCAGCAGTCTTTGTGATGGTGGGAGCCGTTTTCTTGACGGGGGCATATGCAGGAATGAGCAGCAGGGACAGGTGGTCAGACTGGCCCAGGTGTGGTAGTGGTCTGGCCCTGTAGCCCAGTTTGATGTTGGAATAGACCTTGTCCAGAGTCTTCTCTCCCCTAGTAGCGCACTTTACGTGCTGGTGGAACTTAGGGAGAGCTGCCTTTAAGTCCGCATGGTTAAAGTCTCCTGCTATGATCTGCACAGCGTCAGGGTACGTGCTCTGCTTGTTGCTAACGCTAGCATGCAGGAGTCCGATAGCTGTGTTAGCATTAGCATCCGGTGGTATGTACACAGCCGTGACCATGACCACAGTAAACTCCCTTGGGAGATAAAAAGGCTGCATTTGACAGTCAGATATTCCAAGAACACATTAACAAACGTGAGTCGGTCCAACAGTTTGCTGAGGGAGACTTTGTCATGTTGCTGCTTTTTTTTGGTAAACCGTACATTTGATAGAATTTCCAATAATAGATACAAATCAATAAAGTCCAGAAACACAGTCAGTGTCATTTATAGCATGTTACTGTGTGTGCACTTCCTCAAACTTAAAAGCAGAACCAACACGTGGACGTGTCTGCGTAGCAGCGCATGGGTAGAATGTTCAGGCTTCAGCTGAGCCGCTGCGTCCGCCGTCCGTCACGTTGGTTGAGCAGACGCTGGTTCTGCTGCTCCTCCGGGGCATCGACTCCTTAGTTTGGCCGATGTCTGTGGTTGCTAGTATTTTATTCAGGGCCTGTGTAGTGACTCTGTTTGCATCACTACCATTCAAACATCGTTTCTAACACTCAGCTTCAGGTTCCTATCGTCGACTGGCTGGACAGACGCGTATGTGTTTCTGAACAGTGCTGCATAGTCACGGTTTCAGTTGATTCAGGCAACTCTTCACTTTGTTCTGCAGCGTTGAAATGACTCCACCTCCCTCAATGTGAGGAAGGCAGAGAGCTCAGTGTGGGGGAGGAGGGGGTTGCTCCTTTGTTGTACAGTAATCAGCGCCACAGTAACACACTAGAGTGTGTATGAGCGCCATCCTTCGCTCAGCCTGTCCTCAAACTCCCTGTGGGTCAGTGTCACGTAAGCGCAGTTTGCTGCAGCGTCTGACAAACCGTGTAGGTTTTCTGGCGTCGGTTCTTGGTGCTACGTTCTCAGTGGGGCTTTGGCTTTTCTCGTCCTGGTGCAGAACGTAGCAGCGGCTCTCGTTGTGCTGCCCGGTGTAGAACTTTCTTGGCCTGCAGGGTAAAAACACAAACATCACAATGACGTGACCTAAAACTCGTCTGTGCATTTATATTAGAAACACACAGGTTAAATAGGATCATGTACAGTGTGAGTGTTTAACGTGACTTGTCACCTCTATTAGTTCTACTGATATCTGATTGATTTCTAATATGAAAATGAGCATATAAATAACCGACATAAGTAAACGTTGGCGCCATTTCTCTAGGACAGGAAGTGAACTGTGTGCGTTCGTGTGTAGATTAACGCTCGCCTCTGGTTTTTGGATGAGCCAGCAGCGATCCGTCCTCCTCTGAGGAGACCCTGCAGCCAGTGAAAGGCCCTCAGGAATCGGCTCTAATCTACCCCGTGCAAAGAAGCCGTGGACGCGTAGAGTACGTGACCGTGCGTAAAGCATCGCTGTTGTTGTCGTTACCTCACCTTTAGGAACCGACGCGTATCCGTACACCTTGAGCCAGTAGTGGACGGACTGAGCCGCGTCAATGGAAACAGATGTCGTTCCCTCCTCCTTCCACACAAACAGAGACAAACATCGAGAGAATCTCCTGGATCAGATCTAGACATTTACTGGTCTCTGTGGATTCCGGGTCAAGAAGCAAGTCCTGGACTCTGGACGTGAACCTGGACTTTTACCTGTAACGTGCAAGACTGAAACGACAGTTGATGTTAAATGAAGCTCTCCTTCCCTGTGTCTGCCGCCGTGGTGCTGGTACCAACAGTAACTTGAGGTCTTCAGGTCATTAAGGTTGTTATAACACAATCAAATCATTAAATCTTCTAGATCATTTGTGAGCTAATAAAGCATCATCACAGCTTTATTTTGAAAGGTGTCAGCTCACTCCACATGTAGCTTAGGAAAATTAAGTGACGTGAAGAAAACCGTTCCACTTTGTGTTTTTACTAATTTAGTCTAAATGTAGAGAAAACTACAATTAAACAAACGCAAGTAATCGGTTTGCGTGAGGTCAGTGACGGATCGGATCCAATTGGTTCCCTCCCTGCTCACGAGCATCCGCTCAGTGTCACGGTTCTGGGGAGACCGTCGCACCTAACGATGATCTGGAGGAAACCGAAATCTTTATTGAACTGAGGACTAACCTGACATGAGCAGACCCAGTCTCACCCAGTTCTCACTGGTCGGTTCCGTCCTGTGGTTCTGGACTCTTGCGGGATCAGGTAGGTCTGAGAGGAGGCGACCAGCCGGAGGTTTACTCCGACCCCGATGTCTGAAGGAATCCCTCCAGGACACGCTCGTCCTGCCCCGAGAGACGCAACGAGAATCAAGCCAGCGTCAAATATTCACATTAGACACATTAGACACGTCACATATTGATGCGTCAGCAAACCACTACCTGGTTTAAACTGCTATCAACTAACTACGCTGCGTCTCCACCTAGAGACTCGGTTTAGAGCAATGTGTGTAACATCATCGTCAGAGACTGGACCCCAACGTGTCATCATTACGCCTGCGCGTATTAAAGATCACAGCGAAGGCGACGCACTCATTACTGGTAATAACATACTAGAGAAATTCTCCTACCGATCCCAGCCAATAGAAAAACGCTCTTCCTCCTCCCAGTAGGTCTCTTCCTCCAGCGGCGTCGGGGACTTGGTCCCAGCCCTCCGTTAACTGGAACATGTTCATCCATGACGCATCTGATCTGGACGCACCTCAACGACGTCACACCTGTAGAGAAACACGATGGTTCTGTTTAGAACGGACCTGCTCACGGACGGCTGTGCGGACCGGATAATCAGAGCCAGGCCCGTTCTTTGTCTCCTGAATGTGTGAGTCACGGACATCGCCTGATTATGAAACACACAAACCCCCATAACGAGAAAAATATTAAAAACCAGCAAGAAAAACACATGAAAAAGTGAAATGAACTGAATCGGATTCCATTTGGTGCCGAGCGTTTAGAGCAGACGACGCCGTCTATTTCTGAGCTGGTTTCATTAACACAAGTTTTATTTATAATAAACAGAAGTTTCATTACAGCATCAACGTAAGTGACAATGGGAAGATTTTTATGCTGCGTAAAAGAACTAAAAGCGTTTGACACTTCAAAACCAAAAATACAGCGATTTGCACAACACAAACTCCATGAGGCCTGTTTCACACGACAGAAAGCAGCTTTTCAATTTTACACTGGGTGAACTGTCGACTAAATGATCACAGTGAAACAAGAAAGCGAAGAAATACTCAAGTAGAACTAAATCAGCTATAGGATCCTCACCTAATGAATATTTAAAACCTCTAAATAATTCAATCATCTAATTCTGTATGAATGTTTGCGTCGTGTGTTGCCATGGAAACATGCGCGCTACCGTGCAGCTTTCAGGGAGACGCTGACCTTGATGTGACCTTCATGTCCACTCCTGCCATGACTACCGAGACCAGCTCACAAACCAGGACCAGCGCTTCACAGGCAGGACGTCACTGTTCCGGGATCAGATCTCCGGAGGAAACGCCTCACTGCAGCTGACGGGGGTCAAGGTTCAGGACCAGGGCAGATTCCAGTGCTTGACCAGCACCAGAACCAGTAACAAGGACTCATTTATCTACTTAAAAGTGTCCGGCGAGACAAACACACAAACTATCTGACATCATTTGTGACGTACTTTGTGCCGAACGTCAAGATCTTTCATTCTCCAGCTCCAGTCTCCAAAGTGAAGCTTCGGCGTGTGTGTGTTTACACAAAATAAAGCCACTGAACGATAGGTAGGTAGGTTTTACTTCCACTGAGTAAAATAATCCTCATTAATTCAAAGCTGCGTCAATCCATTTGTTTGTAAAGTCCACCTGGAGCAGGTAGGAAACTGGATGAGCTGCAGCTCAGAGGGGATCCACCCTAAACCTGGACTCAGCTGGTCCACCACCGCCCTCCACAGCACAACCACAGCCCAGCGGACTGAACAGCCGCTCTGCTACACCCGCAGCTCTCTGCTACGCTCACACGATGCTACCGATGTGGACGACAGCTGCACCGTCAGCAGCACAAACGGGAGGAGAGCCTGGGTGAGCGTTCGATGAATCTCACAAGGCCCAGAAACTACACACGTCACTGTATTACATTAATATTTGTGTTGCATCATTTCAGTTTCTATCAGTGGCTCCAGCAGTGACAGCACCATCCCCTGCACCGTCTCCAACTCTCCACTGATCAGCCTAATCTGGAGACTCAACCACAGTCGCATGGTCCCGAACCAGACCAGCGTCGGTCACACAGCGTCTAAGGAAGCAGCGCGTGAAGAGAAGCGTCACGGTCAGGCAGCCTCACGCTACGGGACACGTCTTCACATCAGGCGGGACTATAGGCTGTGGACTCAGCAACACGCGTATGACCACCACCTTGCAAAGCACATCATGACCAGGCTTCATCAAATCTAGACGACCTCTGTGATGCTTTCTCCATCAACTGGTCTCCACCCTACAGGCCAGTCTGCTCTCAGCACAGCAGCTGTGTTGGAGTCAACGACTACACCGAATGAACAATGTGCATTTCAGTACCACGGTACAAATACACGTCGAGGTTGTTCTGAGGGTTTTTCTTTGTGTTAGCAGGACGTTAATGAAGCTGTCAATCAAAGGTCGGACTTGAGAGGGAAACTAAATGTTCGTCCTCCCGCATCTCTGCAAATCGACTTTTCTGTGACGTCCCAGCCTTGGAAGCATCTGAGTACTCACATGGCGGCGGGTCAAGGTCACAGTCCAGGCTGCTCCTCGCTGCTGTGCCCGGTGTAGCTGCGAGGCTACCGGCTAGCTGGCTAGCTATCTAGCTAGCTAGCCGGTTAGCCCGAACAGCTGGATCAACGACACCTGCCTCTTCATGGTCACGTTCAGGGTTAATGGCCGTCAACAGGCTTCTGCTGTGTTCAACTTCATGTTGCGGTGGCTACAACAACCGCAACACAGCTGAAAGCGGAAACTCTGGTCCTCGGTCATTATCAGCATCAACTGTTAGCCTGCGTTGTCGGAACTCGTCTTCCCGCCCACAGCCAATCACATTACAGAAGCACTGACGTGACGCTTCAATCCCCCAATCACGTGTCAGAATACCGCTAGGGGGCTGTGTATGTGGCGGCCGCATTCACTGCAACCAAACTACTACTCTGGGCTTTGTCCCACTCTTTTGGCCTGACTCTCTTCAAAGAGTCTGCTCGTCGTTGAATATATTATCTATCATATTTGAGCCTAACTTAGCAACTGTGAACGGTTTGCGTGTTTCTGAACATTTGTTTATTCTGCGTTTTCATAAAAGCCTTGTTTTTGCGCAGTGTGGAGGCAAAAACCTGTAGGAACCGGTGAATGAATCAAAACCCAATCAAAGTTGTCTTTGTGTTGTCTTTTACTCTTGCAAGAAGAGAAGTACACAGAGTCAGTGCAAAGCTGTCCTGCCTGAGTGTAACTCAGACTCATCAGCCCACAACTAAGGGTCAGTCACTGTCTTGTACCAGGGGGAAAGTGTAACAGAAACAAAGTAAATCAAAGTTCTGCTGCCGTGCTCTCACCATGGCCCCATGTCGTAAACCAATTTGAACTAGACAGTGTCTCCCCACCTAGCTCGAAAGCTTACCTCCCTTTCTCAAGGCAGAAGAGAAGGCTCGTTGTTCTCAAACATTTCTGTAAGCAGGTATATAACTCACTCTATGATTACTTCACTTAGTACAGATAAAAGCCAATACATATGAGGATATATCAAGTAATATGCATCACAGTTCTGTCACATATAGTAAAAATTCCATTACACGCAGTCACTACTGTTTCACATTTGAACCAGAAATACCAGAAGCCACAGCTTGGACGGGCCTCAGGGATTATCGGTCCTGTTTTTGAGGAGACTCTCTCTGAGGGACTGACGTCTTCCTAGCATCACCTTAACCGGTCGTGGGTAGACTGAAGCCTTTTTGGCCATTTTTTATAGTACGTATTCATCTTTGCGATGCCGATACCTTGAGGGCAATATTTCGTCCACGTGGCTCGCGTTGGAACGGCAGTGAAGTACCCTCGAAGCCTCGGCCTCCCACCGTTTCAGTGGGTCTTCAGCTCTTTGGATGAGAGGCTCCTCGAGACGGGACCTCGCCTCCAGTACAGCATCAACTCTGGGATTTCGCCTTCCAGTGTCTCCGGTTGCTCCGCGCAGCAGACGCCTGTGGTTCCTTGCTCCTTCTTCCTCCTGGCCCTCTGATGGAGGAGCTGACAGGCTGCTGGGGCTGCAGTTATTCCTTGCAGTCTCACTTTTTACCCCGTGGGTGCAGGGCAGTGGTTTTGGAAAGCGCAGCGTTGTTCTCCATTCTCAGAAACGTTGTGTCCATGGATGAACAGGGCGGTGGCCTGATCCTTTGCTTTGTCCACTGTCACACTCCGTTGGTGAGGCGGTTACCCGCTGTCGACCTAGCAGAGAGGAAGCGGTGGAGGCTGTGACATAGCTGAAAACATGAACATTTGGCTTTGTGGTAAATTGCTCTTTTGTTAATTAATGAATAATTTGCCTGTTGTAGAAAGTATCGTGACTGTGCCTTACGTTGTCCCAGGGTTTGTCCTGTTGCTGCCGGCTTCCTCTTGTCGTGTCATTGTGGTGGAAAAAGTCCATGCATAATTAGTTCATTTGTAGTGGAATACATATGTAGCACATATACGTGTGGTTCAGGCTAAAGGGTAGATAGAGTAATAGAGTAGAACAGGTCCTGTCTAGGCTGTGCAGGCTTGCTGGCCTTGGGTCCGAAGACAATCTGGCTCTTAGACAAAACAGTTGTTGGTATGAAATCTCCACATTGTGACGCTTGTTCAGGGTTTCAACCACCTCCCTAGAATGAGACGGGGGAGATGTGAGCTGTGCTGGGGGACACAGCCAGCGTCTCCCAGGCTCCGTCCTTCCCCACTTCCTGTGAGCGTCTCCCTGCAGGAGAGAGAGGTGACTTTGTTTGCCTGCCTTTGCATATTTCTCATTCATGTTTGATTATTTGAACCTAATGCTGCCTCGGCTTCAATTCCTCTGAGTTGGGACGTCTCTGACCACTACGTTGTCTCTCTCTTCTCTACCCCCTCAAGGCGGATGTTCGCCACATTGGGCCTGGCTCTGCTGGAGGCAGAGTATATTGCTTTTAATATCTCTATAAACGTCTATATATTAAGATTAGAACTTACTGATTGATTGCATTTAAACGCTTCGCTGTGTTTGATCTCAAACCTTGCTTGTAAAGTGCCTTGAGACAACTGCTGTTGTGAATGGACGCTAGAGAAATGAAACAATGAATAACTCATTTACTGACCCTTCATTTACATGCTATCCAATGTGTGACCTGCAGCAGAGGAGGACGTCTGGAGGCGGTAGGTGATGGCTGGACTAGTGAAACAAGAGCTTCTGTGCGACTCAACCACATGCCTTTTAAGAGAAGAGAGGACATTTTATTGTCACTGCAACATGCACGACAAAAACATCAAGTGTCAAAGTGCAGCAGTCATCCATCCATTCAGCATCAAAACAAACCACGTAAACTACAGGAGCAATTGAAAAGACAAACAAATCAGCTCGTTTAAAGGGGCAGGTTGAAAACAACCGTTGCTTGGGATTCACTGGTTATTCACATTCGTCTGCATTCACAGCTGCCACTAGAACTCGGTGTGGCCTTCAACGTGGCTCTGAGCTGAGCTGCCGGTAGCTTTTCGGAGGCCGGTGACTCGGACGGACTCGTCCTCGGCAGCAGAGGTGACTCGTGGTCGTCCTTTCCTGGCGGAGGAAACAGTAAAACAAGAAACTGTGACAAGCTGTAGTTACTGTGAGCCACTAGTGCAAACTTCAGCTAAACAACAGCAGCAAAGTAGCTGAATGTGCCAACATTTACTAGAAGAAAAGCAGCAAAGTGCAGAGTCTCTACATGAGCCTGTGTTACAGAGAGGATCAGCTTGTGAGGGTGAGACGACCGCTGGGCCAATGACTCTGGAGCCACTTCTAACAAAAGCAGCACATGAAAAGGAAGGCGATGGCACCGCTGCACAATCCTGCAGATGAGCCGTGGTTCTGTACTGGTTCTGAAGCAGATGTAACCAACGCCTTGACACACAGCGGCCGATTGGTTACTCACTGGGCTCTTTTCCCAAGGAGGAGCGGAGGAAAGAAAAAGAATATCACACTCATATGTTTAACTGAACCAGTGCGATTTCTGGCATTTAATTATGTAGATGCAACATATTTATAACATTCAGAAAATAAAACATTCAGAGCTCTGATAAACAAAATGCAACCACATGGCAAGAAAATAAAACAAAGTCCATCTACCAGGGTAGTGTGTTTTAAACTTGTCCTATCGTTCTGTGAACACAGGGCTCATCTGCTCCGGCGCCGCTGCAGTTCCCACGATCCGCCCGTCGAACCGCCGCTGCTCAGCTATCGCTGCGCAACTTCCAGGCCAACGTTACTTCGACCCAAGTACTCAGAACATTCCAGTTTAAGACCAAACAGAACCTGGGCCTTTAGTGCCACAAACTTTTCTTTTCTCAGCCAGACCCAAAATCGGACCCTCATCCATGCAGTCGCCTTCTCATCCCTGGAATGTTTGACAGAAAACCCTATAGATTGTATCGAACTTATCCTCAACAGGCCAATTCTGCCACCTACTGGTGTAACACACGCAAAAAACTAAATCAATATTCTTCATCATTTAATGTGGGTTACACAGAGACAGGATGAAAGTGTCAGCGGCTGGAATGAAACAACACATAGATATTAACCCAGGTTATGGGGCGAGAAGCAAAAGACGCTGCATCAGAAAGGTCTCGTTCAGGACTTGGTGTAAGTGTCTGGAAGCACCAAATAAAGCCCCATCAGTAGCACGTGTCAGCATCAGGTGTAATGACCTTTAACCTTCCCAGGCTGGCTGACAGACATCGTCCCTCCAGTGAGTCCTGGTCTTCCTCTGGGCCTCCTCCGGCTCCTCCTGCGACAGATGAACCTTAGTCTTAGTCTGGCCCGTCGCCCAGGACCCGTTTGTCATGGGAGACCCTGCCGGGGGCATTTAGCCCAGACAGCACAGCTGCTAGAGTCACACGGGCACACGAACTCCTCCACCGCGATAAGGTGTCGGTTCAAGGAGGAGAAGAAAAAAAACGGAGAACACAAACGTTAGTGAGGTCAACCTAACATCACATGAACAGTATATCGAGACAAGTTCAATAAAAAACTGATACTTGCCTTCACTAACCCATCACAGATCTCAACTTAATACATTCAACTTAAGTAAACCTAAATCAATTGAACGCAAGTTATCTTAACCTAACCTGTTACACAGAAACCTAATCTATATTACTACTATTATAAGTCTAGACAAAACGAGTCCAGCGGTGGATGTGCAGTCGCAGCAGCAGGAACCTTCTTCAGGTCTCTCACGCTACTCCTCCACGCTTCGACCTCCCAGGCCAAGACTCGCCTGACAGGTCTCTCACTAAACTAGTCAGAGTCCTGTCATCAGTCCAGCCTGAGCAGTGAAGACCCGTCCAGTGTGTCCAGGGTGTAGAGCATCTGAGGCCCGTCGAAGTCGAAATCACCGGTTTCTCCCAAATCAATTACTGTAAAGTTCGTTGGGCTCGTTTGATGAAAGCTTGGTAACATTTAGACCAACTTTCCATTCAAACCTTTCTGGTTTTCAGGAATCTCTAGTTTAGTGCATGTTTTCAAGTCGCCACCAGAACTGATCAGAAACTTACACTGACGGGGGAGAAGGCCCGGACTATACCCCCAACCTGGCATCACACACTGGGACCATCACAAAAATGGTCTTTTTTACTGGGATGTCGGTCAAAACCAAAGAACAGTCTGCCCCCTAGCGGTAGCAAGGAGCCACGCATTTAGATTGCGTAGCATGCAATGACGAGGAGCGTAGCCCTGGGAACTGGCAAAGTAGAAAAAGCAACATGGACAAACATTTGAATATTCCAATATAATTTATGGCTTTCTGAAATATACTAAAAAAGAAATACAAATATTGACAGGGTGGCCCAAATGTTAAACGATCAGCGACCTCAGTGTAACTATGACCACAAAACAGTCTTGTTTCCAGGAAGCACATGTACATCTCCGTCACTGCCTTGGGCAGCTCCCCTCCCCCTCTGGTTCTCAGCAGATCCAGCAGAAGACTGGGATGTGACACATGATGCGGAGGCTT
Organism: Macropodus opercularis; assembly: GCA_030770545.1. Lineage (NCBI taxonomy): Eukaryota > Metazoa > Chordata > Actinopteri > Anabantiformes > Osphronemidae > Macropodus > Macropodus opercularis. The sequence goes on along the minus strand of CM061098.1, from coordinate 19,576,641 downwards.
CGTGAGGTCTTGACGTGGGAGATGGTGGTTGTGGCCTGCTGCTCATCTCTGAACCTCTTCATGAAGTACTCCTCCTTCTGTGGGTCAGTGAACCCTCTGACCTCTGTCACCACGTCAACACACTCAGGAGGGATCTGATTGGCTGCTGAAAGGATGTGAATGCAGATGTGCGAGCCTCCATGCTTGCTAGCGCGTGGGGAGGCCTGGCCACAGAAAACGAGTTGTCTCTAAGGCAGGCAGAGAACTCTCCCCCCAGATGTTTAGGGAGCGTGTTTTGATCCCCCAACCTGCATCGGCCCAAATGCAAAGATTTGTGATTACCAGAAATTGTTTTGTCTCAATAGCTTTGGTTACCGGGTCGCAATGTTTTGCCCAAATTCTTTCGCTCTACAGGCCAGACGTCCTCGCAGCCGCCAAAGGCCAGCAAGCGTCCTGTACAATCATATTCCCTGGAAATGAACAAAGCCTGAACAAAATGCATCCTAAGCCTACTAACATATGCTAATGTTTTCCACTACATTAGTATATTATGCTCATATTTATTTGCATACCTCTGATTATTAGAATATGCTCATCTATGCCCATCTATTGTAAATCCCTCATTACAGTTTAAAACCTGTCCATTGCATATCCATTTGTAAATATTATCCATATTTTCTTCTGCACTTATCAATATCCCAAAACCTATACATTAGTAACTCCTCTGGGATTGTCTGAACTAGCCACGTAGAAGAGGGACAGGATAGGCTTCAACCAATTACAGGGGAGAACAAACATTGGAGGGAGGAGCTAGTTCACCCTCCCAATGTTTCATCTACCCCTCTGCTCAGTTCCTGGAATCAACCCCCTCTGAGGAAGCAGTTCACTGCCAAACGTTAGGGCCAATTAAGCTGAATTAGGCTTAAATCTTGGGATCTGTCCTCCCTCTTTTTATATCAAATTTGACTTGCATGAATAACACTGACGTGTCTGGTCACAATAGGCGTTTTCATTTTTTAGAAAAATTGGCGATCCAATAAAGTTTGGAATTTCAACAGCTCAGACGTCAGTCGGGGATCTGCCAACGGGTCCACATTTGATAATCACTCACTACCAACTTTTACTCACCGGCCACGAAGACGAATTGACGCTCTGTTAAAAGAGATTCGTTTTAAACACCATCTTCTCCGAGTCGCCAGGATCGAGCTTCTACCACCACAGGCCCAGCGAACACCGGGATTTCCCACACGACCACGTCTTCCCTCCACAGATCCAAGACAGCCTACTTCAGCTTTCCAGGGACTACAGCACCTTTAGAAAGTAGGGAAAGTTACGATAACAGAAATACTCAGGACCAGCACAACCAGGAACGCAAACAGAAGAGAACGAACAAAACCTCCCTCCTCCCAGACGCCCCACACAGAACTAGATCAGGCCACCAGATCGCTCTGTACAAATTATTTCAAATTAATGCAAGCGGTCCATCATAAGAACATTATTGCTAAAGCTATCGGCACCCAGATGCCGCCACAGGGAACGTTCAGACACGTCCGGAAACTCACCGGCTTCATTAAACCCTCCTCCCCCCCAGAACAAGTCAGAGACGCTGTGGAAAGAAACGCGGATGCAGAATAATTTCTGCGTCCTGCAGGACCACTATTCTAATATTATCTCAGATTATGACCACTTACCGTTAAGATAGCAGTTAGCTGGGCCCAGAAACGCTACAAGACCAGACTGACCCAGTCCACACCGGTGGGGAATGATATTTACATCGATATGGAGAAGAGGAGCGGGAGTGAGGACGGCCCCCAGCCAATCAGCCCAAGAAAACTACTAGATTGCTCTGAGGATAACCACTCGGAAGCAATGCCCTTCTCCCTGCTGTCTAATCGGGAACCACCCTGGGATGAGCTGAGTGCACAGACAAAGATTCTCATTCACCGTGACGTTGACGGTCTGAACCGCTACGTTCCTCCGCTGGACAAAAGAGACCGATCCACGGCGGAGGATAAAAGAGCAATTACAGGGTCAGTCAACTTCAATATCATAATTAATCCGGCCGATAAGGGCTCAAAAATTGTCATCACGGATTTACAACAATATGCCCTGGAAGCCCATAGACAATTAAACACCACTAGGTATAATAAAGCCATAGACGGCAGCATCCAGAGCCAAACGCAGGCGCACATCCGAGACATTGTTCAAAAACTCGACCATGACGGGTTTATTCGGACCAGATCCACCGCAACAGACAGTTCTATCTTCTCCCTAAAATCCACAAGGACCCACTCCCCTGGACGGTCCCCCACGCGATCCCTCCCGGCAGACCCATAGTCTCCGACTGCAGCAGCGCCACTCACAACATCTCGCTGTGCATAGACTTCTCCTTAGGTCCGCTCTCCTGCAAACATCCCAGTTTCCTCAAAGACACGTACCACTTTCTAGACAGGATTCGCCCTTTGACGCTGTCGAGACATTGACAGCTTATATACAAACATCAACACGGAGCCGTCCAGCAGATCTTTACTCCATACCCGGACCACAGCAGACCGGATGCAGACATCTTCTAGAAATATGCCTTCAACACAATGACTTCGAGTTTGATAACAAGCAACACTTACAGGTGGAGGGCACGGCGATGGGCCACAGGTACGCCAACATTTATATGAGCCAATGGGAACGCGAGGCACTACAACAAAGCCCAGTGAAACCTACCGTCTACCTCCGCTTCCTGGATGACATCATCGGCATCTGGGAGCACGGGAAGGAGAGTTTTTATACATTCACTGACACGTTGAATAACCACCACCCCTCCATCAAGGTTAAATACGATCTACACGCTGATGAAGTAAACTTTTTGGACACACAGATGAGGAAAATTAAAAATGACTCACCCGTGTTTACTTCAGACCAACAGATACACACGCGCTACTCCATAAAGCCGGTTATTGTGGAGGCAAAAACCTGTTAGGAACCTGGTGAATGAATCAAAAACCAATCAAAGTTGTCTTTCTCTTGTCTTTTATTCTTGCAAGAAGAGAAGTACACAGAGTCAGTGCAAAACGGTCCTGCCTGAGTGTAGTTCTGAAGTCATCTACCTCCGTTCCTACCTAAATACCTCCTTCGTTGCCACGGAGTAAAGATGTATCTTCTCATTAGCTCAGTCCACAAGAGACTTATCAGCCCACAACTCAGGGTCAGTCACTGCCTTGCGCCAGGAGAAAAGTGTAACAGAAACAAAGTACATCAAAGTTCTTCTACCATGCTCTCATGGCCATGGTCCATGCTGTGAAACAATTTAACTAAACAGTATCTCCCTAGCTCCCTTTCCCATGGGAAAGAGAAGGCTCATTGTTCTAAAATATTTCTGTAAGCAAGTATATAACTCATTCTATGATTACTTTGCTTAGTACAGATACATATGAGAATATATCAAGTGATATGAATCAGAGTTCTGTCACAAGGGAAAATACCCATATAGTAAAATTTCCTTTACAATCCCTCCCTTTTGATTATTAATTAATCAACACACAAAGTGAACAAAGAAACATCAGTATAGCTAAATTCACAAAGGCTTTGTTTAGCTACCATCATAAACTGTTCACAGAAAAATGCAAGAGCTGTTTTTGCGAGGTGGAAGCACCTCTGATGATAACGCTTAGCAAAAGACTGTGACAGAACTAAAATCGGTTACAGTGAACAAAAGTGATTAAATGAACACAGTATCATTTACACATAATCAGCTTTTTCTTCATCAGAGTCATCGCTAGTGTCGGATAAAAGTTCACAAAGTTCCTTGTCCCAAGAGAACGAACCTGAAACACAGTCATCAGTCACAGGTGCAGGCACATACTGTAACATCTGGTGGGTCAAAGCTGTCTCCGTCGCTCTCATAATTAACCCTCTGGCACACGGTATTATGCAACACCCACACAAACCAAGCATCCCGACTGCTGCAATAAGGGACACAACAATTGACATGATAAAACTTTTCCATTTTCCAAACACAGAATCCATCCAGGCCCAAATGGGTGAATTTACTCCTGAGTTTTCTGCTAACTCATCTCTGAGGGCCCTTAGTCCGTCCAAAGCTCTGGTCACTGTGCCATCTGGAGCAGTGTTGTTCAGAACGAAGGTGCAACAAGTGTCTCCAAACATAACACATAACCCTCCTTTCTCTGCCAGTAACATGTCAACTCCCATTCGGGTTTGCCAGGCCATTAGGGATGTAGGTGCCAACTGTTCTGCCAGGCCTTTCATGCCATCATGGGTCATGTTGATGAATCTCTGCTGATTGTAATAGATATAGTTGATCCATTCAGTATTCTTTGCCGATTCAATAATGGTCCCTATCAATGGAATGGCATGTGTCCGTCCACCTGCTATCTGATCCCTAGCCTTAAATTCGTCTGGAACCCCTGTGGGCAGGCCAATTCCATCAATATATACCCTAGAATCAAAGGATCCACCAGGAGCATGTCGTTTGTTTCTAGTTGGGGTTTTAGTGGGAGCCAGAATGTGTATTCCGTCAGTGACAAACATTACCTGTGTACAGGTCCCAGTCCAATTGTATGGAAGTGTTTGCATAGGGCGTTCTCCACACATCCACCATATGTCCGATAAGCGTTTGTCTTGGTGGGTAAAGTCTTCTTCTCGTGGAGACATCCTAAGGATACCATTAACGTCATATTTGCCCCCACCCAGATATGTGAAGTTACCTATTGGCACAGCAGGCACATGCTTTGTCACATTCCAGGTCACATGGCAGTTAGGAAATTCACCTACAGCGATGCCACCCTTTCGATCATTGTGGAAACATTCAAATTGGCATGTCTTACACATCGTAAACATTGTCGGAGCTTCTTGGGGGTCTTTCATAATCCTTATATTTTCGGCCGCTAAGCAATCAGAACTATTCCTATTGGGAAATCTCACACCTTGCCCTAATGCATGTACAACTCTCATTTTACACTCAGTATGGCATCTTATTTGGTTCACAGGGCGATTTCCACAGTTGGTACCTCTGTTAGTTTCGTCTATTTCAATATAGCAATTGCTGCTATTAAAGGGCATTGGCACAGCCATCAAAGTGGGTCTTGCTGCTGCGCAAGCCAGGCATGAGTCTTCAGTGATGGTTCGTGAGGTGTAATTAGTGTAGGCCAGCCAGAGGTTGTTGGTTGGATTCTCTTTCAAGTACGCTTGTGCCTGTTTCCATGCTTCCTCATCTAACACAGCTCTGGTGGCATGTGTATGATTTTTCTGTGGCTCAGGTGGAGTTAAACTCCAAATGATTGTAAAGATAATTACTGTTACCACGGTGAGGACAGCAAGAGATGGTCTCAGTCCACAGAAACCTGGCCACCTATACCACGGTTCTCTGTTCATCTTAAGGCTTATGTAGAACTTTAGTAACAAACAAAGGATTAGCAAGGTTATAACTGAGACTTATTAAGCAAAGTCCCACAGTTCACACAATGTCTCTCACAGTTCTCTGTTGTTCCGTCAGTACTTGGTCCAAGCGGATCCAATCAAGATGCTGATGTTATGGGCGTTGTCCTGTCCTGGTCCACGATGTCAGTGCAATAGCCAACCAGTTTGTATGGAGTTCACCCGAGCAACTGGTCTTTATAGTGTCGTAGGGAGTTGTTGTCACCGTTAGGTTTCCCTCCCCTTTGTCACTAGAGACACTACTGCACTGTACAGATGTGTAGCGCTGACGTCCCTCGTAGGTGGTACCACTGTGTATTTGTATTCTCAGTGTGTGCAGTATGTGCTATGCTAAAGTCTATTCACCGGTGCAGTGGAGAAACACTCAACGTGTCTCTCCCACTGTGCTGGTCAACGCCGCCCCTCGTAGAACAAGGGTGTCACTGCTGATCAGAGCCCTCGTGCTGGTGGACAGCTGGTGAGAAGTCATCTACTGGCTCCGGGACCTTCCTGCAGTGGCTCGCATGGATCCACGTCGCCCTCTCTGCGACCTTTACTGCCGTATGCGTAGTCAGCAGCACCTGGAAGGGTCCAACCCACTTGCGTGCCTTCCAGTGTTTAGGGCGATGTTCTCGTACCACAATCCAGTCGCCTGGTTCCAGAGAGTGTAGTGGCCCTTGTGCTGGAACTGGTAAAGCTGCTGTCACCTGCTGAGAGATCTGAGAGAGAACGGCAGACAAAGACTTACAGTACTGTAACATGTCATCTTCACAAAGTGAAGTGGATGGTAACGGCCTCTCAGTGGGATGTATTGTATGTGTGGGGGCTTTCCAAACAGGATTTCAAAAGGACTTGAATTCCCCCTACACCTTTGTCTCATTCTCATGTACATCATCACCACTGGTAATGCTTGTATCCATGTGAGTCCTGTCTCAGTACAACATTTAGCCAGTTTGCGTTTCAGGCTACCATTTTCTGGCTCTATAGCCCCTCCTCTGGCAGGACGGTACGCACAGTGTCTTCTTATGTCGGTGCCTAAAAAGGAACCTATTTGGTCAATAGCTTCATTCACAAAATGTGATCCATTGTCACTGGAAATCCTCTCTGGACGCCCCATCGGGGAAGTATTTCAGTTAGCAAAGCCTTGCCCACTGTGCCACTAGAGGCATGTTTTGCTGGAAACACTTCAATCCATTTAGACCACATGTCTACAATGGTGAGACAATACTTCTTTCCCTGACATGGAGTGAGTTCAATGAAATCCATCATTATGTGTTCAAATGGTCTGGTCGGCTGTGGATGTGCTCCTAACGGTTGGTGTTGCTTACGACCTGTGTTGTGTGTATTACAGATCACGCTTGGCAGAATTTCTGTGCATAAATGCAAAACCCTTTTGTAAACCAGTGCTGAGTTAACGCTTTCACCATCCCTCCCTTTGACACATGATCCAAGCCATGTGTCAACTTAGCAAAATGAGGAAAAAAGTGTTTATGCAAACACGGTTTACCATCAGGTCCCCACCACACATCATCACGGAACTCGGCTCCGCACGTCTTCCACTGAGTCCGTTCCTGTGGAGTTGAAAAAGATTGAAGTGCAGAGAGAGAGTCAGGTGGAACAGAGGAGGTGATGGAAACAGCTGTGAGAGGGAGGGGTAGAAGTGAGGCTGCCTTAGCAGCTGCATCCGCCCTTCGGTTACCTGAGGACACAGAGTCAGTTCCCGTCGTATGAGCAGTGCACTTGCAGACAGCAACGTGTTTAGGTAAAAGGATTAGCCTCTAAGAGGTCAGACACCTTGTCCCGATGTGAAATGGGCTGTCCGTCTGATGTAAGGAAGTTTCTGTGTTTCCAAAGAGTTCCAAAGTCATGTGTTACACTGAAAGCGTATTTAGAACCAACCCAAATAGTGACAGTTTTGTCTTTTGCCAATTTACAAGCTTCAGTGAGTGCTACCAGCTCTGCCACTTGTGCAGAGAGGTGAGACGGCAGGGGGCCGGACTGGAGAACGTCGTGCTCTGTGCAAACTGCATAGCCCACACGAGGAGCCAGTATCAGGGTCCCTGGAAGCAGAGCCATCTGTAAAAAGAACAAGATCAGGGTTAGTCAAAGGAGTCTCCTGTAGGTCAGGTCTTGGCGAACACACCTGCTGAAGAGAAGCAACACAGTCATGAGGTTCACCATCGTCAGGGGTTGGCAGCAACGTAGCTGGATTCAGGATAGTGCAACGTTTAACTGTAATGTTAGGCATGTCCAACAGGACTGTGTGGTACCGTAACCAGCGAGCGGCCGACAAATGAGATGTTTTCTGTTCAAGCAGAATTAGAGAAACAGGATGAGGAACCACCAACACAAGACCAGAATATCCAACGATGTCTCTGGAGGCCAACACGGCCTTTTCAGCGGCTGCCACCGCTCTCAGGCAGCCAGGGAGTCCGGCTGCCACAGGATCAAGTTTAGCAGAGAAACAAGCTACTGGTCTTAATTTCCCACCATGCTTTTGTAGCAGGACAGACACCATGCACCTGTCTTTTTCATCCACCATCTGAACAAACGGTTGGGTAGGATCAGGAAGATGTTCGAGACTGCGTCTTAATGCCTCATTAAAAATTGTGGGGGACTCCACATACCCCTGGCAAAGTCTGGACAAGTCAACGACGGAAAACCATTCAGCATCAGGAGGAACCTGTGATAACAAAGTGTAAGGATTAGGCACATTATTGGCTCTGGGTTGAACTGCAGCATTTACTGCCTGCAGATCCTGCACAAATCTCCATTCCGTGGGTTGACCTTTGTCTCTGACTTTCTTCACAGGAAAGATAGGTGAGCAGCAGGGGCTGTAGTCACATGGTACGATCACGCCTGCTTCTGTCAGTGAGTTAAAGACTGGAGTTATACCGTCTATGGCCTCCTGTCTGAGTGGATATTGTTTTGCACATGGCCTGTATGTGGTTTTAGGCGTAACCACAACTGGTTCGCAGAGACGGATCAGGCCCACATCGTATTTGTGTCTGGCACTTCTGCTAAAGCAGGAGTTGATGTTAGCTCTGTGTCAGTGAGCAACGTGTGGCAAGATGTGTGATGCTCAGATTGAGGAAATGGAATCACCACACGAGTTGTGTGTATGATAGAAGTGAAACACTGTCTGTATACTCTACCAATGGGTGAATAGGAAACCGTTTCCTCAGGTGTATTTTGCCAATCAGTCAGACGTCTGCATCTTAACGCAAGTCGTCCCAAGTCTCTCCAGTCAGCAGACCTGCTTTTGGTGAGAGATGTGTGTGGTACAGAGGAAAACACATCATACAGTTTGTCCAGCTGTGGTGGGAGAGTGACAGAGAGAGCACAGTCATGCTCTGTCCAGTACAGATAACCTGTGGTCAATTTGTCAGACAACGCAGTCGTCCATTGCTGTTCGAATTGTTTATCTGAGCCCTGTGACACATGAATGGTGCAGTGTCAGTCTTCTGGATCCATATAGTCTGTTTCTTCTGGGTTAACTAACGCATGCACTGTAGACATTAACTGCTCACACAAGACAGACTGCTGCAGCTTCCACTCATACGCATACAGTAAATCACTCACTCCACAGAGCACAAACACTCCCTCTGGGTCTGTGTTCGCATCTGAGGTGACCTTCAATCCCTCTGGGGATGAGGTCAGAGAAATGCCCAGTTTGATCATTAGATCTCTCCCTAGCAAATTTATCGGGCACAAATCAGAAAACATGAAAGCATGCTTGAATGTGGTACCATCTGGAGTAAGACATGTCAAAGGTTTGGTTAAATATTCTTTTACTGTTACACCCGAAGCCCCATCACTATAAACATAATTTCTCTCATTCTTGGTGCAGTTTTAAGGCTTGAAGACGTCATCACAGAGCGTGTAGCTCCACTGTCTACAAGAAAAGTGATTTGCTCCCCATTTATCGTTAAAACCATTTCTGGAAATTGCATGTGTGGTTCAGTCAGGTGCACATAGGTGCCTTGTGGTGTTTTCATTCTACTTTCTAAATTCATCAAACACTGTAAAATCATTTCTGAATCTCTGTAAGGTAAGCGTTCTTCATTGCAATGGCCAGCAATAGCATCATCAGTGGATGTTTGTGTAAGCGTGTCTTCATTGCGGTGTGTGTGTGTGTGTGTCAGTGCAGTCACCTCCCTCCTCAGCCTCAGCTACACCGTCACCGGGCCCAGACCGGCTCCACACCCGTCAGTCCGCTCCCGCAGAAACATCCCGCGGACAGTCAGCTGGTCTGTGTCCCTCTTCCTTGCAGTACGGACACCGTCCCTCAGTAGATTGGCAGCTTCGAGCCCAATGTCCTTCTTTACCGCATTCAAAGCATGCTGTTGATTGTCCGTTTCCTCGGCCATGTCCTTTTTGACCTGCGCGACCTCGTCCTCCTCTGGTGTAGCCTCTTCCCCGACCGTGGTTCTGTTGTGCGACTGCCTGATACATGGTTACAGCCGCCAGATGTAACTCTTTTCTGTCTTTATTTTCCTTTTCTTCTTTCTGTCGCAGCAGTTGCTGGAAAGCATGATCTGCATGACGTCGAACGTCCTCCAATCTCGCTCCAGTATCAGCACCGATGCAGGTCTGACGGGTCAGCTTTGCCACTTCGGGTAAAAGGCCTTTCAGGAAATAGTCAGTTAGGTGCATTTCCCAGGCACTGGGGTTATCGCCAGGCTGATCAGGTGGCGTCATTCCCCCGTGTCTGATGAATATCTCCCTTAGGCGATGAAGGAAGTCATCCACCGATTCTCCGTCTCGTTGTCTGCAGCTCGTGACTTTCCCAATGTTCATTCTGACAGGGAATGCAAGTTTTATGCCCGCACACAGTCTCTCTACTGCAGCACGGTACAGGTCGTTGGCCCCATCAGTCCATGTTGGTGCCACACTGCGGATTTGGGAATCTGGCAGACGCTCGTTAAGTTTGTACATGTCTCCTAGCTTGACTTTGAATGTCAGCACCCGTCCGATTTCAGCACCTGTTGGGCGAAACTCTCTGCAGAAATCACCAAGGGCATCGGAAAAGTCTGTACGGGACAGATATGGATCGGGCAGATTCTGTCCAGCATTTCTGGACAGAAATCGTCCATCGTTTCATCGTCCATCCAGGGGCGGAACACAAGCTGTGTTCCTTGTGGCCCTGCAACCTCCACCATAGGCATGGTTATAACTGAACCAGTGTTAGCCTGCCTGGTTCTTCTTGCAATCGGGCTGAAGTGTCGGCCGTCCACAGTCTGCAGTGGAACCTGCTCCTCCTGCAGCTCCGTGCACTTCTTCTGTGGTTGAATCAGGAGCAGGGTGTGAGGTGAACGGGCCTTGAAGTTGCTGTAGTTGTAGCGATGGTAACATAGGACTTTGAAGCAGCTGTGGTTGCAGCAATGGTAATAGTTGCAGGGCAGGTGGACTTTGAATGTGTTGTTGTTGTTGTTGTTGCAGTTGCAGGACAGACGGGTCTGGTTGTTGCTGTTGTTGCTGTTGCTGCGGTTGCAGGACAGACGGGCAGGAATCCAGGTCCGGGTCCAGCTTCAGCGCAGTGATCTGCGGATAAAGAGAAGACGCACTGGGACAGTATGGCGGTGGCTGTTTGCAGGGTGCAGAATTATTCTCTGTTCTACTGTCAACCGTAGTCATCTCCTTTTGCAATCTTTTTCTCTCTCTACTTTCAGCTTCATCTTTCCATTGTTGCCAGCATTTTCTATGCTTTTCCACATTATCTAAATCTTTTGTTCGTCTTCTTTGTCACCCAAAATGTCAATTTGATTAATTTTTAATGAACCACCCTCTGGGAACCCATATTGTTTTGTCCACACAGAAAGACAACTGATACTATCGTCTCCATATTTCTTCCTCATGATATCCACACTGGGACCCTGTGTCTCCAAGCCAACTTTACCATAACTGCTCCCCATGGTGCAGCACTACGCGTAGTTGTACGGTCACAGACGTCTCTGCGAAAGTTCGATGCCAAATTATAGTGTTCACTGACTAACACCCATATCAGAGCCATATTATAGAGTTCACTGATCAACACTTTCCCCAGGACATATGAAAAGCAAATATGTCAACGACTCACCAGGTTTCCCCGTTGATAAGTAATTTTGAGTTCGTAGGATCCGTCCGATGGAGATCAGAGGTGATGCCTTAGGCCCTCCGTCTCACTCTGTTTTTGTAGAGGAGGTTGAGGCTGAGCTGCGCTCAGGGCGACGCGTCTTTTCCACCGTCAGCGACCCCTCCGACGACCACCAGCGGATCCCACTTCTGACACCAAATTGTGGAGGCAAAAACCTGTTAGGAACCTGGTGAATGAATCAAAAACCAATCAAAGTTGTCTTTCTCTTGTCTTTTATTCTTGCAAGAAGAGAAGTACACAGAGTCAGTGCAAAACGGTCCTGCCTGAGTGTAGTTCTGAAGTCATCTACCTCCGTTCCTACCTAAATACCTCCTTCGTTGCCACGGAGTAAAGATGTATCTTCTCATTAGCTCAGTCCACAAGAGACTTATCAGCCCACAACTCAGGGTCAGTCACTGCCTTGCGCCAGGAGAAAAGTGTAACAGAAACAAAGTACATCAAAGTTCTTCTGCCATGCTCTCATGGCCATGGTCCATGCTGTGAAACAATTTAACTAAACAGTATCTCCCTAGCTCCCTTTCCCATGGGAAAGAGAAGGCTCATTGTTCTAAAATATTTCTGTAAGCAAGTATATAACTCATTCTATGATTACTTTGCTTAGTACAGATACATATGAGAATATATCAAGTGATATGAATCAGAGTTCTGTCACAAGGGAAAATACCCATATAGTAAAATTTCCATTACATTATCATCCGAAACACACATTTAAAGGCATAGTTCAATCACAAATCATCCGGTTTCATAGAATCTGCTCGAGGGAGGCGGATTCAAACCAAGCCATCTCCACTTCATTCCTGAGAGCAAGAGGGTACGAGGAGGTTTTTGGGACGCGTTAAAAAGCAGACGCTATCATCTCTCTCCCCCCTCCGCTGCTCTGTCTCTCAGCGGAGCCACAGAGCGGCGACCACAGGGAGAGAAACACAGAATGGAGCCTACAGAACTCGTCCCCTTGGTCACAACCTACTCCAGACCTCGTCCTTACCTACAGAATCTGTGGCAGAACAACTTTATAACAATTATGGCTGACCATGATCAATTTCAAAACTACAGTGTAATCTAAGAGATTTATTAGTCAGAGCTAGGTTTTGCAGGCACACAGTTACTGGAAATCGGGACGGGCACGGGGCTTTCAGGCAAGAGAAATTCATTTTTGATCCACACGGGGGCGCAGGAGCACCTATTAACGGTGAGTTCAGCATCCACAGCTCCAACCTGGGCTACTGCATCATCTGCCAAACCTGTGGAAAGATGTACGTGGGTGAAACAGGAAAAACACTTTTTACCAGACTCCAGCAACACATCCGCAGCATGAAGACGGCCAGATTATCCACTCCCTTGGTACAGCATTTCCAAACACACCCCCTTCACCATCTCACAATCACTGGCCTCCAAGCATCCGCCACGTGGACGGGGGGCCAGCGCAGGAGGCAGGAGAGGCTGTGGATGGAGAAATTGAAAACTGAAACTGAAATTCCTTCAGCTTTGAACATTTATTAAATACATCTAATACACAAGGAATACATAGATTATCATAACTGAATGGAGGAACTGAGGAACTGGAAAATAAAAATGCATGATTGTAGAGATGGGAGTGTGTTTCTTCCTAGGCAGTAAGTAAGTTCAACAAACAAACTTTTTTTTTAAATATATATCTTGCCTGTATTACCTGTTGTGTGTCTCTGGTCTGTCCTCAAGCTTTGGGCTCCATTTCAGCCCCCAATTCATTCTCCTTACCCTTCATCCTTCACTCCACTGCCTAATTAACACTAACACCCCCCCATCCTGACTTTTACTCTTGCCCCTATCCTATCCCCCACCTTTCCTAATCCCAACCCCAACCTCCCTCCACCCTATCCCTCATCCCATCCTAACCCTGTCCCCCACCCTTTCCTAACCTCCCTCCACCTTATCCCCCACCCTAATCCTAATCCTAATCTCTTTTTCTCCTCACCAACCCCGTCCTTTTACTGCGCCCCCTACCCGACTCTAACCCTCAACCTAAACACCCCCCGCCCTCTGCTTGAGGGAGCTGGCTTATAGGGAAAACAGAGAGTTGGCTGCACACAGATATGCACGCACAGACAACCAGGTCTACCTGTGGCGCTGAGGGAAACCTGTTGATAGGAGAGTCCGAGTAACACATACACATAAAAAATCTTTTTAAATTTGGAATTAAGTGATAAAACTATTCCTCCACTGCATGACTCCTCAATAATGATATGTCCTACATATTAACTTCTTAACCATTTTGCATGCCCCACACATGAACTTTTTAATGTGTAATTTATTCTGCATGAGTTTATTCTTCTTGTGTGTTGCATGATTCTACTTTGGTATCAATTAACATTCATAGCTATTTGTATTTACAGCACTTATAGCTGGGCCCTTTCACTCTATGCATGCTATTAACAAGATACATGTGTGTGTGTGTATATGTATATACACACACAGGTGTAGGTGTTTTTGTGTGTGTGTGTGTGTATATATGTGTGCGCACACATGTACATAAACTATATATTTATAAAACTTCTTGGTTTTAAGTATGTTTTCCATGCACTTACCTTGCTGATGGCTGCCTAGTCAGCTTCGGACTGATGGGATGTCCTCCTGGGATCCTCTCCTCCCTCTCATGATGCTTAGAAGCACCTAAAAAACATAGATCACTTAGCACTTAGGAAGACAACAAAGTAAATAAACAACCTCAAAAGGAACCAAACATCTCTGTTAAACTGCATCCATGAAATAAAATGCAACATCCTGACTGAATGGGCTTATTTGGTGATATGGCACAGACCCCTGCTTGCCAGTGCAAAAAAAACACATTTCAAACCTAACCCTAACCCTAAGAGGGTTTTTCTAGTCAAGAACTGTACTTATCCAGAGTGAGAAAAAGGGCTGTCAAAATCACTCTGGACCCCTCACATCCAGCACACTCCCTCTTTGAACTGTTACCATCTGGTCGACGCTACAGAGCCCTGTGCACTAGAACAACCAGACGCAGGACCAGTTTCTTTCCTCAGGCAATCCATCTTATGAACAGCTGATAACAACGGCGAACACGCTACACTTTATATTAATATACACACACACTTTACTTATTTATCTAACACACATACTCAGTGTACACTTAAATTTTGCACATAACATCCATGTACATACATAACTGCATTTTTGTAATATACCTGCCTACAATTGCCATTTGTATATTGCCATATTTTTTATTCTTTTATTATGTGCTTTATGCTCTGTCTCTTTGTTGTACTGCGGAGCTTCTGTCACGAAGACAAATTCCTCGTATGTGTAAACATACCTGGCAATAAAGCTCATTCTGATTCTGATTCTGAAGAGGACATACCCTGGGACTTGATCACCCCAGGGGGCCGCCCTGAGGGGAGGGTGTCTAGTGGTAAATGGCCGAAACGCCCGATGAACCTAAGGTACACTACTGATGAGTAACCCTCACAATTTAGTCTAAGATAGCTTAGACCAAACTACTTAACCCTAACAATGAGACCTCAATGCCTAAACCCAACCTCAGTCACCAACCTGGCACATTAGAAACAATTAACCTCAACCGTGGCTTCATCCTAACCATAGGATCCTTGTGCCTAACCCTAACTACTACAAACCCAACGTGGGAACTTGGAAAATGTCTCTAGGACCGAGAAGAATCAAGTAGAGCTCACCCTTTGCAGCTGTCTCACGGCCTCCTGGGGGCTGCAGAGGACGCTTTGACCATATGGAGAATCTGCAAAACACAAGAGTAACTCAAGTATCGAGGAACCTGAGCGACAAGCGTCGGCCCGTGCCTTCCCCTTGGCTCTCCACACCAAACTGCTCTACTCTAAAGGACAGAGCAGGGAGAGTCATTGAGAAAAAACTCACACACCCGACCCCTAACCCTAAGCAGAGTGACGCTGAAGAATTAATCCAGGCATTTGTTACCTCTAGGCTGGACGACTGTAACTCGCTGCTCATAGTTTGTCCCACTAACTCTTTGAAAAGCCTCCAGTTCATTCAAAATGCTGCAGCCAGAGTCTGACTGGATTCAGGAAGAGAGATCACATTTCTCCTACATGAGCTTCTCTGCATTGGCTCCCTGTCAAATCTAGGATAGAATTCAAAATTCTTCTCCTCACCTACAAAGCTCTTCATAATAAAGCCCCATCTTGTCTTAGACCTCATGGCTCCTTCTGCTCCAACAGAACCTTGCTTCTCAGAGCTGGTCTGCTGGTGGTTCCTAGAGTTTCTACCTGTAGAACGGGAGGCAGAGCCTTTAGCTCCAAGCTCCTCTATGTGGAACCAGCTTCCAGTTCAGGTTCTAGCAGCAGACGCCCTCTCTAGTTTGAAAACCTTTCTTTTTGACAAAGCGTATAGTTAGAGATGGTTCTGCTCGTTCAGCTGCTATAGACTTAGATGCTGGGGGACGTCCTTCATTCACTGAGCTCTTTTCGGTTTCTTCTATCCACTAACATGCCTCCATGTCCACATGTGACTAACTAGCTAAACTTTGGTTTAGTTGTGTCAGGTCTTAAACCTCACTTATAACTGATGTTGTGAATTGGCGCTAGATAAATAAAGTTGAATTTCAATTGAATTGAAGCCCTTTCTTCCTAGCGCTGTCACATAACACGAGGTAAGGACAGAAGAAACGTTCTACATGTACGGAGCACAGCAAATGTCTTCATCGTAATATTAGGTAGCTTAGCTTAGCCTAGCTTAGCGTAGATTGGCTAACAGAGCCTTAACTCTGGACGACCTAAAGTCACCTGGAAAGCGATAAAACAAAACAAAAAAAGCTCGGCTGCAAAATCCGCCACTTGTCATGTCTCCAGCTGTTTAATAAAAATCTACCTGTTGCCGCCGTCTCAGAGCGCAGACGCCATGACTGCTTCTTCGTCGTCGTCCTCCTTTGCTGCTGCTTCTTCTTCTTCGTCGTCGTCCTCCTTTGCTGCTGCTTCTTCTTCTTCCTCCTTTGCTGCTGCTTCTTCTGCGGTGTTTAGCGCCACCTGCTGTATCGGACCCTCCCCCAGCTCAAACCCCGTCACTAGCCCTGCTGTCTGGAAACACCCAGAGCTCTCCCCGTGCTGCCAAACATCACAGCAGCTCCCAGGTGAGCAGCCTCCAGACCAGCTTCCCTCACCGTAACGTCTCTTTCCCTACGGTGACTCACAACACCCAGACTGAGAGGGCAAAGTCAAGCACATCTGGTTTTCCATCTGTTTCCTCGCTCCACCACGTCCACGTGTGACTGAGCTGGTCTCTCGTGTTTCTCTCTGTCCTCATCTACAGCTTTCGTCAGACTCAGAGCCGTGTGTCTCCAGCGTTCAGTCGCTGAGTGTCTGGATCGGGTAAGTGCAGCAGGTAAGAGGCAGCGGCTAGAGGAGGAAGAAGTCTAGGCTTCAGGTTCTGACCGGTTGCCCCCAGACTTCGGTCTGGGTGGGAGTCGGGATCCTCGTCTTGCGGTTGACCTCCCACCCAGGTCTCCTCTTTGTGCTCCCTCAACGTCAGGACTCGGTCCGTGACTGTCGACGACTGCGCCAGCTGTTTTATTGTGAAAGGACGCTAGCCAGCGAAGAATCCGTCGCTGCTCAGGCTGTAGGGTGAGACTGTAAATAACCTGCTTTGTGTTCAGCGAGGTGGTCACGCGTCATCGGAGCACTGGTGGCTCTGGTTCCTGCCAGTGAGTAGCATCACATTCCTCTTAGCTCCTGATTAACTTTCTGACAGTGTTCCTGCTTTATTATGGGTCAAATACAAGGTGTTGGCCGTTTGACGAGCTTCAGCCCTTTGACAGTGTCCTGGCACATCCACAAGCTTCACGTTCTTCCTTGAAGAGATGCGACCTGTTGTTTTTCTGTAGCTAGTTTGTTCTAGGACTGCTGAACCAAAATCCTTTAAAAGAACGCAGAGCAACCGAGAGCAACTTCTGTCAATGACTGTACATCTGTAAGTTCCCCAGTAAACCTGGGGATTCCTGAACACATTAACAAACGTGAGTCGGTCCAACAG
Source organism: Macropodus opercularis (assembly GCA_030770545.1). NCBI lineage: Eukaryota > Metazoa > Chordata > Actinopteri > Anabantiformes > Osphronemidae > Macropodus > Macropodus opercularis. Next base: position 19,559,081 of record CM061098.1, on the reverse strand, counting down.
TTTGCTGAGGGAGACTTTGTCATATCGCTGCTTTTTTTTGGATATAATTTCCAATAATAGAAACAAATCCAGAAACACAGACGTGTGTTGATGTTGAACCACAGGCCACAAGCAGACTTGCATCCGATAAAAGGATTGTTCCTCTAACTTAGAAGCAGAGCCAGTAGCAGCGCATGGGTAGGATGTTCAAGCAGACGCTGGTTCTGCATCGACTCCTTAGTTTGGCCGATGTCTGTGGTTGCTAGTATTTTATTCAGGGCCTGTGTAGTGACTCTGTTTGCATCAGTTCAGAAATAACTACCATTCAGTGTTTTCCCTCGTTTTCTAACACTCAGCTTCAGGTTTCTATCGTTGACTGACTGGACACAACCGTAGATTTTTCAGTGCCGCATAGTTTCCAGGTGTGTTTCAGTTGATTCAGGCAACTCTTCACTTTGTTTTGATGCTTTGACCTGAAGCTTCAGCTTTTCTTCATTCGCGCTGTTGTGTATGTTTCTGCAGCGTTGAAATGACTTCGCGTTAGTGAGATTTGTGACTAAACCAAGAGGCGTCTGACTTTAAGCTCAGCAGAGACGAGTAGAGTCCAACATAAAGCAGCTGCTTAGTGTTTCACCTGGAACAAGAGAAAGAAGACACGGAAACAAACCAGCCACGCTCCCGACGTTTATTAACTCTTTACACTATGAACACGGCTGTAAAACGTCAACGTCAGCTGTATTTGTCAATGCTGCTTTATGTGTGTGACACACGGAGAATTGACATTTGTGTCTCTCAAACCCGTTACATACATTGTGCGTTTATACAACGGAACTATACACAAAATATACAAGGACTATGTTACTAAGTGTGGAAATGTTCAGGGGTATGAAAAATAACGTTTACGGAACGTACAGAAGCTTTATGCTGGCGTAAAGTGAATCAGTGCAGGGGATGAGGTGACTGGCGTAGATGTGTGCGTGAGTGGAGATGGGAGTTGTCAGTGTGTTAGTCAGTGAGAGGTGGGACCTTGTGTTGACAGGGCAGAGCAGGAAGGGAATTCAGCCTCCTCACAGCCTGCTGGAGGAAACTGTCCCTGAGTCAGGCGTGAGCCATAGAGCTTTTGGAGGGAGGGGAGAGGGAGTGAAGTGTCTTCCTGCAGGTGGCGCTGCAGGCTCCGTAGCACACAGTGATGCTGCTGGTCGGGATGCTCTCCACAGCACCTCTGTAGAAGGGCAGCATGATGGAGGGGGGGCTCTGCGGAGGAAGTAGAGACTCTGTTTCCCTTCCTGGCCAGTGATGCAGGGTTGTTGCTCCAGAAGAGGTCCACACCCAGGAACTTGGTGCTGCTCACCTGCTCCACTGCAGAACCGTTGATGGTCGTGGGGGAGCTTTCTCCTGTAGTCCACCACAGTCTGCTCTGTGTCCTGTGGTTAACCCCAACCATTTCTCCTTGTGTTTACAGGATGTGTGATGGAGTCCAGTTTGGAGCAGGAATCAGATTCCTGTGAAACCATATTTCTTGGCTCTGAAGCTTCCTTGTATTTTAGTCTTGTGTTGAAACCATTTGCACTGAGATCAGTAAAAGTCTTTGCTCTCATTTGTTTTCTCATTTTTCCCGTTTGTCGCCAACATGTCATTACACCAGTCTCGTCACGTTAAGATGGAGTCGGGGCACAAATGGTTATTAGCCATCGTCGGCCACTGTAACCACGCGACCCTTAGATTCGTTTCTTTAGGCTCATCCGTCCAAGTTAATACAAACACAGTGAGAGATCATCCCAGGGTTAGCGTCCGTGTGCTGTGAGGAGACGTCTCTGACTCAACCAGGAGGCGTCTGACTCGAAAGCTCTGCGGACGAGCAGAGTCCAACATAGAGCAGCTCTGCTAGAAGCTCTGCTCAGTTTCACCTGGAGCCTGAGCTGAAGCTGCAGCACAAGAAAGAAGCCACGGAAACAAGCCAGTCATGCTCTGAACTTTATTAAAACTATGTACAGGAGGGGGGTGTAAGGAGGTAGGGAGCTCGATGTGGGGGGGAGGCCTTGTATTGAGGGGAGAGAGAAGGGAGGGAGCTTGACTTCGGGTGTGGGGGGGTTATTTACAAATATTTACAATGAGGGAGGAGAAGGGGGGTTGCTCCTCCTCCACCTCCCTCTCTCTCTCAATGTAAGGGAGGGAGAGAGGGAGGCGGAGAGCTCGATGTGAGGGAGGGGGAGGAGAACAGGGTTGCTCCTCCTCCACCTCCCTCTCTCTCTAAATGTGAGGGAGGGAGAGAGGGAGGCGGAGAGCTCGATGTGAGGGAGGGGGAGGAGAACAGGGTTGCTCCTGCTCCACCTCCCTCTCTCTCTCAATGTGAGGGAGGGAGAGAGGGAGGCGGAGAGCTCGATGTGAGGGAGGGGGAGAGAGAGGAGGAGAACAGGGTTGCTCCTGCTCCACCTCCCTCTCTCTCTCAATGTGAGGGAGGGAGAGAGGGAGGCGGAGAGCGCGATGTGAGGGAGGGGGAGAGAGAGGAGGAGAAGGTTGCTCCTCCTCCACCTCCCTCTCTCTCTCATTGTGATGGAGGGAGAGAGGGAGGCGGAGAGATCGATGTGAGGGAGGGGGAGGAGAACAGGGTTGCTCCTCCTCCACCTCCCTCTCTCTCTAAATGTGAGGGAGGGAGAGAGGGAGGCGGAGAGCTCGATGTGAGGGAGGGGGAGGAGAACAGGGTTGCTCCTGCTCCACCTCCCTCTCTCTCTCAATGTGAGGGAGGGAGAGAGGGAGGCGGAGAGCTCGATGTGAGGGAGGGGGAGAGAGAGAAGGAGAACAGGGTTGCTCCTGCTCCACCTCCCTCTCTCTCTCAATGTGAGGGAGGGAGAGAGGGAGGCGGAGAGCGCGATGTGAGGGAGGGGGAGAGAGAGGAGGAGAAGGTTGCTCCTGCTCCACCTCCCTCTCTCTCTCAATGTGAGGGAGAGAGAGAGGGAGGCGGAGAGCGCGATGTGAGGGAGGGAGAGAGAGGAGGAGAAGGTTGCTCCTCCTCCACCTCCCTCTTTCTCTCAATGTGAGGGAGGGAGAGAGGGAGGCGGAGAGATCGATGTGAGGGAGGGGGAGGAGAACAGGGTTGCTCCTGCTCCACCTCCCTCTCTCTCTCAATGTGAGGGAGGGAGAGAGGGAGGCGGAGGTTGCTCCTCCTCCACCTCCCTCTCTCTCTCATTGTGATGGAGGGAGAGAGGGAGGCGGAGAGCTCGATGTGAGGGAGGGGGAGGAGAACAGGGTCGCTCCTGCTCCACCTCCCTCTCTCTCTCAATGTGAGGGAGGGAGAAAGGGAGGTGGAGAGCTTAATGTGAGGGAGGTAGAGAGAGAGGAGGAGAAGGTCGCTCCTCCTCCACCTCCCTCTCTCTCTCAATGTGAGGGAGGGAGAGAGGGAGGCGAGGAGCTCAGTGTGAGGGAGGAAGAGAGGAGGAGGAGGACCAGGAGGAGGAGGAGGAGGAGCGCACGCCCCCACCTCGCCCCCCACCCCTGACCTCTGCGGAGCCGTTGGCCCCCTCAGGGAGGCGGAGGCCCACCTGGACGTCGCTTGTGTTGTTCGAGTTTTCCAATTGGTCACCGTGGCCCTGACCCCAGTCCCACTCGCTGGCCACCCCCAGATCACCGGGGGGATCGCAGGGCCTCCCCGCGGGTCTTTCCTGGAATCCCTGACCTGGAAGGGATCCAGGAGGCATCCAGACCTGATGCCGAGCCGTCAGCAAACCCCAACCCTAGCCTAACCCCAAGGCTCCCCTCCACGTGGAGGAGCGGCGGCCTGTTCTTTTGGTCGTGAATCAAAGGTCACGACCTTAGAGAGAAGGAACGTAGCTCGACGGGTGAACCGAGAGCTTTGCCCTTTGGCTCGGCTCCTCCTTCACCGTCCGTCGGTCTAGCGCTCGTTCTCTCGCTGGTGAACGAGACCAAAAGATGCTTCGCTCCTCCACTCGGAGCAGGAACCGTCCTCTAACAACAACTAGCCGCCGTTTCCGGTCGGGACGATGGCCTCAGACCTGGAGGAGCGATTCTCACACCAGCGGCAAACCCAGCAGAGAGCGAATCGTTCCTCCTGAATCTGAGGTTGGACTATTGGCCGAACTCTCCTCCGCCTCAACCCTGACGCAGACTCTCCCAGAAACGAGGGACTCGGAGGTGAAGCACTGAAAGAGATGCTACTGCTGTGCAATGCACTTGATGTGTGTTTCTACATTAGTGTGAGTGAAATGTTCTTACTGTGCTGTTCCTGGATGAAATGACTCTGAATACAAACAGGAACTAAGTCAGTTCATTACAACTGGTATTTGTGCAGCGACGTGAGGGGCAGCGTTTGCTAAGCACTGTGGGTAATAATCATAGACGGCAAACACTGTGTTTTGAATTATGGAGATGCACACAGTGATTGGAGTAAAGACACTACGTCTTAATCATAGTGAGAAATTGAAAACGACTTGCTCCCAACTAAGCTTTACACTTTGGAGCAACGGCAAATGTTTTTGTCAAATGAAATCATGGCTTGTCATAAAGTGAAGTTATTGTTTGACTCGTGTGGATGAGTCAGTCAAACTGCTGATCAGTATTTAACCAAACAATGTAATTCAGTGACTCCACCCGTGAGCGTCTCCGTCCCGGCGTCTGTTTTGTCGAGGCCGACCAACAGTCCTCCTCCATGGCCTCTCCCGGAGGCGGCTCCCAGCGACCACCGGGTGGCGCTAACCTGACGGCCCAGACCCCCTTTTCACTGTGGTGCCCATACGAGCGTGGCTGCGCCCAGCGACGCAACCCAAAGGCCGAACCCTGACCTCCGTCTGAGGTTTTCAGGTGCCTCGTGGTGACGTTTGATGTTGAGTCCGGTGTGAACAGGTGTTCTGTAGCCCAGGCAGAGTGTAAGGACTGCACTGCAGGTGGCAGGCCCACGAACCAGCGAAGCAAATTCCTTCATCCAACTCAGTTCATTACCTCATTAACCAATGGAGCCCATTCACAGCTACCAGGTCACGATTCTGCTTTTAATCATACTTCCAGATATTTACATCTGAGTCTGATGCAGAACTTAGCAGAGAGCACGTTCTGTCAGAACCCACCCGTGTTTTGTGTGAGTAAATGTGCTGCAACATGTGACTGACAGGTTTGTTAGACCTTCAAACAATTAACACATAAAGGGAGCAACTGCTAGAGGTTACGGTCAAACCTGGAAAAGCATCACAAGCAAACACAGCTAACGTTTGGTGAAGCCACAGGCTGAATGCAGTTACTGTATTAGTGCACGTGTTCATATTCTATTCACTTCAGTCTAGTGGGTGTATTACTGCTATACTGTAGTTGAAGCGTGTGGGTTCAGACAAAGGTGCCGTCTTCTACGTTGTGTATCAGATCCAGGTGTGAATGACGGAAAATAAAAGTTAATTTGGAAATTGCAAGGTAAATAAATAAATACGTAGGTATAGTGAAATGTAGATATGAATTTGGAATTTAGTCTTTGACGTCTCTGTTTGGTAACCAACAAACACAACCTGCTAATATAAACAACCCACTACAACAAACAAGCTACTAATATAAACAACACACTAACACAAACAAGCTACTAACATAAACAACCCACTAATATAAACAAGCCACTAAAACAAACAAGCTACTAATATAAACAACCCACTAATATAAACAACCCCCTTTATATAAACAAGCTACTAATATAAACAACCCACTAATATAAACAAGCTACTAAAATAAACATAACCTACTAACATAAACATAACGAATCCACACAAACACAACCTAACACTACTAAGCTATGATACAATCATGGAGACTGACATTTAGCATCTCTCCATATTTCGGTACAAACTTTGCACATGTGACCTAACGTGGCTTGAGAAACCTTCACCTACAGCCTCTCCACTAACAACCAGACTCTTCTGGACCAAACAGAGAGGTCCACCCACCCCTGGCCTCCACTCGTGTAGGCTACAGTCAGTACAACTCACCCCAGGAACCTCGACACCTTTACGTTCACGCCGTGACTCCCGTGACTCGAACAACACAGGTAACGTCCCGATGAGCCGCCGCCTCCCTGAAGGGGTGGACGGCTCAGCAGAGGTCACTCACCTGGAGAGTGAAGTGGGTGCTGAGGCGGGGGCTGTAAGCGTGGAGGGAGGAAGGGGGCACTCATCTTCAGCCGCTCACCCGCTTTAAGGGTGGCGGCTGCTGGAGCCTGTCCCAGCTGTCACTGGTTCCTGCTGGACGCTGTGCTGTGGCTTGAATAAAGCACCTTTCTAACTTTCTATGTGGGCGAGCGGCAGGGTTTAGCCTGGACAGGTCGCCAGTCCATCACAGAACCACTTACAGGCAGAGAGGAACAAACAGTCACAGTTTAGAGTCTCCAGTTAAATGACTGCATGTCTTTGGACTGTGGGAGGAAACCGACACGAGGAGAACATGCAAACTCCTCACAGAAAAGCACCTGGGCCACCCGGGAATCCAACCCGGCTCCTTGTTGCTGTCTGGACTGGACACATCACAGCTTAACTTGAGTTCAATAAATTCATTTAGGAGCAGCCTTATACCAGTTAAAGGTTTCTTCTATAAATGCACAAGGCGACCACCTGATGACACCAACTTACCAAACACAGCAGCACAGTCACTCTGATGGAGGAGGCTGGGGGAGCAGGCTGGGCTGGGGGGCACGTGCCTGGTGTGACACAACCGCCTCACAGGTTATCGTGACTGTGCCTCCGGGTTAAAGATTGTTACCCGTCATGGGCGAACCAGCCTTCCAAACCTGGAGGTCACTGAGTGGACTCATGCAGCACTTTGAGATACATTCATACACTGGGAACAACTGTCAGCCTTCAGTCCAGAGGAGCCGGGAATCGAACCGCCGACCCTACGATTGGTGGCCGACTCCTGTCTCCTGAGGCTCGTTAGTCCTGACTTGTCATGTTTTGGGGGCATGCACCCTAGAAAACAGCCTCCCAGGTTATCGTGACTGTGCCTCCCGGTTTACGAATGTTACCCGTCATGGGCGAACCAGCCTTCCAAACCTGGAGGTCACTGAGTGGACTCATAGACTCATAGTCAGTCCAGCGTCTGAACGACACATCAACCATCAATCAAATCCAGAGGAGCCGGGAGTCGAACCGCCGACCCTACGATTGGTGGCCGACTCCTGTCTCCTGAGGCTCGTTAGTCCTGACTTGTCATGTTTTGGGGGCATGCACCCTAGAAAACAGCCTCCCAGGTTATCGTGACTGTGCCTCCCGGTTTACGAATGTTACCCGTCATGGGCGAACCAGCCTTCCAAACCTGGAGGTCACTGAGTGGACTCATAGACTCATAGTCAGTCCAGCGTCTGAACGACACATCAACCATCAATCAAATCCAGAGGAGCCGGGAGTCGAACCGCCGACCCTACGATTGGTGGACGACTCCTGTCTCCTGAGGCTCGTAAGTGACTTCAAACAATCGTGACTGTGCCTTAGGTCGTCCCGGGGTTTGAGGTGGGATCTTACCGTCATGGGCGAACCAGCCTTCCATGTTAACGCACCACTAGCAGCTAAGAGGCTGTTGTTGGATTCTCGCACCCGCTACTCTGCCCGTTCCTCTGAACACCTCTTGGCACAGAGGCGATGGCGGCCCTACCCACCACCGTCTCCGTGTCGTCGTGTTTTGGGGGCATGTGCCTGGCGCGTCAGAGAAAACAGCCTCCCAGGTTATCGTGACTGTGCCTGCCTTAGGTCGTCCCGGGGTTTGAGGTGGGAACTTACCCGTCGTGGGCGAACCAGCCTTCCAAACCCGGCCGGTAGCGGTGGTCACTGAGTCGACTTACGGACGCGATACTTTTCTATTTTACATTTTTAAATGGTACATGAGCCCCTTTAGTCTTTTGTTCTCGCTGCACTGCCGTAACGTGGACATTTCCATCAAGTCCGGAGGAGCCGGGAGCCGACCGCCGACCCTACGATTGGTGGCCGACTCCTGTCTCCTGAGGCTCGTCAGTCCCAGGTTCGTCGTGGCTGCTGACGGCAGCTTCGCGTCCAACGCTCAGTGTGCGCTCATACAGCGCAGCTGTAGCTGGTTGGTACCAACACACACACACACACACGCTCCTCCCACACAGACACACACCCGCCGACCTCCTTGACCTTAACGCCACACACACCACGGTCGCGGCGTCACGCTGGTCACGTTGTCGTCAGGTGGCTGCCACAGACATTTACAGTAGAAACCATTAGTGTCTTACTTTGACATTGAGTGGCCCAGGCTGTCAGGCTACTCCTGTGCTGCTCCTACTCCCCCTCTGGTTATTCTTTCCACTCTTTTTGTGCCTCCTCCTCCCTTTTCTTTCTTTTTCCTTCTCCTCTCTCACCTTTTCTCTTTGTTCTCCTCCTCCTCTCTCACCTTTTTTTTCTTTGTTCTCCTCCTCCTCTCTCACCTTTTCTTTTTCTTCTCCTCCTCCTCTCATCTTTTTTTCCTTTGTTCTCCTCCTCCTCTCTCACCTTTTCTCTTTCTTCTCCTCCTCCTCTCTCACCTTTTTTTCCTTTGTTCTCCTCCTCCTCTCTCACCTTTTCTTTTTCTTCTCCTCCTCCTCTCTCACCTTTTCCCTTTCTTCTCCTCCTCCTCTCTCACCTTTTCCCTTTCTTCTCCTCCTCCTCTCTCACCTTTTCCCTTTCTTCTCCTCCTCCTCTCTCACCTTTTCTTTTTCTTCTCCTCCTCCTCTCTCACCTTTTCTTTTTCTTCTCCTCCTCCTCTCTCACCGTTTTTCATATTGTCAGTTCAGCAAATTCGGTAAATTTCAATTGGTCTGGTAATTTTTGCTTTTTTTATTTCGTGTTGCCAATTATAATTTTTGTAATTTAGTTTCTCCCATTTTTCGCATTTTGTTCTAGTTTCTCTAATTATTTCTAAAACTACTTTCCTTAAGTTTTCCTCCTCTTTCTCCTTCTTTCTTCTTTCCTTTTCTCTCCTTTTTTCTCTTTTTCTTTCTTCTTTCTCCTTCTTTATTTTTTCCTTTTCTTCCCTTTTTCTTTTCTCTTTCTCCTCTTTTTCCTCTCTTTTCCTGTGCTTTTTCTCCCTCTTTACTTTACCTTTTTCCACCTCCTCCTCCTTTTCCTCCTCCTTGTCCTTTTCCTCTTCCTCTTCAACTATAACCTCCATCTTTTCTATCTTTTCTTCTCGTTGTCTCATCTGTAATGACACAATACTAAAGTTTATTTTGGAATCAAATGTCAGTGACACCATGAAAACATTGTGTTTTCAATTTCAAATCCAATGATAAGGATGAACAAACAGAGCTTCACATTGGGTCCGTGTTTAATGACAGTCTTTTCTAGGTGGACGCAGGCTGACGTGTCACAGAAGGTTTCGCGCAGCAGCTGCTTTGCAAACCTCGGTGAGAACGTTTCTCCTCGGTGTCGCGCGTTGTTTGACCTGTGACCTCGTGTTCAATACGTCAGGCTGGGGAACATGAGCACCTTCCACTCAGCCTCTGTAGTCAGTGTTAGTGGAACATGCTGCTGTTCTCTGAGATGTTGGCCATCGTGTGTTTTAAGGGGTCGTTGTGCTGTAACGCGACGTTGACTCTGGGGACTTTAATGAATCGAAGCCTGCTTTTCCCCTTTTGACGGCCTTGCTCCCACCTGCTCCTAACGTTGTGCTGTCGTGTGTTTCCTCTGGCGCAGGTGGACGTCACGTTCGCTCCCCAAACTCCAGTTCGTACCATTAACTTACAGTAACTAAACCCAATTAATTCAGCTCTGGCTGCGTCACAGGAACAGCAGCGTGTGACAGGGAATCTAACGTGTGACGCCTGTGAAGCGGCTGCAGCCATTTACGTGTTTACTTTCTAGGAGTATCACACAGCGTAATGATAAGGAACCGTAACGTTATTCACGTACCAACACAGTCCCACAATAACAGATCATTGTTCAAGCTCATTATACTTGTGCAGACCAGAGACCAGGGGACGGCCTGAACCTAACAAAGCGTCGCCATAGCAACGCTTCCTGTCTGCGCCGAGTGTCGTGGACTTGGCTGCGTGACTTGGTCTGGACGTGTTCGTTCTGCCGGAGAAGCGGAGGCCGTGGTCGGTTCCCCAGAGGAAGAACCTCTCAGAGGGGAGAGTGGGACACAGGAGCAGGTACCGAGCTTCACTTAGCATCGTCGTGCTAACGGCTAGCACCGCCGTGCAGGCGCTCATCTTTAGCATAAGAAGCGTTAGCTCACAGCGATGCTAACCGTTAGCACACAGCGATGCTAACCGTTAGCTCACAGCGATGCTAACCGTTAGCTCACAGCGATGCTAACCGTTAGCTCACAGCGATGCTAACCGTTAGCTCCTGCCACCGAGAGCTTTACACAGCTGTCGACTCTCAGGCCTCCCTTAAAACCTCTCACCCGTCCAACCATGTCAATTTATAGCAGGTTAAATGTCCCCGCTGTGTTAACTTTAAACCCGGACAACCAGCGTCTATGGCCTGGTTCCTCTCGGAGTCCGAGCTTTAGTCAAATCAGCACAAAGTCAATGTAGCCAATTCAAAGCGAGTAAAGCAAACGGACACATCGTGGCTGAGTCCAGTAAAAGGATGCACTGACAGAAAATACAAGGAAATGCACGTTTTTAGCAGAGCTGTAAAAATTCCTACCTCTCTCTGCCGCTGTTTGTTGCCTAAAGGTTTTTAGAATGTTTGTGTCAACATACATGTTGCTATGGGGCCAGGATGTACATGTGAGGACTGATTGGCCAGAGTCTGCACGGGCTGAAAGGAGCACCATGAACCTGAGGTTTGCAGTTCAGAAGCTGTAACAACTCGTGTTGTTTGGTTCTCTCCGTGTGCTCCCGTCTCCCCTGACGGATCTGGAACCCGCTGTGCAGAACCAGGATGGAGAAGTGCCTCCTGACGCCAGTCCACCAGACTGCACGTCCTCCTTCGCGGACGGTTCTAAGGTCTGTGTGGCGTCTGCAGCCGTGTCCCAAGCTGCAGGTTCAGGATCACTGGCTGTGAGTAAACCTATGGGGCTGGTTCCTCCATCTGAGAAGCACAAGTTAATGCTTATTTGGGACTGGGAGGATGTGCTGCTCTTTGATGGTAGCGCTTGTACAGCGGCCTGTTCAAACACGTGGCCCAGAAACGAGCATGAAATGGCTTGTTTTAATGCTGTTCTGTCCTGTTACTCTCTTTAGGGTCAGTCATGTGGATACAGTTGTAATGTACTGTAAAACGGTCTTTGACTATTTTTTTCCCCAACGTTTCAATGGCCACTGGACAACAAATAATGTCTAGCCCATTATCAAAGAGTCTGCTTTTTCATTTCTGCTGCTGTGTTTGGTTTCATGCCGCCACAGGTAAGATAAGATAAGCTAACCCTTTATTGGTCCCACACTTGGGAAATGTAATTGTTACAGCAGCTGCCAGGGATGACAAAGGATCGGTGGAGCAACGGTGCAAAAATATAAAACGGAGAGAGTCTGTGTAGTGGGGCTGTTAGACTGATTGGTTGTAGGGTCTAACAGCCGTGGGAATGAAGGATCTGCGGCACCGCTCCTGCCTACACTGGAGATGCATCAGTCTAGTGCTGAAGGAGCTGCTCAGAGCCTCCACAGTTGATGCAGTGGGTGAGAAGCATTGTCCATGATGGATGTCAGCTCCTCTCATCCACCTCCTCCACAGAGTCCAGTGGACAGTCCAGGACAGAACTGGCAGGTAGAAACGCCTGTAAATATTTAACCGGACTAAACTTCAGGTTCCAGTTGTATAGATTTAGCCTCTAGATGGAGACATTCAAGAAGAAGCAGCTGCTACCGAATGAGTGTAGCCTCTAAGGGTCACCAGAGAAATGAAGGAAATCTGAGATGATAATGAAATGAAACAGTGGAGCAGGCAAAGCTCCACTGGGTTGGTTACTAACGTCTGCTTTAATCTACTACCAACAACTCAACATCTGACTTTTGAAGATGGGGGGGAAATTATTTTTTTTAGCTTTTAAAATTATATACGAGCATATTCATTTATCTAAAAAGCACGAAGTAGCTAAATATATCAGAAAAATCTCCCAGCAGCATATGGTTAGTCTGCTACTGTGCCTAGTGGTAGAGGCCCAACACAAGCTACGCACAAATATTTAAGTGCGGTTGAAGTACAAGGCTGGTGTTCAACCCATATAATGATACTCTATTATTTTGCATCATGTAACTTCAGCTTAATGTTGAAACTGTGAATACAAGAACATCAGCTTCACAGTGTGGGCGCTGTGGCGCCACTACCTCCAGAACACTGAAGGTGAGGAGGGGTGGGGGTGGTAGCTGGTGTTGGTGAACATTGCTGCCCATAGGTGTCCTCATCGGTGCTTAAGGGATGAGGCTGAGGCTGGTGAAGCCATGACTGGTGAAGTATTCAGTTGTCAAAGGTCCACATTATGCCAATCTGTGTTTTCCTGACATGACGACGATGATGAAACTGCAGCTAAATTCCAGGCTGAACATGTACAGTCATGGCCAAAAATACCGGCACCGTTGCAAGTGTGTCAGAAAATGTCAAGGGACGATGAACCATCTACCAGCTGTACATTAACAGACAGTGTGAAACATCCTCGTGTCTCATTTGTCCTCAGCCTTGAGGATTGAAGAGAGTTGTTACTGTCCAGCAGTTGGATTCTGTGTGGTTCACTGGGAGTCTGACGTCTCCGCGTGGGCATGAATATGAGGATGTGGCTTTTATCCAGAGAAGCGAATTATTAAGCAGCAGGAGTCATTTGCATAGAATTATTTCCACAGCTTTCAACCTGAGAGGGATCGTTTTTGTTGGAATGGACTGTTCAGGTAAACCTTTGTTCATCCCTGGTCACAGGTTTTAATGCTGTAAATGCTGTGTTTTGGTTCTCGGGCTCAGCAACGGCAGAGAGCGAGTGAACGAGGCGAGGAGCCGTCCAGCATGTTCGCCGAGGACCAACTCGGAGACGCTGCGCTGCTCGTGTTGGCAAATAAACAGGTGAGGTCGCATTTGTTTCTTTGGCGCATACACGTGACGTTTAGCACCTTCACTGACGTGAGTTTTCGGAACCAGCTCGATACATTTCAGTTTCCCCTCCCAGCATCTGCCCAACGCTATGAATGCTGCAGAGGTCACAGACGAGCTGGGTTTGCGTGCCCTCCGCCAGCGCGGCTGGTACATCCAGGCCACCTGCGCCCGGCTGTCCGACCAGCTGAAGGACCAGAAACGATCCATTCCAGCGGTTCGTTTGTTCTGTTCGGACACGGCGGCGGCACCGGATCCAGGCCCCTTCGCTGCCGTCTTACCCGGGTTTCAACCCCAGCTCTTTCTTCGGAGGACGTCCACTTTCTCCCTGCGTCGGTGCTCTTGGGACTCTCTCTCTGCTGCTTGTGTGTGAGGTTGTGCGTGTAGCGTGTGTGTGAAGGCGTCTCTATGTGTGTTGGCTGGGTTTGGGAGTAACCCTGTCGTGCCTTTTACGCACCTTCTGGTTTTCAAGCCCCTTTGTCCATCCACCAAACTCGGCTGAGCCGGACTCTCTTGCACGACCCCCTTCTCCCTTATTCTGCAGAGAAAGCGTGGTTGTCATACGGCAAAGAAAGAGCAAGCGTGCTAGCTCTCCTTCCCCTGTGGTCAATGTCTGTTAGCTAGAAACATTCAGCCAGAGTAGACCGAATGCTACATGTTCATGTTAAGCTCCTTTGATTTTTGAAACCTCCACCCACCAGTAAGAGATTCAATGAATTGCATCTTAACCTGTATCAGGTCGTAGCAAAACTGTAAAAATAAAACAGACTAAACCCCCATCCTCAACTGTACCGGTGTCATCTGTAAGTTGATTAAACCTGATAAATTCCTGAATAGATAGATTCTTTATTGTCGCTGTCACTTGTACAGTGAAATTTAAAAAAGTGCTCTCCAGTCATTTAACAGGTGCTTTCCATACAGTGCATCATTCATACGAGGTAAAAAAACTAAAACAATAAATAAGAGTAAAAAAAACATCTAAAAACCCACACAAACATCGTACATTGCATTGGTCCAGACTTGAGTTTTGCATTATTTTTTAGCAGCGTTCAGAGCAGATATTAAAGTGGGATAACAACTGTGCTTGAGTCTGTTAGTCCTAGTCTTGCATAGTCTGTACCGTCTGCCTGAGGGCAGCAGTTCAAACAGGGAGTGGCCTGGGTGAGAAGTGTCTTTCACAATGTCCTGTGCTTTCCTGAGGCAACGGGAGCTGTGTAGGTTTTCCAATGTGGGGAGAGGGCAGCCAACAATCTTCTGTGCGGTGTTGATGACCCCTTGGAGAGCTTTCCTCTGAGCTGCTGTGCTGCTGGTGAACCATATGCATATACAGTATGTTAGTATACTTTCTATGCTAGCTCTGTAAAAGGACACCAACAGTCTTTGTGTGATGTTGTTACAGTCTCTGCTGGGCCTTTTTCAGCAGCTCAGAGGTGTTTGCGCTCCAGGTCAGACTCTCCTCTATGTGTACTCCCAGGAAGCGGAAGTCTGCCACCCTCTCCACACAGTCCCTGCCGATGTGTAATGGTGGAACGTCTGTCTTTTTTCTCCTGAAGTCTATTATGAGTTCTTTTGTTTTTGAAATGTTGAGGAGAAGGTTGTTGGTCGTACACCACATCACTAGTTGCTCCACCTCGTCTCTGTAGGCAGACTCGTCCCCGTCAGAGATGAGCCACCACTGTAGTGTCGTCTGCAAACTTTATGATGGTGTTGCAGTGATGGACAGGGCTGCAGTCGTGTGTGTAGAGCGAGTAGAGCAGCGGACTAACAGCCCTGGGGGGAGCCGGTGCTGAGGCTCAGGGCCGTGGATGTGTGGGGGCCTACTCTGACTCTCTGTCTGCGACCAGAGAGGAAGCTGCGGATCCACATGCAGGTTGAATGTGGGAGCCCCAGGTCCTCCAGCTTGGCCACCAGCTTGTGTGGGAGGATGGTGTTGAAAGCCGAGCTGTAATCCACAAAGAGCATCCTCACGTAGCTGCCCTGCTGCTCCAGGTGTGACAGAGCAGCATGTAGCGCTGTTGCTATGGCTCCTCTGTGGATCGGTTTGCTCTGTAAGCAAACTGGTGTGGGTCGAGTCTTGAGGGCAGAGCTGCTGTGATGTGGCTACGGACCAGTTTTTCGAAGCACTTCATCACGACTGGGGTGAGTGCTATTGGTCTGTAGTCATTGAGGCTGGAGATGTGGGGCTTCTTGGGCAGGGCGACTATGGTGGAGGACTTCAGACAGGGTGGGACAGTGGACTGTGCCAGGGACCGGTTGAAGGTCTTTGTGAAGACCTCAGTCAGCTCGTCTGCACAGTCCCTCAGCACACGTCCTGGGACGCCATCAGGACCAGTCGCCTTCCTCGGGTTGACGGCTCGGAGGGTACATCTCACCTCGTGCCGCTCCAGACTGAGGATCGTGCTGCTGTGCACCGTGTGGTGTAGCTGCGCCGCTTCAGGTGCAGAAACCTCAAAGCGAGCAAAGTAGATATTTAGTTCCTCTGCTAGCGTGAGGTCACCTTCAGCAGCTTTGACGTTGGTCCTGTACTTGGTGAGGTGCTGGACGTCCTGCCACACCTGTCGGCTGTTGTTACTGTCCAGGTGGCCCTCAATCCTCCTCCTGTAGTCTGCTCTGGCCTCTCTGATGCCTCTCTTCAAGTCAGCTCGGGCTGCGCTGTAGAGATCTCTGTCGCCAGACCTGTAGGCGTTGTTCCTCTTCCTCAGCAGCTGCTGGACCTTCCGGGTCATCCAGGGCTTCTGGTTGGGGTAGACCCTGATGCGTTTGTCCACTGTGACCGTGTCTATGCAGTTCTTGATGTAGCACAGTACACTGTCTGTGAACATCTCCAGGTCCTGATGTTCAAAGATCTCCCAGTTGGTTCTGTCAAAACAGTCCTGCAGCTGCTGGGAGGCACCATCTGGCCATGTGGCAACAGTCTTTGTGATGGTGGGAGCCGTTTTCTTGACGGGGGCATATGCAGGAATGAGCAGCAGGGACAGGTGGTCAGACTGGCCCAGGTGTGGTAGTGGTCTGGCCCTGTAGCCCAGTTTGATGTTGGAATAGACCTTGTCCAGAGTCTTCTCTCCCCTAGTAGCGCACTTTACGTGCTGGTGGAACTTAGGGAGAGCTGCCTTTAAGTCCGCATGGTTAAAGTCTCCTGCTATGATCTGCACAGCGTCAGGGTACGTGCTCTGCTTGTTGCTAACGCTAGCATGCAGGAGTCCGATAGCTGTGTTAGCATTAGCATCCGGTGGTATGTACACAGCCGTGACCATGACCACAGTAAACTCCCTTGGGAGATAAAAAGGCTGCATTTGACAGTCAGATATTCCAAGAACACATTAACAAACGTGAGTCGGTCCAACAGTTTGCTGAGGGAGACTTTGTCATGTTGCTGCTTTTTTTGGTAAACCGTACATTTGATAGAATTTCCAATAATAGATACAAATCAATAAAGTCCAGAAACACAGTCAGTGTCATTTATAGCATGTTACTGTGTGTGCACTTCCTCAAACTTAAAAGCAGAACCAACACGTGGACGTGTCTGCGTAGCAGCGCATGGGTAGAATGTTCAGGCTTCAGCTGAGCCGCTGCGTCCGCCGTCCGTCACGTTGGTTGAGCAGACGCTGGTTCTGCTGCTCCTCCGGGGCATCGACTCCTTAGTTTGGCCGATGTCTGTGGTTGCTAGTATTTTATTCAGGGCCTGTGTAGTGACTCTGTTTGCATCACTACCATTCAAACATCGTTTCTAACACTCAGCTTCAGGTTCCTATCGTCGACTGGCTGGACAGACGCGTATGTGTTTCTGAACAGTGCTGCATAGTCACGGTTTCAGTTGATTCAGGCAACTCTTCACTTTGTTCTGCAGCGTTGAAATGACTCCACCTCCCTCAATGTGAGGAAGGCAGAGAGCTCAGTGTGGGGGAGGAGGGGGTTGCTCCTTTGTTGTACAGTAATCAGCGCCACAGTAACACACTAGAGTGTGTATGAGCGCCATCCTTCGCTCAGCCTGTCCTCAAACTCCCTGTGGGTCAGTGTCACGTAAGCGCAGTTTGCTGCAGCGTCTGACAAACCGTGTAGGTTTTCTGGCGTCGGTTCTTGGTGCTACGTTCTCAGTGGGGCTTTGGCTTTTCTCGTCCTGGTGCAGAACGTAGCAGCGGCTCTCGTTGTGCTGCCCGGTGTAGAACTTTCTTGGCCTGCAGGGTAAAAACACAAACATCACAATGACGTGACCTAAAACTCGTCTGTGCATTTATATTAGAAACACACAGGTTAAATAGGATCATGTACAGTGTGAGTGTTTAACGTGACTTGTCACCTCTATTAATTCTACTGATATCTGATTGATTTCTAATATGAAAATGAGCATATAAATAACCGACATAAGTAAACGTTGGCGCCATTTCTCTAGGACAGGAAGTGAACTGTGTGCGTTCGTGTGTAGATTAACGCTCGCCTCTGGTTTTTGGATGAGCCAGCAGCGATCCGTCCTCCTCTGAGGAGACCCTGCAGCCAGTGAAAGGCCCTCAGGAATCGGCTCTAATCTACCCCGTGCAAAGAAGCCGTGGACGCGTAGAGTACGTGACCGTGCGTAAAGCATCGCTGTTGTTGTCGTTACCTCACCTTTAGGAACCGACGCGTATCCGTACACCTTGAGCCAGTAGTGGACGGACTGAGCCGCGTCAATGGAAACAGATGTCGTTCCCTCCTCCTTCCACACAAACGGAGACAAACATCGAGAGAATCTCCTGGATCAGATCTAGACATTTACTGGTCTCTGTGGATTCCGGGTCAAGAAGCAAGTCCTGGACTCTGGACGTGAACCTGGACTTTTACCTGCAACGTGCAAGACTGAAACGACAGTTGATGTTAAATGTGTGCAGGTGTTGTGCAGGTTTCCACGCGCTGCTGCTGCAGGGGCGCTCTCCTTCCCTGTGTCTGCCGCCGTGGTGCTGGTACCAACAGTAACTTGAGGTCTTCAGGTCATTAAGGTTGTTATAACACAATCAAATCATTAAATCTTCTAGATCATTTGTGAGCTACTGAAGCATCATCACAGCTTTATTTTGAAAGGTGTCAGCTCACTCCACATGTACCTTAGGAAAATTAAGTGACGTGAAGAAAACCGTTCCACTTTGTGTTTTTACTAATTTAGTCTAAATGTAGAGAAAACTACAATAAAACAAACGCAAGTAATCGGTTTGCGTGGGGTCAGTGACGGATCGGATCCAATTGGTTCCCTCCCTGCTCACGAGCATCCGCTCAGTGTCACGGTTCTGGGGAGACCGTCGCACCTAACGATGATCTGGAGGAAACCGTTTTTCATCTTTATTGAACTGAGGACTAACCTGACATGAGCAGACCCAGTCTCACCCAGTTCTCACTGGTCGGTTCCGTCCTGTGGTTCTGGACTCTTGCGGGATCAGGTAGGTCTGAGAGGAGGCGACCAGCCGGAGGTTTACTCCGACCCCGATGTCTGAAGGAATCCCTCCAGGACACGCTCGTCCTGCCCCGAGAGACGCAACGAGAATCAAGCCAGCGTCAAACATTCACATTAGACACATTAGACACGTCACATATTGATGCGTCAGCAAACCACTACCTGGTTTAAACTGCTATCAACTAACTACGCTGCGTCTCCACCTAGAGACTCGGTTTAGAGCAATGTGTGTAACATCATCGTCAGAGACTGGACCCCAACGTGTCATCATTACGCCTGCGCGTATTAAAGATCACAGCGAAGGCGACGCACTCATTACTGGTAATAACATACTAGAGAAATTCTCCTACCGATCCCAGCCAATAGAAAAACGCTCTTCCTCCTCCCAGTAGGTCTCTTCCTCCAGCGGCGTCGGGGACTTGGTCCCAGCCCTCCGTTAACTGGAACATGTTCATCCATGACGCATCTGATCTGGACGCACCTCAACGACGTCACACCTGTAGAGAAACACGATGGTTCTGTTTAGAACGGACCTGCTCACGGACGGCTGTGCGGACCGGATAATCAGAGCCAGGCCCGTTCTTTGTCTGCTGGATGTGTGAGTCACGGACATCGCCTGATTATGAAACACACAAACCCCCATAACGAGAAAAATATTAAAAACCAGCAAGAAAAACACATGAAAAAGTGAAATGAACTGAATCGGATTCCATTTGGTGCCGAGCGTTTAGAGCAGACGACGCCGTCTATTTCTGAGCTGGTTTCATTAACACAAGTTTTATTTATAATAAACAGAAGTTTCATTACAGCATCAACGTAAGTGACAATGGGTGAGATTTTTATGCTGCGTAAAAGAACTAAAAGCGTTTGACACTTCAAAACCAAAAATACAGCGATTTGCACAACACAAACTCCATGAGGCCTGTTTCACACGACAGAAAGCAGCTTTTCAATTTTACACTGGGTGAACTGTCGACTAAATGATCACAGTGAAACAAGAAAGCGAAGAAATACTCAAGTAGAACTAAATCAGCTATAGGACCCTCAATTAATTAATATTTAAAACCTCTAAATAATTAAATCATCTAATTCTGTATGAATGTTTGCGTCGTGTGTTGCCATGGAAACATGCGCGCTACCGTGCAGCTTTCAGGGAGACGCTGACCTTGATGTGACCTTCATGTCCACTCCTGCCATGACTACCGAGACCAGCTCACAAACCAGGACCAGCGCTTCACAGGCAGGACGTCGCTGTTCCGGGATCAGATCTCCGGAGGAAACGCCTCACTGCAGCTGACGGGGGTCAAGGTTCAGGACCAGGGCAGATTCCAGTGCTTGACCAGCACCAGAACCAGTAACAAGGACTCATTTATCAACTTAAAAGTGTCCGGCGAGACAAACACACAAACTATCTGACATCATTTGTGACGTACTTTGTGCCGAACGTCAAGATCTTTCATTCTCCAGCTCCAGTCTCCAAAGTGAAGCTTCTGCGTGTGTGTGTTTACACAAAATAAAGCCACTGAACGATAGGTAGGTAGGTTTTACTTCCACTGAGTAAAATAATCCTCATTAATTCAAAGCTGCGTCAATCCATTTGTTTGTAAAGTCCACCTGGAGCAGGTAGGAAACTGGATGAGCTGCAGCTGAACCTGGACTCAGCTGGTCCACCACCGCCCTCCACAGCACAACCACAGCCCAGCGGACTGAACAGCCGCTCTGCTACACCCGCAGCTCTCTGCTACGCTCACACGATGCTACCGATGTGGACGACAGCTGCACCGTCAGCAGCACAAACGGGAGGAGAGCCTGGGTGAGCGTTCGATGAATCTCACAAGGCCCAGAAACTACACACGTCACTGTATTACATTAATATTTGTGTTGCATCATTTCAGTTTCTATCAGTGGCTCCAGCAGTGACAGCACCATCCCCTGCACCGTCTCCAACTCTCCACTGATCAGCCTAATCTGGAGACTCAACCACAGTCGCATGGTCCCGAACCAGACCAGCGTCGGTCACACAGCGTCTAAGGAAGCAGCGCGTGAAGAGAAGCGTCACGGTCAGGCAGCCTCACGCTACGGGACACGTCTTCACATCAGGCGGGACTATAGGCTGTGGACTCAGCAACACGCGTATGACCACCACCTTGCAAAGCACATCATGACCAGGCTTCATCAAATCTAGACGACCTCTGTGATGCTTTCTCCATCAACTGGTCTCCACCCTACAGGCCAGTCTGCTCTCAGCACAGCAGCTGTGTTGGAGTCAACGACTACACCGAATGAACAATGTGCATTTCAGTACCACGGTACAAATACACGTCGAGGTTGTTCTGAGGGTTTTTCTTTGTGTTAGCAGGACGTTAATGAAGCTGTCAATCAAAGGTCAGACTTGAGAGGGAAACTAAATGTTCGTCCTCCCGCATCTCTGCAAATCGACTTTTCTGTGACGTCCCAGCCTTGGAAGCATCTGAGTACTCACATGGCGGCAGGTCAAGGTCACAGTCCAGGCTGCTCCTCGTTGCTGTGCCCGGTGTAGCTGCGAGGCTACCGGCTAACCGGCTAGCTATCTAGCTAGCTAGCTGGTTAGCCCGAACAGCTGGATCAACGACACCTGCCTCTTCACGGTCACGTTCAGGGTTAATGGCCGTCAACAGGCTTCTGCTGTGTTCAACTTCATGTTGCGGTGGCTACAACAACCGCAACACAGCTGAAAGCGGAAACTCTGGTCCTCGGTCATTATCAGCATCAACTGTTAGCCTGCGTTGTCGGAACTCGTCTTCCCGCCCACAGCCAATCACATTACAGAAGCACTGACGTGACGCTTCAATCCCCCAATCACGTGTCAGAATACCGCTAGGGGGCTGTGTATGTGGCGGCCGCATTCACTGCAACCAAACTACTACTCTGGGCTTTGTCCCACTCTTTTGGCCTGACTCTCTTCAAAGAGTCGGCTCGTCGTTGAATATATTATCTATTATATTTGAGCCTAACTTAGCAACTGTGAACGGTTTGCGTGTTTCTGAACATTTGTTTATTCTGCGTTTTCATAAAAGCCTTGTTTTTGCGCAGTGTGGAGGCAAAAACCTGTTAGGAACCGGTGAATGAATCAAAACCCAATCAAAGTTGTCTTCGTGTTGTCTTTTACTCTTGCAAGAAGAGAAGTACACAGAGTCAGTGCAAAGCTGTCCTGCCTGAGTGTAACTCAGACTCATCAGCCCACAACTAAGGGTCAGTCACTGTCTTGTACCAGGGGGAAAGTGTAACAGAAACAAAGTAAATCAAAGTTCTGCTGCCGTGCTCTCACCATGGCCCCATGTCGTAAACCAATTTGAACTAGACAGTGTCTCCCCACCTAGCTCGAAAGCTTACCTCCCTTTCTCAAGGCAGAAGAGAAGGCTCGTTGTTCTCAAACATTTCTGTAAGCAGGTATATAACTCACTCTATGATTACTTCACTTAGTACAGATAAAAGCCAATACATATGAGGATATATCAAGTAATATGCATCACAGTTCTGTCACATATAGTAAAAATTCCATTACACGCAGTCACTACTGTTTCACATTTGAACCAGAAATACCAGAAGCCACAGCTTGGACGGGCCTCAGGGATTATCGGTCCTGTTTTTGAGGAGACTCTCTCTGAGGGACTGACGTCTTCCTAGCATCACCTTAACCGGTCGTGGGTAGACTGAAGCCTTTTAGGCCATTTTTTATAGTACGTATTCATCTTTGCAATGCCGATACCTTGAGGGCAATATTTCGTCCACGTGGCTCGCGTTGGAACGGCAGTGAAGTATCCTCGAAGCCTCGGCCTCCCACCGTTTCAGTGGGTCTTCAGCTCTTTGGATGAGAGGCTCCTCGAGACGGGACCTCGCCTCCAGTACAGCATCAACTCTGGGATTTCGCCTTCCAGTGTCTCCGGTTGCTCCGCGCAGCAGACGCCTGTGGTTCCTTGCTCCTTCTTCCTCCTGGCCCTCTGATGGAGGAGCTGACAGGCTGCTGGGGCTGCAGTTATTCCTTGCAGTCTCACTTTTTACCCCGTGGGTGCAGGGCAGTGGTTTTGGAAAGCGCAGCGTTGTTCTCCATTCTCAGAAACGTTGTGTCCATGGATGAACAGGGCGGTGGCCTGATCCTTTGCTTTGTCCACTGTCACACTCCGTTGGTGAGGCGGTTACCCGCTGTCGACCTGGCAGAGAGGAAGCGGTGGAGGCTGTGACATAGCTGAAAACATGAACATTTGGCTTTGTGGTAAATTGCTCTTTTGTTAATTAATGAGTAATTTGCCTGTTGTAGAAAGTATCGTGACTGTGCCTTACGTTGTCCCAGGGTTTGTCCTGTTGCTGCCGGCTTCCTCTTGTCGTGTCGTTGTGGTGGAAAAAGTCCATGCATAATTAGTTCATTTGTAGTGGAATACATATGTAGCACATATACGTGTGGTTCAGGCTAAAGGGTTGAGAATAGAGTAGAACAGGTCCTGTCTAGGCTGTGCAGGCTTGCTGGCCTTGGGTCCGAAGACAATCTGGCTCTTAGACAAAACAGTTGTTGGTATGAAATCTCCACATTGTGACGCTTGTTCAGGGTTTCAACCACCTCCCTAGAAGGAGACGGGGGAGATGTGAGCTGTGCTGGGGGACACAGCCAGCGTCTCCCAGGCTCCGTCCTTCCCCACTTCCTGTGAGCGTCTCCCTGCAGGAGAGAGAGGTGACTTTGTTTGCCTGCCTTTGCATATTTCTCATTCATGTTTGATTATTTGAACCTAATGCTGCCTCGGCTTCAATTCCTCTGAGTTGGGACGTCTCTGACCACTACGTTGTCTCTCTCTTCTCTACCCCCTCAAGGCGGATGTTCGCCACATTGGGCCTGGCTCTGCTGGAGGCAGAGTATATTGCTTTTAATATCTCTATAAACGTCTATATATTAAGATTAGAACTTACTGATTGATTGCATTTAAACGCTTCGCTGTGTTTGATCTCAAACCTTGCTTGTAAAGTGCCTTGAGACAACTGCTGAAACAATGAATAACTCATTTACTGACCCTTCATTTACATGCTATCCAATGTGTGACCTGCAGCAGAGG
This sequence comes from Macropodus opercularis, assembly GCA_030770545.1. Taxonomy (NCBI): domain Eukaryota; kingdom Metazoa; phylum Chordata; class Actinopteri; order Anabantiformes; family Osphronemidae; genus Macropodus; species Macropodus opercularis. The sequence continues at coordinate 19,535,598 of CM061098.1, read as the reverse complement.
AGGACGTCTGGAGGCGGTAGGTGATGGCTGGACTAGTGAAACAAGAGCTTCTGTGCGACTCAACCACATGCCTTTTAAGAGAAGAGAGGACATTTTATTGTCACTGCAACATGCACGACAAAAACATCAAGTGTCAAAGTGCAGCAGTCATCCATCCATTCAGCATCAAAACAAACCACGTAAACTACAGGAGCAATTGAAAAGACAAACAAATCAGCTCGTTTAAGGGGGCAGGTTGAAAACAACCGTTTTCAAATCACCGTGAAATACTACTCGACACATGTACAGGGCCCAGCGTTGCACGGCCCACGATCTTCCAGACGTGTCCGTCGCCCCTGGACAGCTTTCGTCTGAGCCGCCGTGTGCTGATGGAGCAGGTCGTGATGCTCTGTGGAGGACCTGTGGGAGGTCAGCGGGAGTCTCTTGTTGTACATGTCAAGTCAAGTCCTCCTTATCCGGTACTGTGTCACTTGTACCTTGACCTCTGTGTGAAGCTCACACGCTGGGACTGGAGTCTCATCTGCAGAGCAGCCTGAAAAGCCAGTGAGCTTTGACGAAGCTGCGGGGTCGGCTCACAGGTCGCCTGCCACCAGGACGTCACTTGGAGCGTGGGGAGAGTCCGACTCTGTGCTTCTTCCAGTCTGGAAGCCAGGCTCCACATACTCCAGACCAAACCAGCATCACTACCACTGCTTCGCGCCCCTAGTGGTGCATTAGCGCCGCCTGCTGTATCGGACCCTCCCCCAGCTCAAACCCGTCGCTAGCCCTGCTGTCTGGAAACACCCAGAGCTCTCCCCGTGCTGCCAAACATCACAGCAGCCTCCAGACCAGCTTGGAGCAGCAGACGCCCTCTCGGCTTTAAAACCAGGCTGATGTAAACGCCCTGAAGACGGAGGAATTGAAAAGACGACGACGACCTTTCCTCGGCTCAGCGTGTAGTGAGCGAGGGAAGGGGCGCAGCGCGGCCTTCAAAGACCTCCGTAACTTAGAGCTCTCTTTGCTGAACTCACACACACTGATTTGTTCCAATCCTACTATTATGCTCAATACTGGCACAAACAAGCAGAAAACCTTTTGTTATCCTGGTAAACATCAAACTACTAACAAAATGTAACGCGATGGTTCCAGATGGTCCTGGTCGCTCTGATCCATCCTAGTGAAGCTGCTGTAGACTCAGATGCTCCTTCAGAGGCTGAGCTGAGCATCTTGCCTTGATGAAGGAACCAGCCAGACTCAGTCCTGGCTCCAGCTCCAACCTCAGCCTCACGGCGCCACCTACTGTCCACAGTAGAGCACAGTCCTGCACCCACACAGCAGACTACTCACATTAAGGAAACATGCGACTGACAGTTTGTTACCCACCTTCTTTCTGGACCAGCGGCGCTAAAAGAACCTGAAATGAATGACTCAATGATAAGTTCAGCATTTGAACTCAAAGTGTGCTTCTATTTAGCACACGTACTATATACGGTTTCACTTCCGTACCAGTTTGAGTTCTATACCACAACGGACAGAACGTGACGCTTTTCGTGGACGTTATAAGTGGAACGCAAACACATGAAATGAGTGACGGTGGCAGCGAACAGCAGGCACCCGAGTTAGTTTTGGCTGCAACACTTCACAAATGGCTCGGTCAGGCTCTGAAATGACTCGTGGCTCTGATTGCAGTAGAACCTGGGATGAATGAGTGAATAATACAGTGAATGTGAATAACCAGTGAATCCCAAGCCTTGAATCCTCGCCACGAGGAGTTTCCCAGCACCTGGGTGACCTCAGCTTGGGCGATGACGAGCGAGAACCAGCTCCTCCGAGCGCGAGGCCACGGCTCTGAAGCGGTGACGGGTGGCGTGTGCTCCTGCTTGGCGGAGAGTTCCTGTCCCTGGTGGAGGAGTGAAGGATGTTCCCCACCGAAGGAGTGAGCACATGGTGGAGCGTGGGCCCAGAGCGTGGACAGCGGTAGTGGAGTCGCTGTGTCCGTCTGCATTCACAGCTGCCACTAGAACCCGGGTAGTGTGTTTTAAACACTGCAGTTCCCACGATCCGCCCGTCGAACCGCCGCTGCTCAGCTATCGCTGCGCAACTTCCAGGCCAACGTTACTTCGACCCAAGTACTCAGAACATTCCAGTTTAAGACCAAACAGAACCTGGGCCTTTAGTGCCACAAACTTTTCTTTTCTCAGCCAGACCCAAAATCGGACCCTCAAACATGCAGTCGCCTTCTCATCCCTGGAATTTTTGACAGAAAACCCTATAGATTGTATCGAACTTATCCTCAACAGGCCAATTCTGCCACCTACTGGTGTAACACACGCAAAAAACTAAATCAATATTCTTCATCATTTAATGTGGGTTACACAGAGACAGGATGAAAGTGTCAGCGGCTGGAATGAAACAACACATAGATATTAACCCAGGTTATGGGGCGAGAAGCAAAAGACGCTGCATCAGAAAGGTCTCGTTCAGGACTTGGTGTAAGTGTCTGGCAGCACCAAATAAAGCCCCATCAGTAGCACGTGTCAGCATCAGGTGTAATGACCTTTAACCTTCCCAGGCTGGCTGACAGACATCGTCCCTCCAGTGAGTCCTGGTCTTCCTCTGGGCCTCCTCCGGCTCCTCCTGCGACAGATGAACCTTAGTCTTAGTCTGGCCCGTCGCCCAGGACCCGTTTGTCATGGGAGACCCTGCCGGGGGCATTTAGCCCAGACAGCACAGCTGCTAGAGTCACACGGGCACACGAACTCCTCCACCGCGATAAGGTGTCGGTTCAAGGAGGAGAAGAAAAAAAACGGAGAACACAAACGTTAGTGAGGTCAACCTAACATCACATGAACAGTATATCGAGACAAGTTCAATAAAAAACTGATACTTGCCTTCACTAACCCATCACAGATCTCAACTTAATACATTCAACTTAAGTAAACCTAAATCAATTGAACGCAAGTTATCTTAACCTAACCTGTTACACAGAAACCTAATCTATATTACTACTATTATAAGTCTAGACAAAACGAGTCCAGCGGTGGATGTGCAGTCGCAGCAGCAGGAACCTTCTTCAGGTCTCTCACGCTACTCCTCCACGCTTCGACCTCCCAGGCCAAGACTCGCCTGACAGGTCTCTCACTAAACTAGTCAGAGTCCTGTCATCAGTCCAGCCTGAGCAGTGAAGACCCGTCCAGTGTGTCCAGGGTGTAGAGCATCTGAGGCCCGTCGAAGTCGAAATCACGGGTTTCTCCCTAATCAATTACTGTAACGTTCATTGGGCTCGTTTGATTAAAGCTTGGTAACATTTAGACCAACTTTCCATTCAAACCTTTCTGGTTTTCAGGAATCTCTAGTTTAGTGCATGTTTTCAAGTCGCCACCAGAACTGATCAGAAACTTACACTGACGGGGGAGAAGGCCCGGACTATACCCCCAACCTGGCATCACACACTGGGACCATCACAAAAATGGTCTTTTTTACTGGGATGTCGGTCAAAACCAAAGAACAGTCTGCCCCCTAGCGGTAGCAAGGAGCCACGCATTTAGATTGCGTAGCATGCAATGACGAGGAGCGTAGCCCTGGGAACTGGCAAAGTAGAAAAAGCAACATGGACCAACATTTGAATATTCCAATATAATTTATGGCTTTCTGAAATATACTAAAAAAGAAATACAAATATTGACAGGGTGGCCCAAATGTTAAACGATCAGCGACCTCAGTGTAACTATGACCACAAAACAGTCTTGTTTCCAGGAAGCACATGTACATCTCCGTCACTGCCTTGGGCAGCTCCCCTCCCCCTCTGGTTCTCAGCAGATCCAGCAGAAGACTGGGATGTGACACATGATGCGGAGGCTTCGTGAGGTCTTGACGTGGGAGATGGTGGTTGTGGCCTGCTGCTCATCTCTGAACCTCTTCATGAAGTACTCCTCCTTCTGTGGGTCAGTGAACCCTCTGACCTCTGTCACCACGTCAACACACTCAGGAGGGATCTGATTGGCTGCTGAAAGGATGTGAATGCAGATGTGCGAGCCTCCATGCTTGCTAGCGCGTGGGGAGGCCTGGCCACAGAAAACGAGTTGTCTCTAAGGCAGGCAGAGAACTCTCCCCCCAGATGTTTAGGGAGCGTGTTTTGATCCCTCAACCTGCATCGGCCCAAATGCAAAGATTTGTGATTACCAGAAATTGTTTTGTCTCAATAGCTTTGGTTACCGGGTCGCAATGTTTTGCCCAAATTCTTTCGCTCTACAGGCCAGACGTCCTCGCAGCCGCCAAAGGCCAGCAAGCGTCCTGTACAATCATATTCCCTGGAAATGAACAAAGCCTGAACAAAATGCATCCTAAGCCTACTAACATATGCTAATGTTTTCCACTACATTAGTATATTATGCTCATATTTATTTGCATACCTCTGATTATTAGAATATGCTCATCTATGCCCATCTATTGTAAATCCCTCATTACAGTTTAAAACCTGTCCATTGCATATCCATTTGTAAATATTATCCATATCAATATCCCAAAACCGGCAAATGACTGAAACATTAATGAACATGAAAATCTTTCCGTAGAGGTCGATCTTCGCATCCACGTACGTGTGTGAGCAGGTCTCCTCCAGCATGAACCATATTACAAACAAACATAACTCACGCCTCACATGTGACAGCTACAGTCCTGTGTGTAGATGAAGGGGACGCCTTACAGTCTTGCAGGAACTGCTGAGGTCTAGCGTTGTGTTGCATTAGGAACCCATCTCATCTCGGTACCTAATGGCAGTCAGGCTACCTGTGGCGAGCACATGGAGGGCTGTGCGGCCCCCCAAAGAAATGCCACCCCACACCATTACTGACCCACCGCCAAAGCGGTCATGCTGGAGGACGTTCTCCACGGCGTCTCCAGGCTCACGTCTGTCACGTGTGCTCAGTGTGAACCTGCTTTCACCTCTGAAGAGCACAGGGCTCCAGTGGCGAATGTCCAACGTTTACCATCCAACCTGACAGAACTGCAGAGGATCTGCAAGGAGGAATGGCAGAGGATCCCCAAATGCAGCTGTGAAAGAATTCCCCAAAAGACTCGTGGCTGCATTAGCTCAAAAGGGTGCTTCTACTAAATACTGAGCAAAGGGTCTGAATACTTATGACCATGTGATATTTCAGTTTTTCTTTTTTAAGAAATCTGCAAAAATTCTGTGTTTTTCTGTCAATGTGGGCGCTGTGTGTACATTAACGAGGAAAAAACGAACCTAAATGATTTTAGCATATGGCTGCAATATAACAAAGAGTGAAACATTTAAGGGGGTCTGAATACTTTCCATACCCACTGTGTGTGTATATACATGTACATAAACTATAAATTTATAAAACTTCTTTGTTTTAAGTTTTTTTTTCATGCACTTACCTTGCTCATGGCTGCCTAGTCAGCTTCGGACTGATGGGATGTCCTCCTGGGATCCTCTCCTCCCTCTCATGATGCTTAGAAGCACCTAAAAAACAAATATCACTTAGGAAGACAACAAAGTAAATAAACAACCTCAAAAGGAACCAAACCATCTCTGTAAAACTGCATAAAACCAATCAAATACAACATCCTGGCTGATTGGGCTTATTTGGTGATATGGCACAGACCCCTGCCTGCCAGTGCAACTTGAACCACAGCTCTGGTCTTTTTAAAATAAAACCACATTTCAAACCTAACCTAGCCAGTTGCCGGGGGCCTGTGCCCCTCACCGTCCATTAAAGCCCTCTGTTTAACATTTAACATCAAATAACCCTCAGCTTCATCTCTATGTCATATGTAAAACAAAAGAAGCATGTTTGACCCACCAGAATCCACCAGCAGCCTCTCCTTAATCCTGACCAGCATATTTGGCAGCAGTCTACTTCTTTAGTTTGGATTTCTGATTCCATTGTAGCTGTCTCATCTCAACCCCTCTGTTTAACTAATTTTAATACATTGAAATATTGGAATCTTAAACTTCAAATCGAATCCCACCTGTCACTGACAACCACTTCACCTATACATTAGTAACTCCTCTGGGATTGTCTGAACTAGCCACGTAGAAGAGGGACAGGATAGGCTTCAACCAATTACAGGGGAGAACAAACATTGGAGGGAGGAGCTAGTTCACCCTCCCAATGTTTCATCTACCCCTCTGCTCAGTTCCTGGAATCAACCCCCTCTGAGGAAGCAGTTCACTGCCAAACGTTAGGGCCAATTAAGCTGAATTAGGCTTAAATCTTGGGATCTGTCCTCCCTCTTTTTATATCAAATTTGACTTGCATGAATAACACTGACGTGTCTGGTCACAATAGGCGTTTTCATTTTTTAGAAAAATTGGCGATCAAATAAAGTTTGGAATTTCAACAGCTCAGACGTCAGTCGGGGATCTGCCAACGGGTCCACATTTGATAATCACTCACTACCAACTTTTACTCACCGGCCACGAAGACGAATTGACGCTCTGTTAAAAGAGATTCGTTTTAAACACCATCTTCTCCGAGTCGCCAGGATCGAGCTTCTACCACCACAGGCCCAGCGAACACCGGGATTTCCCACACGACCACGTCTTCCCTCCACAGATCCAAGACAGCCTACTTCAGCTTTCCAGGGACTACAGCACCTTTAGAAAGTAGGGAAAGTTACGATAACAGAAATACTCAGGACCAGCACAACCAGGAACGCAAACAGAAGAGAACGAACAAAACCTCCCTCCTCCCAGACGCCCCACACAGAACTAGATCAGGCCACCAGATCGCTCTGTACAAATTATTTCAAATTAATGCAAGCGGTCCATCATAAGAACATTATTGCTAAAGCTATCGGCACCCAGATGCCGCCACAGGGAACGTTCAGACACGTCCGGAAACTCACCGGCTTCATTAAACCCTCCTCCCCCCCAGAACAAGTCAGAGACGCTGTGGAAAGAAACGCGGATGCAGAATAATTTCTGCGTCCTGCAGGACCACTATTCTAATATTATCTCAGATTATGACCACTTACCGTTAAGATAGCAGTTAGCTGGGCCCAGAAACGCTACAAGACCAGACTGACCCAGTCCACACCGGTGGGGAATGATATTTACATCGATATGGAGAAGAAGAGGAGCGGGAGTGAGGACGGCCCCCAGCCAATCAGCCCAAGAAACCAAATACGAGCACACGAGCCCCACCCAGCTCTCATCCAGGGTCCGAAGCGTATAATTACACCAACTACAATGGTAGAACGACCCCGTCTGACCCCACTCAAACCACCTCCACAGGTTGCTGGGATGAGGCCGCCTCGGTTCACACGCGCTGTGTGAGCCCCACACGGGAGGCGCACGGGCCCGACCAGCACAAAGCCAGAGTAGGCCGCAAAATCAGAGGCAGAAAAGCCACCTGGTTCCTCGGTGACTCCAACCTCTCCCGTATACCCGCCCGCAAATAACAACGTCCAAACTGACAGCTACCCTGGCGCCGCATTCTATCACTTTCAAAAAATCCTGGACAAAACAGCAGAGCACCCCTCCGTTAAGCTGCTGCTCCTGTCTGTAGGCATAGACAACAGGGATCAGGACCCACACAAAACCTCCATAAAACAGTTACGTCAGATTTACAGGAGGGCACAGTCCGTTTTTCCTAACCAGGATTGCGTTCCCACTCATTCATTACTCGTCGCTCCTCCCTCCAGCGCAGCAGAATAATCTTAATATCATTAATGACTTTATCTCCAGCTACCTCCCCTTCCTGAGACCGCTGCCGAAGGACCAGGTCTGCACAGCGAAGGACGACGTGCACTGGACAGGAAACAGCCCGATGCCTGCAGATACATTTATAATGTGGTCACAGCCTAACCAGGATTTTAACGGGGACCCACCGGGCGCGGTCCATCGAGACCCCCGGCTGGGATCATACGACCCTAGAACCCCACAACAACTTTGTGGCAACCGTCGCCCCCCCACCTCCACTGACGCAGCTCACCTTCAAGCGTCACTTTCCCACGGGGACCCCGTCTCACAACCCTAGTCGACCTCTCCTGGGGCTCCCCCTCTGATAGTCTCAACCTCTCCAAGTGAGGCTCAGATACGCCTGTTAGAGAGGGGCCTCACGTTCATTCCCACTCCAAGCACTTTTGACCCTTACCGGTACCACAGACGGGTCAAACTACTAGATTGCTCTGAGGATAACCACTCGGAAGCAATGCCCTTCTCCCTGCTGTCTAATCGGGAACCACCCTGGGATGAGCTGAGTGCACAGACAAAGATTCTCATTCACCGTGACGTTGACGGTCTGAACCGCTACGTTCCTCCGCTGGACAAAAGAGACCGATCCACGGCGGAGGATAAAAGAGCAATTACAGGGTCAGTCAACTTCAATATCATAATTAATCCGGCCGATAAGGGCTCAAAAATTGTCATCACGGATTTACAACAATATGCCCTGGAAGCCCATAGACAATTAAACACCACTAGGTATTATAAAGCCATAGACGGCAGCATCCAGAGCCAAACGCAGGCGCACATCCGAGACATTGTTCAAAAACTCGACCATGACGGGTTTATTCGGACCAGATCCACCGCAACAGACAGTTCTATCTTCTCCCTAAAATCCACAAGGACCCACTCCCCTGGACGGTCCCCCACGCGATCCCTCCCGGCAGACCCATAGTCTCCGACTGCAGCAGCGCCACTCACAACATCTCGCTGTGCATAGACTTCTCCTTAGGTCCGCTCTCCTGCAAACATCCCAGTTTCCTCAAAGACACGTACCACTTTCTAGACAGGATTCGCCCTTTGACGCTGTCGAGACATTGACAGCTTATATACAAACATCAACACGGAGCCGTCCAGCAGATCTTTACTCCATACCCGGACCACAGCAGACCGGATGCAGACATCTTCTAGAAATATGCCTTCAACACAATGACTTCGAGTTTGATAACAAGCAACACTTACAGGTGGAGGGCACGGCGATGGGCCACAGGTACGCCAACATTCATATGAGCCAATGGGAACGCGAGGCACTAGAACAAAGCCCAGTGAAACCTACCGTCTACCTCCGCTTCCTGGATGACATCATCGGCATCTGGGAGCACGGGAAGGAGAGTTTTTATACATTCACTGACACGTTGAATAACCACCACCCCTCCATCAAGGTTAAATACGATCTACACGCTGATGAAGTAAACTTTTTGGACACACAGATGAGGAAATTTAAAAATGACTCACCCGTGTTTACTTCAGACCAACAGATACACACGCGCTACTCCATAAAGCCGGTTATCATCCGAAACACACATTTAAAGGCATAGTTCAATCACAAATCCTCCGGTTTCATAGAATCTGCTCGAGGGAGGCGGATTCAAACCAAGCCATCTCCACTTCATTCCTGAGAGCAAGAGGGTACGAGGAGGTTTTTGGGACGCGTTAAAAAGCAGACGCTATCATCTCTCTCCCCCCTCCGCTGCTCTGTCTCTCAGCGGAGCCGGAGAGCGGCGACCACAGGGAGAGAAACACAGAATGGAGCCTACAGAACTCGTCCCCTTGGTCACAACCTACTCCAGACCTCGTCCTTACTTACAGAATCTGTGGCAGAACAACTTTATGACAATTATGGCTGACCATGATCAATTTCAAAACTACAGTGTAATCTAAGAGATTTATTAGTCAGAGCTAGGTTTTGCAGGCACACAGTTACTGGAAATCGGGACGGGCACGGGGCTTTCAGGCAAGAGAAATTCATTTTTGATCCACACGGGGGCGCAGGAGCACCTATTAACGGTGAGTTCAGCATCCACAGCTCCAACCTGGGCTACTGCATCATCTGCCAAACCTGTGGAAAGATGTACGTGGGTGAAAAAGGAAAAACACTTTTTACCAGACTCCAGCAACACATCCGCAGCATGAAGACGGCCAGATTATCCACTCCCTTGGTACAGCACTTCCAAACACACCCCCTTCACCATCTCACAATCACTGGCCTCCAAGCATCCGCCACGTGGACGGGGGGCCAGCGCAGGAGGCAGGAGAGGCTGTGGATGGAGAAATTGAAAACAAAAATTCCTTCAGCTTTGAACATTTAATAAATACATCTAATACACAAGGAATACATAGATTATCATAACTGAATGGAGGAACTGAGGAAGTGGAAAATAAAAATGCATGAATGTAGAGATGGGAGTGTGTTTCTTCCTAGGCAGTAAGTAAGTTCAACAAACAAACAAACAAACTTTTTTTTTAAATATATATCTTGCCTGTATTACCTGTTGTGTGTCTCTGGTCTGTCCTCAAGCTTTGGGCTCCATTTCAGCCCCCAATTCATTCTCCTTACCCTTCATCCTTCACTCCACTGCCTAATTAACACTAACACCCCCCCATCCTGACTTTTACTCTTGCCCCTATCCTATCCCCCACCTTTCCTATTCCCAACCCCAACCTCCCTCCACCCTATCCCTCATCCCATCCTAACCCTGTCCCCCACCCTTTCCTAACCTCCCTCCACCTTATCCCCCACCCTAATCCTAATCTCTTTTTCTCCTCACCAACCCCGTCCTTTTACTGCGCCCCCTACCCCACTCTAACCCTCAACCTAAACACCCCCCGCCCTCTGCTTGAGGGAGCTGGCTTATAGGGAAAACAGAGAGTTGGCTGCACACAGATATGCACGCACAGACAACCAGGTCTACCTGTGGCGCTGAGGGAAACCTGTTGATAGGAGAGTCCGAGTAACACATACACATAAAAAATCTTTCTTAAATTTGGAATTAAGTAATAAAACTATTCCTCCACTGCATGACTCCTCAATAATGATATGTCCTACATATTAACTTCTTAACCATTTTGCATGCCCCACACATGAACTTTTTAATGTAATAATTTATTCTGCATGAGTTTATTCTTCTTGTATGTTGCATGATTCTACTTTGGTATCAATTAACATTCATAGCTATTTGTATTTACAGCACTTATAGCTGGGCCCTTTCACTCTATGCATGCTATTAACAAGATACATGCGTGTGTGTGTGTGTATACATGTGTGCCAACGGTTAAATACGCAACATCCTGACTGAATGGGCTTTTTGGTGATATGGCACAGACTCCTGCTTGCCAGTGCAAAAAAAAACACATTTCAAACCTAACCCTAACCCTAAGAGGACATACCCTGGGACTTGATCACCCCAGGGGGCCGCCCTTAGGGGAGGGTGTCTAGTGGTAAATGGCCGAAACGCCCGATGAACCTAAGGTACACTACTGATGAGTAACCCTCACAATTGGCTCTCCACACCAAACTGCTCTACTCTAAAAGACAGAGCAGGGAGAGTCACTGAGAAAAAACTCACACACCCGACCCCTAACCCTAAGCAGAGTGACGCTGAAGAATTAATCCATGCATTTGTTACCTCTAGGCTGGACGACTGTAACTCGCTGCTCATAGTTTGTCCCACTAACTCTTTGAAAAGCCTCCAGTTCATTCAAAATGCTGCAGCCAGAGTCTGACTGGACTCAGGAAGAGAGATCACATTTCTCCTACATGAGCTTCTCTGCATTGGCTCCCTGTCAAATCTAGGATAGAATTCAAAATCCCTCTCCTCACCTACAAAGCTCTTCATGATAAAGCTCCATCTTGTCTTAGACCTCATGGCTCCTTCTGCTCCAACAGAACCTTGCTTCTCAGAGCTGGTCTGCTGGTGGTTCCTAGAGTTTCTACCTGTAGAACGGGAGGCAGAGCCTTTAGCTCCAAGCTCCTCCACTATGGAACCAGCTTCCACTTCAGGTTCTAGCAGCAGACGCCCTCTCTAGTTTGAAAACCTTTCTTTTTGACAAAGCGTATAGTTAGAGATGGTTCTGCTCGTTCAGCTGCTATAGACTTAGATGCTGGGGGACGTCCTTCATTCACTGAGCTCTTTTCGGTTTCTTCTATCCACTAACATGCCTCCATGTCCACATGTGACTAACTAGCTAAACTTTGGTTTAGTTGTGTCAGGTCTTAAACCTCACTTATAACTGATGTTGTGAATTGGCGCTATATAAATAAAGTTGAATTTCAATTGAATTGAAGCCCTTTCTTCCTAGCGCTGTCACATAACACGAGGTAAGGACAGAAGAAACGTTCTACATGTACGGAGCACAGCAAATGTCTTCATCGTAATATTAGGTAGCTTAGCTTAGCCTAGCTTAGCGTAGATTGGCTAACAGAGCCTTAACTCTGGACGACCTAAAGTCACCTGGAAAGCGATAAAACAAAACAAAAAAAGCTCGGCTGCAAAATCCGCCACTTGTCATGTCTCCAGCTGTTTAATAAAAATCTACCTGTTGCCGCCGTCTCAGAGCGCAGACGCCATGACTGCTTCTTCGTCGTCGTCCTCCTTTGCTGCTGCTTCTTCTTCTTCGTCGTCGTCCTCCTTTGCTGCTGCTTCTTCTTCTTCTTCCTCCTTTGCTGCTGCTTCTTCTGCGGTGTTTAGCGCCACCTGCTGTATCGGACCCTCCCCCAGCTCAAACCCCGTCACTAGCCCTGCTGTCTGGAAACACCCAGAGCTCTCCCCGTGCTGCCAAACATCACAGCAGCTCCCAGGTGAGCAGCCTCCAGACCAGCTTCCCTCACCGTAACGTCTCTTTCCCTACGGTGACTCACAACACCCAGACTGAGAGGGCAAAGTCAAGCACATCTGGTTTTCCATCTGTTTCCTCGCTCCACCACGTCCACGTGTGACTGAGCTGGTCTCTCGTGTTTCTCTCTGTCCTCATCTACAGCTTTCGTCAGACTCAGAGCCGTGTGTCTCCAGCGTTCAGTCGCTGAGTGTCTGGATCGGGTAAGTGCAGCAGGTAAGAGGCAGCGGCTAGAGGAGGAAGAAGTCTAGGCTTCAGGTTCTGACCGGTTGCCCCCAGACTTCGGTCTGGGTGGGAGTCGGGATCCTCGTCTTGCGGTTGACCTCCCACCCAGGTCTCCTCTTTGTGCTCCCTCAACGTCAGGACTCGGTCCGTGACTGTCGACGACTGCGCCAGCTGTTTTATTGTGAAAGGACGCTAGCCAGCGAAGAATCCGTCGCTGCTCAGGCTGTAGGGTGAGACTGTAAATAACCTGCTTTGTGTTCAGCGAGGTGGTCACGCGTCATCGGAGCACTGGTGGCTCTGGTTCCTGCCAGTGAGTAGCATCACATTCCTCTTAGCTCCTGATTAACTTTCTGACAGTGTTCCTGCTTTATTATGGGTCAAATACAAGGTGTTGGCCGTTTGACGAGCTTCAGCCCTTTGACAGTGTCCTGGCACATCCACAAGCTTCACGTTCTTCCTTGAAGAGATGCGACCTGTTGTTTTTCTGTAGCTAGTTTGTTCTAGGACTGCTGAACCAAAATCCTTTAAAAGAACGCAGAGCAACCGAGAGCAACTTCTGTCAATGACTGTACATCTGTAAGTTCCCCAGTAAACCTGGGGATTCCTGAACACATTAACAAACGTGAGTCGGTCCAACAGTTTGCTGAGGGAGACTTTGTCATATCGCTGCTTTTTTTTGGATATAATTTCCAATAATAGAAACAAATCCAGAAACACAGACGTGTGTTGATGTTGAACCACAGGCCACAAGCAGACTTGCATCCGGTAAAAGGATTGTTCCTCTAACTTAGAAGCAGAGCCAGTAGCAGCGCATGGGTAGGATGTTCAAGCAGACGCTGGTTCTGCATCGACTCCTTAGTTTGGCCGATGTCTGTGGTTGCTAGTATTTTATTCAGGGCCTGTGTAGTGACTCTGTTTGCATCAGTTCAGAAATAACTACCATTCAGTGTTTTCCCTCGTTTTCTAACACTCAGCTTCAGGTTTCTATCGTTGACTGACTGGACACAACCGTAGATTTTTCAGTGCCGCATAGTTTCCAGGTGTGTTTCAGTTGATTCAGGCAACTCTTCACTTTGTTTTGATGCTTTGACCTGAAGCTTCAGCTTTTCTTCATTCGCGCTGTTGTGTATGTTTCTGCAGCGTTGAAATGACTTCGCGTTAGTGAGATTTGTGACTAAACCAAGAGGCGTCTGACTTTAAGCTCAGCAGAGACGAGTAGAGTCCAACATAAAGCAGCTGCTTAGTGTTTCACCTGGAACAAGAGAAAGAAGACACGGAAACAAACCAGCCACGCTCCCGACGTTTATTAACTCTTTACACTATGAACACGGCTGTAAAACGTCAACGTAAGCTGTATTTGTCAATGCTGCTTTATGTGTGTGACACACGGAGAATTGACATTTGTGTCTCTCAAACCCGTTACATACATTGTGCGTTTATACTACGGAACTATACACAAAATATACAAGGACTATGTTACTAAGTGTGGAAATGTTCAGGGGTATGAAAAATAACGTTTACGGAACGTACAGAAGCTTTATGCTGGCGTAAAGTGAATCAGTGCAGGGGATGAGGTGACTGGCGTAGATGTGTGCGTGAGTGGAGATGGGAGTTGTCAGTGTGTTAGTCAGTGAGAGGCGGGACCTTGTGTTGACAGGGCAGAGCAGGAAGGGAATTCAGCCTCCTCACAGCCTGCTGGAGGAAACTGTCCCTGAGTCAGGCGTGAGCCATAGAGCTTTTGGAGGGAGGGGAGAGGGAGTGAAGTGTCTTCCTGCAGGTGGCGCTGCAGGCTCCGTAGCACACAGTGATGCTGCTGGTCGGGATGCTCTCCACAGCACCTCTGTAGAAGGGCAGCATGATGGAGGGGGGGCTCTGCGGAGGAAGTAGAGACTCTGTTTCCCTTCCTGGCCAGTGATGCAGGGTTGTTGCTCCAGAAGAGGTCCACACCCAGGAACTTGGTGCTGCTCACCTGCTCCACTGCAGAACCGTTGATGGTCGTGGGGGAGCTTTCTCCTGTAGTCCACCACAGTCTGCTCTGTGTCCTGTGGTTAACCCCAACCATTTCTCCTTGTGTTTACAGGATGTGTGATGGAGTCCAGTTTGGAGCAGGAATCAGATTCCTGTGAAACCATATTTCTTGGCTCTGAAGCTTCCTTGTATTTTAGTCTTGTGTTGAAACCATTTGCACTGAGATCAGTAAAAGTCTTTGCTCTCATTTGTTTTCTCATTTTTCCCGTTTGTCGCCAACATGTCATTACACCAGTCTCGTCACGTTAAGATGGAGTCGGGGCACAAATGGTTATTAGCCATCGTCGGCCACTGTAACCACGCGACCCTTAGATTCGTTTCTTTAGGCTCATCCGTCCAAGTTAATACAAACACAGTGAGAGATCATCCCAGGGTTAGCGTCCGTGTGCTGTGAGGAGACGTCTCTGACTCAACCAGGAGGCGTCTGACTCGAAGCTCTGCGGACGAGCAGAGTCCAACATAGAGCAGCTCTGCTAGAAGCTCTGCTCAGTTTCACCTGGAGCCTGAGCTGAAGCTGCAGCACAAGAAAGAAGCCACGGAAACAAGCCAGTCATGCTCTGAACTTTATTAAAACTATGTACAGGAGGGGGGTGTAAGGAGGTAGGGAGCTCGATGTGGGGGGGAGGCCTTGTATTGAGGGGAGAGAGAAGGGAGGGAGCTTGACTTCGGGTGTGGGGGGGTTATTTACAAATATTTACAATGAGGGAGGAGGAGGGGGGTTGCTCCACCTCCTTCTCTCTCTCAATGTGAGGGAGGGAGAGAGGGAGGCGGAGAGCTCGATGTGAGGGAGGGGGAGGAGAACAGGGTTGCTCCTGCTCCACCTCCCTCTCTCTCTCAATGTGAGGGAGGGAGAGAGGGAGGCGGAGAGCTCGATGTGAGGGAGGGGGAGGAGAACAGGGTTGCTCCTCCTCCACCTCCCTCTCTCTCTCAATGTGAGGGAGGGAGAGAGGGAGGCGGAGAGCTCGATGTGAGGGAGGGGGAGAGAGAGGAGGAGAACAGGGTTGCTCCTGCTCCACCTCCCTCTCTCTCTCAATGTGAGGGAGGGAGAGAGGGAGGCAGAGAGCTCGATGTAAGGGAGGGGGAGGAGAACAGGGTTGCTCCTGCTCCACCTCCCTCTCTCTCTCTCAATGTGAGGGAGGGAGAGAGGGAGGCGGAGAGCGCGATGTGAGGGAGGGAGAGAGAGGAGGAGAAGGTTGCTCCTCCTCCACCTCCCTCTCTCTCAATGTGAGGGAGGGAGAGAGGGAGGCGGAGAGCTCGATGTGAGGGAGGGGGAGAGAGAGGAGGAGAACAGGGTTGCTCCTGCTCCACCTCCCTCTCTCTCTCAATGTGAGGGAGGGAGAGAGGGAGGCGGAGAGCTCGATGTGAGGGAGGGGGAGAGAGAGGAGGAGAACAGGGTTGCTCCTGCTCCACCTCCCTCTCTCTCTCAATGTGAGGGAGGGAGAGAGGGAGGCGGAGAGCTCGATGTGAGGGAGGGGGAGAGAGAGGAGGAGAACAGGGTTGCTCCTGCTCCACCTCCCTCTCTCTCTCAATGTGAGGGAGGGAGAGAGGGAGGTGGAGAGCTTAATGTGAGGGAGGTAGAGAGAGAGGAGGAGAAGGTCGCTCCTCCTCCACCTCCCTCTCTCTCTCATTGTGAGGGAGGGAGAGAGGGAGGCGAGGAGCTCAGTGTGAGGGAGGAGGAGAGGAGGAGGAGGAGGAGGAGCGCACGCCCCCACCTCGCCCCCCACCCCTGACCTCTGCGGAGCCGTTGGCCCCCTCAGGGAGGCGGAGGCCCACCTGGACGTCGCTTGTGTTGTTCGAGTTTTCCAATTGGTCACCGTGGCCCTGACCCCAGTCCCACTCGCTGGCCACCCCCAGATCACCAGGGGGTTCGCAGGGCCTTCCCGCGGGTCTTTCCTGGAATCCCTGACCTGGAAGGGATCCAGGAGGCATCCAGACCTGATGCCGAGCCGTCAGCAAACCCCAACCCTAGCCTAACCCCAACGCTCCCCTCCACGTGGAGGAGCGGCGGCCTGTTCTTTTGGTCGTGAATCAAAGGTCACGACCTTAGAGAGAAGGAACGTAGCTCGACGGGTGAACCGAGAGCTTTGCCCTTTGGCTCGGCTCCTCCTTCACCGTCCGTCGGTCTAGCGCTCGTTCTCTCGCTGGTGAACGAGACCAAAAGATGCTTCGCTCCTCCACTCGGAGCAGGAACCGTCCTCTAACAACAACTAGCCGCCGTTTCCGGTCGGAACGATGGCCTCAGACCCGGAGGAGCGATTCTCACACCAGCGGCAAACCCAGCAGAGAGCGAATCGTTCCTCCTGAATCTGAGGTTGGACTATTGGCCGAACTCTCCTCCGCCTCAACCCTGACGCAGACTCTCCCAGAAACGAGGGACTCGGAGGTGAAGCACTGAAAGAGATGCTACTGCTGTGCAATGCACTTGATGTGTGTTTCTACATTAGTGTGAGTGAAATGTTCTTACTGTGCTGTTCCTGGATGAAATGACTCTGAATACAAACAGGAACTAAGTCAGTTCATTACAACTGGTATTTGTGCAGCGAGCTGAGGGGCAGCGTTTGCTAAGCACTGTGGGTAATAATCATAGACGGCAAACACTGTGTTTTGAATTATGGAGATGCACACAGTGATTGGAGTAAAGACACTATGTCTTAACCATAGTGAGAAATTGAAAACGACTTGCTCCCAACTAAGCTTTACACTTTGGAGCAACGGCAAATGTTTTTGTCAAATGAAATCATGGCTTGTCATAAAGTGAAGTTATTGTTTGACTCGTGTGGATGAGTCAGTCAAACTGCTGATCAGTATTTAACCAAACAATGTAATTCAGTGACTCCACCCGTGAGCGTCTCCGTCCCGGCGTCTGTTTTGTCGAGGCCGACCAACAGTCCTCCTCCATGGCCTCTCCCGGAGGCAGCTCCCAGCGACCACCGGGTGGCGCTAACATGACGGCCCAGACCCCCTTTTCACTGTGGTGCCCATACGAGCGTGGCTGCGCCCAGCGACGCAACCCAAAGGCCGAACCCTGACCTCCGTCTGAGGTTTTCAGGTGCCTCGTGGTGACGTTTGATGTTGAGTCCGGTGTGAACAGGTGTTCTGTAGCCCAGGCAGAGTGTAAGGACTGCACTGCAGGTGGCAGGCCCACGAACCAGCGAAGCAAAATCCTTCATCCAACTCAGTTCATTACCTCATTAACCAATGGAGCCCATTCACAGCTACCAGGTCACGATTCTGCTTTTAATCATACTTCCAGATATTTACATCTGAGTCTGATGCAGAACTTAGCAGAGAGCACGTTCTGTCAGAACCCACCCGTGTTTTGTGTGAGTAAATGTGCTGCAACATGTGACTGACAGGTTTGTTAGACCTTCAAACAATTAACACATAAAGGGAGCAACTGCTAGAGGTTACGGTCAAACCTGGAAAAGCATCACAAGCAAACACAGCTAACGTTTGGTGAAGCCACAGGCTGAATGCAGTTACTGTATTAGTGCACGTGTTCATATTCTGTTCACTTCAGTCTAGTGGGTGTATTACTGCTATACTGTAGTTGAAGCGTGTGGGTTCAGACAAAGGTGCCGTCTTCTACGTTGTGTATCAGATCCAGGTGTGAATGACGGAAAATAAAAGTTAATTTGGAAATTGCAAGGTAAATAAATAAATACGTAGGTATAGTGAAATGTAGATATGAATTTGGAATTTAGTCTTTGACGTCTCTGTTTGGTAACCAACAAACACAACCTACCAATAAAAACAACCCACTAACACAAACAAGCTACTAATATAAACACCCACTAATATAAACATAACCTACTAATATAAACAACACACTAACACAAACAAGCTACTAACATAAACAACCCACTAATATAAACAAGCCACTAAAACAAACAAGCTACTAATATAAACAACCCACTAATATAAACAAGCTACTAATATAAACAACCCACTAATATAAACAACCACAAATATAAACAAGCTACTAAAATAAACATAACCTACTAACATAAACATAATGAATCCTAACAATATAACACAGCCTAACACTACTAAGCTATGATACAATCATGGAGACTGACATTTAGCATCTCTCCATATTTCGGTACAAACTTCGTACATGTGACCTAACGTGGCTTGAGAAACCTTCACCTACAGCCTCTCCACTAACAACCAGACTCTTCTGGACCAAACAGACCTACCAAACAGAGAGGTCCACCCACCCCTGGCCTCCACTCGTGTAGGCTACAGTCAGTACAACTCACCCCAGGAACCTCGACACCTTTACGTTCACGCCGTGACTCCCGTGACTCGAACAACACAGGTAACGTCCCGATGAGCCGCCGCCTCCCTGAAGGGGTGGACGGATCAGCAGAGGTCACTCACCTGGAGAGTGAAGTGGGTGCTGAGGCGGGGGCTGTAAGCGTGGAGGGAGGAAGGGGGCACTCATCTTCAGCCGCTCACCCGCTTTAAGGGTGGCGGCTGCTGGAGCCTGTCCCAGCTGTCACTGGTTCCTGCTGGACGCTGTGCTGTGGCTTGAATAAAGCACCTTTCTAACTTTCTATGTGGGCGAGCGGCAGGGTTTAGCCTGGACAGGTCGCCAGTCCATCACAGAACCACTTACAGGCAGAGAGGAACAAACAGTCACAGTTTAGAGTCTCCAGTTAAATGACTGCATGTCTTTGGACTGTGGGAGGAAACCGACACGAGGAGAACATGCAAACTCCTCACAGAAAAGCACCTGGGCCACCCGGGAATCGAACCCGGCTCCTTGTTGCTGTCTGGACTGGACACATCACAGCTTAACTTGAGTTCAATAAATTCATTTAGGAGCAGCCTTATACCAGTTAAAGGTTTCTTCTATAAATGCACAAGGCGACCACCTGATGACACCAAACTACCAAACACAGCAGCACAGTCACTCTGATGGAGGAGGCTGGGGGAGCAGGCTGGGCTGGGGGGCACGTGCCTGGTGTGACACAACCGCCTCACAGGTTATCGTGACTGTGCCTCCGGGTTAAACAATGTTACCCGTCATGGGCGAACCAGCCTTCCAAACCTGGAGGTCACTGAGTGGACTCATGCAGCACTTTGAGATACATTCATACACTGGGAACAACTGTCAGCCTTCAGTCCAGAGGAGCCGGGAATCGAACCGCCGACCCTACGATTGGTGGCCGACTCCTGTCTCCTGAGGCTCGTTAGTCCTGACTTGTCATGTTTTGGGAGCATGCACCCTAGAAAACAGCCTCCCAGGTTATCGTGACTGTGCCTCCCGGTTTACGAATGTTACCCGTCATGGGCGAACCAGCCTTCCAAACCTGGAGGTCACTGAGTGGACTCATAGTCAGTCCAGCGTCTGAACGACACATCAACCATCAATCAAATCCAGAGGAGCCGGGAGTCGAACCGCCGACCCTACGATTGGTGGACGACTCCTGTCTCCTGAGGCTCGTAAGTGACTTCAAACAATCGTGACTGTGCCTTAGGTCGTCCCGGGGTTTGAGGTGGGATCTTACCGTCACGGGCGAACCAGCCTTCCATGTTAACGCACCACTAGCAGCTAAGAGGCTGTTGTTGGATTCTCGCACCCGCTACTCTGCCCGTTCCTTTGAACGCCACTTGGCACAGAGGCGATGGCGGCCCTACCCACCACCGTCTCCGTGTCGTCGTGTTTTGGGGGCATGTGCCTGGCGCGTCAGAGAAAACAGCCTCCCAGGTTATCGTGACTGTGCCTGCCTTAGGTCGTCCCGGGGTTTGAGGTGGGATCTTACCCGTCGTGGGCGAAGCAGCCTTCCAAACCCGGCCGGTAGCGGTGGTCACTCAGTCGACTTACGGACGCGATACTTTTCTATTTTACATTTTTAAATGGTACATGAGCCCCTTTAGTCTTTTGTTCTCGCTGCACTGCTGTAACGTGGACATTTCCATCAAGTCCGGAGGAGCCGGGAGCTGACCGCCGACCCTACGATTGGTGGCCGACTCCTGTCTCCTGAGGCTCGTCAGTCCCAGGCTCGTCGTGGCTGCTGACGGCAGCTTCGCGTCCAACGCTCAGTGTGCGCTCATACAGCGCAGCTGTAGCTGGTTGGTACCAACACACACACACACACGCTCCTCCCACACAGACACACACCCGCCGACCTCCTTGACCTTAACGCCACACACACCACGGTCGCGGCGTCACCGCTGGTCACGTTGTCGTCAGGTGGCTGCCACAGACATTTACAGTACAAACCATTAGTGTCTTACTTTGACATTGAGTGGCCCAGGCTGTCAGGCTACTCCTGTGCTCCTCCTACTCCCCCTCTGGTTATTCTTTCCACTCTTTTTGTGCCTCCTCCTCCCTTTTCTTTCTTTCTCCTCCTCCTCTCTCACCTTTTCTTTTTCTTCTCCTCCTCCCTCTCTTTCTCCTCCTCCTCTCTCACCCTTTCTCTCTCTCTTCTTCTCTTTCTCCTCCTCCTCTCTCGCCCTTTCTCTCTTTCTCCTCCTCCTCTCTCACCCTTTCTCTCTTTCTCCTCCTCCTCTCTCACCCTTTCTCTCGTTCTCCTCCTCCTCTCTCACCCTTTCTCTCTTTCTCCTCCTCCTCTCTCACCCTTTCTCTCTTTCTTCTCCTCCCTCTCTTTCTCCTCCTACCTTTTAAATTCTTAGCCCCAACCACCCCACAAATACTTTGCCCCCAAAAATCCTTTGCCTTCTAACTGGTTTGGATATTTTTCTTTTTTTCAGTTCCCATTCCCAGTCATAGTTTTTATATTTTTTTTCCTCCCATTTTTTATACTTTATTCTCCCTTCTTCAATTATTTGTTGAACTTGTTTTTTAAGTTTCTCCTCCTCTTTCTCCCTTTTTCTTTCTTCTTTCTCCTTCTTTATTTTTTCCTTTTCTTCCCTTTTTTCCCTTTTTCTTTTCTCTTTCTCCTCCTCTTTCTCTCTTTTTCTTTGTTCTTTCTCCTCCTTTTTCTCTCTTTTTCTTTTTTCTTTCTCCTCTTTTTCCTCTCTTTTTCTTTGCTTTTTCTCCCTCTTTACTGTACCTTTTACCACCTCCGGCTCATTTACCTCCGCCTTGTCCTCGTCCTCTTCCTCTTCAACTATAACCTCCATCTTTTCTATCTTCCTTTCTTCTCGTTGTCTCATCTGTAATGACACAATACTAAAGTTTATTTTGGAATCAAATGTCAGTGACACCATGAAAACATTGTGTTTTCAATTTCAAATCCAATAATCAGGATGAACAAGCAGAGCTTCACATTGGGTCCGTGTTTAATGGCAGAAACACACGGATGCAGTCTTTTCTAGGTGGACGCAGGCTGACGTGTCACAGAAGGTTTCGCGCAGCAGCTGCTTTGCAAACCTCGGTGAGAACGTTTCTCCTCGGTGTCGCGCGTTGTTTGACCTGTGACCTCGTGTTCAATACGTCAGGCTGGGGAACATGAGCACCTTCCACTCAGCCTCTGTAGTCAGTGTTAGTGGAACATGCTGCTGTTCTCTGAGATGTTGGCCATCGTGTGTTTTAAGGGGTCGTTGTGCTGTAACGCGACGTTGACTCTGGGGACTTTAATGAATCGAAGCCTGCTTTTCCCCTTTTGACGGCCTTGCTCCCACCTGCTCCTAACGTTGTGCTGTCGTGTGTTTCCTCTGGCGCAGGTGGACGTCACGTTCGCTCCCCAAACTCCAGTTCGTACCATTAACTTACAGTAACTAAACCCAATTAATTCAGCTCTGGCTGCGTCACAGGAACAGCAGCGTGTGACAGGGAATCTAACGTGTGACGCCTGTGAAGCGGCTGCAGCCATTTACGTGTTTACTTTCTAGGAGTATCACACAGCGTAATGATAAGGAACCGTAACGTTATTCACGTACCAACACAGTCCCACAATAACAGATCATCGTTCAAGCTCATTATACTTGTGCAGACCAGAGACCAGGGGACGAGGCCTGAACCTAACAAAGCGTCGCCATAGCAACGCTTCCTGTCTGCGGAGAGTGTCGTGGACTTCACTGCGTGACTTGGTCTGGACGTGTTCGTTCTGCCGGAGAAGCGGAGGCCGTGGTCGATTCCTGTAGGAATCTAAATAGTTAAGTAGTAGTTAAAATAGTAGTTGAAAGCTTAGATAGTAGGATGCATGCAGAAAACAGAACAAGCCGAATGTATTAAAGTATAGTTTGAAACACACACATCAGATTTAGAGAATAGTAGAGACACCAGATGCACCCAGACACGGCAGAAAATAAGATAAGTAGGGAGTGAAACATGTGAATGTCTGCAGAAGGAATGTGCTTGGATCCATAGGTTATGGGACCACAAAGCAACGGAGAAGATAAGACACCAATAAACCAGCCATGGAGACGAAAACCAGACCACGGAATCAGGATCCTGTTACACCACAGAAAGACGCTCTGTCCAGCATAAAAGTGTGGGTCGAGGGACAGACAGTGTCAGTCAGACTTCGTGCCCTGACTATATGCTGTATAGTATAGGGACAGACTGACCCAGGCCTGTACATTATTATTCTTCAAGTTTGAAATAAAAGTAAGACTGATTTTTATCAGACGTTTCTCCTCATCATTCAACGAACGCGCAGAGCTGGGATTGGGAGAGCAGCTCAACAATTTGGTGACCCCGACGTGATGGTGAAGGAGAGACAGATTTGGAACGAGAACTGAGGACCTGTTTGTGACACAGTAGCCTGGCCAGGATTAAAACAAGGTAAGCAGAAAACCTGTTAAGTTTCAAATTTCTGCATATTGGAAACTCTAAAATAACTGTGTCATGGATAGGAATCCAGTTCTGTAAATTAAAATTTGAAGAATAATAATTAATTAAAAAAGAAAAAGGATAAGAGATAAGTTAAAAGTAAAAGAGTAAAAAAGATAAGAGAAGTGAAATCACGGGTGTGGTGCCTATAATGTCCTGACAAGGACATTAAAATACTGAGTTGTGAACCTCTGTTGTGGTAGTGATACAACTAAAATTACGGCCACTAGTTGGAAAACTGCAGACACAAATTAAAAACAAAAAGACAAAAAAAAGGGTGAAGTGTCTGAAAGATTCCGGTTTGGTGGAACCTAGGGATTTGGTGCTCCCTTAAAAGACTGAGTTGTGAACCTCTGTTGTGATACAACTAAAATTACGGCCACTAGTTGGAAAACTGCAGACACAAATTAAAAATTAAAAGACAAAAAAAAAAGGGTGAAGTGTCTGAAAGATTCCGGTTTGGTAGAACCTAGGGATTTGGTGCTCCCTTAAAAGACTGAGTTGTGAACCTCTGTTGTGATACAACTAAAATTACGGCCACTAGTTGGAAAACTGCAGACACAAATTAAAAATTAAAAGACAAAAAAAAAAAGGGTGAAGTGTCTGAAAGATTCCGGTTTGGTAGAACCTAGGGATTTGGTGCTCCCTTAAAAGACTGAGTTGTGAACCTCTGTTGTGATACAACTAAAATTACGGCCACCAGTTGGAAAGCTACAGACACAAATTAATAACAAAAAGAAAAAAAAAAGGGGCAGTGTCTGAAAGATTCCGGGTGTAGGACCCCTAGGGATTTGGTGCTCCCTTAAAATATTGCAAGTTAGTGGAATAGTTGTTGATGTGTTGAAGAGTTGAAAAGTCACCGGTGAGAGAGTGGAAATCTAACGGTGATAACAAAGTGTTTTGTTTGCTTGTTTGTTTGTTTGTTTGTTTTTTCTTTCTCACTCCTGTGAGTGAGAGAAGTGAAATCTCAGGAGGAGAAAAATGGAGAGTGAATTTGATCTAGAGGGTGTTGATGAAGGCGGCTGCAGGCCACTGACAATGTTGAATCAGTGGAAAAAAGCTCGTGAACAGTTGATAAGTGGTTTTGAAAAGAAAGATCGAGATCGACAAAGAAAAATTTATGATGGTAAATATGAAGAATTAAAAAAGAAGGGAGTTTGGAAAGATGAGGACAGAGGAGATCTAGCAGAAGTTTTAGCCAGGGAGGATGTGGCTGCATTACAGGCAACAAAAGAACAAAGAAGAAGTAAAAGGTTTAATCGTGAAGAGAAAGTGGAAAACAGAATTAGAACAAAAAGAGGAAAATAGGCGTATAGTGCACAATATGGCATTGGCAGCATGGGGAACTAAAATTATTGCAAAAATAGGGAAAGACAAACAACAGGAACTCACTGATAGTTCAGTGAAAAAACAGGAGACAGAGTTAACACCACACACCACAGTAGGGCAGACACGACCACCGACATATGTAAACATCTATCCTGATTTAAAGCACACATCTGCACTTACTACGCTGCCCCCACCGTATAAACAGATGCCTCTGTGGAATGTGAAGGGAGGTCAGTTAGATGTAGAGGAGCAGCAGGACAGTGGAGGAGCCAGTGGAGTAGATTGGAGCAGAGATAACGAAACTAGGGAAACGATGCGTGTGCTTGCTGCAGCTCAGCAGCAAGATCAGGAATTAATCAAGAGAAAAGAGATGAGGAAGGAGGAACAGGCAATAGGATGGAAGTCAGGGATAGAGTTAGAAGGAGAAAGTAGAAGCATGCAAAGTGACGAAGAAGGAGAGGAAGCTTTTAGAAACAGGAGAAGAAGGGAAAGTAGGAGACAAGAGGAGAGTGAAAGGAGGAGTCAAGCAGGGATTGACGTCACCATTAAGGGAAAACTGACAACACACACCGATGAGCCACCCGTGTCCCATAGATATGACCTTAGACCTAGACGTAATTCAGCACCAGGTGGTGAGTACATACATCACCAATACCCCTTGCTTTCAAAAGGGGGCAGAATCCAATATAAACCATGGCAGTTTGGGGACATGACAGCAATTTTAGAGAAACTTCCACATCCCACAGAGGGTGGGGGAAGGTGGTTGAGCAAGTTGGAGCAGTTGACCATGGGCCAGAGACTGGGAGTAGGTGATTGGAGGGCCCTGATGGGGCAGATTATGTCCACCTGGGAAGTAGAACAAATAGAGGCAAGAGCAGGACTGTTGATGGTAGATGATAGTGAGCCATTTGACCAGTGGGCCACAAATGTGGGTAGAGCTATGAGAGAACGTTTCCCGGCCCCTAGAGGCCAGACACATCAGATCACGTGTACAACTAAGAAGGGGGAGAAACCGGCCACTTTTTTACATAGGTGTAAAACAGAATGGGTTGATGCTACGGGGGTGCACCCACACTCCACTCAAATGCAAGAGGAGTTGTTCAGGCGAGCAGTGTTAAAGGGAGTGTCAAAAGAAGTAAGACAAAGCATGGAAGATAATCCAGATGCACCGGGAGGTTCCACTGAGACGTGGGAACGCCACCTGTTGCACCATTTACATAAGGCACAGCAGAAAGAGGAAGAGGAAGGTTCAGAAATGGAGGAATTGAAAAAACAGCTGCTTAGGTTACAGTTACAGAAGGTAAGACAAGAGACTAATGATGTTAAGAAGAAAGATAAGGTAGAAAAACAGATGTTGCAACAGGCTACACAGGTTCCTGATAACCCAGATTTATTGCCCTCTCCATTCTGGGTTCCAGGCCACCCTCAGTATGGACACGGGCCATCCAATACACAAGGCTCATATTACCCACAGCAGTACGGTAGGGGTCAACCCAGGGGGGGCCGTGGCTATCTGGGACGGGGATCCGGGAGGGGAAGGGGCATGTCGGGGGAGTGGATATGCTACTGCTGCGGTCAGCCGGGGCATTTCGCCAGAGAATGTCCCATGACTCATGCAAACATGGGACCTGGTCCGAGGGGACGAGGACAGCGTGGAAGAGGTCTACCAAATAGAGGATCACATGTTGCACCTCACGCCAGTCTTGCACCAGGGGGTCAGTTTCCTGTGTGGGAACCAGAGGATTTCCCCCAACAATGAAGAAGCCCACAGAGAAGCCTAGACGACGGGAGGGCAGACCCGTTGTTATCCTTGACAATAAAACAGACAAGACTGCCCTTTCTGGTGGACACAGGCGCGACTTTCTCCACTCTGAATGTGAGAGTGGAAAAGAAGGACCTATCATCTAAGACTGTTGAACTAGTTGGTTTCTCTGGGGAACCTGTCAAACTGCCATTAACCCAACCTCTGCCGGTCCGAGTGGCCGCCAATCCATACGGCATCGTTTTGTTGTTTCAAATGGCACCCCAGTCAATTTGATGGGGAGAGACTTGTTGGTTCGACTGGGCGTTTCAATTCTTTGTTCACCTGACGGTGTGATTGTATCGTTTCCCAACGGTGAATCCACTAATTGCTCCAAGAAAAGTTTGTCAGTGGCTGGTCAGTGGCTGATGCAGGAAGCCTCGACGAATGTGGGCGCTGACGTATACTGGGGCCGATTGGAACCGGAGGGCCCGGCAGGGGGCGGTCTTCTCTCCTTATACATGGCCTGGAAACCCTGGATCTCCCAACTGAGCCCATATGTCTCCCCGACCGACCCTTACCATGTTACACTATTTTATGACAGGGAACAGACAGATTGGTATCAAGATATGTTTCAGGACAAACTGCAAGGACATACATGGAAAATTTCCACTAATGCTATTTTGATTGGTCCAGAAGGAGTAGTGGGCAGTGTCCAGTTGACAGCAGATCAGGCTGCCTGGTATGAGATGGGTGCGGAGGCGGTGCCTCATGTCTCGTTGGCAATAAATCCTGGACACCAAGCTAAAGATCTAGGCCCGATGGCCAAACGATTGGCTGAAAGTACTGATTGGGTAACAACGCAACTTCCTAATGTCCAATACTCACCTGAACACTCATCTTATAAAATCACACAAACTACATCTGATGTGGTTGTACTTGAACATCAGTTACTAACTCGGCACCATGGCCGTGAAAAATCTGATCACGAGTTGGCTGCAGATATGTTAGACGCTCTGCCTGCACGTTGTGGTCACAGGGCCCCACAGATGTTGGTTTTTGCAGTTCCCTAACTCCGGTCACATTCACCCTGCAGCCCACTCCGCCATTATGGCAACCACAGTATCGACAGAAAGCCGAAGCAGAGGCAGGGATAGCAGACACTATTTATGGGTTATTACAGAGTGGTGTATTAGAACCCTCGACTTCAGCATGGAATACTCCTATATTACCTGTAGAAAAACCAGGCACGGGCAAGTATCGGATGGCACACGACTTAAGGCGCATCAATTCTATTGTAACCACACCCACATTACCAGTACCTAACCCCTACACTGCTTTGTCGTCACTGACTCCGCAACACACGTGGTTTACATGTATTGATCTGGCAAACGCATTCTTCTGCCTACCATTGGCTGAAGAGCTGAGAGATGTTTTTTCATTTACTTTTCAGGGGACAGAGCTACGCTATACGCGGGTCCCACAGGGATTTGTATTGTCTCCAGGTTTGTTTAATCATGCTCTGCGTAAATTGTTACAGTCCTGCTCTCTACCTGAAGGCGTGGTTTTGATACAATATGTGGACGACTTGCTATTGGCAGCGGACTCCCCACAGTCCTGTTTGGAAGGCACGAGAAGGGTGTTGCTACATCTGCATTCTGTGGGCTTTAAGGTTAGTCGCTCCAAACTACAGGCAGTACGTAGGGAAGTTACATTCCTCGGTAGAGTGGTATCAGCATCTGGAGCCAGCATGTCTCCAGCCCATCGGTCCTCCATCTTGGCGCATCCTCAACCACTGACAGTGAAAGATATGTTGTCATTCCTCGGACTAGCAGGCTACAGTCGACAGTTTGTTCCCTCCTATTGTGACTATACTGCTCTGTTACGGTCACTGGTCCAACAGGCGGGCCCTCGGAACTTGACAGCTTGTTTGTCATGGACAACGGAGGCGGAAAAGGCGTTTATCTCTTTAAAACAGGCTTTGGCAGGTGCGGCGGAGTTAGCTACTCCGGACTACACCAAACCATTCTTTCTGGATGTTTCTGAAGACGCACAGGCCGCACACGGCGTGCTCTTTCAGAAACAAAGGGGGAATAGGAAAGTATTGATGTATAGCAGTGTGCTATTGGATAACATGGAAAAAAGACAACCAGTGTGCACACGACATGCAGCTGGTGTAGCAAAACTCATTTTAAAAACAGCACATGTGGTAATGGGACATGACAACACATAGCGTGGTGGCATTTGTTAATTCAGCAGCGTTCACGATGACAGCAGTACGACAGAACAGACTTGCTAAAGTCTTGAGTGGAGAACACATCACATTCACACATGAAGGCATTAACATGGCAGAGCAGAGAAGTGGGGGAGGACCACATGTGTGTGAGGAAAAGGCAATGGAAGACACAAAGATAAGGGCAGACTTAGCAACAGAACCACTGGAAGGACAGACAGAAGTGTTGTACACAGATGGCTGTTGCTACAGGCATCCACAGGAAGGATTAAAAGCAGCATATGCAGTTGTTAGAGAAGTAGGAGAACAACATGAAACCATCATTACTGGACAGATATTAGATCGACCATCAGCACAGTTAGCTGAACTCAGAGCAGTCATGGAAGCTCTAGCATGGGCAGAGGGAAAGAGAGTAACAATTTACACCGACTCTGCATATGTGGTGGGAGCAGTTCAGACAGAACTCAGACAGTGGCAGAGAGCAGGATTCAAGACAACAACCGGACAGACGATCAAACACGAAAGTGAGATGAGAGAATTAGTCGAGTTAATACAGAAACCACAGGCAGTAGCTCTAGTGAAATGTAAGGGACACGACAAGGCTCAAACTAAAACCGCGGTAGGAAATCAAAAAGCAGATGAAGCAGCAAAACAGGCAGCAGGATACCAGACTCAGATGATATTAATGTCAGCACAAAAGGGGGTGGAGGACATCCTCCCACCAATGACGGTGGAACTAATCAGAGAAGAACAAGAAAAGTGTTCTCCACAGGAGAAAACTGTTTGGATACAGAGAGGAGCCATTCAAACGGAAGGATTGTGGAGAGGTCCACAGGGAAGAGTAGTGTTGCCAGCAGGTTTGAGAGGAACTGTGTTTCAGGAGGCACATGGGCTTGCGCATGTAGGAGTCAGACAGATGGAGAAGAATTTAAAAGACTGGTGGCATCCTTTTCTCCCAGACATGGTCAAACATCATGTGAAAACATGTCAAATATGCACAGGATACAATGTGAAAGCAGGAGTCCAGACAACTGAAGGACGATTTGCTCCAGTGGCAGGGCCAGGAGAGGAAATCATCATAGATTACACAGATATGGGTGAGACAGTGGAAGGAAAGAGGTATCTACTGGTGTGTGTGGATGCCTATTCAGGATGGCCAGAGGCGTGGCCAGCAAAACATGAAGACAGCACAACTGTTATCAAGTGTTTAATAAACCATTACATACCAAACCATGGGTTTCCTAGAAAAGTCCGATCGGACAACGGTACACATTTTAAGAATCAGGATTTACAGAAGGTCGAACAGATGTTGGGATTGAAACATTCGTTTGGAACAGTGTATCATCCCCAGTCACAGGGAAAAGTGGAGAGAATGAACCAAACGCTTAAGACAAAATTGGCAAAAATCTGTGCACAGACCAAATTGAACTGGGTTCAGGCATTACCAATCGCTCTGATGAGTGTCAGGACGTCAGTTAATAGGATAACACAGTTCACACCTCATGAACTGTTAACAGGAAGACCCTTCCCGGGACCGGGAGAGGGACTGCAGTTAACTGAAATGCCCCGTAGAGGGTACAAAGCGTGTCATGACCAACTAACGGCTCTCGTTGCAGAATTTTCCACGCAGGTTACGGGAGCCAAAGGATCTCCAGAGTCCAAGAAACCACATACGGCTGAGTGGGTCCTTTTGAAAGTGATAAGGAGGAAGTGGTCTGAGCCACGGTGGACAGGACCGTTCCAAGTGACGGAGCGAACATCCCATGCAGTGAGACTGAAGGGGAAAGGTGACATATGGTATCACTGGAGCATGTGTGCTCCAACAGATGAGCCAGCCAGAGACGTAAGAAGTACAGAGAGAGATCTCCGGGCTCTTGAAAGTTCCTCTGTAACCCCCTAAGAAAGTCGAAAGCTTTTTCACTAAAGGGTATTAGTGAAAGATATAGATACAAAAGAGAGAGAGAAAAAAAAAAAAAAAAACATGATGGCATGGACATGGCCATATAAGAAGTTAATTGTATGTGTGATTGCTGTGCTGGCTATAGGAACTGTTTTAGGAACCTTGAGATGGAAAGAGTGGAGGCGTCACCATCTCAAACTGGAGAGGAAGGGCAGAGCGGCGAGTCATAGGGACCAATGTCTCGTCAGGTATGGGGGAATTGAGTTGAACTACACGCGTGGCACTCTTACTAGATTCCAGTTTGATTTATGTTCCGTTATTAATTGTGGCCCAGACCGACAGAGTTGGAAAAATTGGAAAGGATACAGTGTGTATCTGTGTACAGAAGCTAATACAGATCGTTACTGTAGAGCACAGGATGCATATAGCGTTTCACCTTGTCCCTCATGGGGGGAGGTGATCAAAAATACAGGACAAAAGCCTACAACCGGAGGAGAAGGATGGTGGAGCAATGTGACATTCGGTGACAAGGCACGTATCGCATATAACAACCTTCCACTCACTCTGACCATACCAGGAAAGTGGGTGGGGCCCACTCGAACACCAGGAAGTAGTATCAGTACTAATGCAGATCGAAATGAAATGACATTTTATTGGATATTAGGGGTGGATCAACCAGGAAAAGATACATTGGGTATGATAAAAATTAATTTCCGGGAACCACAGAGTAGCACAAAGAAAGACCAGAAGGCTGTTACTTCTGCTCCAGGAAAAGCACAGGACGAGGTTAAGAAACATGTTTTAACATTGGACTATACAAAATTATCCACCACAGATATAATTCAACTAGCCACTGGTTATGGAGATAAGAATCTATGGCTAGATTGGTTAGTAGGCACAGCCAGAGAGCAAGGTATGACAAACTGCGTGGCATGTTCATCAGCCCGTCCTCTGTTATACACTGAACCCGCCCCTTTGTATCCCGACAGTGACTCTTGGGGATACGACTGTATGGTAAAATTAACCTCACAGGCCACTCCTCTTAATTGTACAACATTGGCAGCAATATTTCCTCCTATTCGCAATGACACTAAACCACCTGTCTTTGCCCCACGGTTCAATAATTACACCTGTTTCTCCAGTAACGACCCCACAGGTGTGGCAGTAGGTAGCCTGAGAGGGACCTGGTGTGCTAAAAATGCTACAAACACAGTAGGGACCTGGGCAAGGGCGGATTTGTTTTGGATGTGTGATGAAACACGGTTGAGGGTGAATTTACCCACAGCCTGGAAGGGAAGATGTGCTATGGTGCGACTGGCAATACCTTTAATGTTGATAGGTCATAAAGATGGAAAGACTCATCTCAAGGCAATAACCGACCGACATGATCGGCATGATACCACCCGAAAACGTAGAAGGCATGTTTTGCAGAAACGTAAAGCACAAGGATTTGATTTATCTACAGGGAGCCCGACGTATATAGACGCAATAGGTGTGCCACGTGGAGTGCCGGATGAATTTAAACTGGCAGATCAGATAGCTGGTGGATTTGAAAACATACCGGTTGTAGCCGCTCTCTTCCCAGTAACTCCTAACAAAAATATTGATAGAATTAATTATGTACATTACAATGTTCTGCGTCTAGCGAACTTGACCAGAGATGCAGTAGAAGGTCTGGCAGACCAAGTAGCTCCCACATCCCTGATGTCGGTGCAGAACCGTATGGCCTTGGATATGTTGCTGGCGGAAAAGGGGGGAGTGTGCTCTATGTTTGGTGAGCAATGCTGTACGTTCATTCCTAACAATACGGCTCCTGATGGCTCCGTCACCAAGGCATTAGAGGGACTACGGACACTATCTAAGGAAATGCATGAAAATTCAGGGATTAATAATCCTCTTGATCATTGGATGAACAGAATGTTTGGAAAATGGAAAACCATGATTTTGTCTATATTTCTCTCCTTAGTAGGAATGGTGACGGCTCTAATCTTGTGTGGATGCTGCTGTATTCCCTGCATCCGAGCTTTGTGTCAGCATTTAATAGTGACTGCAATAGAAGGCAGGGATGCTCCTGCTACACAGATGCCACTGCTTAGAGGAGGCGCACCAAACGACGAGGAGGACGAACAGGAGGATATAGCAGTCATGGCGGTGTTGTAAGTGGTCTCTCGGATGAGAGACCAAAAGGGGGAATTGTAGGAATCTAAATAGTTAAGTAGTAGTTAAAATAGTAGTTGAAAGCTTAGATAGTAGGATGCATGCAGAAAACAGAACAAGCCGAATGTATTAAAGTATAGTTTGAAACACACACATCAGATTTAGAGAATAGTAGAGACACCAGATGCACCCAGACACGGCAGAAAATAAGATAAGTAGGGAGTGAAACATGTGAATGTCTGCAGAAGGAATGTGCTTGGATCCATAGGTTATGGGACCACAAAGCAACGGAGAAGATAAGACACCAATAAACCAGCCATGGAGACGAACACCAGACCACGGAATCAGGATCCTGTTACACCACAGAAAGATGCTCTGTCCAGCATAAAGTGTGGGTCGAGGGACAGACAGTGTCAGTCAGACTTCGTGCCCTGACTATATGCTGTATAGTATAGGGACAGACTGACCCAGGCCTGTACATTATTATTCTTCAAGTTTGAAATAAAAGTAAGACTGATTTTTATCAGACGTTTCTCCTCATCATTCAACGAACGCGCAGAGCTGGGATTGGGAGAGCAGCTCAACATTCCCCAGAGGAGGAACCTCTCAGAGGGGAGAGTGGGACACAGGAGCAGGTGTCTTTGCAGCTGACCACGGTACCGAACCTTCACTTAGCATCGGCGTGCTAACGGCTAGCATCGCCGTGTAGGCGCTCACCTTTAGCTTAAGAACCGTTAGCATACAGCGATGCTAACCGTTAGCATACAGCGATGCTAACCGTTAGCATACAGCGATGCTAACCGTTAGCATACAGCGATGCTAACCGTTAGCATACAGCGATGCTAACCGTTAGCATACAGCGATGCTAACCGTTAGCTCCTACCAGAGCTTTACACAGCTGTCGACTCTCAGGCCTCCCTTAAAACCTGTCACCCGTCCAGAACCAAATGTGTCAATGTATTGAAGGTTAAATGTCCCTGCTGTGAAGCCGCGTGTTAACTTTAAACCTGTACAACCAGCGTCTATGGTCTATAGCTGACTCCAGTAAAAGCACAGTCACCGACTCAAACTACGCAGCTAAAGTCACTTAACATCTTCCTAAACACAATTAGGGTGAACTGAACACAAAATACAAGGAAATGCACGTTTTTAGCAGAGCTGTAAAAATTCCTACCTCTCTCTGCCGCTGTTTGTTGCCTAAAGGTTTTTAGAATGTTTGTGTCAACATACATGTTGCTATGGGGCCAGGATGTACATGTGAGGACTGATTGGCCAGAGTCTGCACGGGCTGAAAGGAGCACCATGAACCTGAGGTTTGCAGTTCAGAAGCTGTAACAACTCGTGTTGTTTGGTTCTCTCCGTGTGCTCCCGTCTCCCCTGACTGATCTGGAACCCGCTGTGCAGAACCAGGATGGAGAAGTGCCTCCTGACGCCAGTCCACCAGACTGCACGTCCTCCTTCGCGGACGGTTCTAAGGTCTGTGTGGCGTCTGCAGCCGTGTCCCAAGCTGCAGGTTCAGGATCACTGGCTGTGAGTAAACCTATGGGGCTGGTTCCTCCATCTGAGAAGCACAAGTTAATGCTTATTTGTGACTGGGAGGATGTGCTGCTCTTTGATGGTAGCGCTTGTACAGCGGCCTGTTCAAACACGTGGCCCAGAAACGAGCATGAAATGGCTTGTTTTAATGCTGTTCTGTCCTGTTACTCTCTTTAGGGTCAGTCATGTGGATACAGTTGTAATGTACTGTAAAACGGTCTTTGACTATTTTTTTCCCCAACGTTTCAATGGCCACTGGACAACAAATAATGTCTAGCCCATTATCAAAGAGTCTGCTTTTTCATTTCTGCTGCTGTGTTTGGTTTCATGCCGCCACAGGTAAGATAAGATAAGCTAACCCTTTATTGGTCCCACACTTGGGAAATCTAATTGTTACAGCAGCTGCCAGGGATGACAAAGGATCGGTGGAGCACTGGTGCAAAAATATAAAACGGAGAGAGTCTGTGTAGTGGGGCTGTTAGACTGATTGGTTGTAGGGTCTAACAGCCGTGGGAATGAAGGATCTGCGGCACCGCTCCTGCCTACACTGGAGATGCATCAGTCTAGTGCTGAAGGAGCTGCTCAGAGCCTCCACAGTTGATGCAGTGGGTGAGAAGCATTGTCCATGATGGATGTCAGCTCCTCTCATCCACCTCCTCCACAGAGTCCAGTGGACAGTCCAGGATAGAACTGGCAGGTAGAAACACCTGTAAATATTTAACCGGACTAAACTTCAGGTTCCAGTTGTATAGATTTAGCCTCTAGATGGAGACATTCAAGAAGAAGCAGCTGCTACCGAATGAGTGTAGCCTCTAAGGGTCACCAGAGTAATGAAGGAAATCTGAGATGATAATGAAATGAAACAGTGGAGCAGGCAAAGCTCCACTGGGTTGGTTACTAACGTCTGCTTTAATCTACCAACTACCAACAACTCAACATCTGACTTTTGAAGATGGGGGGGAAATTATTTTTTTTAGCTTTTAAAATTATATACAAGCATATTCATTTATCTAAAAAGCATGAAGTAGCTAAATATATCAGAAAAATCTCCCAGCAGCATATGGTTAGTCTGCTACTGTGCCTAGTGGTAGAGGCCCAACACAAGCTACGCACAAATATTTAAGTGCGGTTGAAGTACAAGGCTGGTGTTCAACCCATATAATGATACTCTATTATTTTGCATCATGTAACTTCAGCTTAATGTTGAAACTGTGAATACAAGAACATCAGCTTCACAGTGTGGGCGCTGTGGCGCCACTACCTCCAGAACACTGAAGGTGAGGAGGGGTGGGGGTGGTAGCTGGTGTTGGTGAACATTGCTGCCCATAGGTGTCCTCATCGGTGCTTAAGGGATGAGGCTGAGGCTGGTGAAGCCATGACTGGTGAAGTATTCAGTTGTCAAAGGTCCACATTATGCCAATCTGTGTTTTCCTGACATGACGACGATGATGAAACTGCAGCTAAATTCCAGGCTGAACATGTACAGTCATGGCCAAAAATACCGGCACCGTTGCAAGTGTGTCAGAAAATGTCAAGGGACGATGAACCATCTACCAGCTGTACATTAACAGACAGTGTGAAACATCCTCGTGTCTCATTTGTCCTCAGCCTTGAGGATTGAAGAGAGTTGTTACTGTCCAGCAGTTGGATTCTGTGTGGTTCACTGGGAGTCTGACGTCTCCGCGTGGGCATGAATATGAGGATGTGGCTTTTATCCAGAGAAGCGAATTATTAAGCAGCAGGAGTCATTTGCATATAATTATTTCCACAGCTTTCAACCTGAGAGGGATCGTTTTTGTTGGAATGGACTGTTCAGGTAAACCTTTGTTCATCCCTGGTCACAGGTTTTAATGCTGTAAATGCTGTGTTTTGGTTCTCTGGCTCAGCAACGGCAGAGAGCGAGTGAACGAGGCGAGGAGCCGTCCAGCATGTTCGCCGAGGACCAACTCGGAGACGCTGCGCTGCTCGTGTTGGCAAATAAACAGGTGAGGTCGCATTTGTTTCTTTGGCGCATACACGTGACGTTTAGCACCTTCACTGACGTGAGTTTTCGGAACCAGCTCGATACATTTCAGTTTCCCCTCCCAGCATCTGCCCAACGCTATGAATGCTGCAGAGGTCACAGACGAGCTGGGTTTGCGTGCCCTCCGCCAGCGCGGCTGGTACATCCAGGCCACCTGCGCCCGGCTGTCCGACCAGCTGAAGGACCAGAAACGATCCATTCCAGCGGTTCGTTTGTTCTGTTCGGACACGGCGGCGGCACCGGATCCAGGCCCCTTCGCTGCCGTCTTACCCGGGTTTCAACCCCAGCTCTTTCTTCGGAGGACGTCCACTTTCTCCCTGCGTCGGTGCTCTTGGGACTCTCTCTCTGCTGCTTGTGTGTGAGGTTGTACGTGTAGCGTGTGTGTGAAGGCGTCTCTATGTGTGTTGGCTTGGTTTGGTAGTAACCCTGTCGTGCCTTTTACGCACCTTCTGGTTTTCAGAGAAAGCGTGGTTGTCATACGGCAAAGAAAGAGCAAGCGTGCTAGCTCTCCTTCCCCTGTGGTCAATGTCTGTTAGCTAGAAACATTCAGCCAGAGTAGACCGAATGCTACATGTTCATGTTAAGCTCCTTTGATTTTTGAAACCTCCACCCACCAGTAAGAGATTCAATGAATTGCATCTTAACCTGTATCAGGTCGTAGCAAAACTGTAAAAATAAAACAGACTAAACCCCCATCCTCAACTGTACCGGTGTCATCTGTAAGTTGATTAAACCTGATAAATTCCTGAACACATTAACAAACGTGAGTCGGTCCAACAGTTTGCTGAGGGAGACTTTGTCATGTTGCTGCTTTTTTTTGGTAAACCGTACATTTGATAAAATTTCCAATAATAGATACAAATCAATAAAGTCCAGAAACACAGTCAGTGTCATTTATAGCATGTTACTGTGTGTGCACTTCCTCAAACTTAAAAGCAGAACCAACACGTGGACGTGTCTGCGTAGCAGCGCATGGGTAGAATGTTCAGGCTTCAGCTGAGCCGCTGCGTCCGCCGTCCGTCACGTTGGTTGAGCAGACGCTGGTTCTGCTGCTCCTCCGGGGCATCGACTCCTTAGTTTGGCCGATGTCTGTGGTTGCTAGTATTTTATTCAGGGCCTGTGTAGTGACTCTGTTTGCATCACTACCATTCAAACATCGTTTCTAACACTCAGCTTCAGGTTCCTATCGTCGACTGGCTGGACAGACGCGTATGTGTTTCTGAACAGTGCTGCATAGTCACGGTTTCAGTTGATTCAGGCAACTCTTCACTTTGTTCTGCAGCGTTGAAATGACTCCACCTCCCTCAATGTGAGGAAGGCAGAGAGCTCAGTGTGGGGGAGGAGGGGGTTGCTCCTTTGTTGTACAGTAATCAGCGCCACAGTAACACACTAGAGTGTGTATGAGCGCCATCCTTCGCTCAGCCTGTCCTCAAACTCCCTGTGGGTCAGTGTCACGTAAGCGCAGTTTGCTGCAGCGTCTGACAAACCGTGTAGGTTTTCTGGCGTCGGTTCTTGGTGCTACGTTCTCAGTGGGGCTTTGGCTTTTCTCGTCCTGGTGCAGAACGTAGCAGCGGCTCTCGTTGTGCTGCCCGGTGTAGAACTTTCTTGGCCTGCAGGGTAAAAACACAAACATCACAATGACGTGACCTAAAACTCGTCTGTGCATTTATATTAGAAACACACAGGTTAAATAGGATCATGTACAGTGTGAGTGTTTAACGTGACTTGTCACCTCTATTAATTCTACTGATATCTGATTGATTTCTAATATGAAAATGAGCATATAAATAACCGACATAAGTAAACGTTGGCGCCATTTCTCTAGGACAGGAAGTGAACTGTGTGCGTTCGTGTGTAGATTAACGCTCGCCTCTGGTTTTTGGATGAGCCAGCAGCGATCCGTCCTCCTCTGAGGAGACCCTGCAGCCAGTGAAAGGCCCTCAGGAATCGGCTCTAATCTACCCCGTGCAAAGAAGCCGTGGACGCGTAGAGTACGTGACCGTGCGTAAAGCATCGCTGTTGTTGTCGTTACCTCACCTTTAGGAACCGACGCGTATCCGTACACCTTGAGCCAGTAGTGGACGGACTGAGCCGCGTCAATGGAAACAGATGTCGTTCCCTCCTCCTTCCACACAAACGGAGACAAACATCGAGAGAATCTCCTGGATCAGATCTAGACATTTACTGGTCTCTGTGGATTCCGGGTCAAGAAGCAAGTCCTGGACTCTGGACGTGAACCTGGACTTTTACCTGCAACGTGCAAGACTGAAACGACAGTTGATGTTAAATGTGTGCAGGTGTTGTGCAGGTTTCCACGCGCTGCTGCTGCAGGGGCGCTCTCCTTCCCTGTGTCTGCCGCCGTGGTGCTGGTACCAACAGTAACTTGAGGTCTTCAGGTCATTAAGGTTGTTATAACACAATCAAATCATTAAATCTTCTAGATCATTTGTGAGCTACTGAAGCATCATCACAGCTTTATTTTGAAAGGTGTCAGCTCACTCCACATGTACCTTAGGAAAATTAAGTGACGTGAAGAAAACCGTTCCACTTTGTGTTTTTACTAATTTAGTCTAAATGTAGAGAAAACTACAATAAAACAAACGCAAGTAATCGGTTTGCGTGAGGTCAGTGACGGATCGGATCCAATTGGTTCCCTCCCTGCTCACGAGCATCCGCTCAGTGTCACGGTTCTGGGGAGACCGTCGCACCTAACGATGATCTGGAGAAAACCGAAATCTTTATTAAACTAAGGACTAACCTGACATGAGCAGACCCAGTCTCACCCAGTTCTCACTGGTCGGTTCCGTCCTGTGGTTCTGGACTCTTGCGGGATCAGGTAGGTCTGAGAGGAGGCGACCAGCCGGAGGTTTACTCCGACCCCGATGTCTGAAGGAATCCCTCCAGGACACGCTCGTCCTGCCCCGAGAGACGCAACGAGAATCAAGCCAGCGTCAAACATTCACATTAGACACATTAGACACGTCACATATTGATGCGTCAGCAAACCACTACCTGGTTTAAACTGCTATCAACTAACTACGCTGCGTCTCCACCTAGAGACTCGGTTTAGAGCAATGTGTGTAACATCATCGTCAGAGACTGGACCCCAACGTGTCATCATTACGCCTGCGCGTATTAAAGATCACAGCGAAGGCGACGCACTCATTACTGGTAATAACATACTAGAGAAATTCTCCTACCGATCCCAGCCAATAGAAAAACACTCTTCCTCCTCCCAGTAGGTCTCTTCCTCCAGCGGCGTCGGGGACTTGGTCCCAGCCCTCCGTTAACTGGAACATGTTCATCCATGACGCATCTGATCTGGACGCACCTCAACGACGTCACACCTGTAGAGAAACACGATGATTCTGTTTAGAACGGACCTGCTCACGGACGGCTGTGCGGACCGGATAATCAGAACCAGGCCCGTTCTTTGTCTGCTGGATGTGTGAGTCACGGACATCGCCTGATTATGAAACACACAAACCCCCATAACGAGAAAAATATTAAAAACCAGCAAGAAAAACACATGAAAAAGTGAAATGAACTGAATCGGATTCCATTTGGTGCCGAGCGTTTAGAGCAGACGACGCCGTCTATTTCTGAGCTGGTTTCATTAACACAAGTTTTATTTATAATAAACAGAAGTTTCATTACAGCATCAACGTAAGTGACAATGGGTGAGATTTTTATGCTGCGTAAAAGAACTAAAAGCGTTTGACACTTCAAAACCAAAAATACAGCGATTTGCACAACACAAACTCCATGAGGCCTGTTTCACACGACAGAAAGCAGCTTTTCAATTTTACACTGGGTGAACTGTCGACTAAATGATCACAGTGAAACAAGAAAGCGAAGAAATACTCAAGTAGAACTAAATCAGCTATAGGATCCTCACCTAATGAATATTTAAAACCTCTAAATAATTCAATCATCTAATTCTGTATGAATGTTTGCGTCGTGTGTTGCCATGGAAACATGCGCGCTACCGTGCAGCTTTCAGGGAGACGCTGACCTTGATGTGACCTTCATGTCCACTCCTGCCATGACTACCGAGACCAGCTCACAAACCAGGACCAGCGCTTCACAGGCAGGACGTCACTGTTCCGGGATCAGATCTCCGGAGGAAACGCCTCACTGCAGCTGACGGGGGTCAAGGTTCAGGACCAGGGCAGATTCCAGTGCTTGACCAGCACCAGAACCAGTAACAAGGACTCATTTATCAACTTAAAAGTGTCCGGCGAGACAAACACACAAACTATCTGACATCATTTGTGACGTACTTTGTGCCGAACGTCAAGATCTTTCATTCTCCAGCTCCAGTCTCCAAAGTGAAGCTTCTGCGTGTGTGTGTTTACACAAAATAAAGCCACTGAACGATAGGTAGGTAGGTTTTACTTCCACTGAGTAAAATAATCCTCATTAATTCAAAGCTGCGTCAATCCATTTGTTTGTAAAGTCCCCCTGGAGCAGGTAGGAAACTGGATGAGCTGCAGCTGAACCTGGACTCAGCTGGTCCACCACCGCCCTCCACAGCACAACCACAGCCCAGCGGACTGAACAGCCGCTCTGCTACACCCGCAGCTCTCTGCTACGCTCACACGATGCTACCGATGTGGACGACAGCTGCACCGTCAGCAGCACAAACGGGAGGAGAGCCTGGGTGAGCGTTCGATGAATCTCACAAGGCCCAGAAACTACACACGTCACTGTATTACATTAATATTTGTGTTGCATCATTTCAGTTTCTATCAGTGGCTCCAGCAGTGACAGCACCATCCCCTGCACCGTCTCCAACTCTCCACTGATCAGCCTAATCTGGAGACTCAACCACAGTCGCATGGTCCCGAACCAGACCAGCGTCGGTCACACAGCGTCTAAGGAAGCAGCGCGTGAAGAGAAGCGTCACGGTCAGGCAGCCTCACGCTACGGGACACGTCTTCACATCAGGCGGGACTATAGGCTGTGGACTCAGCAACACGCGTATGACCACCACCTTGCAAAGCACATCATGACCAGGCTTCATCAAATCTAGACGACCTCTGTGATGCTTTCTCCATCAACTGGTCTCCACCCTACAGGCCAGTCTGCTCTCAGCACAGCAGCTGTGTTGGAGTCAACGACTACACCGAATGAACAATGTGCATTTCAGTACCACGGTACAAATACACGTCGAGGTTGTTCTGAGGGTTTTTCTTTGTGTTAGCAGGACGTTAATGAAGCTGTCAATCAAAGGTCGGACTTGAGAGGGAAACTAAATGTTCGTCCTCCCGCATCTCTGCAAATCGACTTTTCTGTGACGTCCCAGCCTTGGAAGCATCTGAGTACTCACATGGCGGCGGGTCAAGGTCACAGTCCAGGCTGCTCCTCGCTGCTGTGCCCGGTGTAGCTGCGAGGCTACCGGCTAGCTGGCTAGCTATCTAGCTAGCTAGCTGGTTAGCCCGAACAGCTGGATCAACGACACCTGCCTCTTCACGGTCACGTTCAGGGTTAATGGCCGTCAACAGGCTTCTGCTGTGTTCAACTTCATGTTGCGGTGGCTACAACAACCGCTACACAGCTGAAAGCGGAAACTCTGGTCCTTGGTCATTATCAGCGTCAACTATTAGCCTGCGTTGTCGGAACTCGTCTTCCCGCCCACAGCCAATCACATTACAGAAGCACTGACGTGACGCTTCAATCCCCCAATCACGTGTCAGAATACCGCTAGGGGGCTGTGTATGTGGCGGCCGCATTCACTGCAACCAAACTACTACTCTGGGCTTTGTCCCACTCTTTTGGCCTGACTCTCTTCAAAGAGTCGGCTCGTCGTTGAATATATTATCTATTATATTTGAGCCTAACTTAGCAACTGTGAACGGTTTGCGTGTTTCTGAACATTTGTTTATTCTGCGTTTTCATAAAAGCCTTGTTTTTGCGCAGAGTGTAGGCAAAAACCTGTAGGAACCGGTGAATGAATCAAAACCCAATCAAAGTTGTCTTTGTGTTGTCTTTTACTCTTGCAAGAAGAGAAGTACACAGAGTCAGTGCAAAGCTGTCCTGCCTGAGTGTAACTCAGACTCATCAGCCCACAACTAAGGGTCAGTCACTGTCTTGTACCAGGGGGAAAGTGTAACAGAAACAAAGTCAATCAAAGTTCTGCTGCCGTGCTCTCACCATGGCCCCATGTCGTAAACCAATTTGAACTAGACAGTGTCTCCCCACCTAGCTCGAAAGCTTACCTCCCTTTCTCAAGGCAGAAGAGAAGGCTCGTTGTTCTCAAACATTTCTGTAAGCAGGTATATAACTCACTCTATGATTACTTCACTTAGTACAGATAAAAGCCAATACATATGAGGATATATCAAGTAATATGCATCACAGTTCTGTCACATATAGTAAAAATTCCATTACACGCAGTCACTACTGTTTCACATTTGAACCAGAAATACCAGAAGCCACAGCTTGGACGGGCCTCAGGGATTATCGGTCCTGTTTTTGAGGAGACTCTCTCTGAGGGACTGACGTCTTCCTAGCATCACCTTAACCGGTCGTGGGTAGACTGAAGCCTTTTAGGCCATTTTTTATAGTACGTATTCATCTTTGCAATGCCGATACCTTGAGGGCAATATTTCGTCCACGTGGCTCGCGTTGGAACGGCAGTGAAGTATCCTCGAAGCCTCGGCCTGCCACCGTTTCAGTGGGTCTTCAGCTCTTTGGATGAGAGGCTCCTCGAGACGGGACCTCGCCTCCAGTACAGCATCAACTCTGGGATTTCGCCTTCCAGTGTCTCCGGTTGCTCCGCGCAGCAGACGCCTGTGGTTCCTTGCTCCTTCTTCCTCCTGGCCCTCTGATGGAGGAGCTGACAGGCTGCTGGGGCTGCAGTTATTCCTTGCAGTCTCACTTTTTACCCCGCCGGTGCAGGGCAGTGGTTTTGGAAAGCGCAGCGTTGTTCTCCATTCTCAGAAACGTTGTGTCCATGGATGAACAGGGCGGTGGCCTGATCCTTTGCTTTGTCCACTGTCACACTCCGTTGGTGAGGCGGTTACCCGCTGTCGACCTGGCAGAGAGGAAGCGGTGGAGGCTGTGACATAGCTGAAAACATGAACATTTGGCTTTGTGGTAAATTGCTCTTTAGTTAATTAATGAATAATTTGCCTGTTGTAGAAAGTATCGTGACTGTGCCTTACGTTGTCCCAGGGTTTGTCCTGTTGCTGCCGGCTTCCTCTTGTCGCGTCGTTGTGGTGGAAAAAGTCCATGCATAATTAGTTCATTTGTAGTGGAATATATATGTAGCACATATACGTGTGGTTCAGGCTAAAGGGTTGAGAATAGAGTAGAACAGGTCCTGTCTAGGCTGTGCAGGCTTGCTGGCCTTGGGTCCGAAGACAATCTGGCTCTTAGACAAAACAGTTGTTGGTATGAAATCTCCACATTGTGACGCTTGTTCCGGGTTTCAACCACCTCCCTAGAATGAGACGGGGGAGATGTGAGCTGTGCTGGGGGACACAGCCAGCGTCTCCCAGGCTCCGTCCTTCCCCACTTCCTGTGAGCGTCTCCCTGCAGGAGAGAGAGGTGACTTTGTTTGCCTGCCTTTGCATATTTCTCATTCATGTTTGATTATTTGAACCTAATGCTGCCTCGGCTTCAATTCCTCTGAGTTGGGACGTCTCTGACCACTACGTTGTCTCTCTCTTCTGTACCCCCTCAAGGCGGATGTTCGCCACATTGAGCCTGGCTCTGCTGGAGGCATCTGCCTCTATAGAGGGAGTTTTTCCTCTCCACTGTTGCTATCGATATTTAAATCAAGTTATTAAAGTATATTGCTGTTAATATCTAACGTAGTTTTTTTGAGTCTATATATTAAGATTAGAACTTACTGATTGATTGCATTTAAACGCTTCGTTGTGTTTGATCTCAAACC
Organism: Macropodus opercularis; assembly: GCA_030770545.1. Lineage (NCBI taxonomy): Eukaryota > Metazoa > Chordata > Actinopteri > Anabantiformes > Osphronemidae > Macropodus > Macropodus opercularis. The sequence goes on along the minus strand of CM061098.1, from coordinate 19,491,209 downwards.
TTACTTGTAAAGTGCCTTGAGACAACAAACATGCCAGTTAGAAAATGAACAGCATTGTACAACATAAACCACACTGTGTGACGGTTTGGCCCTCCAGCCACTGGAGGGCGCCCTTGTTCCCCATTCTGTGTTTTCTGTTCGTCCACTTCCTGTCTGTCGGTTTCCTGTTTTGTTCTCGTTATTTATTTCACCTGGTCTTCATTTCCTGTTTGTTGTATATTTAAGTTCCTCAGTTTGTTCCCCTTGTGGCTGGCTGATTATCATCTGTTACCTACGGTTTGTCTATAGTTTGTATGTTTGATGTCACGCTTAGTATTCAGGTCTGTTTAGTGTTAAAGTTTTGTAGCCTTGGATTTGTCAGTAATGTGCGTCGGTGTTTGTCTTAGTGTAGTGTTTTGTGTTTCTTGTAGTCTTGTAGGCCGTGTTCAAAGTATGTTTGTCTAGGTTTACGTTTAGTTTCCTTCAGGTCATTTATGTGTAGTCTGTAGTCTTCCATGTTAGTACTTTGTTCTTGTTTGTTGTCTTCTTATTAAAAATAAGTTAACTGTTCACTGTCACTCTGGGTTCGTGCAATTGGGTCCTCCTCTGGTTAGTTATGTTAGTGTGGGCATAGGCTCTACGTCGAGCAGCCCTTTAGTATGTTGGATGGGGAATTAGGCTCTAGGTTGAGCTCCCCCCACTTTGTTCGTTTGGCGCCATATAGTGGCGATTAGAGGCAGTACCAGGGCCTTAGGCGTTCCTACCCCTGGTACTTCTAGTGAGTCCAGTGAGTGAGTAGCCGTAACAGAATCAGCCAGCCAACAAAGGACCCAGCCGACCCAGTTTTTCTTTTTTTTGTGTGTTTAGTGTTTGTGGGATCATTGTTTGTCTGAGTGTCTCTGTGCTTGTTTGTTTGTTACTCTTGTTGGTTTGCTTGTACTTGTGGATTTTGTTTTGGTTCTGGACATTCTTGTTTTTCGGGCATTTTGTTTGAGTGCGAACTGCAACCATGCAGTCTTCTGCAGATTTTCTACCTCCGGGTCTCCAAGTGGGACTCCAGGAACTCATTGACTTGGCCACTGGTGCCGCTAGTCGGGAGACCCGCCGACAGGCCTGCATTGACACTCTGAACCGCCTGTTGGACAATAGTGAGCTTTGGTTAGGACGCGACACCGCAGATTTGTATTCAGAGCTTAGCTTCTATCGGAAGGAGTTAAGCAGGGCGGGGCGGTACCCGCTCTCTCCTGTCCCTCCAAACCCGTCACATGACACTACCTCTCCTGCTCCGCCCTCATTCACCAACAACTCTCCTGACCTCCATACCCCGGACTTGTTTAGTTTCTCGTCCACTCCAGTTTCACCTCAAGCCATTAGTTTTTGTTCGTCTATGTCTTGTGTAGACCTAGATTACGTGTTTAGTCTTGTTAGATCCCCTTCGCGCCGGCACTCCAGGAGGAGAATGCTGGTGGCCGATAGGCGGGAGTGGAGGACTGAGGTCCTTGCTCCGCCCCCCCGGTATCCTCGGGATGAGATACCGGAGCCCGTGGTTGAGCGGTGGGATACCGCCCCCACGGGAAGTCCGCTCAAGCCTACCTGGAGCCCGGTTCCTGCTCCGCGGCGCATGGTGTCAGCACCGCAGCCTGCAGCTCCAACTCCAGCACCTCGGCGTCTCAGGGTGGAGACGTCGGTCGGTGGAAGTCGGCGGCTCACCACCGCCGCACCTGCCTCGTCGCCTAGTCGCCTCCAGGGGGAGACGACATGCTCGGGGAAACAGCGGCTCGACCCCGATGCACCCATTCTGAGTCCGGTTCCTGTTCCGCGGCGTTTGAGTTTGCCACCGCGGGCAGTAGCACCGACTCCAGCTCCACTACGTCTCAAGGTGGTGGCGTCGTCCGGAGAAAGCCAGCGGTTGAACACCGCTGCGCCCGCTCCATCGCCCCATCGTCTCCCGGAGGAGAGAAGGGGTCTGGGGAAGCAGTGGCTCGGAGCCACTGAACCACCGTCAGAGTTGCGCACTCAAGGAGAGTGCATTTCTGGTTTTCGTTCTCCCGAGGGGTCGACTCCGGAGAACGGCGCTTTGGAGGAACGTGCTTTGTCCTACCTGCCTGATCTGGAGCTCAGTGTTCCAGAGCCACTCACCTCGTCTGTCTCGGAGCCCGGCGCTGCCGGCCAGCTCACCTCGTCTGTCTCGGAGCCCGGCGCTGCCGGCCAGCTCTCTTCGTCCGTCCCGGAGCCCGACGCTGCCGTATCGCTCTCTTCGTCCGTCCCGGAGCTCGGCGCTGCCGCATCGCTCTCTTGGTCCGTCCCGGAGCTCGGCGCTGCCGCATCGCTCTCTTGGTCCGTCCCGGAGCTCGGCGCTGCCGCATCGCTCTCTTGGTCCGTCCCGGAGCTCGGCGCTGCCGCATCGCTCTCTTGGTCCGTCCCGGAGCTCGGCGCTGCCGCATCGCTCGTCCCGTCTGCCTCGGAGCTCAGCCCAGCGGTCCTGCTCGCCTCGGGAGAGGGTCCCGTCTTGCGGTCCTCCAGGATCATCAAGCCGTTGGCTTGGCCCTGCCTTTTTCGCCGCCGGCCACCAAGGGACACTCGTCCGTCTGTGTCGGAGCCCGAGGCTCCGTTTTGTCCCCAGCTGCTGCTGCGTAGAGCCTACGCTAGTCTTCACCCACCTTGATGGGACACCTTTAGTTTGGCTCTGAGGAAAATGTTCAGAGACTCCGTTTTGTTTCCAGCTGCTGCTGTGCAGAGCATACATTAAGGTGTCTTCACCCTCCTTGATGGGACACTTTGAGTTTGAACTATTTTCGCTTTTGACCTAGCCTTCTTGAGTTTGTAGTTTTGATGGTGCTAGTGTTTTTGTTTCTAGCTTGTGGGCCTTGTCTTTGTTTGTTCGTGTGCTTGCCTGTTTTGTGTTTTTCTTCTGTGTACTTGTTCTCCTCAGCTTGTTTTGGTTGACCCCTGCTAAAGGGGCTGTTTTTGTCTAGGGCCGTCTGGGATCCGGCCTTGGGGGGGGGGGGGGCTCTGTGACGGTTTGGCCCTCCAGCCACTGGAGGGCGCCCTTGTTCCCCATTCTGTGTTTTCTGTTCGTCCACTTCCTGTCTGTCGGTTTCCTGTTTTGTTCTCGTTATTGATTTCACCTGGTCTTCATTTCCTGTTTGTTGTATATTTAAGTTCCTCAGTTTGTTCCCCTTGTGGCTGGCTGATTATCATCTGTTACCTACGGTTTGTCTATAGTTTGTATGTTTGATGTCACGCTTAGTATTCAGGTCTGTTTAGTGTTAAAGTTTTGTAGCCTTGGATTTGTCAGTAATGTGCGTCGGTGTTTGTCTTAGTGTAGTGTTTTGTGTTTCTTGTAGTCTTGTAGGCCGTGTTCAAAGTATGTTTGTCTAGGTTTAGGGATCTGTCAACAAAAGTCATAAACCGATCTGCAGATCCAACAGCCTTAGATCTGCTGGTTAGACCTATGTCTTACTTAAACTGTTTTCCCCATAGATCAGACTGAGTTAACTTCAATAATTAACTCTGCTAAATCAGCTACTTGTCTCTTAGACTCAATCCCAACTAGACTCAAAGAAGTTCTTCCATTAATCAGCACGTCCATATTAAATCAAATCAACCAATCGCTGGTTACAGGCCACGTACCACAGGCTTTTAAAGTTGCTGTGGTCAAACCTTTACTAAATAAACCTACTCTGACCCTAGAGAACTAGAAACTATAGGCCAACATCTAATCTGCCCTTTATTTCTAAAGTTCTGGAAAAAACTGTAGCTAAACAATTATGTGACCACTTGCGTAGAAATGACCTATATGAAGATTTCCAGTCAGGATTCAGATCCATCACAGACAGAAACAGCTCTGATTAGAGTCACTAATGATCTTCTCACAGCTTCAGACAATGGTCTAGTTTCTGTCCTTGTCCTGTTAGATCTTAGTGCAGCATTTGATACGATAGATCACAAGATTCTATTGCAGAGACTGGAACATAGTTGGATTAAAGGAAAAGCACTGGGATGGTTTAAGTCTTATCTGTTGAACAGATTCCAGTTTGTTCATGTTCATGATCAATCTTCCATCCGCACAGGAATTAGCTTTGTTGTTCCACAGGGTTCTGTGCTTGGTCCAATACTTATCAGTCTTTACATGTCTCCCCTTGGTGATATTATTAGAAAACATTCTATAAATTTCCACTGCTATGCAGATGATACTCAGTTATATTTGTCCATGAAACCAGAGGAAACAAACCAATTAGTCAATCTTCAAACTTGTTTAAATGTTTCTTCCTCTATAGAGTTTTTCCACTGTTGCTATTTAAATGTACAAATTTATCGATTGGCTACAATTAAAAGCTGCTCTATGTGGGAATTGTTGGGTTTAGTTGTGTAAGGTCTTAAAAACTTACTTGTAAAGTGCCTTGAGATAACTGATGTTGTGAATTGCCGCTATATAAATAAAGTTGAATTGAACTGAATTGAATTGTAGATTTGTCTTTAATTTGGTAATTTTTTATTAAAACTTCCATCTCAACACACTGTTTCAGGTCAAACATTCCCTCCAATTGCCAGGGTTAGGTTGATTTCACTGTGCCTTTATTCCATTTTTTCGAGTATCTCCGAATTTCGTCTTTCAGAAGCAAATTCTTTTTCCCCCATCACCTCGATGGGAGACACGTTCTTATTTGCAGATTCCATTATGTGTGATGTATCTACGTGTCTCTTATGTATGCTACTGAATTGATGTATCTGTTGTGCAAACAAATCTACAGCTTATGTATGTATTAATAGGAATAGGCTTTCATAAGTGCAGGCAAGACAGTCAGGCTGTGAGGTGATGGAGTTTCTGTGTCCAGGATTTGAACCTCTTATGTTGGGGGGGGGCTGGCTTTTTGCCTAATACCCCTGACTACCAGCGCTGTCTCGAGCTCACAGCCAATCATGCACCGCGCTTATTGTCATAGATTTCCCCCCTCTCCAAACAACAAGGGGGAGCGGTCTCTGCTTCCACGGAACAATGAAGAAGTCTCACTAACAGCTACGACCACTGCGAGACACACTCTCAACATAAGTCTATTATGATCAAGGTCAAAACGAACACCTCCAACAGCAGGTCTCACAACCGAGCAGAGTCCTGCGTCCAACTCTCCAACACCACGAAAAAAGGAAGAACAATTTATTTCTCCTTTTAACTGCATCCACACATGCCCTTCGGTCTATTTTTATCCTTACACACACTCACAATTGCCAGAAGCAGAGACAGACTCTTCTCCTGAGAAATTATCAACCCCACAGTCTCAGCTCAGACTTCAGCATATAAACCACAGCACAGAACCCTCTGCACAGAGAAACACACAATATCAACAACTTCTAAACACAACTCATTGCATAACACACATCAGCACACGCATATACAAAGCTTCCATCAATTACACAGCATACATGAATATTCAACACATTTCAGTCTAGACTCGTTTATCTACAGAAAAGCTTTTCACTGGGATTTATCTAAACTCTCAGGCCTCACTCTCCATGGTGAAAACTACACCTGGGTTGATCAGGCCCAGGTTGATGTGATTTTCCCACATTACCAACAATAAACAAACTCACAGCGTACCAGTACAATTATTTGTCTCTAATTGATAGCACACCAAAACCTCTAGAGCCAAAACCCACTGTGAGCAAAACTGCAAAGCTTCTGTGCTAATTTCTCAACCTTAAACAACGTAATTTGCCATTTCCAAACGGTGTTGAGAAGGCTCTCTCTCCAAACCTGCAAGTCAGCCCTTCGTACTTATACAGCGTCTTAAACAATCAGTTTCAATAATCCCAGACTCACACGACTGCGTCCGTTACAATGTTCAACTTTTAGATGTCAATAGGCAGCATCACTTTAACGATCACACAAAAACACACTCAAACACATGAAGCTGGTTATTTACAGCAATTGTTACACGTGTGGACATAAGAGTCTTGTTCCAGTGTCAATTGAGTTTCTTTAATAGTGTGAACTGCAACACAGAACACAGTCACAGTCACAGTCCGCTCAGCCAGCGCTTCTGGCTGCTAATGCTACAGCTCCCGCTCTGTGTCTGCTTCGGCTCCTGCTATGCAGGGGTCACCGCGGCAGTGAAATGACCAGCAGCAGAGAAACATTTTAGTATTATTATTATTATATTATTTTAGTATTGTCACGTCTTCTGCCCTCAGTTAAAGGTGACTGTTTAACCTGCAGCACGTTAAATGGTTTCAGTGAGCATTCAGGAGACAGAAGGCTTCAGAGCTTTCCTGAATAAACATCCAGCTTCCATGTAACACATACACAGCTCACCTCAGGGGTGACATGTGGTGCTAACATGCCCTGTGCCATTAGTGGGAGCCAACAGGCAGCTCACGTCATCGCTTCATAATGCAGTAACATTCATGCAAACAAGTTCTCACTCACAGGTGATGCTTTCAAGGGCCGAAAGAATAAGCAGAGAGCTGGCACTTCTCATGTGTCGTGCTCATACAAGACAGCTGCTTCACCACAGAACCACTAGATGGCAGAACAACATGAGACATCCAACACTGAGTTTCACTAACTGAATCTGGACATTTCTACGCTGGCTTCCATTTGTGTACTTCAAAGTGTCTTGTGGTAGATATTCACAGAATTAATCAGTCCAGGTCAGCTGGAGCTTTCATTAATACAACTATTAAGGCAAGAAGGCAGATAAGTCACAGTATGAGCAAAGGGGTAAAAAGCCAAAACCCCATCCAGGGACAGACGCCCCTGTTTAGTCCTTGGGCCACGATGGCTGGATGCAGCTGGATTTCCTCTCCACAGTAGCTTCCATCTGAGCTTCATGTGAATTAGTTTACTTTAGAGGAAGGTAACAAAGTACAGAGTGAAGAACAGAAGAGATGAGGTACAGTATGAAAAGCTACACAACTGTAATATGTGTCATATATATTAACCACAACAGTCCCTAACAGCAGCAGTAGTTATGTAGGCCTAAGCATATAGCATCACGCTGCTCCCACATCCATGTTCACACACATCAACGCTTCCCTAACTATGAAGGACAACCAGTAACCTACCTTAGCATGGAAAACAGCACAACAGACGTTACTGGTCTCTTCTTGGACTGGTGAGATTTCCCTCTTTGCTTTGTGTGTGAGTGTTTATCAGGTTGCATTGTGGGACGGTCGACCGCAAGACAAAGATAAAACGTGTTTTAGTCAGTGGAAATCGAGTTAATGAGCAGCCTTATAAATTGATTCTGTTAGTGGAGATGAATTGTGTGTGTTTGTTCAGTGTTGACACACACACACACACTACACCACTGCAGAAAGCCTGCATTGCATTATCATTAACCTTCTGCTCCAACAGAACCTTGCTTCTCAGAGCTGGTCTACTGGTGGTTCCTAGAGTTTCTACCTGTAGAACGGGAGGCAGAGCCTTTAGCTCCAAGCTCCTCTATGTGGAACCAGCTTCCAGTTCAGGTTCTAGCAGCAGACGCCCTCTCTAGTTTGAAAACTAGGCTTAAAACCTTTCTTTTTTTAAAAGTGTATAGTTAGAGATGGTTCTGGTTCCTCTGATCCATCTCTTAGTTCAGCTGCTACAGGCTTAGATGCTGGAACCTCCTTCATTCACTGAGCTCCTCTGGTTTTCTATCTATTCCATCCACTAACATGCCTCCATGTCCACATGTGACTAACGTTGTCTCTGTTCTCTCCTAGTTGTGCTTCTCTCTTTCTGTCTCTATTCTCATCTCCAGGTATCGTCAGACTCAGAGTCGTGTGTCTCCAGTGTTCAGTTGCTGGTCCAACCATCCAGCCTGTGTTCTGTTGCTGCTTGTTTTGTTGTTGTTGTGTTCTTTTCTCTCTTCTCTATCCCCTCACCCCAACCGGTCAAGGCAGATGTTCTCCCACACTGAGCCTGGGTCTGCTGGAGGTTTCTTCCTCGTTAGAGAGGGAGTTTTTCCTCCGCTGTCGCTATTTAACTGTACAATTTATCGATTGGCTACAATTAAAAGCTGCTCTATGTGGGAATTGTTGGGTTTAGTTGTGTAAGGTCTTAAAACCTTACTTGTAAAGTGCCTTGAGATAACTGATGTTGTGAATTGGCGCCATATAAATAAAGTTGAATTGAATTGAATTGAATTAACTATCATGATGAAACTACGAGGTGTCACTAACCTAAAAAGGACTCGTGATGATCTGGTTTCCTGTTAGGGGGATGGATGGATGGTCCTCTATCCTCTGGACACAGTGCTATCACACGTGTCACAGTCTTCTCTCACCTTTATGACCTTCTGGAAGCCTTCTCAGAATCTGCTGCAGCTTCATGTTTCCTTTCACTACACTGACTGGTTTGCGTAATGAGGCAGCCTTAGTATTCACATCTCCCCCAGGCTAATAATGCAGGTTGATCAGTTAACACACACATAAAGAGGAACTTGGGCTCTGACATGTCAGCTGTGACACACACAGCAGCAGCAAAGGAGAGTCGCTCGTCACAGTTGTCAGCTTCTGCTTTTAGGCCAAACACAGCCTTGTAGTTACCCACATCCTACAAAATAAAAGCATAACCTAACCAGTGGTCCAGTGGTGGGCACAGGCAGGTGAGGTTAACTTGGCCAAAAGGTGAGAACACGATCTCCTCTAATAGCTCAGATGCATCTCTCACCAGAATAAAAAGTAAATACACCTCAGCTCTATTTGCTGTTGCTGTGATATTAGGAGACACAGTCCAGTTGTCCATCCAAGGTCACTGCTCCTTCTCATTAGTCCATGTTTGTCTATGAATTGTCCTGCAGTTCTGTTCTGTGTGTACAAATAATGAAATGATTCTGTTCATAGCTTTTGGTTCAGTTCACTGTGTCACCAGGTAAGTATGTTGGTCAAACTGTCACGCGTGCAGGAACCTGCTGCTGGCACGGCTGCATTTTTGTCACGGTTGGTTACACCGTAGCGTCATTAGTGGTTTCATTTGTCTAAAAGGTCAACAGGAAAAAATCATCAAAGGTGCCATGAGAACAGTAATGAAGGATTTGTCTCAGGGCCTTTGCTGGTGTAATTAGAGCATTGCTTGTTTACTGACACGTTCACTGCCAACCAAGCCCTAACATTCCCGTAAGATCATCGCGTGCAGGGGTAGAATTCACAGTCCGGTGCCAACAGGCTCTGTTCCTCATTCTGCTCAGATACAGGAGGTGTAGGTGACAGGAAAAAGAATGAGGCTAATTAATTAATTGGGACTGTGAATTCATTTGTTGCTTCCTTTTATGTGCAGGCATGTGGTTCTAAGAGGTTAAAAACACCACAGAACTGGGTGCTGTTTTCGATGATTCATAACTTCAGAGTCAATACAGAAGGTTGTTTTAAACTTTTAGTTTGATTTGCTTAAGAGCTGGTTGAAATAAAGCCTAATACAACAGTAAAATCAAGGTGATGAGGTGATGAAGCACAACTGACCTGACGTCCTGATTAGACAGCGTGTGTTACATGTGTGTAGATGCTGTGATGTCCAGCACGTGTGGTTTACAGGAAATGCAGATAACAAGACGATCAAAGGAAGGCATGGGAAAACCGCGTGGCGCTAAGTTCCTTGTGGTCGCTGGCTGTGACTCAGGATCCACCTTTGCTTGTATGGAAAAGCTGCATTCCTTTGTTAATTTGATGACTCGCCACCTTCATGATTCCCTGTTGATGTGTCAGTCAATGCCTGTTTCTAGCTTGTGTTTCTGACATCCATCTATCCAGCTGTCACTGAGCAAGAGGCCGGGACAGGTCCCCAGTCCGTCCGAGGGCCATCGCATTAGAGTACGTGGACGATCAAAAACGCATGGAAAGCATATTCTGCGGGTGAACTGATCAGCAGGTGTAGCATTAGACGCCAGCTGGCTGCAGGGATTCTTCCTGCCATGCTCCCTTTCTCTGGAACAAGCTTCCTGCTGGCATCAGGCAGTATGATGCCTCAGAGACGTGGTTATGCTATCAGGCTGTGAGCTTTTTGTCTTTTTTTGCTCTTCTCTATTCCCTGACGACAACCAGCCGAGGCAGAGTTTCCTCCTCCTGGTGCTCAGTGGGATTTGCTGGATGTTCTATGTAATTCTACATAGTTGTATTGTTTTGTCCTGTTGAATTAAATTAAAGAAGCTTCTGTATAAGTTTAACTGTTAAATAAACTCAGAGCCAGTTCATTTAAAGGTTAACATCCAGCGTTTTATGGAGTTAGAATATGTCAGTGATAACTGTATGAAGTGGTGACATCACTAGTTTCAACACCTACGACGATCCTGCCTAAACAAAATAAAGATATGATTCTACAGAATAGTAGGCTGCTGTACCTCCTGTCAACACGCTTAAACCTGAAGCAGGTCTCGTGAGCAAAGCGCCACCTGTTGCTGGTGCCTGGGAACTGCATGAAGGGAGCGTAAAATGGGTTGGATTGTGCTGGAAAGTATCCATTCACCCTCAGGCTGAGAACCTGCCGACAGCAGCAACTCTAGAAAGATTAGACGCCTTGTTAGAAATGAACGTTTCTCAGGATTAAAAACAAAGGACAAAGCAGTAGAAAGCGAGTGAGAGTCCATTAAAGGCCTGGAGGACCAGAAGCATAACAGGAAGTTCCACACATCACTTGAAACACAAACTATAAACAACCTAAGTGTCTTTGTGTTTTCTGTGTGTGAATGAAAATGTGGCGTCGCCCCTAATGCCAGGAACCTTAAGGAGCTCTCATCAGGTTCAAAATGCAGAGTGACTTTTTTCTTATAAACAATATGTTACACGTTAGTTTTTATTAGTCAACTCAAACTCTGATGTGTTTCTTTATTTTAAATATATTCGTATTTGGAAAAAAAATGATTGCACAACAACAAATTTGTTTCAAACCACCAGCATCTGACTGACTGTTGCTGGTCATGTGTACAGTACCTACTTGCTACTACTAGTATCTAAAGTGTAGCTACAAAGGAATGTCCTAATTACTCCAGATGACCTCGGAGTCAAACCCACTGATTAAAATTCTTAGATCTGGTTTTTCCAGTAGAGCCACACACGTGAGGAGCAGCCATTTATACAAAACTGAAACCAGTAATGATGTCAGCTGTTACAAACTGTCATGATTTCTAGAATTTAATATCATTTGTCATCTGTCTAATAATATGACTGAGGAAAAATCATTGTCTTTTTCTTATGCTTTGCCGACACAGAGAAAATCTAAACTGGATTCCTTTGTTGATGTGTAAACGCTTAAATAAGGTGCCTTAAAGGTGCTTTCACACAGGCATCACCTTCGTGATGTTTAAGTCACTGCCCCAGGTTCAGCAGGTCCGACTGAGGTCATCCTTGAGCAAGGCACCAAACTGCTACCCGCAGCGTTGGCTGCCCACTGCTCCGGGTGTTGGTTCATGGTTGGGTGTCAGTCCATGGCCCTTGAACACGGTTCCAGAAACAAGACATTGTACTGCAACGACACCAAACTAACTGCCTCATAATGTGACACACTTTTACTGCCACTCACCACACCATGACATGAACATTAAGGTAGCCAGGTTTCAGCGAGACTGAATAAATCTATGCGATGGTCACTCATCAAGTCCTTTATTAACAGATCTGACTTAACCCTCGTGGGGTCAAAATGACTCCACTGTAAACTAGGGGGCACCAAAGCTCAAAAACACACACGGGTTAGTTAAAACAGCCGTGGTGGGTGATACATCCAAGCAATGAACACGTGTGGGTCTATGATGAACAAGTTTATCCAACCGTTCATCTAGATGAAGCGTGTTGCTGTTTTATCCAACCCTTGTGTGGTTTTTGAGCTTAGAGCGCCCCCTGTTTTCATTTTGATCCCTCGAAGGCCGCGCAAGGGTTAATAGAGCACATTTAATTCTTTTATTGTTACTTTGTTCTGTCTTGATGTTTATTAGTTTCCTGTGAATCTCTCCTCTTTTATTTATTGTGATTTATATAATTTGGGTGGTCGGGGGGCAGACACAGTCTCGATGGGAGTGTTACAGCTACGAGCGGGTGGCGGCTGAGAGTCTGCAGAGAGGCTGAAAGACTGAGACTCTGCGTCCTGGCTCCACTCTGGGTCATGGTTTAGGGAGTCTAATCAACTTGGCCATGTTACTAGAGAGCAGAGACTCCATCCAAGGTGGGATGGACGTCTAAACATGTCATCGCTGTTAACATTGTTTTGGCAAATGAACACCCCACTAGGGTGTGACTAGTGATGGGCGATACCATGAAATTTGGTATCGATTCGATACCAAGTAACTACAGGGCCAGTATCGACGATAACGATACTTTTTGCACCTTAAAGGCAAATCATCATTGCACAGTGTTGATTAATATCTTTATGGCAACATGAATAATGCTCATGAACAGAAATACTTGCTTAAATGCTAATAATAAAATTATAATAAATTAGATCAATAAGTAAATTAAATTCAAATATGAAAAAATATCTATTTTAAATTATAATAAATAAAATTTAAATTAATACAAAATACTATTTCTTAAATTGAAGGGTTCATAGTGCTCAAGTAGAACAAAACAGTAAATATTTAACAGTTAAAACATCACCGGGATGTTTCCGCTGCAGCTGGTGCGTGTGTGAGCACATGTTCATGTATCGGCAGCTTCGGCGCATATTTCTACGGCTTTTAAAGCCGCTTCTAACCGCGGATATTGTGCGTGTCCACGTATAGAAACGTCTCTGCCGCTCAGCTGGTCTGCGCATGTGCAGGTTCCAGCTGCTCTACGGTGCGGATTCTTTTTCACAGCTGCCTACGTGGGATTTTGTCAAACTACCTCAACGATCGAGGTATTGGGCAAACCTGACTTAGCTCATTGCATATTTGGGGAAGTAAAATAATGGTTCATTTCATTTTTTATATCTTATAACACATTAAGTTAAAAACTAAAAACGGTCAGAAGTGAAAAGTAATTGCATGTTTTTATTAGGAGAGTATCGAGCGATACTTAAGAAAGTATCGACTCCAAACTATCGGCCATCGGGTATCGAAGTATCGATTCCAGAGAGTCGATATTCACCGAATGTCTAAAGGTCATGGCAACTGTGGGAAACCCACAGACTGATGAAGCCACCTGGATAGGTGGTGAAACGTTTCTACTAACTAGAAGAAGTCCAGTTGCCATGACTCAACCTTCAGACAACTTCACCTGGATGAAAAAGAATCTCCACAGACACACAGATTCAATGTTTGCTGACTTGATGGCGTAACCGGAGTCATTAGCTCCTGCGTGTATTACGATCTTACTGTATTTGCGCTTATCCTGGTTTCTGGGTTTTACAGTCTGAGTGAGAAAGGCTCAGAGTGAGGCTTTCAAAAGAATTATAGTTATGTTTAGGGCTAGTAATTAATAAATCTGAGTTATATATTGCTGCTACTCCTCCACCTCTACCTGAACTTCTAGGAACATGATGGTTGATGTGACTGGTTGGAGTTGACTCATTCAGACAAACGTATTCATCCTGCTGCAGCCAGGTTTCAGTGAGACTAAATAAATCTATGTGATGGTCACTTATCAAGTCATTTATTAACAGAGATTTAGAAGAGAGAGATCTGATATTTAATAGATCACATTTAATTATTTTATTGTTACTTTGTTCTGTCTTGATGTTTATTAGATTCCTGTGAATCTCTCCTCTTTTATTTATTTGTGATTTATATAATTTAGGTGGTCGGGGAGCAGACACAGTCTCGATGGGAGTGTTACAGCTACGAGCGGGTGGCGGCTGAGAGTCTGCAGAGAGGCTGTAAGACTGCGACTCTGCGTCCTACTACGATCCGATGAACCTCCACCCAGTCACATCCCGCTGAGGGACGAGTAGCAGCTAAGCTAGGAGGCGCCGCACTAGCTAGCGGGGCCTGACTAGCTGACTGGTTTTCCACAGTGCGGAGCCGAGATTCCAAATCAGTCAGAGTCGCCTCCAGCGCTGCCACTATCTCACACTTATTACAGATACCATTAACACTAATGGAGGCAGAGGACGAGCTAAACATAAGGCACCAAGCAAGAAAAAGAAGGAGAAGACAGAGAAGCCATAGCAGGAAGTTAAACTAGCTTAGCTGAGAAGACATTAGCAGTGCGTTTAATAAAAAGGAAAGAAGGGGCTCGAGTGTTACAAGCGTGTTTAGCAAACCTTAAGCAGCCGCAAGCAGTTAGAAAACAGATAAAAGTGAAGAGATAAGTTGTTGACAAAAACGTTGCTGCAACCCGCAACAAACCTCAGTAACAGGTGTGGAGTCTGCATGTTCTCCCGGTGTCTACGTGTGTTCTCTCTGGGGTCTCTGGCTTCCTTCCACAGTCCAAAGACATGCAGTTAGGCTAATTGGAAGAAACTCTAAAATTGCTCGTACGTGTGAGTGTGCGCGTGACTGGTTGTGCGTCTAGATGTGTGTCGACAGACTGGTGACCTGTCCAGGGTGAACCCTGCCTCTCGCCCATAGACAGCTGGGACAGGCACCCGCAACCCCTATGAGTAAGAAGCGGTAGAAAATGAGTGAGTAAATGGTCTTGGTCTGTCCAATTGGGTCCAGCCCCCAATAACTAATGATAAAGATTAGAAAACTAAAGCTCAGTACTTAGACAGAACAGAACAGACAGAACTCAAAGCAGACCGACTGAATACAAGACCAACAGGAACAGAGAAGGACTGACCAGCAACATGGAGCAACATCAACTCTAAACAGAGTCAGATACTTAGTTTGTCTGCCTTTAGCAGCCACACCTCTTGCCATTTGTAACAATTTATATGTATCAATTCTGTGGTTTAAAAGATCAATCAAAATGGTGATTGTGGTATTTTATTGCAATTTAGATTAATCATATATTTACTAATATCTATTTGATTACAGTACAGTTAAGCAACAAAGCAGTGAAATGAGCATGAGTAACATACAAGACGCATACAGATAATTCACTGTAAACACGTTAGGTAAAGTAGGGACTTAAAAGAGCAAACAACAGTTATTAAACATTAAACAGAATCATTACAGGTGAGGGATACAATTCAGATTATGGTTGTACACAGCGGCCACAGCTTGGATTGTAGACGTAACCTGTCTGGCAGCATCTGTCGATGGTCTGTCCCCAAGAACACAGGTGGTAACAATTTGCGTTGTTTGGGTTGGAGTAATACCCGTCACTCTTCCCCTTGCAGAAGCCTGTAGTGGTTGTGGGAGTAGTGGTTGTGGTTAGTTGTTCGCACTGATTAGTGCTTGATCTGTAGATGCAACCGGCCTGGCAGCATCGTTCGAAGGTCTGTCCACAGGAACACAGGTAGTAACAATTTGCGTTGTTTGGGTTGGGGTAATACCCGTCACTCTTCCCCTTGCAGAAGCCTGTAGTGGTTGTGGGAGTAGTGGTTGTGGGAGTAGTGGTTGTGGTTAGTTGTTCACAGCGGCCACAGCTTGGATTGTAGACGTAACCTGTCTGGCAGCATCGTTCAAAGGTCTGTTCACAGGAACACAAGTAGTAACAATTTGCGTTGTTTGGGTTGGGGTAATACCCGTCACTTTTCCCCTTGCAGAAGCCTCTAGTGGTTGTGGGAGTAGTGGTTGTGGTTAGTTGTTCACACTGATTAGTGCTTGATCTGTAGATGCAACCTGTCTGGCAGCATCGTTCGAAGGTCTGTCCACAGGAACACAGGTAGTAACAATTTGCGTTGTTTGGGTTGGGGTAATACCCGTCACTCTTCCCCTTGCAGAAGCCTGTAGTGGTTGTGGGAGTAGTGGTTGTGGGAGTAGTGGTTGTGGTTAGTTGTTCACAGCGGCCACAGCTTGGATTGTAGACGTAACCTGTCTGGCAGCATCGTTCAAAGGTCTGTTCACAGGAACACAAGTAGTAACAATTTGCGTTGTTTGGGTTGGAGTAATACCCGTCACTTTTCCCCTTGCAGAAGCCTCTAGTGGTTGTGGGAGTAGTGGTTGTGGGAGTAGTAGTTGTGGTTAGTTGTTCGCACTGATTAGTGCTTGATCTGTAGATGCAACCTGTCTGGCAGCATCGTTCGAAGGTCTGTCCACAGGAACACAGGTAGTAACAATTTGCGTTGTTTGGGTTGGGGTAATACCCGTCACTCTTCCCCTTGCAGAAGCCTGTAGTGGTTGTGGGAGTAGTGGTTGTGGTTAGTTGTTCACAGCGGCCACAGCTTGGATTGTAGACGTAACCTGTCTGGCAGCATCGTTCAAAGGTCTGTTCACAGGAACACAAGTAGTAACAATTTGCGTTGTTTGGGTTGGGGTAATACCCGTCACTTTTCCCCTTGCAGAAGCCTCTAGTGGTTGTGGGAGTAGTGGTTGTGGGAGTAGTGGTTGTGGTTAGTTGTTCGCACTGATTAGTGCTTGATCTGTAGATGCAACCTGTCTGGCAGCATCGTTCGAAGGTCTGTCCACAGGAACACAGGTAGTAACAATTTGCGTTGTTTGGGTTGGGGTAATACCCGTCACTCTTCCCCTTGCAGAAGCCTGTAGTGGTTGTGGGAGTAGTGGTTGTGGGAGTAGTGGTTGTGGGAGTAGTGGTTGTGGTTAGTTGTTCGCACTGATTAGTGCTTGATCTGTAGATGCAACCGGCCTGGCAGCATCTGTCGAAGGTCTGTCCACAGGAACACAGGTAGTAACAATTTGCGTTGTTTGGGTTGGGGTAATACCCGTCACTCTTCCCCTTGCAGAAGCCTCTAGTGGTTGTGGGAGTAGTGGTTGTGGGAGTAGTGGTTGTGGTTAGTTGTTCGCACTGATTAGTGCTTGATCTGTAGATGCAACCTGTCTGGCAGCATCGTTCGAAGGTCTGTCCACAGGAACACAGGTAGTAACAATTTGCGTTGTTTGGGTTGGGGTAATACCCATCACTCTTTCCGGCACAGTAACTACCACCAGAATTGCTTGAGATTGCAGTTGTGATGCTGGCTAAATATGAAAAAAGAAAAAAAACGTTTGAAAGGGTTTGATTACTTTACTTTTGAAATTTATTTGCTTCTTCAACCAAGTAACTGCTGCAAAAACATTGAGATAATATTTTACGCTTACCCAAACTGGTGATGATCAAGCAGACACCTTGAAAGTTAAAGGATTTCATTGTAAGCAGAAAGGAAGGAAAAGGAAGAAAGGAAAATAAACAAACGTATTGGATTTAATTGATATTTATGACTAAACCATGTTAAGTGAAATTGCAATTTGCACACAAATATCCTTTTACTTACTGTATTTTACCAGATTAGATTTTTTACTGACACATGGGTTCTCAGAATCAGAAATCAGTTCTCAGTTCTTTTAAAGTAATGTGAGTTTACACGTTCTACTTTATCATTCTATTTCTTTTTGTTGTGTGGATGTAGGACACTCACAACGACACTGGACAATTGCAACAGTACATACCTACAGCTAAAACCGCCTGAATGTCTACTGTATGGATGAGATCATCATCACATGTGAAAGCATGTAGCTTTGTGTCAGTGTCTCTTTACCTGCTGTCAGAATCAGCCTGCACATGTTGTTACTATGTGGATAAGGGAGAAGATGTGAATTAAGAATCTTGTAACATATATTCACATACTTCTATAACTATAAACATTAGACACAAACGCCTACGGTACCTGTTGGTTCAGCAGTACGGTACCTAAAACATACAACAATTATTAGAGCAGGTACAGCAGCAAAGATGAACAATTATAACATCTGTGAATCATAAGAAGCAGACACTTACAAAGATGAAGGTGAAGAAGAAGCTGTTGTCTCTCGATTGCAACTGATGGATGGCTAACACGCGGCTGCATCTTTTATTGGTGCAGCTGGGAGGGTGCAGCACTGGGTGGGAATGGCGTTGGAATGCCCAGAGCAATTAAAACCTTCTCAGGAACAGGGAAGTAGCCCCATGTCGGGCTGTGCCTTTGTCCTAAATAGACTTTCACTTGTTACTGTTATTGTTATGCGAGTTTCCATTCACATTTTTAAAACTGTTTTTTAAAAGAAGTCCACCTGAAAGTAAAGTCTTGTCTCAAATTTAAAAGGCTGGAAGATAACGTGACTTTTCTTTTTTGTGCAAACTGCTTTTTAATTTTTTTATTTTAACGGTCAAACGAAGGATTGAAAGTGTAACCACAGCCATCTGATGTAGACCTCTCTGTCTTTGACAGGTGGATTTAGGACTTGTTAATTTTCACAGTAACCACAGAAAGACAACTCTTACACAGACATGGCCTTGTGACTGACGGTGGCATAGTGGGTGTGATTTTCAGCTGAACAGTTTATCAGCAGCAAAGCTGAGAAATCAAAATGTAAAAGCTTAACGTCACTGATCCCTTCAACACAATCCACAGTTAGATTGGTTAGTTACTTTCCAACAGAGTTTCTGGTCGCTCATATTTTCCAGGTCCAATATGGCCTATTGGTTAGGATTCCTTGGTTTCCACCAGGCTGCGAACCGCTGTTCTGGTTGTTTAACAGGTAGAGCACTGGCTGAGAAGTAGGAGGCCCAGGTTCAAATCCCAACTATGTAATATTATAAGTAGTGGTAGGAGATGCTGTCAGATCATGTAATTGTATCGTTCATAACAGAAAACTAATCATTACCTAGCTGCAGTTTTATTGGTGTTTATATTTCTAAATTAAACAACCATGAGCCTCATTATTTTAATGGTTCAGTAGCATTCACGTTCCTAATCCTGCTCGGTGCGTCTGGTGTGATAGGAGCATAAGGTGATCGCCACCTATGTCGAGATGTATTAAGGTGCAACCCATGCTGTGTGTAAAATGATGACAATACTGATTCTGCTGGAGGGTTGTTCCATTAGAGTTTTAATTCTCAACTTTTGTTTTAGATTGTACAAAAGACTTATTGACTGAACCCTATTACAGAACACTACAGACCTAGACAATGTATTAGAATCAGTGATGAACATTTAATTATTTTCTGCTACTAACTGGATTAAAAGGCAGGTGCTCTGCTGTATCACATACTCAGATCTTTTAGAGCAGCCTCCTAAGAAGGTGGGAGACGTACTTGATGTGTTTGGACTGTGTGAGCAGCTCATTTTGTATGTGCTTAACTTCCTCTCAAGCAAACACACATTGATATCAAACTGGGAATTTTTCTGTAGAGGAGTAAGTAAGTCCAGCTGCCACCAAAGGTCAAACAGGCTTTTTGCCTATTTGCTCGTTGCTTTTGCTGTTTTCCTGACGCGCTCACTCAATTGCTACGACGTACGTTTGCCTTCCTGATGGAACAAATGTAATTAATAGATGCTTGTGACTGCGTAATTATTTCTGTGGGTTTCCACCACACGGTGCTTCTTCAGAACACGCTGTGTGACTATGACTAATTAGAAACGCGATGCATCCACTCGTACCTCAGCTGCTGTGTGCATTCAATCAACGTGTGGGCGTGAGCACCTTAAGGACTTCTTCATGCCACTCTTTCCACACGTGTGAAGGTAGAAGGAATTCAGAGCAGGAAGCGGAACCACGCACAACAGGTCCAGGCCCGATCCGCTGAGAATCACTTGGGCTCGGTGTCTTGTCCACAGACGCTTCAGGGAACCTGTGATGGTGACGCCTGCCTCCTCAGCAGGGACATCAAACTGACCGGTGCTAGCGTTTAACTCTGTGGCAGTAACCCAGTTTCTATCAAGACCGTCCTTTTAGTGGTGTGTTACAAAGATTAAGGTAATAGAAGAAATCTGGAATCACAGAGAAAAAAAGTACATTCATCTAGTTTTGTGAGAGGATTCAGCCAGATGAGCAAAGGATGATGTGAATCAGGTTCAGAAGAACAGAAAACATGGCCACAGCACAACGTGAGGAGCTATAGGGAGTTAAACGCATTTCCATAACAGTGACTACAGCCCAGCTGGTTCAGGTATTGCTAATAATCTACTCTGTCTAAAAACTAGTCTACATAAGTGCTGCTTTATGAAATGACAAAGTCCCTGAACGCCCTCAACTGTAGTGATGATGATTCAGACTATTGGAACGCGTGTCAGTAGGTATCAAACTCTTTCTGAATTAAAAGGAAATTTGTTGGCTTAGTCTGACACTTCAACAACAGGTTCTTCCTCATTCCTTCCTCCCATTTCATGCACGTGTGAAGTATGAGGAAGGGTGATGAGCGTGACCCAGAGTAAGAAAACCACAGTGTGGCGACCCGCCAGGAGGAATTGAGAATTCACCACAGCAAACGTTCTGCTCCAAGCAGGACTCTGAAGCACAGTGAGCCTTTAGAGTGTTCCACACATTCATCAAGCACTAAGTCTTCTAAGTGACTGGCTGTGAGTCCCAGATACAGGCTGTTCATCTTCATCATTACCTTCAACCACCATAACACAGAAGGGATAGCATCTCATGTAGCTGACATTAAAACCCACCATGAGCTGTTTCTGGCAGATGACTTGTGTCTCACAGAAACTCAGCTACAAGGTTGAAGCTCTGCTGCCTGCGCTGATCGCACCTGACTACAGCTAAGCTGTCCAAAAGGTTCCTATCCAAACTAGGAAGTCTGCTGGATGCAAGGGAGGGTGGACCAGAGGATCCCACAAAAGAACCCGAAAACCCCAAATCACTGATGTATTGTGCAACCAACCAGGTTCTGTAGACTTGTTTGTTTCGGACAGAGCATGAACTACAGCGTTCTCTGTTTTGGTAAGTTCAACAATGCATAACAGAATTAATGTCAGTTAGTGTAAATGTTGTGTTCTATTTAGGTTCCTGAAGTGCAGGTAAGATAAATCTACAGATCATCATGTTGTATTTTTAGGATTCCTCATTTTTGTAAACCTGTAAGTTGTAGTCTAACAATCAAGGTGTACAACATATTTAGTGAGCTGAATGAAATCTGGTCAATCATTTATTAAATATGAGTAATATCATGGTTCTCATATTCTCTAGTTTATCTTACTGTGAGTCACATATTCACCATGTTTTGGCCTGTGCATTTATCAGGGTGGGTCTGGGTCTGGGTTGACAAATGCAAAGGCCACTTGTGTGTGTATTCTGTCTTCTCTGTTGTATTATGTGTTGTTCTGACCTCATCGTAAGTTTGTATTTGAAGTTTAGTACTGCCTTCTGTACTGGAAACAGTGCCTTGTAAAGGGCAGAGAATACCTATTCGATATGCTTCATGATAGACACTGCCACCTAGTGGCCAAAGGAGGGAAGTAGCATGTGGCCGTTACACGAGGAAACGCTACACACCGGGTATGAGCAGCACGAGCGAGTCTGGTGTGCGGTGTGTCGCCTCGTTCCTTCGACAGGTGCTCATGATAAGGCATAATCTGTAAGTTAATGTGCGGCAGTTGTTCTAATTGTTTCTGGACGTTGTTCATTAATATGATGAACGTTGAAAGTGCACATTGAATCGCTCTTGTATCAACTAATAGAGTGCTACATGTTAGCCAGGGTTTGCTGCTAATACCTTGCATTTTAGCTAATTCGTGCTACTTGTCATGTAGTCTGTAAGTATCTGTACGTTTATGCATGTTATTCGTGCTTTGTTCTGTGTTTCAGTTTTACAAAAAAAGGAAAGGAAAGAACTATCGTCTACCAAGTGTTTCATTGAAGCCTTTCATGTTTAGCGCGCTGCATAAGTTAAGCAGCCACATTTAACTGAGGGCAGAAGAGTGTTAGTGTCTGTCTTCTGCATAACAGTTGTTACACTATATTGTCAACATTTTGAAACACCCCTGAAAATCACCTCAATCGTGAATTCAGTACACAAAGCAAGGTTCAGAGGTGAGTGTGGTGTGGAGGAACCTTTTGATCATTGTTTTATTCTGTTGGCACAATGTTAATTTGATAATGAACAAACCAAACTGGTTGGTTTGTCAGTCAACATAAAACGTGCTTTTCTAGTCAGTACTGTCCTTTCTCCACAACATAAGATGCTACTATAAGGTACTGCCAATTGTTTCTTATATTATATTATATATATTTTCGTTATATTTTAATTTGTCTTACTTTTGTAAAAAAAAAGACAAAAAAACAAACCAGAAAAACGCACAATTCTGAAGACTGACTGCATTGTTGCTGCACTAGTCCTTTATAAGATAAGATAAGACAATTCTTTATTGATCCCATAGTGGGGAAATTCACTTGCTACAACATCTACAGACAATTAGAAGGTGGTATTTCATGTACTGGGCCAAAGTGGGGAGAACAGGGGAGAGTGAGCCGTGATTAAAGTCCCCGCTGATGAGAACGAGCATCTGTGGGTGTTGTGTCTGCTGGCACGTCACGAGAATTTTGACGTCCCGGGTGCAAAGTTGTTCCTGAACAGAGACGTGCACTGGGTTGCACCGTCTCTTAATTAATGTAGCCGGTCCACCTCCTTTCTTCTCTCCACTCTCTGGAGCCATGTGTGGAGCTGAGAGGTAAAAAAGTAATAAATAAAACAGAAAAGTAATGATGGGGGTCTCCCTCTGTTGCAACAGCATTTGACCACAGAAAATCTGTAAAACAAGCCAACAAACAATAGAAAAGAGAGGAAAGCCCAGTTAGCTAACTATAACTAACTATAGCGTTATCCAAGTCCACAAGTTGACGCACCATACTGCAGTGAAAACAGATGTCACTTTTGAACTGCTACCACTGTATATCGATGTCAAAGAAGAACCTAATAGATTATGTGGAAAGATAATAACTTGGAGGCAATACTTTTCTCCATGCCATCTAACTTGGAACCCCCTGGAATGAACTGAATCAAAACACCTAAAGTGATGTTCTGAACCACTGCATTCATCTACTGGACAAAATAGACCGGTCCATGACTGCAAACACCCCAGGTTTCTCAAGGACACATATCACTTTCTGGACTTCTCCCCATGATCCTGTCGAAGAATGCGGTACTTTTCACCATAGACATCGACAGTTTAAGACATCGACTGAACAACCACCACACCTTTATTAAAGTTAAATATAATTACTCGTTTAGGAAATCAGACCATGCTGCCATCTTCCTCATGCGAAAATATGAACAAAGGTTCAAACAGGAAGTCACTGTCCAGCAGGAGGTCATGCGCTTGATAGAAGGAGGTCACACTACAGGATGCACTTGATGACGCAGACTGGGACATGTTCCAACACAGCTCTATTGACATCAACGTGTTTACAGAAACAGTTGTGGGATTTTTCGGGAAACTAGCGGATGATACTGTACAGAAAACCACCATCAGAACGTTTCCCAACCAGAAGCTGTGGGTGGATAAAACCATCCGCATCGCTCTGAGATCTCGCACCGCTGCTTTTAACGCAGGACTTGTCAGGTGACATGGACCCGTATAAGGCTGCATCATACAACGTCCGGAAGGCTGTGAAAGAGGCGAAGCGGCAGTCACAGCTCCAACAGAGTGACTCTCAGTCATCTGGACACTAGAAGGGGTAATTATGTTAAAATGCTGTTTGTTGACTACAGCTCTGCATCTAATACTATAATTCCCTTCACACTCAGCACCAAGCTTGAGCTTCTGGGACTTAGCTCATCTCTGGATCAGTGGATCTCCAATTTCCTGACTGGCAGACCACAAGCAGTACGGATGGGTGGATATGTCTCAGCCTTTCTCACTCTCTGCACTGGAGCCCCTCAAGGGTTAGTAGGCCTAATCTCTGACAACGACGAGACAGCCTACCTGGAGGAGATTAGGAATCTGGAGTACTGGTGCCAGAGGAACAATCTCCTAAACGTCAGCAAGACAAAGGAGCTGATAGTAGATGTCAGCACCAAGAAGGAGAGGAACTACCAGACCCCCGTTATCCACAAGAGCCCAGTGGAGAGAGTGGGCAGCTTCAGATACCTCGGTGTCCATTTTATGCAGGACCTATAATGGGCGTGTCACATCAACACTGTGTTAAGGCCCGGCAGCATCTTTACTACCTCAGACGCTTGAGAGACTTCAGACTGCCTTCCAGGGTGCCTAGGAATGTTTACTCCTGCACCATAGCGAGCATCCTGACGGAAAACATCTGCTTCGGGAACAGAACCATGCAAGACAGGCGAGCTCTACAGAGGGTGGTGAGATCAGCCGCGGTAGATAGAACGGTCGACATTTAACCATGAGAAACTCCAGGTTAGCTGAACAATGACTCTCAACCATAGCAGAGTTAGTGCACCACGCTTTGTTAACGTAAATGCACAACCCACCGCCTCTGCTCTTACCGGAGCCATTAAATGTCCTATCAGCCCGGAATGTCTGTCGTCCTGTTAGCTCAATGGAGTTGTCCGGAATGCCGCTGTGTAGCCATGTTTCCGTGAAGATCATGACATTGCAGTTCAGTTTCTTACTGTGAGTAATGCTGAGTCGAATCTCATTCATTTTGTTCACAAGAGATCGAACATTGGCGAGTAAAATGCTGGGTAAAGCGAGCCGGTTTGGTGTTAGCTTTAGCTTCGCTTTCAGCCCGCCACGCTTCCGATTGAACAATAGGCTCCGGTGAGCACCAACACCCGAGCAGGCTCTCTGTTCAGTGGGAGGAGAAACCTCCACTCTGCCACTAACACCAGTTTACCTTTACCAGCTGCTACATCACCTTAGTATATCACAAGACTACATCATATCATACATATAGACATTAAATATAATTACTCTGTGGGTTTATTGGCGGTCGCCGCTTATCGCTGTGTCTTCACCTTTCAGGACCAGTAGTGCTTCGCTAAAGGACTGCGACAGCCTGCTTGGTGATTGGGTTTCATTAGCCAATCAAATTCAAGCGTCAAATCAGAGTCACCGTTTTGTACTTGTAAATTTAGGGTCACATTTTGTGCGTAACTTAGAGGCTTGATTTGTGTGTGTGAATATTGGTAAATCTCTTGTTAAATCTACAAGTTCAAACCTTTTTACAGACACACAAAGTGTATTACAAGTACAAATCTGGTTTACACACGCACAAATCATTTTACAGGTACAAATTTTATTTGACCGTCATTTGATCCCATACCAAAACTCCAGTCTGCTTTTTCTCTGAAAGGCACATAGGTCTATTCTTATCTCTACATACACACAGTCAGCTACAGGAGCAGAGACAGAGGCAGAGCCGCTGCTTAACATTAACCCTTCAGCTCCAGCTCTGACTCTAATGCAGCACAACCAAACAAAGCAGATTCACAAAGATTCAACAGCTTTTATCTGCAATAAACACACAAATCACCACATAGCTGATACACATAAACACAGCGCATCGATACATAAGCACATACACATATATATATATATATATATATATATATATGAAGCTTCATTAATTCATGTGCATATATATTCAACACATTTCAGTCTAGACTCCTTCCTCACAGAAAAGCACTTTTCACCGGGTTTTTCTTATAAACTCAGGTACCTCTGCCGTGGCGAAATTTACACCTGGGTTGATCTGGCCCAGGCTAATGTAACTTTCCCAAGTAATCAACTAGCAGCGAAAAACAGTCTAATCTATTCCTAGATTAAATATTCGTTCCTAATTAGGTGAGCACAACAAATACTTCTGGCGTCGAAATCCACTGCGAGCGCCCACTGCACTGTTGCCTCTGCAAACCTCTGTGCTCTTTGACCTCAACTCACAAAACAAAAAAGATACATTTGAAGTGTTTTCAATTTTCGTTGAGTAACTGGGCCTAATTAACCATGCAGAGCCCACGCAAACAGTCATCTGGACTTACACAACCTTCACATAATAATTTCCGTTCACTAATTCCAGACTCAAACGCCCATAATTTAGAATTCAAAACACAACACATGCAGCAGCAGTTATTGAAAGCAGCACAAGCAGAAGTGAGGTTGAAGGTTCACCCACGTGGTATCATCTAAATCATTGTGTGAAAGCCCCAGAGGGGGAACCAGAGTTGGCAGTGGCCAAGAAGGAGAAGAATGAGGTTTCAGGAGAATGCCCAGAGGGGGAGGAAAGGGGTGACCCTGATCCTCTCACTAAGTCTGGTCCTCGCATTGATTGTACTGATAGTATTACAGTTGACTATCCCCGAACCAGGGCCGTCCAGAGACGAAGGGCCCAGCAAGAGTAAGACCACAATCAAGAGAGAGAGGAGAGCTACAGGAGAAAAGGGAACAGAGGTCCAGGTGTGGACATCTCATTCTGCCGGAATGAAAGGAGTGATAACTGAGGTAGAGGATTATGAGGACGAAGAGATCAGTCTGGAAACGCTCCAGCAGAACAGCTGGTACCAGTGGGTCCAGTTTGCAAGGATGAATGACAAGACTGATTGTTACATCTGCTCCAAGGTTAAGCCAGATAAGTTTTTCATGTTGAACATAGGGTTCAGTTGGCAGGAGTGTGATCGCAGACAACTAATAAGAATACTGAGTGGATCAATTACATCTATTACAATCAACAGCGTTTCATTAATTACACTGATGCAGCTCTAGGTGCGTTGGGAGAGCAGGTGAGCGCCACTAGTGCTATGGCCTGGCAGAATCGTCAAGCTACTGATTGGATTTTGGCTGAGAAAGGAGGTGTGTGTGCTCTCATAGGTGAATACTGCTGCACCTACATTCCAGGTCACACTGCCCCGGATGGAGCATTCACTGAGGCGATGAGGAAACTGAAAGCCCTTAAGATGGAGGTGAAGGAGAACGCTGGCAGGGATGCAAATGTGGGCTGGATAAGTTGGTTGGAGAACACTGTTAGTGGCTGGAAGCTGGGACTAATCAGATTGGTGATAACAGTGTCTGTAGGCGTAGTGATCATGGGATTCATCCTGTGTTGTTCATTCCTCTGATGAGGTCTGTGGCCCTGAGAGCAGTGAGGAAGCAGAACTTGCAGATGGTCGTGCTGACGCAGGGGTTAGAGCAGAATCAGGACAGGGAGAACGACGAGATGGATACTACCTGTATCCTGTGCCTGATTGGATCTATGTCGATGACGAGGGACAGGACCAAGCAGACGAGGGGGAAGAATGAGGCCGGAGCAGAGCCAGGCGGCTGCCAGCTATCTACCATGTTTTTTCTATTTCTCAAACATACACATACTCATATATACGCACTACAGTTAGCCTCTGACTTCTCCACTTCACACAGTTGTGTAATGGATTTTATCTAATGATCTATTTCTTTGCTCTATAAGTTTTAATTAAATTGTATTATGATTATCTGAACTATCTAAGTATTTGAATAATGATTTGATTCCTGCAACTAAGGTTACACTTTAAAATACACTGACGATTGATGGATGATTGATTGATTGATTAATTGATAGAAGTCAGAGGATCATAATATTTTAGAGTTAGCAACATACATTTCCCTCCTTGATGGACGCGTGTGGCTGCCTGGGACATCTGTAGTGAACTATGTCTATGTGAACATTTGTTGTTGGCAGAGTGCGGAGGATCACCTCTTCTGAATGCAGGACCTTGTGTGCTTAGTTCAGTCTTAGTCTTTTTGTTCTGATCATTAGCGTAGCTATTAATTTAGAATGTTGGTTTCAGGGGCCAGGTGTGTCGTTGTACTTTAACGTAGTATAGTCTAGGTCAGATCGTTACGGGATTTAAAAATCCCGTGAGGGGGAAATTCTGTAGTGGAAAACATTAGTATGTTAGTGGGTTTAGGATACAGTTAGAGTAGAATAGATATTGTTTAGGCTTT
Source organism: Macropodus opercularis (assembly GCA_030770545.1). Classification (NCBI taxonomy): domain Eukaryota; kingdom Metazoa; phylum Chordata; class Actinopteri; order Anabantiformes; family Osphronemidae; genus Macropodus; species Macropodus opercularis. The sequence goes on along the minus strand of CM061098.1, from coordinate 19,463,656 downwards.
GTTCATTTCTAGGGAATATGATTGTACAGGACGCTTGCTGGCCTTCGGTGGCTCAGAGGATATCTGACCGGTAGAGCAGAACAATTTGGGCAAAACGTTCTGACCTGGTAACCAAAACAATGGAGTCAAAACAAGTGGCTGTAATCACAAATGTTTGCATTTGGGCTGACGCAAACTGAGGGATTAAAACACGCTCCCGAGGAATCTCGGGAGGAGAGTTCTTTGCCTGCCGTAGAGACAACTCGTTTTTCTGTGGTCAGGCCTCCCCGTGCGCTAGCAAGCATCCTCCTTGCAAGGAAGAAGGTGACTCCGCATATCTGCCTTTGCATTCTTTCATCTCAGCACTGAGAATAAATCTACAATTGATTGGCTGAAACCTAATGCTGCCTCGGCTTGAGTTCTTCTGAGTTGGGACATTTCTAACCACTCCCTGCCAATATTCATCACTTTTGAACAATCCAGACATCCTACAAAACACAAACATAATGAATTTTACTGGTATAACAAACGAATAACACATCTGAAACACATTTTCTCAAGGGACAGATTTACCCCATTTGAGGAGCTAGTGTCCAAATTTTGAATTACTAATGGCAACTTTTTAGAATATCACCAACTTAAATCAATAATTAAGTCAAAAAACAAAAATATTCCGATACAATGGCAACCTCCACCAGCAGTAGAACGATTTATTGGAATATCTCTCAGATCATTTATATAGATGATCAAAAATCTATATAATACTATCTGTCTCCCGATATCTAAATGGGAAACTGATTTGAGTATTACCACGGACCAAACGTTCTGGACAAATATATGTTCAAACTTATTACTTAGTACAAATTTACAGTTAACACAATATAAAATTCTTCATGGAACACACTATACAGGACAAAGGATGTTCCAGATGGGTCTTACCAAGTCCAACTTTTCTCCACACTGCACAGATAACACAGCCGATAGAGCCGTACATGCATTTTGGTCATGTCCACCTGTGCAACAATTCTGGCAACGAGTGTGCAAACAACAACAACAACAATCCCAGTATCACCTGCACTGTCTCTTTTAAGAGATCTAAGAGGGTCAACCTAGAGAGAAACATGTCACAACTACTACTCGAGTGAATACCTGTCGATTGCAGCTATAATCAGGTCTTCAACCCATATTACCAGGATTAACCTTCCTTTTCAGTTTGTCTACACAGTAGTCAGCAGGATGCTGTTCAAATCCCTTTTCGGGAAGGTGATCATGTAGGAATTTATTCCAGTTTCTCCCTGACTGCTTCAGACGTTAAAGTGGCTTGTTTAACTTGCACACTAATCTTTTGCCTGTCTTTGTGTTTACTTGAAAACCCTCTGGTTGTTCCATATAAACTGTTACATCAGTTATCTCAAGGCACTTTACAAGTAAGATTTACCTGACACAACTAAACCCAAGAAATCCCACATAGAGCAGCTGTTAATTGTAGCTTATCGATAAATTGTACATTTTAATAGCAACAGGGGAAAAACCCTATAGAGGAAGAAACCTCCAGCAAACCCAGGATCAGTGGGAGAACATCTGCCTTGACCAATTGGAGTGAAGGGATAGAGAAGAGAGAAAACAACAACAGCAAGCAACAACAAACACAGACAGTGTCACAAATAGAGTGACGGGGTTCGAGTGTGAGAGTTTGAACGGCTAAACCAAGGCAGGGAAATGATTTAGAATGAGCTTATTGTACGAATCAATGGAATGTGTCTCTAGGAAAACCGTGGTCGACACTCCGGACTCTTCCGGATCTGCGGAGCAGAGACACAGGTGAATGTTGAGGGAATTTACTTGATCTGAGATCACGTTACCTTCAACCGGTTCTGTGAGGGAGAAGAGCGGGCGCAGGAAGGCTGGGTGGAATTGATGGATGAGTAAGTTAGAGAATAGCAGATGAGAAGGGAGTGTGTTGAAGTCCAGCGGGTATGGCGATAGTGGCGTGGTCCAGGAGGCAGAGCTGAGAGGCGTGGTTGGATCGGGGGTCGCGAAGTGGGTAATGTCCACCGGGCCGCCGAGGATGGGGGCGTGGCGTTCGGGGTCTGTTTCGCAGCGCAGCAACTGACGGAGCTGTTCCTTCCTGTGGCTGAGAGAGTTGTTGGGAAAAGAGCGGGACAGGCAACAGAATCCTGGCAACAGAAAACTGATCCAATGAAAAGGGAAACAAACGAAAAGCGAGCCGAACCGGCTGGTATATCGGGAGGGATCGGAAGAGTTCAGGCGGCGCACCAAAGGCGCTCATAAACAGGTTGATTCGGGAAACGTGGAATGTCGGATGGATCTTGAGAGTGCTAGATGGACGGCGATGGACGGCGGCCGGGTTAATGATCTTGGAGATGGGGAACGGACCGATGAATCTTGGGGCGAGCTTTGGAGATTGAACCTTCAGGGGAATGTCCCGGGTGGAGAGCCAAACCCTCTGGCCCACCGAGTACCGGGGGGCAGGCCGTCGATGGCGATTGGCTCTGTGTTCGTAGGAAGATACCGAGGCAGCCAGTGCCCGTCGGGCCTGTCTCCAGGCCAGGTGGCATCGGCGAGCGAATGCTGCTGCAGACGGGACCGTGGCCTGACCTACCTGTGGTTCAAATAAAGGTGGTTGATAGCCATAAACAACATAAAACGGTGAATATCCGGAAGCCGAGGAGGTGAGAGTGTTGTGGGAATATTCCGCCCATGCCAGCTCGTCCGCCCAGGAGGTGGGGTTGTTGGCGGCGAGGTGACGGAGACTGACCTCCAGTTCCTGGTTCAGCGTCTCCGTCTGCCCGTTAGACTGGGGGGTGGTAACCAGAGGAGAGACTGACCTTGATTCCTAGTACTCTACACAACTCGGACCAGAACCTTGCCGTAAACTGAGGGCCCCGATCTGAAACGAGGTCCCCCGGAATCCCATGCAGGCGGATGATGTTGTTGATCAGAAGTTGCGCCGTCTCAGGAGCTGAAGGCAGTTTGGGGAGAGAGACGAAATGCGCCATTTTTGAAAACCGGTTGATGATGGAAAGGATGACTGTCTTACCCCTGGACGGTGGCAGACCCATGACGAATTCCATCGCAACGTGGGACCATGGCTTCTTCGGAATCGGAAGGGGGTGTAGCAAACCAGCAGGAGAGCAGGCGGCGATGTAGGTCTGGTGCTGACTGAATGGAAGGCCACCAGAACCATTGAGCCTGGAGTACCTTAGAGCGTAGGAGGAACAAAGAGACAATGGCTCGGGCAGTTGGGCGGGGCAGGGTGGTAACGAGATGCTCGTCGGACCTCCTCCTCCAGGGCCAGACGAGCTGCCCCCAGGCGAACCGATGCAGGGAGGATGAACTTGTCCCGGGCCGTGTCGTTGACTGGAGAGAAGAGCCTGGACAGAGCATTTGCCTTGCTGTTCTTGGACCCTGGACGGAAAGAGAGAGTGAAGGAAAAACCTTTAAAAAAGATGGCCCACCTGGCCTGCCTGGAGTTCAGTCTTTTGGCTGACTTGAGGTACTCTAAGTTCTTGTGATCTGTCAGAACCGTGAACAGATGCTTGGAGCCCTCAAGCCAGTGTCTCCCTTTCTCCAGGGCAAGCTTTACCGCCAGTAGTTCCCGGTTCCCCACGTCGTAATTCCTCTCGGGCTCGGACAGCTTCTTAGAAAAAAAGGCGCAGGGGTGAAGCCTGGAGTCGACCCTGGATCTTTGGGAGAGCACCGCTCCCACCCCACAGTCTGAGGTGTCCACCTCCACAATAAAGGGTAGGTCTGGATAAGGGAGAGTGAGAACAGGTGCAGACGTGAAAATCACCTTTAGTTGGGAGAATGCCTCCTCGGCTTGAGGGCCCCAATGGAACTGATTCTTGGGTGAGGTTAGGTAGTGAAGCGGGGCGGCGATGGTGCTGTAACCCTTGAAGAACCGTCGGTAGAAGTTTGCAAACCCCAGGAACCATTGTAGTTGTTTCCTGGTCTGAGGAGAGGGCCAAGATCTCACTGCACGTACCTTGTCCGGGTCTGGTTGAATGGTGAAACCAAGGAATGTGGTCGTGGAGACATGAAACTCGCACTTCTCTGCTTTGCAGAAGAACTGGTTTTGTAGAAGTCGCTGGAGTACTGTCCGAACATGAGTAATGTGATCCGTCTCGTTCTGTGAGAAAATCAAGATGTCATCTAAGAAAACAAAAACAAAGCGGTTAAGCATGTCCCCAAGGATGTCAATGACCATATTTTGAAATACTGCAGTAGCGTTCAACAGGATGGTTGGACCAGCAGCTGAACACTGAGACACACGACTCTGAGTCTGACGATACCTGGAGATGAGAATAGAGAGAGACAGAAAGAGAGAAACACAACTAGGAGAGAACAGAGACAAAGTTAGTCACATGTGGACATGGAGGCATGTTAGTGGATGGAATAGATAGAAAACCAGAGGAGCTCAGTGAATGAAGGAGGTTCCAGCATCTAAGCCTGTAGCAGCTGAACTAAGAGATGGTTCAGAGTGTCCAGAACCATCTCTAACTATGCGCTTCGTCAAAAAGAAAGGTTTTCAAACTAGAGAGGGCGTCTGCTGCTAGAACCTGAACTGGAAGCTGGTTCCACATAGAGGAGCTTGGAGCTAAAGGCTCTGCCTCCCGTTCTACAGGTAGAAACTCTAGGAACCACCAGTAGACCAGCTCTGAGAAGCAAGGTTCTGTTGGAGCATAAGGAGCCATGAGGTCTAAGACCAGATGGAGCTTTATTATGAAGAGCTTTGTAGGTGAGGAGAAGAATTTAATTCTATCCTAGATTTGACAGGACAGAGAAGCTAATGTAGGAGAAATGTGACGTCTCTTCCTGAGTCCAGTCAGACTCTGGCTGCAGCATTTGAATTAACTGGAGGCTTTTTAAAGAGTCATTGGTTCAAACTATGAGCAGGGAGACACAGTCGTCCAGCCTGGAGGAACTAATGCAGGGATTCATGTTTCAGCATCACTCTGTGAGAGGATGCTCCTCATTTTAGCAACATTCCTCAGGTGGAAGTAGGAGGTTTAGAGATTCTATAATGTAGGATGTAAAGGAGAGAACTGGGTCAAAGATGACGCAGACAGAGCAAGAACCATAAGCAGCAAACAACAGACCGACGACTGACGAGGACAGACAGGAACTTAAATACATGACCACACAGGAAACAAGACACAGGTGTAAGTAATAAAAGTAATAATTACATTCACAAGACAAGACGTAGGGACAGAAGGAGAAAACCAGGTCAGGACACTTTTAGGGCAGGACACGTTTAATGGCTACCACTGTGTTGGGTTTAGCCTGCCAACGCTTAAATAATACAGAGACACTGACAAAAGAATACAAACTCAGATATCTTAATTCTTATACTTGTGCGCACAGCATCCAGCCGACGGACTACGAACTTCCACTTGGGCACAGCTCCTTTTATTGAGAATAGCATAAAAGTCACTCCTTTATATTCCACATAGCAAGATAGAAAACAAGTCCATATATGGTGAGTAAGATACATATGGAACCGTTATGCAGTAAAATTGTGGTCTGCAAAGTCTCCTCCTGACACTGAGCCACCCTTCCCTCGTACTATAGATCATTCCATGTTTATACAAGTAAAGACAAGAAAAGGTCACAAGGTCACAGAGACACAGACAGGACAAAACACAGAGAGGACTATGCTCCATATCCTCTAACACACTGTAAGCTGCATAGCAGCTCTGCCACTGGTGTGTGAATGTGTGTGTTTGAGGGCGCGAATGGGTGAATGAGACGCAGTGTCAAAGTGCTTTGAGCACCAATAGACAGTAAAGCCATATACAAGTGCAGACCATTTACCATAACCTGTTGAAATTGACGGGATAACCGTGAAGTAGTCATGTATGACAGAGGAAATAAACACACAGCCAACTTCTATCTTGAACTGGGACTGGGCACAACTGCGGCAGTCAGTCTCTCTTTTATTTACATATTTACACAAAGCTTGTAAACAGCAAGATCACATACTCTGACACAGTATTCTAACAATATAATATACTAGTTTGAACCCAGATCTCCATCCCAGTCCAATACCCATAGAGCCACCAAGATTAATCTGGGAATGATCTCTAGCTCAGTGGGATTATAGCTAGTAGACCATAAAATAATTCATTACCTTAATTTAAGTACCTTTGTTACTACAGAGAAAACACAATCAGCTAAAGTGTAAATTCAAAACTTTACCAGACCTCATATACATTCTGTTGTCACTGTTCCCTTTAATGACACTTTGACCTTCACCATTTTCCATGTCCACCTCCCCCTCACTTTTTCTTCTTTTGGTATGATGTCATCTTTCTGTGCATCCTCCTGCTCCCATGGGAAGATAACCAATCAGCCAAAGTGCTGTCCCCCCACTGAACCTCTTAACTCTCTGTGACCTTTCCTCAGGCTCCTGACCTGTCACCTTGTTTTTATCTGCCCAGTGACACCTACCTACACGTGTGTGTGTGTGTGTGTGTGTGTGTGTGTGTGTGTGGAGGAAATTTAAATACTGTTACTGTGATCCTATGAGTGTTAATCTTTGTTAAAGAATTAGAGCTATTATTATATACATGTGTACATTAGGGGTCAAAGTGAGTCATAGGTGACGTACACAGTTTCTTTCTGCAGCAATAACTATTTAGAAAACACACAGCTTCTCCTGTATATGTGTTATTCGTGGAAAACTCTTCTACATTAATTTGAGAGTTGCTCAGTCTTAAAAGAAGTGTGATGAATCATTTCTGCTTAATTCATATGTCGACATGGAGAAGCAGCAGTTACCTCAGCAGTCTTCTGACCAGTGTCTTCACCAAACCTGCATTTATACCCTGTTACAAACACCCACATGACAAATGTTCATATACATACATATTGTCCCATGTATTAGTCTTGGTTCTTTTTTCTACTTTTATTCTCTTAGCTACTGTTTTATTCCCACCTTTTATTGCTGTTACCTGTATAACTCCTTGGCCAACTCTGTTTTGGGATGTAGCGCTCTTCTGTGGTTTGCCTCCCCCTCTGTTGCCGTACTTTGTCTCCACACCTGCCTTGCATCCCATCATCACCATGACCTTTTATACTCACCCAGGTCCGCCACTCTGTGCTGGTGTGTCTTCCCTACTATGCTCGTTTGGTTTGCTCTCCCTCTTCCCCGGCCTCCGGCTTTTTCTAGTAAGTTCTCAGTTATTTAGTTAGTGTTTGATAGTCTTTGTAGCTCCTGCTTGGCAGTGATTTTCTGTTCCTAGTTTAATTTTAGTTTTTCCCGTTCGCGATGATCTTTTGTTTCTTAGCAAGATTAGATTTTGTTTGTTTCATAGTCTAATTTCGTTTGAACATTAACATTCTTTGTTTTTGCATTTTGACATTTTCAAATTTTGTATTCTTACTCTCCAGCTCTGCTGTGAATTTTTGTGAACATAGATTTTGACTGACTGTGTCTCTCGAGCATTTGCTCGTTTTGAGTTTGTAACATTAACAATCAGATGGCAAAGTGACATAAGAACTTGTTCTGTGAGTGAGGCTCCTCATGGGGAGACCAATTACGTGACTCTTCCCAATAGTAAGAATAGCAGAATTACCTTTAGAAGGGGGAAGTCCTGTGACAAAGTCCGGAGAGATGTGAGACCAGGGTTTCTTAGGGATGGGGAGGGGATGAAGCAGCCCAGCTGGGGGTTGGCTCCAGCACAGGTAGAACAAGCAGAGGTGTAGGACTTGACGTCATCCCAGAGTGAGGGAAAAGTTGGGAGATGAGCAGCAGGGTGTGAGAAAAACCTGGATGAACGGAGAGGCAAGAGTCGTGACAGAGTTGGATTACTTTAGAAGGTGGTCGGGAACAGATAGGCATTGGTCGGGGCAGGATGCTGGAGCTACGTGGTCTTGGTTGGTTCGTAGAACCTCTTCTTTTCCAAGGCAAGACGAGCATCCCCCAAGCGGAAGGAAACCAGCAGAATAAACTTCTACCTCCCCACGTAGTACGTACAACCTGAAGAGAGCATCTGCCCTACTGTTTTCAAAGCCTGGACGAAAAGACATAGAGAACAGTGAACCTCTTGAAGAACATTGCCCAAAAAGCCTGTCTAGAATTCAGGTATTCTAAATTTTCATGATCCATAAGCACTGTGAACTGATGGTTAGCCCCCTCCAAACAATGGGGCCACTCCTCCAATGCTAGCTTGACTGCTAGCAATTCCCTGTTGTCAACTTCATAATTCCTTTCAGAGGTTGAGAGCTTTTTGAAAAAAAAGGCGCACAGGTGTGGCTTGGAGTCCAGTTTCGAGCATTCGAGCGCAGTCAGATGCGTCTACCTCTACTACAAAGGGGAGGTCCGGGTCGGGGAGCCCAAAGGGCATGACCAAGTACTCAAAGTGTGATAAAACCAACGAACACGGCACAGCTCATCCTCTGTTCCAGGTTCCTCACCACCGACGGAAGGAGACCGTCGGGAAAACAACGCCAGTCTGCTAGGGATCCGCCGCCGTACCTACGACCCCAATGACACTGCACCGTTGCTAGTGTCCCGCCACGCCGCTAAGGAAAGCACGCCTGCCTCTTCTCTGGGTCATCTTCAACCACCGCGATCCCACAGCCTGAACGCTGCCATTATTGCCCGGAATCGTAATGCCATCCCTCTAAGGAAATGGACGCCATCGTCAAAAGGATGCCGCGATCCCACTGGACGCCGAAGAAACCAGCTCACAGTAAGACAGAGGCAATCAAATAAGTCTGAGCAGAGAATTAAGAACTTTAAGGGTCAGTAAATGCTTATAGAGAGCTAATGTTTGGTGCCGTACCGCCGTGTATGGACTGACTGCTATGATGATTCCCACTGTGCATGTAGTGCTTTCGCTTGGTGTGTCAAACTGCCCTCACAGGCTAAACGCAGACAAGTTTACCGTATTGCCCTGCTGCCCTGTGGCGGAGATTGTCTCACTCGTCATTCAAGAGTTACTGTGATTCTCACTCTGTGTGTACTGCCGCTGAGCGCTGACTCACACGGTTTCTTTTACGTTTCTTTAGATTGGTAATATCTAAATTATAGATATTATTATCAGAATTTATGCTCCTTTGTTCCCCAACATCTTGAATGTATCTCTCCATAGCCGCACGTTCAGGCTTGGAGAGGGAGTCTCCCCCTAGATGAGGGAGGTTCCAGGTAGGAGTGGATGGTACAATCATAGAGGCGGTGTGGAGGAAGTGAGATGACCAGAGTTTTATTGAAAACCTCCCAGAGGTCCAAGTGGTGTTGAGGGACCTTATAAAAATCAGGAAAATCCTACTTTTTTATAGATGTGGGACAGGGAGGTTGAGAAGAACGAAGACGCGTGAGTGAGTAGGCAGACCCCCACCCCAGCATCTTCCCAGAGGTCCAATCAATGTGAGGACGAGAGATGCTGACATGAAAATGACACAAAGGTTGCCTACAGTAGAATTGGAAGCTAACGTTATGTCACCCAGAGTAACAATCTGATTCAGTAATGAGTCTCTGTGGTTTCTAGCACCAATTATAATAACCTCAGTTTTATCTGAATTTAGTTGTATGAAGTGTTGAGCTGCTCTCAAAATCCCAGCTCTGTGTGTTCGTTGAATGATGAATGCAGAGAAACTTGATGAAACTGATGAATTCAATGTTACTTTTATTTCACACTTGAAGAATAATAATTGTACAGGCCTGGGTCAGTCTGTCCCTATACTATACAGCATATAGTCAGGGCATGAAGTCTGACAACCTGTCTCTCCCTCGACCCACACTTTATACTAAACAGAGCATCTTTCAGTTGTGAAACAGGATCCTGATGACGTGGTCTGCTGTTCGTCTCCATGGCTGCTATATGTCTGTGCTGTTACTGCTGTTTACTAGAGCTGCCTATTCAGCAGATGTTGATGTTGAGTGGCTGACTGACGGTAAGCGTATCGCGTCACTTCCTGTCACCGAGGTTTCCTGCTGGTCTGTTGCTGGTTGCAGCAGCGTTTTTGTTAAAGCTCCTCACTTTTATCTCTTTACTGTTGTTTTCTAACTTGTTTCGAGGCCTAAGTGTCGCACGCCTGTAATACTCAAGAACCTTATCCCCCTCTCATTAAAAGCACTGCTAATTTCGTAGCTTTCTGGTCTTTTCAGCTAAGCTAGCTTAACTTTCTGCCATGGCTTCCCTGTCTTCTCCTTCTTTTTCTTGCTCGGTGCCTTATGTTTAGCTCGTCCTCTGCCTCCATTAGTGTTAATGGTATCTGTAATAAGTGTGAGATAGTGGCAGCGCTGGAGGCGACTCTGACTGATTTGAATCTCGGCTCCACACTGTGGAAAACCAGTCAGCTAGTCAGGCCCCGCTAGCTAGTGCGGAGCCTCCTAGCTTAGCTGCTACTCGTCCCTCAGCGGGATGTGACTGGGTGACGGTTCGTAGGAGTCGTAGTTCTAGGCAGTCGCCCACGGTTCACCACCAGCCGCTTCACGTTTCAAACAGATTTTCCCCATCAGCGACTCACCCGCTGAGAAACCACCTGATCATAAAAAACAAACAAATATTATTACCAAAGTAACTCGATTTTATTTAAGTCGATTCCAAAATGTGTTTTGACGGAGTGACGGTAGGACAGATTTTACTATTACCGTCTATGGGGAGATGTCGGTGTGTGGCAAAGAAATGTGTAGGTCTGTTGGTTTAACCAGACACATCATTAGAAAGAAGACAAACAAGGCTACGTTTTTGTGAAAAAAATAAGTTAAGAGAGGAAAGATTGTGGCTGTATTGAATTTAAAAAGAAAAAAGATTTAAAAATTGTGCCTTCATGCTCTCAGTGGTTTCAAAGGATTCAAATAACAATACAGTGAGGGCTCATTCACAGTGACGATTCAAACGTTAATAATAAATGCTTCACAGCATTCACAGTACATTCACTGCACGGCTGGACAAAGCCACAACCCAGAAATAAAACTCAAATTGACCGAAGAAGGTCATACATGCCAGCACCCAGAGTAACATTATAAAGAGATTTAATATCACTAAACAGAAAAACAGTGACCTTATATACCAGATACGGAGGCAGGTGCAAGTGATGACAATGGATACTAGAAAGACAGGAACCGGACGTGACATCATGACAGAACAACCAGGCAGGACAAAAACACTGCGCCACCAAAGGCTGTAACATAAAGAAGTTTGTGAGAAACTGTAGTCATGAATGGTTTGGTTTATGGCTCATGCAATTTTCACCAAGCGTTGCAGTGTCTTTCTGCGTCACTCTTTCTATGTCTCTGCCTCTCTCTCTCTGGTCCCTGCTGGCAGCTAGTTCTAATGGGAAAACACAGGAGACCAACAGAATAATTAGGTTAACGTAGATTTGCATGTCCCCCATCTCTCTCTGTCACACAAACACACACGCTATTAATATGATTATTGCTCAAGGAGGGACACTTTGAGTCTGTGCATGTTTACACAATGTGTATCCATTTATGTATTCACATATACATGTGTGTATCAGTGTATATGTGGATTTTCTTTTTTATTTCTTGGATCATAACAAGCTTCCCTTCACTTCTCTCCCTCTCTCTGTCTGACACACAAGCACACACTGCCTCTCTCTGGAGACTAACTGATAGCACCCATTACTGTCAGGCTTGTGGGTCTCTAATTTGCTCTGATTGGAGTCGGTAGCTCCCAAAGGGAGGGCCTCAGATTCAATTAAACTGCGTGATTGGTCCCTTTGAAAATGTTATGTCTAGCACTAAAAACAGTCAAGGCAACACTTCCTGGAATCAAACTCGCTATGACCAATGTTGCTAGCATGTGAGTTCTTTCAATTCAGTAATATTTGTATAGTGCAAATGCACAAAAAGGCCTCTGTGGAGGACACAGGATCATGCAGCACAGACACAAAGACACTCAACCAGCTGGTCAAGAGGTTCTGTCCTGGTCCACTGGACTCTGGAGGAGGACGTTGGCCAAGCTGATGCTTCTCACTGCGTCAGACAGTGGAGGCTCTGAGCAGCTCCTTCAGTGGAGACTGATCTAGGGTCAGTGTAGGAAGGAGCCACAGAGCCTTCATTCCACTGTTGGACTGAACAACCAACCAGTCCAACAGCCACGTGCAGATCATCTTTGTATATTTTGTAATGGACTGTAATGGTCTTTGTAAATATTGTAAATTTGCACATTTCATGCTTTTGCACCTTTGTAACACCTATCCTTTGAAATCACTGGGAGCTGTTGTAATAATTGAATTTCTCCAATGTGGGATCAATAAAGGATTAACTTATCTTAACAAAAGTCATCTCAATGTAGTTTATGAAGATGGCTTAAGACCTCACACAAATAAATCCCAACAAATGTTTTGAGCCAGTATCCATGGTCTGTGTTTACTGTGCAAATGTGGAAGTGGATGGAAGTGAATATGTGTTCTGAAATACAACACACTTATTCATTTATTTATATTTAGATTAACTTGTATTTTCTCCTATGCACATGTTGTTTTACATATATATATATTATATATAGATACCTAGACAACAATAATAATTGAGATGACTGATGTTGTGAATTGGCGCTATACAAATAAAGTTGAATTGAATTGAATTGAATTATATGTCAGTAACATGTAGTGTTGACTGTGCGGATTTGAATCTGTCTCTGTTTTTTTCTCAACCATCCCAGTGGCATAAGGCACACACACAGATGCTGCAGCTAACTATCAGCAGGACCAGAACAGTAAGAGAGGCAGCCTGGAGTATTAATACTTAAAAGGCAAAGTAAGAAATATAAAGAGTAAAAACAAAGTTTATTAACAAATCATCTTATTCTGAAATGTTGCCCACCTGATTTAGCAGGTACTTTGTGTGTGTCACGTGCCGATTAAGGGCTGTTATCATAAAACGCAGTCAACTCTGAAACAGTAGACATTACAGAACTAAAGTCTGTCAGTTACATGGTCTGAGTCTGTTCACAGGACATGGTCAGAATGAAAACGCATCCATGTAGTGAGCTGCACTTGTCTGTCAGCACACTTAACAAAGTCTACAACTACTACACATTTGACAGAGAGGTTTCTGTCTCGGGATATTAATAAATCAGAGAGGAGTTGTGCTAAAACAGGAAGAGAGCGACAGATAGAACGTTTTGCTGCCCAGCTAGGGCTCTGCATCAGAAAGCATAAAAGACAGGGAAAGAGACTCAGAGATAGAGCGGCACAGAAGGAAAGGAACAAAAGGGGTGAACACAGCCTGTGACCTTACCACACATTTGCACACAAGCTTGGTAGGGTAGAGAGATACTCAACGACAGAGAGCGAGTGAGTGAGAAACAGGGAGAATGAGAAACAGTGTAAAGATTTTTAAAGGCAAGTCTCAGTCTACACTTCATTTTCTCACAGTGGCTGTGTTGTGGTGTAATGTGGTAGCAGAGATTAGTTTTGTGAAACAACCTCTGTTCACTCAATTTACTGAGATTCACTAATCTGAATACCAATAATAAATATGTTACTCTACAAATACAAACACCTGTATCATGACAAAAACCTTGGGTTGGTCTTGACATACTAAGAATCTTCTCACAGCTTCAGACAATGGTCTAGTTTCTGTCCTTGTCCTGTTACATTTTAGTGCAGCATTCGATGCCATAGATCACAACATTCTACTACAGAGACTGGAAGATAGCGTTGGATTAAAGGCAAAGCACTGGGATGGTTTAAAGCTTATCTGTTGAACAGATTCCAATTTGTTCATGTTCATGATCAATCTTCCATCCGCGCAAAAATCTGCTTTGTTGTTCCACTTTTCAGTCTTTACATGTCTCCTCTTGGTTAATATTATAAGGAAAATTTGTTTTCATTTATTCATTCAAACATGAATCTCTGCATTAGTTCCTCCAGGCTGGACGACTGTGTCTCCCTGCTCATAGTTTGAACCAATGACTCTTTAAAAGCCTCCAGTTAATTCAAATGCTGCAGCAGAGTCTGACTGGACTCAGGAAGAGACGTCACATTTCTCCTACATCAGCTTCTCTGTCCTGTCAAATCTAGGATAGAATTAAATTCTTCTCCTCACCTACAAAGCTCTTCATAATAAAGCTCCATCTGGTCTTAGACCTCATGGCTCCTTCTGCTCCAACAGAACCTTGCTTCTCAGAGCTGGTCTACTGGTGGTTCCTAGAGTTTCTACCTGTAGAACGGGAGGCAGAGCCTTTAGCTCCAAGCTCCTCTATGTGGAACCAGCTTCCAGTTCAGGTTCTAGCAGCAGACGCCCTCTCTGCTTTAAAACTAGGCTGAAACCTTCCTTTCTGACAAAGCTGATGGTTCCAGATGGTTCTGGTTCCTCTGATCCATCTCTTAGTTCAGCTGCTACAGGCTTAGATGCTGGAACCTCCTTCATTCACTGAGCTCCTCTGGTTTTCTATCTATTCCATCCACTAACATGCCTCCATGTCCACATGTGACTAACTTTGTCTCTGTTCTCTCCTAGTTGTGTTTCTCTCTTTCTGTCTCTCTCTATTCTCATCTCCAGGTATCGTCAGACTCAGAGTCGTGTGTCTCAGTGTTCAGCTGCTGGTCCAACCATCCTGCCCGAGTTTGTTGTTGTTGTTTTCTCTCTTCTCTATCCCTTCACTCCAACCGGTCAAGGCAGATGTTCGCTCACATTGAGCCTGGGTCTGCTGGAGGTTTCTTCCTTTATAGAGGGGCTCTATGTGGGATTTGTTGGGTTTAGTTGTGTCAGGTCTTAAACCTCACTTGTAAAGTCATAACTTGTAGTGAATTGGCGATATATGAATAAAGTTGAATTGAACCATAGAGAAGCCAGTTCTTCGTGCCTCATTTAAACATGTCTGCATTTACACTGATAATTTCTTATTAATTTATGTATACTCACAACAGACCTTGTGCATTTCTTTATTATCTGCTTGTATGTATGTATCTACTGTCCGTCCATCTTGGGGTGTGAGTGTGTGTACACGCAGTAATGCGCTGCTGCTCGGTCGTTTAGCTTGTTGACACTTTGGGGTCAGAGCCATGCAGGGTGAATGGTGTTGGCTGACAGCGTGGAACCTCTTCATTATCCAGCCATAATGTTCTCATCGCCGTCGGCTTCCCGGCTCCCTGCCCTCCCACGCCCCCACTCCGCCGCTAAGCACCACACACCACCTCCACCCTTCATCATTATTCCTCTTTGCCCTTTCGCTATCCATCCCTCCCGTCACCTGGCTATCCCCCACCCCTGCGTGCTGCTGTTTATTGCTGTCGATTCATCCTCCAGCTCCCCCATGTTTTTCACTCTCTCTTTGTGTCTATGCATCCTTTTCTCTCACTCTCCCTTTCTCTATTTCTCTGACCCTATTCCACTGAAGTTATTTTCATTCTTTCATCCCTTCTCTGCCTCTCGCATCATGTTTACCTTCATTTGTCAATCTACTTTTGATTTATTGGTTTTATTGCTGTGACATTTTGTTAAAAACTTCACAGCAAAAACCAAGCCAAAATCATAAACATTTTAAACATACACAAGATACTGTGAGGATACGAGGATGATTTACATCATTTCAAGGTAAAGGTCTAATCCTTGACTGTATGTTTTTGTATTACAGTTCTTCTGTCAAACTCTTGCATTATTCTAGGTGTCTGGGAGCCTGTGTCCTTCTGTGCCAGGAGCTGTCCTGTAACAGGATCAATCATGAGTCACATAAGAGTTATAAAACAAAACAGAACATCCAAAAGGTCAGAAAACGCCTCCATTAATACTGTCTTAGTAATTACGATGTTAGTGAAGATACTGAATTCTTATAAATGTTAGAAAGGTTTTAGTAAGAGGGACCATATTATACATATTTTGACGTCATTTTAGTACTGTTACATGTACATACATAGACTCCCAAAGTAAGATAGGCGTTTAGTCCCTGTTTTTGATTTTGTGAGAACCAGTCCATAGAGGAGCTTGGAGCTAAAGGCTCTGCCTCCCGTTCTACAGGTAGAAACTCTAGGAACCACTAGTAGACCAGCTCTGAGATGCAAGGTTCTGTTGGAGCAGAAGGAGCCATGAGGTCTTTAAGACAAGATGGAGCTTTATTATGACGAGCTTTGGAAGTGAGGAGAATAATTTTGAATCCTATCCTAGGTTTTACAGAGGGCCAATGCAGAGAAGCTAATGTAGGAGAAATGTGACGTCTCTTCCTGAGTCCATGACGCAGTCCATCCACCATGGAACCGGGAACCGGAACAGAAGCGGACCCCTCCTTGGGTCACCAGGACAGGAACAGAACGCCGCACATGACGAGGGCTGGAACATGGTCCGGAATGCTGATGACAACTATGGCTGCTGTGGCATGGGAGCCTAGGCGACTGGCGTCTATGGCTCCTGTGGCATGAAAACCTGGGCGGACAGTGGCGTGGGGCCCTGGGCTGATGGCGTCAACGATAGCTGCCATGGTGTGGGGGCCTAGGCGAACGGCGTTGACGTCTGCTGTGGCGAGGAACTCGGGGCGGACAGCGACGATGGGCGCAGGAGTAGGATGGTGTGGACCAGAGAAATTCCCCTGGGTTGTTGGGAACAGACGTGGACAAGGTTGTCTCCCCTGGGACGGCGGAGACGGGCGTGGACACTGCAGTGTTGGCCGAGGCTGGAGATGGTAGAGTGGGCAGCCCTGGAGCGTGGGTGACAGGAACAGTCGGGCAAGAGCGGGAATCTGGTGCTGGAGTCATGGCTGCGAGTGCAGGGCTAGAGGTAGGTGAGGAAATTAAAGTCTCCTCTAGGCCGCCAACAGAGAGCCAAGCAAGGGCACCCTCCACCCTAAGGCACTGTAGGGGCCTGGGAAAGCATGCGTCGCTCCATGCCTGCCTCCACAGGTCCACCACCTCCCTCCGTTCCCTGCGGCGAGACTTGGTAACCGACATGATGATTACTAGATCAGGGTGCAATTCGGCGTGGCGTGAAGCAGCGTAGTCAGATTCTGCGTGGCATGGAGTGGCAGGCTGGACGTGGACCTCTTCCGCAGCATTACTTACCATGGCCAGAGGTCTAGGAAACCCCTCATGCGTCTTTAACCAGGGGCAGGCAGTGTAAACCCCAGTAACCCAGTCCAGAGTGGAAACGCGGACCTGGGCATCTGGGATATCCCGAACCGAGGCCAGCAATTTAAAGAGGGTCCTGATTACGTGTTCGGAGGCATTGGTTGGATCTGCGGGGTCCATCGTCTGGTCAGATCGTACTGTCACATTTTCCGAGGGAAGCTCGGGGAAGAATGGACCAGGCAGAACCAAGACAGAGCAAGCCATAGCAGCCCTCAATATGAATAGCCGTGATTCCTACCAGAAATAGAAGTCGGGCGAGGGTTAAGAAGGGTTAGGGACATGGCACAGGTGAATGGCATCAGGCAATCAACAGAAGCTGGCAGAAGTGGAGCAAGCACGTCCGGCAGGGCTCTGTAGTTGTTTACAGATATTCCTCACCGAAAGGATTCAGTCAAAAAACAGCACTGAGATTCAAAATAATACAAATGATTTATTTCACATAAGTGGTGTAAAGATATACATAAGGCAGTTATACGAAGTCACCTGATTCCTCCCTGCAGGGGTAAAGCTCGCTGGCGCGTGGGGAAGGACAAAGCCTGGCTGGGAGACACCAGCTGGTGTCTCCCAGCCGGCACAGCACATCTTCTCTCCCCTCATACTAGGGAGTTGGTTTTTAAACCCTCAATTTGTGTCAGTCGCAGAAAAGTGATTGTCCAAATTTGGTCTTCGTCCTTGATACTTTAGATTAATGACGTGGAACTATCCACATGTCGGGTCAGTCCGACATGTTCCCAGAGCAGCCACACGCCATATTTTCCACTACAGCTCTCCACAATAAAAGTACGAACCCAAAGTCAAACTGCCGGTCGTGAAACATTCTTTAGGTGGAAGTAGGCGGTTCTAGAGATTTCTATAATGTAGGATGTAAAGCAGAGAACTTTCCAACCAAGGTCCCTACAGTAGAACCTGAAGCTAACGTTGTGTCATCCAGAGAAACAATCTGATTCAATAATGAGTCTCTGTGGTTTTAGCACCAATTATAATAACCTCAGTTTTATCTGAATTCAGTTGTAGAAAGTTTTGGGACATCCAGGATTTGATATCATTTAAACAAGTCTGAAGTTTGACTAATTGGTTTGTTTCCTCTGGTTTCATGGACAAATATAACTGAGTATCATCTGCATAGCAGTGGAAATTTATGGAATGTTTTCTAATAATATTACCAAGGGGAGACATGTAAAGACTGAAAAGTATTGGACCAAGCACAGAACCCTGTGGAACAACAAAGCTAATTCCTGTGCGGATGGAAGATTGATCATGAACATGAACAAATTGGAATCTGTTCAACAGATAAGACTTAAACCATCCCAGTGCTTTTCCTTTAATCCCAATGCTATGTTTCAGTCTCTGCAATAGAATCTTGTGATCTATCGTATCAAATGCTGAACTAAGATCTAACAGGACAAGGACAGAAACTAGACCATTGTCTGAAGCTGTGAGAAGATCATTAGTGACTCTAATCAGAGCTGTTTCTGTGCTATGATGGATCTGAATCCTGACTGGAAATCTTCATATAGGTCATTTCTACGCAAGTGGTCACATAATTGTTTAGCTACGGCTTTTTCAAGAACTTTAGAAATAAAGGGCAGATTGGATATAGGCCTATAATTTGCAAGTTCTCTAGGGTCAAGAGTAGGTTTTTTCAATAAAGGTTTGACCACAGCAACTTTAAAAGCTTGTGGTACGTAGCCTGTAACCAGAGATTGGTTGATTTGATTTAATATGGACGTGCTGATTAATGGAAGAATTTCTTTGAGTAATCTGGTTGGGATTGGGTCTAAGAGACAAGTAGCTGATTTAGCAGAGTTAATTATTGAAGTTAACTCAGTGTGATCTATGGGGGAAAAACAGTTTAAGTCAGACATAGGTCTAACCAGCAGATCTAAGGCTGTTGGATCTGCAGATCGGTTTATGACTTTTGTTGACAGATTCTGATAAATCTTTTCTCTAATGGTTATGATTTTATTGGTAAAGAAATTCATAAAGTCGTTGCTGCAGAGATTTAAAGGGACACTAGGCTCAACACAACTATGACTCTTAGTCAGCCTGGCTACAGAGCTGAACAGAAACCTGGGGTTGTTTTTATTTTCCTCAATTAATGATGAATAATATGTGGTTCTAGCAGCACAAAGTGCTTTTTATATAGTATTAAACTGTTTTTCCATGCTAGACAGGATTCACCTAATTTGTTGATGCCACAATCTTTCTAGTTTTCGAGTCCTCTGCTTAAGGCTGCGGATCTGAGTTGTACCATGGAGCTAACCTCCTCTGATTCACTGGCTTCTTCTTCAGAGGAGCGACAGTGTCTATAATTGTACGCAGTGAAGCTGCAGCATCATCAACAAGACAATCTACCTGCTCATGATTCAGATGACTGCTCTCCTCTGTGTAGCTACAAAAGATGATGGAATCATCTCCTTAAATCTAACAACAGCATCATCAGATAAACATCTGCTGTAATAGAACTTATTTCCAACTGTTGTCAGGTCTGTTATGGTCAATTCAAACGTTATTAAGAAATGGTCAGATAACAGAGGGTTTTGAGGGAGAACTTTTAAATGATCAATCTCAACCCCATAAGTCAGGACCAGATCCAGAGTATGATTAAGACAGTGAGTGGGTTCATTCACATGCTGACTAAAACCAATAGAATCCAGTAGTGAATTAAATGCAATGTTGAGACAGTTACTGTCAACATCTACATGAATGTTAAAGTCACCCACTACAATCACTTTATCTGTGCTGAGAACTAAGTTAGATAAAAACTCTGAGAATTCAGTTAAGATCTGAATATGGACCAGGAGGACGGTAGACGACACAGAACACAACTGGTTTCTGGGTTTTACAGTCTGAGTGAGAAAAAGAATTATAGTTATGTGATGAAATTGATTAGTAACAGTCCTGGTAGGTATGATGATAATGACAAGCAGCGACATCTACAGTAACCACAACAGCAATAACAACAGTAACCACACAACGACAAGTGCAGCATTACTAACACCATAATAACATCATTTGTGAAAAAAAACCCACAAAAAACAATTAAAATAAGTAAATGAATACATAAAAGGAAGGTATATCATAACATAACACGTATGCACATTGTTGCTCATATAGTTTGTTCCAGTACCCCGAAACAGTGAAACGACATCATTCACAGCTTGTGGTGATACAAGCATTGGTGCCCAGTGCCACTAGTAGAAACCAGGGTGATGGGGGAAGGTGATGAGTGTTGAGAGTGATGAGAGTGTCCATACTGTCCCAATGCTCCAAGAGGCAGCAAGAAAGGGCCCAGTAACCAGTAGCCACACACTCCTCAGGCCCGGAAGGGAAGATGCCTTGAACCGGGGCGTCCACCCACGCCTCCCAGACAGGGCTGCACCAGCCACAGGGACAGCACCAGGAGCAGAACCCGGGCACCCACTGCCTGCAAGGAAACCATAGGCAAGGGCCCCTGGCGTCCCGAGGGGAACCCACCCCCAGTTTGCGTCCCCCACAAGGACGGAGGAGCAGTAAGACAGGACCCCGTTACCCTGCCAGCCAGCTTGGTTTGTAAGTGTGGGGCTAAGATGCATTAAAAGTGGGGGAGGTGTCCAGGAGCACAACCGCTGGCTGACGGACGTGTCTCCCAGAGGGTGTCCCCCGTCCCTAAGTGTCTACTTGCAATTAAGAACAGGGTGGTGGTCATCCTTGCCGGAGGCGACTACCAAGGTCACACCTGGCCCCTCCTCTCGGACCCCAGTAGGAGACCACCCCCTTAGGCCCTAAATGTATGTGTATGTGAATATAAAGGACATTGGAAGACTACTAGTCTCCAAAGCCTTGTTTGGTGTTTGTGTGTAATGTAGTTAAAAACTGAGGGGCATTCCGTTCTGGGAGGGACGATGGTTAAGGCTGCAATTAGAGCCAGTCCCCCCGTATGGAGAAGGCCCCTCATAGACCTAGGTGAATGGGTGTAAAATGTAGCTGTGGCATGAGGTACAAAGGTCAGCCGAGCTAGGTCCCAGACTAGCTCAGCATCCTATCCCACCACCCCCAGTCCCTCCCAGAGGGGGACGGAAAGACCTGACCAGAGGGCCACGGTTATGCTGCCCAGAGAACCACAGGCAACGCAGTCAGGGCCTCCCCACCTCCTCTGTCTCACATACACATCCTCTCCCGCACTCATACTCATGCTCGCCCCGTGAGGTCATTCATTTTGACACGCAATCTCTTACATAACACACATCCAGATCCATATGCATCTACGCATATCCACCCCCATATACACAAGCCCATAAGTCCACACCCCCCCTAGATGCATACACACACACACACACTGTGTAGCTGTGTAGGGCGGTCCGATCCCAGCCCAGGTGCCACAGGGATCCAGAGCCCAGACAGATCTCCCCACCGATCCCATCATGCTCCATCGCCACGTGCCCCCGCCGCATCCTAGGAGTCCGACCGCTAGGAGCGGCAACACTCCGCCCCCACAAGGATGCCCCAGGGGTAGGAGCACCCCCCAGGAGCAGGCAGGCCCCCGCCAGGGAACCCCACAGACACCGGGCACCCAAGTCCACACCCCTGGTCTGCCCCCCCACCAGTAGGGAGGTCCGCCCCCGCCCCCAGAGCTAGCTATGCGCCAATCCACCAACTAGCCGACCCCTCGACCCCAAGCACCAGCCCCGCAGATACTACCCCCCAGGTACAGCAGGCCCGTGCGGCCGCCCCATGATCCCCGACAACCACCCCCCCCGCCCACAAGGGCAGCACCCCAGCCCCAGGCCTCCCTCCGCTACACCAACGCCTCGGGCCACACACATCACCACCATGAGGTGGAATCAATTAGAGTGGAGTTCCAGTTAATGATTTAAACAATCAGTCAATGTTTCTAAGGTTATGTAGTCTGACAGACTGTTCAAGTAGTGATTGATGCTTAATTTCTTTTTAGTTTTCCAGTTCATAAGGATGATTTTCTTTGCGACGCATAAGGCAGTGAATAGTAGTTGTGAAGTGTTTTTCTCTAGATTGAGCCCTCTTAGATCTCCTAAAAGACACAGTGCGGGTGATACTGGGATTGGATACCTTAACCAGGTTGATAAGTGTTTGCAAACTCCTTGCCAGAATTGTTGCACAGGTGGACATGACCAGAATGCATGTAGGTATCTATCTGCTGTGTTATCTGTGCAGTGTGGGCAGGTGTTGGACTTAGTGAGACCCATCTGGAACATCCTTTGACCTGTATAGTGTGTTCTATGAAGAATTTTATATTGTATTAACTGCAAATTTGTATTTTTAGTCATTTGGAATAAGTTTGAGCATATATTTGTCCAGAACGTTTGGTCAGTGGTGATACCCAAATCAGTTTCCCATTTAGATATTGGGAGACACATTGTGTCTTTCGTTTTAGACAGAATTATATAGATTTTTGATAATACTCTTCTAGGTGAGATTCCAATAAATCGTTCTACTGCTGGTGGAGGTTGCCATTGTATCGGAGAAAATTTTTTTTTGCCTCAATTATTGATTTAAGTTGTTGATATTCTAAAAAGTTGCCATTAGTAATTCCAAATTTGGACACTAGCTCCTCGAATGGGATAAATCTGTCCCTTAAGAAAATGTGTTTCATATGTGTTATTCCTTTGTTATACCATATTGGGGATTTAATGATTTTTTTGTTTTGTAGGATGTCTGGATTGTTCCAAAGTGGTGTATATTGGCAGGGAGCAAGTGAAGAGACAGTTATTTTTAAGAATTTCCACCAGGCTGTCAGGGATGTTCTTATGCTAGTATACTGGAAGCAATTATGAAGTTTGATTTTGGTACTGATAAATAGTAAATCTGCAATTTTAATGTCTTAAAAAATGTTTGTTCAATGTCTAACCAGGATACGTCTGCTGGACTAGAATTTATCCATTTGTGGATGTGATTCAATCTATTGGCAAGGAAGTAGTGGTAAGGATTAGTTCCATGCCGTTCCAAGCGTTTTAAGGCTTATAGGCGGTGGTTTGTTTCTCCATAAAAATTTTGAGATGCATGCGTCTAGTGTTTTAAACCACACCTGGGATGGCTGGTTTGGTATCATTGAGAACAGGTAGTTAAGTTTAGGTAAGACCATCATTTTAATGGCTGCCATCTGTTGAGGTTAGATTCTATTTCTTTTAGTAATGGAGAATAGTTTAGTTCTGTGAGGTCTGACAGCCTAGCGGAGAATTCAATGCCCAGATATCTGATGTTCCCTGGCCGGAGTGTGTTAGAATGAGCGGTCTGGAAGTCATAGTTGAGTGGCAGGACTGTAGACTTTGTCGAGTTGATAGAGTATTCTGACAGAGCTGAAAATTCGTTGATAATAGTGGTGGTTGTGGGAAGTGAATTTTGTGGCT
The DNA here is from genome assembly GCA_030770545.1 of Macropodus opercularis. Lineage (NCBI taxonomy): Eukaryota > Metazoa > Chordata > Actinopteri > Anabantiformes > Osphronemidae > Macropodus > Macropodus opercularis. The sequence continues at coordinate 19,440,251 of CM061098.1, read as the reverse complement.
TGAGGAGGAAAAGTAAAACATCATCAGCATATAGGCTTATTTTATGATTTACTGTTTTAGTCAGTATTCCAGTGATCCCTTCACTTTGTCTAATTGCTGCCGCTAGTGGTTCAATAAATATTGCGAATAGTGAGGGGGAGAGTGGGCAACCTTGTCTGGTTCCTCTACACAAATTAAACCTTGACGAGATCTGACCGTTTGTTCGAACTGCTGCATTTGCTGAGCTATATAATGTTTGGATCCAGTCTATAAAGGATTTTCCAATACCAAATGTATGCAGTGTAGCTAACAGGAACTTCCAGTTTACTCGGTCAAACGCTTTTTCTGCATCTAGTGAGACAATGGCTGATTCTAGTTTGTGGATGGTGACATAATCAATTAGGTTGATTAATCTCTACATGTTGTTTGTTGACTGTCTCCCTTTTATAAAACCTGTTTGATCAGGGTGAATTATATAAGGGGTAATTTTCTCTATTCTCCTAGCGAGGGCTTTGCAGATTATTTTTAGGTCTACATTTATTAATGAAATTGGTCTGTAGCTTGATGGGAGAGTTGGGTCTTTCCCTGGTTTTTGAAGCAGACTTATAACGGCAGAGTTCATGTTAGCTGGTATTGAACCTTGCTTTTTAACTTCTACTACCATTTTGTAAAAGCTTGGTGCCAGCATAGTCCAGAATTCCTTATAGAATTCAGCTGGAAAACCATCTGGTCCTGGAGCTTTTTTATTAGGCATCTGCTGCAGGGCTTCCTGCAGCTCAGCCGGGGAAAATGGTGAGTCCAAAGTTGTAACTTGTGTTTGGTTTAACTTTGGTAATTCAAGTTTATTTAAGAACGTTTCTATGGCTGAGGTAGATGGCTCTATTTCTGATGTATATAAATGTTGGTAAAAGTTCTTAAAAGTATTATTTATTTTTTGAGGGTCATGAGTGATGTTGCCTCTTTTTGTAATAATTGAGTGGATGGTTTGTTTTTCCTTATTGTTTTTTAATTGGTTGGCTAAGAATTTGCCACATTTGTTGCTATGATCAAAATTCTCCCAACGTAGTTCTTCTAATTGAAATTGAGTTTTCCTATCCGTAATTTTGTTTAGTTCTAATTTTAGCTTTCTTAGTTCTCCCAGGATGTCGTCGTGTGGTGAAGCAGCATAGCTAATTTCCAGAGATTTAATCTTTTGTTCTAGTTCTGACTCCTGCAACATCACTTTCTTTTTCTTGTTTGATGAATATGAAATATCCATAAAGGTTGCTCACTCTGTTTTGATGCAACTGATAAAGTCCAGGTCATTAAGTAATGATGTATTAAATCTCCAGCTCTTGCTTGGTGGTGTTACTGTCCTACTCAAAGAAAGAGAAACTGGTGCATGATCGCTAATGGTGATAGAGTGGATACTGGTGTCACCGACATCTGATAGAAGTGACTTGTTCACTAAAATGTAATCTATACGGGAGTGCGAGTGGTGAACTGGGGAGAAGAAGGTATATTCCCTGGAGGTGGGGTGGAAGGAACGCCAGGCGTCGCAAAGACCGAAATCATCCATGTACTGTTTTAACGTCTCTACTGATTGCCAGCTCCTGTTGCTCACTGCTGTGCTTAGCCTGTCCAGCTCTGGGTTTCTCACTAAGTTAAAGTCCCCTCCTATTATTATAAGTTTAGAACCAGAGTGAGCAGCCAGTGATGTGAAGAAGGTGTGAAAAAAAGAGGGGTCATCGACATTGGGACCGTACACACAGGCTATGCAGAATTCAATTTTTTGTATTAGAATATTAATTATTATAGTTCTTCCTTCTGGGTCTATAATTGTATTTTTATGGATAAAGTTTACATTCTTATGTATCATAATGGCGACCCCTCTTTGTTTAGAGTTGTAGCCGGCCAAGTAAGCATGTGGGAACTCTGGTGAGGCTAAAGTGTAGTCTATAGTTTGGGGAGTGTGGGTTTCTTGTAGTAATACTATGTCTGCTTGCAGAGTCCTGAGGTGGTTTAATACTTTGACTCTTTTTTCCTTCTTATTGATTCCACGTACATTCCAGGTGACATCCCTCAGTGACATCATAACTACTCTGCTTGATGTGAATTATATGTGTGTTGTGTGGCAGGTTTAGTTGTGTGGCTAACTGTGAATACATGCCTATTATGAATTCTGTGTTGTACGTGTGTGCATGCATTACCTGTGGTGTGGCTCTTTGTGTGGCGTTTAATCCTGCTGGTTGTGTGGGGAGGACTTAGGGGGGGAATAGGGTGATAGGAGTGAAAGTGAGTGATGAGGAAGCAGTAAAGGAAAGAACAGTAAAAGTGTGTAAAGGGTGAGTTGAACACAAACAGAAACAGTGAAGTGAACATGAAGGTAGACATCAATCTACAACCATATCTGCGAGATTTTATATAATGCGTAAGAACTAATGTACATAATTTAGTTACCTGCATCTATTCTCTTTTCCCTTCTAACATGAATATATACTTATACACATATACATACATACACACTCATATATACATACATATACACACACACATATACATACACATACACACACATATACATACATACACGCGTACACACACACACACATATATACATATATATATACATACAAAAACACACATACATACATACATATATGTATATATGCATATGTATACATATACATACATACAGTCAGGTCCATAAATATTGGGACATCAACACAATTCTAATTTTTTTGGCTCTATACACCACAACAATGGATTTAAAATGAAACAAACAAGATGTGCTTTAACTGCAGACATTCAGCTTTAATTTGAGGGTATTTACATCCAAATCAGGTGAACGGTGTAGGAATTACAACAGTTTGCATATGTGCCTCCCACTTTTTAAGGGACCAAAAGTAATGGGACAGAGTAACAATCATAAATCAAACTTTCACTTTTTAATACTTGGTTGCAAATCCTTTGCAGTCAATTACAGCCTGACGTCTGGACGCATAGACATCACCAGACGCTGGGTTTCATCCCTGGTGATGCTCTGCCAGGCCTCTACTGCAACGGTCTTCAGTTCCTGCTTGTTCTTGGGCATTTTCCCTTCAGTCTTGTCTTCAGCAAGTGAAATTCAAGCTCAATCGTATTCAGGGCTGGTGATTGACTTGGCCATTGCATAACATTCCACTTCTTTCCCTTAAAAACTCTTTGGTTGCCTTTGCAGTCTGCTTTGGGTCATTGTCCATCTGCACTGTGAAGCGTCGTCCAACGAGTTCTGAAGCATTTGGCTGAATATGAGCAGATAATATTGCCCGAAACACTTCAGAATTCATCCTGCTGCTTTTGTCTCCAGTCACATCATCAATAAATACAAGAGAACCAATTCCACTGGCAGCCATACATGCCCACAGCATGACACTGCCACCACCATGCTTTACTGATGAGGTGGTGTGCTTTGGATCATGAGCAGTTCCTTTCCTTCTCCACACTCTTCTCTTCCCATCACTCTGGTATAAGTTGATCTTGGTCTCATCAGTCCATAGGATGTTGTTCCGGAACTGTGAAGGCTTTTTTAGATGTTGTTTGGCAAACTCTAATCTGACCTTCCAGTTTTTGAGGCTCACCAATGGTTTACATCTTGTGGTGAACTGTCTGTATTCACTCTGGTGAAGTTTTCTCTTGATTGTTGACTTTGACACATATACACCTACCTCCTGGAGAGTGTTCTTGATCTGGTCAACTGTTATGAAGGGTGTTTTCTTCACCAGGGAAAGAATTCTTCTGTCATCCACCACAGTTGTTTTCCGTGGTCTTCCAGGTCTTTTTGTGTTGCTGAGCTCACCAGTGCGTTGTTTCTTTTTAAGGATGTTCTAAACAGTTGATTTGGCCACACCTAAAGTTTTCGCTATCTCTCTGATGGGTTTGTTTTGTTTTTTCAGCCTAATGGTGGCTTGCTTCACTGATAGTGACGGCTCTTTGGATCTCATATTGAGAGTTGACAGCAGCAGCTTCCGAATGCAAATAGCACACTTGAAATGAACTCTGAACCTTTTATCTGCTCCTTGTAAATGGGATAATGAGGGAATAACACACACCTGGCCATGAAACAGCTGAGCAGCCAATTGTCCCATTACTTTTGGTCCCTTAAAAAGTGGGAGGCACTTATAAAAACTGTTGTAATTCCTACACCGTTCACCTGATTTGGATGTAAATACCATCAAATTAAAGCTAAAAGTCTGCAGTTAAAGCACATCTTGTTCGTTTCATTTTAAATCCATTGTGGTGGTGTATAGAGCCAAAAACATTAGAATTGTGTTGCTGTCCCAATATTTATGGACCTGACTGTACATATATACAATGGGGAAAAAAAGTATTTAGTCAGACACCAATTGTACAAGTTCTCCCACTTACAATGATGACAGAGGTCTGTAATTTTCATCATAGGTACACTTCAACTATGAGAAAAAGAATGTGGAAAAAAAATCCAGGAAATCACATTGTAGGATTTTTAAAGAATTTATTTATAAATTCCTGAGTAAAATAAGTATACTCTAACAAACTAGGGGAGGACCCAATTGCACGACCACAGAGACAGAAGGATAATTAATATTTTAATTAACAAATCCTGAGGACAAAATAACTAAACAAATACAAATAAACCAAAACCCTAACATACAACAGAACAGTGACAGATTCTCACACTAACAAAAAACAGAAACTAAACAAGGACAAAGTGACTACACTAAACACCAAACGAGGCTCAGACATAGAACACTCATCAAACTAAACGGGACAGTACAAACTTTAACACCAACAAACCTCGACAGGGACAAACATACTTTAAGATTAATCAGAACCCAAATCTACCAAAATACACATACAAACACCAACAGAAATACTACGAAACACTTACTATGGTTCTCAGGTAACAGATATAATCAAATGTGGTAACACTAATGACGAGCCAGCAACAACCGAGACGACGGGAGGAACTTAAATACACCACAAACAGGAAATCAAAAACAGGTGAAAACACTAACGAACTGAACCAGGAACTAGGACGAAACAAAAAACAACAACAATCATCACAAATACACTCCAGTTACCGGTTCCAACGACACTCTTTGTGATATCTGGGATAGCAGAAATATTGCAGAAAAAAAAAAAAAAAAAAAAAAAAAGAAGATTTTAAAATATGTACAGCAGGAAGAATATCTATCTATTACCTGCCATTCATCTCTGGAAACTCCTGTATGCCTTCAAATTAGGTATGTGTGTTAAATTCAGTGTGTTACTTAAATATTGACGCATCAATTGTTTTACTCATATCTACCAGTACTAAAATGGAGTACTGGTGTAGTAGTGTAGTAATTGGTATACAACTGACCCAGAAATGTTCTCCTACAAAGAGCCACATGCAATAACATTAGAAATCATCCTGTGTGCATTAAAATTTGAGCTCACCTTAAGGTTTATTGTATTAGTTACTGTCTGCTTATAATTCATCAAATTAGTTCTAAAGGCTGTCAGACCTCACAGAACTAAACTATTCTCCATTACTAAAAGAAATAGAATCTAACCTCAACAGATGGCAGTCCCTACCGATCTCATTAATGGGAAGAATTGCCACCATTAAAATGATGGTCTTACCTAAACTTAACTACCTGTTCTCAATGATACCAAACCAGCCATCCCAGGTGTGGTTTAAGACACTAGACGCATGCATCTCAAAATTTTTATGGAGAAACAAACCACCGCCTATAAGCCTTAAAACGCTTGAAAAACATAAGAGCTGTGGAGGCTTGGAACTACCTAATCCTTACCACTACTTCCTTGCCAATAGATTGAATCACGTCCACAAATGGATAAATTCCAGTCCAGCAGATGTATCCTGGTTAGACATTGAACAAACATTTTGTAAAGACATTAAAATTGCAGATTTACCATTTATCAGTACCAAAATCAAACTTCATAATTGCTTCCGGTTTACTAGCATAAGAACATCCCTGACAGCCTGGTGGAAATTCTTAAAAATAACTGGCTCTTCACTTGCCCCCTGCCAATATACACCACTTTGGAACAATCCAGACATCCTACAAAACAAAAAAATCATTAAATTCCCAATCTGGTATAACAAAGGAATAACACATATGAAACACATTTTCTTAAGGGACAGATTTATCCCATTCGAGGAGCTAGTGTCCAAATTTGGAATTACTAATGGCAACTTTTTAGAATATCAACAACTTAAATCAATAATTAAGGCAAAAAACAAAAACACTCCGATACAATGGCAACCTCCACCAGCAGTAGAACGGTTTATTGGAATCTCACCTAGAAGAGTATTATCAAAAATCTATATAATTCTGTCTAAAACGAATGACACAGTGTGTCTCCCGATATCTAAATGGGAAACTGATTTGGGCATCACCACCGACCAAACGTTCTGGACAAATATATGCTCAAACTTATTCCAAATGACTAAAAATACAAATTTGCAGTTAATACAATATAAAATTCTTCATAGAACACACTATACAGGTCAAAGGATGTTCCAGATGGGTCTCACTAAGTCCAACACCTGCCCACACTGCACAGATAACACAGCAGATAGATACCTACATGCATTCTGGTCATGCCCACCTGTGCAACAATTCTGGCAAGGAGTTTGCAAACACTTATCAACCTGGTTAAGGTATCCAATCCCAGTATCACCCGCACTGTGTCTTTTAGGAGATCTAAGAGGGCTCAATCTAGAGAAAAACACGTCACAACTACTATTCACTGCCTTATGCGTCGCAAAGAAAATCATCCTTATGAACTGGAAAACTAAAAAGAAATTAAGCATCAATCACTACTTGAACAGTCTGTCAGACTACATAACCTTAGAAACATTGACTGATTGTTTAAATCATTAACTGGAACTCCACTCTAATTGATTCCACCTCATGGTGGTGATGTGTGTGGCCTGAGGCGTTGTACTGTGCCCGGCACTGGCGTAGCGGAGGGAGGCCTGGGGCTGGGGTGCTGCTCTGCCCTTGTGGGCGGGGGGGTGGTTGTCGGGGGTCCTGGGGCGGCCGCACGGGCCCTCTGTTCAGGGGGGTAGTATCTGCGGGGCTGGTGCTTGGGGACGAGGGGTCGGCTAGTTGGTGGATTGGCGCATAGCTAGCTCTGGGGGCGGGGGCGGACCTCCCTACTGGTGGGGGGGCGGACCGGGGTTGTGGACTTGGGTGCCCGGTGTCTGTGGGGTTCCCTGGCGGGGGCCTGCCTGCTCCTGGGGGGTGCTCCTTCCCCTGGGGCGTCCTTGTGGGGGCGGAGGGTTGCCGCTCCTAGCGGTCGGACTCCTAGGATGCGGCGGGGGCACGTGGCGATGGAGCATGATGGGATCGGTGGGGGGATCTGCCTGGGCGCTGGATCCCTGTGGCACCTGGGCTGGGATCGGACCGCCCTACACAGCTACACAGTGTGTGTGTGTGTGTGTGCATCTAGGGGGGGGTGCGGACTTATGTGCTTGTGTATATGGGGGTGGATATGTGTAGATGCATATGGATCTGGATGTGTGTTATGTAAGAGATTGCGTGTCTGAATGAATGACCTCACGGGGCGAGCATGAGTATGCGTGAGGGAGAGGATGTGTATGTGAGACAGAGGAGGTGGGGAGGCCCTGACTGCGCTGCCTGTGGTTCCCTGGGCAGCACAACCGTGGCCCTCTGGTCAGGTCTGTCTGTCCCCCTCTGGGAGGGACTGGGGGTGGTGGGATAGGATGCTGAGCTAGTCTGGGACCTAGCTCGGCTGACCTTTGTACCTCATGCCACAGCTACATTTTACACCCATTCACCTAGGTCTATGAGGGGCCCTGTCCATATGGGGGGGACTGGCTCGAATTGCAGCCTTAAACATCGTCCCTCCCAGAACGGAATGCCCCTCAGTTTTTAACTACATTACACACAACACCAAACAAGGCTTTGGAGACTGGTAGTCTTCCAATGTCCTTTATATTCACATACACATACATTTAGGGCCTAAGGGGGTGGTCTCCTACCGGGGTCCGAGAGGAGGGGCCAGGTGTGACCTCGGTAGTCGCATCCGGCAAGGATGACCACCACCCTGTTCTTAATTGCAAGTAGACACTTAGGGACGGGGGACACCCTCTGGGAGACACGTCCGTCAGCCAGCGGTTGTGCTCCTGGACACCTCCCCCACTTTTAATGCATCTTAGCCCCACACTTACAAACCAAGCTGGCTGGCAGGGTAACGGGATCCTGTCTTGCTGCCCCTGGCTCCTCCTCGGATGGGGGCGGGGGAGGTGGCTTTAGAGGTGCCGCGGGTCCTGCCCGGGGCCCCGCGGGTACTGGGTCGGAGACCAACCCACCTCATGAATGGGACTTCGCGTATGGTGTGGGTGTGAGTGTGTATAGTATCACGTATGGATGGGTAGGTTCTGGGGGGAATGTATGTGGCAGTATGTGGGTATGTATGTTAGTGGTGTGGCTGATGTTTGGGTGGCCCGATCCTGGCGCAGGCTAGGGGATCTTGCTGCCTGGGCGGCCTCCTCTGCTGATTCCCACTAATGCCTACCTAGTGCTGCAAGCCCACCATAACGCTGGGGGTGGTGTCTGGCCGTGGGGGGGGGGCTCTTCTCCGTCCTTGCGGGGGACGCAAACTGGGGGTGGGTTCCCCTCGGGACGCCGGGGGTCATCGCCTATGGGTTCCTTGCAGACTGTGGGTGCCCGGGTTCTGCTCTCTGGGGCTGACCCCCCCGGTGGAGGGGGGGTCTGCTTCTGTTCTTCCCGGGGTGGGCTGGCGCTGGCTCATCGGTGGCCGGACCTGGCTCCTGGTGCTGTCCCTGTGGCTGCTGCAGCCCAGTCTGGGGGGCGTGGGCGGGCGCCCCGGTTCAGGGCATCTGCCCTTCCGGGCCTGAGAGGTATGTGGCGCACTGGTTACTGGGCCCTTTCTTGCTGCTTGTTGGAGCATTGGGACGGTAGGGACACATTCATCACCTTCCCCCATCACCCTGGTTTCTGCTAGTGGCACTGTGCACCAATGCTTGTATCACCACAAGCGGTGAATGATGTTGTTTCACTGTTTCGGGGTAATGGAACAAACTATGAGCAACAAAGTGCATACGTGTTATGTTATGATATACCTTCCTCTTATGTATCTATTTACTTATTTTAATTGGTTTTTGTGTTGTTGTTTTTTCTGTTTTGTTTTTTCACAAATGAAGTTATCATGGTGTTGGTAATGCTGCACTTGTACTTATAGTCGTTGTGTGGTTATTGTTGTTATTGCTGCTGTGGTTACTGTAGATGTCGCTGCTTGTCATTATCATCATACCTACCAGGACTGTTAACAAGCAATTTCATCACTATAACTTATTTACGTAATGTTAGCTATACCCTGTTGGTTGTACTATGTATCTTGTTGTCTGTGCTTCCTCTTCTCACCCCCCCCCCCCCCCCCCCCCCTTTCATCCTGTCCAATCCAGAGACTCTCATTTCGTCTTGATAGACCAATTAAAACAAAGATCTTCAAAGAGGGGTTCATAGTTCATGTATCCCTTTTGAAAAAGCAAAACTGCCCACCACAATACAGCATCCAGCACATACATGATGGATGCTAAACTGCTGGACAGGACAAAAAAAAAAAAAAAAAAAAAAAGAAGATTTTAAAATATGTACAGCAGGAAGAATATCTATCTATTACCTGCCATTCATCTCTGGAAACTCCTGTATGCCTTCAAATTAGGTATGTGTGTTAAATTCAGTGTGTTACTTAAATATTGACGCATCAATTGTTTTACTCATATCTACCAGTACTAAAATGGAGTACTGGTGTAGTAGTGTAGTAATTGGTATACAACTGACCCAGAAATGTTCTCCTACAAAGAGCCACATGCAATAACATTAGAAATCATCCTGTGTGCATTAAAATTTGAGCTCACCTTAAGGTTTATTGTATTAGTTACTGTCTGCTTATAATTCATCAAATTAGTTCTAAATCCTCATTTTGATATAGCATATTAGTAATATGCCTTAAATCTTTGTTCATTGTCTTGTTTTAGAAACTGAGATGGATGCGTTGGACCTCCAACCTATTTCAACTTCTTCACCAATGAGTGGTAGGATGTCATCAGTCTCTGAGTCTGTATCACAATCATCAAGCACTCCGCCTCATTCTGGCACATCCCACATGTCAGCCTCTGCATTACTGTCAAGCCAAGCAGGACACAGCGATCAAAGCAGCGGCCCTTCCACGTCTCAAATACAGAAAACATGGCCAGAAACATTTCAGGTTCCATGGGCACAAATGCCACAGGAAATACGTTCTGCAATGTACATGGCAGGAGACCCAACCCAGCAGAGAGACGCCAGATGATAAGAGTGCTTGCAGATGAAATGAGGAGGTACGAAGCCAATCCCACTCGTTCACAGTGCTTAACTGTGGTTCGAAATATAAGCAGACAGTACCCAAAGACTTTTGCTGACATGAGACCAGAGGGACAGGAGGGAGCAAGTGGAGCTGAAAGAGCAGAAGTCAAAAATCTAATGGAGCTCACATTCTGTGTCCAACGTCGTCATATAAATGCACTTCCACCACCTGATATTGAAGACATGAAAAGTACATGGCCTTTTCTTTTCATTCAGAAATATATCTATGCCCACTTTGAGTTGCTTACAGACATCAATGTGCTTCGTGGCTTGGAACTCAGTGTGGAGGAATGTGGGAGAGCCATCACAGAATACTTCAGGGGAAAACCTACCAACAAAGATGTCAAAGTTTCTGTTGTCTTTCTCGTGTTGAAATATTGAAAGTCATATTTCCATTTTAACAGGAGGTACAGGTTATTCACACCTAGTGTGTCTGATAAATTGATAATTAGAATTTTCCTTCATAATAGGAATGTCTGTTTCTTACAGGTGTCCGCCTCCGTAGCTGACATTGAGGCAGCCCTCACTCCTCCTGCAAGTCCTCGTCTAATACTGCTTGGTAAACCTTTTTCATTGTTTCACCAAATTGTTCATTGTTATGAGATTATATACATGGTGACAACAATGTTGCTCATGTTGCTATTACCCTGAAGTTTCAGGTGGAACAAGGCAAGTCACCACTGGACGGTGGTCACTCTGGAGGGTCGCATAGTATGTGAGGGCATCACACCAACATTTTTGACAGGACTGGCTGCTGTGTTTGCAATATACTACATCTTCAACCTTCAATATCAAGAAGAGGCAGCTTGGAATTCATTCAGAGGTACGACTCCTTTCATATCATGTTCACCTGTAGTTGTTTACAGATATTCCTCACCGAGAGGATTCAGTTAAACACAACACTGAGATTCAAAATAATACAAATGATTTATTTCTCATAAGTGGTGTAAAAATATACATAAGGCAGTTATACGAAGTCACCTGATTCCTCCCTGCAGGGGTAAAGCTCGCTGGCGCGCGGGGAAGGACGGAGCCTGGCTGGGAGACACCAGCTGTGTCTCCCAGCAGGCACAGCACACATCTCCTCTCCTCATTCTAAGGGTTTGGTTTTTAAACCCTAAACTTGCGTCAGTCGCAAGAAAGCTATCGCCCAAATTTGGTCTCCGACTCTTGATATTTTAGACTAATGACTCTGTTTACATGAAAGTTATCAACAGGTCACTTCGACCTGGCGTGTTCCCGGAGCAGCCACACACGCCAAGAACTTTCCAGATGTGGGAGAGAAAACATCCTGTTGTTGCCAGTACAAGGGTTCAAATCCTGGACACACAAACTCTGTAAACTCATAGTCTGACTATCTTACTTCATGCCTGCACTTATGAAACCTATTCCTGTTAATACCTACATAGAGTACAGACTCCATCCTATACATTCTGAACATATATTCTATCCTGACTACACACATTTTCCACTACACACCGTTATACATTTATTTTATTTATGTATTGAAAAGGAAAAGGTGAATAATCACAGACCATTCTTTGCACATTAATATGTATAATTTTTCAACAAGGTGCTTGTTTGTTACTTACTGTTATTAAAATACATAGACTCAGAAAAGTATCCAAAAAACAAGACAACATAATTTGAGTATCCTGTATTAAAATCTCATATCTGCTTATAAGCCTGCATGTGATTTGGCGTTAGAATACAAAATGTTATACTTTCTTTCTGGCGCTTCATTGGTATCCATCCAGAGAGAGGATCAAAGACAGTGAGAGGAAAAGTTGACGGGTACGGTCGTCATGAAAAAGTCTGCCGCTGTGAATCCGCATGTCTCCACGCTACTAAAGAATCTGATGGACTTTGAATGGGACTTTATATGAGGTCAGTTGTTTTGTTGGAATGAACAAAAATGCCTCTGCTCTTATCTCCACATCTTGTTCAGACAAAATGACATTGATATAAATTGCAACATAAAACCATATAATATTTTGATATTACCAACTATGTAAGCATGTTATGTTATTATACGTCCCTGAGTTGTTGATATTTTCTTTGTTGTTTTACAGTGGCTTGCAGTGTTCATGTTTACGCAGCATGATTAAATAAATGTGTGTGTGATTTATACCCTGTGATAATTGTTGATTGATTATTTTCTACTAGCATTTAATACTTTGTAGCCCACAGAAAACGTCTACTTTTAACTGCATTGAACATTGATAGTTTGGATATTCTGATATGTTAAACTTGGTCCATGTTACATGTTCTTACTGTAAATACAGAAATATACTGTATTTCACTAAAACAGTAATAAACTGTAATTTCATTTCACAGTATGAGTACTGTAAAATAACAGTAAAGAGCTGGCATCTCTGCTGTCAGCACTTTACTGTTTTTTTACTGGACAATTCTTTACAGTGTACTGCAACAGATGAAAACAGATGTCATTTTGATGTCACTGTATTCTGCTAGATTACCTCTAGCGTCTCTTGACCTCAGTGGGGTTCAACTCATTATGTCCAGGCTTGAATAAAAACCGGTGGAAGAGTCTGTGGAACTGGTCACTGTAGACACTCACTGACTACAGATAATGCAGAGAGCAAATCATTTCTGCTGATGTTAACCTGCTGCTGTCATTTTAATCAGTAAATGAACTTCAAAATATAAAACTTTTCCACACAGCACAACATAGTTTACATTTATAACCGAAATATTTACTCAAACACTGATATCAATGCAGACTTAAATGGTGTGAGGGTCACATAAGCAAAGAGTTGCACAAAATACTCATACTGTAAATCAGTAGACTGCCCACGCACACATTCAACAGTGGGAACACAGTATATGAGCTATTGAGTAGATAGAGAAAGGAGAGACAGAGCATCCTTGAATCCATCCTTCAGACATGCCGACAGCAAGAGGAGGACAGAAGGCGGAGGCCGATAGAGAAAGATAATGAAGGCAAGCACGGGATGAATGGACTGGCAGATTAGAGAGGAGGAAAGTAAATTGAAAGTATTGAGTGACTGGGAGAGGAGTGGAGGGTCGAAGAAAGAAGCTGCAGAGAGTGAGGCGAGCTGGCAGTCAAAAGAGGAATGAGAAGCAGAGAGGCGAGAGAAAATAGGGCTCAGAGCTGAGGAGACGGAAATGTGTGGTACGAGAGATGTTTTAAAGGAGAACAGGTGAGTAGAGGGTAGAGGAGGTTGCAGAAGAGGGCTACATCAAAGTGAAGGCCAAGGAGGGAGGAGGAAAGAGACATTCTCACTTACACCACACTGATGATTACACATCGATTACACATATTAAAACGTCTTAACAGGTGAATTTTACATTTAATTGAACTGAAGGTAAGAACCATTTGCATACAGAATACTCAAGAACAAAACCTTAATTCATGTAAGTCATGTAATTACACACAAAGATACATGAAAAGCCCTCTTCAGGATGAGGATTAAAGAAACGAGGTTTGGTTACAAAGACGTACATCCTGTACATCCAACCGTTTCCTCCATGTGGATTCCCTCCATCATTCTCACTCTGGTCTGGGCATATTGTTGCTTGCTCAAGTCCATCACCCGCTGCCTGGCTGACTTACTGAGCTTGAGGCTGTTGAGGCTAACATCGCTAAACTGAATTATTCCTGTATCAGTAGTACATCAGTGACAGAAACCACCATGATCTGATTCAACCGTGTGTTGCATTTTGCCCCTCAACATAAATAGTTACGAACAGGGTTGAAACAATTCCTTTTAACCTTAAATAACATGATTGCTAAATATCTTTTTTGCCTGAAAGACTATATAGTCTGCAGTGTTTCTAATGGCTCATTATTACTGTAGCAGGAGTCAAAGTGAGGAACTATAGAACATATCCTAAAACCAAACGTATCAGTATCTCAATAGAAAGTGTCAAGACAGCAGAGTGACCCTGTCACGGGATATATTCTCATCATTTGTATGTGTACACGTAAGAATGGGCTACATGTTGGCAGCACAAGAAGCAGATGAGAATGAAAATAAAAAACTGCTTTGGAAATTAGACAACTTTAAACAGGTGCAACTTTATCATATGTAATAATAATTCTAATTCAGGGTACACCCGGGGCGGGTCGCCATTACATCACAGTGCCACATATTTGGACAGACAACACACAGCATCACTGACACTCACTGCTATGAGATTAGAGTCTCCAGTTAACATGACTGCATGTCTCTGAGAAGTATCTGAGAGAACCCACGTAGACATGGGGAAGAACTCAGAGAACCCAGGTCAGATTTGTTCTCTCCTGGACTTATGCCTTAACACCACTTATTTCAGCTATAGAGGGGACTTCTACAGACAGAGGCATGGCTGCGCTATGGGCTCTCCTGTGTCACCTATTGTGGCCAACCTGTATATGGAGGAAGTACTTGGGTGAAGATTAAGATCCAGGAGGTACAGACATTCACAGTCCACATAAATGCAGTGGACAGTAACATCAGGTTCACCAGAGAAGACACTAAGAACAACAGATTGGCCTTTCTGGACTGAGCAGTCATCAGAGGGAATGACGGTGGTTTAGAAAGAGAAATATACAAGAAACCCACACACACTGACCAGTACCTTCTGTTTGACTCTCATCACCCCCTGCAGCACAAACTAGGAGTCATCAGGACCCTGAACCACAGAGCGGAGAACATTCCCACTTCCACTGCAGCCAAGACGAAGGAGAACATGCATGTAAGGGCAGCTCTCAGGACCTGTGGCTACCCCAGATGGGCCTTCAACAAAGCTGCGTCACATCCCAGAACAAGGACAACAGAACAGCCGGACACCCAAAGCCAACGGAAGAACCTGGTCATTCCTTACATGGCCGGAGTGTCCGAAAAGCTTAAAAGGATTTTTAGAAACTACAACATACCTGTCTACTTCAAACCCACCAACACCCTCAGACAGAAGCTTGTACATCCAAAGGACCCGACACCAAAACACAAGAGGAGCAACATAGTATATGCAGTTCAATGCAGTGAAGAGTGCTCGGAACTATACATTGGTGAAACCAAACAGCCATTACACAAGAGGATGGCCCAGCATAGGAGGAACAACACATCAGGACCAGTATCTGCCGTGTATCTCCACCTAAAAGACAAAGGCCACTGAAGACAACAACGTTCACATTCTGGACAGAGAAGACAGGTGGTTTGAACGAGGCGTCAGAGAAGCCATACATGTCCAGGTGAACAGCCCCTCTCTCAACAGAGGTGGGGGCCTCAGACACAATTTGTCTCCCATTTACCATGCTGCCCTTTCAACTATGCCCAGGAAGATCAAGGCCACTTCACACGTCCCCCACAAAGGAGACACTTAACGACCCTTTAATGGTTGTAGGAGGAGTCACGGTAGTTGAGGATTCACACCTACTCACTACCCTCACACCCCCTCTGTTCGCATAACGAGCCCATTCTTCACAGGTGTTAAGTGAAACCCAACTGGAGGATATATTAGTGGTCTCCACCAACTTCCCACAGACTGAAGAAGCCACCTGGATAGGTGGTGAAACGTTTCTACTAACTAGAAGAAGTCCAGTTGCCATGACTCAACCTTCAGACAACTCAGAGAATAGCACCTGGGTAACCCCAGGAACCAAACCCAGGACCTTCGCACTGTGAGGTAACAGTGCTATTAATATTTGCATTTTAAGCAATAAAATTAAATAAATAAGAAAGTTTTTTCATTTTCACAGACAAACATGTTTTTATTGCTTTTCTTCACAAATTACTGTTAACTGAAATAATGGTTAGTGCAGGAGTTAAAGCCTCCAGAGATAAGAAAATGAGCACGTCAGTAGAAATTCATCTGTTTCATATAATTGAATCTGACATGTACAGTTGATTTGAGTTGATTTTTGGGTCAGACCTTGTGCAGCAGTATTGCTCTGTGTAGTGGTCCCTGCTCTAACTATTAGGTTTCTCTTACCCCACCAGCACTATTACACACTATTGCACAGTTTTAACCCTGTAACCTGGTTGAGGTGAAGAGCATGTAAGTGCACTGAATGTGTAAACATTTTAGAGGGCGCATTGTTATGCCTGAACTAGCCAGAACCAGGATGGAACACAAATGCAGACAGGAGGACACCCTGAAGACAGAATGGGCCTTGGACATAGTGGGTGCCAGCCTCGTGGCTACAGGATAAATAGTCTTGCACCAACAAATCTGGGTGACAGTTCCTCTTTCATATCTTTTAATGCAAGTTTGGACACCAGTCACCAACTTTATAAATCGGGCAAGTGAAGGTCTCTTATAGGTGTGAACAGCCTGCACTTAGCTCGCCCAGTCACACTGAAGTCATCTGCTCCGTTCATGACATCCTGTTTTTCACATCCTTCGGATGAGCTGTCCCTTGGGTGCACCACTTCTACTAATCTCTCTATTCTGACCTATTCTAGTGTTTTTTTTTTGCTTAAGACTTCATTTGACCTCTTGCACTTTTCTAAACTTAATATGTTGGAATTTATACTTTAATGCATTCAGCTTGTTCTGTTTTCTTCCTGCATCCTGCTATCTAAGCTTTTCACTATTTACATTCCTTCAGGGTGAAAGCAGAATAAAACTCAGATCCCACTGAAACTACAAATTGTGGATGCCTGTGAGAAAGAACCTCCTCTTCCAGTAGTCCATGAAGTCTGCAAGTTTACTGATTGACAGTGTTTTCAGTCTCTTTCACTGAAGACGATTGTTCATATAGTGCGATTATATAAATCATCTTTGCAAACCTGTCTACAACCCATAAAACAACCGTGTTACTCTTAGAAGGCGGCAGACATTCTGTAGTCAGGATCACGCTGGGACAGGTATTGGACACAGCTGCCCTACACTGTGTGGGTGGGGTTTGTCGCACCCTGCAGGCCACAACATATCTCTACAAATCTGTAGAATTAACGCCAGAGTCCTTAAAGCCCCAAAGCAACATGTAAGCCGTGAGTCGTGCCCCCACTAAAGCACCTGTGGACAGAGATATGAGGCGACAAACAAGCAGTAAGAATGACAACCAGCTGAGCTCCTCTGGTTTTCTAGCTGAGTGTCTCAGTGTTCAGATTGTTGGTTGTTGTTGTTCTTTTCTCTCTTCTCTATCCCTTCACTCCAACCAGTCAAGGCAGATGTTCTCCCACTGAGTCTGGGTCTGCTGGAGGTTTCTTCCTCTATAGAGTTTTTCCACTGATGCTATTAAAGTGCATCCACTCCTTCAAACTAATGAGAGAGGGCATTTGGCTTGGCATTCTGGAAACCAGGTCTGAAGTGTGAAGTTGAACCAAGCAAAAAACAGTGAGGCAAACGGGCTTTCAGTCTTCTGGCCATCTTAATTACCATGGGTTTGTTAATTACATATGGTTGCTCCGCACCCTCGAGTCAATGATGCCATTCCTCCAAGCTTAGCTTAATAGCAGCAACCTTCTGTTACCTACTGTAGATCATTGTCCTCTGTGCTTGTGAGCCAGTGTAGCCAGATAGGTGCACTTGAGAGAGAGTGAGGATACAGGTTAAGCCTTCTCACTCTATAGATGATCAGAGTGGCATAAGGACACAGCTGTGATCTATAATTTTATTTATCTACGCCACCCTGGGACTCTCACCAAAAGAGCTTGTCATGTTAGACTTTTAAATTAGCTAATGGATCCCCCACACATGTAAGACATCAGATTGGGAAATAAAAACTAAGCTTTATTTCACTTTAAACAACTTTAAACAAAAAATAGATTTCATTGTAGTTTATTTTGCACACACATAAATGTTAAAACTGAATCCACGGGCCAGTCATAAGGCCGTCACACATCTACACACCTCCGTCAAACCATGCAATGGATTAACTAAACGAAGTTACTAACACAACAAGCTGGCCTGCATGCTAACACACCGAGTAGAAAACATGCATTAGCTGAGCCCAACCACATGACAAAGCTACTGACAAAAATGCAAGACCAAACAGTAGGCGAAACAAAAAGCAAAAGAAAGACAAAGCAGTGTTAAGCAAATTAGCGTAGTTTACCTGGACCCCCCCTTTGTGTCAAGTTCATAATCAGGACCCTCTCACCTGGCTGCACCCTTCACCTTTTTGTCATAGTGCTTTTTGCTCCTTTCAGCAGTACCTTGAGCATTCTCAATTGCAATTGCGTGAGCTTCTTCCATGCCTCGCTTCCATTTCTCCACGTAGTCACATTGGTCACTGGAATCTGTCCTGGTATGCAGTTCAACCAATATGTCCACTGGAAGCCTGGGTGTCCTCCCGTACATAAATTGGTGAATAGCCTGTGGCTTCACAACGTGTACAGTTATAGGCATATGTAAGTTTGTTCAGATGCTCTTTCCAGCTCAACTTCTGTGTAGCAGTCAGTGTTTTCAACATTTGTAACAATGTCCTGTTCATACGTTCCACTTGACCATTTCCCATAGGGTGGTAGGGTGTTGTCCTGGATCCATGCACTCCTTTAAGTTTCTGTAGTTGCCTGAACAACTGATTTTCAAATTCTCCCCCTTGGTCGTGATGGATGCGGGATGGGAACCCAAACTTCAGTGCATAGTCATTAAAGATGAGATTTGCAGCAGTTTTTCCTGACTTAGATGTGGTGCCGTATGCTTGAGCGAAACGCGTGAAGTGGTCAACTATTACAAGAATGTACTGATATCCACCTTTGCACTGATCAAGGTGGAGAAAGTCAACAATTCAATTGCAATTCAAAAGGTTGTGATGTGACTATATTTGTCAGAGGAGCTTTAATGTCATAGTATTGCTTTTTCTGTTTCAGGCAGATGCACACTTTAGTCACATATTGCTCAATGTCAGACTGCATATATGGCCAGAAGAAGCAGTCACGTACCAGGGATACTGTGCGATCAGTTCCTTGATGTCCCATGTTGTTGTGCAGCTCTTCCAACACTCTGCTTACGGGTGGTTGTTGTCCTATACAGGATGTTGTCACTGTCTGTTGTTGATTTGTCCCATTCCCTAAATAAACATTTTGTCTGTGGACTAAATGCTAAACGTTCCTTGAATGGTGGTTTGGATCCTGACAGTTTGTAGTGCAACACAGGACTGATGACTGAATCTAATTTTTGTGCCTCTCTAATCTGATCCTTGGGGATGGGGGTTATTGATATGGTAGCCTGTTCCTCCGCTGAGGCTGTGTTGGGTTTAGCCTGCCAACACTTAAATAATACAGAGACACTGACACAAGACTACAACTCAGAGATCTCAATTCATATACTTGTGCACACAAGGGAAGCCGCTCTGAGACACAACAAGCCAGCGTCCAGCCGACGGACTTTGACTCCCACTTGGGCACAGCTCCTTTTATTGAGAACAGCATGAAAGTCACTCCTTCACATTCGGCATAGCAAGATAGAAAACAAGTCCATATATGGTGAGTAAGATACATATGGAACCGTTATGCAGTAATATATAGTCTGCAAAGCCTCCTCCTGACACTGAGCCACCCTTCCCTCGTACTATAGATCATTCCATGTTTATGGAAGTAAAAACAAGAAAAGGTTACAAGGTCACAGAGACAGAGAGGACAAGTTCACAGAGAGGACTATGCTCCATATCCTCTAACAGGCTGACATAGCTGCAGCTGTAAGTGACCAGGTTGCAAGAGATTCCATTCCCATCTCAACTGACTGGATTGTGGCAGAGATGGTATCGGGTGACAGCTCTTCAGCCCTTCATGAGCACCTCAACATTCAACGGCATCCTCGAAAATGCATCTGCATCACTGTTCTCTTTGCCTGGTCTGTACTTTATGGTAAAGTGAAAATCTGCCAGCTCAGCAACCCATCGGAAAGTAGTTGCATTCAGCTTTGCAGTTGACAGGATGTAGGTGAGTGGATTGATATCACTATATACAGTGAACGTTGGAGCATAGTATAGATCATAGGTGTTAAACTCTGGCCCGCGGGCCAAATTTGGCCCGCAGCGTAATTATATTTGGCCCGTGAAGCCATACCAAATTACTATTAGAGCTGACCCATCGGTAATTAGTATGTACCGCTAATACTACAAATCCCAGAATTGTCTGTTGCCGTTTTGGCGCGTCAATCACGACAGGACCCAGTAATGCCCACTCCTCTGTTGACCGTAGTCATGGTATGTAATACTGGCACCCTGCTACTCCTCCCAAAATGACTGAAAGAAGCCTCCACAGTATTGTTTTCCTAATCTTTATTATCACTGTGAACGCTGTGAAGCAAATGTAGAGACAGTTGTCTACTTGCTCACTGTGAACCGAGAGCGGCCGCTTCTGCACCATTGAACGCCTCATTTTTCTGCCTGACTCGCGGAGCAGAAGAGACACATTGATCGTTTTGAACTCGCTGGGTATTCAACAATTTCCAGTCTTTGGACATGAAACTCACACAAGTTGCAGCTTAAAGTATTAGTGATTAGTGGTACGGTTTCGCTGCAACGAGCCCGTTTAACGGGCTTCGTTGTGATCGGTGAATCGCCACAGCTACAGCAGTCAGTCAGTCTGACAGGCTGCGTCAGTCACTGTGAACATTGGCTGCTTAGGTGGCTGCATGGTTAGTTTGCTGCATGTTACTGTGAGAGGCGATGGGTTTAAATCCCGGTGGAGACACATCTTTTAAAAGTGATGTTTATTGTCATCACTTTGAATCTGAATGTTCTGCTTGTTGTAACAATGCTTTTAAAACTTCAGTAAAGTCAGGAAAGTCTTGCAAAATTCTATCAACACGTTTTAGGGGTTTTCCGTACTTTTACTGTTTGGATCAACTCAACTGTGTTTTCTTTAATTATAAACACTTACTTAGTATTATTTCATTATGCATTATTTTATAATTTAAGACTTTTAACTTGTTCTGAACACGTTTAGCTCTTTTTTAATCACTTGTATTTTTCTTAAACTATTTTTAAGAAGTTTTTAAACTCTCCAGCTACAGTCAACGGTTCTTGGGAATAAATTCAGCATTACAGCATTCACACAGCATTTTCTTTTGGAAATCTAGTTTAAATCTCTAGTTTAGTATTAAGCTTTGCTTGTTCCATATCCAGTTTTTAAGCAAAACCTGTTTTGGTCCATAAGAAAAGGTTCATTGTTATATCTGGAGGAAGATTTTTTTTTCAATAAATATCAATGTTGGCCCGCGACTCTGTTCCAGTTTTGAATTTTGGCCCACTGTGTATTTGAGTTTGACGACCCTGGTATAGATAGTTTTTTTTATCAGTGATTGCCCATTTTAAAGCTAAAAATTCTAGCTTGTCTGCATGGTAGTGGTAGTTCTTTTCAGCTGCTGTTAGTGTGCGAGATCAGATGAGGCTATCACTCTCAGCTTGCCATCTTGCTTTTGGTACAATACTGCTCCTAATCCCTGGTGCGAGACATCAGTGTGTACAATGAATGGCTGAGTGAAATCAGGAAAACCTAAGATTGGTGGGTGGAGTGTAGTTGTTTACAGATATTCCTCACCGAGAGGATTCAGTCAAACACAGCACTGAGATTCAAAATAATACAAATGATTTATTTCACATTAGTGGTGTAAAAATATACATAAGGCAGATATACGAAGTCACCTGATTCCTCCCTGCAGGGGTAAAGCTCGCTGGCGCGCGGGGAAGGACGGAGCCTGGCTGGGAGACACCAGCTGTGTCTCCCAGCCGGCTCAGCACATATCTCCTCCCCTCATACTAGGGAGTTGGTTTTTAAACCCTAAACTTGCGTCAGTCGCAGAAAAGTGATTGTCCAAATTTGGCCTTCGTTCTTGATACTTTAGATTAATGACGTGGAACTATCCACATGTCGGGTCAGTCCGACCCGACATGTCTGTGTTCCCAGAGCAGCCACACGCTCTGTGAACTTTCACAACATGAACTTTCCAGAAATGGGAGATAACTATGTAACCTATTCCTACCAATACATACAAACTCCACCCTATACATTCTATTATTACACATATTTTCCACTACAGGAGTAAGCAGTCAATCAGCTGTTCAAGTGTCTGTTGGTGCTGGTCAGTAACCCAATTGGCTTGTTTGAGGGAACGATATGGTTCCGTTTCTGTCGTGTTGTGTTTTGACTATTTGGTCTGTCGCTGCACTTCGGTCTGCTTTGAGGAGCTCATAGAGACAGCTAGCTTTTCTGGCAAAGTCTTTGATGTATTGTCTGTAGTAGGTGAGTAGGCCTAACATTTTCCTTAGCTGGCCCACAGTCTGTGGTTGAATGTCCTTCAGTGCAGTAACTACCTCAAAGTCGGCTGGGTCGACCCTGCTTCTCTCCGCTGAGACTATCCTCCCCAGATAGCGAACCTCCGGCTTGAACAAAAACATCAGTTTGATGCAATACTCTCTGAGGCGCTGGAGCACAGTCCTCACGTCGCTCACATGATTATGGAAAGTTTTACTGAAGACCAGTGTGTCATCTAAATAGGGGATGCAGATGTTGTCGCGGAGCCCATCCAAGCATTCTTCCATACATCGTTGAAAGGCTGCAGGGGCATTCATGAGGCCGAAAGGAATGCGTATCCACTCATAAAGTCCCCACGGTGTAACAAATGCTGTTAGGGGCCTGCTTTCCTCTGACATAAACCCCTGGTGGTAAGCTTTTCCCTGGTCTAGGAGGGAGAACCAGGAGTTGCCACCTAAACCATCCATGATGTCTTGGACCCGCGGTATGGGTTGGCGGGCAGCGTGTTTTTTTTTTTTATTGAGGTCTCTGTAATCTATGCATAGCTTGAGGTTGTCATCTTTTTTTCTGACGCACACCACAGGGGAGGAGTAAGAAGAGTTTGACTTCCTGACCCAGCCCTTTGCTATCAAGTCATGGAGGTAAGCTTTCATTTCCTGGTACAATGGCCTGGGTACTGTCATGTACGTGTGTTTGACTGGTTCAGAGTCTTTAAGGGAGATGGTCATTCTTAATTTGTCAAAGCAACCAATATCTTGATCTGTTCTGGAGAATGAGTGGCACTCTTCCCTCAGCATCTGCCTCACTATGTATCTCTGGTCTTCGTTCAGGTGACTTACGTCTACAGGTGGATCCCACTGTTCATCACTATTGCGTCGGACCTGCCAAGTAGTGTGGTTTACTGTGGCTGGAGCAGTCACTTTCTTCAGAGTTTGAGCAGGTAAAGCAGGCAAAATAGTTTGCACCGTACCAATTTGAGTACGGCCCTGCAAAATGACAATGCCCTATGCCCTATCACAATGGCTGGGAGACACCCTAACTTTGACTAAAGTGTCAATAAATTCGAGACCATCTGGCCACTGTGGGTTTAGATCAGGCTTTAATAACATGGTCCTGACTTCTTGAAAGGGCAGAGCAGGTACACGACACTCAACATCGATGGCAGTGTGTCTTGGTACTGTAACACTCCCTTTCTTCGTCTTTACCTCATACTCCTTTGTGTGTTCTGTACTAACAGCCTGTATAAAAGCCCTTATCTTGTTTCTTTTGAGTTCCGGAGAAGCTTTCCTCGCTGTAGGGTACTGGTTAGCCTTCTCAGGCTTTGTCAGAATGTGTTCAATAACATTAAACCCTATGATGGGATGTGACAGCTGCCAGCCTTTCATCACCAGCACTGGAACAGTCAGTTCTTTTGCTGGATTTGGTTCAGAAGCTAGCCGAAATGTTGTCCCAATCCATCCTAGGTAAGGCATTTCAGTTCCATTTGCGGCAGTCACTGTCAAACCATCAGGTTAGTCTATTTCAGAAAGATCTCTCACCCGTGCCTCTGGTAAGAGTTCATCCCTCCATCTCTCATCAACAATGAACACCAAGTCCATGTCCACCCAGATAACACTCAACTCTAACTGAATGTGGAGGATTATTATCCTTTTTCTCCCTGCAGGGATTCGGGTCCTTGTCACCACAATTAGTGTATTCCTGGGACCGATTGCTGGCTATGGTTAACACTCGTCCCTCAGTGGTAACCCTCTCCCATTTAAAGAAGCTTCTCTTGATGGTCTGGCTCCTCTGGCCTTACAACCGGCTTGAAAATGTTTCCCACTTCCACACCAAAAGCAGTGCGAGCAGCGACCATCTCTTCCAGCCTCCTGGCAGGCAAACACCTCTGTTACACCTGTCTTAAGTTCCGCTATTTCTGTCATCAATTCGGCGGGCATTTTTATTTTATCCTCCTTCACAGAGCACTTAACGAATGATGCCCCTTCTGGCTGCGAAATGCTTGCGATTGTTGCAGGTGGAAAAGTGCTATGTTTCTTCTTATCCCTCCTTTCTGCTTCATTAGCACAGGCAATGTTTAACCTCTCCAACAGGAGCTCGTCAGAAGTCTCAGCGTCTAACAGGAGAGGCTGCATGTCCATTCTGATGCTGTCATTCTGTAGGCCAGTCAATACTGTGTGTAGGCACATACGTTGGACTAAAACTGGGTCATACAACACCTTCTGTCTTAAATCCAGAGCGCGCATTAAGAAGCTTTGTGGAGTCTTCTTAATACGTTGAGCTTCTGAAGTAAGCTGTTTGTAAAGTTGTGTGGCGCTCTTTTCTTGGAAATGTGAGCGTAACATGCGTCTGAGCGTGTTAAGAGTTAGATGGGGCTTCCTTTCAAGGTAGCTACGCAACTGTAAACCTGGAAAGATAGCCCTGATTAAAGCATCAACTATTTCAGTCTCAGGGTAACCCCTGCTTAGTACATTTTCTATGTGGTGGGCCAGTCCGGAGAATGTCAATTTATCTTTTTGGTCAGGTTCACCTATCTCAGGGGAGCCCAATATGTCGATCGTGATCTACCAGTCAATCGCAAAGGTAGTGTGGGTAGATCGCATAGCTTAAAAAAAAAAAATAGACGTCAGCCTGTCATCTATCCTCACGATGAAATTTGTTACTCAATTGACATACAGGGCAGCCAGAAAGGGATAATGGATGTTGCAACAAATATCGCCTGTTCCATTCGTGCCAGATGTCTTCAAAGATTGCGATTTTGTGCGCATCTGGAGACATCTGATTGCGACCACTCTGAGTTGTTGCTACGTGAGATGGCTTAGTCGAGGGAAATTCGAGCTCTATCAGTAGATTAAGGAGTTTTTCCGTGTAGCTAAACATGCAGAATACAACCAACTAAATGACGACCAGTGGCTGCTAGACTTAGCATTTTTAACTAGATCTGACCAACATGTTGAATGACCTTAACGTACAGCTGCAAGGAAAAGACAAAACGTGATCAGTATGATCAGCTCAGTTAATTCTTTCAAACGAAAAATGCAGCATCTCTCCTCAAAGCTGCAGCAACATGATTTGGGCAACTTCCAAAACCTCGCGTCAGAGCTGGAGATGCAACGGAAGACATGTGCACAGCAGACACAGAGTTTGACAAACGCTTTTAAGACGTTGTTTTACTGGAGCCAGTCGCTACGTTCGTTTTCTTTCTAAACTCTAGTTTAGAAAAATAGTTGTCGATTCAATAAAATTACATAAAACAAAGCCTTGGTTCTGCCTGGCTTTTTTTCCCTGCCTAGTGAAAGGTAGTGAGTGAAAGCAGCTAAATGTCAGAAAATGCTGGCCCTGAATGTTACAACTCACTCACTACACTAAACTAAGAGTACCAGGGGTAGGAGACGCCTGAGCCCCTGGTACTACCACAAATCGCCACACGATGGCGCCAAACAAACAAGAGGGGCTGCTCGACCTAGAGCCTGCCCACTAAGACCAACGGACAAGGTAGGACCCAATTGCACAAACACAGACAAGGAGCACTATTAAATAATAATTTAATTTGAGGAAAGAAAACAAACATAAACAAAACATAAACACGGGTGACTAGAACTAAAACAAATACAAATCTGACCCGGACACTATAAAACTTAATCTAACACCGTGGACGAACACAAGGTTACTGAATAACGGGGAAACAAAACCTGAGGCTACAAAACTTAAACATAGACAGGACTCAAGAACACAGAACATGCACCGACAACAAACAACAAATACTCACACAACACTAACACCAGATTCCAAGTAACACCAATAAGTAACACTAATAATCAGCCAGCAAGGCATGAAGAGGCAAGGGGCAACTTATATACACAAACTAAACAGGAAATAACAAACAGGTGAAATCAATAACAAGCAGGAAGTGGACAAACAGAAACCAACAAAGAAGAACATGGGAACAAGAGCGCCCTCCAGTGGTTGGAGGGCCGAATCGTCACAGAGCCCCCTCCCCACGGCCGGATCCCAGACGGCCCAAGACAAACAGCCACTTTGGCAGGTGACAAACGAGCTGAGGAAAACAAGTACACACAAGAGAAACACAAACAAAGACAAGGCAAACAAACTAGAAACAAAACAAACACTGGCGACATCAAAAAACTACAAACTAAAATAGCCCAACACGAGGTCAAACGAAAAGTTCAAAATGTTCAAACTGAAAGTGTCCCTACAAGGAGGGTGAAAACCGGCGTATGCTCTACACAGCAGCAGCTGGAAACAAAAACGGAGTCTCTGGCTCTGAGAAGAAAAATGTTCAAACTAAAGGTGTCCCGTCACGGCGGGCGAAGACGAGCACAAGCTCTATCCAGCAGCAGCTGGGGACAAAACGGAGCCTCGGGCTCCGAAACAGTCAGGCGAGAACCCCTTGGTGGCCGACGGCGAAAGAGGCAGAGCCAAACAGACGGCGTGACGACCTTGGAGGCAGACAGGACAGGACTCTCCCCTAGATCCAGCCGGAGGGCAACTCCGAGCTCCGATGCAAGCGAGGAGAGCGTCTCGGCAGCGCCGGGCTCCGAGGCAGACGAGGTGAGCAGGTCAGCGGCGGCGAGCAGGTCAGCGATGGCGAGCTCCAGGACGGACGAGGAGAGCAATGCGGCAGCGCCGAGCTCCGGGACGGACGAGGTGAGCGGGTCGGCAGCGCCGAGCTCCAGGACGGACGAGGTGAGCGACGCGGCAGCGCCGGGCTCCGAGGCAGACGAAGTGAGCTGGCCGGCAGCGCCGGGCTCCGAGACAGACGGGATGAGCGGTTCGGCGGCGCCGTGCTCCGCAGCAGGCGAGATGAGCGGTTCGGCGGCGCCGAGCTCCGCAACAGGCGAGATGAGTGGTTCGGCGGCGCCGAGCTCCGCAACAGGCGAGATGAGCGGTGAGCTCCGGGGCGGATGAGGGCGTGGCGAAGAACCCAGGCGGATCGTGGAGGACGATCGAGGAGGTGGCGACCACCTTGAGATCGCCTGGAACGGGACAGGAGGCGGTGATGGCCGACGTGGGGGCGGTGTCTCTGCCTGAAGACCCACAGACTGGGGTAGCACCTTCCTCAGGAACACACGGGACCTCCGGAACCCCATCACTCCTCCCCGAGACCGAACAGACGGACTGCGCACAGGGAACAAAAGAGACCCCCGGAGCGCTCTCATATTTCTCCGGGGTCAAACAGGATTCATCCTGTGCGCGGTCTGGCGCACAGGGAACAAACGAAAACCCCGGAGCTCCTTTACAAGGCTCCGAGGCAGAACAGGGCTCATCCTGTGCGCAGCCCGGCGCACAGGGAACAAACGAGAACCCCGGAGGTCTCTCACTCTCCTCCGGGGTCGGACAGACATCAACCTGTGCGCGGTCCGGCGCACAGGGAACAAACGAGGTCCCGAACTCCTGCTCCATAAGAACCGTCACCATCTCCCGGAGATGCTGGGTCGACGTCGGAGAGGGTGCAACGGGGTCCTCCAGCTGGTCTCCACCGAACGGCGCCACCCCTGTGAGATGCTGCGGAGCTGAAGACGGTGGTGCAGGTCGCGGTGCAGATTTCCGACTAACGGGCTCCAACGTGGAAGCCGGAGAGCACTGAGCTTTCAGCTCCCTCCAAATGTCTCTGGCTTCCTCTTCTGACAACCTGGTGACCGGCAAAGAGGGTTGTGGACCGTGGTCTATCAGGTGAGCACGGCCCACACGAACGGAACCGGAGGGCTCAGTGATGGCTGCCACTGGGAGCGGAGTGCTGAGCCAGGTACGCTCCAAACAGTCTCGCTCCTCCCCTACAACCGTAAACATCTCTGGCACCCCAGGCAGATGTAAATTGTCCCATAGTATATCGTCCAGAACGACCAACGCTTCCAACCTTCTCTCAGGGTCCGGGCAGTAAGAAGCAGAGTCAATTAAGCCGCGGTACCTAGAGGTAAAGAAGCGGGGCAACTTGCGCCTGGCGCGATCCATGGTGTATCAACAAAGAAGAAAAAAAACACAAACTAAATCTGGGTCGGCTGGGTCCTTATTGGCTGGCTGATTCTGTTACAACTCACTCACTACACTAAACTAAGAGTACCAGGGGTAGGAGACGCCTGAGCCCCTGGTACTACCACAAATCGCCACACGATGGCGCCAAACAAACAAGAGGGGCTGCTCGACCTAGAGCCTGCCCACTAAGACCAACGGACAAGGTAGGACCCAATTGCACAAACACAGACAAGGAGCACTATTAAATAATAATTTAATTTGAGGAAAGAAAACAAACATAAACAAAACATAAACACGGGTGACTAGAACTAAAACAAATACAAATCTGACCCGGACACTATAAAACTTAATCTAACACCGTGGACGAACACAAGGTTACTGAATAACGGGGAAACAAAACCTGAGGCTACAAAACTTAAACATAGACAGGACTCAAGAACACAGAACATGCACCGACAACAAACAACAAATACTCACACAACACTAACACCAGATTCCAAGTAACACCAATAAGTAACACTAATAATCAGCCAGCAAGGCATGAAGAGGCAAGGGGCAACTTATATACACAAACTAAACAGGAAATAACAAACAGGTGAAATCAATAACAAGCAGGAAGTGGACAAACAGAAACCAACAAAGAAGAACATGGGAACAAGAGCGCCCTCCAGTGGTTGGAGGGCCGAATCGTCACACTGAAAACTATTAAACAGAAGTGATGAATTATTTGCTATGAGGAGGCTTCATACAGATATAAAGTGTTTTTATTTTTTATGTCTCTATATGAGGCTAACCAACAGAATTTGTTACCACCGTTTGGCTCTAATCACAGTCTGGAATACTAGAAAAGTATAAAATATTAATTAAATCATGACCCATAGCCACAGAAACATGGTGGAGGTTTAAGGTTTGTGACAACAGACTTGATATTTAATTATTAGATGCCAACATTAAATTTTAAAAAAGCAGCGTGAATACAATAAGATTGTAACACACACAGGAGCTAATGACTCCGGTTATGCCATCAAGTCACTAAAACTAACATTGAGTCGGTGTGTTTGTTTGCCAAAACAATGTCGGACTCCGTAGTTTTCTCTGGTTCCTCCCCAATGTGACCAATCGCATCACCGCTGGCTGTAGGTGGTGTCCAGCAAACGATGTGGGTTACGTAGACCATTGGAGTCGCAGCCTTACAGCCTCTCTGCAGATTCTCTCTTGATTGTCTGCTCCCCAACCACCTAAATTATATAAATCACAAATAAATTATTTTATGATTAATTAGTGTTAGCACTTTCAGACAGCAGTGGGGAAGAAGTAGCGTCTATAGTTGCTATAACTACACCTAAAGACAACCATAAGACATCTTCATCAGGCATATGGTTACGTATTTTTTTTTCTACCATATTTTCTTCTTAAAGGGTTTGTGTGGATCAAGGTTTAGCTTAGTTAGTTTGCATTAGCGTTAGTGTAACATAGCACGACTGAAGCTACTCTGTGATTAATCAAATGCTAGAAACAAAGTTTAACGTAAACTTGTAGAGTCACAAATTTGATTTGGTTTGTGGATTTATCCTCCAATTTAGTTTCACTTCACACCTGTAAAGCATGGGTTCGTTATGTGAACAAAGGGGGGGGGGGTGTAGTGAGTAGGTGTGAATCCTCAACTACAGTGACTCCTCCTCCAACTGTTACAGGGTCATTAAGTGTGTCCTTTGCGGGGGACGTGAGAAGTGGTCTTGATCTTCCTGGGCAGTTCACTCTGGTGAACTTGATGTTGCTGTCTACTGCATTTATGTGGTCTGTGAATCCACATATGTGGATGACACCTGGGTGAAGAACAAGATCCAGGAGGTACATTCACAGACCACAGATTTCTGGGAAATACAACATACCGTCTACTTCAGACCCACCAACACATTCAGACAGAAGCTTGTGCATCCAAAGGACCCGACACCGAACCATAAGAAGAGCAACATAGTAAATGCAGTTCAATGCAGTGAAGAGTCTCTGAACTAGACACTGGTGAAACCAAACAGCCATTACACAAGAGGATGACCCAGCATAGGAGGAACAACACGTCAGGACCAGTATCTGCCGTGTGTCTCCACTTAAAAGACAAAGGCCACTGAAGACAACAACGTTCACATTCTGGACAAAGAAGACAGGTGGTTTGAACGAAGCGTCAGAGAAGCTTTACATGTCCAGGTAAACAGCCCCTCTCTCAACGGGGGGGAGGCCTCAGACACAACTTGTCAATCATCTACCACGCTACGAAATAGAAGAAGTCCAGTTGCCATTGACTCAACTTTCAGATAACTTCACCTGGATGACTAAGAATCTCCACAGACTTAGTAAATACACAGCACAAATACCAATTTTATTCACATTCAGAAACTGCTTTGGGGCAATGTTAAAAAAAAAAAGAGTAGAATTGTTGTATTTAATGCAGTTACCTTTCATGATTTCCTCAATCCCCAATTTGCCCATCACCTATTGAGAACTCCTCATAGGCAAGGCACCCTCTCTTTAAGGGTTCTTATCACTCAAGCTCTCTTTACAGTGATAATACTGACTAGTATGTGTCTAATCATCCAGAAGTCGTAACAAAACAAAGGTGTTTAAACTATATTTGTTTTTTCCCCCAGAGTGACCCTGGACTTGAATGTGAAAAGTGCTGTGATGCCAGGGGAGGGCTTTAGAAACTGTGGAGTGCAGGTCCCACAATTTCTACCTCTGTTAGCAGAGAACAATAGGGAACAGCTGCAGAACGCCATCGACCCTCTTGGTGCAAGTTTTGGCTCATCTGTTCGAGACTGTTACTTGCAGAAGTTAGTCTCGTTTCGCTTAATCTGACAAAAAGAACTACCAGCTGCTGGTACTGTGTTGTCATTTTAAATGTTTCGAATTGTATTTATTTTTTGTAAATTGTCTTGGAGACTCATCCATTCCACGAGAATTGACTTTTGCAAGTGTAGTCTTCTCAAACTACAGCAGTATTGTAAAACCATATGCAACTAAACATTGAGAACCCCAGCCCACGTTATGTCTTTCTTGTGGGGTCTTTGGTGACACCTTGTGGCCATTTTTTATGCGCAGCAGAGGCTTTGCAGGCACAATCTCAAAGATCTCTTAGAGTGTATTCAAGTGTCGCCCTTTCATTCTTTCTACCTGTGTGATGCCTTGGATAAACTATGCTTGTGAGTAGTCTAGTTAGTTTGTTCCAAATCCTCTTTGTTGTGTTTCAATGTAAGCAGACAGCTAGTGCTACCTTTGTTAGTAGCAGGTAAGCTAGCACTACCTCGGTGACACTGGATGTTATGTATATTTACATATCTTTGCTGTACTTAATACTTAATAATAACAATAAAGACTATGTTATGGCTTTCTTTTTTATTGTTATTTCAGTTTCACAAGATAAACTGTGCTGGATAGTGAATGCTCAAAACCTGAGTAAAGCAGAGCAAATTTAGGGAATTTTCTATTGTACATCCTCAGTAGAAATTATGGTTACTTGTTTATTACTACTTTTCTGAGCTCAGCAGAATAATTTAAATGTCATGATTCTTTACTTCTGCAGAACCTGAACTGGAAGCTGGTTCCACATAGAGGAGCTTGGAGCTAAAGGCTCTGCCTCCCGTTCTACAGGTAGAAACTCTAGGAACCACCAGTAGACCAGCTCTGAGAAGCAAGGTTCTGTTGGAGCAGAAGGAGCCATGAGGTCTAAGACAAGATGGAGCTTTATTATGAGAGTCAATATCACCAGAGCCTTTCAACCCTCACAATACTCATTTTAATTTACCATTCACTTTATGGCATGTCATAAATAGTATACACTCAAGTATATAAGAAATATATTATCCAAGCTCTCACACATTTCTTTTGATAATTATGGGCCATTTTTCAGAGCATAAACCATAGGATATGTCCACCCTTTCATGGATATATTACTGTTAAATACATTTTCATTGCAATATTAAGATGGAAATTATACTCTCTGAAAGGTATGTTTTGCCTTTCCTGAACAGGGTTATTTGTTTGCTTTTAAATTATAAATACATAAAAGATTTTACGTAAAACATGTGTTTTCTCAAAACTCATATCATTTGGAGAAAAAAATTATAAAATTATATTGGACGCAGATTTTGTTTGCATGTTATTGCCCCCACACCTAGCTATTGAACACACTGGATTATATAGGTATGATTGAATTATTATTTTCAATATTATTTTAAAATACCAAGATGACAGGGTAGACGAGCACACGACGGGGTGGACACATAAAGCAGAACACGTGTGTCGTGTGACTGTTTGTTTGCAGCCTGGTGTCATATGGCCAATATCATCACGAAGACAACTTAATCTCCAGAGCTGCACCAGTTTCTTGTCTCTTCATGGTTGCACAAAGATCCTGTGACAGTTAGCCCTCCAGCCCCTGGAGGGCGCTGTGGGCTTCTCTTGTTTTCATTCTTCTTCTGTCCCTACGTCTTGTGTGAATGTAATTATAACCTACACTTGTGTCTTGTTTCCTGTCTTGTCCTTGTCTTTTGTCAGTCTGTTTCTGGTCGTTGTTTCTGCTTATGCTCATCCCGTGTTGTTCTACAGTTCCCTGTTTGTGAGTGTGGGTCCATGTCGTGCTGTGCAAGTTTTGTCGTGTCCTTGTCTGGCATCAGATTCATGTTCAAGTAGTCATGGTCAAGTCAATTCATGTCTTGTTCAGTTCTGGTCACGTCTTAATTATTCTGATCACGTCACGTTTTTTGAATTCAGGTAGCCACTTCTTATGTTATAGTCAGGGACCTTGTGGTTACTGGTTTGAGTTTCTCTTTGGTTCCTTGTGTGTGTTTTGTTCTTGTGTTTATGCTTTATGTTTAATAAATTCATTTAGTTCTCAGTCCTGTCGTGGTTGTACGTTTGGGTTCAGTTCTTGTCAAGTCATGTCATGTCCAAGGTAGGAGGTTTAGTTGCTGGCCTCAATAACCATAGTACTTAGTGTAAGGGATCTTTGGCGCCATCTCGTGGTCCCACAACCACCTACAACCTCCATCAATAGCAGTTTCGTAACAGATCCACACTGAGGGTTGCATTTCTTTTTTTCCTGCGTGTATTACGATCTTACTGTATTTACGCTTATCGTTATGCAGGAGCTTCAGGTCAGACTGGATGAAACCACTTAACTATGACGCTGGCGTCTCTAACTTCACGTTTCTGACTATGGAGCCAATGATCAGGGTGGGTTTCTCAGCGGGTGAGTCGCTGATGGGGAAAATCTGTTTGAAACGTGAAGCGGCTGGTGGTGAACCGTGGGCGACTGCCTAGAACTACGACTCCTACGAACCGTCACCCAGTCACATCCCGCTGAGGGACGAGTAGCAGCTAAGCTAGGAGGCTCCGCACTAGCTAGCGGGGCCTGACTAGCTGACTGGTTTTCCACAGTGCGGAGCCGAGATTCCAAATGAGTCAGAGTCGCCTCCAGCGCTGCCACTATCTCACACTTATTACAGATACCATTAAGACTAATGGAGGCAGAGGACGAGCTAAACATAAGGCACCGAGCAAGAGAAAGTAGGAGAAGGAGACAGAGAAGCCATAGCAGAAAGTTAAGCTAGCTTAGCTTAAAAGACCAGAAAGCTACGAAATTAGCAGTGCTTTTAATGAAAGGGGGATAAGGTTCTTGAGTATTACAGGCGTGCGACACTTAGGCACTAAACAAGTTAGAAAACAACAGTAAAGAGATAAAAGTGAGGAAACAAGTCGTTAACACTAGAAGTCCCAGAGATTTCTAACCCTCCTTTGGCCAAGTGGATGCTAACTGGCTAGTCTTTTGGCTATCATTAGCATCAATTCATGTGTAAATAAGGTCATTACCTGAGCAATCTGCAGGG
This sequence comes from Macropodus opercularis, assembly GCA_030770545.1. Lineage (NCBI taxonomy): Eukaryota > Metazoa > Chordata > Actinopteri > Anabantiformes > Osphronemidae > Macropodus > Macropodus opercularis. The sequence continues at coordinate 19,405,817 of CM061098.1, read as the reverse complement.
GGTTTGGGGGAGTGTGTGTGAATGGTTGCTGGTGGCTTGTTTGTATGTGTGGGGGAGGGATGGCTGCTAAAAGCAGAGAACTTGTTTGACCAGATTTCCCCCGCTTTGCTGCTCCTCAACCAAAAAAGAGCCTGTTTGTGGACTGACCTGACAGAGACAGTGAAAGATGGCACAGTGTGGCATGAAGAACAGGTGGGGACGCGTCTCCCTTTCACCCCAATCAAAGCGTAGGCTGCAGATGGAGAGTCAATGGCTAAGGCCAGGAAAAGTATCTCGAGTCGCCTTCAGAGCTTCCTGTGTTTCATCATCATCATGTTCATTGACATGCTTCATAGCATTCAAGAACAGACTATAAAAACATGCACAGGAAGATGTTCATGGTCCTCCCTGAACTAATGGCATTTATTGCAATTGTCATCTTGCGGGTGATTACCAAGGTTCCATCACGTAGTACCTTGGTAATGGTTGCTGGTGGCTTGTTTGTATGTGTGGGGGAGGGAGAGCTGCTAAAAGCAGAGAACTTGAGTCTCCTGGATGATTGAGAATCTTCACAGACTTGATTTACCATTCAATTCTTCATTCACGAATTCAATTCATTCTCACATTGGAATGTAGGGTCTTGCCCAGGTATAAAAAGGTATGAATTAACACATCTAATTGCACGCAGCTTGCTCTCAGATGAGAGGTAATTCCTTTTGTACCCAGGTGGATAAAATCTCACTGCACATAGCCTACTACTTCAGTGCCCTCAAGAATTCTGTGGTGTACGAACCTCCTCTCCAAGAAAAGAAAATGCAGAGAAGACTCACCACACAGCAGGCCTTGGAAATGAACCTGAGTGAAGTAAACCCTTGCGACTCAGATGGAGAAGACATAGAACTTCAGCCGGATTCAGACTCAGAGTCTGATCTGTCTTCAGGTTAGGTTTCATTTCATATTATTTCCTATTTCATTTGAAACCAGTAAGTGGAAAACACCAAAAAAGCAGAGTGAAGTGACATAAATCATTTGTCACCAATTGCATCACGTCCTACAACCCTGGTCTACATATCACCGTTGATGAACGGCTTTTCCCGTCAAAGACTCGCTGCTGTTTCCTGCAGTATATTGCAACTAAACCTGACAAGTTTGGGATCAAGTTTTGGGTGGCTTGTGACCTAAAATCCAAGTACATTTGTAACGTCCTCCCATATCTTGGCAAGGATCCTAGTCGTCCCAGTGGAGAGAGACTGACTGAAAATGTAGTGATGAGGCTGATGGAACCATTCAAGGGCAGAAATGTTACCACGGACAATTTCTTCACATCGCTGTCACTTGCGCATAAACTTCTTACGTACTACGCTGACGGCGTATGCGCCCAAACGGAAGAAGACCGTCTACGTTCTTAGCAGCATGCACAGCGTGATTCAGACTGAGAATACCACCAAAAGAAAGCCAAACACTGTCACCCTTTACAACACCACAAAGTGCGGCGTGGATGTGATGGACCAGATGGTGCGGGAGTACACTGTCCGCACAGGGACACGGCGCTGGACAGTTGCCGTGTCCTATAACATGATTGACATGGCAGCACTAAATGCACATGTGCTGTATCAAGCAGGCACCGGAAGGCAGGAAAGACGGGTGGACTTCCTGGTGGAGCTTGCAAGAGAGCTTGCAACTCTCATATGTGTGCGAAGAAGGCAAGAAAAGAACAATTGCTTTGGACCCAACCCTCCACACCTGGAAAAAGAGCCATGTGTCAGGTCAAACACCATTGCAAGAACAATCATGCCACTGTGCGATGTGTTCACTGCTACAGATACACATGTGGTAAATGCAGACGGGAGATACCATGGCAGTGCCAGGATTGTGAGTGATTGCTGGAATGTACTCACTCACTTTTTAATATTATTTGTAAATATGTGTACAAATGGTTGGTTTCTTTAATTAATTTTGTACTATTTTTATCAATAAATCTTTGCAACAAAGGAAAAAAGCATGTGGTGATTTCTCCCTAAGATGCAAAGTGAAACACAAGTTTCCTTGAGGTGGCTCAGCGTGGCCCCACGTTGTTTACATAACAAAAGCAATCGTTCACAGCTGATTAAGGGTATTAGCCTAAAGCCTTCGGGCCGATCGGCCCGCCGGCGGGTTTTATAGGTAGAAAGGCCAAATGGCCCATCTCTGGGACTTCTAGTGTTAACAAAAACGCTGCCGCAACCAGCAACAAACCTCGGTGACAGGAAGTGACGCAATACGCTGACTGTCAGTCAGCCAATCCAATGCACTAACCAGAGAGACAGGTTAGATCTATTATTAATCCTTCAGGAAAGTAAATCTGACTAAGAGAGTTGGTTTGAAGGTGTTGCATGATTGTTCGAGCCCTGTGCAGAGCTCCTCTGATTCTTCTTTCCAGGCCATATGTCTCTGTATTTGATGTGTGAATGTGTGTTTATGCATCAACACTGTGTTGCTTGTGCATGTGTGTGTGTGCGTGTACACTTCCATATTTCGAAAAGATTTAATCAGATTGTGTAGCTGAGTGAGTGATGGAGCTTGTCACAGAACACAGACGCCTCAAATTTCTCTTTATTTATCCTAAATGTTAGTCTAGCAAAACCGTTCATCTAAGAGTTTCTCTGTCATTCATTGTGTTTTTCTGTGTGGTATGTGCTATATGCGGAGACATACTTCAGGTTGTGTTTCATTCCTGCGAGTATATGTAATGGAAAAAGACAAAGGGAGACTTGAGAACAGGGATTTCACATGAACCAATACTTCAATATCTATCACATGCCAAACTTCTAAAAACACTCATATTGCACAATGGGAATTCCTAGCGATAGCGATTCCTAGCTTTGTGTCAGATTCACTATACAGTATTTACTTGTTTTATTGCTGCCGTAGTTAGGCAGTTAAGCTACACCTGAAAGTGCAGTTTTATACCAAATTAATCTGTGATGTTTTGCTTAGATGTGAATGTTTTAGGGGACAACAAGTACAAAAAAAGTTATAGTGTTAGTATATCATTTTGTTTTGTATAGGTATCAGTTAATGACTACACATAGTCTTATAATTTCAGACAGTACACACTTTATTTTGTTGGCAGATTGTTGTCTAATATGAGTGCACGCATTTTAGTTAACATTCTGTCTTGATGGTTTGTTTGTTTTACCTTTCTCTTCTGTTCCCTCTGGTAAGAGACCGGGCGCCTGTGGAGGGTGGTTCTTATACAGACAGGCAGGATATGGAGGAGGCCAATGGAGTGAACCCAGGAGGGGGCAGGTTCATCAGTTATGATATGATTTAAGCTGATTTAAAGGTTCTGTGTATAGGTAGTATGTTATTTATATTATGTTGGATTTGTGAATATTTGCTTTATTTAATTTTGTATTTGTATTCAGTTTGAAGCCTGGATTTAGTTTAAATATATTTCTTTAACCCCCCCGTTTGTCAGGATAGGTTGGCCTTTTTCTTTATATACCCTCTCTGTATGTTAATTGGCAGGTCAGTTATGTTTTGTTAGGCTTAGGTTGATGTCTCTTTTTGTTGACCTCAGATTATGTATGTATGTGGGTTTAGGTTTTTTTGTGATTCGTTTTTGATTTGTAGCATTGCTAATTGTTATTTAGGTGTTAATAAATTATAATTTCTTTCTGCTAAACCTGAGTTCCTTAGCCTTACTGCTTGGTCCTTGACAGGAGCCAATTATTTGAGTGACTTCAGTGACTCCTGTAAGGTGTAATTGTTAGAATGTGTTTTACGGTTCACGGCTGACTCCCCTGCAGTGTAACCACACACATTACCGTATGATGTGCTGTGGTAGAGCAGACGCAACCATGTGCCGCCTGGTGGCTGGACGGTGATGACAGCTGTGTTTGGTTCTTTTTAAAGCCTGGTTTAAGGAATAAAATAGAGCATTAATGACAAAGGAGCAATGAGAACCTGACACTAATAACTGCAACATTATCTGTGTGTTAATAGGATGCTGACATCAACATTAACAATGCAGGCTGCTTAGTATACATTACTGTTATAGCATCTAGTATTCACCTCCAGAGACACTTCTGCCTTTTAAATAGCAAATTAATGTCATAGTCTCAATTAAATAAAAAAAAGTTGTAGATTTTTTTAATCAAAAAAATTCACCTGTCTTTGTACATTTATTCGAGGCCCGAGGTACAGATTCATCCAGAGCACATGCAGCACTGAGCAGAATGGGTACAAAGCACTTTAACCCTGCACAGACATTTATACTGACATCAAACCTGGAGCCTACAGAGCAATGGCAGGACTCTGCCTGTGGACCAGTGGGATTCACAGCAGGATGGACCGAAGCTGAACACACTTTTCTGCCTAGCAACAGTCTGCAGCATCTACAGTATGAAGATGTTTTATATATACAGCATATAGTCAAATTTAAAAGAATACAAATGTAGACCTGCACCTTTGAATTGGCAGAACAGGGAAATGCAGCGTTTGGAGTTTTTCCCTGTATATTTCATTTGGTTTTCCCTCCCTTTGAGGACAATAAGTCCACCCAGCTATCAAATTAAACAGTGTGTAGCCTTCTTGCCTGGTTTAAGAATAGCCTGGGGTCCGCTTCCTTTTCCACACCTGAACTAATATGGTCAGATGCCTGAGGACAATTATGATAAATATTGTGAAGATCTGCTGTGAATAAATGATCATCCTCTTATCATAACGTTTGTTTTCCTAAAACAACTCTGCCATCCTTAAAGCACGGGAAACCAGCAGGGCATCAGTAAAGATAAGACTGAGGGACAAGCCATGTGCGTTTGAACGAGAGACAGGGAGAGAATGAACAAGAGACAAACGCAAAGATAGGAACTGGAGGAATAAAACTGCAGAGGAAGGGGGGTTAGTGATCAGCTCCCCTGCTGTTCAATCCTATCACACGAATACATACCGAAGGGTCTGAAAATAGTATGTGTGTGTGTGTGTGTGTGTGTGTGTGTGTGTGTCATGAATCAAGACACAGACGAAGGAGTAAAGGCAGTGTAAACACAGAAAAAAGAAGGGGGCTTAACTTTGTTCTCAGCTCTCTCTCTGTGCTTAAACACCCACCAGAAACATGGATGCATTCGTGCCCACATCAGGACATTTGGATTCCATTAAAAGTCTCTGTCTGAGATCAATAATTTAATAACTCGAAAGGGTGAAGGCCTCATCGCAATCAATACAGGCTCTTCGAATGACACTTCACATGTAGTGTGTACAGTATATAAATGTGCGTGTGTGAGTATACATCTGTATGAACAAATAACTGACAGCGTTCAGACTTTGACAGCTATAAACACTGCTTTGTTAGTCAGTCGCACACACAGTCCCAGCTGTATAGGCTCGATGCTAGAATGGAAAGCTTTTGTTTTATTTCTTTGTTTGTTTACTAGCTCTGTCATTATGTCTCTGCTGGCACTGATATTAATGCTGCTATTAGTGCTAGATTTCAGACAGATTTCAACTCATTTGTTTCTCTTACTATCCACATATTTGGCTCCTCAGTGTGCATAATTCTTTCTTTAATTTCAATCAGATATTAAACTGTATTCAGTTGTGGCATCAGTCAATGCTGCTCATTGTTGCACTGCTATTGGCAGGTCGAACATTGGTAAAGTTCTCAGTATATCCACGCTGCTCTTTGGTCTATGTCACAATGTCTGCACAACACAACAACGAACATTTGTTGATCATTTGTGACTAGACTGCTTTTGAGTAAATGTATGATGTTGTGTCAGCAGCAGACCTGTTGGTGAGGGAAAGCACTGCCTGTTTAACAAATGCCTCTAGTTTGGTGAAGCTCAGTGATAACTTTATCTTTAAGACTGCAAATCTTCACTGACACACTGTTTTGTCTCTGATGCTTTTTTTAGGGACCATGTCATTGGCGAAGAGGCATAGTAAAACCCTGGACAGGTCACCAGTCCTTACAGGGCCTATGCAGACAGTGTGATTCCCACTATCAACACCTATGGTCAATTCAAAGGCACCAGCTGTAAGAGGAAGTTGGAGGATACAGAAAACCCAAGTAAACTCCTTGCACAGAGGCACCTAGTTGAGCCGCGGATTTAAACACAGCAGTCAGTCAGTAAATGCTCTCCGTGCTGATTTATTACCAAAAGTATGTAGAGTAGGACTCAGAGAGGATGTGGGCACACGCAGGAGTGGGAGACAGACTAGTTTACACCTGAAGACAAAACAATGTAGCAAGAGTGACCCTTTATGTGATAAGTCTAAGAAAGTGTTGTGGATAAGCCAAGAATAGCCTCTGACACCTATAAACCCTTAGTAAGCAGAGCCAGAGCAGTAAACATGTACATTACAGTCAGTTACAATAGGCACTTTGTCAAAGTGAAGCATAATGAGAGCTAGAAGGTCAGAGAACTGCTGAATCAAAGTAGATATACATTTTGTGGGATGGAACACAAAGTAAGGCCTTGCCTGTTAATTTGTGTAATTCAATCAAGTAAGAAAGGCTCCTAAAGAGCATGGGCAACATTTAAAATAATTGAAATGAATCACTGACAGACACACACACATCTGGGCTGCTAAGAACAGATAATAATAAAAAGAAAAAAATAATTAAGTGTGTGCATGCTCAGATTAAAGGCCAGTTGTAAAGGTTGAAACTGGGTGAAGTGATGATACAGAGATAGTTTTCTACCTCTGACATCTACGTAGATGACTAACCAGGGGGTGGCAGAATCACCAGCAACCCAGAAGGCATGTGGTTCTGATCTGCAGCATCTGTTCGAGCAGGGGCTAGTTTCCTTCAGTTTACATAGCATCAGTTCGCAACAAAAGTCATGGCACAAAGTAGGTTTCAGAGCTCACAAAAGAAACTATTTATATTAATAAAAGTACAAATGACACTAGCAGTACTAGGATACAATGGAGAAGAAAAACTGCATGTTGAGGGTGTGTGACCATGTGGGTGAGAGGACAGAGAAGAAACACAGGCAGGATGGTTGGACCAGCAGCTGAACACTGAGACACACGACTCTGAGTCTGACGATACCTGGAGATGAGAATAGAGACAGAAAGAGAGAAACACAACTAGGAGAGAACAGAGACAACGTTAGTCACATGTGGACATGGAGGCATGTTAGTGGATGGAATAGATAGAAAACCAGAGGAGCTCAGTGAATGAAGGAGGTTCCAGCATCTAAGCCTGTAGCAGCTGAACTAAGAGATGGATCAGAGAAACCAGAACCATCTGGAACCATCAGCTTTGTCAGAAATGATCAAGGTGTGTAGAAAGAGAGATCAGGAGAAAAACCAGAACCAAATATTAGAGCATCTTCAGAAAACACCCCCAGTGAGAACCAGAGAGATTGTGGCATCAATCTATTCCTCCTACAGGAATATTCGATCTACTTTAGGTTTAGGCTCATTGTCTTGCTGCAGGTCCAGATTCAGCAAAGCAGCACCACATGCTGGTTAACAGCCAACCAATAGCAACAATCTGCATTTAATGTGGCAACAAATTGCTAAAAAAGTTGTTGTATAATCCCATTTATACATGTCACCCACAACTAATTTGGCTGCTCGATAACAGGCATCATGACTGGGTAGAAAAAGAGTAAGGACGAGTGTGAATCACCACTCTGGAGAAAATGTCAACGCTTCCCAATTTAAACTTACTTCACCCCCTTTTTTCTACAGCGTTTTAGACAGACTAAGGCAAAGTGGAAACTCCTCTGTCATCTGACAATTTAAAATCTTTATGGATGGCTGTAGTTTTCCAGGCGTAAGAGAGACAACTGGCTTGGTATCAGTTCAAAGACCAACCTCCGTAACCGTATGAGGAGTATTAAAGCACCAAGTGCACATCTGTGAAAGGATGCTGGATTCTTGTGTTCACCTTTGTATGAATATGGCTCAGTAGACTTAAAGGTGCAACACCGGCCCATGTACAGATGAAGTCCAGGTATCTGGAAACTAAAGCTACGCTTCGCTCGGCTACCACAGTAGTAAAGACTCTTTTAGAGTCTTGTGATGTTGACTGACCACCTGCCCGCTGCAGCCAGTGATTAAGTAAATATGGTTTTAACAAGCAGTTCGATTTTGAAGAGGCATTTGGGTTTTCTGTATAGTTCAGTATTGTCAGAAATCCTACTTTGTAAAGTGTTTTTAGTTGACACTACATAAATAAAATAGTTGTATTGAACTTCATGTTCACTGTGAGCTTGCAACTTCAATAAAATCACATTTCTCTTTGTCCTTGTACCGCGTGTCCATGTTCGAACCTTTGCCAGTGTTGTTTGTGCTGCTTCATTGTCATTCTGGTGAGAGTTAAATACTTTTAATTATGCTGCAGCATCCCTGGCTTTCTAACATCACTTGGTTTCTTTGTCTTTTCCCCACTTTTCTCTCATTTGATTCCACTTTTTCTGCTCTAACTCCCTCTCTCTCTGTCAGCATCTCATTCCCTTTCTTCATTTACAATCTCCCACACACCCTCTCTTTCTCAAATTCTATTTCAGTGTCTTGCTTTGGCAGGACATGCTGAGCTAGTGCCAAAGCAATAATGAGAACTGTCAAGCAGCGACAAATGAACAGGTGAGAGAGATGCAGGGAGAAAGAAAGAAAGAGAGACAAAGAGACGGAGGGAGAGAGAGACGTGAATATGAAGTACTGGCACCGCTGTGACTACTGACAGTCCACTCACGCATGCATGGACACCCCCATCCCGCTTTCAGTGTGCGCATTGTCGTGCTCCACCGATATCATGCTCACACAGTAACAGTGCTGCTAACACATGGCTCATGATACAGGTTTTATGCTGACACAGCATAAAGGTTTAATTATTTTGTTTCAGTTTTTAAATAAATTATATTTTATTAAAGCTTAATCTTAAATGTCCACATTTTTTTCCATTAAGATCCTTATCCTACACTTATTTCTATAGCATCGATTCACAACAGCAGTTGTCTCAAGACCTTACACAACTAAACCCAACAAATCCCACATGGAGCAAGCTTTTAATTCTGGCCAATCAGTAAATTGGAATCTAAATATAGACTCAAACTATATATATAAATTTATTAATAATAATAATAATAATAATAATAATACATCTAATATATATATAATAAATGATATATACCTCAATTTAGGAATTGTGAACATTACTGAATGTGGAATTTAGGGCAGATTTATTAATATTTAATATTGTTTACCACATTTTACTAAGCCACAAATCTGTCTGTCTGCAATTAATGATCTAAATGCATGAAGCCCAAACGAATGAAATCGTACATAAATTCTCGTTTTACTGAGCCTTATTATTTAAATAGATCGTTGTTCTTAAGACATAAAAACTCCTCAAGTCTGAGGAATGTTCCTCACCGTCTGTGAGCAAAAGTGCAAAAGGGTAAACACAAAGCACGACAATCCAGACAAAAAATCAAAGTTCCAAATAAGCTAAGCAGTGAAGTTCGTTCAAGCTGCCTCAATGTCTCACGGTTCAGTTAGATCAACAAAGCGAGGGAGCAACGGCGAGACAGAGGAGTCTGAGCAGCTTAGACAAGAGAAACACAGTCTGACAGGAACGAGCTAGAATGTAGCAGTTAGCAGCCGGCCTCAGCATAAACGCTCCGACAAAGATGCAGCAAACACACCGAGGTTCCAGTTACTCACAGACGTAAGAGCTGATGGAGGCCAGACTATGAAATAGTTCACACAAGGATTAGACCAGAACTCATGAGCTGAGGAGGAGGCTTAAATACCGAGAAGGCAGGGAAAAAGGCACAGGTGAATTCATCAGGTAGATGAGAAAAACTGGCAGGAGTACGAACAACGCAGACCTGGAAGTGGGCTCTTCACAATAAGAGCCCCACACTGGAAGTCAGGCCACCGATCATGACAGCAACAGGACAACAACCCAAAGCATAAAAGTAAATCAGCAACAGAATGGCTTCAACAGAAGAAAAGGTCCAAAATCCCTCCAGACCGTTGAGCAGGTCTGATCTGCAGCTACAGGGAACGTTTAGGTTGAGGTTGAGGAGGTCGACCAGTTATTAAGGCCAAAGGTTCACATACTTTACCACCTGCTCTGAGAATGTTCACATGTTATGTTCAATAAAAACATGAAACATATCATGTTTGTGCAGTATTAGTTTCAGCAGACTGTGTTTTTCTATTGTTGTGACTTTAATGAAGATCAGAACACATTTTATGATAAAATAAGATAATTCTTTATTGATCACACAGTGGGAAATTCAATTGTTACAACAGCCACAAACAATCAGCAGGTGCAAAAGAATGAAATTGAAGCGTGTGCCAAGAATAACATTCATTAAATTTACTCATTTAATTTTAATTTACAATTAAATTTGTTTTTACAAGTAGTGGTCTGAAGTAGCTGCTGGGCTGGAGATGTGTGAAGTGGAGGGGCTAGAGTCAAATCTGTTGAACAACAGGTTTTACCCATTGACCAGGTTCTGGTCCTCACCAGCCGTCCCTGCTCCTCTGCTCTGTCCGTGGCCAGAGATGGTCTTCAGGCCTCTCCACACATCTCCAACGTTGTTCTGCTGCAACTACTCCTCCAGCTTCCTCCTGTAGCTGTTATTGGCCTGATCCTGTATTTGAGTTTGTGCTGAACTTCTTACTTAAACTGCTTTTCCCCATAGATCATACTGAGTTAACTTCAATAATTAACTCTGCTAAATCAGATACTTGTCTCTTAGACTCAATCCCAACTAGACTCAAAGAAGTTCTTCCATTAATCAGCACGTCCATATTAAATCAAATCAACCAATCGCTGGTTACAGGCTACGTACCACAGGCTTTAATGTTGCTGTGGTCAAACCTTTACTGAATAAACCTACTCTGACCCTAGAGAACTAGAAACTATAGGCCAACATCTAATCTGCCCTTTATTTCTAAAGTTCTGGAAAAAACTGTAGCTAAACAACTATGTGACCACCTGCGTAGAAATAACCTGGATGAAGATTTCCATCAGGATTCAGATCCATCACAGACAGAACCAGCTCTGATTAGAGTCACTAATGATCTTCTCACAGCTTCAGACAATGGTCTAGTTTCTGTCCTTGTCCTGTTAGATCTTAGTTCAGCATTTGATAGCATCCGGTGGTATGTACACAGCCGTGACCATGACCACAGTAAACTCGCTTGGGAGATAAAAAGGCCTGCATTTGACAGTGTAACAGTGACTGTCTATAGCCACCGTGTTGGTCACCAGCTGTTGTTCACGTACACACAGAGCCCCCTGCTGCATAGTGTAGCCTGCTAGCTCGATAGCAGAGTCTGGGACGGATTGTTGCAGCCAGGTCTCTGTGATGAGCAGAACGCACGCATCCTTCACGCAGTTGTTTGTTGCAGTCTGTATCCTTAGTTCATTGATCAAAGTTCAAACGATCATAGACAATTGGAGCAGTTTTTGGGGAAAACCTGAGCTCTATTAGACTAGACGGCGTCCTTAGATGGAGTCTCTGCTCTCTAGTAAAATGACCAAGTTTATTAGACTCCCTAAACCAGGGGTGCCCAATACGTCGATTGCGATCTACCAGTTGAGCCACACAGAACCATCGCTCTGGGGGTGGAGTGACGTTTTTCACCCCGAGCCGCTGGCACACCTCAGCAAACAGCCGGCTCTCAAAGTTCCGCCCCTGATCGCTGTGCAGTTCGTCTGGTACTCCAAACCTGGAAAACATGTCCTCTACCAGACGTTGGGCTGCTGTGGTGCCAGTCTGGTCTGGCACCCTAAACGCCTCAGGCCACTTTGTAAAGTATGGTTGCCAGCCTCTGTGATGGGAAAAGGACCCAGGATATCCACGCCGTCCCTCTCCATGGGCGCCCCGACCAGGTACTGCTGCAGCGGCCCTTGTGAGCACTGAGTGGACCCCTTCTGTGCTGTGCAGTCGTCACAACAGTGGACGTGTAGCTCAGCGTCTGTCTGTCTCAGATGGCGCACTGTTTTGGAGTTCCTGAAGTGACCAGCCCCGGCAGACCCATGGAGCCACCGGAGTACTTCTGCCCGAAGAGCGCAGGGGACCAAGAGCTGCAGGCGGTCAACTCCCCCTCCTCCAGATTGCACCACTGGGAGTAGAGAAGCTTGATCTCCAGCCCTCTGGCTGAAATAGCAGCCAGTCCGGTCGTTGCCAGTCTCCAGCCAGCCCTGATCAGCTTCTTGATGCTGCAGCAGCTGCTCCTTGCTGAATGGCTCCTTCTCTCCGGTTGTGACTGTGACAGTATGGACTTGCTTCCCCACCAGGGGGAGCTATTTGGACTTTGAGTTTGTTCCTTGTTTGTTTCCATACTGGTCTCCCATACACACCTGTTTGTCATTATCATCACCTGGTCTTCATATACTCCCGTCAGTCTGTCATTTGTCGCTGGTGTGTCATTCCTGTTTGCTTGGTTCGTTTGTTCTCCCTCTTCCCCGACCTCTAGCTCTACTCAACTTTAGTAAGTAGGCCAGTCAGTTTTTCATAGCCTGTTCGTTTTCCTGCTTTGCAGTGTCTTTTGTTTGGTAGTGATAACTTTGTTTGTTTTTTCCCGCTTGCGGTGACTTTGTGTTTGTAGACTGTTCAGTTAGGTTCTTTAGAATAACGTTTTGTATTATCCCGCTTGCGGTGAATTTTGGTTTGTAGGATTTTCATAGTTAGATCATAGTGTTGAATTTGGCCCACTATCGTTTTGTGTTCTTTGTTTATTCCAATTTGTAGTTTCTCCAGCTCAGCTGTGATTTTCTGTTTAATAAAATCTTGTTGTGCGGAACTTCAATCTACTGGGTTCATTTGCACCTGGGTCCGACCTCACCTCGTGTCTGGCTCGTAACAGTACACACCAGCCAACATGGACCCAGCATCTGAGCCCGGGGTTGAACTTTCAGCAGCCGCGTCTGGCCCGCCTCAGGTTTCACAGCCAGAGCTGAGTAGATCAGAGCTCGAGGTGGTCAGAGAGACGGCTGAACAGGCTCTCCGACTGAGCCGCCATTTTCAGTCGGAGGTTAGGTTGGCACCACCAACCCGGTTCAGCGGCGAAGCGGCGCAGTGCGAGACCTTTTTGTCCTCGCTTCGGCTCAAGTTCGAGCTCGAACCCCTAACTTTTTGCACTGAAAGGAGGAAGGTCACCTTCACCCTGTCTCAGCTTGAGGGACGCGCGCTGGAATGGGGAATGGCTGAGTGGAACCGTGATGCTCAGTGTTGTAACAGCTTCAAGAAGTTCGCAGAGGAACTTTCCCTTATTTTTAATCCAGCCTCTAGCCGCCGCGTCACCGCTGCCACCATGTTTCGGCTCTCCCAGAGTGGGAGATCGGTGTACGAATACACCATAGAATTCAGGACGCTGGCAGCCCGCCTAGACTGGCCAGAGAGCATATTGGTGGACAAGTTTTACGAGGGGCTAGCCAGTAGGATTAAGGACGAGATGGTGGGGAGCGTTCTTCCCGATTCGCTGCATGGGTTGATGTCCCTGGCAGCCGCCGTGGATCAGCGTCACCACGAACGGGAACAGGAGCGACGCCTACTGGGAGATGCCAGGAGGACACGGGGCAGTCATCCACCACCAGGAGAGCGCCGGCGGCGATCGCTCGGTCCCGAGGGGTGGCTCAACCCGGAGTGGCAGCTTCCGCGACGTCCATCGGCCCCACCCACATTTGCCCCGTCGACTGGTCCAGTGACAAGTCCTGAACCTGCCGTTGCAAACACGGAAGAGGAGCCCATGCAGATCGGCAGATACCGGCTCTCGAGTGAGGAACGGAGGAGACGCATGGTCGGGGGTCTGTGCATGTATTGCGGGCAGGGGGGCCACAGGGCGGCAAGCTGCCCGTTAAACGACAACGCTCACCAGCAGCCCGGGAGACGCTGGTGAGCAGGTCCGCCCAGGTTTCTCCCTCCACTACGCCCTCCATGGAGGTCGTTTTTTCAGCATCCGGTAGGGACCAGACGGTCACAGCCCTGGTGGACTCGGGAGCAGAGGCCAACTTCATGGACCAAGACCTGGCCAACTCGCTGGGACTAACATTACACCGTCTGGTAAGACTGATCACGGTACGGTTTTTTAATAACTGCGTAATTCACTCCATTGACTATCGCACTGAACCATTGAGGATGATTGTTGCCGGCAACCACCAGGAGGTGCTGGAGTTCAACGTGTTCAGATGTTCTGACTCTCCCGTTATCCTGGGGCTGCCCTGGCTCCAGAAACACGATCCACACGTCAGCTGGGTCACATGCAAGATTTTAGGCTGGAGCAAATTTTGTCTTCAGCATTGTCTTTTGTCCGCACCTCTTTCTACTCGCCCCACAGGAAAGGAGGTTAAGTCAGCTGCTGTGGATCTCACTGGAGTGCCGAGGGAATACCACGACCTAGCGCTGGTCTTCAGCAAGGAGAGAGCCACTTCTCTCCCTCCACATCGTCCCTACGATTGTGGCATCGACTTGCTTCCTGGGACAGCGCCCCCCAAGGGTCGAATCTTCTCCCTCACACAGCCCGAACGTGAGGCCATGGACGAATATATAAACGGGGCTCTGACGTCGGGCATCATTCGGCCTTCCTCGTCACCGGCTGGGGCAGGTTTCTTCTTTGTTGGTAAGAAGGACGGTGGTCTGCGTCCTTGCATTGATTACAGGGGTCTTAACGTGATTACAGTGAAGAATAAATACCCCTTGCCACTTATCTCGTCGGCCTTCGAGATGCTGCAGGAGGCCACTGTGTTTTCTAAGTTGGATCTGAGAAATGCTTACCATTTAGTTCGAATCAGGGAGGGCGACGAATGGAAGACTGCCTTCAACACACCAAGTGGACATTATGAGTATCTGGTAATGCCATTCGGCCTCACTAACGCTCCTGCTGTCTTTCAGGCCCTGGTCAACGACGTGCTACGGGACATGGTAAATCATTTCGTCTTTGTGTATTTAGATGACATTCTGATTTACTCCCGTTCTCGGGAGGAGCACGTTGACCACGTGAGGGCAGTTCTGTTACGGCTGCTGGAGAATCAGCTCTACGTAAAAGCTGAGAAGTGTGAGTTTCACACCACTAAGACGTCATTCCTAGGTTTCATTGTGGAACCGGGAAAGGTGGGCATGGATCCCGCCAAGGTGACAGCGGTCACGGACTGGGCGGAGCCCAAGAGTCGCCAACAGCTGCAACGGTTCCTTGGTTTTGCTAATTTTTATCGTAGGTTCATTAAGGACTTTAGTAAGGTGGCAGCCCCTCTGCACGCCCTCACCTCCACCAAAGCAGCATTCCGGTGGTCCCCCGAGGCTGGAGCTGCGTTCGTCAAGTTGAAGAGGCTGTTCACGTCGGCACCCATTCTCCGCCTGCCGGATCTTTCACGTCAATTTATCGTGGAGGTGGACGCCTCCAACACAGGGGTCGGAGCCGTTCTCTCACAACGCTTCGAGGACCAAAAGGTACACCCCTGCGCCTTTTTTTCCAGGAGATTAACCAGTGCTGAAAGAAACTACGATGTGGGAAACCGCGAGCTTCTGGCGGTGAAGTTAGCCCTCGAGGAGTGGAGGCACTGGCTGGAGGGCACCACGCTCCCTTTCCTCGTATGGACGGATCATAAAAACCTGGAATACATCAGAACGGCCAGGAGACTAAACGCTCGTCAGTCACGGTGGGCGTTATTTTTTACACGGTTTAATTTCTCTCTCTCTTATCGCCCCGGGTCAGAGAATGTCAAGCCAGATGCACTCTCCAGGCAGTTTGAGAGTCCGGAGAGTGAGGAGTCCAGTCCTACAGAGGACTATATCCTCGAACCCACCAGGATCAGAGCAATGCGGTGGGATATCGAAGCTCGAGTTCGTGAGTTCCGCCACACCCAACCAGTTCCGGAGGGAGGTCCTCCACACCGTCTGTTCGTTCCTGTTTGTCTTCATCCCCAGGTGCTGAAGTGGGGACATGACTCCAGACTAGCCTGTCATCCTGGAGTTTCTCGCACAATCGCCATGATCGCACAACGCTTCTGGTGGCCTTCCATGAGGGTGGACATCCGCAGATACGTCACAGCCTGCCGGACGTGCGCCACCAACAAGACTTCGCACAGACCGCCGGCCGGTCTGTTACGTCCCTTGCCAGTTCCGTCACGCCCTTGGTCACATGTCTCGATGGACTTCATCACGGGTCTTCCCCCGTCGGCGGGTAAGACCACCATACTTACCATTGTGGACCGCTTTTCTAAGTCAGTTCACCTTGTTCCCCTGCCCAAGTTACCGTCCGCTCAGGAGACAGCCCAACTCCTAATTCAGCATGTAGTGAGGCTCCACGGTATTCCCGAAGACATTGTGTCGGACCGAGGACCCCAGTTCGCCTCGGCTGTCTGGAGGGAGTTCTGTGGGGCACTTGGAACCTCGGTCAGTCTGTCCTCTGGTTTTCACCCACAAACTAATGGGCAGACAGAGAGGATCAACCAGGAGGTGGAGACTCTCCTAAGGTGCACCATCTCAGCCCAACCCAGGACCTGGAGTGCCCAATTGCCGTGGATAGAATACGCACACAACACACTCCCGTCATTTGCCCTAGGGTGTTCCCCGTTCGAGGCGGCTCATGGATTCCAGCCGCCCCTCTTCCCGGAGCAGGGTCCCGAGGTCGGAGTTTCCTCAATCTCCGCCTACATCAAGCGATGCAGAGCCACATGGACCAGAGTAAGGGCCCAACTGCTCCGGGGTCAAGCACAGGCTGAGCGGTATGCCAATCGCCGCCGTTCTCCAGCGCCCGAGTATAAAGTAGGTGATCTAGTTTGGCTCTCGACGAGGGATTTGAAACTTAAAGACTATTGCAGGAAGCTCTCCCCTAGGTTTGTCGGCCCTTTTCGCATATCTAACATTATCAACCCGGTTTCTGTCAGACTCGAACTTCCCAATAGTATGAGGGTTCATCCTGTTTTCCATGTCTCATGCATTAAACCTGTGGTCTCACCTGTTTTCTCTTCTCCGGTTGACGCCCCCCCCCCCCCCCCCCCCGCCCGCATCATCGACGGGGGCCCGGCTTATACGGTCAGTTCCATCCTCCGGTCCCGACGACGAGGTCGCGGTCTCCAGTACCTGGTGGACTGGGAGGGATATGGACCGGAACACCGCAGCTGGGTCCCCTCGAGGCACGTTCTGGATCCGTTGCTGATCAGGGACTTCCATGAACAGCATCCGGAGGAACCCTCTTAGGTCGCCGGGAGGCGCCCGTGGGGGGGGGGGCTCTGTGACAGTATGGACTTGCTTCCCCACCAGGGGGAGCTATTTGGACTTTGAGTTTGTTCCTTGTTTGTTTCCATACTGGTCTCCCATACACACCTGTTTGTCATTATCATCACCTGGTCTTCATATACTCCCGTCAGTCTGTCATTTGTCGCTGGTGTGTCATTCCTGTTTGCTTGGTTCGTTTGTTCTCCCTCTTCCCCGACCTCTAGCTCTACTCAACTTCAGTAAGTCAGTTAGTTAGTTTTTCATAGCCTGTTTGTTCTCCTGCTTTGCAGTGTCTTTAGTTTGGTAGTGATAACTTTGTTTGTTTTTTCCCGCTTAGCTTGTTGTGCGGAACTTCAATCTACTGGGTTCATTTGCACCTGGGTCCGACCTCACCTCGTGTCTGGCTCGTAACAGTGACACCTGGCTGTGCTGCAGCTGCGGATGGACCCGGCTCTCGTTCCTCCTGGCAGCGAGAGTAGCGGCACTCATCAGGGAGACAAGGCCGGCGGGAAAGGGGCATCAGCATTGCCATGCTGTCGCCCTGGTTGGTGCTGGATCTCAAAATCATACTCTTTGGAGGATCTCCAGCCATCTCGCCACCTGGCCCTCGGGCTGCTTGAAATTGAGCAGCCAGGTGAGAGATGCGTGGTCGGTCCTCAAAGTGAAACAGGTCCCCAGAAGGTATGGCCTGAAGTGCCGTACAGCCAGGACCACCGCCTGGTGACACAGTAGTAGGCCACCACTTGTCCTCCTGTCTCTCCCCCTTGGGAAAGTACCGCTCCGATTCCCACCCCACTGACATCTTTATCCAAAATAAATGGCTGCTGTGGGTTGGGCTACGCCAGGACAGGAGCCTCTGAGAGAGTCATCTTCAGCCGCTGGAACGCCACCGCGCAGCCCTCAGACCACTCCAACCGCCGGCCCTTCTCAGTCTTACTCTGTGGAGGGGACTGGCGATGGTGGCAGTCTTTAACAAATCTCTAGTAGGAGGCTAGGCCCAGAAAACTCCTCAGCTCGCTCATGGTGGTAGGCTGGGGCCATTCCTTAATTGCAGTCACCTTGGCCTAGTCCGTGGTCACCCCATGCTTGTTGACCATGTGCCCCAGAAACTGAGTCTCTCTCGCCAGCAAGTGACATTTTGCCGGGTTGAGCAAATGACGCATAGCTGTGAAGCCCAGTTCCTGGGCGGCTTGGCGTTTCACCAACGGCAGTCTATGAGGCCGCAAACGAATTGGAGGCGCATCGCCAGTGTCAATGTGATGCTGCACCAGGCCTGTCCTTGGCAGCTGGGGTGCGCTGACCCGGGCTGTGCTGCTCCCTCGACGGTCTCGGCTGGGCTGCTGGGGTACGTTGGACCTGGCTGTGCTGCTCCCTCGACGTCTTTTGGCCTACTAGACTCTGTTGGTTTTAGTCAGCGTGTGAATGAACCCACTCACCGTCTTCATCATCCTCTGGATCTAATCCTGATTTATGGCTGACTTAGGGTTGAGATTGATCATTTAGCAGTTCTCCCCCAAAAACCTCTGTTATCTGACCATTTAATTTTCTGACCTGACAACAGTTGGAAATAAGTTCTACTACAGCAGATGTTTGTCTGATGATGCTGTTGTTAGATTTAGGGAGATGCTTCATCATCTTTTTTCTCTTTCCCTCGTAGCTACAGAGCAGAGCAGTCGTCTGGTTCATGATCAGGTCTTGTTGATGATGCTACAATTTTAGACACTGTTGCTCCTCTGAAGAAGAAGCCAGTGAATCAGAGGAGGTTGGCTCCATGGTATAACTCAGATCAGCCTTAAGCAGTGGACTCGAAAACTAGAAAGATTGTGGCGTCAACAAATTAGGTGAATCCTGTCTAGCATGGAAAAACAGTTTAATATCTACCTTGCTCTAGCAAGCCTGCAACACGAGTGAGTGTCTATGTTTTGTATGTGTACTGTATGCATATTTTTGTTTCTGTATTTGAATATTGATTGAAAATAAATGTCAGATACAAATGAACTTTGCTTCGCTTTGCTTTCCTGGTGAACTTGTGAGCCTTGACCTGACAACCTAGAAACTTATTCAGTGTTTCTGGTTAATCCATCCTATCCAGGGTCAAAGTGCAGGAGAGAGAGAGGAATACTGAGGAAAAAGATGGTGACATCAAGATGCTAAAGGCTAAAGATTTAAGTTGTGCATACATTTAGACGCTATGCAGTATCCCTGAAGCCACTGAGCATAGCGTGTGAGAATGAACCCTTTGAAACGCCCAAGGAGCTGTGTCCAGCAGAAATGTCAATCAGACATCAAACTGTGCTTGAAACATTCAAAAAGTGTTGTGTTCAAAGGCTCTGGGGCATTTGGAAGACTGTGAATCATCATCTACATCGTCCATACTCTTATGCATTATGAGGTGTAATGAAGTTCACATCCTCTAGGGGCCACAACAGTACTATGGGCTTTTCACTTTATTTATTATTATTGATATCCTATTATGAGCTGTAATGCATACTGTGGGTATCAGTCAATTCCATTTCATTGCTTTTTGCAGAGTGGGGATGAATTAGAATTGGGGAGTAGACAGATGGGAGGAGTATGGGGTGAGAGTAGCTGGATGGGGGTTATACAGGTCCATTAAGACAACAGTTAAAGTAGTGGTGACTACAGAGCAGAGAGAAGACAGCTCAGACTAGGAATTATTAGTCAGCAGCACACTACTCAGCACAGAGGACAAGGCCAGGGTCTTTTTGTTCTATGCTCCAGTAAAAGTGGCGACGTGCTCTGCTCGTGTGCCAAAACACTCTGTAAGCTGTTTAGCCATCGTACCTTCACCTGTGGCAGGAGTGATTTCCCAGCCCCAGTCAGGATCTGCTGTCCTGGCTGTTCTGATCTAGGCTGCTCTCACACGCTGCGAGAATTTTGTTTCCACCAGATTCCATCACAAAATGCGATGTGGTCATTTAAAGTCATTTGAAGTCTTTAGCTTTTCCTTGACCAGATGAGATATTATCTTACTTAGATTACATATTAATAGCAGGTTAAGAAATAATCTTCCAACTTTCACACACTTTGCTTCTCATTTGACTTCTCTGTCTGTAGGGCTTGAACACAGTGGGCCATGAGCTGTTAATGATGGAAGGCAGAACCTACTGCTGTGCACTTCAGCTACTGCTGCATTGCTCTGGTGCTGTAATGAGACTGAACGAGCAGCGTGTGTGTGCGCATGTGTGTCGTATCATCGCTGTCTAATGGTTAGACTTAAGGGCTCAGATGAAGATTCAATTACTGTGGCCTGTTGTTGTTCACAGCCCATGGCTACGCACACACAGACAAAGCCAAGTGAGCATAGGCTCACACAGAAGCACGGATCTATATACTGTCACAAGATTGCCCACACACACTTCATAAAATGTGCACAGTTCATTGACTCAGTGAAATTTGAATGCCCTCAACACGCAAATAAACAAGCACACACTCACAACACACTCAACAACAAAGTCATTTGAGAACCCTGAAGGAGCAATATCCAAATCTGCCAAAGAGAAAAGAATGATAATTCTATTGAGAGTCAATCTCGGGGCGTTTTGTGATTATGGTTATTTATTTGGAGCTGCATGGTACAGTCAGCGTCAGAATGAACGCAAATATCGATCTCTTTTAGGATATGAAAACACCTGCAGGCCTCAAATCATTTCTTGCAGCCTCTCTCCACAGCACTCATTCATAGGCTCTATCGCACCTTCCCTCACCGCCTTCCACCTGCTCTGACACCACCACTTTAGTTTCACTTGCTCTTTATGGCCAACTCATCTTTTTCTGTAGATGGGTCTTCTGAGGAGAGGAAGAACACTTGTTACTAGAGCCTGAACATCTGTCAGAAGGTGTATGGACACAAAACAGAAACCTAATACAAATACAAAGGCTTATAAGAAGAATCTGTGGTGTTCATGGCCTGAAGAGTGAGATTATGGTGCCATTAACCTCCCATGTGATTGTCCATGGATCAGGATAGCTCAACAATCTGACCTTCTGTCCAAACTGCCAATTAGGTTACTGTCAACAATTATGGTTCAAAACAATGCTACAACCCAGGAACATGCCATCGGAATGTTTTGCCTCCTCCACGTCCACGACATCCTTCACCCCGTTTTCATTTCCGCGTTTCTTGCCATGCTACTGTGCTACTTGTGACTGACCAACCATACCCCCGTGTGAGCAACCTCCATGTCTGCTATTTGACGGCCATGTACTTGTTGATTGTTGCCTGTGTTTATACCCTTATCCTCGCCTCCAGATTCTTTTTTTTTGTCCTGTCCAGCTGTTTAGTGGCAGCATGTACTGAATGCTGTATTGTGATGGACAGCTTTTTCAGGAAGAGCATAGAAATATAATCTACTCCTCTTGATTGATGATCTGTGTTTGTTTTTAATGTGGTATGTTATGAATATCAGTACTGTCAGCTGCAGGGTTGGACAGGTTGATTGGGGGGGCAGAGAGAAAAAAAGTAGACAGAGAGGCTTAATACAACCAACAGCCAATAAAAAAATACAAATAATGCACACCTGTATATGTAAACATTTACAGATATAATAATTATAATACACAATACACAACAATCACCATAGCAAAAACTACCAATCGTAGACATAGTGACAGGAGTACTAACAGCCAAGCACACAACATCTACCAATCGGTTCAGGCAAGAAGAGTCAGAGAAGCAAACACTCCCTCCAATGGTAGGATGGCCAGAGATCAGAACCTGTGCCCCCACAGCCCGCAAGGAGCACAGGAGTGGGGACCACCTCCCCCCAGTCTGCTGTCTCCGTAGGGCCGAAGCAAAGTCCACCCCAACAGTCTGACCATCACCCCTACAACTGTGGTAGTCCTGCAACACAAGGGAGGCATTAGGTGGAGTTAGCAAAAGAGGCCGCTCAGGCAGCAGGACCAATCACTCGATGTACTGTAAATCCAGATAAGATGATGGAGAATGAAGCAAATAAGCCAGTAAGTCCAAAAAATCTCTGGAATCCCTTCTAATTGATTACCTCACAAGACTGCGACTCACTGACAGCCATTGAAAGTCAAAGAAGGTGACACAGTTTGTTTATTCCAAACCTTTCTGCTGACTTTATAAATAAATTTTCTTACATAGATGTGTTAATCTATGTGATTTAAAAGAACAACTAGAAAAGTACAACCACTGAGGGAGGAAGTGTGCCTAAACTTTTGACCAAAAGAAAAACTGGGAACATCCAAGACAGACCAGAGCAATAAGGAGGACACTGTAATGGAGGGTGTGGGGCAGAGGAAGACGATGTTTAATGACTAAAAGTGCATCTGAGCTAGACAACGCTTAGGGGTTAAGTAGACAATCTGCAGTGGACATGATCAGCATGGATGAAAGTGTTTATAAATTATTTACAGCTTGAAGGATTTACAGTATATGCCATCTGACTTAGCTTAGGACCCACAGCCGCTCCTCTCCATCTCATTATTTACTCATCCCAAATTCAACGTAGTCTGTCTGTTCAGCATCACTTCCATATTTTTATGACTTCTCCAATAATGTGTCTGTCTTTTCTTTGTTCGACACTCGTCTTTCATCCATCTCTTTGTCCTAGACCTTTACTTTACTAAACTCTTAATAAACTCTTTCCATCTGTATTATCTTTCTATTTGACAGCTTGTTAAATAACAACAACTGAGTGGATTTCTATGCAATTTCCTTTTGTATGAAATTGGGACACAGGATTGGAGACAACATGGAGACAATCTGAAAAGTAGAGCTGTTCTCATAAATACTGTGAAGCTGATGTGAGCATGGGAAACAATGTACAGATGTGTGTGGAAAAGTCCAATGATTTGATTGTCAGGGCTTAATGGTGGCCACAAATTCTCAAATTTTCCCAGGCTCCATGCAATTAGGTTGAATCCTAACATAGTTTCCAGTTCAGTGTGGAAACTGTTGTGAAATTTGTCATTTGTAGGCACAACTGGGTTATAAAATAAATGTGGGGCTCCGGAACGGACAAGCTGCATCTCAGTGAGACTACAAAGATAATTAAGTGGCAGAATATGTTTCCTGCTCTAAGTCCTCCTGCAACGATGATCTCTTCACAATGCCTCATCATTTAACTGAGCGATAACACAGCAGATGCTTTCCTGTGGGGAAGGACTCTGCCATGAGAGATGGCATCAAAGGAATGAATAGGATTTGGATTAAATAATGCATTCAGCATGTAACTTTAAATACCCACAATATGGCTCGTCAGTAATTCTGATTCAACGTTTGAATTCAAAAAACTTCTGCTAAACTTAAACTTACATAAAAGTGCACAAGAAGTTACAACAGTACAACAGAAACAGAAGAAGAATAGTAATATAGATATAGTGATGCCATTACGCAAAGCTTTCTATCTATCTATTTCTACCTGTTCGCTGGGTATCACGTTATCTTCGTCTTATTATCTCCATGTTTTGGGTTACAGTTCAGTTTGTCTGAGTGCTTGTATTGTGTACAGTGGCAGCACTTCATAATGTCGTCCGTTTTCACTGCAGCATGTTTGCGTCGCCACTACGTCGCCTGGGCGCCGCTAACGTAGTATTTTAATTCCTGCTGTGTCTTGGTGCTGGTCTCTGTTCACCAGGCGTCGAACGTTGGTTATGTATGTCCAGTTCACAGAGGCCTGTTACTGCAGGAGCTGATTACACACACAAATGTTTTTATTATATAGTATCTGATGAATTGTAACCTACAATTACACAACACGATGTAACAGGATGGAAATAAAACAGTTCGTCATCGTTGCCTTAAGGAGAATATGAGGATGTTTTATCGTCTTAATGTTATAATATTATGACACAAACAACGCGAGTTTATGTGGGTCGAATCACTTCATGTGATCAGATCGTTGGTCGCAGACTGACAGACTTGTGTTACAATGATCTTCCGTTCACTGCAGTTATAATCGCTGACTCTTTCTTATGTGAAAAGCTTTAAATTTCTGCAGGTCAGTGAACTTCACCTTATTGTTTTACTCTTGTAGAGAATAAACGAAGCTTCACATAGAAACAAAAACCATCAAACACAGTTTCTGTATGAATCTTTCTCTATGGTTACAGTGAAGGCTGATCAGCAGCTCAATGACTGGTTGCCTTATTCTGACTGTGATGATTTGCGCTTCCTCCAACAATAATCACTACTAAATAATGAAGGTTTATGCTGCTATAATAATGTACAGGCCTGGGTCAGTCTGTCCCTATACTATACAGCATATAGTCAGGGCACGAAGTCTGACTGACACTGTCTGTCCCTCGACCCACACTTTTATGCTGGACAGAGCATCTTTCTGTGGTGTAACAGGATCCTGATGCCGTGGTCTGGTGTTCGTCTCCTTGGATGCATTATTTGGTTCAGTTGCTGTGTGGGCCCCAATTTAAGCACATTCCTTCTACAGACAATCACTCAGTTATATGCCCTTATTTAGGCATGTTTCATTCCCATGTACAACTTATCTGATTGATTGCAGACTGACAGTCAGCGTATTGTGTCACTTCCTGTCACCGAGGTTAGTTACTGGTTCCAGCGGCGTTTTGTTAACGACTTGTCTCCTCACTTTTATCTCTTTACTGTTGTTTTTCTAACTTACTTCGAGTGCCTAAGGGTCGCACGCTTGTGATACTCAAGCACCTTATTCCCCTCTCATTAAAAGCACTGCTAATTTCGTAGCTTTCTGGTCTTTTAAGCTAAGCTAGCTTAACTTTCTGCCATGGCTTCTCTGTCTCCTTCTCCTTCTTTTTCTTGCTCGGTGCCTTATGTTTAGCTCGTCCTCTGCCTCCATTAGTGTTAATGGTATCTGTAATAAGTGTGAGATAGTGGCAGCGCTGGAGGCGACTCTGACTGATTTGGAATCTCGGCTTCTCCTAGCTTAGCTGCTACTCGTCCCTCAGTGGGATGTGACTGGGTGACGGTTCGTAGGAGTCGTAGTTCTAGGCAGTCGCCCACGGTTCACCACCAGCCGCTTCACGTTTCAAACAGATTTTCCCCATCAGCGACTCACCCGCTGAGAAACCACCTGATCATTGGCTCCATAGTCAGAAACGTGAAGTTAGAGACGCCAGCGTCATAGTTAAGTGGTTTCATCCAGTCTGACCTGAAGCTCCTGCATAAGGATAAGCGTAAATACAGTAAGATCGTAATACACGCAGGAACTAATGACCCGGTTACGCCAATCAGTCACTAAAACTAACATTGAGTCGGTGTGTTCATTTGCCAAAACGATGTCGGACTACGTAGTTTTCTCTGGTTCCTCCCCAATGTGACCAGCGACGACATGTTTAGCCGCCTGTCGTCGCTTCACCGCTGGCTGTCTAGGTGGTGTCCAGCAAACGATGTGGGCTTTGTAGACAATTGGAGCAGTTTTTGGGGAAAACCTGGGCTGATTAGAAGAGACGGCGTCCATCCCACCTTGGATGGAGTCTCTGCTCTCTAGTAACATGGCCAAGTTGATTAGACTCCCTAAAGCATAGGTGTCAAACTCTGGCCCGCGAAGCCATACCAAATTACTATTAGAGCTGGCCCGCCGGTAATTATCATGTACCGCTAATACTACAAATCCCAGAATTCTCTGTTGGCGTTTTGGTGGCGTCAATCGCGAGAGGACCCATTAACGCCCACTCCTTCTGTTGACCATGACCAGATCTCTCTCTTCTAAATCTCTGTTAATAAATGACTTGATAAGTGACCATCACATAGATTTATTTAGTCTCACTGAAACCTGGCTGCAGCAGGATGAATACGTTTGTCTGAATGAGTCAAAACCAACCAGTCACATCAACCATCATATTCCTAGAAGTTCAGGTAGAGGTGGAGGAGTAGTAGCAATATATAACTCAGATTTATTAATTACTCCTAGCCCTAAACATAACTATAATTCTTTTGAGAGCCTCACTCTGAGCCTTTCTCACTCAGACTGTAAAACCCAGAAACCAGTGTTCTGTGTTGTCTACCGTCCTCCTGGTCCATATTCAATTTACCATAACAGACCTGACAACAGTTGGAAATAAGCTCTATTACAGCAGATGTTTATCTGATGATGCTGTTGTCAGAAAACAACCCCAGGTTTCTGTTCAGCTCTGTAGCCAGGCTGACTAAGAGTCATAGCTGTGTTGAGCCTAGTGTCCCTTTAAATCTCTGCAGCAACGACTTTATGAATTTCTTTACCAATAAAATCATAACCATTAGAGAAAAGATTTATCAGAATCTGTCAACAAAAGCCATAAACCGATCTGCAGATCCAACAGCCTTAGATCTGCTGGTTAGACCTATGTCTTACTTAAACTGTTTTTCCCCCATAGATCAGACTGAGTTAACTTCAATAATTAACTCTGCTAA
Source organism: Macropodus opercularis (assembly GCA_030770545.1). Classification (NCBI taxonomy): domain Eukaryota; kingdom Metazoa; phylum Chordata; class Actinopteri; order Anabantiformes; family Osphronemidae; genus Macropodus; species Macropodus opercularis. The sequence goes on along the minus strand of CM061098.1, from coordinate 19,379,285 downwards.
ATCAGATACTTGTCTCTTAGACTCAATCCCAACTAGACTCAAAGAAGTTCTTCCATTAATCAGCACGTCCATATTAAATCAAATCAACCAATCTCTGTTTACAGGCTACGTACCACATATTACAACGCACTCACTACACTAACTAGAGTCCCAGGGGCAGGGATAGCCTGAACCCCTGGTTCCGACTTGCACTCGCCACACGATGGCGCCAAACTAACAAGACGAAGGGGGAGCTCAACCTAGAGCCTGTGCCCACTCTAACAAAGTAATCGGGGCGAACCCACTAGCACGAACCCAGAAACAGGGGTGAAGTAAATAATAATTTAATGAGCAGAAGACAAACATGAACAAACACAAACCCACGGACAAAACACGAACACGAGTGACTACAAAACTATAAGAACCAAACGTAAGGCCATAACTCTAACATTAAACTCTAGACTAACATATAGTTACAAATACTAACTAAGCACTAACACAGACAAGACTTTAAACATTGAAACGCCCAACAACCCTGTACCAGATATCCAAATAATAACACCAATACATATAAGTACAAAACTAAGTAACAATACTAGTAACAGGTACCAGAAACAGACGCGAAACCCAACACTCCAAACACTACAAATAGACACTTACTTCTGGACTTCAGGTAAACCAATGATGAGACAATAATAATAATAAACACATACATACAAACACAGGTGACTATCATATAATCAAACCAAATACATATATACGGAAACTCATAACATCCACGATAATAGCAATCACCTACCTACATACATAAATACAAACCACATAACTTCCTATGTAGATCTACTTATAATCACCCAGCAACGTGAAGACAAAACAGAGGAACTTAAATACTAAACAAACAGAAAATGAAAACCAGGGGCCTGTTGCACAAAAGTAGGATTAAGACATCCGGGATAGATGACTCAGCTGAGCTCAATAAAGCCAAAACATGTGCGTCCAGGCTTAATTGGTTGCACAAAGGCCAAGCCAGGATGAGCAGACACGGATTCATTAAGCCAGGTGAAACCAATCCTGGATAGGTGCGCGCTCACGGCTCACTCAAATAGACCCCGCCACAGATCACGGATTAACTGATTTACCATGGTAACTAGAGCCGCGTACTTTTCCCCGTCGGAAGCACAAATCCTCATGGAGGCATACGAGGAGGTAAAAGATATAATTAAGAAAAAAGGCAACACCGCCACAGTGATAAAGCAAAGAGAAAAAGCGTGGCAAAGTATTGCAGACCGCCTGAATGCGGAAGTAGTGCACAATTACACACTCACCGCTCCGCTGAGACATCACAATTACAAATCAAATATTTAATTCACATCTCCAAAAACGCAGTTGTACTGTAATTATGAAACGGTTCCATTTTTTATTGAAATGCACTGCATATATGAGTGAAACTGTGTAACGTAACTCCATCACACTGTATAAAGCTATGATATATTATTAAAGCCTTACATTATTATTTGACGTTACTACGCTCAGTACGGTTTAATCTTAGTCGTTGTACTCTGCTTATTATGTTGTCCACCGGTTTTTTTGTGTTTCCCCTGCTTTTATTAATGTAAAGCAGCTTTGACAGAATGAAACAATTGTGAAAAGTGCTATATAAATAACATTTTCTTGAATACATAGATGAGCTATAATAATAATCACTTTAATTTATATAGCGCCTTTCAAAGGACCCTAGCTAGCTTTAAATATATTTATATAATTTCTTACGCATTATATTTTTATTTTATTTTATTTTATCGGAGTATCCTTGTACTTTACACACCCTGATATCACCTCACTGCATTTATTTTAGTGTGCAGACATGCAGGGTGTGTTATATACAGACCTTTGAATGTGTATGTATCATTTTGTATAATATGCTTTGATTCTGTGCTTTCCATCTTGTCACTCTGACTTCAGCTTCGAAAGGAGCTGATAGTTTACCTGCTTTGTTTTGTCCTTATTCAATAAAGGAACATAATGTTACACATGTTTTTTTATATTCATATGGAATGTGTATTTGTTTATATGACAGAGTACTAGGGCCCCACTGAGGAAAAAGGATAAAGTTATGAGGCTGGTTCTTTCTGCAGAAAAGCAACATATTCTTTTTACAGTTTTGATAGTTATGACAATGTGATACTTCATATTCTGGCACATCAGCATGTCTTTGTTTATGAAACCATACTGAAGTACAATTTCACGAAATGCCCCACATCTGTAATTTTAACAACTGTCCTCCTTTAAAACAACTGGCTACAATATTATGACTTGTCTTTTTTTTCCCTCAGTGGCCCTAATATTCTGTCATTTTATATATAGCCTTATAGTCTATGGGAAACTGTAAATTATCTAATGATAGCAACATCATCTAAAAATCATTATTTATCCAAAATGATTGAAATTACTGATCACAAACGTTTAAATGATGACAGTGGGTCTAGTTATATGTGATAACAATGTATAGTGAGCAGTGAAATAACTATTGGTTTCCATTTGTGGCGACTGCTGACTGACATTAGGGATGAGATTAAATAGATCCTGGAATTTAGCCTGGTCTGGAGCAGGCTAGCTCCACAGAATAAATCTCCATGGTAATTTATACCATAACATATCCTCCTGCCCCCTATCCAGCTTTAGTGCAACCGGATTACGGATCAATTGAGCCAGGATCACCAAGATATCCTGGCTTAATCCCTTATCCTACTTTTGTGCAACAGGCCCCAGGTGAAACCAATACCCAATGAACAGGAAATGAATGACAAAACAAAAACCCAACAAAGAGGAACAGGGGACAAGGGCGCCCTCCAGGGGGTGGAGGGCCAAACCGTCACACCACAGGCTTTTAATGTTGCTGTGGTCAAACCTTTACTGAATAAACCTACACTGACCCTAGAGAACTAGAAACTATAGGCCAACATCTAATCTACCCTTTATAAGTATTTGAAAAATTTGTAGCTAAACAATTATGTGACCACCTGCGTAGAAATAACCTGAATGAATATTTCCAGTCAGGATTTAGATCCATCACAGACAGAACCAGCTCTGATTAGAGTCACTAATGATCTTCTCACAGCTTCAGACAATGGACTAGTTTCTGTCCTTGTCCTGTTAGATCTTAGTTCAGCATTTGATACGATGGATCACAAGATTCTATTGCAGAGACTGGAACATAGTTGGATTAAAGGCAAAGCACTGGATGGTTTAAGTCTCATCTGTAGATTCCAGTTTGTTCATGTTCATGATCAATCTTCCATCCACACAAAAATTAGCTTTGTTGTTCCACAGGGTTCTGTGCTTGGTCCAATACTTTTCAGTCTTTACATGTCTCCTCTTGGTAATATTATTAGGAAACATTCTATAAATTTCCACTGCTATGCAGATGATACTGAATTCAGACAAAAACTGAGGTTATTATAATTGGTGCTAAACCACAGAGACTCATTATTGAATCAGATTGTTACTCTGGATGACATAACGTTAGCTTCAAGTTCTACTGTAGGAACCTTGGCATCATTTTTGACCAAGATCTGTCCTTTACACCATATATTAAAGAAATCTCTAGAACCTCCTATTTCCACCTTAGGAATATTGCTAAAATTAGGAGCATCCTCTCACAGAGTGATACTGAAAAATTAATCCATTTGTTACCGCTAGGCAGAGCCTTTAGCTCCAAGCTCCTCTATGTGGAACCAGCTTCCAGTTCAGGTTCTAGCAGCAGACGCCCTCTCTGCTTTAAAACTAGGCTGAAACCTTCCTTTCTGACAAAGCTGATGGTTCCAGATGGTTCTGGTTTCTCTGACCATCTCTTAGTTCAGCTGCTACAGGCTTAGATGCTGGAACCTCCTTCATTCACTGAGCTCCTCTGGTTTTCTATCTATTCCATCCACTAACATGCCTCCATGTCCACATGTGACTAACTTTGTCTCTGTTCTCTCCTAGTTGTGTTTCTCTCTTTCTGTCTCTCTCTATTCTCATCTCATCTCAGTCGTGTGTCTCAGTGTTCAGTTGCTGGTCCAACCATCCTGCCTGAGTCTGTTGTTGCTGCTTGTTGTTGTTGTTGTTGTTGTTTTGTTCTTTTCTCTCTTCTCTATCCCTTCACTCCAACTGGTCAAGGCAGATGTTCTCCCACTGATCCTGGGTCTGCTGGAGGTTTCTTCCTCTATAGAGTTTTTGCATCGTTGCTATTAAAATGTACAATTTATCGATTGGCTACAATTAAAATTATTCTATATTAAAATATAGAATACAGAAGAATATAGACTCACGCTTTGGATTAAGACACTCTATTTTGGAACTTCCACACGCAGACACAGCTTCACAGCTGAGGAGTTGCCTTCTCACGAATGGTCTGGACTTTTGTTTTCCGGGTATCTTGTGTGCCAGTTGTTTGTCCCTAGTTTTGTTTCACAGACGGTGAGGCGTTTCCCTGCTATGTCATTTGTCACGCCAGCTCTGCCGTGCTCACCTCTGGCTATTCTCCGTGCCTTCATTCTTCTGCCACCGCCTCACACCCTTGTTGTTTACCCATCCCTCACGCACTCTTGGGATTTCTGTATTTATGACCACTACCTGTAGTGACTAGCTACTTATGTCCTTGAATCTTGATCACATTATTAACATCTAGTTTCTGTTGCAGATCCAGTCATCTTACCACCTCGCAAGGGTACACTGTTCATTCCCATATTTGCAATTGTAAATAGTTCATTAAACACGCTTGCGCTAAAGCCTTGGTTCCTTCTTCAGCTGACACTAGTCTGCCTAAGAGTGTCAGCAGAACCTGACATAAGACAGTGTGAGATAAAGTGGCTGAGCTCAAAAGAATAAGCTTACAGGTAGGATTGGTTTCAGGTGGTTAATATTAAAGCTGGTGGACGTGCTGGAGCAAAGGGATTCCGATCTGAGCAGACTAGTGAGCAGTGAAGGAAATGCAGATGACTTCATATTCTGGTACTAGTTACTGGGTTGGACAGTACCTGTGACAATGATGCTGAATAACTGACTGCAGAAGTGTAATGAAGAGACAAATAATGGATGACACCAGGAGAGAGGAAATAAACTGGCTCCATTCCAAGTCTGGGCCAGTGGTTCCTGACAATAACCTGCATTTTGTATTATTTTTATCGTTCTATTCTGAAAATACCCTCATAAATATCGCTTTAGCTCAGAATTTCCAATGAATAGAAAACATGGTTCTGGAGAGATTCTGCTGTCACGGTGTGCTGGAGCCTATCCCTATTTAGTTTTTCCCAATACGCCTAAGTGCATGTTAGATGTGAACGCAGTGTTACATCCCCGTCTAGGTTGGAACGTAACACGCAATTTGTGTCCCCGCTCTCACAAAACCCACTCCCCCATAAACAGTACACACCATATATATACAACCCTGAGTGACAATATATATACAATGCAAATCTCTTCAGGGTGAGCCAAGGCCAAAACAATAAACAAAACAGTGTCTGCAGTCCCACAAACTACAGTAGCTAAGCCCTAACCGAAAACAAAAGAACAGAAAGACAGTTAGCTAGTCCTGACTCCCTGAGCAAGAAAACAGGAGAAAACGTAGTACAAAGAAAATGGCAGCTCACCCCTACTTTGCAAGTAATCGGAATATAACAACACATCGGCACAAGGCCGCACAGGAGATTTTAGGAAACCAATGGAAAGATCGCTGTCGCTGTGGCTGGTGTCAAAAGACGGGGCCGGCACTGCTGTCCGTTTTGAAGAGGGAGTCCAGCCAATGGGAACACTGCTGCTCCCGCTCCACCAATCGGACGATCTTCCGGTGATCTGCTGGTTACACATGCGCACAAACATACACAGCAGCGAACCCACACATAAACACATACTCTAGGCCTTGGGCCGTAACACCCCCCCCTCCTAAAAACAAACCTTTCCTCAAAAAGGTTTGACTACCACGAACGAGACAGCGCGTCGGCCAACATATTTAGAGCTCCCTTCTTGTGTCGAAGCTCCATGTTGAAAGCTTGTACCAGTACAGACCAGCACATAAGTCTCTGATTGGAGTTCCGCATTTGAGCCAGGAAAACCAGAGGGTTGTGGTCAGTATAAACCACAATCGGCTGAGGACTAGACCCCAGATATACTTCAAAGTACTGCAAAGCTAAGAGTAATGATAAAGCCTCCTTCTCTATCGTGCTGTACTGGATCTGGTGTTTATTAATTTTTTTTTGAAAAGTAGCAGACTGGACGATCAATGCCCTGGTCGTCCTCCTGCAGCAGTACAGCTCCAGCACCACATGCACTCGCGTCTACCTCTAGTTTGAATGGGCGCGTGAAATCGGGGGCTGCTAGCACCGGCGCACTGCAGAGCAGTGCCTTAGCGAATTCGAAAGCTTCTTGACATTGCGAAGTCCATACAAACGCTCTGGTGGCGCTAGTGAGGTCAGTGAGGGGCGCAACCACATCGGCAAAATTCCTGCAGAAACCCCGATAATAACCTGCCATGCCCAGAAAACGGCGAAGCTCACGCCTACAAACGGGCACGACATAATCAATAACAGCCTGCACTTTAGCTGACAAAGCGCGCACTCGCCCTTGGCCAACCTCCTTCCCCAAATACGTCACAGTGGCTTTCCCAAAGTCACACTTGGCCAAGTTCAGGGTGAGACACGCCTCCTTAAGTCGACCGAATATGATGCTTAACGTCTCCATATGTTCCGACCAGGTGTCGGAATAGGCCACAATGTCATCCAAATATACTTCACAGTTAGAGACATTCGCAAGTACCACATTCATCAAACGCTGAAACGTAGCGGGAGCATTTCTCAGACCGAAAGGCATAACGGTATACTGTAAAAACTGATCTGGGGTAACGAAAGCAGATATCTCCGAAGCTCGGGGTGTTAACGGAACCTGCTAATAGCCCTTCAGTAAATCGAGTTTGGAAACGAACCTGGCAGACCCCACAGGATCCACGCAGTCCTCCATACGGGGCAAAGGGTACGAATCAGCTTTGTTCACTGCATTTACTTTTCGAAAATCAGTACAGAACCGTTGAGTGCCGTCAGGCTTCGGTACCAGAAGACAGGGGGAACTCCAAGCACTGGCACTGGGGACAGCTAACCCATTTTCCAGTAGGTAGGAAGCCTCCTGCTGGAGTAAAGCACGTTTACTGGGGTTAGCACGATAAGCATGCTATTTAATCGTGTTGCTGACCGCCCACATCGATCTCATGGGACAGGACAGTGGTGCGGGATGGGGTATCAGAAAAAAGAGACTGGTGCTCGACAATTAACCCCGCTAGCTCGTCTCTGAAAGGGGACTCTAAGTGATGGAGGTAGGCATGAAGATCCTTCAAGGCCTCTGAATTCTGTAGGTGGGTACACGGAATACTGAAACGGAGAAGACGGAAGTGGGACCACCGTGGCTATGACAACTGGCCCACCTGACTTCCTCTCAGCAGTCATTCCCCTCTCTACAGTCATACTTTTTTAGCATGTTAATATGGCAAACATGTGACTTCCTTTTTCGGTTCGGGGTACACACAATATAATCTGTCTCGTTGAGCTTCTGCTGCACTTCATATGGACCACAGAATTTTGCTAGTAGAGCAGAGCCGGAAATGGGCAACAAGACGAGAAGCTGATCTCCCACTTGAAAATCTCGCTTAACAGCTTTCTTATCAAACCTCGTCTTTATACACCCCTGAGCAGTGGAGAGCGCTGTACGTGCCGCATCACAAACTTTATGCAACCGTTCTTTAAACGAACTCACATAGTCAAATACATTTTGGCTGGATGTGGTGGTGTCAGACAAAAAACTCTCCTTCAGCAGCCGCAGCGGTCTGCGCACGGTATGGCCAAAGACTAATTCTGCAGGGCTAAAACCAGTGGACTCCTGTACAGTCTCATGTGTGGCAAGAAGCAAAAAGGCAAATCCTCATCCCAGTCTTTTCCTGATTCAAAACAATATTTTTTTATCATAGACTTTAGCGTTTAGTGGAAGCGTTCGAGGGCTCCTTGTGACTGGGGATGATAGGCGCTGGAAGTGCGGTGCTGAACGGAGAGCGAAGCTAAGACCTGGGCGAACAACTTGGACATGAAGTTAGAACCTTGGTCGGTTTGGACCGACTTCGGCAGGCCGAACATAGAAAAGAAACTGATTAGGGCCTTAATCACTGCCCAAGCCTTCAGTGTGCGTAGCGGAAAAGCCTCAGGATAAGGCGTCGCCGTGCACATCAATGTCAGCAGATACTGGTGCCCTGACGTGGTTCTTGGAAGGGGACCCACACAATCCAGGATGATGTGCTCGAACGGCTCTCCCATTACCGGAATAGGCTGTAGAGGGGCAGGGTGAATGATCTGGTTAGGCTTTCCCACTACCTGACATACATGACACGAACGGCAGAAATGAGTAACATCAGGCCAGGCCAAAAGAAATCACGCAGTATGCGCCGATTGGTTTTCCTAATTCCTAAATGGCCAGAACACCCGTCATGGGCAAGGCTTAACACCTGAAAACGAAACTTCTGGGGTACCACCACTTGTCGGACCGAATTCCAGCCTAAATCATCGGACAGAGGAGGATGCCAGTGGCGCATCAGCACTCCGTTCTCCCGGTAATACACACTACCACCTGTCTTGCCAGCATCCACTGTAGGGATAGAGCAAGGGGCTAAAGTGGAGTCGGTCAGTTGTTCCTGAATGAATTCAGCCCTGTTTACCTCAAAACATACATCTGCTCCAAGCGGCAACGGTCTAGTAGCGGTGGACTCGCTCTTGGCAAGTTTACTGGAACCCTGTGTAGCATCTGCGCACAGGAAAGAATCAGCCAGTTTAACAACTTCGCCAAACTTACGGGCTTGTGCACGAGTAACAGCACAAACGGGGAACACCGCAAGGGAGACGGTAGCCACATCAGCAGGCAGAGGTGAATCAGCAGCAGGGACATCCACCACCTCTGGAACGGGAAACACTTTATTACCCGCTAGATCATTTCCTAGTATTAGGGCAACCCCATCTACCGGTAAATGTGGCAGGACACCAACTTTAACAGGACTGGACACCAACGGACAGCTCAAAAACACGTTGTGCAGCGGGGCTCGCAAAATACTCCTTTCCACTCCCCAGACTAACACATCGGAACCACAATAGGAGGCACAACCCACCGGTAGGACACTCTGTAACATAAGAGACTGTGCGGTGTCCCGTAGCACAGTGATCAGCTCTTGATCCTTAACATCTCCCGTGAGGGACACAAAACCCTTGAGCATAAACGGTCGATAGATCTCATCGGCCGAATCTACCGGTGCTCCTGTATATGAGAACTCTGAGTCAGACCGAGGCGTAGCAGGCCGAATGAACCCAACGCTCTTCGGACTCCTTTGCCCGTTCATTCGCTCCTTTCTCCGGAGTACAGGACAATTAGCGATCAGGTGCCCCCTCTCATGGCAATAGAAACACTCCCGCCCCTCAGAGGAAACAGACCTGGTGTAAGGCTGTGCTCTCAGCGACTGTGTCTTCTCAGGGCTCATATACAGCTTATCCTCTCGAGGTTCTGTAGTGAACACTATTCATCAGCCAACACCGTAGCCAACGACTCCACCTTCTGTTCATTCAGATAAACTACAATTTTATCCGGAAGACACACTTTAAACTCTTCCAGTAACATCAGTTCGCGTAACTGATTGAGCCTGGTGACTTTACTGGCGGCGCACCATTTATCAAACAGAGTCGCCTTCTCACGGGCAAACTCCATGTACGTTTGATTGACAGCTCTCTCACCGTTTCAAAACTTCTGCCGATAAGCCTCAGGAACAAGCTCATAGGCCCGCAACACTGTAGCCTTCACCGTGTCGTAGTCCATGCTGTCATCTGTAGACAGAGCCGAACACACTTCCTGAGCTTTCCCCACTAGTTTGCACTGCATCAACAAACTCCACATTTCTCGTGGCCACTTTAAGATGGATGCAATACGTTCAAAAGCACAAAAGTAGCTGTCCACCTCACTCTCCCTAAAGGGAGGAACTAAGCCAATATGCCTGCTAACATCGAACCGGGTCCGAGGGAGCGGGGGGAGGACGCACACTGTCCGGGGCGGAGGTTCGGTGCTCCGCAGCGCTTTCCATTTCCATAGCCCGAATTCGAAGGTGCAGAAGCTCAACCTCACGGGTCTTCGTCTGCAGCTCCACCTCTTTTAGCTGAAAAGCCAACTCTAATTCTCCTCCACAGCCTGTGATCGGCCCGGATGAGGTGTCCTTCCCAGTCGGAGAACTAGTGGAAACCTTCACTTTCAACGCCGCCGGTTTGCTAGGAGCCGGTGGGGCATCGGCAGCCTCTGCGCCCTTACTGACTTGCAACTCCCGCAGGGTCTCAACTTCAACAACCGGTTTATTAACAATGCCTCTCTCCCCCAACTGCTCTGCTAGCGCGGTTTTAACCTCGGCCTTCCTAGCATTTAGAGGAACGGCAATATCAAAGAAATTAGCAATGAGCAGCAGGTCGGCCTTGGTGCACCGGTTTAGTTTCTCCAGCGTGGGATTGCACGCAAACTCATCCAGATCAAACTCCATCCTCACGCTATCGGACGAGCCCCCAAATATGTTACGTCCCCGTCTAGGTAGGAACATAACACGCGATTTGTGTCTCTGCTCTCACAAAAGCCACTCCCCCCAAAACAGTACACACCATATATATACAACCCTGAGTGACAATATATATACAGTGTACAATGCAAATCTCTTCAGGGTGAGCCAAGGCCAAAACAATAAACAAAACAGTGTCTGCGGTCCCACAAGCTACAGTAGCTAAGCCCTAACCCGAAAACAAAAGAACAGAAAGACAGTTAGCTAGTCCTGACTCCCTGAGCAAGAAAACAGGAGAAAACGTAGTACAAAGAAAATGGCAGCTCACCCCTACTTTGCAAGTAATCGGCCCCCATGTCATCATGATGCTGAAAACCTTAATGGCATTTAACAAATGTCTGTCTTCGTCAGACATATTCAAGCTTCTTAGAGACATAAAATATGAGAATCCAGGTCAGTCAGATACCATAAACAACATAACATAACTTGGTAAAGATCTTAGAACAAGGCATGAGAATCACGACTAAAGTAAACTCCACTTGTGCAAAAATATCTAAGTACTTGACACAAGCCATGACACACTCACATGTAACAAAACATCAGAGAAAAAGATGAGTAAAGCAATGGTTTAGCAGTCAAGGCATGAATCTATGTTTCAATGTTAGCTGTGAACGCAGCTGTAAAATTAAAGAGGGTGTCAAGCTACATTAGAATTAGATCTTTTTGAATTCTATCCTAGATTTGACAGGACAGAGAAGCTAATGAAAGAGAAATGTGATGTCTCTTCCTGAGTCCAGTCAGACTTTGGCTGCAGCTTTTGAATTAATTGGAGGCTTTTTAAAGAGTTATTGGGACAAACTATGAGCAGGGAGACACAGTCGTCCAGCCTGGAGGAACTAATGCAGGGATTCATGTTTCAGCATCACTCCTGTTACGATCCCCCAAGGTGGCGTACTTTGAATGAGGGGAGGGGGAAGTGGAGGGATGTTCCAACAAAAGCTTTAATTAAACAAACTTAAGTCCATGAATAAAACAAAGAACAGGACTAACAGAAAACACCTCCAAATGTCATGATTGGCAACCTGACTTCCGGTTTCGAACCTTTATTGGTTCTTTGGTTATTGGTCTTTCCCGGATCTACGCTGCCCTGGTTGTTCTCACCTGTGCCTTGTTTACTGCTTCTCTCTCTTCTCGTCGTACCACCAAGAACCTTCTAGCCCGGTCTTACCCTTTCTCTACAAGCCCATGAGTACTGTCCTGACCTACTCTTCAGAGGTTTTCTTGCCCACGACGATTTTAGAGAGGCAACCTTTTGTTTGTGTAATCGAACCACTTGCTTTTTGGAGTATCACTGGCTATCGCTAATTCTACGTTAACCCTTTCCTGTGAACTAACGAACTTGTCGCCTTCTGGAGGATTCCCTACCGCTGTCGGGCCAGAGTCCTGTCTCTAATACTGTTGATTGCTCCTCGTCCCGACCTTTTCTCCCTGTGAGAGTTGGACCGGGGCTCGACAGCTTGCCCTGATTCTGCATTGTGGATCGTGTTGTGTCTCTTCTTGTGTCTCTACACTTACTCACCCTAGACTGGCTGGAGAACCTTCCTCGCCCCGTCAGTTAACGTGCTGTGGACAACCCCGGACCCACTGTACCATACTCGGCAACCCTCTTGGCATTTACCCACCTGCGGCCTACGAAAAAAGCAGGAAAGTGTTTTGTTCATTCTTATAGTTAAAATGGGAAGTTCTTTTTTTTGTTGTTGTTGCTTTACTTGTTCTTTTATTTGGTATTCTAAGAGGTCTGTGTCTGTTAGAGTTTATTGGTTAGTGTTAGGTGTTGGTAATGTCAACCCCCCTTGTGTTATGACTGGTTTGGCCAGCCAGTATATATGTTGCCCTTGTGCGTCTTTTGTCAGGTCAGGTTTTGTCTTTTGTTTGTAGTAGTGCTTGTGTTAAAAAATAATTTCCATTATGTTTTGTTCAGCTAGTTTGGGTTGACCTCTTTTAGGGAATGTTTTTCATTATTAATATGATTTGTTTGTTTCTATATTTTGTTTTTGGATAAATAAATCCACTTTTTTGAAATAATCCTTTTGTGTTCTGCGCCTGACTAATCGGTCCCTGACACCCAGCCAGCCAGAGTGCTAGCTGAGAATATTTACACACCATTGTTTAATTTAAGAAAAAACCCAAACTAAAGCCTTGGTTCTGCCTGATCCTTTAACACACTGGTATTCTCCCTAGATCGTGCCGGTAAACCTTGACACCAAAACAACAACTAAGGCAAACTAGTACTATGGCAGAACTATGAGACATTAAAACTGAGTTTTATGTGACATGCGTTCTGTGGAGGGCAGGGAGCCCAGTCCTGGTGAAGTGACGAGCAGTAGTGCTTGTGAGAAACTGGGATTGTTCATATTTTCCTTAATTAATGATGAATAATATGTGGTTCTAGCAACATATAGATCTTTTTATCTAGTATTAAAAAGTTCCAAAAGGTCTTTTATAGTAAATTCAGATGTTCAAAGAAATGGTCAGATAGCAGAAGGTTTTGGGGAAGCGCTACTGAATGAACAATTTTAAACCCATTGTTAGAATGACCGTAACGGCTGGAAAACAGTAGGCTTGAGAGCGAGATAAGATGATAAGTGTTTATTCACCGACATACAGTACAAACATAAAAGACAAAAAGCAGCAGCCACCCTTAAAAACCTCCACTGACTGAGCCGGCAGCTCTTTTATACTGCACCACATTTGCTCTTCCTCAACTCAAGGGAGATCTTACTTAACCCTGTAAAGCCTGACACATGAAAAAATGGTCAGAAAATTCTAATTTTTTGGAACTGAGATGTTTATTAAGCAATTTAAGAAAATCAAAAAAAAATTATTCCCATATCATTTTGTTTCTGAGATTTTTTTTGAATCACAAATGATACATTGGGCGATTTTGACAACTTTTTGCTCATGTGAGTTTTAACTTTAGATACAAAAAAACATTTAGAGTATATAATACATTTCAGAACATTTTTCTGGTTGTTTTTTTTAAACATAACTTCTTACACCCTTTTTATTGCTTATTTTGGTAGGCAGAAACACTGTTCCTGTCCTTATCCAGCACATCCCACATTTTGAAACCCCATTTGTGAGTCTTTCCAGGCATGTAGACACGTAGATGAGATTTTGCCTCAAATGGCACCATAATTTCATCAACTGCAGGCAGATATGCAGAGAAACTGCATATCTCAGGAATGGCTATTGTGAAAATACCATCATTTTTTAATTTTAAGATGACATTTCAATCATTATTAGATTAAAACAATCTACAAAGTAGTTTGTTATTGTATTATGATAGGCATGATGCAGTTTACATCACAAAAACAGAATATTACTGTTCAGAAAAAAAGAACCTATATACCTGCAGTATCAAATTTGATACACACATTTTAAACACGAAGTATGAATTGTTTAGTAATTATTCATTGTTTCAGTGCAGAAAGGCTTTGTTTTTAAAAATAAGTTACAAAATAAATGTTATTCTTACCGTAACTTATTGAAAATTAGCAAAGATTTTACTGAAAAAAGTGTTCTGAAGATTCAATGACAGCAGCCATTTTGAAAAGACGCAAAAAAGCCATTCCACTGCGTTCAGTGCAATGTTACTCCACTAGGTGGCAGTATACAAGTATCAGGTTGTATACAACAGGTTTTTACGGAAAGTATTGATCATATTGATAAATTAGAGGTCTCTGAAACTCGAGTAGCAAATATGATACAAATGGTTATATAGGGTAAGTTCTACAAATATACGCACAACAATCACCAAATTATATAAACCTAACATAACCAATTAATCAACACCAAATAAACCCTCTTTTTGATTCCTCACAACTAAATAATTAAAGTTAATTTAAATCAAACTATATCCTAACAAGTGCAAACCTCACCTCACACCAATCTGCAGTTGGTTCAGGCCAGAACCTTTACAATGTCCTCTGTTGCATAGAGGACTCTTTTAGCCTGAACACACACAGTAAGTCAAATGAGTGACCCACAGACAACAATGCTTAGTAATGAAGGAACCTTCATTACACCCATACACAAGGAGAAGACGGAGAGTATGACCAATACAGTGAGTGGGTTCACTTACATGCAGACTAATACTACTTTGGCCCTGCAGCCTGTGGAGGCACTTTTTTGATATCTTGTTTCATTTACTCACCTCTGCCACAAGCTACATAATTTCCGGTTTCCTCTGCCACGGACTAATCATCATCATCATTTGTACCTAGACTCAGTATATAAGGACTTATTAGACACACAGATTCTCATTATCCAGGTGAAGTTGTCTAAAGGTTGAGTCGTGGCAGCTGGATTCTTCTATTTGGTAGAAACGTTTCTCCATCTGTCCAGGAAGCTTCTTCAGTCTGAGGGAAGTTGGTAGAGACACAGATTTATCCTCCAGGTTTCACTTCACCTGTAGACAACGGGCTGGTTGTGAGAACAGAGGACTGAGGGCAGTGAGCAGGTGTGAACTCTCCTCCTCCACCACTACAGGGTGGTCAGTGTGTCATGTGCCCTTAGTTTATTTACTAGTGCCTACGTACTCAGTGTTTTTGAGTTTGTCATTGTTGGTAGTTGGTTTAAGTTTGGCTGGTCCTTTGACTGCTATGTCCTTTACATCTGTGTCCTATCAAACAGGGTCCAGTCCAGGTGGGAATTGTCACGATCTCCTAGTGCAAAGTGTGGGAGGCACCAGCAGTGGAAAGGATCAGGCAGAATCAAGGCTTAGATTATTTAAAGCAAATTAATTCTGGTGTGTGTCAGGAAACTGACAAGGCAGAAAGTTATCTCCAGGTGTCTAGGAAAAGACAGGTGAGAACAAACAAAGGGACACACACCACAAAAACCAGATCTCAAAACTTAAAGCACAGAAGGGAATCTATCGACAAGGCAGGCAAATAAATGATATTTCTCGTTTCTTCAGGCGGGGTCGATCAGAATGTCGCAGCGATCTTCCAAGCTCAAATGATGGTGCGACCTCGGGGAGTCTTAAATGACAGGCGGTGAATGAGGCACAGGTGAATACAATAACGCAATCAGGTAAAGCAGGAACGAGTTAAGCCCGAGCAGAATCGGCACTGCCTTCACAATAAAAGTTCAGGTCCGGAAGTCGAGCCGTGGATCATGACAGGGAATGATTGTTTATCATTAGTGGGAGCAGCAGAGGTGAATCCCGGATGTCTAATGTCCAGTGGATTGGGCAGGGAGAAAGACCAACAAATCAGGGAATACGTCCATCCAAACAAAAACAAAAACAACACGTCACAGAATGAAAGTGGACCATGGCAGAATGGAAAAGTACAAGAGAACCTAAAAAACCAACTGATCAAACAGTAACTACTAAGTGCTTTCCAGCTGCCTGTAATAGAGTTTCTTCACCAACAAGTAATCCAAAAATTATTTCCCCCCCAAATTCAAAGGCTCTTCTGCAATTGAATGAGTCACAGACGCAATTCTGTTCTGAATTTGCTTTACTTGTTTGAGGGGCAGACAAAAATTTGGCTTGAAAAGGTTTTTCCTTTTTGGTTATGCAGCTAAGATTTCAAGCACGTACCCAGTCAGTCAGTGTTATTAAGTTTTCTGCAATGCTTCAGTTCTTCATAAAACCATAATAAAGGATGGGCTTTATGGATTCGCGTCAGGATGCAAAGCTATATCCATATTACAGTTACAATTCAGCTCATTAATTTTGCCCATCGTGTGTGTGTGAGTATCCTGATTTCTTCCTGTATACAGCTTTACTTCTGTTTATTTGTAATCAGCGGGTAGCTTTGTGTTGTTTGCTGTATCAATATGTAATTAGAAGCTAGGAGCTACTGCAGTCTGAAGCGAGTGTGTGCGTAATGTCTTCAAGTTCCTTTATGTGCCATCATTATACTTATGAGGTACAGACAACAGGCCTGAAGCAACTGAAGTGCGCACACACACACTCGTACGGACGGTTTGCTGGTTAATGGGGCTCCTCTCTTCTTTAATGAGCGTTGTAGTCGTTCTTTCTTCGCTGTCCCCCTCATTACCTCTCTGTCTTCACTCTCCTCTTCTTCACCCCTAGCGTGGCTCTTTTGTACCTGCTCCTCCCTAGGTCTTCATTTCACTTTTTCATGTCATCTTGGTGCTTGTAGGTTCTATTGCCATGTTCCATCCATGTCTGCATTATTTGCACTCATCTCCTTCATTCTTCCCTCTCTCATATTCCTTAACAGAATAAATAACTCACAGTCAAGATAAAATGTTATTAATAGCGGTAGATGTGTAGTTTTGTTTACCTCGTATGTCGAAGACACATGATATGTCTCATCAGGGTGTGTTGTTGATTGTTGATTGAAACACCTTTACAGGGAACTGGACTTGAGGTTCTTGGTAATGCTTTGCATCTTCCAGCCAAACTATGTGTGAGCAGGGTCAAGGTGTGAACGGCTGTAAATTCCAGTTAAGCATGTTTGGCCCTGTAAGGTGGTGTCATGGGCTGTTCCTGGAGATCATCCCAGTTTTAAAGCTAAAGGTGCAGGGTTTTTAAACATCCTCCAGAGTTCTCATACACTCTTTTAACAAATTCAGTGTTCCCTTTGTTGTTCTTTTCTATTTGGTAAAAGCCCAGTGTCCCTCAACTTGTTGAGAGGAGGTTGTTGGATGTTGGCCAAGCTGACGTCCATCACGGACAATGCTTTTCCTCCAATGCATCAGACAGTGACAGCTCTGAGCAGCTCCTTCAGTGGAGACTGATCCACCCACGGTGTCGGAAGGAGCGATACTGCAGGTGCTTTATTCCCACTGTTGTTCCAGACTGAACAACCAACCAGTCTAACAGCCACCATGCAGATCATGTGGTGTAGTTGATTTCAAGTCAAGTCAAGTTGAGCTTTATTGTCGTTTCCTACATGTGAAGACATACAGAGGAACGAGACGTCGTGTCTCGCAGGACCACGGTTCACACAGAGAGAAGCACAATAAACAGATGACTATACACAGTAACCTAAGACAGACTGATGCTAAAAGGCCGTTCTTGTGCGTGTTACACCCCAGAGATTCACCGTGTTTGTTGTAAATAAAGATTAGGAGTAAAGTGTCTGGTGCTTGGGGAGTGAAGAAGCATTTCCACAGGTGGTTTGTTCGGCCCACTCACCTGAGTACAGCGCACTTCAGGACTGCACAGTGTTTCTGATGGGGGGTCTCTCAGGGAGGTTGGACTTCAGGGCTCTCACAGCTTGTAGGAAGAAGATGTTGAGCAGTCTGAGGGAGTGGGCTCTGATGCTCTGGTACCTTCTTCCTGATGGAAGGCGTTCAAAGAGACTGGGAGGGATGGGTGGGGTCCTTCTTCTTCTTCCATCTTGTAATTGTAAATGTGTATAATGTATGTGGACCCAGACATTGGTTGATTGGCTAGACATTAGCTGACTGACGGTAAGCGTATCGCGTCACTTCCTGTCACCGAGGTTTCCTGCTGGTCTGTTGCTGGTCGCAGCAGCGTTTTTTGCTAAACAACTCTCCTCACTTTTATCTCTTTACTGTTGTTTTTCTAACTTACTTCGAGGCCTAAGGGTCGCACGCTTGTAATACTCAAGCACCTTATTCCCCTCTCATTAAAAGCACTGCTAATTTCTTAGCTTCTGGTCTTTTTAGCTAAGCTAGCTTAACTTTCTGCTATGGCTTCCCTGTCTTCTCCTTCTTTTTCTTGCTCGGTGCCTTATGTTTAGCTCGTCCTCTGCCTCCATTAGTGTTAATGGTATCTGTAATAAGTGTGAGATAGTGGCAGCGCTGGAGGCGACTCTGACTGATTTGGAATCTCGGCTCCGCACTGTGGAAAACCAGTCAGCTAGTCAGGCCCCGCTAGCTAGTGCGGCGCCTCCTAGCTTAGCTGCTACTCGTCCCTCAGCGGGATGTGACTGGGTGACGGTTCGTAGGAGTCGTAGTTCTAGGCAGTCGCCCACGGTTCACCACCAGCCGCTTCACGTTTCAAACAGATCTTCCCCATCAGCGACTCACCCGCTGAGAAACCCACCCTGATCATTGGCTCCATAGTCAGAAACGTGAAGTTAGAGACGCCAGCGTCATAGTTAAGTGGTTTCATCCAGTCTGACCTGAAGCTCCTGCATAAGGATAAGCGTAAATACAGTAAGATCGTAATACACGCAGGAACTAATGACCCGGTTACGCCAATCAGTCACTAAAACTAACATTGAGTCGGTGTGTTCGTTTGCCAAAACGATGTCGGACTACGTAGTTTTCTCTGGTTCCTCCCAATGTGACCAGCGACGACATGTTTAGCCGCCTGTCGTCGCTTCGCCGCTGGCTGTCTAGGTGGTGTCCAGCAAACGATGTGGGCTTTGTAGACAATTGGAGCAGTTTTTGGGGAAAACCTGGGCTGATTAGAAGAGACGGCGTCCATCCCACCTTGGATGGAGCATCTCTGCTCTCTAGTAATATGGCCAAGTTGATTAGACTCCCTAAACCATGACCCAGAGTGGAGCCAGGACGCAGAGTCTCAGTCTTACACGCCTCTCTGCAGACTCTCAGCCGCCACCCGCTCGTAGCTGTAACACTCCCATCGAGACTGTGTCTGCTCCCCGACCACCTAAATTATATAAATCACAAATAAATAAAAGAGGAGAGATTCACAGGAATCTAATAAACATCAAGACAGAACAAAGTAACAATAAAAGAATTAAATGTGGTCTATTAAATATCAGATCTCTCTCTTCTAAATCTCTGTTAATAAATGACTTGATCAGTGACCATCACATAGATTTATTTAGTCTCACTGAAACCTGGCTGCAGCAGGATGAATACGTTTGTCTGAATGAGTCAACTCCAACCAGTCACATCAACCATCATGTTCCTAGAAGTTCAGGTAGAGGTGGAGGAGTAGCAGCAATATATAACTCAGATTTATTAATTATTCCTAGCCCTAAACATAACTATAATTCTTTTGAAAGCCTCACTCTGAGCCTTTCTCACTCAGACTGTAAAACCAAGAAACCAGAGAGTTTTTATCTAACTACTGGATTCTATTGGTTTTAGTCAGCATGTGAATGAACCCACTCACTGTCTTAATCATACTCTGGATCTTGTCCTGACTTATGGGTTGAGATGGATCATTTAAAAGTTCTCCCTCAAAACCCTCTGTTATCTGACCATTTCTTAATAACGTTTGAATTTACCATAACAGACCTGACAACAGTTGAAATAAGTTCTATTACAGCAGATGTTTATCTGATGATGCTGTTGTTAGATTTAAGGAGATGATTCCATCATCTTTTGTCTCATTCCCTTGTAGCTACACAGAGGAGAGCAGTCATCTGAATCATGAGCAGGTAGTTTGTCTTGTTGATGATGCTGCAGTTTTAGACTCTGTTGCTCCTCTGAAGAAGAAGCCAGTGAATCAGAGGAGGTTGGCTCCATGGTATAACTCAGATCAGCCTTAAGCAGAGAACTCGTGACTTGTGGCGTCAACAAATTAGGTGAATCCTGTCTAGCATGGAAAAACAGTTTAATACTATATAAAAAAGCACTTTGTGCTGCTAGAACCACAGATTATTCATCATTAATTGAGGAAAATAAAAACAACCCCAGGATTCTGTTCAGCTCTGTAGCCAGGTTGACTAAGAGTCATAGCTGTGTTGAGCCTAGTGTCCCTTTAAATCTCAGCAGCAACTTTATGAATTTCTTCACTAATAAAATCATAACCATTAGAGAAAAGATTTATCAGAATCTGTCAACAAAAGTCATAAACCGATCTGCAGATCCAACAGCCTTAGATCTGCTGGTTAGACCTATGTCTTACTTAAACTGTTTTTCCCCCATAGATCAGAGTTAACTTCAATAATTAACTCTGCTAAATCAGCTACTTGTATCTTAGACCCAATCCCAACCAGATTACTCAAAGAAATTCTTCCATTAATCAGCACGTCCATATTAAATCAAATCAACCAATCTCTGGTTACAGGCTACGTACCACAGGCTTTAATGTTGCTGTGGTCAAACCTTTATTGAAAAAACCTTCTCTGACCCTAGAGAACTAGAAACTATAGGCCAACATCTAATCTGCCCTTTATTTCTAAAGTTCTGGAAAAAACTGTAGCTAAACAATTATGTGACCACTTGCGTAGAAATGACCTATATGAAGATTTCCAGTCAGGATTCAGATACATCACAGACAGAACCAGCTCTGATTAGAGTCACTAATGATCTTCTCACAGCTTCAGACAATGGTCTAGTTTCTGTCCTTGTCCTGTTAGATCTTAGTTCAGCATTTGATACGATAGATCACAAGATTCTATTGCAGAGACTGGAACATAGTTGGATTAAAGGAAAAGCACTGGGATGGTTTAAGTCTTATCTGTTGAACAGATTCCAGTTTGTCCATGTTCATGATCAATCTTCCATCCGCACAGGAATTAGCTTTGTTGTTCCACAGGGTTCTGTGCTTGGTTCAATACTTTTCAGTCTTTACATGTCTCCCCTTGGTGATATTATTAGAAAACATTCTATAAATTTCCACTGCTATGCAGATGATACTCAGTTATATTTGTCCATGAAACCAGAGGAAACAAACCAATTAGTCAAACTTCAGACTTGTTTAAATGATATCAAATCCTGGATGTCCCATAACTTTCTACAACTGAATTCAGATAAAACTGAGGTAATTATAATTGGTGCTAAAAACCAGAGAGACTCTTTATTGAATCAGATTGTTCCTCTGGATGACATAACGTTAGCTTCAGGTTCTACTGTCAGGAACCTTGGTGTCATTGTTGACCAAGATCTGTCCTAAAATTAGGAGCATCCTCTCACAGAGTGACGCTGAAAAATGAATCCATGCATTTGTTACCTCTAGGCTTGACGACTGTAACTCGCTACTCATAGTTTGTCCCAATAACTCTTTGAAAATCCTCCAGTTAATTCAAAATGCTGCAGCCAGAGTTCTGACTGGACTTAGGAAGAGAGATCACATTTCTCCAACATTAGCTTCTCTGCATTGGCTCCCTGTCAAATCTAGGATAGAATTCAAAATTCTTCTCCTCACCTACAAAGCTCTTCATAATAAAGCTCCATCTTATCTTAAAGACCTCATGGCTCCTTATGCTCCCAACAGACGCTTCGTTCTCAGAGCGCTGGTCTGCTTGTGGTTCCTAGAGTTTCTAAATGTAGAATGGGAGGCAGAGCCTTTAGCTACCAAGCTCCTCTCCTATGGAACCAGCTTCCAGTCCAGGTTCGAGAAGCAGACACCCTCTCTAGTTTTAAAACTAGGCTTAAAACCTTTCTTTTTGACAAAGCGTATAGTTAGAGATGGTTCTGGTCACTCTGAACCATCTCTTAGTTAAGCTGCTATAGACTTAGATGCTGGGGGACGTCCTTTATTGACTGAGCTCTTTTTTCTCTTTTTCTTCCATCCACTAACATGCCTCCATTTCCACATGTGACTAACTTTGTCCCTTTTCTCTCCTAGTTGTGCTTCTCCCCTTCTGTCTCTCTCTATCCTCATCTACAGGTATCATCAGACTCAGAGTCGTGTGTCTCCAGTGTTCAGTTGCTGGTCCAACCATCCTGCCTGTGTTCTGTTGCTGCTTGTTTTTTTGCTGTGGTTGTGTTCTTTTCACTCTTCTCTATCCCCTCACCCCAACCGGTCAAGGCAGATGTTCTCCCACACTGAGCCTGGGTCTGCTGGAGGTTTCTTCCTCGTTAGAGAGGGAGTTTTTCCTCCGCTGTCGCTATTTAAATGTACAATTTATCGATTGGCTACAATTCAAAGCTGCTCTATGTGGGAATTGTTGGGTTTAGTTGTGTAAGGTCTTAAAACCTTACTTGTAAAGTGCCTTGAGATAACTGATGTTGTGAATTGGCGCTATATAAATAAAGTTGAATTGAATTGAATTGTATAATTTTCTTTGCACATGCTCCACTTTTATTGTTTTGCACCTTAATATTTGTGGCTGTTTGAATTTCCCCATTGTGGGATCAATAAAGAATGATCTTATCTTATTCTGTGCTTTGTGGAATAGATTACAATTGTTACTTGTAATCTAACATTTAGAAGTAATATATAAGTAATTTAGAAGTAATGGTAAGTTACTGGTAACTGGTAAGTTAGAAGTGCTGAAACATTTTATATGACAACTGTGACACATAGTCATTGCTGCACATTGGGAGCTTGGGGCCATTTATTCAGGAACCACTCAGCTTTGCAGATCCAACTGCTAAATTAACTAGAGGAATGTCTGTGGAACCATTTTAAAAAAGAAAGGTAAAAATGTATTATCTGTAGAAATAATTTCATTTACTTTTATTCATTGCAACAATTTTACAATAAAAAATATCTTAAGTGGGTTTGCCTCCATGTTCTTTGGACATTATTAAGGGTGTGAAATGTTTGCTCGTTTTCTCCAGGTCCATACACATGCAGTCAGGGTGAGTGGAGGTTCTAAATCGCCTGTATGTGTGCGTGCAAGGTTTATTGGGTCTAAGTGTGGCTTTGCGATGGACTAGTGACCTGTCCAGCGTGTCCGCTGCGAGGACCACACAATAGAAATAGAGTGAGTGAAAATGTCAAAAAATCAAAAAACGTTTTTGAAAATATCAATACATAACGTGAGGGTGGTGTTTATTGCTTCCTGCAATATATTAGACATTCAATTTGCATCATGTGATAATGTGTGGAGGAAAATGTGGTTGTTCTCCAGACAGTAATACAGCGTTGATGAAAGTGAGGTTTCAAAACAGTCTGAACTGTCAGTTGTGGAAATAGCCAGAATTTGTATCAACATGGTTATATGTTATTGAAGCATCTCCAGGTGGATTTGTTTGTATTTGACAGTGGTCCTCGAGGACCAGGATTGCCCACCCCTGTCCTATTCTCTAATCCAGTGCCCCCCCCCCCCCCCCCCCTCTGTTCACGAGCCCAGTGGTTGAACACCTCTGCTCTAATCAACAGCAAAGGTACTTACACAACATATGTATTTGTAAATTCTCCAAAGATTCAAAACAAATCATCATTAATCATATGCTGAAAAGCGGCCAATGCTTTTAAGGACGCAGACAATGATTACGAGGTGTAATCTAAATAATATTAGAGTCATCAAAGGGAGGAACCCAATCAAGTGTAGCTAAGTCATCATCATATTGGTTTCTGCATGCACTTTGTTTGAATGTGCTGCAACACAGATTAAACACATTTGCATGACCCCTACCTGTGCTGGGAAAAAAACAATCAAGCCCCCTACTGCTTTTTCCTTTTTGTGTATGTCATTATAAAGCTTTTCAGATGCTCACATCAGCATAAATGCAGCAAGACCTAACACAAAATACAAGTTCTGGTTTACTTTTCAAAGTAAAAAATACAATGCCAGCTAAACGAAGGAAAAAGGATTCAACTACCACTCCTGAGACATTCCTGGCCTGAAGGCCAAGCACAACTGGCTTCTGCAGCAGACTTTTGTTGATTGAATGAACATGAATCTGTTAATCTGCAAATGAACAACGTGAATGTGACTGTTATCAATTCACAGAACGATTACAGGTTACTTCATGGGGTGTTCAGGGACATATACAAGTTGAGGGAAGAGGAGGAACGTGACCATAACAATCAGCCTGAATGAAGAAACGTTGGCGGCCATGGCAGCTCTGGGATGTAGTAGTTTAGGGGTTGGGGTCAGTTAGCTTGTTCTCCCACTGATCTAATAAATCCCTTTTTTGTGTCTATATGTGCTCAGATGAATCATGTGTTTGGGTGCAATGCACACAGTATGAATGCAACTTATCTCTGACAAAAAGAAACTGCTCAGTGGATCCAGACGCAGAAGTCACCCATGCTAGCTTCATTCTTTCTACGTAAGACGATGGCAGTAATATTGCGGACAGTGACTGGTTGATGTTTGAGCTGTTTACTGCTTGCAGCAGTTACCATGGCAATACAGCTGCACCTGACCATCTTTACCAGACAAATATAGCTGCTGTAATAGTCCTAAGGAAACATTCACTCAGCTATAATTAGAACTGAGCACTGGGAAGAACAGCAGGAATGTTCAACGGTTCTATTGAGGTTCAATTTTTATCTTGTTTAATCCTGCATGTCTTACTGACAACGTTCTCTGAGGTTCAGTGCCCTAATCATTAACTCAGACACATACCGGAACAACTACAAATAATTTAAGGCGAGATAAGAATGAAATGGAATTTCATTTCTCCAAAGCAGAGATTTGGTCGCCTCTGAACAGCAACACCCAAAAGCAGCATATTTGGACAGAAAGGGCATCGATCCTTTTGTTTGGTTACTTCTTACCATCAATTCAGTTCAGTTATTTGCAGGAATTGCCAGCAATAGCATTTATTGTGTCAGCAAATTTTGAGGGCTATTGCAATCTGCATCAAAACACATTGAAAAGACAGAAATCTTTTGATGTTTGATTGCAAAGTATATGACGTGCAGGCTGATCTTCACTAGAAAATGTGTTTTCCTCCTGTATCGTCTGGCAGGTTTAAGTTCATCTGATCACAGAAATAGGCAACATTAACATATTTGGTTGTGATCCAGCGTATTTGCCGTGCAGCCATTCTACAGATGTTATTAAGCTTTCTGCACTGCTTCAGCTTATTGTAAAACAATAATAATAAGAAGAGCTGACTTTATAGATTACAGTCTGGATGCAGCTCTCATATCCAAATTATATTTGCTGTTCAGTTCCTCAGTTGAGTGGCTGGTTGAATGACTGGTCCTCTGTAATAAGGTGCAGATCAGCACTATTGAGTTAGTTGAATCTGGTAGAATCTATTAGTTCTGGAGAATATCAAATGTGTGTGCAAGTAGAGCCGACACTATCAGCTGGCTGCACACCTGGAGAGAAAAAGAGGGAGGGAGAGAGAGAAAGTGGCCAAGGGAGGAGAGAGAGTGGCGAGATGAAGCCTAATGTGGTGTGTAATGCTGTTTTTCTGTCTGTGATTGGCTCCATTTAACCTTGAGTAACCCACTCCCCCACCTTTTTGCCAGCCAGCTGGATGGATGGCTGAGCTGCTGCCAACTATAGGTTGTACTGATTGTATATAGGAAAGGATACTTTCCTGCTATCTTTTCCTACTTTTGGAAGGAAATTCATGTTTATCTGTTGTGACCCAGTCGCTCTTACCTGGCCATGCTGTCTCAGCCACATCCACTGTGAATCAGCACAAACCAGAATCACTGTCACAAAAAGACAGATTTAGATAAGAGGAGTTGAGCAAGTGGAATAAGGAAAAACAGGAAGGCCTAGTGGAAAGCAACAGAAATTAAGAAACGCTACCAAGATCATCGGGCAGATCCACCCTGTGGAGGTGTCATCTATTCTGATAGAGTGAGCCACGGCTCCCATTATTCTAATATATAAACATGTGGCTGAACTAAAACTGAGACATTGAAGAGAGGCTGTTGTTGCACAGCTGCTCATTCGTTTAGCTGTGCCATGAGCAAAAAATAATAGTCCGATAAGGTGGATTCTTTCCATAAATGTAGATTAGCTGACACTGTCAGCTGCTGCATTCATAGGGGATTAATATCCCTGGGAACGTGGGCGATTAAACATTAGTCATGCTGAACTTATCATTCATAACACAATTTTAATCAGGCCCACAGAAAAGGAATCCACTTTACATTCCTTTGAGGGTGTGCACACAACCAGAGGGCAGCAAACCCACAAGTACCAAGTCATGATAGTATTTACATATAGTATAGATATTTGGTAATTGTCTGAAGAATCAAAAATGGTTGTATGGTTAAAGGGGTATACTGTAAAGAGCCAATCAGCAAGAAGAGAGAAACACAAAGACAGAAAAACAGAACACAACACAGTGACCAAAAAAGACATCAACAAAATGTAAAAATAAGTACAAATAAACATTCATTATAATATTATCAATGCTGCTAATAATAATACATACATAGATACAACCTGTATAGACACATATAATGACAACATAATTACAGAAAGTAATCATGACTGACATCAGAACTAAGCTAAGCTTGACATGTCTGTTCTAGAGCCATCACCCCATCTCCCCACACAAGAAGGGGCAGGGAGCAGGAAGACATGCCAGCGGCTTGCCAGCCAGCTTGGCTGTGGGAGAATGGGACTGAGATGCATTAACAGTGGGGGAGGTGTTCAGAAGCAAACCGCTGGTTGACGGATGTGTCCCCTGGAGAGTGTCCCCCGTCCCTAAGTGTCTACTTTGCAGTTAGAACAGGGTGGCGTCAACTGGCCCCATCTTCCAGACCCCAGTAAGAGACCACCCCCTCAGGCCCTAAATGTATGTCATCCGAAGACTACCTGTCTCCAAAGTCTTGGTCGGCCACCACAGGGAGGATACCCCTGTTGTGGATTGTATCAATTGAACTGATAGAGAAATCGCAAAGTTGTCTTTGTCTTTTATTCAAGCTTGAAGCTACGAACTCACACCAAGCACCTAAACAGTCAGAGGAAGAGCACAAAGAACATTCTGTATCTGCAATCTTATACCCCTCTAGTCTAGATGCGCACAAGATTAAAAAAAGAAAGAACCATCTGTGGTTGTTTCCCAGCTATTGTTCAAACAAGAAAAGTTCAAGGTGCTGCATATTTGCAGAAATTACACTTGTAATCACATACAGCACATCCTGCTGAGCTCAAGAAAATGATAAACAAGTCTGTGTAGTTTTCTATTAAACCCCTAGTAGACCTAGATGAAGATGTAACTAGAGGGCATACCCCAGCAAGGAAACAGTCCCGGGGGAGGACAGACACGGACAGGCACACCCAGGGAACCCCACAGACACAGGGTACCCAGGTCCATACTGCCAGGTCTGCCCTCGCCCCGAGAGCCAGCCTTTCGCTAACATGGACGTCCTCCAGCCCCAAAACGCTAATCCCTGGAGTCATGACCACCCAACCAGAGGTCTTTAAGATAAGATGGAGCTTTATTATGAAGAGCTTTGTTGGTGAGGAGAAGAATTTTGAATTCTATCCTAGTTTTGACAGGGAGCCAATGCAGAGAAGCTAATGTTGGAGAAATGTGATCTCTCTTCAGTCCAGTCAGACTCTGGCTGCAGCATTTTGAATTAATTGGAGGATTTTCAAAGAGTTATTAGGACAACCTATGAGTAGCGAGTTACAGTAGTCAAGCCTAGAGGTAACAAATGCATGGATTAATTTTTCAGCATCACTCTGTGAGAGGATGCTCCTAATTTTAGCAACATTCCTCAGGTGGAAGTAGGAGGTTCTAGAGATTTCTTTAATATATGGTGTAAAGGACAGATCTTGGTCAAAGATGACACCAAGGTTCCTACAGTAGAACTTGAAGCTAACGTTATGTCATCCAGAGAAACAATCTGATTCAATAGTGAGTCTCTCTGGTTTTTAGCACCAATTATAATAACCTCAGTTTTATCTGAATTCAGTTGTAGAAAGTTATGGGACATCCAGGATTTGATATCATTTAAACAAGTTTGAAGTTTGACTAATTGGTTTGTTTCCTCTGGTTTCATGGACAAATATAACTGAGTATCATCTGCATAGCAGTGAAAATTTATAGAATGTTTTCTAATAATATTACCAAGGGGAGACATGTAAAGACTGAAAAGTATTGGACCAAGCACAGAACCCTGTGGAACAACAAAGCTAATTCCTGTGCGGATGGAAGATTGATCATGAACATGAACAAATTGGAATCTGTTCAACAGATAAGACTTAAACCATCCAGTGCTTTGCCTTTAATCCAACTATGTTCCAGTCTCTGCAATAGAATCTTGTGATCTATCGTATCAAATGCTGCACTAAGATCTAACAGGACAAGGACAGAAACTAGACCATTGTCTGAAGCTGTGAGAAGATCATTAGTGACTCTAGTCAGAGCTGGTTCTGTCTGTGATGGATCTGAATCCTGACTGGAAATCTTCAGGTTATTTCTACGCAGGTGGTCACA
The DNA here is from genome assembly GCA_030770545.1 of Macropodus opercularis. NCBI lineage: Eukaryota > Metazoa > Chordata > Actinopteri > Anabantiformes > Osphronemidae > Macropodus > Macropodus opercularis. The sequence continues at coordinate 19,350,742 of CM061098.1, read as the reverse complement.
TAGTTGTTTAGCTACAGTTTTTTCAAGAACTTTAGAAATAAAGGGCAGATTAGATGTTGGCCTATAGTTTCTAGTTCTCTAGGGTCAAGAGTAGGTTTTTTTAATAAAGGTTTGACCACAGCAACCTTAAAGCCTGTGGTACGTAGCCAATGTTTAGGTGGTTTCTCAGCGGGTGAGTCGCTGATGGGGAAAATCTGTTTGAAACGTGAAGCGGCTGGTGGTGAACCGTGGGCGACTGCCTAGAACTACGACGCCTACGAACCGTCACCCAGTCACATCCCGGCTGCTCGGGACCCACTGAGGGTCACATTTAGTATAGTCCTAGCCTAGTGAGTTTGTAACAATGACAGGCAATATCCTCAGATCCCAGCTTGTCAGGGCCCCTGTCTTGGCCTCCTTTGTTCATTCGGCCGCAGCTCCTGCCCTTCCTCGTCTGGCTCCTCTGCCCCAGTCTGTAGGAAACCCTCCTCTCATCCTTGGAGGTCCTGTCCATCGTCCTAGTCGGATGTATATCACCTGGGGCTCAGCCATGACTGGTGTTGTAGTTGGGGTTCAAGGTGACCTGGAACAGGTTCAGCATGGGTCACCACTGTCTGTCTTTTCTTGTTCCTTTCCTTCAGCTTGTTTACTGCCTCCTCATCTGTCTGCTTCTGATGGACAGCATCAATCACATGTCCAGTGAACTGATCAAATGAGATGTTACACAGTCCCACAGCAACACCCAGCTTGCTCTGAGATGGCCATCAATTATCCTCTTCCAGAGAATATGCTCATGGAAAACGTCCTCAGGTTTTGCACCTGTTTGTCCTTTCTATTCTTTTCGGGTCGGGTGTACATAGGATTATGGGCTCTTGTCATCTTTTATGGGCACAGCCACAATGCTGTCAGGCTGGGTTCTCGTGGGATAACGTAACCTAAGGGCTGTCCACAGTGTGTTGCGGTGCCTATTGAAAAGCTCTCCATCCCACAAACGCGTGACTAGAACTACGTTAACCAAAACAAACACAAATCTGAACGAGACGCTATAGAACTTAACATTTAACTCTGGACAAACACATAGTTACTCATAACGGAAACAAAAACCTGGGGCTACAAAACTTTAACGCAGACAGGACTCAAGAACCAAGTAACTGCACTGACGACAAACTAAAAACCCGATGTTTGAAAAATTTAACGTTAAACTTAGGCAAACATAATAATTACTAATAACGAAAACCAAAGCTACGAAACTTTAACACGGATCAAACCTGAGCAAGACAAGACAGAACGCAACATCCAAACCTTAACATCGGACAAACGTGACAAGACATTGATAATAAAGCTAATAGTAACACCAATACAAATACCAAGTAGTAGATAATCAGCCAACAAAGACACACGGGGGAACTTAAATACAAACTAACAGGAAATCAGCAACAGGTGAAAGCAATGATGAACACAAACAGGAAGTGGACAAACAGAAACCAACAAAGAAGAAAGGCGAACAAAGGCGCCCTCTAGTGGTTGGAGGGCCGAACTGTCACAGTCATTAACATCTGACTATGGCCAGTAGTCATTGCTGGCAGGACTGAACTCCAGCACTAGTTAAATAATTTTTTTTTAAAAGGAAGGAAGATGTTGTCAAATGACTATGAGAAAATATGCCGCTGGAAAAGAACTTTGCATTTTGCTGAGATAGCAATGATTGACTTTATTAAAGCCAATCGCATCACAGCCTTGATTGTCTTGCTGCACACCTCATTATTTTAGGACACATTCTGAAGATTTGTGATGATTTGGCCTCCGACCAGCGGAGGGCGCTCGTGTTCGCCCTTCGTCTTTGTTGGTGTTTTTTGTTACGTCCTTTTCCTGTTCCCGGTGTGTCATTGTTTTCAGCTGTGTTTCATTTCCTGTTTGTGGTATATTTAAGTTGCTTGGTTTTTCGTTTTCGTTGCTGGCTCGTTGTCTTTGTTACCATTGATGTACCTCGGATTCGTATGTACAGTGTAGACTGTCTCAAGTTCTCGTATGTCTGTAAGTGATTGTGTGTTTTGGTATGGTGGATGGATGCTACGTGTTTGTTTTTAGAACGTTTAATGTATTGGCGTTATTTAGTATTGTCATGTCCTAGTTTTGGTTAATATTAAGTTTCATAGCTCCAGGTTTTTGGTTTTCGCTGTTAGTAATTTTGTTCGTCTAAAGTTCAGTGTTAAGTTTTGTAGCCAGTGTTTGTGTTCATTCGTGTTGTCTTCTCTCTGTTGGTGGTAGTGTGCATTGGAGGATTTGTGTCACTATTTGGTATTTGCTTTATCGTTAGGGTTTTGCAGGTCCATGTTTGATTATCTATTTCATGGTCACCCATAGTCATGTATGTTCATGTTCGTCTTCTGTTCTTTAAATTAAATTTAACTTCTGTTGTCTGTGGTTGTGCGAGTGGGTCCTCCCCAGTTAGTCAGTAGTGAGTTTAGTATTTGAACCTTGTGATCAGGGGGAGCAGGGGGATCCAGGTTTGTGCTCCCCCTGCCCGTTGAGTTTTTGGTGCCATTTAGTGGCGAGTTTAGCGATAGTACCAAGGGCTCAGGCTACTCCTACCCCTGGGACTCCTGTTAGTAGTTTAGCCTTAAGTCCGCGTGTGTAACAAGATTAGCCAGTGGTTCAGTGGGAAAAAGAATTCAAGAGTTCAAAAATTATCCTAATAATATCCTATTGGCAGACTACGAGCTAAAACTGTCATGAATTGCTGGCAGGGACTTGGACCGGGCGCATACAGAGCTTCGAATTTAGTAAATTTATCTGACTGAGGACATGTGAAGAACACAAGCAGACAACGCAATCCAACAGAAAATACTCAGTAGTATTTACCAAAAACAAAACGCCGCACTGGCAGTCAGTCGGCAATCCTCCAGGTAATGAAGCGGATGGAGCAAGGTCTCTAGAACTCACCACAACGACAATCTATGATCTCCCTGACGGCTCAGCTCCGTGGGCATGAATGTCTAAGTTAATGGGGGGTTTCGGCTCAGTGAGCGAGAATGACTACGTTTAAAAAAAGAGTTAGACATAGGCTTAGCTGATAGCCGATTACCCTCCAGAGAGCGAGGATTACTTCTCTAAGATCGTCGCAGACAAGAGTTCTCCCAAAGGGGTGCGAGATGTGATGTGTGTTCAGGTTAGAGAGGTCTTATTATGGTCTGGTTCAGCTGCATGGCCACGAATGACGATCCGATGAAGTGGTGTCTGTTAAGCCAGCTAGGGACAGGCAGTGAACAAGCAGGTGAATCCAATCCTGTAATTAGGTGGCGCTGGAGGTTCACAATAAAAGTTCTAACCCGGAAGTCAAGATGTGGATTTTGACAAAATCAGGGAGGCCCCAGGATTGAAAAAAGAAAATGCCGGGACTAAGATCGCTGGAACATTGCTTTTAACAGGACTGAGTGTCTAGTACCAATGATAACAGATGCTAATAACCAATGATTTGATCGTGAAAAACAGATCATTAATAGACACACAAGTGTCTGTTCCAGAGTTGTTTTTAGCTGAGAGACCAAAGGAAATCCAGAGTCTACTACCATGGATGAGGGGGCCTTAAGTGACACTGCTGATTCCTTAGCCGTTAGTTAATTCCTTTAGCCCCCAAACGATACTCAGTTCATTCTGAGCAGGATGTCTCCCTTATCAGTGGAGAATTCCTGAGGAAGCCTGGAAACTGGGTCCTGATCAGAGCTATAAAAATGAAGAAATGGTCCAGCTCTCAATGAGATGGACCCACCAGATACTCTTAACCACACCAACGCCTTATGTCAGGAGCCTGGGTATCTAATTGCAGGAACCAATAGGGACCTGTTTGTCAGTAAACAGCTAAGAAAAACAACACGACGCAGGTAAGGCTTATGCCGCGATACAGGAAGAGAGGAGATGACCTCAGATCATAGAACTAGAAGAGTGGGGGGCAATACATGGAACAGTAGCTGCATGGCCACATTCAAGACACAGGATTTGACCTTCAAACTGGCCCCCAAAAGGGACCTTTCCTTGTGAGGTGAACACGATAACCACTATCCAATCACAGCACAGTGTATAAGCTTTGGTCTGTATTTATGTTATCTTTAATCTTTAATGTGATTAAGAGTTTGTTACATGTCTCTTTGTTGTTAAACTCAGAGCTGCTTTAGATGTTAGATAATCTGTCATCTATATTTTGTAAATCATCCTGGCCTCACATTTGAAACACAGTCTGCACCTGTGCTCCAGACAGTCTGCCAGTATGAGTTATTCTGTACGGCCTCCATCTCTGCATTTTCTCAGCATAATATTTCTTTAAGGTAAATGAAAATTAGTGGTTTGCTTCAATAGTCTGTAGTAATTTACGGAATTACAGTAATGGGAAAAAAGGGAGAAATTAAAAGTACATACTGTAATTCGAACAAATAATTGAGTGACTAATCCTGCCTCTCTCTAGCATCAGGCCTCAGGTTTTCATTAACATCACATCTAATGTTTTCCCCTGCCAAGCACCTGGAGAAGAACCTTCTGGAGTGTCTTATCCATCCCTGGCAGTCCTTTGGACTCACATCATCACATGGCTTCCAGAAGAGACGTATGATCATGTGGGTAGTGAGAAAAACTCCTCTATTGGGTTGAGGAAGGGTGAAAATGCAGGCAGGTACAAAACCATAAATCTGTGATGTGCTGCAAACTAAGCTGTGACAGCTGCAGAGTGGTGAAAATCGCAAACTATGACAAAAACTTGGGGGTTTCTTACTGGCTCCCCTTGTTCTGCTGGCACTAGCGGAGCATGGAGCTGTTCTAGGAAAGCTATAAGCCTTTCTGTGTTGTATGAGCCAATGAGTGGTGTGTTGAGACGCAGCACACGTGGTGATATGTAAGTGCACAGTTCTACTGTAGTAATGCTAGTGTTTTTGTACTGTAAATCTTTTTTATAGCAGTGTATGTAACACAGACGTGTTGGACATACTGGTATCTTTGCTCTTTTACCCGTTTACTGTTTCTCTCGAACGGTACAGTGTGTAACCATTTCATTGTAACTTGGTGTTTCTGTAGGACTCGAGCAATAGTTTACACAGAATTAAGATTTTCAAATATATAATTATCAGCCAACACTGTGTAGGAATCTAAATAGTTAAGTAGTAGTTAAAATAGTAGTTGAAAGCTTAGATAGTAGGATGTATGCAGAAAACAGAACAAGCCGATTGCATTAAAGTATAGTTTGAAACACACACATCAGATTTAGAGAATAGTAGAGACACCAGATGCACCCAGACACGGCAGAAAATAAGATAAGTAGGGAGTGAAACATGTGAATGTCTGCAGAAGGAATGTGCTTGGATCCATAGGTTATGGGACCACAAAGCAACGGAGAAGATAAGACACCAATAAACCAGCCATGGAGACGAACACCAGACCACGGAATCAGGATCCTGTTACACCACAGAAAGATGCTCTGTCCAGCATAAAAGTGTGGGTCGAGGGACAGACAGTGTCAGTCAGACTTCGTGCCCTGACTATATGCTGTATAGTATAGGGACAGACTGACCCAGGCCTGTACATTATTATTCTTCAAGTTTGAAATAAAAGCAAGACTGATTTTTATCAGACGTTTCTCCTCATCATTCAACGAACGCGCAGAGCTGGGATTGGGAGAGCAGCTCAACAACTGTCTGGAATCTCCTGCAGTTTTATTGCATTGTTGACAACAACCATGTCAAAAATAGCATTTTCCTGCGCATCTGAAAATATTTTTGCTCTTCCTCCTGTTGGGGGCAGCCTTTGGGTCCTGCTGTAAAAATATATTTTACAGTCAAACTTACTGTAATATATATCTGTGTAAATATTCTATAATTGCAATACAAAATAAGTTCCTGTAAAGTCTAAAACAAGACAACTGTTTAGCCTTTCAGCTGAAATTGCAATCAGCAGTGTTTTAAGGCACATGGCTGAAATTATTTGATTTGATTATTTGAATGTGTGGTTCACAGTTTTGACAGCAGTGTGTTAGCATTTGAACAAAGTGCTGTAAACCCAAAGTGTTGTTCAGGTTGTGGTTAAAGTCATGGGATAAGTGTGTGGAGTTTTGTTCAAGCGAAGAAAAACAAACTAGAGTTTGGTCCACTGTCGTTTAGCAATCGAAAAAAACTGTAAGACTGTTTCTATGGCTTAGGTACAGGGCTTTATTTCTGACGTATATAAATGTTGATAAAAGTTCTTAAAAGTATTATTTATTTTGTGATGGTCATGAGTGATGTTTCCTCTTTTAGTAATAATTGAGTGGATAGTTTGTTTTTTCTTATTATTTTTTAATTGGTTGGCTAAGAATTTGCCATGTCTAACGTCATATCCTCCCAGGTTGCTTTATAAGGTAGATGCTAAGAAGTCCCACAGCCTGGTGCATCGGTTTAGACACTTTAAATCAACTGACCACATCCACTTTCCCTACAACGGAACGGGTATATTGATCTGCTGGCTCAGAGGTATGCTTAGTATTGCAATTTTTCCCGTGCATTAGCTTTTAAAACCATATATAAACTAATCATATGTATCGTTGCAAACCAGGTTGGGGCATACATGTGGAAATCTCTTTACACTATATAGTGCTCCCCATCTAGCGCAGTAGTTACATTCTAGAACCCCTGTGTTGCAGTTTGGCCCTCCAACCCCTGGAGGGCGCTCTTGTTCCCGTCTTCTTCGTTGGTTTTGTTACTTCCTGGTTTCTGTGATTATCATTTGCACCTGTTTGCAATTTTCTGTTTTGTTTTGTATTTAAGTTGTTCCGTGTCTTTGTTTTTTTCTTGGCTCATCATATGTGTTACATGGTGGTTGGTTGTATACTCTCTGTCCTGGTTTGTTCCTGCTTGTTTAATTTCTGTTCCTTGTTGTCTATACCAAGTTTTGTGTAAGTTCTATTCGAGTGCATTAGACTTTGCATGTGTTACGTTGTTGGATCTTGTTAGACCTGGGGCCTGTTGCACAAAAGTAGGATTAAGACATCCGGGATAGATGACTCAGCAAAGAGAAAAAGCGTGGCAAAGTATTGCAGACCGCCTGAATGCGTAAGTAGCACAATTACACACTCACCGCTCCGCTGAAACATCACAATTACAAATCAAATATTTAATTCACATCCCCAAAAACGCAGTTGTACTGTAATTATGAAACGGTTCCATTTTTTATTGAAATGCACTGCATATATGAGTGAAATTGAGTAACGTAACTCCATCACACTGTATAAAGCTATGATATATTAATATTAAAGCCTTACATTATTATTTTACGTTACTACGCTCAGTACGGTTTAATCTTAGTCGTTGTACTCTTATTGTGTTGTCCACCGGTTTTTTTTTGTGTTTCCCCTGCTTTTATTAATGTAAAGCAGCTTTGACAGAATGAAACAATTGTGAAAAGTGCTATATAAATAAAATGTTCTTGAATACATAGATGAGCTATAATAATAATCACTTTAATTTATATAGCACCTTTCAAAGGACCCTAGCTAGCTTTAAATATATTTATATAATTTCTTATGCATAATTATTTTATTTTATTTTATCGGAGTATCCTTGTACTTTACACACCCTGATATCACCTCACTGCATTTATTTTAGTGTGCAGACATGCAGGGTGTGTTATATACAGACCTTTGAATGTGTATGTATCATTTTGTATAATGTGCTTTGATTCTGTGCTTTCCATCTTGTAGAGTCACTCTGACTTCAGCTTCGAAAGGAGCTGATAGTTTACCTGCTTTGTTTTGTCCTTATTCAATAAAGGAACATAATGTTACACATGTTTTTTTATATTCATATGGAATGTGTATTTGTTTATATGACAGAGTACTAGGGCCCCACTGAGGAAAAAGGATAAAGTTATGAGGCTGGTTCTTTCTGCAGAAAAGCAACATATTCTTTTTACAGTTTTGATAGTTATGACAATGTGATACTTCATATTCTGGCACATCAGCATGTCTTTGTTTATGAAACCATACTGAAGTACAATTTCACGAAATGCCCCACATCTGTAATTTAGATAGATAGATAGATAGATAGATAGATAGATAGATAGATAGAGCTTTATTTATCCCGCAGTGGGGAAATTCCGGTGTCACAGCAGCAGTAGAGGGACAGTTGGAAAAAATTACAATAATTACAATAGTTACAAAAAAAGTTTAAAAAATTATGTACAAAAAAAAAAAATATTTACATATCTCCAACATAAAGTGCAAGTGAAAGAAGAAAGGTATCCTACATGGACACCGCACGGCACACATCACTCTAAAAGAAACATGCTTCCAGTCATGTTGATGTGTTGTTGTAAAGTCTTATTGCCGTGGGTACAAAGGACCTCCGGTAGCGCTCAGTCCTGCACTTCGGGTGCAGCAGTCTCGCGCTGTGTGAGCTGCGTTGGTCCTCCACGGTTTGGTGCAGGGGGTGGGAGGGGTTGGCCAAGATGGACGACAGTTTCGCCTGCGTCCTTCTATTGGCCACCACCTCGATGGACTCCAGTGGGCAGCCCAGGACAGAGCCAGCTTTCTTAACCAGTTTGTTCAGTCTCTTCCTGTCTCTGTCCGCGCTGCCGCCCGCCCAGCACACAACGCCGTAGAGGACTGCCGATGCCACCACCGTGGCATAAACAGTCCGTAGGAGAGCCCTGCTCACCCCAAAGGACCTCAGTCGCCTCAGCAGGTGGAGGCGACTCTGGCCCCTCCTGTACAGGGCATCAGAGTTGTCAGTCCAGTCCAGGTTTTTGTTGAGGTGGACACCCAGATATTTGTAAGTGTCCACCATCTGGATCCCAGAACCCCTAATGCACACCGGCAGCGGTGGTGCAGGTTTCCGCCGGAAGTCAATCACCAGCTCATTCGTTTTACTGGTGTTCAGAACCAGGTGGTTATCTTCACACCAGTCCACAAAGTCAGTGATGACCCCCCTATACTCCAGCTCGTTCCCCCCAGATACACATCCAACAATCGCAGTGTCGTCCGAGAACTTCTGCAGGTGGCATTTGCTGGAGTTGTACCTGAAGTCCGCTGTGTACAGGGTGAACAGGAAGGGCGAGAGCACCGTCCCCTGGGGGGCCCCCGTACTGCAGACGACCACGTCAGACACACAGTTGCGCAGCCTCACAAACTGTGGTCTATCTGTGAGGTAGTTGATGGACCAAGCCGCCAGGTGTTGGTCCACGCCTGCAACCTCCAGCTTCCCCCTCAGCAGTGCTGGCTGAATGGTGTTGAAAGCACTGGAGAAGTCAAAGAACATGACCCTCACAGTGCTCCCGGGGGACTCCAGGTGAGATAGGGCCCGATGCTGCAGGTAGATGACGGCATCATCCACCCCGATGCCCGTCTGGTAGGCAAACTGCAGCGGGTCCAGCGCCGAGCTCACCTGGGTGCGGAGGTTGCTGAGGACAATCCTCTCCATGGTCTTCATCAGGTGAGAGGTCAAGGCCACGGGTCTGTAGTGGTTCGGCTCCCTGGGATGTGGTATCTTCGGAACCGGAACCACACACGACGTCTTCCACAGAGCCGGGACCCTCTCCAGGCTCAGACTCAGGTTGAACAGGTACAGGACCACCTCACTGAGCTGGTCAGCACACTCCCTGAGGAGCCTGGAGCTGATGTTGTCAGGGCCTGCGGCCTTTCTGGCCTTGTCCTTCCTTAGCTCTCTCCTGACTTGGTCCAGAGAGAGGCAGAGGGGGGTGGGTGGTGACTGGTCCGAAGCTGTGGCCTGAGCGGGGTCCTCAGTGTGAGGGGGGGCAGAGTAGTCACCGGGTGGATGAGGTGTGAACAGCTGCAGCTGGCGAGAGTCAATTGTAGCAAAGAGGTGTGAAGACGGGGGGAGGTTTGACCGGGCTGGTGAGCCAGCAGAGTCGAATCTGTTAAAAAACAGATTCAGTTCGTTTGCCTAGGCCCGGTCTCCTTCAACCTGTTGACCAGCCCCCCTTTGTCCATGGCCTGAGATCTGGCTCAGTCCCCTCCATACCTCTCGCGGGTTGCTCTGCTCCATGTGTTGTTCTAGCTTTCTTCTGTAGCTGTCCTTGCCCCTCCTGATCCCATACTTTTAACAACTGTCCTCCTTTAAAACAACTGGTTACAATATTATGACTTGTCTTTTTTTTCCCTCAGTGGCCCTAATATTCTATCATTTTATATATAGCCTTATATTCTATGGGAAACTTTAAATTATCTAATGATAGCAACATCATCTAAAAATCATTATTTATCCAAAATGATTGAAATTAATGATCACAAACGTTTAAATGATGACAGTGGGTCTAGTTATATGTGATAACAATGTATAGTGAGCAGTGAAATAACTATTGGTTTCCATTTGTGGCGACTGACATTAGGGATGAGATTAAACAGATCCTGGAATTTAGCCTGGTCTGGAGCAGGCTAGCTCCACAGAATAAATCTCCATGGTAATTTATACCATAACATATCCTCCTGCCCCCTATCCAGCTTTAGTGCAACCGCATTACGGATCAATTGAGCCAGGATCACCAAGATATCCTGGCTTAATCCCTTATCCTACTTTTGTGCAACAGGCCCCTGGTTAGGCTATAGTTATCGTTCATGTGTGTCTTGGTTGTGTGATTGGGTCCTCAGTTTGCAAGTGTGGGCGTATGCTCTAGGTTGAGCAGCCCTTTTTGATAAAGTTGGAGTCTTGTGAGTGGGTTTAAGGCTTTAAGTTAAGCAGCTCTTTAGCTAGATTTGGCGCCACCCAGTGGTGACAGTTGGAGGCTCTAGGATTCTTAGCATATTTAGAAATTTCAAGTTTAAGGACGTTTTGTAACACGCCATAGATGAGGATGGGGAAAAAATTTTGAAAAAAAGCTTACTATCTTAGTATAAACGATATGAAAAAGTTTTATACAGGCATTCATCTCCTTAAAAAGCTGCCCATTTTAAAATTTGTTTCTCTAGCTCAAAGTATGCGGGACTTATTAGATGCCAAAAACGTATGGAAGAACTATACTAATAACTAGACTAAGCATTTACATCGTCTGCCCCTTAAGTCAGGCGAAAAATGAATGGCGTTCAATGGCGCAGAAACGGTTGCTCCCGCTGCTCCAAGACAAATACGGCTAAATGTGTCGGTCCGTCGGTTTTGTCATGTGCAAAGTAAGCAAATAGACAAGTGTCTCTACATTTGAGTGAAAAAATCGTTTAAAAAGAGCAAAAATTGCTGTCAATTTACAAGTGAAAGTTTGAAGCGAAAGTTTCGCCGTCTGTCACTCTACAGATGACGTCAGTCGCTGTAACACTTTGCCTGCTATCCTGCAAACAGACATAGCTTGGATTAGACGCCATCTGCTGTTGAAATGATTGTAATGATTGAGTTGCCCGTTTTGTTAAATATTGTCAGTGCTAGATATGGCACATTTCAATTGGACGACTAAAAGATCGTTGCATAAATCATTGTGTTAATGCATTAATACAATGACACTGAAAGTGTGTATTGAGTGTGTTGTGTATGGAACACAACACATGAAACACATTATTTATTTTACGTTATTTTATTTACAATACTGTACATGAACAATTGAAGAAATACACTTTTTTATGTATACAATGAAATGGAACATTGACTAGCTAACAAATGCACTATATGGATAATACATGGATAATAATTAAACACTATTTAACTTGAACAAGCACACAAACTAAGTATAACTATACAACAAGCAACATTAAGGAACAGTTAAAAGGTTGGCATTATAAGCTCAAGGTTAATGATTTCCTGGCCTTTTGCTTCCATCCTTATTCGTACTGGGCCATCATTGAGTTTGGCATCGAAGGGTTGCCACTCTGTGTCCTCAATTTTGTAGACATCGTTGGTACTCATTAGCAGTTCGAGGATCCCTGGGGTTTCTGATTTCATGACATCGACCACCTCTGCAGTATTTTCAGCTGTATTTATGTCCTGTTAACAACAAAAGTTAGGTGTTTGTGTGTTTTATTATCTTGTTTTAACTCTTAGCAGTGGTTAAAGTGCATCTCAATGAAACATAGTCAGTGGTCCAGGTTCAATCTGTAGGAGCTATTATATGAAGTCAATCACAGGCTTGTAGGTGAGTGAAGATGTGAACAATCCAAACAGATGTGAAAGAAGAAGTAATGAGTGGAAAATATTTGGAAGTTTTTGTTCAGGGAATATTTTCTGGTTTTCTCATGGTACACAAATAATGAATGCAGATATTTCCTGTTTTGAGCAACTCAATATATATACTCAGTATATACTGTCATACATGCATCATTAATGATTTATATATATAGTTCAAGGCTATTTGTTTATAAATACATAGTCACAGTCTGACATAAATGTGTGATGCCTGTGTATTGTATGTGCATGTGTAGTATTTGTGTTTTAATTATAAACCTCAAACTTTGTAAAAGCTGTTGACTGCAGCTGGAGTCCATAGCTGCTGTGTTTGGATTTTAAGTGGGAGACCCTGATGTGGGACCCCAGCTCCAGGTGTTGTACAGCTGCCTCCCTCCACAGACACAAGGCTACCTCTGCGGTGTCCTGTCAAAGAGGATATAGTAACTGTAATTCATGGTGTAGCTTAATAAAGAAAGAAAGCATAGACTTTTCATATTGATTTGAATCTTACAAGGTATCTGGTTTGTACATATTTGTAAGATACTGGATAAACTAGACAGTGACAATTATTTAGTTTTTGTTTATTATGTCCTGTGAAATTTAAGGTTTGTTTATGTGTATAATGTACAGGTATAGACACAAGGATGTGTTCCATAGGGGTTATGGAAGAGAATAATTACATTAAGTCAAAATGTGGCACAGCATTAAATGCACACTGTCTTATACTGTAACCTTTATCAAACAATGGGCCTAAGTGAAACAGCTGGAAACAATTTAGGAATTTATTTGACTTCTGTGTTTCCAAATGGCACTATTATAGAAAAATGTGGTTTTAGAGAAATTAGAGATTGATGAATGACACTATGTGAACAGTGTACCTTATGAAGTGTAATGTTCTTCAGTGGGATGGCTTCTCTCCCTGACTGTACTTTCTTTACACTGGACACCTGAAGAGGAAAAGTTCTGAATTAGTTAAGCTAATATTCACGTACAGGAAACACATTAATTGTATAACGGACTACAGTTATATTAGTCTGTGTGTTTTGTTTGATGAGAAAATGTACCTCAATGACTTCCCCTTCAACTGTTATGAAGCCAGATGTGTCACCACAGGCGGCTTCTGTGAAGGCCACTGTAGCTCCCCTGAAAAACGGTGTGCTTTTCGTAATATTTATGTAACATGGTGGTGATTGTCCCATTGAACTTCAATTCCGGAGAATGTTTTTTTTTTGACCTTTTCAATGTTTCTTGGATAGATCTTCGTAGACTGTTATTTTGGTGACAGTTTTACCATTGGTGAGTGCTGCTATTTTGTTTTGTTTGGTTATTTCAGCTGTTGCATTGTTATTGGTGAAGTCCCAGGAGATAACCTTGGGTTGGTCTATAACATCTACCACATGAACATGTAGGGGCGGTGGCCGAAAATATGGCGAGTCTGGTTTGGAAGCATTCTAAGATAACAGAAAGAGAAAATATTACAAATATATGGACAGCAAACAGGTAACAGGAAATACATCAATTGCATAAACATTGTCTGGGCTTTTGTATGTATTGTATGTATTCCTATGCAATTTGTGCTTATATCACATTTTGTAGTATGGGTGCTAATGTTTAGTAGTGGCACAAAGGACAACTATGATGTACAAACTTAATAGTACTGATAGGACTAAAGCAATATTTGAAATTGTGACACTGTCTATTTCTTCAGACACGTCTTTGCACTACGTGTAAGACTGTGTACTTGTGTTTTGGGCGCTCTGATTTATTGTAATGCCCCCAAGTGGAAAATGTTTGTAACTTCAGTGTAGTTCCAGAACGCAGGGTTTTTTACTCCGTTCCGGGCCGACAACGTTTTATTAAAACTGTCAACTGTAAATGTTTTGCTATACTCTGGAGCTTCATTGAAGTATGGCTTTACATGCATAACCTCTAAAGCTATTATTTTAGCAGGAGAAAACGTGCATACAAGGCAGACACGTTGCATGTGTCATAACATGAGCAGTGAGTGTGTATTAACTTTAAAGCTTCACATGATGTATTTAATAAAATCTCTGTTTAACTTACCTCAACGTGAATATTGGTGAAAACAACTCTAAGGTCACTGAGTTGCCCCAGTAACTGCAAAGTGATCGGCTCGTTGTCCAATCAGAAGTGTTGACGTTTTGGGTTCATTTTGACTATAACCATACTTTGGCGAAGGTGATTATATTAATAACTAATGTTTTTTTGTGTGCATGTGGAGTCACAGAGGTAACTAATCAAACAAATGATAATGTAGCAACCCAGCAGGTGGCTGGTGCAGTCAGCCCAGGGGAACTATGGGAAATGGGCAATGTAAATAGCTCTGTGTGTGTGGAGTGTTTAATGTGCATTTATGTAAGTTAGTGTTATTAGGTGTTTTCCTGTCTAGGTCTTGTTATCTAGGATGTGTGTTTTGGCCGGCACCGTGGGGTAAGATGGTGTGTGTGTGTGTGTGTGTAGGAGTGCCGTTAGCGTAGCAGCTAAAGTTAGCTAGGACTAGTTAGCTTCCGCTCCGCTGCCCACTGTTACAAAAATATACAAATAATTTAGGTAATGTAACTTACCTTAGACCGGTAAAGTATAAGTCAGCGCCGCTATTGGTGACAGTATCAACGATGGTCTGAAATACGCAGCTAGGACAGTGATAGGCTGCAGGCAGTAACCAATGACACGGCATCACGCGTGACTGTTGCATGCAATGTCAAAATCCTAAAGTGTTGTTACTTACACTCATAAATATATAATTCTTCTGCCCTCAGTTAAACGTGGTCGCTTAACCTATGCAGCGAGCTAAACACGAAAAGGCTTTGAATGAACACTCGGTAGACGATGGTTCTTCCTTTTCTTATATTTTTGTAAAACTGCAACACACAAAACAAAGCACGAATAACATTCTGCTTCTATGTACATGCATGAACATATGAGCACTTACAGACTGCATTAGAAGTAGCACGAATTAGCTCAAATACAGCAAACGTTAGCATAAACCAGAGCTAACATGTAGCACTTACTTACAAGAGCATTCAACGTGCACTTTAAACGTTCTTTGTACTAACAGAACACGACCAGAAACATTTACAACTGCCGCCACACATCAACTTACGGATTATGCCTTATCACGGGCACCCGTCGGAAGAACGAGGCGACACACCGCACACACGTCTTGCTTGTGGCGCTCATACTCTATGTGCAGCGTTTCCTCACAAATGCTGCTTCCTTCCTTTGGCCACTAGATGGCAGTGTTTCCAGTAAAGGCAGTACTAAACTTTAAATACAAACTTGCCGAACAATACATAACACAACGGAGAAGACAGAATAATAATATCGGATCATTACCCAGCGGAGTGTCATTTTGAAACTGATCAACTTCAGTAAAGTCATGTTATTATGTTATGTTATACTTTATATGACTACATGCGCTTCTTTTGGCTATAAACTAGTTTTTCAGAACTAGTGTTCGGATAACTACTTGTCCACACATCTGGTAAGTACTCAACAGTTATTCCTCTTCGGATTTAATGGTTTTAAATGATAATAACATACATATGGCATTTACAATGACGGACATTTGCAATGTAACTGTGGTGCACTGGACATTGATGGCGCCAGGTCATTCTGTTCAGATCACAGATCGGTCTCCTATCTAACGCTGTGTGGCCACTGGGACGGGGAGGTTCTCACCTGCGTTGCTTCGGCGGAGCGATGATCACGTTTCGCCACTAGGTGGCAGCGTGATGCGTTCACTGCCGCGGTGATCCCTGCATAGCAGGAGCCGAAGCAGACACAGAGCGGGAGCTGCAGCACTAGCAGCCAGAAGCGCTGGCTGAGCTAACTGTGCTACGTTGTGTTCTGTGTTGCAGTTCACGTTATTAAAGGAACTAAACTGACACTGGAACAGGACTCTTATGTTCACGGGTGTAACATAACAGCATAAGAAGTGAAACAAGTCCATGCATTATCTTAACCCTCGTGCAGCCTTCGAGGGGTCAAAACGACCCCACTGTAAACTAGGGGGCGCTCAAAGATGAAACACACACACCAGGGTTGGATAGAACAGCCTTTGTTGGTGTTACATCCAAGCAATGAACACGTGTTGGTCTTCTGATGAACAAGTTCATCCAACCGTTCATCTAGATAAAGTGTGTTGTGATTTATCGTCTGTTTTATCCAACCCTTGTGTGGTTTTTGAGCTTAGAGCCTCCTGTTTTCCTTTTGATATCACCGAAGGCTGCACGAGGGTTAAATGCGTAGTTGTCACTACGTTTTTTTAACTAAAGTGCATTTTGCAATAGTCAATTAGCGGCTCAACCATCCTGGGCTACGCAGCACGTTTTTCTTTTCTGTGTACATGGTCATGGTTTTGTAACCCTGCTAATGGGAAGAAGTCAACAGTGCTACAAAATCCTTGTTTTAATTGTAAGTGCCTTAGAGTAATGATACTATTTTATTCCTAAAGAGCCAGATCAGTGGGATGTCAGGAACTTTTTGGTGTGGTAGTTATACTGTAAGCGTATAAGGTCTGCAGCGCAATTGCTACATTTTAGCATACTTGCTGGCTATTTAGCAAAACAATATACCCTAAAAAATATATGAGGTAAACGAACCTTTCAAGTGGTAGCATGTGTGATGTCCACAGAAGTGTGAACATATTTGTTAATATATGTATGTGATAAGTATTTTATTTTGTTGGGATGACTGTTTTGCTCTGAATGCGATCAGTGTTTTTTATTTTGGTCCAGGGTATTTTGCCCACTAGGTGGCAGTGGAGGCTGTGGGTTGTATAAACGCGAGAATTGCTGTTGCCCTTCAAGGAGAACAGTCACATCGCCAGTGTCTAATAATTTCTCTCCTGTATTTCAGGTCAGTAATCCGCACCACGTTGTAAAACTGTATATGCAGGCGAGATAAGCATGGGAGTAGAGTGAGCACATTTAAACGTGAACTCTTGAAACTTGTTTTAACTGCAAGTAGCTGCAGTCGCGGCCGGACAATTGCTCGTCTTGTTAGCATGCATGCTAACTGTCGGTGCATGGGTCACACGTGTCCTTGAAAACGCATTGTTTACGCCATAGGGAACGAAGGGAGTTGGTGGCTCTGTGGAGGCAGGCCTGGAATGACACGTTTCCCCAGACCCCTTCAGTGGCTCAAGATGGAGGATGCCCTCGCCATGCTCTCCGCCGACTGCCTAGAGGAGACTCGGTTTCCCCACTTGCTGTCACAGCCATAGTCCCAGCAGCAGACTCCTGCTCATGCCCCGCTGATCCTGTCACCCATGCTCCTGGGCTGCTCACTCTACCTCCAGCCCCTGCTTGCCTTGCAGCGTCCACGTCCGTCTCCGCCTTTCCAGGGGGGAGACCATCTCGTCCACCTCTATCTCCGCTCTCAGGTTTCTGATTCTCGCCATGTGCCATCTGCCGTTTTGACTTTTATTGTGGAGAGCCCCGGTTGGACTTTTATTTTGGAGAACCCTGTCGGATGTGCTCTGGCTGCTCCCGCCGGCTTCTTGATTAACTGATCACTTGTACCTGTGCCTCTGTTATGAATTTATCGTCCTGGCAACTAAGACTAACGAAGCGAGACACTGCTTCGGTTTAGACGTTTAATAAAATAAAAAAGGAAGGGAGTACAATACAACGTGTGCTTTCTTAGCGCATCAAAGCTGCTACTAAACTGGAACATCAACTTCTTCTGTGTCCTTTCCTGGTGCAATGCATCTTGGGAAAATGAAGTCTGTTTCCCTGAAATTCACCAACCGTTATGACACAGTTTATTTTAATCACATGTGTAACTGACACATAACTTTTCTTCTTATTGTCGTGTATTAAGTATCAGTATGATTTTAACCCGTTCATTTTAATATTTTAACTATTCTTATAAACAGTCTTCTAACAAGAAAGTCTCAACATCCTCCCCCCCATAAACAATAGTTTTTATGATTTCCAAAGGATACAAAAGCTGGATGGGTCTCCGCAGAACAGTCCCTGAACTTGTGTGAACCGCACATGACCTCACAAGGCCATCACGACCAGGAAACAGTTCCTCAATTTTTCCTAGCCTCCAGCTCTGCCTCGGGGTGTTATCTTCTCCGATGAGTGCGACATCTCCGACCTTCAGCAGAGATGGCTGTGGGGTGTCACAGCGATGGGCCGACTTCAAATCCAGCAAAAATTCCAGATGTTGGTCATAAGTCTTTGTCTGTGGCGCCACCTCCTATTCATCTCCTCCTTGCTCACAGTAGGATGATTAGTCTCAGCTGGACATGTCTTAGGGGGCAAACAGGTCAGTCTCTGACCCACCAGAAAGTGAGCAGGTGTGAGTAGCTCTGGCTCATCCACATCATTGTGCACATAAGTGAGCGGCCTCGAGTTTATTATGGCTTCAGTCAGAATGGTGCACACTTCTTCAAAGTTGAGTTTAGCTCTGCTAAGCACCTTTCTGAGAATAATTTGGACTGACCGTACAAGCTGCTCCCAGAAACCGCCCCACCAGGCTGCTCTTTCAGCGATGAACCGCCAGGTGACACCCTTTCTTGAGAAGAACTCTCGTAGCAGTGGATCTTTAATGCCTTTCCAGAGCTCCTTCAAATCTTGATCAGCTCTCTTGAACATCTTAGCGTTATCTGAATAAATCACCTTACATAATCCTCTTCTGGCAATGAATCTTTTTAACGCTAGCAGGAAGCTCTCTGTAGACATATCTGAGACCAGTTCTAAGTGCACTGCTCTGGTCACGGCACAAGTGAAAAGTGCTATATATGCATTTGTCATAACACTCTGTTTCTTCACATAGAGTGGCCCTGCGAAGTCCACACCAGTGGTCTCAAATGGAGGTGACTCTGTTATTCTGTCTCTTGGCAGTGGCGCGGTAGTCTGCTGTCCAGCCCTTGCCTTGAATTTCTTACAGAATACACATCTGGACACAACCTTCTTCACTATCTGTCGCGCTCTCAAAACCCAATATTTCTCTCTGGTCTGCACTAAAGTGTTTCGTACACCCGCATGCATTACCCTTTCATGTTCATACTGCACCAACATTTCTGTGTATCGGTGGTTGTTGGGCAAAATCCATGGGTGCTTTTCTCGGTAAGAGAAATCGGAATGCTGGAGCCTTCCTCCCACACTGAGCAGCTCATCGTCATCAAGAAATAGGTTTAGCTCTGATTCTGGAGTCAATGTTGGGACATTTCCCTGCTTTCAGCAGATCGATTTCAGAGCTGAAACTCTGGTTCTGAATCACCTTTATCCAGTGTTTTCCGGCTTCATCCAGCTCTTCTGTCGTCAGCTCACCCCTGATTTTTGTGCTTGAGCGGATGTTGGTAATAAACCTCTTTATCCAGGCTGTCACCCGGAGCACTGTTTTTAGTTTGCTGTACTTTTCTAGACATAAAACAGGGCATAAGAAGTCTTGGTCCTGCGTGGCAAGCTGTACAGCAATCTGGTATTTAGATCTGAGCTCAGACTTTACCTCATCATCCTGAACATCTTCCTGAGTGTTTACTGGCTGATCAGGTGACATCAGAACACAAGGACCATTCCACCACAATGTGCTCTGCTTCAGGTCCTGCACAGTTAGGCCTCTGGTGGGGAGGTCAGCTGGGTTCATTTTCCCTTTACAGTGAGACCATGACTGTGGGTCAGTTAAAGACTGGATTTCTGTGACTCTATTTGCTACAAACTGCTTCCACTCCAGCATCCCCTCTATGGCGACTGTATTCAAGAGCCATGTCGTCTGGCATCATCTGGAGTAATATTGGGCACAACATACCGCCGTAAGTGTCTGATACCACTCCCAACGACTCAAGGCTTCTGATTTGGATTTCACAGTCATCATATAATTGCCTTAATGCACTGACATCGGATGATTTCTTTACAGGAGTGAGATTCAGAAGCTTTGACATGTGAGCATTTACAATGAGATCTTTCCTTCCAAATCTGCTTTGTAAAATATCAACTGCAGCATCATAGTTGCTGTCTGTCAGTGTGAGTCCTGCTACAGCCCTTGCAGCTGCTCCAGTAAGGTAAGTTTTCAGGTAGGTAAACTTTTCCTTTTTGCAAAGTGCATTGTTTATATGAATAGCAGTCTCAAACTGGCTCCAAAACTCCTGCCATACACTTACGTCTCCGCTGAACTTATCAATTTGTGGTTTGGGCAGTCTCACTGTTGGATTATTTGCACTACCATCCCTTGACTGAGCAGCAGGCCTTGGGTTACTCACAGTCTCACGTTCTCTGATCACTCGGTGAGCCCGCGATTTCATCTCGATGACGCGGTCTCTGTATTCCTCTGCGAGTTCAATCTCCGCCTCCATATCACCCAGCGAAGTGTGTTCCTCCACTATGCTGTCCAGCTCACGTACACTGTCCTCCTTTACTGACAACACGGATAACATGTCCCGCACACGATCGGTCACCGGTCGCTCTTCATTATCTTCGTCACCCATATCTTTCTGCTTCCTGGGTTTCGGCACCAAAATTACTGTTATGAATTTATCGTCCTGGCAACTAAGACTAACAAAGCGAGACACTGCTTCGGTTTAGACATTTAATAAAATAAAAAAAGAAGGGAGTACAA
Source organism: Macropodus opercularis (assembly GCA_030770545.1). Lineage (NCBI taxonomy): Eukaryota > Metazoa > Chordata > Actinopteri > Anabantiformes > Osphronemidae > Macropodus > Macropodus opercularis. The sequence continues at coordinate 19,330,055 of CM061098.1, read as the reverse complement.
TACAACGTGTGCTTTCTTAGCGCATCAAAGCTGCTACTAAACTGGAACATCAACTTCTTCTGTGTCCTTTCCTGGTGCAATGCATCTTGGGAAAACAAAGTCTGTTTCCCTGAAATTCACCAACCGTTATGACACAGTTTATTTTAATCACATATGTAACTGACACATAACTTTTCTTCTTATTGTCGTGTATTAAGTATCAGTATGATTTTAACCCGTTCATTTTAATATTTTCTAAAATGTTCTATTCTTATAAACAGTCTTCTAACAAGAAAGTCTCAACAGCCTCGTTCACCGCCACTGGACTTAAGCCCGGCTGACGGCCAGTCGGGCTGTTTTCGCACGCCTGGTCCTTCTCACCCGAAACCTGACAGGACGAGGCAGGCAAGAGCGCTGGGCGTGAGGCAGGGGCGTGGAAGCTGGCTGAGAGCAAGGTTGTGAAGCAGGCAGTGAGGTATACCTTCTCTGCAGCATAACCTGGGTGGCAAGAAGCCCAGAAATCCCCCCATGGTCCTTTAACTGGGGGAAGCGGTGTAAATCCCAGTAACCCAGTTAACCCAGGTCTGCACAGTTGAAATGCAGACCTGGATGTCTAGAATTTCTGAGACTGCGGCTAGGAGTCTGTGGAGGGTCACATGATTTGATCACATGATCGTCGTTCGGAGCTCCAGTTGAATCCGCGGGTCCATGGTCTGGTCGGATCGTACTATCATGGGTCACCGGCATGGTCTTAGGGGAAGTGCCAGCGATGGTAAGGACCAGACGGATTCCAATGCTTTAGTTTAGAAGCTTTTATTCCACCCATGTGAAAACCACAAAACAGTATTTACACACAATCCACAATGCAAAGGGTTAATCAAATAGAGCCAGTTGGCCGAAATTAAGCAGCCTGAATAATTGGGGAAACACCGGTCAGAGTACAGGAGTCGGACGTGATCAGAGTTAATTCATTCCAGCGTTGATGGGTGGCGGTTTCAGTCGTCAAACTGGGAGAATCTCAAAAGCACTGAAAACAAGTCGTCTGAATACGTTCTTTGCTAGCGAGTTGCGGTGGCTAAGGGTGAACAGTATGAGATGTTGTCTGTGGAGAATCTCAGTTATCCAGGCAAAGTTCTCGGAAAGTTGAGTGATGGCAGCTGGACTTCTTCTATTTCATAGAAATGTTTCACCATCTGTCCAGGAGGCTTCCTCAGTCTGTGAGAAATTGGTAGAGACCACAGATTTATCCTCCAGTTTGGTTTCACTTAACACCTGTGTAGAATGGGCTCGTTATGTGAACAGAGGGGGTGTGAGGGTAGTGAGTAGGTGAATCCTCAACTACCGTGACTCCTCCTCCACCATTACAGGTCGTTAAGTGTCTCCTTTGTGGGGACGTGTGAAGTGGTCTTGATCTTCCTCCATAGTTGAAAGGGCAGCAGGTAGATGGAGACAAGTTGTGTCTGAGGCCTCCCCCCTGTTGATAGAGGGGCTGTTTACCTGGACATGTAAAGCTTCTCTGACGCCTCGTTCAAACCACCTGTCTTCTATGTCCATGTGAACGTTGTTGTCTTCAGTGGCCTTTGTCTTTTAAGTGGAGATACACGGCAGATACTGGTCCTGATGTGTTGTTCCTCCTGTGCTGGTTCATCCTCTTGTGTAATGGCTGTTTGGTTTCACCAATTTATAGTTCAGAGACTCTTCACTGCACTGAACTGCATACTATGTTGCTCCTCTTATGTTTCGGTGTCGGGTCTATGGGATCAAATTAGGGTCAAATAAAATTTGTACCCGTAAAATGATTTGTGCGTGTGTAAACCAGATTTGTACTTGTAATACACTTTGTGTGTCTGTAAAAAGATTTGAACTTGTAGATTTAACAAGAGTTTTACCAATATTCACACACACAAATCAAGCCTCTAAGTTACGCACAAAATGTGACACTAAATTTACAAAACAGTGGCTCTGATTTGACGCTTGAATTTGATTGGCTAATGAAACCCAATCACCAAGCAGGCTGTCGCAGTCCTTTAGCGAAGCACTACTGGTCCTGAAAGGTGAAGACACAGCGATAAGCTGCGACCGCCAATAAACCCACAGAGTAATTATATTACACAGAGTAATAATTACACAGAGTAATTATATATAATATAATTATATTATATATATAATCTGTATATTGTCATATTTTTTATTCTTTTATTATGTGCTTTATGTTCTGTCTCTGTCATTCTGTTGTACTGCGGAGCTTCTGTCACAAAAACAAATTCCTCGTATGTGTAAACATACCTGTCAATAAAGCTCATTCTGATTCTGATTCTGAAAAGAAAATCATAGCCCATCTGAGCTGGAAACGGACCAGACCATCGACAGGATGACATACCACCACCTGTACCCTGGAGAGGTCACTCCCTACATTTATGGACTTCCTAAGATTCACAAAGAGGGAGCCCCACTCAGACCCATAATCAGCAGCATCCACTCGGTCACATAAAACCTTGCGAAACACTTGGCCACCATCCTGACACCTCTGGTGGGACACACAGACCATCACATTCACAACTCTGAGGAATTTGCAGCCAAGAGACTAAACTGGGAATGGATGAAACCATGGTTTCCTTTGATGTTACATCACTCTTCACCAGCATCCCCACCAGTGACACCTTAATGAAATAGAAGAAGTCCAGTTGCAATGACTCAACTTTCAGACAGTATGAGATGTTGTCGAGGGGCGAGAAGTGAAGAAACAACTTCACAGGTTCCAGGCGTAAAATACAAAACCGTGACGCTCTCGTTCTCGCTCCCAATCACGACAAAAAAGCCCCACAGAGAAAAGAGAATGAAAACAGAAAAGAGAATGAAAAGTATGCTTCAGATGAAACTTATCGGGCAAAGAAAAAATTGTATGCCAGCAGAAAATATCCAAAGCAATCCAGTATTCAGACAAAAGAAAATTAATAAAACAGCAAGCATAAAAACAATGTTGATTTCGGAAAAAAAACACTAACATTACATAACAGAACGTTACAGACGTGATGCAAAATTTGGGATTAAAGGAAAAGCACTGAGATAGTTTAAGTCTTATCTGTTGAACAGATTCCAATTTGTTCATGTTCATGATCAATCTTCCATCCGCACAGGAATTAGCTTTGTTGTTCCACAGGGTTCTGTGCTTGGTCCAATACTTTTCAGTCTTTACATGTCTCCCCTTGGTGATATTATTAGAAAACATTCTATAAATTTCCACTGCTATGCAGATGATACTCAGTTATATTTGTCCATGAAACCAGAGGAAACAAACCAATTAGTCAAACTTTAAACTTGTTTAAATGATATCAAATCCTAGATGTCCCATAACTTTCTACAACTGAATTCAGATAAAACTGAGGTTAATATAATTGGTGCTAAAAACCAGAGAGACTCTTTATTGAATCAGATGGTTACTCTGGACGACATAACGTTAGCTTCAAGTTCTACTGTAGGAACCTTGGTGTCATTGTTGACCAAGATCTGTCCTTTACACCATATATTAAAGAAATCTCTAGAACCGCCTACTTCCACCTTAGGAATATTGCTAAAATTAGGAGCATCCTCTCACAGAGTGATGCTGAAAAATTAATCCATGCATTTGTTACCTCTAGGCTTGACTACTGTAACTCGCTACTCATAGGTTGTCCCAATAACTCTTTGAAAATCCTCCAATTAATTCAAAATGCTGCAGCCAGAGTTCTGACTGGACTTAGGAAGAGAGATCACATTTCTCCTACATTAGCTTCTCTGCATTGGCTCCCTGTCAAATCTAGGATAGAATTCAAAATTCTTCTCCTCACCTACAAAGCTCTTCATAATAAAGCTCCATCTTATCTTAAAGACCTCATGGCTCCTTATGCTCCCAACAGACGCTTCGTTCTCAGAGCTGGTCTGCTTGTGGTTCCTAGAGTTTCTAAATGTAGAACGGGAGGCAGAGCCTTTAGCTCCAAGCTCCTCTCCTATGGAACCAGCTTCCAGTCCAGGTTCGAGAAGCAGACACCCTCTCTAGTTTTAAAACTAGGCTTAAAACCTTTCTGTTTGACAAAGCGTATAGTTAGAGATGGTTCTGGTCACCCTGAACCATCTCTTAGTTAAGCTGCTATAGACTTAGATGCTGGGGGACGTCCTTCATTGACTGAGCTCTTTTTTCTCTTTTTCTTCCATCCACTAACATGCCTCCATTTCCACATGTGACTAACTTTGTCTCTGTTCTCTCCTAGTTGTGTTTCTCTCTTTCTGTCTCTCTCTATTCTCATCTCCAGGTATCGTCAGACTCAGAGTCGTGTGTCTCCAGTGTTCAGTTGCTGGTCCAACCATTCTTCCTGTGTTCTGTTGCTGCTTGTTTTGTTGTTGTGGTTGTGTTCTTTTCTCTCTTCTCTATCCCTTCACTCCAACAGGTCAAGGCAGATGGCCGCCCACACTGAGCCTGGGTCTGCTGGAGGTTTCTTCCTCTATAGAGGGAGTTTTTCCTCCACTGTTGCTATTTAAATGTACAATTTATCGATTGGCTACAATTAAAAGCTGCTCTATGTGGGAATTGTTGGGTTTAGTTGTGTAAGGTCTTAAAACCTCACTTGTAAAGTGCCTTGAGATAACTGATGTTGTGAATTTGCGCTATATAAATAAAGTTGAATTGAATTGAATTGAAAATTTAGACAAAGGCAGCGATCATACATAACTCAGCGTTATGCACATGACATCACATTCAGGATTCGACATAGACAAATCATGAACGAACTGATGAGGAAAAGGTACAAAAACTATTTCGCATTCTGGGTAATGCACAACATGAGATGTGCAATGAAACTTAAAAGTAAATTTAGACGGTATACTACTCATACACGTCAAGACTTTGACAACAGTTTGATCCAAGAGGCAACAGCTGTTTTCAGATCCCAGATAAAGGCCTGATGAGAGAAAGGAAGAGTGGTTTTGTCACACGTGTCACAATTACCTGAAAATGGGTGGGTGGGTGGTTGGGCGGACGGACGGACGGACGGATGGATTTCTTGTCATTTTCACATGTACAACGAAATTTTAAAAAGTGCTCTCCAGTCATTACAAAAGTGCTTTCCATTCAGTGCATCATTCATAGGTAGTTAAAATATTGCGAAAAACTAAAACAATAATAAATAAGAATAAAAACCCACTCATACATCAAACATTGCTTTTGGCATCATTTTTTGTTTTTAGCAGCGTTTAGAGCAGTTATTACAGTGGGGTAAAAACTGTGCTTAAGTCTGTTTGTCCTCGCTCTACGTAGTCTGCACCGTTTGCCTGAAGGCAACAGTTTGAACAGAGAGTGGCCTGGGTGTGAAGTGTCTTTTATAATGTTCAGTGCTTTTTTGAGGCAGCGGGAGCTGTGTAGGTTTTCCAGTGTGGGGAGAGGGCAGCCAACAATCTTCTGTGCGGTGTTGATGATGCCTTGGACGCTTTCCTCTGAGCCACTGTGCTGCTGGTGAACCAAATACAGATGCCGTATGTTAGTATGCTTTCTATCGTGGCTCTGTAGAAGGACACCAACAGTCTTTGTGTGATGTTGCTCTTCCTGAGTATCAGGAAGTACAGTCTCTGCTGGGCCTTTTTCAGCAGCTCAGAGGCGTTTGCGCTCCAGGTCAGACTCTCCTCTATGTGGACTCCCAGGAAGCGGAAGTCTGCCACCCTCTCCACACAGTCCCTGCCGATGTGTAATGGTGGAACGTCTGTCTTTTTTCTCCTGAAGTCTATTATGAGTTCTTTTGTTTTTGAGATGTTGAGGAGAAGGTTGCTGGTCCTACACCACATCACTAGTTGCTCCACCTCGTCTCTGTATGCAGACTCGTCCCCGTCAGAGATGAGTCCCACCACTGTAGTGTCGTCTGCAAACTTTATTATGGTGTTGCAGTGATGGACAGGGGTGCAGTCGTGTGTGTAGAGCGAGTAGAGCAGCGGACTCAGCACACAGCCCTGGGGGGAGCCGGTGCTGAGGCTTAGGGCCGTGGATGTGTGGTGGCCTACTCTGACTCTCTGTCTGCGACCAGAGAGGAAGCTGCTGATCCACATGCAGGTTGAATGTGGGAGCCCCAGGTCCTCCAGCTTGGCCACCAGCTTGTGTGGGAGGATGGTGTTGAAAGCCGAGCTGTAATCCACAAAGAGCATCCTCACGTAGCTGCCCTGCTGCTCCAGGTGTGACAGAGCAGCATGTAGCGCTGTTGCTATGGCTCCTCTGTGGATCGGTTTGCTCTATAAGCAAACTGGTGTGGGTCGAGTCTTGAGGGCAGAGCTGCTGTGATGTGGCTACGGACCAGTTTTTCGAAGCACTTCATCACGACTGGGGTGAGTGCTATTGGTCTGTAGTCATTGAGGCTGGAGATGTGGGGCTTCTTGGGCAGGGGGACTATGGTGGAGGACTTCAGGCAGGGGGGGACAGTGGACTGTGCCAGGGACCGGTTGAAGGTCTTTGTGAAGACCTCAGTCAGCTCGTCTGCACAGTCCCTCAGCACACGTCCTGGGACGCCATCAGGACCAGTCGCCTTCCTCGGGTTGACGGCTCGGAGGGTACATCTCACCTCGTGCCGCTCCAGACTGAGGATCGTGCTGCTGTGCACCGTGTGGTGTAGCTGCGCCGCATCTGGTGCAGAAACCTCAAGCAGCTGCTGGACCTTCCGGGTCATCCAGGGCTTCTGGTTGGGGTAGACCCTGATGCGTTTGTCCACTGTGACCGTGTCTATGCAGTTCTTGATGTAGCACAGTACACTGTCTGTGAACATCTCCAGGTCCTGATGTTCAAAGATCTCCCAGTTGGTTCTGTCAAAACAGTCCTGCAGCTGCTGGGAGGCACCATCTGGCCATGTGGCAACAGTCTTTGTGATGGTGGGAGCCGTTTTCTTGACGGGGGCATATGCAGGAATGAGCAGCAGGGACAGGTGGTCAGACTGGCCCAGGTGTGGTAGTGGTCTGGCCCTGTAGCCCAGTTTGATGTTGGAATAGACCTTGTCCAGAGTCTTCTCTCCCCTAGTAGCGCACTTTACGTGCTGGTGGAACTTAGGGAGAGCTGCCTTTAAGTCCGCATGGTTAAAGTCTCCTGCTATGATCTGCACAGCGTCAGGGTACGTGCTCTGCTTGTTGCTAACGCTTGCATGCAGGAGTCAAACTCCGATCTTAAGAAGATCGTGTCGACTGTAGATGTTTTTCGCCAGACCGATTGTACACAAAACATACAAAAACATACAAACATAGCACCAAAAACTGGGACACCTAGCTGCCGCAACTGAGTGCGCCGCCATCTTGCCAACCCTCTAATAACCTGGTAACCTGGTCCAAACTGGTGCAGGGGCTGCATAAACTCAAAAACATTCACCCACAGCATGCAAACATAATTATTAAAGATGAACCTGAATTATGTGATCCAACACTTCCAGATGAGAAGGATGATGATATATATGGGAAAGATGCTCTCATACAACAGGATAAATGAGAGGTTGAGAAACTGGTGAGAAACAAAGATGCTGTCCGATTCATGCAGCCACTCAGAGGAACACCAGTGTCCTGGGAGAAAACCACTAAAGATCTTTTTGCTGTGATCAGACAGTTTCTTTTGCACATTCTCAGCAGCAGAAGTGCGTTGGCCTAAAGTGATTGAGGCAATAAAACGTCAACAGGGTGAACAAGGTCTACGCAAAGATGAAAGAGATCAGTGCTCGACACTGTTTGGCTCCAGGCTGTGGCATCCACATGAAAAAGTCTTCACGTGGTTTTGTCTTCATACCGACCGACGACAACGCAGTGAAAATGAGTCGTCCCATGTCACAGCTAGAGACACGACACCAGAAAGTGAGAATGTGTGGACGACCTCTCTGACTGACAAGTGCAAGTGCAGACCAGAGTATGGTTGACTTTGCAGCTACATGCAGATTAGTCAATGGTCAACAGAACAAAAGCAAAGATGCTTTGCCTCTGCTGAACGAGATGGGCTTTGTTCAAATGAGGAAGAACGATAAGCCTGCTGTCATCAGATTCTACCGTCCATCAGAGACAAAATATCAAGAGAAATTCTATGGAGCTTTACTAAAACTGTACCTTCCACATCGATCAGACCTGGAGCTGAAAAGACCTCATTAACCACATATGAGTCCTTCCACAACAGTGGTTGTGTTCGGCTCCGTTTTCTGACCATCCTGAGACAGTTAAAGCCATCGTCAAACGAAACAAAGACAAATATGAGAAGAACAGTAAAGAGATTGAGGAAGCTGTTGAAGAGTATGAACAGAACAGAGGTGCAATTGATGAATGGTGTAACCTGGCACCTGAGTCTGAACTTGTGAGGCTGGAATATAACAGTGAACTGGAAGCTAGAGAACCACACGACGAACGAGAACAGGAGAACGTACCAGACTACAGTCGTCAGGCTAACGCTGCAACAGAAGTCAGAGCCATGAGAGAACCTCCCGCTACTGATCCCACTGTGCTACGGCCAATGTATCAGAATCTGAACCAGAAGCAGGCCTGTGTGTTTTATAAAGTCAGAGACTGGTGCATTAACCGTGTGTGTGGATTGAATCCAGAGCAGTTCTTCTTCTACATCAATGGTGGCGCTGGAACAGGAAAGTCTCCCCTCATCAAATGCATCCACTCAGAGGCATCACAGATACTGAGCAGACTGCAGAGACACTGTGACAAGGCCGACGTGTCAAGTCCCACTGTCCTGTTGACTTCCTTTACTGGAACTGCAGCCTTAATATATCAGGCTCAACACTGCACTCACTGCTCAAACTGCCCAGAAACCTAAAGCCTTCATTTCAAGGACTGGGTAACCAACTGGATGAAGTCAGAGCAGACCTGCTAAAGGCCCAGATCCTGATCATTGATGAAGTGTCGACCTGTGGCAGGAACACTTTCAAATGATCGCTCTCACTGAGATCATGCGTCAGAAGACGTGGCTTTTGCAGAGATGCTGAACAGAATCCATGTGAAGGAAAAGTCAGAGCAGTTGTCAGATGCTGACAGAGCTTTGTTGTCACAGGCTGTCACTGAACCAGGTCTTTGTCCCACTGATGTCCTGCACATTTTTGTAACAAACAAACAGGTAGACAAACACAACAACACTGTCTCTGCTCCATAGTCACATTGTTACCATTGATGCAGAGGACGACAAAAAGGAGCCACAAACAGGTTGTTAGAGGATGAGTGTTGTCCTCTCTGTGAACTCGTCCTTTCTGTGTCTCTGTGATATCTTGCTATGCTTGCAGGTTCTCCCCATGAGTTATTGTACTAGGGAAGAATGTTTAACCGCCCACGCCAAGAGGAAACTTCACAAAACTATATTTATGGCATAACGGCTTCCTATGTATCCACCATATATGGATTGGTTTTGTATCTTGTTATACCGGATGTGAAGGAGTGACTTTCATACTTTTCCTAATAAAAGACGCTGAGGCCAAGGGAAGCTGGAAGTCGTCGGCTGGGCACTGAGTTATTGTGTTCCAGAGCGTAAGAAAGCGTAAAACTGCAGATCTCCGAGAGTTTGTCTTCTTTGTGTCAAGTGTCTCTGTATTATTTAAGTGTTGGCAGGCTAAACCCAACACAGGTAGAATGTCTCTACAGACCAACCACTGAGAGAAGGGAAGAACCAGTTACCAGACACGCTGCAAGTTGCTGAGGGAGCTCGTGTTATGCTCACCAGGAACCTGGATGTTTCTCAGGGATTAGTGAACGGTTTGTTCGTCACTCTGGTCGGGTTGTGACCTCTGAACAAAACACACATATCACAAAGCTTGGGCTGCAGATGAATGAACAATCAGCTGGTAGGACTTTATCGTCAGACAACCTTGTGTACGTAGACAGAGCTAAGGAGAACCTGCAGCAGAAAGGAGCCGTAGGAGACAGTTCCCCATCAAGCTGGCGTTCACACGCACCATTCACAAGGTTCAGGGTATGACCACTAAATCAGCTGTGGTGTCAGTGAAGCACATCTTTGAGGCTGGTATGGCTTATGTGGCTCCCTAGCACGGTGACCTCTCTCATCTACTACTACATCTACTGGACATGGACGAGAATAAAACCTATGCCAACCCACAAATCACTGCTGCCCTGGAAACCATGAGACAAGTCAGCTTAGACACAAGATGCCTCTTCTTCAGATAAGTCCCTCACTCAGCAGACGTGACACTGTCCACCATAACAGAAGGGCCAGCATCTCATGCCACTGACATTAAAACCCACCATGAGCTGTGTCTGGCAGACGTCTTGTGTCTCACAGAAACTCGCCTACAAGGCTCCTTAGTTGCAGACAGTCTCCATCCAGGCGGCTACAATGTGTTCAAGCGGAACAGGCACCTGTCCTACACGAGGTTTCCACACATGGCAAACAGAGGTGGAGCTGGAGTTGCTGTTTACGAGAAAGACCACATTCAAGCGCATGAGAAACAATACATACATAATGTGACTGACCATGAGTTTGTTGAAGCTCCACTGCCTGCGCTGATCGCAGCTGTCTACAGACCTCCTGACTACAGCTTAGCATCCTTCCTATCCAACCTAGGACGTCTGCTGGATGCTCTTCACATCATGGACTGTCATCCCGTCACTGTCTGTGGTGATTTGGATGAGAATCTTTTGTTTTCCAAGCCAGTGGAGATGTTCACTTCCAGAGGATATGAACAGGTCATCACTGCTGCTACCACAAGGAAAAACACGCTGCTAGACTTCACGTTCAACTCACGACCAAGTCAATGTCTCCACCAGGGTGTAATGAAAACCTACTATAGTTATCATGACCCTGTGTTCTGTGTGCTGTTCAAAAAATTTGATGAGATTTACAGATATGTAGATGAGATGAGATTGATTTTTACTAGATGATTAGATAAATAGTACTGCATAACACTGACCATTGATACAAACACTTCATGAAACGGAGACTGACAAAGAGCATGAAGTTGATCATATTTACTAGTAATAAACAGATATAAACAATGTAATTGTATTCTGATAAAAATCTGAAATGATATAATGACACCTATGTCTACATTATGCAAGTAGAATTACCAGTAATATCATCACTTACTATGTACTGAAAAATACAAAACCTTAATCAAATAAAAAAATAATTTGAGGATCCTCTGTGCAGCCTGGCATGAACAATTCTAAAAGAACACAAATAATAATAATAATAGTAACAAGACTGACGCTAAAAATACAAACCACATAACATCTAATAATCAGCCAGCGACGAGAAAACAAAACAGAGGAACTTAAATACTAGACAAACAGGAAATGAAAACCAGGTGAAATCAATAACGAACAAACAGGAAATAGACGAAAAACAAAAACCCAACAAAGAAGAACAGTGGACAGGGGCGCCCCCCAAGGGCTGGAGGGCCAAACCGTCACAGTCAGGGATTGCAGGCCCGGACTTGGAGCGGGGCCAGCAATAATAAGGATCAGACGGATTTGGAAGCTTTGAATTTCAGAGAATTTATTAAACTGAGGAAGAGCATGGCAGAGTGTACAAATATAAAGGCGCCAGATTAGGCATTCAAGACAGAGAGCCAAAAAAAAAAGACCTATACACAGTTGAAGAAAAAGTCTGTGAACCCTCTGGGATGACATGGATTTCTGCCTAAATTGGTCATAAATGTTTCTGATCTTGATCTAAGTCACAAGAATAGAAAAACACTAGTGTCAGTAGTAACAGTCTGCTTAAACTAATACTGCACAAATATATGTTTTAATGTTTTTATCGAACATAACGTGAACATTCTCAGAGCAGGTGGTAAAGTATGTGAACCTTTGGCCTTAATAACTGGTCGACCCTCCTTTAGCAACAACCTCAACCAAACGTTTCCTGTAGCTGCAGATCAGACCTGCTCAACGGTCTGGAGGAATTTGGACGTTTCCTCTTTACTAAACTGTTTCAGGGCATCAATGTTCTTGGACGTCTGGTGAATCTCTGTCTTGAGGTGATGCCACAGCATCTCAGTCGGGTTGAGGTCCGGACTCTGACTGGTCCAGTCCAGAAGGAGGATGTTCTCTGTTGTTGATTTTCTTCTATGCTTTGGGTCTTTGTCCTGTTGCGTCACCATCCTCTGCGGAGCTTCAGCAGATGGACAGATGGTCTGGTTTTCCTGCAAAATGTCTTGATAAACCTTCATGAATTAATTCTTCCAATTCCATCATTGACAGCGATCCGTCCAGGCCCAGAGGCAGCAAAGCCCCAAACCATGATGCCCCTCCACCATGTTTCCAGTGGGGATGAGGTGTTGATGTTGGTGATCTGGGTCTTGTTCTCCACATAGTGTTGTGTGTTCTTTCCATCAACGCAGTTTTGGTTCATCTGTCCTCAGAATATGTTGCCGGTAGGTCTGTGGATCATCCAGCTGCTCAAACTTCAAACCTGCTACAACGTTTTGGGTTTTTTCTGGACATCAGTGTCTTCCTCCGTGGTTCCTCCCATATTCTCTATTCTAGGTTCATGTTTTACTTATTGTAGATTTGTCAACATAAATGTCATCATGTGTCAGAGATTCCTGTGAGTCTTAGCTGACGTTAGGATTCTTCTTCCCTCATTGGTTGCTGTGTCTCAGTCATCTCTACAGGACGACCAGGTCCAGGGAGAGTAGCTACAGAGCTGAGCTTCCTCCATTTGTAGTCAGTCTGTCTCACCGTGGACACGTGGACATCAAGGCTTTTACAGATGCTGTTGTAAACCTTTCCAGCTTCGAGTCAACATCTTGGTCGTAGGTCTTCTCAGAGTCTTTGTGTGAGGCTTGGTTCACATCAATGCTTCTGGAGAACAGTAAACTCAAACTGGTTTATAGGCAGGACAGCTTTAACCAACACATCCAACCTCATCACATTGACTGGACTCCAGGTTGGTTGACGCCTGGCTCCAGTTAGCTCTTGGAGAGTCATCAGTCATAGTCTATCTATTGTTGTGACTTTGATGAAGATCAGAACATTTATGACCAATTTATGCAGAAAACCATGTGATCCCAGAGGGTTTGCAGGCTTTTTCATGCAACTGTATGTACAGTAATATATATTTATAATTATTTTCTATGACAGAGAGGAAGCTAATAATTACAGTAAAGTAACCAAACCAGAAATGCTATTTCAAAATAAAACAAGTGAATGTCAAGCTGCAGACATTGTTCATGGAGGCAAGTGCTCTGCTGAGATAGAAGTAGTTCCAGGGATGTGAGGTTTATTTATTTATTTATTTTTTTCAAGATGTTACTGCGTCTCAGCGGCTCTCTCCCTTTCCTCGCTATTTCTCCATCTTACATACACATGCATCTTAATCCCCTCAGGAGTTGTGCATCTAAGGGTACAAACTTCTTAGTTTTTGCACTAGCCTTCGCACTGTGGTGCCAACCTTTCCAGACACCCGGGATCAGCTGTTAGCTCTTAGCCGCGTTGAGCTTCTCCACACGAGGAAGCCGGATTTGTCTGCATTTCCAAAGCTGCAGAGGAAAAGACGTGGCTGCAGAGCTGGAGTAAAGCACCGGGAGAGGAAGCGGAGGTACAAACCATGTCTACCCTCGGTTATCATGGGGAACGTCCGCTCTCTCTCCAACAAGATGGACGAGCTAACGGCGCTCATGAGGCTGTAGCGGGAGTCCAGGGAGAGCAGCCTGCTGTGTTTCACCGAGTCATGGCTAAACCAGGACTCACCGGACTCTGTGGTTTCCCTGGACGGTTTCACGCTGGTTCGTGCGGACCGGAACACAGCGGACAGCAGTAAGAAGAAGTGAGGCGGGCTGGCGGTGTTTATAAACAACAGGTGGTGTAACCCCGGGCACATCACTGTTACGGAACAGCACTGTAGCAGAGACGTTGAGCTGCTAGTGGTCAGGGTTCGTTACTACATCCCGCGGGAGTTTTCACATGTGATCGTGCTCACTGTGTACATCCCGCCGTCGGCCGACGCTACTGCTGCATGTGAGCGCGTGCACAGCTCCGTGTCCCGGCTGCAGACACAACACCCGCAGGCCCTGATTCTCATCTCTGGGGACGTGAATCATGCCGCTGCCCCCCTCTCTGCCACCCTCCCCCACTTCAACCAGTACGTGAACTGCCACACCAGGGAAAACAAAACACTGGACCTTCTGTATGCAAACGTAAAGAATGCATACATCGCCGCCCCCCTCCCCCCCTTGGGCCGCTCCGACCATAACCTGGTCCGCCTGCTTCCTGTCTACACTCCTGTGGTGAAAAAGCAGCCACAACAGGTGAAAGTTGTGAAGGTCTGGTCAGAGGAGGCAGGTGAGCGGCTGAGGGACTGCTTCCACACCACGGACTGGGACACTCTCTATAGTCATCACGGGGAGGACATCGATAGTCTCACAGACTGTGTCACGGACTACATTAACTTCTGTGTGGAAAACATCGTGCCATCCAGGACAATACGGTGTTTTCCCAACAACAAGCCCTGGGTAACCCCTGAACTGAAAGCCCTCCTGAACGAGAAGAAGCGGGCTTTTTTCTTGTTCAGCTCCAGGCTCCTCAGGGAGTGTGCAGACCAGCTCAGTGAGGTGGTCCTGTACATGTTCAACCTGAGTCTGAGCCTGGAGAGGGTCCCGGCTCTGTGGAAGACGCCGTGTGTGGTTCCGGTCCCAAAGATACCACATCCCAGGGAACCGAACCACTACAGACCCGTGGCCCTGACCTCCCACCTGATGAAGACCATGGAGAGGACTGTCCTCAGCTACCTCCGCACCCAGGTGAGCTCGGCGCTGGACCCGCTGCAGTTTGCCTACCAGGCGGGCATCGGGGTGGATGATGCCGTCATCTACCTGCAGCATCAGGCCCTATCTCACCTGGAGTCCCCCAGAAGCACTGTGAGGGTCATGTTCTTTGACTTCTCCAGTGCTTTCAACACCATTCAGCCAGCACTGCTGAGGGGGAAGCTGGAGGTTGCAGGCGTGGACCAACACCTGGCGGCTTGGTCCATCAACTACCTCACAGACAGACCACAGTTTGTGAGGCTGCGCAACTGTGTGTCTGACGTGGTCGTCTGCAGCACGGGGGCCCCCCAGGGGACGGTGCTCTCGCCCTTCCTGTTCACCCTGTACACAGCGGACTTCAGGTACAACTCCAGCAAATGCCACCTGCAGAAGTTCTCGGACGACACTGCGATTGTTGGATGTGTATCTGGGGGGAACGAGCTGGAGTATAGGGGGGTCATCACCGACTTTGTGGACTGGTGTGAAGATAACCACCTGGTTCTGAACACCAGAAAAACGAAGGAGCTGGTGATTGACTTCCGGCGGAAACCAGCACCACCACCGCCGGTGTGCATTAGGGGTTCTGGGATCGAGATGGTGGACACTTACAAAAATCTGGGTGTCCACCTCAACAAAAACCTGGACTGGACCGACAACTCTGATGCCCTGTACAGGAGGGGCCAGAGTCGCCTCCACCTGCTGAGGCGACTGAGGTCCTTTGGGGTGTGCAGGGCTCTCCTACGGACTGTTTATGACACGGTGGTGGCATCAGTTCTCTACGGCGTTGTGTGACAGACACAGGAAGAGACTGAACAAACTGGTGAAGAAAGCTGGCTCTGTCCTGGGCTGCCCACTGGAGTCCATGGAGGTGGTGGCCAACAGAAGGACGCGGGCGAAACTGTCGTCCATCATGGCCAACCCCTCCCACCCCCTGCACCAAACCGTGGAGGACCAACGCAGCTCACACAGCGTGAGACTGCTGCACCCGAAGTTCAGGACTGAGCGCTACCGGAGGTCCTTCATACCCACGACAACAAGACTCTACAACACATCAACATGACTGGAAAGCATGTTTATAGTGTGATGTGTGCCGTGCGGTGTCCATGTACATGTTGTGAAGAACGGCGATCAGGTGTTGGACGTAGGATACGTTTTTTCTTGCACTTTATGTTTTAGATATGTTAATTTTTTATTTTATTATGTTCAAATAATGGAACTCCTCTTTTGTAACTATTGTAATTACTGTAAGTTTTTTCCAACTGTCTCTCTGCTGCTGCTGGGACAACAGAATTTCCCCACTGCGGGATAAATAAAGATCTATCTATCTGTCCCTGCATTGGTGCTCAGGCTTCATCTGAGTACTGCTACTACACTTGTCTAGCTCTGTCTCTCTCTTTCTCCCATTTCCCCTCTCCAACCTTCTCTTTCCATCCTTTTTCTCACCACTTCCAAGGTCTGACCCTGAGGCTGGCACCGTTATTCATGTTGGACTGTGTTTATACACACAGGTCACTAATCAAGAGCATTGCACTACACCTGGATAAAACACTCATTCCACCTGAAAAGCAAAGCTGACCAACACAATAAGGTAACTCCCAATACTCCACAATATGAAGTATTTCTATTAAATTAGGTTTTATTTCTATAGCGTCAATTCACAACATCAGTTATCTCAAGACACTTTACAAGTGAGGTTTTAAGACCTTACACAACTAAACCCAACAATTCCCACATAGAGCAGCTTTTAATTGTAGCCAATCGATAAATTGTACATTTAAATAGCAACAGTGGAGGAAAAACTCCCTCTATAGAGGAAGAAACCTCCAGCAGACCCAGGCTCAGTGTGGGAGAACATCTGCCTTGACCGGTTGGAGTGAAGGGATAGAGAAGAGAGAAAAGGACAACAACAACAACAACAAAACAAGCAGCAACAGACACAGGCAGGATGGTTGGACCAGCAACTGAACACTGAGACACACGACTCTGAGTCTGATGATACCTGTAGATGAGGATAGAGAGAGACAGAAAGAGAGAAACACAACTAGGAGAGAACAGAGACAAAGTTAGTCACATGTGGAAATGGAGGCATGTTAGTGGATGGAAGAAAAAGAGAAAAAAGAGCTCAGTCAATAAAGGACGTCCCCCAGCATCTAAGTCTATAGCAGCTTAACTAAGAGATGGTTCAGGGTGACCAGAACCATCTCTAACTATACGCTTTGTCAAAAAGAAAGGTTTTAAGCCTAGTTTTAAAACTAGAGAGGGTGTCTGCTTCTCGAACCTGGACTGGAAGCTGGTTCCATAGGAGAGGAGCTTGGTAGCTAAATGCTCTGCCTCCCATTCTACATTTAGAAACTCTAGGAACCACAAGCAGACCAGCTCTGAGAACGAAGCGTCTGTTGGGAGCATAAGGAGCCATGAGGTCTTTAAGATAAGATAGAGCTTTATTATGAAGAGCTTTGTAGGTGAGGAGAAGAATTTTGAATTCTATCCTAGATTTGACAGGGAGCCAATGCAGAGAAGCTAATGTTGGAGAAATGTGATCTCTCTTCCTAAGTCCAGTCAGACTCTGGCTGCAGCATTTTGAATGAACTGGAGGATTTTCAAAGAGTTAGTGGGACAAACTATGAGTAGCGAGTTACAGTCGTCCAGCCTAGAGGTAACAAATGCATGGATTCATGTTTCAGCATCACTCTGTGAGAGGATGCTCCTCATTTTAGCAACATTCCTCAGGTGGAAGTAGGAGGTTTAGAGATTCTATAATGTAGGATGTAAAGGAGAGAACTGGGTCAAAGATGACACCAAGGTTCCTACAGTAGAACCTGAAGCTAACGTTATGTCATCCAGAGAAACAATCTGATTCAATAAAGAGTCTCTCTGGTTTTTAGCACCAATTATAATAACCTCAGTTTTATCTGAATTCAGTTGTAGAAAGTTATGGGACATCCAGGATTTGATATCATTTAAACAAGTCTGAAGTTTGACTAATTATTTTGTTTCCTCTGGTTTCATGGACAAATATAACTGAGTATCATCTGCATAGCAGTGGAAATTTATAGAATGTTTTCTAATAATATTACCAAGGGGAGACATGTAAAGACTGAAAAGTATTGGACCAAGCACAGAACCCTGTGGAACAACAAAGCTAATTCCTGTGCGGATGGAAGATTGATCATGAACATGGACAAATTGGAATCTGTTCAACAGATAAGACTTAAACCATCCCAGTGCTTTTCCTTTAATTCATTGCTATGCTCCAGTCTCTGCAATAGAATCTTGTGATTTATCGTATCAAATGCTAAGATCTAACAGGACAAGGACAGAAACTAGTCCATTGTCTGAAGCTGTGAGAAGATCATTAGTGACTCTAATCAGAGCTGTTTCTGTCTGTGATGGATCTGAATCCTGACTGGAAATATTCATCCAGGTTATTTCTACACAGGTGGTCTCATAGTTGTTTAGCTACATTTTTTTCCAGAACTTTAGAAATAAAGGCAGATTAGATGTTGGCCTATAGTTTAGTTCTCTAGGGTCAGAGAAGGTTTTTTCAATAAAGGTTTGACCACAGCAACATTAAAGCCTGTGGTAGGTAGCCTGTAACCAGCGATTGGTTGGTTTGATTTAATATGGACGTGCTGATTAATGGAAAAACTTCTTTAAGTCTAGTTGGGATTGAGTCTAAGAGACAAGTAGCTGATTTAGCAGAGTTAATTATTGAAGTTAACTCAGTCTGATCTATGGGGAAAAGCAGTTTAAGTCAGACATAGGTCTAACCAGCAGATCTAAGGCTGTTGGATCTGCAGATCGGTTTATGACTTTTGTTGACAGATTCTGATAAATCTTTTCTCTAATGGTTATGATTTTATTGGTAAAGAAATTCAAAAAGTCGTTGCTGCTGAGATTTAAAGGGACACTAGGCTCAACACAACTATGACTCTTAGTCAACCTGGCTACAGAGCTGAACAGAATCCTGGGGTTGTTTTTATTTTCCTCAATTAATGATGAATAATATGTGGTTCTAGCAGCACAAAGTGCTTTTTTATATAGTATTAAACTGTTTTTCATGCTAGACAGGATTCACCTCATTTGTTGACGCCACAATCTTTCTAGTTTTTGAGTCCTCTGCTTAAGGCGGATCTGAGTTATACCATGGAGCCAACCTCCTCTGATTCACTGGCTTCTTCTTCAGAGGAGCAACAGAGTCTAAAGTTGTAGCATCATCAACAAGACAATCTACCTGTTCATGATTCAGATGACTGCTCTCCTCTGTGTAGCTACAAGGGAATGAGACAAAAGATGATGGAATCATCTCCTTAAATCTGACAACAGCATCATCAGATAAACATCTGCTGTAATAGAACTTATTTCCAACTGTTGTCAGGTCTGTTATGGTAAATTCAAATTTTATTAAGAAATGGTCAGATAACAGAGGGTTTTGAGGGAGAACTTTTAAATGATCCATCTCAACCCCATAAGTCAGGACAAGATCCAGAGTATGATTAAGACAGTGAGTGGGTTCATTCACATGCTGACTAAAACCAATAGAATCCAGTAGTGAATTAAATGCAATGTTGAGACAGTTACTGTCAACATCTACATGAATGTTACAGTTTTTCCCAAATGCTAAAACACAAAAGCCAATCCTCTAAACCAAATGACCAAGTAAACACATTTACTAAATCTACCCATCATTTCCCAATACCATAAACACATTTCACATGAAGACACAATTCACAAAACACAATCCTCCGTTCTCATAAATCTTAACACATTTTTCTTTGCTAAAACACAAGTTGCAAAAGATCTCTGCTCATATTCTCAAATGAAAGCTCATGTGATGCTAAATGCTTGTCACAGTCAGCAATATTTGAACACAATGAAAACACCTGGCGTCATTCATTACACACAACAACTCGAAATTGAAGACACTTGTTGCTAATGCTGTGACCACATCTATAAAAGCAAGTTCAGAGGAAACAGTTTGCTGAAGATTCCAAACAAACACAGTGGATGAAGGCAGAGTCAGAGGAAGAGGAATCAGAGTCAGAGGAGGGAGAAGAGTTGGCCATGGAAGAAGAGCAGCAGGCCAACGAGGAGGAGGAAGAGGCCAACAAGGGAGAGGAGAAGGTCCAGAACACCCAACGTCTCCTCACCTTCCTAGAGGAGCTAAGAGACATCCTCCTGGACCGTCAACAACACCGTCCTGGGCCCGCACATCACATTTATGTGATCATTTGGGACAATGTAAGCTTCCACAGAACAAACCAAATCAGAGAGTGGTTCACCACCAACAGCAACCACTTTTAAACGTCTGCCTGCCACCCTGCTCCCCTTTCCTGAACCCTATAGAGGAGTTCTCCTCATCGTGGAGATGGAAGGTTTATGACAGACAACCACACACTAGAGAGAACCTCCTAAGGGCAACGGAGCTGGTCTGTGCTGACACCCCAGTGGAGGATGGATTCTCCATTCCAGGGCGTTTGTCCCGCGCTGCCTGGCAAGAGACAATATAGCCTGTGATGTGGATGAGGTGATGTGGCCTGATGCAGCTCAGGGACATGATGCCGCACAGTGATTGTGGTGTAAATAAAACAACTTCACACCCTGACCATGTTTTCAAGAGTACTGTTGTGTGCAATAGATTCTGTGTTTGCATTGAGTTGTGTTACAGTAGTGTACATGCATTTATACTCTCACAAATCTAAAAGCCTAATCCTCTGCAGAGATCTAACAACATCCATTACTGTAAAGTTTCTAAAAATATGCATAGGCAGTTATAGAACTTTCTCACAAACTGAGCATTGTGTTTTCAATGGTTTGCTGTAGTGTGTAATGACGTGTGTAGTGTTTACATTTTTGAAAGCTTTGAGCTTCTCTTTTGGTGTGAAAGTTTGAGTTTTGAAGTGAGAAGGTGTGGTTGGGTTTATGTAGCTTTAGAAAAGGGTGTTGGGTTTAGACATCAGGGAACATGGAGGAAACGTTTGTAAAATGTGTTTTAGCATTTGAGAAAAACTGTATTGTTACTTTGTTCTGTCTTGATGTTTATTAGATTCCTGTGAATCACTCTTTTATTTATTGTGATTTATATAATTTAGGTGGTCGGGGAGCAGACACAGTCTCGATGGGAGTGTTACAGCTACGAGCGGGTGGCGGCTGAGAGTCTGCAGAGAGGCGTGTAAGACTGCGACTCTGCGTCCTGGGCTCCACTCTGGGTCATGGTTTAGGGAGTCTAATCAACTTGGCCATGTTACTAGAGAGCAGAGATGCTCCATCCAAGGTGGGATGGACGCCGTCTCTTCTAATCAGCCCAGGTTTTCCCCAAAAACTGCTCCAATTGTCTACAAAGCCCACATCGTTTGCTGGACACCACCTACAGCCAGCGGCGAAGCGACGACAGGCGGCTAAACATGTCGTCGCTGGTCACATTGGGGAGGAACCAGAGAAAACTACGTAGTCCGACATCGTTTTGGCAAATGAACACACCGACTCAATGTTAGTTTTAGTGACTGATTGGCGTAACCGGGTCATTAGTTCCTGCGTGTATTACGATCTTACTGTATTTACGCTTATCCTTATGCAGGAGCTTCAGGTCAGACTGGATGAAACCACTTAACTATGACGCTGGCGTCTCTAACTTCACGTTTCTGACTATGGAGCCAATGATCAGGTGGTTTCTCAGCGGGTGAGTCGCTGATGGGGAAAATCTGTTTGCAACGTGAAGCGGCTGGTGGTGAACCGTGGGCGACTGCCTAGAACTACGACTCCTACGAACCGTCACCCAGTCACATCCCGCTGAGGGACGAGTAGCAGCTAAGCTAGGAGGCTCCGCACTAGCTAGCGGGGCCTGACTAGCTGACTGGTTTTCCACAGTGCGGAGCCGAGATTCCAAATCAGTCAGCCTCGCCTCCAGCGCTGCCACTATCTCACACTTATTACAGATACCATTAACACTAATGGAGGCAGAGGACGAGCTAAACATAAGGCACCGAGCAAGAAAAAGAAGGAGAAGACAGGGAAGCCATAGCAGAAAGTTAAGCTAGCTTAGCTAAAAAGACCAGAAGCTAAGAAATTAGCAGTGCTTTTAATGAGAGGGGAATAAGGTGCTTGAGTATTACAAGCGTGCGACCCTTAGGCACTCGAAGTAAGTTAGAAAAACAACAGTAAAGAGATAAAAGTGAGGAGAGTTGTTTAGCAAAAAACGCTGCTGCGACCAGCAACAGACCAGCAGCAAACCTCGATGACAGGAAGTGACGCGATACGCTTACCGTCAGTCAGCCAATCTAAAGTAGCTCTTTCCTCCAACAAGGAGGCAACAAGTTAGTTGGTGTATCTCCATCCACTTTACAAGTAAGATTTAAGACCTGACACAACTAAACCCAACAGATCCACATAGAGCAGCGTTGAATTGGAGCCAATCAATGAATTGTACATTTTAATAGCAACAGTGGAGGAAAAGAAGATAAAAAACAAAACAACAAGCAGCAACAGACTCAGGCAGGATGGTTGGACCAGCAGCTGAACACTGAGACACACGACTCTGAGTCTGACGATACCTGGAGATGAGAATAGAGACAGAAAGAGAGAAACACAACTAGAGAGAACAGTTTTTCTATCCATTAACCGTCCACCATGTTGTACATTTGTTGTGCTTCTCCTGCTCTCTGTACTCATCTCCTCTTTATCTCCATATCCAAACCAGTCAAGACAGATAGAAATTACAATGTATTGATTGATTGTTGAGAATAGGTGCTTTAGAAATGAAACTGAATTCAATACAATGGAGTTGATTTGCTTTTGAGTCTGTTACACAAATGTGTTGTTGACGTAAACTAAAGGGAATTTAGAAGGGAATTCGATCTGAAGAGAGTTTGTAGTTGAGGAACTCGCTCATTGTAAACCAGGAAGACTACTGACAGCGTTTGCAATCACATTTTACACAGTACTGCAGAAATGTATTCTGTACCAGTCACACACTGAGCATGAGCTTCGTGCGTCAGCCTCACTCCTACTGTTTCACACGTTCATATTGAATAACAATTTATTGCAAACAATATCTGCTGGATAAATCACAGATTTTTGAACAAGATGTCTTTATAGCGATTAAGTTTTTCAGTTTTTATAATAAAATAACGGCTTTGCCTGTTGATAGAGGAAAGCGGCTCCTCCACCACTGCAGATAAATACATGTACAATAACATAGAGCAATTCGGACACAACTGTCTGACATATGACATATACCATATAACATATGGTATGTTATAGTTCAAATATGGATGTGACTGACATCGTCAACGCCTGGGATATTGACACAATGTTAGTATTTTTGAACACTACTGAATATTTGTAATATGGTTGACTGTGTGTGCAGTTTGTACCGGTCCGACGAGGAAACAGAAAAGGTTGGAGGAAGGAAAAGAGAGTGAAACACAGAGTTGAACAAAAGCTCAACCAACGACGACAGAAAAATAACAATAGCAAAGGAAACTGGCTACTAACCAGCATCTATGGTTGGCATGTGTTGACAAAGCAAAGCATTCGCTACTGCAATTTAATTTCAATTCGACCTTCCATAAGTAACCCTGAACAGTGAATTAGCCCAGAAGGTCGAGCGTGGTCCACACAGTGAGCTCATCCTCTATTAATTCCCATTTGCTACATTTAGCTGAATTTCTCTTCCAACCTAGGCGTCACGGTGACTAAATGTTCTGTCTCATCAAAATCGAACTCATTTAAAGTGCAGAGGCAAAGCCTGCCTTGGACAAGGACACTGGATTTAACCCTTTGCATTTTCTGAGGTGAGGTTCCTCACACGGTGCTTTATTCTGACCAACTCTGCTGCATAGCCCTGTGCTCTAATGCTGTGCGCCCATGACTCCCAACCACAGAGCCCCAGGTGTTTGGGAGGCAAATTGTTACGTCTCACTCACTAACCTCACTAGAGTCCCAGGGGCAGGGATGGCCTGAACCCCTGGTTCTGACTTGAAATCGCCACACTCTCTGCTAAGGGAAAGCTCCACCAGAGCCTTCTTCCCTGCTCACTAGACCAACTAACCAGGGCTGACCCAATTGCACGAACCCAGCTACAGGTGTGAAAGTAAAATAATCATTTAATGAAAGAAGGACAAACATGAACAAACACAACCCCCACGGACAGAACACGAACTCAATCAATCCTAATGCTAAACCCAAAACAAAGACACAGAACCAAATATTAAATTGTAACACAAATTATCTACAGCACACTAACACTTACAACACAAAGAGAGAAGACAAACATGAATGAACATAAACACGGGACGCTACAAACTCTAACACTGAACTTCAGACGGACAAGAATACTAATAACGAAAACCAAAACCTAGAACTATGAAACTTAATATTAACCAAAACTTGGACATGACATACTACTAAATAACTCCAACACATAGAATGAACAATTAACTAAAACTAAAGACAAACATGTAAGTTTCGACTCTCAACCAAAATACATGCATACAAACCCAAGTAACAAACTTTAACCAAACCAAACACACACATACGAAACCCTGTAACACTACATACATACATACAGAACCAGTAACAGTCTAAATAACCAAACTAAATACCTACATACGCAAACTCGTAACATTCAATGTACAGATTGAAGACTGAAGACAAAACAGAGGAACTTAAATACTAAACAAAACAGGAAATGAAAACCAGGTGAAACCAATACCCAACGAACAGGAAATGAACGAAAAAACAAAAACCCAACAGGGAGGAAGAGGGGACACAAATGTGTTTTAAAGCCCATTTCAGCTGAATCACCATATGATGAAAAGTATGAAAGTGAGTAATTATTTATATGCCGTGGCTGTGATGATTTGAAGTCATCGTGTGTGTTTCCTACTTACTAGCAGAAATCAGAAGCACTTGAGTGCTGCTCACCGAACCCTTTGAAGCGCAGACAGCATCCTTTGTGTGCTAGCATGTAGGTGTGCTAGCGCGTCTATTCAGATGTCTGGTGTTGCTTTTCTGGGTGTGAGCCATGTCTCCTCCAGTGCTGCCATTCATTCTCTGTGGAGCATCTCCAGAATTAGCGTCAGTATTTTCAGCCTCCATGGCTCATCTCTCACCAATGACCCTGTTTGAATTCAGCTCTCTGTGCCTCTAAATCCACCTCCATCCCTTTGATGTCATACCACGACCCCCGCTTTTCACACACATCTCTTGCTCGTGCACTGCTCTCTTTGAACCTCACAGTTTTCATTCTCTTCTGTCTGGTCTGTATACGCTTGGACTCCTAATGTTTGTGTTGAACACTGATATAAACATGATGCTGATGTACACAGTTCAGCACTGAAAGCACGAAAGCTTCTACTCAAAGAACACAAAATACAGGTTAGTGGAAACAAAGACCAGGCCTAGATGGAGGACCAGACGTTGCAATGGTCCTCACCTGCAGGGGTGAGGCACACGGTCGACCTGGACGTCCTACTGCTGGACTACAACACTGAAGTCAGTCCAATATGTGGAATCAGTTTTATTGAGCTCCTTTGCATGATTAATTACAGGTCATAATGCAAACTTTGATGCTCAACATACCAAACATAATATCATCTAATTCATAGAGAAATGGGTTCTTTCATATCACCATCTTTGCTTTTTGCTGACAGTAGGGTTCTGGATGCTTTAAACTGCGAACTAAGCTGTGACAGTTTGGAAGCAAGTTCTTCATAGTGCAGTGGTTGTTCTGTGTTACTGTAGCTTCCTCGTGGTTGAATCAGCTGTCTTTTCAAAACACGTTTGGTGCTTTTGTAGTGACACACCAATAACAATAATCACATAGATCAGATGAATGAAGAACTGGCCTTTAATTCGATGATTTGCTTTTGTTCTAGACTCTTTCACAATCGTGCTTCTGTGTTGTTGCTCCCCTTCTGACTAATCCTTTCTTCAGAGCCATGATGTACCTAAACACAGTAATTCTCCAGAGCCCGATGGATGCGTAAGGAGGGATGATGGTGAGCGAGGGGAGGATGAGTAGCAGGCAGAGGATATAAAGTAAAGCTTTTAATCTGTAAATGGAGAAGGGTAATGGTCATTTAAGCATTAAGACATCCCCTCTGTCCGTCTGCTCTGTTTGTGTCTCCTTAATGCTCCTTAAACATTTATGAAGGCTGATAACAAACAAGGGCCGAAGATGCGCAGAGTAATCAAATCACTGCTGGTTATAGAGCTCTACTCGGAAGAGGCAGGGAAAGAGAGAGAGAGAGAGGGAGGAGCTGGGAATTAAGGAGAGAATGCAAAGTGACAGTGTGAGGAATACACACGGAAAGAAAAATATATTGGCTTGAAAATAGAGATCTTGCAATGTGCAAATAAACTGCAGCGTGTTGCTGTCAAAGAGAATATACCACGATGTATATTACACTTTCCCTAAACACATTTCTCCGACTCTCTGAAGGGCTCTCTCCCAGAACACCATCTATTCATTTTACAGAGAGTGTTTGTTGAAATTCATGACTCGCTACTTTTACAGCTGAAAATCCAGGGCTTTTACAAGCTAAGGTTTGAGACAGCTATTAAACCAGATAATACCTGCTGGTGTTTTGTACTCTTAGACCTGGTGGTAAGGTTTTAATATGATCATGTTGGAGCAGTGGTGTTCAATCGTGTGTCATGACTAGAGACCTTCAAACCATCGACTTTGTTGATGACACACACCTCACGGTTATCTCAGTAAACTGAAGCACTTTTGCTTTATGTTTGACATGTATAATAATGTAGATATGTACATTTCTCACTAACTGTTGAATTTACCATAACAGATCTGACAACTGTTGAAATAAGTTCTACTACAGCAGATGTTTGTCTGATGATGCTGTTGTTAGATTTAAGGAGATGATTCATCATGTTTTGTCTCTTTCCCTCGTAGCTACAGAGCAGAGCAGTCGTCTGATTCATGATCAGGTAGTTTGTCTTGTTGATGATGCTGCAGTTTTAGACTCTGTTGAAGAAGCAGCCAGTGAATCAGAGCAGGTTGGCTCCATGGTCCAACTCAGATTTAAGCACAGGACCCGGAAACTAGAAAGACAGTGGCGTCCAACAAATGAGGTGAATCCTGTCTAGCATGGAAAGACAATACTATAATACTATTAATACTATATAAAAAACTGCTAGAACCACAGATTATTCATCATTAATTGAGGAAAATCAAAACAACCCCAGGTTTCTGTTCAGCTCTGAAGCCAGGCTGACTAAGAGTCATAGCTGTGTTGAGCCTAGTTATACAATATGCTTTAGCAGTTACCTCTTTGTGATCTGCCCTCCTTTGATGCTGTGGCAGCCATTTTGTCAATCCACAAGATTAAGTCTTGACATATACTGTATTTCTTAGTGACAGAAGACTGTAAGTCCGTTTACTTCTTTAACAACAGAAAACAATTTGTGATTTCGTGATGTGAACTTTCTGCAGTAGAACTTTGTGTTGATATCAGTGTGTTTTCATCAGTCCCACTCTGACAGGCTCTATTACAAACACCCTTGGACTCATTCTCATCAGTTTGACAGCAGTAGGCCCCATGACAAGCAGGATGAGAAGGAAGGAAGAGTAGACAGGAGTAATACATACCTGTTTTTTATTGAACTTGGATTATTTACTACATACAGTCAGGGAAAAAATTATTTGAACCCCAGCTGATAATTGTAAGTTTGCCCACTAACAAAGAAGTGATCAGTCTATAGTCAATGCCGGGTTTATTTAAACAGTGAGAGACAGCAATAACAAAAAAACTCCAGAAAAATTCATTTCAAAATAAGTTTTAAATGAATTTGCATTTTCATGAATGAAATAAGTATCAGTCAGCAAGATCTCTGGCTCCCAGGTGTATCTTATACAGGTAACTAGCTGACACTGGAGCCCTCTCAGCTCATTACCTGTATAAAAGACACCTGTCCACAGAATCAATCAATCAGTCCAGATTCCAAACTCTTCACCGTGGCCAAGACCACAGAGCTTTCCAGGGATGTCAGGGACAAGACTGTGGACCTACACAAGGCTGGAATGGGCCACAAGACCATCGCCAAGCAGCTGGATGAGAAGGCAACAACAGCTGGTGCGATTATTCGCAAATGGAAGAAACATGAATTAACGTCCAGTCTCCCTCGGTCTAGAGCTCTGTGCAAGATCTCACCTCGTGGAATTTTAATGATAATGACAACGGTGAGGAATCAGCCCAGAACCACTCGGGAGGAACTAGTCAATGGTCTCAAGGCAGCTGGGACCATGGTCACCAAAAAAACAGTTGGTAACACACTACCCCGTGAAGGACTGAAATCCTGCTGAGCCCCTGGTCCCTCTGCTCAAGAAAGCACATCTACAGCCCGTTTGAAGTTTGATACTGAATATCTGACTAATTCAGAGGAAGACTGGCTCAAAGTGTTGTGGTCAGATGAGACCAACATCGAGCTCTTTTCATCAACTCAACTTGTCGTGTTTGGAGGAGGAGGAACCAAAAACGCCGTCACATATGGAAACATTATGCTTTGGGTGTTTTTCTGCCAAGGGGACAGGACAATTGCATCAAAGGGAGGATGGATGGGACCATGTTTGGTTTGGCCACCAAGTATTAAAGCACGTTTTGCAAAGGGATCAAATACTTGTTTCATTAATGAAAATCCAAATTAATTTATAATTATATTATATTTTGTAAGGCATTTTTCTGAATCTTTTTTGTTATTGTTGTCTCTCACTGTTTAAATAAACCCAGCATTGACATTATAGACTGATCAGTTCTTTGTTAGTGGGCAAACTTACAAAATCAGCTGTGGTTCAAATCATTTTTTCCCTTTTTAGCCTGAACCTCCACAGAGCTCACAAGTCGTCCCTGGGTTTCTGAGAGAACAGAAACTAACCTTTGGAGCTGAATGTGAGAATGAAAGTATTGTCGCAGACACTTGGATCTTGCTGTATCAGACCATTTGTGTGAGCTGCAATCTGTGCTGTACTTAAAGCTACTGCCTGAAGGAAAATTGATCTGCCTGTAAAGCAGATTCAAATGACAGCAATCTCTGCATGTGCTACATGTGCATCATTATGTACGTGTGTGTGTTGCTGTGGCCATATGTTCAAGACTTTCTCTCTTTCATCGAGTTTTGACGATGCACAAAAACATCAGCTCCTCATCGTCCATGTGTACAAGCTATGCCAGTGTTCACAGCAACAGTTTACGCCGCCCCACAGGGTTAGGTATGACTGAGTTCATTCTCCTCTTGGGAAACAGGAGATACTGTCACTTACGCAACCAAGACATTAGCAAACATTATGCCCACTGCATAGCGTCAGTCTTGCCATAGTTGCTGTAGGTTCATTTTAGATATACACAGAGCGTAGCGAGAGTGAGAGCAGTGTTTCTGATTGGGTCGCATTAAAACTCAGTGCAGCCCATTGCAGCACTCTCGCACCAGTGCACATCCCTCAGCAGCAACTTCCTCTGCATCATCTATAATGTGAGCCAGTGAACAAGATATCAGAACAAACGGTGGGATGTATATTTACTGCTACATCACATACCATTATCACTTTTCTGCTTATTGTTTTCTTTCTTCTTGTTTCTTACTATTTTTTCATAGTTTCATCTACCCAGTGTTTTGCTTAACGCCCCAAACACTTGATGACTGCCCCTGACACAGGGATAAGAGAAGCCACGCTGAGCAACAAGTTGCCCCTGGTGTGTCAAGCTGCATAGCAGCTGCGCCATCGGTGCGAATGAGACGCGGAGTCAAAGAGCTTCGAGCAGCGTCGGGTAGCGAGGTAGGCAGACAGGTAGTGCAGAGCATTTAGCATTGTGTTGAATGAACGACCACCACTCTGCTAAGATGTGTGTCTCTGGAGTCTGAGTTTGTCCTCCAGCTCCTCATAACCCATATGTGGCTGCAGGAAACCAAACCCAACAATCTTTACAACCACTTTACAATTTACAACAGTCATGTTGTAAATGTGCAAAAGTTGCAGGAGCACATAAAGGATCAGTCCCTGTAATAATCTGAGCTCTATAAGGCTTCATTAGAAAAGAACAGACACACTGACGTCGGCTTAAGGAACTGTCAGCTTGTACATTTAGTTTATTTTTCACACGTGAGCACAGAACAGGCATGGAGCATTTCATGTGCCCTCTGGGCCAGAAATCTCAACGAACCATCAGAATAGAATCATTCCATGCGAGGCCACATATATGCCCCCTGGTAGACATAGACTTTCACCAACACTCTTTAAAACCACTGATCTGAATCGACATGAATCGATGTAACTTGGATTTATGTTTTATTTGTGTGCAGGGGAGCCCAGTTAGAGTTCATGTGCCTGAAACAGTCAAAGGTTCACTTAGAGTCCAACAGGCAGAAAGCACAGAACCAAAGATGCGCTGGATGGATCACACACTAAAATGAAAGCACGAGGAAAGCCCTGTGTGAGCGTGTTCTGTCTCACTCAGTGTTCTTTAAATGGAGTACATTTATCTCCACTTGCTTCTCTCTCCAGCTCAAGCTTTAGTGTGGAATTAAAAGGAAAGGTTTACATTTGACAGGATGAAAGAGCGGGAGAGAGAGATCCGTCCATTTTCACAGAGGGAGGAAAGAGTTCCATTCAAGTGACAGCTCAATCCATGCGGCTGTCTCGTCTTTGGAGAGACAACTTTTCATCGAATCAGACTGTGCAGCCACTCGCTCATGAAAGCCAGTCTCGTTTCAGAGTCTGTAACTGTGTGTGTGTGAGAGTGTCATTGCCTCAATCTCCATGGCGATGATGTCCCATTCAGCCAGGCACCTGCCGGGATAAGAGGTGGGGGAGGATGGGGGAGGAGATGGTTCAGTCAGTCAGTCAAGCGGGAGGGGAAGCGTTGCATGGCTGCCTCGCCCTCGCCAGGTGTTTGTGTATTGAAAAGAATCAGATCACCAAAGATCATTCAGCTCCATTTGCATTTTGGGATCACCCTGGGTGCAGCAACTTATGTGTGACAGAGGTAACCATGGCAACACAGGCCAAGGGCGCACAGCTAAAAAACACTTCAACTAAAGAAATAAAGTAAAGTAAAGAAATAAAATCCCCAAAAGTTATATGACGAGACAATATGACATATATGACAAATATGACGAGAAGTCCCAGGATTCCATGAGTGACGCCTGGGAGGTAGAGGAATGTCCAGGTCCATACAAACTCCTCATTACTGCATACTAATGGTACAGAAAAGAGCCCAGTCAGCACATACAGAAATAATATACAATCAGTAATGTTCTTATTAAATGATAGAAAACAATGCAAATAAATGCCGAAACAGCATCGCACACAAATCCATCATTACACCTTTTTATGTAAACACCGGTCTGACGCTGAACACAAACCCGACGCGAACGGTTTGTTTTTGACCGAGGTTTAGATGAACTGGAATGAAAGGGGCTAACACTGCTTCCCTCCTTGTCCCTGTGGATCCACCCGGAACAAACCGTGTCGGCTCTGACACAATATGAATCATTTCAGTTTTAGTTGAAAGTCACGACAAAAAAGCTGCAATTTAACAAGTAAAAGGAAAACAATAATTACATAAAACATCTATAATCCAAATTCTATTCACCTCGACTGTGTTTAAATAAATACACTGACACTTTACAGGGACACAACTTGTATGATGACAAGGTGTTTCTGGTATCCACTCGTACTCTGTGTTCTCACACTATGACTGCTGGCTCATGGGGTCAGTGTCTTATTATATTGGTAAATGAAAAGCAGGGATCCAAGTAACAGAGAGTCAAGGATAAGAGCTGCAGGAATTTCACTTTAGCAACGGAGTGTTTCTGTTTATCTGTGTGTGCGTGAGCCGATGCAGCAGGATGGAGCAACTCTCTCACACACTGTCCCTCTGTCTCCGTCTTTCATTCCTCTCCCCTGCTTTCCTACTTTACTTCAGCCTCTGTTTCTGTTCGCTTGCCCCACCCCCAGCTCCTCCACTCCCTCTGTATCTCTCCGTCGCTGCCTTCCTCCATCACTTTATCTCTCTGGATAAAGCTCTCCCCGCTATGGAGTTTGTTTTCCCCCTGCTCTGTCTTTATCTTCCATTTGGATGCTGTGTCTGTGCAGTAGCTTGGGTAGAGAGAGACACAGAGCAAGAGAAGGGAGAGAGACAGCATCCCCATGTCAGGCCAATGATGGATTAGAATACTAAAATACTGGAGAGAGAAAGCAGACACACAAATCTGACACGGTGTGTGCGAGTGTGTGCATGTGTGTCAATCTACTGCACACAACAATAAGCGGCTGCTTCTTTCCTATTCCTCTCACCCTGGAGGCGTTGTGTTTCTATCTCTCTGAGTTGATTTAACGCATGGCTTCTCCGCTTGTTTATTTCAGTACATATTAATGTAAATCGCGGTGTCCACTCTCTCTGCCTTCTCCCTTTCTCCTTCTGTCCATCCCTCTTGTCGTCCTGCCACCGAGTGTCAGCCCTGTCGACAAACAGCCAAGACAACAATTAAAATGAACAACAGAGCTTGAAGCCCTGGGCTCCGGCCCCGCTGGCCACGTCACTCCACGCCTGCCCTCCCTCGCTGATTTCAATTAACCCCTGCTGTTGGTTGCTGGGAGGTGGCGTGACCTTCGGTGGCCCTGAGTAGAGCCGAGCAGAATGGATGGAGGCTGGTTCTGAGGTCACGGGAATCTTCTTATTGCCTTTTGAGGTAATTTACTGAACAGCATGAGCTCACTTTTGTCTGGTTGTTAGACAGGGCTCAGCTCTGTGCCCACAGACGGATGCTGCCTGTAAGAAGGCACATCAGTCAGTTCATCCTGGGCTTGATACGTCTCAAACTGTCCAGGGCCATGACGATCACAACAGACCTACTAAGCGTTGACCTCGAACCAGCCTGAAGCTTTCCTTCGTTTCAGGACCGTGTTAATCATTCTCGTGTCCATTCCCCTCAGACTACGCAGCTGCACCGAAGGAAGCCATTCCTCTGTTTAAGGCCGGTGCAGGTGCTGGTGACGTAGATGCGACAGATGAGTCTGCTCTGCCTACATGCAGACCGGGAGGCTGAGCCTTTAGCCACCAGCTCCCACTTCAGGTTCTCCTCACCCTCCTTCTCTCCACTGTACTCACCAGCTGTCACCAGACTGATAAGGTGTTTCTTTAACCTTTCCCAGGCAGGTGAGTGTACAGCTCACAACTGCGGTACGTGACTATTTGTAATTGTGATCTGACAGCTTCTAAATGACTGAACAGAGCCAGTGACTACAGCTCTTCTGCTGTGACATCTGTCTTTCAGCGAACGCTTCTGTAACCGTCCTGTGGATTCCTTCTGTTGTAGCTTTATTAAATGGCCTTGCAGTGAATGAAGGTGTTAGATCAGAGATGTGACCGTAAGGTGGATGTGTGAGAGACGAGTGAAACCACCGTTTTGACCTATTACCTCCCTCGCTCTCGTCCTGCTTTAACCGGCAGCATCCTTTCCTCTCAACTTACCTTGTTCCCTTCCTTTACTTCTGTCCGTTACAGCCGTTTTCCCTGTGTCTGTTCCTTGTCTCTGCGTTTTCTGTCCTCTTCAGTATCTCATTTCTTGCTTCCTCTCATTTTTTGCCTTTGTTTACCTGTTTCTCATTCACATTGTTTCCTCCAAATCCTTTTTGTCTTCCATTTGCCCCGTTCCTCCTCTTTATGCTATTTCTTGCTGTCTCTCAGTATCCTTTCATTTTCATGTTTCCTCTGTCCTACCTGTCTTCTTGCCCTTCGCCATCACTGGTGCCTCAACAGAAGGAAGTTAATTTAACACATTTCTCCAGGAACAAGGAAAAAATTTATGTCAGCAAAAGATTTATATGACATAGAAAATCCAGAACTGGCGATTCTCTGCTGTTTGTGCTCCAGGGTCCGTTCTGTTCTCACTATGCTGCACTATTTCTTTCACTGCCTGATGGCCCCGTACACACACAACCCAGAACCCTGTCAGATGATAAAGAGATGTTGTCAGAGACTGATTATCAGCCTTCCAACTAAGAACGAGTAACACATCAAATGCCCACAGACCACACAGGAAGCTGGCCTTCTTCTTTTCTTAATTTCTCCTCCTCGCATCGCTCTCTCTCCCACTTATTCCCCGACTCTTTTCATTTCTGTCTCGGCCAGTGTCAGAGTGTTTTTCGCCTGCTGGGGAGCCATTTGATTTGTTCTGCCATTTTAGAGCTCATATTGTTTCTCGTTTGTTGTTTTTATTATGACGGCTTTATTCATATTGGTGCCCGTGGCAGCTCGTGCTGGTCCTGAGTCACAGGGGAGGGAGGCAGGGCCACAGATAGAGCAATAAAGCAAGAAAGGGCTGCATCGGCTCAATGCGTGGCAATATGTGTGCAAATGTGTGTGTGTGTGTGTGTGTGTGTGTGAGCTGACGTTGGTGGCAATGAAGAAGTGCAAGACTCAAATTAGAACAAAAAGCTTTACCCAGTTTTCTTTGCTACCTGGTCCCTGCACATGTGCACACAAACAAAAACAGCCTCGTAACTTGAGGTTCATTACAAGCCGCCGTGGCCGTAGAGCAGACGCGAGAGGGAAGCGGCCCATCCACCGCTATGATACAGTCTGACTGACGCATCATGCTGCATGTCTACATCCAGAGACTCCACCAAACCCACAAAGAAGCAGTGAACTGTCTGACTGCAGCCGTGGGCTTTTGTGTAATGGGGGTAACACAAAAAAGTGGTTAATCCATTTTAGAGAGCTTTGATGCTTTTGCCCTAACTTAATGTAGACAAGCTACCACATTTGTTAGCATCCTTTTGTCTTAGATGCTGCATTTCTTTGCACTTTCACAACATGAAGAGTTTTTGTTAATTTACCTCACAGCTAACTAAGATGTTCTGAGGACATAGCGCTCACCACGCACACGCTGCAACTCCTAACGATGCAAATGTCTAAATTATCGAAATGATTCAATGGACAAAAAGATCCAGTGGCCACATTTAGTACTTCCGATCAATGGTTGTGATGCGTATTCACGTGTTCTTCTGTTAGGACACAGACTGGTGAGCAGCGTGGCTAACCCACCTTGATCCTAACAGGCGAGCTAATTATCAGGAGTCATTTAGCGTCCACCCTCCCAGGACCAGCTCTCCTGCCCAGCACATCGATGCGCCACTGACGCTGCAGTCAGACCAAAGTGCAGCTTTGAAAGAAGGAAGGAAAGAAGGGGATGCTACTGACAAAGTTAAAATCGATTTCTTCACTACATTTCTCATAATTTGATGGGATTGTGGGCAGGTCCGTTACATGTTTTTCACGTGTGAGTGTGCGCTCGCTGTATCTGTGCTTTACCCCCAGCTGAAGGAGGCACAGAGGAGCAAAGCGAGCAGCGCTGCGGGTGCAGCAGAGCTGCTGTGGAAGGACTCCGCGGCTCCAGTCCCGGGGGAGCCCAGGTTCGAGACGGTGGCCCTCTCCGAGTACTGCGGGATGACGTCAAACTGGTGCCCTTCATTACCGTCCTCCACCGTCTCCGTCAGTTCTTCCTCTTCTTCACTCTCCACCTGTCAGGGAGGAGAGAGGAGTGAAGAATCATACTGGACAGAAAAGCCAGCAACTGAGCCCTGAGCAGCTTTACCGCAAGGCAAAGGTTTGTATTGTGATTGGGGCCCTGACTCTTCGACAGGCTTATGTCTTGTTCTTTTCTGCTTTTCTGACAGGTGTGTCCTGTTTGTTTCGCCTAGACCAGATATGCACACAGCCACTGGAGTACTTCGCACTTCCCATGGGTCCGGTTTTGAGTCGCTTGTCCTTGTTCCTGTCCTGGCCGCTAGCCCTTTGGTGGTGGTTAAGCTTGGTTACTAGTTAGATTAGTGTTTTGTGTTAGCTTCTGCCACACCTTCGGTTTTCTAGCATTTTCAAAATGAATGGTTTTCTTCCTGCTAAGCAGTGATTTTGATTTATTGGTCAGACAGCTTTTTTCTTTCCTTAGTCTGTGTTGTTATCCAGCCTGGTGGCAGGTCCTTAGATTGTTCTGCATTGCCTCGCTAGTCTGGCTTTTTGAAACAATACACACACTAGCCAGAAATGGACCCAGCAGAGTATGACAGACACAGAATGGCTCTAGATGACCAGACGGCATCTTCCTCCACCAGGGGATTTATTCAGTGCTCCACCTGACCTGATGAGGATTTGTCAGCAGTTGCTGAAGGGCCAGGTTCGAGCAGCTCGCTATGCCATCAGGACGAGGACAGCGGTTGGCGACATGCTATGACTCTCTATCAAAGACTTAAGTAGGAAACGTGTGGGTCCTTTTAGAATCACTGGTGTTATTAACCCTGCTGCCATGAAGCGGGCTCTGCATCGTCACCCTGTGGTTCATGTTTCCAGACTCGAGCCTGTACAGGAGTCACCTCACTGACCCTCCTCCAACCCAGGTCGTTGATTCAGTTCTTGACTATGTGGATCTCTGCTGGCTGAACTTACAGGACAGAGAAAGTCCAGCCTAGAGGAACTAATGCAGGGATCATTTTTCAGATTTCTTTCATGTGTAATAATAATGTACAATATTTCTTTTATAGGTAAAGGAGATATCCTGGTCAAAGATGACGCCATGTTCTTCTCAGTAGATACAGTAATTAATGAAAGGCAAGGATAATCAAAGTCATAAGCATAATCAAACAAGCAATCAGAAATCTTTGCACATAAAGTGTAATTTCAAAATTAAATCTCAATCTTAATAAATTCCAGATCTTAATAAAATGATCATGACCAAAACCCTAAGTCACTACCTTGAATAACATTTAAATGTCACTGAGGCTTAGTTTCAAATATGAGGCTTTTTGCCTCTGTTTTATATTTCAGTGTAACTCTCTGATGAGTTGCACTTCATTCGAGGGCTGTGGATGTTTGTTCCAGTATTCAGCATTGCCTCTATGAGTCATACGGTTATGTGTGAACACTTTGATTGAGACCTTTATCTTTATTTAAAACTTTAAAGCTGCTTATGAATGTCATCCACTGCAGTTACCGGCTGAGTTTTGACGACACCCAGATGTTCATTCTCAACGATATGCACCAGCATCTGGAGAAGCCCAAGGCTCGTGATGTGTGACTGTGTACAGACCATTCTTCTTCAGTGATAGTAACACTGCCGCATCATTTTGTTCAATAAATGCTTGTTTTATGCTTTTTAGAATTCAGGGATGTTTGACTCCGTTTTAGCTTTTCATCATCTAGTCTGACAGTTGCAGGTCGTTATCTTTGTTGTCCTTCAGGCTGAACATACTGAGCCTGCTTAGGTTTCCTCCTTTTTCACTTGATAAGATAAAAAGCTGCGTTTGTTAGTAGAGAACTTGATTCTAATAGATGCTGTGTGCAGTGTTTCGCAGATGCTTTAACTTTTCTCCAGTCTGCACTGCTATTTATAGTCGCTAACTTTTATGGAATGTCTTGTGACCTTTTCTTTGATCTGCTGCTTTTATTATTTATTGGTGAGGGACAGAAAAGCTTGAAGAACATTATAAATATTCCTTTAAAGATAATTAGAGTTTCTCTTTTGGAAACGTTTTGTATCAGTCATCTATTTAACATGTCCAGTTTCTGTGTTTAGTGTAAAATATGGCACAGTAGGTTTAGCAGACGACTGGTATTAATGCAGGATGTGATTTCAGTCTCATCTGGATGAGAAAATAACACAGGCCCTCAGTAGCGCCACCAGTCTGGTTTCAGGGAAATTGAAGCAAAGGTTTTCAGAGCAAAACTCAAGGCAACAGCTGCCAAACGTAGAATGAAAACACAGAAACTGTGACACCAAAATCACTATTTTAACATATAATACACTATTATTATTATCTTATTGCAGCCAATATCGGATCCCTATGACATTATCACTCAATTGAAACTAGTTGTAAATGAAATTCTTCCTATCACTATGGAAATGCTCAGTACATCATGGCTTATTATAATAGCAGTGGTGTTTTCAACTCTTATGATTGGATTGTCTAAACTATCATTACTGTCATTTACATCAATCTTGGGTACTGTGCTTTGTCATTTGAAAGTTTTCAAATTTTGAGAAAATCACCTTAGAAAAACAAGCAAAAGCTCCTTGGAGAGAAAAGAGGAGCAAGTGAGATGAAGAGACCTGGTGCAGGAAGCGACGGCGTTCAGCAGAGGGATGAGGATGCAAGGCTAGACTACGTGAGAACAAGAAAGGAAAGAGTGAATGATGTAGGAGCTGAGGAAAGGTTGGAAAGACAGGGAAGACATATGGGCACGAACAAATTCATACTAATGAAGCCTGACTGACGCGCTGCTTCCAACCAACACCTCATCGAATCCGCTCACTGGCAGAGACACGCAGACGAACACAGAGGGAGAGAAAGAGTGAGCGAGCAATAGAGAAAGAGAGGGAGCTGGAATCCCCTCTTGTCTGGCGGCCCAGATTATCTCTGGCAGTGAGGCATGCTGGGAGTCGGGGAGCCACAGCCACGGCAGATAGCAGCCTGGCCAAGGTTACAGTAGCCAGAACCACGATTGGATTGGACCGTATTTAATGGGCAGCCAAGGGCTGTGGCTCTCGAAACATATGTGCTCACAGCACATTTCAGCATGTCCCCATATTACTGAGCCAAGGCTTGACTCTGGGCCACAGACTGTGTGAGGCCTGACTGGTTGGGACGGAGAAATCAAACAGAACCTAGACATTTGTTTGCCTGACCTTGATCCCCTTCCCACAAAGAGTCTAGAGCGTGAACCGAAGGACCACGTGTTGGAGATCAGAACAAACTGACTCTAGAATGAATGCGCCAGAGTCCCGGCAGTTGTCAAAGTGGGGAGGTGACCCGGTGAAATGTAAAGTGCCTTTCCAACGTGAACGCGTGATGAGGTGTGACTGGACACAGTTGTAGGAGATGAAAGACGAACAAACGTCCTGCTTCTAAACTTAATCCGGTTCTTTCTAGTGGAAGCAGTTTGGTCAGGCACAGATTTCATCTCTCACACAGAGATTCCAATCAGCTGCTGTTCACTGTGAAAGGACCAGCTTTCTGAAGCTGCTTGATCTTCCTTTAACCGTTTTGTTTATGCAGGTCTTGTTTTACGTTACATCGGTGTAAAGCGCTTTTCGTATGGTTTTCGTATGGGGATTGTTGGGTTAGGGTCACTATGGGAGGTGACCCGTCAATCGTGAGGAGCTGCTCACATTTACAGTATTTTACACTTTGACCCCACCGTCTTCTCTGTCATTCTATTGTCTTCAGAAGAATGTTCCTTCGTCAAGTCGGAACCATGACGATACATTCATGGTCCCCAGACGATGAGCATTTCCTTCTATCAGTTGAACAGCCACTCGCTTAACTTTGTTTAACCCTGAGCGTGGTTCAGTATTGCTCAAGGTTTATTGCTTTTCTGTTTAATTGGAAAACCTCGTGAAGTCTCTGAAGATGTTCTTGTGGTATATTAGACTAGAGCAGCTCACAGAATGAAGAACCTATTCACAGACTTCTTCTGCAAATCTCAACCTCTGAAATAACCACTAACTCCTTCAAACTTCAAAGTGCATATGAACCTTTAAAAATATGAATATAAAACGAAACAAAAACAATATTCAAGATAAAAAGCTAGAAGAAAAAAAAGTATGGCGCTAAAGCAAATACCATAAATAAAGCAAAGCAAAGATAAAAAAGGCCTTAGGAAAAGTCTGAAAGGTGACGAAGAAGATGAGCTGAACTCACGATGCTGTTGTGTTCAGGCAGGTGGTTGTTGAGCAGCAGCTCGTCCTCCTGAACCAGCGGGGAGGGTCTGGGAGCCGGGGGAGGGGTGACGTCTGCAGGCAGGGAGCTGGGGCTCCCCATCCAGCTGATGGAGTTACCTGCATGCATGGAGACACAGCCTCTTCAATGCCTGCGTGTGTGCCGCTGCATCTGTGTGGGCGTGAACCTACATATCTATTTGGCAGCTTTATTGTTTGAGCTGTCAGCAGCTTGATAAATCACTCAGCTTTATGGGAAGTGCATCGATGCATCGACCCAGAGTTTAGTGTTTGGACATACGGGCTCAGTGTGTATCGACAGTCCTATTGACAGCTGCTGTGATTGAGTGACAGCTACAGTCTTCGCTCTCAGGGCTTCGTGGGTTTTACACCCAAGCAATGAACACTGTGGGTCTATGACGAACAAGTTCATC
Organism: Macropodus opercularis; assembly: GCA_030770545.1. Classification (NCBI taxonomy): domain Eukaryota; kingdom Metazoa; phylum Chordata; class Actinopteri; order Anabantiformes; family Osphronemidae; genus Macropodus; species Macropodus opercularis. Next base: position 19,290,184 of record CM061098.1, on the reverse strand, counting down.
CAACCGTTCATCTAGATGAAGCGTGTTGTGGTTTATCGTCTGTCTTCTTGCTGTATGTTCAGGTTTTAATGGGACCTTCTGGGACATGAGGTATAAAAAGCATTGACAGATCATTTAAAAGTGTAGTTTTCATTCACATTCCATTTTTGAATCATCTTATTTATGAAAAGACCGTGTTTACACCTTGTATCAGTGTTTGAGTCCGGGGAACGGACAGGACAGGAAGCAAGGGCGTGAAGAGGAGAGGGTGGACTCACGCAGGCAGAGGTTGTGGGTGAACATACGCTGCAGCCTCAAACACTCCTGCCACTGGTTGCCACTGCCTTCACAGTTACACCACAGGGACACGTCAGCGGAGCTGTTACTGATGTAGTTGGGTGTCATGATGGTACCTGCAGGCAAGAAGGGGTGAAAATGTAACGAGGCGCTTTACTATTTACAGTAATAGCATTCATCCCAGTCAGTTAACAGAGAGGAGGCTGCCCTAGTACACACACGGTAGATGCTTCGACATATTGAGGAGAACACGGTGAGTTTGGAGCCAAAAGGGTCCAGATTGATGAAGCGAGGTCTAGAGGAAGACTCACTTCTTCCCAATAACAGCTCTGTGCTGCACGGGTTTAGATCATAAACTTACACCAAACTGTTGCTACAGGCACATGAGAGCCGTCGTAGGTATTAGTAAAAGGAAATACGTAATGTCAGCAAGTTTCCACCTCAGGAAAACCAAGCACGGTTGTATTTCCGGTTGGCTATGGAATGAAGAAGCGCGAGCCCATAAGTCATCCACTCAAGAGAGGCACACGTCTGTCGGCTGTCACGCCTCCTCTCCACTCATCTCCCTGTTCACACGCTCCTGCTTCTCTACGCTTTCACGCTTCCACCTACCCTTGGTTTGGTTTAGGGTCTTTGACAAAAACAAATGTTCTGCCCTTCCCACCATCTACTGCACGTATCACTCACTTCATGCTGTGTCTACAGCACAAAGACTTTAATCAGTCTGTGTAAATATACACCTGTCAAACATTAACCCTCATTAACAAACTGATTTTGTTGACAACCCTGATTCCAAAAAACAAAATACAGTTATTTGCAGCCTTGGAGGAGTCAAAGCGACCCCACTGTAAAATAGCCAAAGCTGAAACACACCAGGGTTGGATCAAACAGCCTTGGTGGGTGTTACATCCCAGCAATGAACACGTGTGGGTCTATGATGAACACGTTCATCCAACCGTTCATCTAGATGAAGCGTGTTGTGGTTTGTCGTCTGTCTGCGGCTGTTCGATCCAACCCTTGTGTGGTTTTTGAGCTGAGAGCCTCCTGTTTTCATGTTGACCCCTCAAAGGCTGTGCGAGGGTTCAACCACTCTCTCACTAGCACTCATTGCTAGTGAGTCACTCCTTAGCTGTCTGGTTATTCTGTCAGGCTCCGACCTCTAGCTCTTGCTGAATCTAATCCATTTCTCAGTTCCTGCACTTGCAGTGGTTTTTGTTTCCTCGCCTTTTCCAAATTGATAGTCCTTTTCATCCTGCTTAGAACAGTGTCTTTTGTTTCTAGTACAGTCAGGCAATTTTGATTTCTTTGTATTTTTTTTTTTGGGACTCTATTAGATACTGCAGTAGGCAACGTTTTGTGTTTTCTCAGTATTTGTCTAAATTTTGTGTTTTAGCATTTTTCTCCAGTTTGTTAAATAAACACTTTTATTTACATCTTACTCTGACTCCTGACATCGCTCTGCGTGTGAGTCTGGTCCTGTCTGTTAGTGGGGTTGTAACAAAAATATTAGCTGTTGTGAATATATATATATATATATATATATATATATATATATATATATATATATATATATATATATATATATATATATATATATATATATATATGTTCAACATTTATTTTCATAAACAAACAAAATGCAGCAAATGAACAACAGAGAAATCTAAACCACATCAATATTTGCTGTGACCACCTTTTGCCGTCAAACAGCAGGTCCTGCAGGTTCACTTGCTCACAGTGTTTGAAGGAACCCGCCGTAGGTTCTTCTAAACATCTTGGTTCTCAATGCTGCCTCCACAGCATTGAAACAGCTTTGGTTAAAATAACAAATGATCTTCTTGTTGCAGATAATGGACGGCTTACCATCCGCATCCTACTTGATCTATCCTCAGCTTTTGACACTATTTCTCACTCTCCACTGATCTCCCATACATAGACTTGACTCCATTGGCATCACTCAGCTATTCAGATTGGTGCTTTTTCATCCAAACCCTCCCGTCTCCTCAGGTGTTCCCCAAGGCTCCGTCCTTGGCCCCTCTTTTATTCATTATTCTTCATTATCCTTCCACTTGGTTCCACATTTAGAAACTTTAATATACAATTACACTGCTATGCCGATGACACCCAGCTCTACATCTAAACCACATGACTCACTTCCACCCTCCTTTCACACTGCATTCAGAAAATCAAATCATGGTTTTCCTCCAACTTCTCAAAACTTAACAGCACTAGAACAGAAATGTTACTTATTGGTCCAAAATACACTTTAAGCAAAACAAATAGCTCCACGTTTCTGACTGATAATTCCCCCATGTCGCCCTCCCCTCCGGGAAAGAGCTTGGGTGTTGTCCTAGACAACACACTTTCCTTTCATTCTCACATTAACCATATAACCCGTTCTGCATGTTCCCATCTCAGAAACATCCACGTCTCCGTCCCTCTCCTGTTCCTCCATCTCACTGTCCCCCCTTCGCGTCTGTCCACTACGGGGAGCAGAGCTTTCAGTCGCTATGGAACTCACTCCCCCTGACATCCGCAATAGAGACTCACTTCCTGTTTTAAAAACCAGGTTAAAACGCGCCTATTCAGATTAAATTCATATCTAATATTAAGGTTTTTACATAGTTTTATGTCGTTTTGTTGTGCTTTCTTTTATGTTTTATTTATATGCACACAATTTTAAATGCTCTGTAAAATGTATTATTATTATGTTATGAGCATATATCTGTATAGCTATCTAGACATATACTTCATATTTTATTCATATTTTATAATCCATTTTATAATCTATGGGTATATTTAGGGTTTAAAACGCAACCGCTCTGGCATTTATAAGCATTTTTGACTGTATCTAAAATGTATGGTTTTTAACAGTATGAAATTCGGGCTACTGAATACCATAAAGCTAAGCTAGGCCTACGTTATGATGTATTAGCTTAGCAGCGATATTTTCATAATTGCTTCATACTGTCATGGATGGATGACTTTATGAAGAGAGGGACTGGAATAAAAAGCCCTTACGTCCACACGTTGACAAGCCTTGAACACCTTCCTGCTACGTCTTCCAGTGGTTGTGCTCATTCTGTCATCTGCTGCTTTCTTGTGAAGTAGTGATTTTACTGTTTTACTGTTCTTTGCAGGTGCATTAAATTCAAAGTTACAGGTTATAGTTTAAAAACCAATGATTTTAACATTGTAATCAAGGCAAACTTTCGAAATGATATGACGTTGCAGCATTCACTGCTATGTAATTTCCTAACTGTTCCTCCTTGCCCTGCTTTTCTCCTTCATGCCATACCGATGAGTCCAGCGTAGGCTCGAAGGCAGAGGCCTGCTGAGTCTTTGAGACAGCCGCTGGTAGTCGCAGGCGATGGCTGGCAGTTGTTAAGGAAATCAGCCAGTCTTGACCTGGCAACGAAAATCAACAACATCAAACACGAGGAATGAGCGTTTCCTTTTGGCACATCACACAAGTATTGACACAGTTGTGCATTCAGCCTTTTTCTGTTCTCTTTCCAATAGTAGACTCCAATAAATTTCATATTTAATATTCATCAAAATGCTATTTTCTGGAGAGGGGACATAGTCATTTGCCCTCTAGTGTCGTGTCTTAATACTTTTTCTGTTTCCACCTGTACAAGCACCTAACAAACTGAGATGTGGAGGTGACATAGGCTTGTCACACAGTGGAGACCAAAGAGTCACACAGGACCTGGCACACTTCAAACTGCTCATTTCACAGTAAGGCTTGGCGTCTGTATCTTAAGCCATGACTCACCTGCAGAGGTCGTCCCTACGGCAGAAGCTCTGCAGGTGGAGGCAGTTGGCTTGGTGTCCGTCGGTGTCCTCGTAGGAACAGGAGGGGACGATGGTCTTCCTCCTCCTCTCGCCACACAGAGTGTTGGTGCAGGGGCAGAACAGGACACCCAGGCTGTACTCCTCAGGTACGCGCTCCAAGAACCTGCGGAGAGTACGGTGGCACTTGTGCTGGTTGCAACGGTTGGACCCGGGAGCCAGCTTGGTGCAGGCCAGAACGTACTCTGATCGCAGGGAACCGCACTTCTCAAACAAGCTGCAGTCCTGTGCCGCCTTCAGACACTGGTTCTCGCTGTCCAGCTGCATAAAGGTGGAGGCTGAATTGGTAAAGAGAAGACAAATGCGACATGCGTGTGAAAGGGGTAGTAGACCCACCTAGAGGGATGTTTTACACATGCGTCAGAGGCAGAGTCTCAACACCATCATACTGATGAGTCTGTGTGTGTTACCTGCCACTAAAGAGGCCATGCGAGTGTCCATTTGTGTGTCATCGTAGGGAGATATTTCCAGCTCATCCTCCCCTGGAGAAAAAAAACACACGAGCGATACACATATCATTTACCATGGGAGCCACCGTTTGGCCGGAAGAAACAAGTGTAAGACAAACAAAGTGCAAGTGACTTCTCTGAAACGTGAGCGGAAAGAGAACCCTGGCACATTAAAGACAGGACGTGGTGACGTAAATGAAGCTTTAGCTGGGACGAAAACCTAGTAAAAAAGCAGCAAAATGCGCTAAATACGTGGATATTATCTGAAATGTCTTTCTTCAGCCTGTGGCCTCCTCAGACTAAATAGGTGGAGAAAAATTTCTACTGCGAAGGAAGACGTCCAGCTGTCAGGACAAGTGGACATTGTTCATTCCCTGTTGATTGTTTAAGAGAACCAGGACATTTCCCCTTGAGGAGAGTTTCTACACAAGCAAAGCAGAGCACACATTCCATTCGATGGACCACTCTAAAACCAAACCAAGCGTCAGAGTCAACCATTCTTAATACTTTCTCCTGTATCTCTTTAAGAAGCTGTGTATATATTGTCTGACATTTACTTCAAAGAAGCCGACGAGCAGAACAAAGACCTCCCGTTTTGATCCTGCTCCACCAATCACCCCTCTACATACCTGCACATGCCCCAGTGAGGGAGTCTAATGCTCCATGTAGAAATGTGTGTATTCCATTCACTTCAATAAAAAGCCCTCAATCACCATCAGTGTGTGAGTGGTGACCATGGTGAGCACAAGCTTCCTGAGCCAGTCTTGAACTTGTGTGATGCTATCACTGCTATCAGCCTCCACCAGCAGAACCGACGTGTACAGCAGCACACAAGCAGCCTGAGTGGATGGAGGACAGTCACCGCTGCATCTGCATATACGCTATAGCAAAACCAATACGAAACGCCTGGGACACTTTCTGTCACCCTGTATTTTAATGACACATACACGTACTGGACAAAATAAGACCACGACCCTCACAATAAAATGTCAAACATTCAACAAAGTGCTCAGGATAAATAGTTTGGATACAATTGTGCAAAATCAGCAGAAAGAATGAAATTATTCCTGTGGGTTCAAGCGTGAACCAACGTGCAGAGTAGTATTTCCCCTCAGAATAATCTGATGGACCTGCGCCGACTCACCGTACAGAAAGCCCGCGCTGACTGCTTCCTGTCACTGCAAAGACAAAGCTGTAAAAAGGAAGCAGTGCTCAGAGCCTCTGCAGATAAGAAGTGTTTTGGTGTCTCAGGCAGCTCTGAGATCAGTCAGCACCTGACGGCTGATAAGCTCAGGTGCACTGTGTAATTAATCTTAGGTAACATTTCCTGCTTATTATTTGAATGTACTGTTAGTGGACAGTGTTGCGATAGTGAGCAAAGCTCCTCACTGTGGACAAAGCCAAGGAGGAGAGACGTTAGCAGCTCTGATTGACGAACGACGAGTGATTTAAACAAACTCTATCAAGAATGTAACGGCGTGTAAAGCGGTTATGTATGTAAATCCTATTGGAGGCTATATATTTATGGTAATGACGCGCTAGGGCAGCGTAGCAGCACCAGGACCTGAAGAGTGTGTAATTACACTGATGCTCTGCTGACTAATAGGCCACCGGGGAGGAGTCCGTTCTCCAGCGGTACCTCGCTCACAAATGCACACATCAGCCGGTTACAGTGCGTGTGTGTGTAAATGCTGGAAATCACACACGTAACAGGTTTTTCTTTGGTTTGTAATGTGTGTGCGGTGCTTCTTCTTTACATTCAGCGTACGTATCGCTGTGCTGTACAGCATATACTGCGTTAAGACACTTCCGTGTTGTGAGCAGGGTAGTAGAAAAAGCATATGTCTATAAAATCCGGTTTACTGCCACAAATCACTGTGCTTTGCTCAGGTCCATGTCTCGTTTCTGCTGTTTGTAAGTTTAACCTCTGGATTATTACTCTGCTAATTCTGTAGTTTGCTTCGGTTTCTGGGGTTTTGTCTTAAAGGTACTAGTTTGTTAGTTTTCAGGATCAATCTGTTCTTATCGGCCTTATTTATGTAAGAATTTAGGTGAGATTTACACCATTTATTTGGAATTTATTAAATGACCAGTCACTAGTTAGCTTGTTGTAACCTGGTTAGTTACTATGGCATCACAATATTAAAGTGTTGGATTAAAGAGTTGTTGAGCTTTTCATTTAATCTTCTGAAGGACCAGAGCCAAACTGTTCTGTCCAGAACTGATATCTGCCAATTATTGTCTGTTGTTCAATCTAAAGATGACTAATAACAGGCTTTACAGATTCAAAGAACATTATTGCCCATTTCCAGCTTGTCAAGGCCATGATGACATATTATATATATATAGATATAGATATAGATATATGTTGGTGTTCTGTAAGATCGTGAACCTACTTTGTCCCTTGAAATGACTTTTGTTGTGAATCAGTGCCACCGCTATATGTGCACCCCACACCCTGACCACTACTGTACACATGGAGCTGCTGCGAAATGACGTCAGCTTTAGTTCTAAAGGAGTCCTCTGGTTGCCAACAAATCACATGTGCTGAATAAGACCAAGAAAGGAAACCAGCACTGCCAGCATAAACCGTTAAGAACACGCGTGTGAGACATAATATTCCCCTGGGGCATCTCTCACGCACTTCAGTTTATTTTGATTCACACATCAACCAGATTTGCCACTAAAAAAGTCCCCACCAAGCGTTCTATATGCTACAGCTTGAGTGATGTTTGTTAAGAACCAGGCTCTACAGGAAAGCACACGCTCCTAAGTGGAGTTTGCATGTTCTCCGTGTGTCTGTGGTGGTTTTCTCTGGTTTCCTCCCACAGTCATGACGAGCATCTAAACCGTCCATAAGCGAGTGTTTGTCTACCTACATGTCGAGGACTAGACACATCCACGTCATCCAGAGTCAGTGGAAAATGATGAGACCTATTGCTGACAGACAGACTCTGTCTGAAACTGATGAAGCTGAAGGTAACAGCCAAAATATAATTTTGTTTTGCTTGGGATAACAAACCTATATAAAATAAAATATAGAGCATCAGGTTTGGGAAACAATGGATCCATTTACACAGGGAGACGCACAAATGAACAAGCACCACCTACATCACAGCATGGGGTAAATACTGTAGTTACTTTGTGGAAATGTGTGGAGAAATACGAGAAGGTAAAAACTATTATTATAATTTTATTATATATTATATATAATAATTTGTTTTTCAGAATTGTTCACATAAAGACACCGGCGGAGTCAAAGCCGATGCCTTTACTGCAACAGTTACGGGTGGAGGTTGATAGGTCTGACTTCTAAGTACCTCTAGTTACTAGTAACTTTTCCATGTGCACCCACTGACTCTGATGCAGACTAACCTGGCAGCAGACGCACCCTCCAGTATATGCGCAGGCACTGCTCCTCCCTGCGAAAGCCACGGTGACACTTGCAGGCCAGCAGAGCTGGGTGCTTGGCCAGCAGAGCGTCCTGTCTCTCCAGGCACTCCGCCGCCACCTGCTCCCCCAGCGGGGACGCCTCCGCGTCGGCCGCGCACAGCTCCAAGCCCCGGTACAAGGCTTTGCACTGGGGGTCAGCTGAGCACACCCGATGAGCTTCAACACAGTCAGTGGGGGTGGAAGGGAAGGAGTAGATGGGTGCTGAGGATGGCAACACACCTAGGAGAGAACAACAGAGCAGGATAAGAGGTCGCATTAAGGAGACGCGCCGTAGTACGAACCGTTGGGTCAGAACAGGACCGTGGTGCTAAGGCAGGGAGCTTCATTTCGCCAGTGAAAGCTGAAAGTGTAGATGTATGTACATGACCACGAAAATAGGACATTTGCACAAGCTCCAACAAACACAGCTTTTACAGCCAACCAAAAATGACCAGAATCTGTTCATTCCTGCGCGTGAATCAAGCCGTACGGCCAGAAACCGGCAGTAGCAAAGCCGACGCCAGTGACCGGGGACGAAACGCACACACGGCCTCCGTTAGCTGTGTAGCAGACAAGCGTTCGCAGCTGGGCCGCGTGCTGCTCCAGGCTCCTTCTCATTTATTTATTTATTACAGTGCTTGTGTGCAACTCAAAGTTTCTCCAAGATGAACTATTTTTCGTGAAGTGTGGCTGCCTCAATTTGCAATAGCACAAAGGAGCAGCTCCCCTGGTAAAATCCAATAGCTGATATGCACACGGGAAGTGCAGTGAAGCTGTCTGAGGACAGCAGAAATGTCATACGGGGAGGAGAAATAGGGGAATGGAAAGATAGATGGAGAAACGCCGAGGTGGGAGCGAAGGGCGAGCGAGAGAGGTAGAGGCAGACGCGGCGAGAGAGCGCACCGACGTGAACCTTGATGGGTTGGACACGCGCACAGTATGAGGCACAATCAGCATGCACTGCTGAAAATGATGTTCTTAGAATCACACAACGATGCACACGTGTGCGCACGCACACACACACACAGAATCTCAAAAAACACATAGACACACACGCATGGCTGCCCAGAGAAAGACCCTTTTATGTGTGTGTCCTGCTGGGAGGGAGACTGGGAGGCACAGAACCCATCATTATTACCAGAACACAATACTGCACAACCACGGGGGGGGCAAAGCAATCTGTCTGAGACGCGCACAGACTTCCACACGCACACATCTCCGTGTCAGAATAAAGTGGCTGAGAGAGCATAAACAGCTTAACATTCAGTGCCGGATCAGTAGCCAGTATGTAAATTGAATACTGAGTGTGCTGATGAAAGACTAACCACATACATAAAACATTGTTGGCTGAACAAACAGCCTTTGAGCTCCAGCCACAGCGCACACGTAACACTAACCGCTCACAGCCCGACCCACTTGATCCCGACCAGCTCTCTGACCAGAAGCTGTGGCCTCGAGTCCTCATCAAACCTCGTCCATCTGTCCTGAAGAGGAAAACCAGGTCCTGCCACAACCACATTCCCAGCACACACCACAGGAGAGCAGACACACGCTGCTGAACGCTTAGCGCTGCAGGGCGTCACGTCCCACATGAAACCATCTACTGCTCACACCAACAGGAAGCGGTGAAGACTGCAACCAATCAGCGCTCAGCACAGGACCCGACCTTCATCTCAGCCATAACACGTCCATTGAAATACACCTCAAACCAATCAAAGCGCTGCAGTTTTCAGTCATTACTCTATGAACATGTGCAGCGTAGCGCAAAGACAGGAAACGCAGCAACGCAAGTTACAAACCCTTCCTGTTGTTTCCTAAGCGTCACACACTGAGCCTCGACTCACACAACAGAACAACCTGTAGCGAGTTATTGGTGAGTCCTGCTGGGACGGCAGCATCTCTGTTCATTGTCTTTGCGGCCATAAGTTCAATTCTTCGGCCTGTATTTTACTCAGCCCTGTGGATGAACAAATCCTTTCCACTTAGCCACACTGTTATTCACCTTCATTCCTAAACACAATGCTGATCTGTGGACACAGATGGAGGCCAGGCTACGTCCCATCAGTCCGATCAGCTGCTGCATCCAATTACTCCCAGATTCCTGATAAGAGACTGATGTCATGTCTCGTGAAGACAGGACTAAGTGAGTTACGGTGCCCTTCATCATGCTACACGAGCAGGGAATGAGGAGACTGAATAAAGTCAACCCTTTCTGTACTAAGTCGTCTTGGAACCACGCAGCAGGCCTCCATACGGTTACACACCGGACTTCTGGTGGTGGCCAAACATGAGCAAAATGTAGACTTGCCCACATTGTCAAAGGTTAACTAACAGACGGAGGATGATGCGTTCATTGCCTTCTACAGCAGGCATGAAACACTAAAGTAGAGATACTAAGTATATGCAGCTCTAATCAACGTACATGTGAGTTCTGGGGCAGTGATCTGAGCTGCTACACCAGTAGAGGTTCGCGTAAAAGCAGCGGACCTTGTTTTGTTCTATATTTAGCTTTTCACTTGCTTCCATATGTTCATTAAAACATCACAGCTTCGTCTGCGTTGCTACAGGCGCGAGAAAAGAACACTGCACGGTCCTTTAATCATTTTTAGTTTTGCTCTGCTGTAAGTTTAAACATGTTTATCTCCGTCAATTACTATTACCCAGATATTACCAACATACTGTTGATTCCACTGTTGCAGGTTACAGGTTACGTCTATAGGTAGTGAACGTATGAAGAGCATTTTTTCCTTTATAAAAATGCACAGTAAAGACTCGTTAGTCTACATGTGCATGTGTTCTATGACAACCAAAGAACCGAGGCCTCCTGAAGCAGGTGACTACTACTGGGCTTCATTAAAGCTGCCTTTTAACTGCTATTGCAGGTCCCTTTCAGAGTTTTTAAAGCTTTTCCCACAGGAATTTGAGCCACGGAGCCACAGAGTGTAGGTTGCCAAGCTGACTACACAGAGGACCAAGCCTGGAAGTGACATTGTTTGGCCAAACCTAACACTGGCAGTAAGACTCCAACATGTTCAGGGTGAGGATGAAAGCTCTCCTTCACCAGAAGTACATGCTGATAGATTAATGAACACGAGTTCTGTTTGTCATCAGTGGCGACAGAAGGAAAGATTAAATGTGACGCGTCAGTGCTGCTGGAGTTTCTCCTTGTTTTCCCATTGAAAGCGATGAACATCCACATATTGCGAAGCGTCATTTGCTCTTAGTCTCCACCGGGAGAAATGCATCTTGGAGCACATGTTCCCATTTCAACACATTCACTTGCCATGACTAGTGCTGCTGACTGTACAATGCAGACAGGAATATAAGAGCCATCTAGGTTTACAGTACACGCTGAAAAAGTGAACACAGATAAAGCAGATGGCTGCCATCATCTGTCCCAGCAGAAAATGAGATGTGAGTAGATTTACTAATTATTTATAAAAACATTTAGCTGCAATTCTGTGTTTGGTAGAAATAATTGTGACACTTCATTTTTCTACTGATGTTTTTTATTTATCTTCTTATTTAATTTCTTATTCTTATTTAAGTTCTTATTTAATTTCCTATTTTAGATAGGAAAACTGAATTTCAAGCCTCCCTAATAAGTTCACGACACAGAATCAAGTGAAATATTCTAATCAGCTCATCCATGAAACAAGTAGACGTTGGTGCCAGAGCTAATGAAAATCCCTCCAGGCATTTCTACCATGTAGCTTTGTGACGGCAGTAGCACACAGGTCGCTTAGATCTTTGATCAGGAGAATCTAATCAGTTCATTTGGCCGTTAAAGTGGACATGTTTAGGCAAACTATAATTTCCTTAAGGTATTACTCCGATACTATGTTCACAAGACGGGTGTGAGATCAGTGACTGACCTTTACCAGCAAAGGAGAAATGAGAAGTTCCCTGTGAATGGAACAGCAGGAGGTCCAGTGCTTGGAAAACGGGTTTAAAATGATTCAGCTCATACACATTAACAGAACGGTTTCCTTGTCTGAAAGGAACACAGGTATTTATGTACTGGTACATGGACAGTAGCTACAGCAGATCTACTGACATCATTTCAGGCGACCTCTGTGGAGCTGAAACATTCCTGGCTATGCTTCTATAGCACAGTAGGATTAGAAACATCTGTGAGTTAGAACGTCCTGGCTTTGTCCTGAGTAACGTAGTAAAGGTGAGCGAACCACACAGCGCCGCCATCGAGCTCTCACTGATAATGTGAGGCTTAACGTTGTCTGAGCGCATTGTGAGAAAGTCATGAAAGGACAGGACTTATGAGAGTAACGTCTCGTCTTCTCTGCCTCCATCTGACTCCGTTTAAAGTGGGAAATTAATTATTGATTTAGCCTTACAGTGAAAAATTCGGAGAATTTCCCTAAATGTCAATACACGTGTCATTTGGTTAGTGCTATGAACCACTGGGGCTGAAGAACAGATAAACAGCCGCTACCAGCATATGCAGAGCTCGATGTAATAACGATCAGCATTAGAAAATCATTATTAATTCTGGAGCATTAATATATAATTGCCAAAAATAAATGGCACCAGCTTCTCCTTGTCTTTACACTGTGCCGCAGGCTTTAATGTGAGAGCTGCTGGATTAGTGTAGAGCACAGAGTGTGGCCTCGGATAATCCACAATGTGATTCCACAGACTGGCTTCCTTACCTGTACACTGCCTGTGATCTTCTCTCTGTGCAAATATCTCCATCTGTATTCAGCAGAAACAGTCAGACAGGAGGTTCTCTGATGACAAGTTTCACATTGTTTGGACAAACACAGACCATAACGTGTTTAGAGTAAAACATGAAACCAAATTTAAAAAATAAATAAAAAGTTCATTTTAAAATATTAAAAAAATGTAAAAAAAACCAAAGTAGGTTCCAGTCATACTTTGGTTGTAATGGTTGCAGCTTCATCAACAGCTGCCACGAATCTCTGAAGGCCACAGACGTGAAGAAGGTTTGTTAGGTGGGATTAGAGTCAAGCTACGTCTACCTTTGACTGAGGAAACCTGGAACCTTTAGCTACTGGAGCTTTTTTAGGAGGAGCAGATGACACTTACACTAAGTAAGTGTAACACTGAAATTCATTTTCTGAGTTGAGTTCATAAATATTGAATAAATTGGTTTCAGCTGTTGTGGGGACGGGGTTAGTTGAGGTCTGTGAGATGCTATGAGGACGCAGAGACTCGTGAGATCACAGCAACACACAGATAAACATCTGGAAAAGCAGCCACTCAAGAAGAGAGACTAACTGGAACTGAGCCACATCCAGGAAGCAGATCACTGCAGGTCCCATTCTGTCCTTCCTTACGAAAGGCTCCCGTTGCGAGCCAATCATTGGAGGTAGTGACCTTTAAACTGAGCCAAAACTTCATCATATTGGTAAAATTAGTTCTGCAGCAATGGGACGGGTCAACCAATCTAATAAAAATGAGAGAGGAAATCCACAACATGAGCCGAGCTTTGGTTTCCCCCTAAATAAACCAGAGTCATTTGTGCAAAGGTCGGTGTGTCACCCGCTAATGTGTCATCACATTTCATCACTGAGCCTCCACATTCTGTGGAACAACGGGGGTAGTAAATCAGATAAAGAGACGCACATTTTACCAGTTTGTTCCTTTCTAAAGCTAAGGCGAGTGAGCACGTGGAAGGCAGCTGAGTGCAGCCACCACCACACACACATTTTGAAGAAGGGAAGTAAATGTCTGGCAGAGGACAGTCTGTCAGGAAGACTAACTGGGGATTGTGGGTCCGGTCTCAGATCTGCAGCCAGTCTCTGACACATCTGTCATCATGGTAGCAGATGGGCCTGAGGTCAGGCCACGGCAGACCTGGGATCAGTCCTGGCTCAGACCACAGAGAGCGGCGGTACCTTCAGGGACCACCGACTCGCGTCCCATACTGAGTTTGGATAAGCACACAGCACCGAGAGTAATGCTTGTTCACACACTTGACAGACACACACAGCTGAGGAAGCAGAAGCCAACACACCATCTGCTGCGCCTGTGTTTGAGCTCCAAATCCCAGTTATCAACAAAACACACAGAAGGCCTCCCAACCACCCCTTGGATCCCAATGCTTTCAGTGCAACTCACACACAGGTCAGATGGACGCAGGTGGATGAGACCAGGTAAGTTGCTCATTTTTCATTAAATGTGACAGAGGAAGGAAGCTGGATTTTCTCAATTCTTTGGCCCATTCACTTCTTCGCTGTGCCCTCACCCCCTCACCCCCCACCCCCACCCCAGTTGATCACTCTTGCTATTCTGAGCTGCTTTTTTTACTCTTATCAACAAAGCAGGTTTATGATGCTCATTTCTCTGGCCTCATTGCTCTTCATAGACGTCATCGTCTGTCACTGGAGATCAATAAAGATAAGACGTTTTCCCTCTCTCTCCTCCTGACTGCAGGGAGGCCTGTTGGAAGCAAACACCCTGCAGTGCAGTGGAACCATCAGTAATAGGTGTGGACGGATGGTGACGTCCACTTTAAAGCACCTGACCCCTGAGTTTGTGTTTCTGTGGAGATGAACGTTGCGTTTAGATGGAAGCCTTTCTCTCCTAAAGGGCACAGCCGCTATGATGAAAGGAACATTTGAGAGCTTCTCCTCTAAACGTCCACCCGGTGAACAACAGGGACAAAGAGAAAGCTCAAATTAAAGTGACTGGGACTGACCAGAGGCCGTGTGGTCTGGCCAGGTTCTGGGATGTGTCATGATGGGATGACATCGAAGGCAAACGTTAGCTGGGCAGTCACCTGGACAAAACCTGGTGCAGTCAACAGCAGAAAACCATCATGCTAGGAGGAGGGTGAGGAGGACACACAACTACTGGTGGCGGGGAACATTCAGTACTTAATTCCCTAGAGGTGAGCACAAATACCAGAGAAATAGAAATGCAAATAGCAGATACTAGAGCACACAACGAGACAAAAACACAGCGATGGCACGACAACAAAACGCAACAAGAACGCGTTGCAACAGGACGGACGGTAGAAGAAGCAACAACACACAGGAGCTCAGCACTGTTCAGACCGCGTGAGTCTGTCAGAGAAGGCGGAGATGGGGGGAACAAAGAGGAGGAAGACCGTGAGCCTGCTCCGGTCATTAGTGCTCCTAGCGGCCTGAATGTGACTTCACATATTCACACCATGGGTGAAAGAGGCTGCGTTCTGTAAACATCCTGACAGATAAATGAGAAACAACAGTTTTTAGCTGAGGGAAGAGGCGAATATGCCCTGAGTGGAAGCGTCGCTGTCAGAGTAGGTGTCAATAAAGGTCTAGACCTGCTCGTAGCGCCTCCAGACGCACTGCCACCCAGAACACACACACCTGCCTGCTCACGATAACGCGTCAAGCACCACGATTCAGACGTGTTTGCACACTGGCTATGGTCCACCGCACTTCCTCATTGAACGACTTGAACAATTTATTGTGACGCGCCACTGAATCCAAGGGGGATTTAGATTGAGACGGGAAAAAGGGAAAATCAGACACGACCTGACAGCCTTGAGGGAGAGAGAGAGCAGGGGGTGAGGAGGGTGAACCTGAGGCAGCGAGACAGCCTGTCACTCACAATTACAGCGTCACCACGAGCTGGACGACCATTAACGTGGTTAATGAACACAGCAGGGACAGGCTGTAGTACAGAGCACACGCGCAGACACACAACTCGCGTGACGCCGCTCTGATACGGCCCAATAATCCGTTAGCGTGACCGCATGCGAAGCTAGAGGCCAACCATGAGGTGCCAACAGGGACTAATAATGATAACAGTCTACATGTGGGCGTAAATGCCAAGCGTGGCTCATCCTGTTGGACTCTTTGAAGTTATGTGCTCGTCACCATGAGGACCACTGGTCAGCGTCTCATTCTCTGGGCGATTTCCATCCGTTTTCAGTTCACTGCCTTCGACTTCACCGTGTTTGCTTTACGATCTGTCTGCATCAGGCCTGTGCAGGTCAGGATCGCGCCTGCCTCCGTCTGCGTTTCTTTATCAAAGCCACATGCTCCCTGTAATATAATAAAGTACGCCATAAAACACGCCGCCCCCTAAGGTGATGGTCAAAGAGCGTTTATGGAGCAGTAAAGACGCCTTTTGTCCTGTCACCACAAACTACAGCAACAAGAAAAACAGGATTCCAATTAATTAGTCCTCAGGACGCCGCCGCACTCACACCCAAGAGAAGCGACGCAGCCATAACTCGACCTGTGGCCAGCACTGATGCGTGGACTCAGCAGCTGGAGGGTGACGTGCACATGGTGAACCTAGCAGGTCCAGAATGAAGCGACACGGACCATCTCAGTCTGGGCTGTGAGCTTTATAAAACCTACAGTAGGCACACTAGGAAAACTTCCACCAGATTTAGTGAGTCCATCCACACAAACGGTAATAACTCCACGAATCTTCTCACCTTTTGTGTTGAGCCAATTTAAATGTGCTCTGTTTATTTTATTCTATCTCTGATATACATTCAAACTGCCTTTAATGTGCATTCACATCGGTCCTAACGACCTTTGGGACTAACCCTCAGACCAGTTTTTATCTTGTATTTGCTCCTAGAAATCTGCCATAACTGCATAAATTAGTGGACAGACCAGTGGAAGGTGACAGCAGACGCCGCTGTGAAGGTGAAGGGCTGGAGCCGGGAGGGCGTCGCCTGCAGCGGCTCGTCTGTTGTCACGCGTGTCCCTGAATGGAGCCGTTTAAAGCAAACTACAGACATTTGGAGTAAAAGTTGTGACACGTGTTCCAGGAGCGAAACTGACCAAACGAACCCAACAACTGCAGCTCGGCGCTAGGACTCGGCACAGAAAGTGGGACTGAAAGTGTTCAGGTTCCGCACGTACCTGGGAAGAAGAGGACGAGCGCGGCCCCAAACAGGATCATGTTCGCCTGCTCGAGTGTCGGACACCGGGCGCGGACACGGGGACGTGGGACTCCAGCTGCGCCGCCGCGCGCCCGCAGACAGACGACCTCCCGGCCGCTACATTCACAGACCCGACGCTGGCCCGCGTCCGCCTTTTGTTCTCTGCCTGCCAGCGGTAAAGTCCCGCAAGTTTCGAGTCCCGGTGGAAGGAAGGAGAAGCGCCAGGAGGAGCGTGTGGGAGCGAAGCGTGCGCCGGAGAAGCAGCCGCTGAACTGAGGAGCGACAGGAGGAGTGTGAGCGCAAAAATCCCCACGGCGCGGCTCCGCTAGCGAAGGGGTCCCGGCTCGCTGTCACCAGGATGCTGGCAGGCGGAGGGGGCTGGGGTTATGAGCTGCTGACCCCCCCCATCAGCGTCCACGGGCTCTGTGCCGTAGAAGGCGCATCACTCCTTGGTTCGCAGCGGGAAAAATGTTATGGACACAATCTAGTCCAACTTCCAGTCTAGCAAAACTAAACCACATGTACAGCAAAGCAGCTGTGCAGGTACAAATAAACATGAAGAAAGAGGGAAGTCCTGCCGTTACATTTATGTATTATAGTCTCACGAAGCACATTTGGGGGATTTTATCCACACAAAGTCTAAACAAACCAGTACAGACACAGCAGTCGCCCCAGTATTTTACTGAACATGACACATGTCTGTTTACTCCAAGCGCTGAGCCGCTGCTCCTTCACATTCACTGCTATGCTACACACACGGTCTGCTTCAGCTCAGGAAGCAGCTTAACCAAGATGGACCAGAGGGACCTGGTCACTGGGACAAACTATGAGTAGCGAGTGAGCGGTGGTCAGCCTGGACTGCTTTAAGTGCTAAATAGTTCAGTCTACAGCAGTAGCAACGTGTGGCCACAGCGTGTACCGTAGCTACATCAGCTCTCTGTAGGAACAAGCCTGCCTGCATTAACAGGGATTGGGCCACATCAGTTATTATAATGTCAAAAGATGCACACAGCTAAATAAACTAAGCCTTAAGCTGTGTTGCTACTTTTTACTTCATTTGCTGGAATAATGACACTCGAAGCCTTCAGCTCGTAGATCTGACGGAGGATCGTACGTATTAGCTCCAGCGCGTCTCCACGGATGCATTCGGTGTTTTTTCAGACGATTCCAGTGACAAAATACAAAAGCAGATACTTTACTTCTTCATTATCATCTGAAATTCAACCTTGTAACAGTGCAAAGGCCAAACTCTGTTTGCTTCTGGGACACATGCTGCTGTGGAGGAGAGCTGTTCAGATCGTAGTCACGGGTGTGTGTGACAGCTTGTCCTCTCAGGGATGTATTGTGTAGAGTTATGCCTTTGAGACACCTGTGAATTAATAAAACAGTGCTGGCATGTTGAGTTTCTGACCTGACCTACATAGTGTTCACTGTTTGTCAGGGTGTGGCTGCATTGGACCTTAGAAGAGCATCACAGCAGTGTCTGCATTAAGCCCAGACCAGGTGTGGACTGGAGACACGGTCCTGTCAATGAAGGCGACAGGAGCTGAAGAAGACACTTATGGCTGGACAACCCTAAATAGCACTAAGACGTACATGTACACGCAGGCTTGTGTGCTGACACTTCATCACACGCAATTCCTGTAATTGATGATGAAAGCACGGTTGGCGTCGCACTAATGTTACGGGGGATCATCTACAAAATGCTAATGAGCGCCACAGATTAGTCTCACTGACAACACGACAAACATGGTAATAGAATTAGCAAAGGGTTCGTCTTCCCCAGCGCTGTCAGCACGAGACCAGTGACACTACGTCCACACCTTTTCAGGCGTATTTACCAAATCGCAGAGTGCATTTAAATGATGATGCTGTGGTGTCACAACCTCCATCCCATCAACAGATTACAGGCCTCTCTGTTCACCCCCATAGGTCATTTAACCTCACGGCCTGTTGGGCAACAAGCTGTTCAGCTAATCAGTGGAAAGCCTCCTCTCTCCAGGGAGAGACATATGGTGACATCACAACAAATCACAACCACTGCCACTTCACAACAAAGGCTTTGCAGCGACATCATAAATGTTTTTGTGGTCACATCTGCCAACAACACATTCTGCACATTTGACTGTGTTGTAGATTTAATTACATTTGAATATGGTTTGGATTTCATTAAGAAAACAAATGTTTTTTAGGAAATTTGAAGTAATGTATTCACACCTTCACACCATAACTCAGCCTGTGCTCCTGGGTTTAACCTGAGGCCACAGAAGACTCATTTTGGTGCACAGTAGTAAAAGGCATAATACAAACAAAACTTGGTTTGGTTCCTAAATGGTCACAGCTACATTGTCAAGCTTGGTGTCATTCAGAATATCTATAGTTGTAATGGAGCAAATTTACAGAGACCATTTGGTAAAACAATTGAAACAGCTAATAATGAGCTTTCTGCCTCATAACAGTTATGACAGGCTACATAACATTATATGTGGACATGGAGGCATGTTAGTGGATGGAATAGATAGAAAACCAGAGGAGCTCAGTGAATGAAGGAGGTTCCAGCATCTAAGCCTGTAGCAGCTGAACTAAGAGATGGATCAGAGGAACCAGAACCATCTGGAACCATCATCTTTGTCAGAAAGGAAGGTTTCTGCCTAGTTTTAAAGCAGAGAGGGCGTCTGCTGCTAGAACCTGAACTGGAAGCTGGTTCCACATAGAGGAGCTTGGAGCTAAAGGCTCTGCCTCCCGTTCTACAGGTAGAAACTCTAGGAACCACCAGTAGACCAGCTCTGAGAAGCAAGGTTCTGTTGGAGCAGAAGGAGCCATGAGGTCTAAGACAAGATGGAGCTTTATTATGAAGAGCTTTGGAAGAGGAGAAGAATTTAATTCTATCCTAGATTTGACAGGACAGAGAAGCTAAAGTAGGAGAAATGTGATCTTTTGCTAATTTGCTAATTTTATAAATTTTCTCATTGGCTCACTTTCTACCTAATATATAAATATATTAAATAAACACATTTCTTTATCTGAGTTTTTCCTCTTTTTTCTCCTGTGACACTGTTTTTTTAATAGTGTCAGAGTGAAAAAGTCTCCAAATTGCAGTGTAGGTGGACTTAATTGTTTTTGTCCTCCTTCTAATTTGTCTACTTACTTTTTATTTTTTGTTGCGATTTTCTGAATCGCTTGTCTTGTCGCTGAATACAGTCAATCAATGTAAATATCCTTGTTTAGCATAATCTTCAAAGCCACTGAGGCATGTTTGGTGTTTGGTTAATACGCTCAGTGTAACAAAGCAGCCTCGGACACAAAGGATGACATCATCTGTAATCATTGTAGCACAATTATCGTAATGGATTTGTCCATATTTATGCTGATGATAACAAATATTATATTTAGTTGCCTAGCAAAGCTGGTGCACAGGGGATTTCAGCTCTGTTAAGTGCTTTCAGAATGATCAGACACAAAAAGCTCTTTAAAACCACACCCGTGTCAGGTAAAGCATACACTAGGCCCATCTACCGTTTGCTTTCAGGCCCTGGTGGCCAGATGACGAGACAGATGCGGTTGCCTCATCAGTGTGTTCGGAGAACAGACAGTTTTTGAGCTTGAGCTTGTCCTGCTGTCAGAATCAAGGGTTATATGGTAGCACCAACAGTCTCAGCAGGACACTTTAGGGCATGTTCAACATAGACAGACATAGGATGACCACAGATCAAACACAACTACTGGAGCAAAGCAACAGCAGCTGACAGAACCTGAATGTTGGACTTTCTTCCAGATGTTTTGGAGCAATCCAAGGAACGAAGTCCAGTTGCCATAACTCAACTTTCAGACAATTTCACCTGGACGACTGACAGAAGGAAACTGGTTGTACAGCAGGTTGAAGAGCAGTTGCTCAGATACAACAGGGCCAGTGGATGAGGTGAGATAAGCCCAGATACGACTGAACATAGTTGGACAGTGTGGGGCATGGAAACAGGCTGAACCAGCTTAATGCTAGACGTACTGCTATCCCCTGCCTCAGGTGTTACAGTGTAGCTTTGCTTCAACACATTCTCTCAGGCCCTTAAAGCCTGGCTCTAAGGTGATACAGTCAAGTGCTTGTGTCTGCTCCAGGACCTGTCAGAGCACCTGTGTGGTGCACCTGGCAAGACCCCGTCCTCAAAGTAACCAGGCAGGGAAAGAAGATGTCAAGAAATCAAACACAGTGGAACCAGAACTACGCACACCTGGAAGCTTTTTGGAGATCCAGTTCCCTGAAGATGTTAGCTCCCTGGACCAGCTGTTGTTTGGCTCAGGCACGTCAGCCTCCGTTCCAACAAATGAACGAGAGGGCGGCAGATGGACCTGCAACCAGGGCCTCATCAAGTATTCAGCATGACCAGGGAGACTCAACATGCACAACAGGTCTGGGAACGCACCCGTTTGGTGTGGCTGGTCATGCCTGAAGACAGAATGTAGACAGAATATAGCAAGGACAAGCAGTGCAGTTCAGCGATGTCCTCTTTAGTTTGACTTGAATAAGTAACCTCATGAGAGGAACAATCTTTGAAACTGTTGGATTATTTTCTCAATGGCTGAACTGAGTTTGTGAAAGTCTCATTTGAGGCAGTGAAGTAGTTCAGGTAACAGGAAAACAAATGTCACAAGAATGGCTTCATATTAAGATTCACAATCTGCGCAGGAATGGATGCAGACTGGTAGTGGGGCTGACGTCCTTGGAGACTGGGACCACACATAGACGTGGTGAAAACTGGCCTCCGTTGGACCGAAGCTGGGCTTAGCTTTGGATATAAGACGTAGGACTGAAAGCCACCAGGCGGGACGGACTGGACATCTTCTCAAATAGCTTCCGAGAGGCCTATCTGACATCAGCTACCTATGTACAAGCAAAGACATACAGTAACATCTGTAGCAGGCTGAAGAACGACATTACTTTACCTGCTTCGGCCTAACCACACATGAAACTGCAGCTGCAGGGACGTACTGTATAACTGCAGGCAATACGTGTCATAATGCGCCTTATGATGCTAGTCAAATGAGCAGCCATTGTTAAAACACATTACAACACCACAAGTGATCGTAATCTGATCCTGAAAATGGTTAAAACCTAAGAAACTGTCACGCTTGGGACTCCACTCTATCCTGTTGAAACCGCGAACGCTGCAGACTCTACTTGTGAGCAGTGATTTGAAGGACCTATTATCCAGATCCCAGTGGAAAGCCCTAGGTGAGCAGAATACTCAGCTAACAGCATGCGCTCTGAACGCATTAATTACAATAATTGACTCGCTCTTGCCTCCCAGTGTAAGAAAGATTCATATTGTTGGGAATAAATACTTAAACCAATCCTGCAGATCTGTTACCTCAGGTCAGTTACTGCAGAGCACTTTGTTGTATCTCAGAATTGCTCCTAATTATACCTGTGTGAAGTGCACACAGCTGGACACATTGTTGCTTAGCTGATTGCAGCTTTATTTGTATTTCCTTTCTTCATCCCTTCTTTATTAAAATGCAGCTTCCTGCTTACAGAGGATTGGTTACAATAGTAAAAACAAGTGGGGTTTTATCTTATCAACTGCTGGACATGGCATGGCCACGACAGAGCACCCTAACAATATCACAATGTCACAAAACATGGTGACAATAATGGAATAATTACATCTCACAGTTACGAAGTGAAAAGAAGGGATGTGATCACCAGCAGACTGATCTCACCTCTGGCAGAGTCACAAATGTCAAGCAGAAGCAACAAATGCTGATGAAAAGCCCATCAGACACATCGTCAGTAAAGCATCCAGTCATTTACTCGTCTGTGCCCGTTTTAAGTGGTCAACGTTCTCTGTAGTCCCAAGTGTTTTAAAAGCTCTTTATCCTGCCACCACCATCTGCTGACACACCTTTCCCAGGACACTAGGACGTCTAGAAGTCTGAACTAGGAATGGTTTTTGCAGAAAGGCGGGCGTAGGTCAACCGTCAACGAGCAGAGCCAACAAGAGATGATGGCGAAGGACATGCTACCCATGGGGGGGTTTGATGGCATTTGTTTAACTAAATAAACTCACTAACTTAATACGTAACACATAACCGAGGAACGGTGCCACGTCCCACAGGGTTCTTCAACAATCCTTGAAATCCGTCTGTGAACGATGCAGTAACCCAAGAAACGCAACAAGGTGATAACAGTCCCAACAATTCAATTCAATTCATTTTTATTTCTCTAGCACCTATTCACAACATCAGTTATCTCAAGGCTCTTTACAAGTGAGATTTAGGACCTGACACAACTAAACCCAACAGATCCACATAGAGCAGCTTTGAATTGTAGCCAGTCAATAAATTGTACATTTAAATAGCAACAGTGGAAAAACTCTATAGAGGAAGAAACCTCCAGCAGACCCAGGATCAGTGGGAGAACATCTGCCTTGACCGGTTGGAGTGAAGGGACAGAGAAGAGAGAAAACAACAACAACAACAACAACAACAACAACAACAACAACAACACAATCAGCAACAGACTCAGGCAGGATGGTTGGACCAGCAGCTGAACACTGAGACACACGACTCTGAGTCTGACGATACCTGGAGATGAGAATAGAGAGAGACAGAAAGAGAGAAACACAACTAGGAGAGAACAGAGACAAAGTTAGTCACATGTGGACATGGAGGCATGTTAGTGGATGGAATAGATAGAAAACCAGAGGAGCTCAGTGAATGAAGGAGGTTCCAGCATCTAAGCCTGTAGCAGCTGAACTAAGAGATGGATCAGAGGAACCAGAACCATCTGGAACCATCAGCTTTGTCAGATGTCCATGATGTCCATGATACTGATGGACTAATCCCTGGTCACACAAGCACTGCACTACCAACACCAGTGTACCATGAATTACTGATGTGTAGACAGAACAGCTGGGCAGCAGATGTGTAGGAGTATGAGAACCCTAAGACACAATGAGCCGGGCCTTGCTCCAGCTACAGTAAAGTGGACTTTACAGTTCCACTGACTGGGCCCATCAGCGGAGGCTATAACGTGCTACCTGCAGCTCCTCAGCGCTGCTCAGATCAAAACAGGAGAAATAATCAGAGATGCAGATCCACGCAGGCATGAAATAACCCGATATTGTTACCAAATCTCGTAAACAATTTCCCATGGAATTTCTCGCACCCAACCTTCCCCAATCTCTCATAACTAAACTCTCATTTCCTGGCCACCCCTGCCCCCTCTTCTCCCTTCACCTGAATGGCTCTCTCTCTTCCTCCTCTCCAGGTTTCCCTCCACCTCCTGTCATCCTCTCGTAACCATTTTATAAGCTTGTTAGTTCCACTTCAAATGCCAAATGACAAACAATCTAAACGCAGTGAGCCGCTACCTTGGTCTCATAGAGCTGCAGATATGAAGTGAAACACCCCCCACCATAACTCCTCATATAGGATGTCAACACTGAGACACACAACCTGGAGACATATCTGCTGGAGTAGTGCGCAGGGTTACAGCCTTTGTGCTGCGCTGTGTTCTACGTTTGTCCTTCACAGCTGATTGAGCTCTTATTCCTGATACAATCACAATATACTAGTGGGAATACACAGTCCACGCAGCACTGGCAGCTGTCAATCACAGGGAACACTTGCCATGAGCACAATGTGCTTTAAGTTCTATTAAAGTCACCGTCAATTCAAGCTCATATGCAGTCATTCAATCTAAACATTTCAAAATGATTCATACTGAGTTACATTCAGGATAAATATACAGATATATGTCTTTTCATTTGTCACAACCAACCCCACACACACATCCTGCAGATGCTTTGCTAGGTCTACCTGTTTGTGGGTCTTTCTGCCTCCAGTCAGTGAGGAGCGGTTCTGTTGGGTCAGCCCATTTCCTTCTCCTCATCCATCTGCAGTATGTGCCAGAATCAGAGCACAGCTCGGCACCAGCCACGGTTCCAGCAGCCACATACAGTACCTGCCCATGACATTACATAACAAGTTCATCTTGGTTTCGCCAGTTTAAGGAGTCGTATTCCAGAACCTTTGGGGCTTTTTAGGCGTTTTCTAATTGATTTCAGCACTGTTACTCTGTTGTACTGGTCACTCGATGGCCTCGTCATGTGGAGAGTTCCAGTGAAAAACCGCCAGAAGCAGCTCCAGGCCTGTTGTCGGCCTCAGCCATCGTACTGAGTACTGAGGGAACAGGCAGCTGCTTGTCAGCCCTTTGTTCCATTGTTTATGAAACGTGTGTGTGCGTTATGAAAATGAAATGCCTAACGACACACTGCTGCCATCCCTGAACTACAGCTGAATGTCTGGACTGTTCAGTGTGGTGCACAGAGAATAAACCCTACAAACGATCTATTACATACTAAAGTCAGCACTGTGTACTGATCATTTGTGGTAAAAACACCACAGCATATTAATTTATGAACGATGCGCTGCATCACTGTGGAGAGTTGTGCCTCAGCAGTGAACCAGAAACGTGGGCGTGTGTGAACGGGTCTGATTAATCTGAACCTTTCCTCTGGGCCGCACTGGGCCAGACAGCAGGCGGGACGGACAACGGTCCTTTAGGTGGGAGCATTGATTTCTGACCCACCTCGCCAAGCACCATTTTCACTAAATCCTTGATTATGAAACCTCCCACTGTTCTATCACATGGTATTACACTGACACAGGAAAGGGACGTATTAATATCAGGGAGGGGCGAAGGGAATAACATGCTTCTCCTCATTTTCTGCACAGAGACAGTTAAATTTAGTGCATCATAAAGTAACTAATAACACTGTTGGAGAACTTTATAGTTTGTTTACTACGGTTTAATGCTGCCATTAGCGTTTATGTCCCATTTAATGTGTTGGTGTTTAGGAAGTAGATTTTAGGTGTTTGTTTGATTGATTATCTTTTGATGGTTGCAGACTTAGAAATGTGGAGAAACAAAAAGCCCACGTGACTCACGCACACATAAAGACTTCTCCAACATCTGCTCCAACTGCTCTGCTGTTGGCTCCAGGCCTCGGTGAGCGAGAGCCGTCAGCACCAGCCCTGCGCTGTTTGTCTTCGTGGTGAAGGAGGGGGGTGAACAAACATGGCCTTTTGAGTCAGTGGCTGCAAAACTAATATTGACCAGCGTGCTTGGCGACACGCTGCAGGTCAAATTAAGCACAGTAGCGACAGTGGCTGCGTACAAAGAGCCAACGACACCTGGATGAATTGGCTTCCGCCTGTCACGCTCACCAGCAGAGCTTCACGTACACATCCTGCAGCTGCACAGGGTCTGGTTTGTGTAGCTTCTAGATGTTGTAGATCTTCTTTGCTTCCATTAGAACAACGAATGGCATCTTTATTTGATACTAAACGCTTCATAATCCTCACTTTCGCTGTTTGGTTCAGTTGGTTCTAAAGATCCTTAATCACTAATGATTGGTTTTTCCGAGCATCACCATTAATATTTGCTTCCATAACTCAATGTAAACATATTCAGTGGCTGTCAGCTTGTGTGTCTGGGTGTGTTTATGAGCAGTGTATGGGGCTAATAGCCCTGTGGCAGTAACCACGTTATGATGCTCATTACGGTTTCTGCTCTATTAATACAAGAAACCGTGTATCACAGCTGATCCAGCTTCCTCTGACCAGATCCTGCACTGAGTCATTATTCAGAGAACATCATGGGTGTAGGTACAAGTAAGGCCAATAAAGGCACAAAGAAAGAAATTAAAGGCACAGCTGCAGTTTCTAAATCTGCTATAGTTGTGCTGAAGCAATAGGATCCAGGATGGAACCCTTTGGTCAAATGGACGTGCAGCTGTATTTGTATCCCAAAGTCTGTCATGATTCACGCTCTGTTTTCTGTTTTGCTTTTATTTTTCTGGTTCCCTTTGGTTTTTCACCTCCAGCTTCATCTCTCTTCCCTAATTAGCTTCACCTGTGTCCTGCTAGCTCCTATTAAACCACCACCTTGTTCTCTGCTTCCTGCCAGATACTTAGATTGATTCTGCTTTTCAGCTTTGTGCCTTCGCCTGCGTATGACTCACAGCGACTCGGACCTGCCCTCGTATGACCTCGGGCTGAAGCCAACCAGGTTGTGGGTCACAGTGTGTTTATTCTGCATTCTGCAATAAATGTATTATTTCTTACTTTGTCAAAGTCAGATGCTGTGATGATATTGTTGTGCTGTAGAACGTGATCGCAGATCCAGAGTGGCTGAGGAGAGTGTGTCAGGAGGGCAATGGAGCGGAAGCATGGACACAACTAAACTCCCCCTGGGTTCTGATAGGGACTCCTGAAAAGCCCTCACAATTAGCCAATGACCTGGCAAGACGATCTGGATGAGGGACAAGGGCTCTGGTAGGAAAGACAGACGACCTGGCAATGAAGTGGAGGTAAAGAAGTCCTCACATAGTGAAGAGAACCAACGGGTGAAAATGAAAATGGATTCAGTGGAGGGAAAGCGGGAGAAGGCTGTGGGTGAGGCCAGATCAGAGACAGTTGCATATAATCTATGCATGTAATGCTCAAGGAAGACGTTCCCATCAATATTCCTTGAATTCTGGTGATCTCAACAAAAATCCAGTTTGTTAATAATCTATTGTGTGTCGTGTGTCAGCTGTTTTATTTGATGTGTGTATGGTTTGGACTTCGCTTAAGGAACGGAGGATAATACTAAATGTCACTAAAGGGCATAATTATTGTAATAAATTGTTATCATGCACAGTGTAAACTCGTCATAATATGTTCAGACCTGAGTTGTCCTGTTCGTAGCTCAAACACAGTTAGGCTTTAGGAGGGTGTAACGGATGGCGGCCTGTGAGAGGCAGCCCCGTCGGGTGGTTATAGCTCTGTCCCATCCGGCAGCTCCTCTCCTGCCCGACACTAACACACTGTTCTCCAGAGTTTGCTCGTCATCAGCATCGCTATCATCGCTGCAGTGCATTTCCCACTGGCAGGATGTGAAAAGTTTCACGAGCATCTCGTGTCGTCTTCCTCAGAGTCAAATTAGTTTGTGAAAATCTGTCAGTCTGTCGCTAAGAAGTGTCAGCTGCTTAGCGACAGCCGATCGTGAGCCGCAGGGCTTGTCTGACACACACACAATCATACGTGCAAACATGGAAGACGTGTGTGTTTCTCCCAGTTGTGGCCTGTGTGTGCTCCACTCTCTCTCTCTCGCTCTCTCACAGCTGTGCTCTCCGCCTCCCTCGCCTAAACATCAGCGGGGGTGATCTGTCTTCTCCAGTCTCACCTGAGGCTGAGCTGCGAGCGTCTGCAATCTGTCGGCTGTCACTCTCCATCACTTCTCAATCCTCATTCCCCTCCGATACACACAAGCAAGAGCCCGACTGCGACAACTCTTTAAAGACTTTGAAATCAACTTGAATCATCCGACTGCAGTTCAGCATCTGCTCGGTAATGAAGGGACCTTGACGGCGGCCCGGCCCTGCGTGCTCACCGTGCAGCATGTACTGCTTCGCTTTAAAAGTCTGCGACAATGGAAATGAGTGAGTTTACTCAACGGCAACTTCAACGAATTGTGATGTGTTTCCAAAGACACAAGCACATTTGATGTGAAGTGAAATGGTTTAATCCTTCAGAAGTGACTGACAGTTACTGACTTACAAGAGCGTTTTTTATGAGCCAACAGAAAAACCACAATCTGTGTCGAATATAAGAAATTATGAGGCAAATCCTTGGAAAATGTAAAGGAAAAACTCTGTGACCGATGTTTCTTGAACAGTTACTTGAACGTAATATCTCAGCTTCATTGAAGTTCTTAAGTTCAATTACTCAGTGAGTAGAACATTTAATGTGTTCAACCAGGTGCTAATGGTCCTAAAATGGAAGAAGTGTCTTCATATGTCGGCGTTTCCTGAGCTCATCCTCCTCAAGTAGGAATATAATTGCCACCAACCACTGAACAGAGCAGTTTCAATGAACCCATACAAAGAAACCTAGTGAGTGTTCAAACTGTAAATACACGTATTATGGACATGGAAGAGAAGCTGCACATTCTATCTGCTTATCTCAGCTTTGACTGATAAACTAAAGTAGTACCGGGAGATTTATATACTGGCCACTTATCAATGACACCAATAGAAAAGGAGAAAGAAACACTCAGGCTGTGTTAGCGTGTGCACCCTCAAAACTGCAGCTGGAGCTTAATTGTATTTTAAAAGATCTAACTAATGGCATTATAGAGAAAACACAGGCCAATTAACCTTTTACTGAAACCAATGGGAGGGTTTCTAATTAGATCAGTGCAAACCTGGATTTCACTGGAATGTGCTTGGTGCTGATTATCTGGACGTCTTTGAGGATGTGTCTGACGCAGCTGTGTCCACTCTGGTTCATCTTATTCCAGGTATTTGTTGTAAGCACAACAGGCCCAACACACACTAATGGAAATGGCTCCTCATTCTGATGACCAGCAGCTACTGGTTACAGCAACTATTCTGGAACACTTGCTGAGCTTTATGGACAGAGACCGTGCCAAGGTCCAGTTTAGAAACCTAGCTTGGTACCAGACTGAAAAACCCAGTAGCCTTCAGTGAACCTACTTAGTTCAACTTGAATAAATACCTTCATGGTACCACCGGTAATGACACCACGGCTCCAGAAATCATATAACAAGTATGTACGTCATCCAGTAGTTTGATATAAGACACCAACAAGACGAAGTAAACAAGCCCTGCGGCCCAGTCTTTGAGGGGGGGGGACCATGTTCTGCTTCAGTATGTACAGTACATGTTTGCATTCATGGTTCCCTCAATGAACTGTAGCTCCCCAGTGCCAGCAGCACTCATGCAGCCCAAACCATGACACCTCCACCACCGTGCTTGACTGTAGGCCAGACACACTTTTCTTCTCCTCCTCACCTGGTTTCCACACACACCTGACACCATCTGAACCAAATAAATGTATCCTGGTCTCATCAGACCACAGGACACGGTTTGTGCTTGTGCATCATCTTTAGAAGAGGCTTCCTTCAGGGACGACAGCCCTGCAGACCAGTTTGATGCAGTGTGTGCCGCCCCCCCCCCTTAACCTCTGCAGCGATGCTGGCAGCGCTCATACGTCAGTTTCCAAAGACAAGCTCTGGATGTGACGCTGAGCACGTGCCCTCAGCTTCTTTGGTCGACCACGTCGAGAACCTGTTCTGAGTAGAACCTGTCCTGTTAAACGCTGTTTGGTCTTGGCCACCGTGCTGCAGCTCAGTGTCAGGGTCTTGGTAATCTTCTTATAGCCTAGGCCACCTTTGAATAGAGCAACGATTCTGTTTTCAGATCCTCTGCGAGTTCCTTGCCATGAGGAGCCATGTTGAACTTCCAGTGACACCTGAGACCTTGTAACGCTAACAAGTCACATGACACCAGGGACGGAAAATGGCTAATTGGGCCCAATTTGGACATTTTCACTTAGAGGTGGACTCACTTTAGTTGCCAGGGGTTTAGTCATTAATGTCTGTGTTTGGAGTTTTTTTGAGGACACAGCAAATTTACACTGTTATACAAACTGTACACTCACTACTTTACATTGTAGCAAAGTGTCATTTCTTCAGTGTTGTCACATGAAAACATATATTTAATATTTACAAGAAGTGTGAGGGTGGACTCACTTCTGTGACGTACTGTATTACATCAGCTAACACACAACGATGGCACTGTCTCCTCTCAGCCAGTATCCAATCACAGGATGCGTTTTCATGTTCAACACGAGGCCTTCTAGCTGGTTTACTGTCGCCAACTCGTAATCTGACTGGCTGTCACAACTATCTGTTAACTCTATGAGCCCAATTACTGCAATGTTCATTCTGAAGGCATCGGACAGATTTCATACAGCCTGACATCAAGCTAACTGATTTCTGATTGGATAGAAATGCTGGAAGCAGCACAACGAAGGGACATATAATATGACAATAACTGCATATACATACGTACAAAAAAAACTATTAATCATTCTGATCACAATTTCTTAGGCCAGCAGAAAAGGCGACTGTTCAACACCTAACTGTGCCTCAGCCTAAGATTCAATATGAATAATAATTTTGTTACAAATCATGTCCCTTCTTTTGCAACTGAATGTCTTGAATTTCTATCCTTTCATTTCTGAAATGACTTGATCACTTGACATGCAGCAAGCGCACCGTGCTGGCGCCTGGTGGCTGATGCCAGTACATTTTTCTCATGAAGTCGCCAGTGGATCAATTTGAAACTCTTCCAGGTTGAAACACCTCCATCTGCTGTCAGTCAGCTACTCTGGTTATAACCCACCGTCCGTGGGAAACCGAGTAGTTCGTCTAGAAAGACATTTTAGCTAAAACATGCAGCAGAAGTCCAAACTAACTAACTAACGATTTTAAAGGTTGTCTTTGCTGTGAATTTATGTTATATTATAATTGGTGCTAAAAACCACAGAGACTCATTATTGAATCAGGTTGTTTCTCTGGATGACATAACGTTAGCTTCAGGTTCTACTGTAGGAACCTTGGTGTCATCTTTGACCCAGTTCTCTCCTTTACATCCTACATTATAGAATCTCTAAACCTCCTACTTCCACCTGAGGAATGTTGCTAAAATGAGGAGCATCCTCTCACAGAGTGATGCTGAAACATGAATCCCTGCATTAGTTCCTCCAGGCTGGACGACTGTGTCTCCCTGCTCATAGTTTGAACCAGTGATTCTTTAAAAAAAGTTAGTCCAGTTAATTCAATAAATTCCTTCTGCTCCAACAGAACCTTGCTTCTCAGAGCTGGTCTACTGGTGGTTCCTAGAGTTTCTACCTGTAGAACGGGAGGCAGAGCCTTTAGCTCCAAGCTCCTCTATGTGGAACCAGCTTCCAGTTCAGGTTCTAGCAGCAGACGCCCTCTCTGCTTTAAAACTAGGCTGAAACCTTCCTTTCTGACAAAGCTGATGGTTCCAGAATGTTCTGGTTCCTCTGATCCATCTCTTAGTTCAGCTGCTACAGGCTTAGATGCTGGAACCTCCTTCGTTCACTGAGCTCCTCTGGTTTTCTATCTATTCCATCCACTAACATGCCTCCATGTCCACATGTGACTAACTTTGTCTCTGTTCTCTCCTAGTTGTGTTTCTCTCTTTCTGTCTCTCTCTATTCTCATCTCCAGGTATCGTCAGACTCAGAGTCGTGTGTCTCAGTGTTCAGCTGCTGGTCCAACCATCCTGAGTCTGTTGTTGTTGTTGTTGTTGTGTTGTTTTCTCTCTTCTCTATCCCTTCACTCCAACCGGTCAAGGCAGATGTTCTCCCACTGATCCTGGGTCTGCTGGAGGTTTCTTCCTCTATAGAGTTTTTCCACTGTTGCTATTTAAATGTACAATTTATTGATTGGCTCCAATTCAAAGCTGCTCTATGTGGGATTTGTTGGGTTTAGTTGTGTCAGGTCTTAAAACTTACTTGTAAAGTACCTTGAGATAACTGATGTTGTGAATTGGCGCCATATAAATAAAACTGAATTGAAATTGAATTATGCAACTTCAATTCAAGAAAGGTCAGAAAGTACCCAGCAGAGATGTAAAGCAACACAAACTCTTCCCAACTATATTTTAAACTAATATGTTTTAAAGTCACATTTATTGTTCGTCTGTTTTGTTGGGGCAACAAACCTCTTCTGTCTGTTTACTGCCTCTATCAGCAGGCTATGCTTCGTTCACGCACACAACCGGGAGGTAGAAACAACGAAGCCTAAATTAAATCAAGCGTATTTGGGGCTGAGCTTCACTGCTCTTTCACCAACACTGAATCTGTTACATTGTCATATTTATATTAATTTGACCAGAAGCTGCATCTGATTGGCTTCTCTCTACTATAATGATCTGTGCACTATGTCGCTAGATATATATCTGGAAGTGGAGTCATGTCATCTGATCTTCTTTCTTGTCAATTAGACATGTTTTACTGTTTAAATGAAAAGTCAAACTATTGTATCAGCCAACTTTTTGTCCTCTAGCATTAATTGTTTTGTTACACACAGTCCAAGTTTCTACATATGAGATTTGGCAGATATATGTCACTTATCACTCATCCAATGAACAGAAATCTACAGTCAAACATTGGCAGAGCACTGCAAAACCGCAAATTGTCCAGGATGTGCGTCTCATTTATAAGGAAACTTTGAGCCCTGAGTTAATGCTACTAAGGAGACATGTTGACTGAGCTTTTAAACATATAACATGTGGCCTTTCATTTCGTGATGCAAAAATAGCATTAAAACTGTGCAATGCATTTGATTGTACAGTACAGCAGGTGTGTCTGCAACTAACAGTCGAAGTGAATGCAGGAGTGAAGTTCTCCTAGATAAATTCCCATTTTAATTAGGTTGATCATCGTAATAGCTCCACATTATAAATAAATAAAAATAGAAAATCTGGCCCAAATTCCACGTTCAGTAATATGTCTCAGCGTATGAGTGTAAGCTGGTCGCCACCTACAGGCCACTAAGGTGTGACGCGCTGTGTGTGCGTTGCCTGATGCAGCAGCCCTCTCGCTGCATCAGGAGGAGGTGCTGATGGGGCTGTACACTAGCTCGCTGAAGCAGCAGGTTCAGAAATGAAAAACAACAAAAACACTGATGACTTTTATGGATTTTTTAGATAATGGCGTTGCTGCAGGATGTGGTCTGCTTGGTTCATTCTGCCAAAAAAAGAGAGAGAGTTAAGGATGGAAAGTTGCAGATGAGATAAGGAAGAGAGGGAGGGTTCAGACGGAAGTAAGAGACGAGTGAGGGAGTTCATCCATAGGATTGGGGACAGTATTTAGAAAGGCAGCAGAGAGCAACGGTGATGGAAAGATAGAAGCGAAGAAAGAGAGGAGTCGGCTCAGGGTTAGCACTGAGCGGTGAATGTCTGTGTTGTTGTGTTCCCAGCAGAGGAGCCTATCTGAGCTATCTGAGACCTAAGTGAATTACTGTAGCCTATCTCCACGCAGTAGATAAGCAGCCCAGGCTGCTTTCAGGACAATCAGATCTGCATTATCATCATCTTGGGGCCTTTTCAAAGACCATCAGTTCCCCACAGAGTTGATATAGAGGCTCTGTTTGTGCAGCGTTTAACTCCTGCTCTTTCCATGTTGTTGCTAAGTTACTGCACAGGTCCACACAAACTCCGCTTTACTGGCAGGAGCCTTTATAGGTTTCCATGAGAAGAGGCTGAGTGTGGTGGTGATGAGTGGAGGTGTGTGTCTGCTTGTTGTTACTGGGCCTCTCAATACAGCGAGAGCTGAAGCTGAAACAAAAGCTGGTCCTCTCTCCGCTCCGTTACATGTTACACATGGTCGGGGTGGATGGATACAAGGCCTGTGTGGGGGGTTCTTACCTGGGTTCTTACCTGGGTTGATGTGCCCTCTAGCCGTACTTCCCCCGGTGGCGCTGTGTGGACATGTCTGTGTCCGTTGCTGTGGTTGCATATATTTAAAGGACAATTTGTGACGGTTTGGCCCTCCAACCTCTGGAGGGCGCCCTTGTTCCCCGTTCTTCTTTGTTTTCTGTTTGCTCACTTTGTTTGTCCACTTCCTGTTCCTCGTTATTGTTTGCACCTGTTTGTTATTTCCTGTTTGGTTTATATTTAAGTTCTTCCCGGTGTCTCATTTGTTGCTGGCTCGTTATATGTG
Source organism: Macropodus opercularis (assembly GCA_030770545.1). NCBI lineage: Eukaryota > Metazoa > Chordata > Actinopteri > Anabantiformes > Osphronemidae > Macropodus > Macropodus opercularis. The sequence goes on along the minus strand of CM061098.1, from coordinate 19,255,696 downwards.
TTACTGCGTGTGCATTAGTGTTACATGGGTTTGTATTCGTTTGTACTGATATTGCGTTCTGTCTTGTTTTACAGCTTCGGTTCTCTGTTATTAGTATTATATGTTTGTCTAGATTCAACGTTAAGTTTTCCAGCTTTGGGTTTGTTTGTTTCTAGTCAGTGTTTATACTTTGTTCTTGAGTCCAGTCTGTGTTAAAGTTTGTACTGTCCTGTTAGTGTTCTATGTCTGACCCTCGTTCGGTGTTAAGTGTAGTCACTTTGTCCTTGTTAGATTCTGTTTTCTGTTAGTATGAGAGTCGGTCACTGTTTGGTTGTGTGTTAGGAGTTTGGTTTATTAGTAGTTGTTTAGTTGCTTTGTCCTCTGGGTTTGTTAATTAAAGATTAGTTTATCACTATTCTGTGTCTGTGGGTCTGCAATTGGGTTCTCCCCGTTAGTTTTAGGTGAGAAGGGAAAGGCTCTAGGTTGAGCTGCCCTCGAGTTTGTTTGGCGCCATCGAGTGGCGAATTGGAGACAGTACCAGGGGCTCAGGCGTTTCCTACCCCTGGTACCCTAGTTAGTTTGGTGCGCCATTGTAACAGAACGAACCGACCATCACGGACCCAGCAGACTTAGTTTTTTTTCCTTTCTCCTTTTTGCCATTTTTTGGTTGGTGGTTTTTTTTGTTAAGTGTGTGTGGAGCCGGGGGGTGGTGAAGCTGTATCGCCTCCAGGCCCAGACACACGGGGCTCGGTCTGTCCCGCGACTTGTGACCAAAGTCGCGGAGCGCAGCACCAGTTCCAGCACCCCGGCGTCTTAAGGTGGAGACGTCGGCCGGTGAAAGCCGGCGGCTCACCACCGCCGCACCTGCCCTCGCCAAGCGCTCTCCAGGAGGAGACGCCAGGCTGGGGAAACAGCGGCTCTTCCCCGCTGCACCTGACGGAGTCTGGTCCTGCCCCGCGACGTCGGCAAGCGGCATCGCAGCTCCAGCTCCTTCCCCCCCCCGGCGTCTTAAGGTGGAGATGCTGGCCGGTGAAAGTCGGCGAGTCCAGTTCGTCGCACCTGCCCCTCGTCGAGCGCTCCAGGAGGAGAAGCCAGGCTGGAGGGGAAACAGCGGTTGTCCCCGCTGCACCTACTTAGAGACCGGTCCCTATTCCGGTGGCCCATGGGGGGCTGTTTCGGCCCCTGGAGCAAGGAGCTCTTTTTGTTCCATGGACTGGTCGGGGAAGGATCCGGTGCCGTTCCTGTTTCGGCGACCCTGGGAGGGGGTTCGCTTTTGTTCGTGTGCCTGCGGCCCCAAGGAGGGGTCCGCGCCTGTTCGTGTGCCCGCGGCCCCAAGGAGGGGTCCGCGCTTGTTCGTGTGCCCGCGGCCCCAAGGAGGGGTCCGCGCTTGTTCGTGTGCCCGCGGCCCCAAGGAGGGGTCCGCGCTTGTTCGTGTGCCCGCGGCCCCAAGGAGGGGTTCGCGCTTGTTCGTGTGCCTGCGGCCCCTGGGAGGGGGCCGCTCCTGTTCCAGCCGTCCACAAGGGGCCATTCTGGGCCCCTGGAGCGAGGGGCTCCATGGACTAGTGACTTTTATGTTTGTTTTCAACCTGCCATGAAGGGATTTTCAAATATGGACATTTCATGGACATTTTGTTTAGTTTGTTTTGTTTTCTTAGTTTTGTTTGCCCTCCCTCCCTCCCACTCGTTCGTGCCACGGTCTCTGGTTTGGAAGCCGTCTGGAAGCCGGCATTGGAGGGGGGGCTCTGTGACAGTCAGTCCTCCAACCTCTGGAGGGCGCTGTGGTTTAGTTTTGTTCTTCGTCGTGTCCTTTGTTAATTAAGCTATTGTTTACACCTGTGTTGAGTTTGGTTTGTGTATTTAAGTTCCTGTCTTGTCTTTGTCAGTTGTCGGTTCGTCGTAGGTGTTTGGTGTGGGTCCTGTTCTGTGTGAGTCTTAGTCTCTGTTCGTGAGTCCTGTGTAACCCAAGGTTCTGTGTAAGTCTGAGTCCTGTGTGTGTAAGTATGTATGCGACCTGTGTGAATGTAAGTATGTATGCGTCCTGTGTGTATGCGTCCTGTCGGCGAGCGCGTTGCTCCGACTTCTGTCCCCGTCGTTGAGTGTTGCTCCGACGTTCCTGTACGTATGTGTTTGTGTGTGTGTCCCGTCGTTGAGTGTTGCTCCGACGTTCCTGTACGTATGTGTTTGTGTGTGTGTCCCGTCGTTGAGTGTTGCTCCGACGTTCCTGTACGTATGTGTTTGTGTGTGTGTGTGCAGTCGGCGAGCGTGTTGCTCCGACTTGTTTGTGTCCCGTCGTTGAGCGAGTGCTCCGACGCCCCCGTGTTTTGTGTGGTCTGACGTCTTGTGTTTCCTGGTTTCTGTAAGTCTCGTACTTCTGTTATGTTCTGTTTTTTGGTTTGTCAATAAAATATTATTATTGTTAAGTTCTGTCCTCGTCTTGAGTCTGCGTCTGGGTCCACCACCTTGCCCACACCCGACACCGGCAACCCCGACAGTTCCGGGATTGTAACACAATTAATTGATTGGCTTATTGTTGAACTTGTGGGTTTTTAGATGTGTAAGGTCTAAACCCTGGAAATGTGCCTTTAGGTAACTTTTGTTACCAGAACAGGTTGGTGGGGTTTGCTTTCGTTATGGCTGAAGGAATGAAACGGTTTCTCGGCCCTTTGTGTTCTGGCAGGTTTGGCCCTGTAGCATCTCGAGAAGGCATCAGTGTTTATTACTGCTCCCTGTGTTACGGCTGTGGTAGAACACTTCTGTGATGTGATTCTGAATGACTTGTCTATTATACACTATCATTTTTTGCATGGGTGAGAGTTCAAATGACCCAACTATTATAGAAGAGCTGAATATGCTAACGTGCAGAATGGAACGTTTGAATTGTTTGAGTTTCTGTTTTTTACTGTCAGTTTGAAGATTGTGTGTCTAAGAATTTGAGTTTGTAGATGGGCGGTTAGTGTGGGATTGTGGGAGAGGCCAGGGATCAGTTCAGTGTTTTTCATGGCTTAAGCTGTAGGTTGGGGTCTGGGCACCAGTAAGAACCTGGCAGTGTGAGTGATGAGCAGGATTGAGGATGGAGACTGAGCTGTGATCTGTGTAGCTGTGTGTAATGAGGAGAGCAAAGTGAGGCCTGTCCAACAGAGGCGTGGGGAGGGAGGACGACACGCTAATATGATGGGAATCATAACGGATGAACAGCTTCGGTCCATCCTGAAGACGACACACAACCTGACCCCGAGCATCAACCAAGCAGTTGCCAACATCAGCAAAAAGGCATAAGAGCAAAATGTTGCCTTTTTTTTACTTTTTACGTAAAAGCAAAAGATGTATTGATATTTTCAGTTTTTTTTCATGTTCATACTTATTTTGGGGGAAATATTGCTTTGCCTGTTTCTATTTGTCTGTATGTTCAAACAAGTATTTAGTCTTAGCCTGTTCCGTGTGCTCTGGTTGCTGCCCCCAGTGTATTCTTCCATAAGTTTCAGGCCCAGGTGATAATCACATTTATTCATTTTGTTATGAATTAATAAACTGTAATAAACGGTTAGAAAGGATGAAGCAGGTGACGTTTCCTCTGCTCTCTCTGCAGACAGATGATAAATCACAACACGCTTCATCTAGATGAACGGTTGGATGAACTTGTTCATCATAGACCAACACGTGTTCATTGCTTGGATGTAAAACCCACCAAGGCTGTTGATCCAACCCTGGTGTGTGTTTGAGCTTTGAGCCCCTAGTTTACAGTGGGGTCATTTTGACCCCTCGCAGGCTGTAACCAAAGAAAACTTTCAGAAATGGACATGTTAAACATTTATTTTCATAGATGAACCAAATGCAGTTAATGAACAGCAGAGAATCTAAATTAAATTCAATTCAATTCAACTTCTAGAGATTCTATAATGTAGGATGTAAAGGAGAGAACTGGGTCAAAGATGACACCAAGGTTCCTACAGTAGAACCTGAAGCTAACGTTATGTCATCCAGAGAAACAACCTGATTCAATAATGAGTCTCTGTGGTTTTAGCACCAATTATAATAACCTCAGTTTTATCTGAATTCAGTTGTAGAAAGTTATGGGACATCCAGGATTTGATATCATTTAAACAAGTCTGAAGTTTGACTAATTGGTTTGTTTCCTCTGGTTTCATGGACAAATATAACTGAGTATCATCTGCATAGCAGTGGAAATTTATAGAATGTTTGTTACCAAGGGGAGACATGTAAAGACTGAAAAGTATTGGACCAAGCACAGAACCCTGTGGAACAACAAAGCTAATTTTTGTGCGGATGGAAGATTGATCATGAACATGAACTTAAACCATCCAGTGCTTTGCCTTTAATCCAACTATGTTCCAGTCTCTGCAATAGAATCTTGTGATCCATCGTATCAAATGCTGAACTACGATCTAACAGGACAAGGACAGAAACTAGACCATTGTCTGAAGCTGTGAGAAGATCATTAGTGACTCTAATCAGAGCTGGTTCTGTCTGTGATGGATCTGAATCCTGATGGAAATATTCATCCAGGTTATTTTTACGCAAGTGGTCTCATAGTTGTTTAGCTACAGTTTTTTCAAGAACTTTAGAAATAAAGGCAGATTAGATGTTGGCCTATAGTTTCTAGTTCTCTAGGGTCAGAGTAGGTTTATTCAGTAAAGGTTTGACCACAGCAACATTAAAGCCTGTGGTACGTAGCCTGTAAACAGATCCACAAAGAAATCTCATCAGTGTTTGCTGTGTCCACCCTTTGCCTTCAAACAGCAGCAGATCTTCCAGGTTCACAGTGTTTGAAGGAACTGGGCTGTAGGTTGTTCAGCATCTAGAGAACTAACCACAGATCTTCTGTGGATGCAGGGTTTCTACATCCTTCTGTCTCTGCATCATCCCAGACTCACATGATGCTGAGACCAGGGCTCTGTGGGGCCAAGCATCACTTCCAGTACTGACGTACTGACGTAGTAACCAAAGACTGATTTTTTTCTTTTTCTTTTGTTCGCTCACTTTGCATTTTGTAAATTTACAAAAATAAACAATCATTATTTATTTGAAAGTTTTCTTTGTTTACAGCACCTGCCATAACCTATATGCGTATATGTGTTTATGGACACACGTGGTGGCCTGTCCTCTGGAAGTTTTCCTCTAAGTGGTCACAGCTTCATCCCACTGGGTTCACTGTCCACCTAATGAGCCTATTCAGGGAAGGTGTAAGGTAAAAACACGCTGGAGGATAAATTCATGGTCTCACATCAGCGCCTCTCAGACAGAGAACTGAAATGTTCTAACCTCAGAATGTTTGTTCATCCAGGTCATGTTTATCCCAAAGGTTTTTTCCTTCTTTCCCTCCATCATTTTCCTTTTTTTCCTCACATTTTTATTTGATTGCCTTCATATTCGACTTCAGCTTCTTTTCTTCCATGCACACATCCATCTAAATGAGCCCCCCAACTATGAGCAAACATAACTGATAGTTTTTTTATTGTCCAGCTTGTCTTAGTGTATTCTGGGTAAATAATAATAATAATGCTTGTTTTGACCAGAGAACTAGAGCGTGTGCAGTAAGGAAAGTGCTTTATTGGATAACAAACCCAATATGTGTGTTTTATTTTAGATGACTTCCTAATTAATTATGCATTACTGCTCAGCATTTGCTTCTTTGCTACATACACAGAGTTTCTGCAGCTGCGTCAGTCATCCCACCAGCGTCACGCATCTCCCTACTTCCTGTGCAGAACAGCTGTTAGCTTTCAAACTGCAGCATTGCAACAATATGTTATGTGGTGAGGATTATTATCATTAGTCCCATAGGTAATCAGAACAACAATAATAATACATTCATCACAGTATAACTGTCTCAGCACATCTGAGAGTTGCTCTGTGCCACTGGTGCCTCTCAACTTTGTAGAAAGGGTTGCTTAACAACACTACAAAACAACGCTCTAATGAATAATCCAACCAATATACTCAGATAAAGAGAAACACATCACCTCAGTGTGTAAGTAGGGTCAAGATGACTGGTGTCTCCCAGCCAGGACAGCAGCGCAGTGACTGGCTCAACACTGAGTACAGCTGCTCCGCTGCTACGGAGCCATCGAGACCATTAGTTTCGTCAGTTCAGATGATAAAATTGGAAATGGAAAAAAAAACAAGCAAACCATAAGTACTTGTGTTGAAACTTGAAAAACACAACCAAAGTTTCTCAGTTCAAATAGAAATAAAAAGTCATTTAATTTTCTTACATGTTTGTCTTCTCTTACAGTATGTTTTAATATATTTTCACACTTTCTAACCCATTCTTCACAGTGTGAAGTGAAACCAAACTGGAGGATAAATCAGTGTCTTCACCAACTTCCCACAGACTGAAGAAGCCTCCTGGACAGATGGGAAACGTTTCTACTAACTAGAAGAATCCAGTTGCCATGACTCAACCTTCAGACAACTTCACCTGGATGAGAATCTCCACACACCTCACACAACATCCAGCTTTCTGTCGCCTCTGCTCAGCCTGCTCCTCAGAGCTGAGGAAACTGAAGTGATCCAACAGCGACGCCGTGTGGACGTCTACATACATTACACTTTTCAATGTAGGTAATGTCAGAGACCTTGATGGAATATTTTACATGTAGGTGTGAAGCACAAATACAATTCAGTTCAGGTTACTGTTGTAGCATAAATTCAACAGAAGTCTTCCCAAGTACAGTTTCAGACCTTAGAGAACTGAAGAACCCGACAAATCAGGCTCATGATTCAAAACACCAAAAGCCGCCTGAATGTCCAAAAACACATTTTGTAACTGAACTGATTCATTCTTGTCACTGTTTCAAAACCATCTTTGCAGCTTTGAAAGCTAATTTGCAAACAATGTCCAGTCAACATTGTTGTGTGCTGTAGGAACATAACCCTCTCCCTCGTGTCTCTCCTCCACGTGTCCTTTAGACCTCTGACCCATAATCAGCAGCATCAAATCTGTCCCATACAACACTGTGAGATTCTTGGACACTATTCTGGGACCTCTGGTTGGACATGCAGACCATCACGCCCACGTCTCCTCACTGCCAAGGTCAGAGGACCATGGTTTCCTTCGACAACATCACTCTTCACCAGCGACACCTTAACAGTTGTTGAGAAGACTGGACTTCCACACAGGGATATGGCTGAAAGTCCCACAGCCATCACACAAGAGGATGAACCAGCACAGGAGGAACAACACGTCGGGACCAGTATCAGTGTCTCCCCTTAAAAGACGAAGGCCACTGGTGAGAGGACAGAGCAGACAGGTTGTCTGGACGGTTAGAGACGCACACAGCGAAACAGCTCCTCTCTCTACAGGTGGAGGCCTCAGAAAGAATGGGCTCGTTATGAAAAGTGAAACCTACCTGGAGGATAAATCTGTGTCTCTACCAACTTCCCTCAGACTGAAGAAGCTTCCTGGACAGATGGAGAAACGTTTCTACCAAACGAAGAATCCAGTTGCCACGACTCAGCCTACTGTTGCTGGTCTGCTAATCTGTTTTAGTTCCTGCCAGAAAATATTCAAAGTCTGTTGAACACGTCAACAAGTTTGTCGTAATAATGGTTCAACGCCTTCAGACGTCGTTCCTAAGTTGATGTCTTCATACTGTAGCACACTGTTCTTTTTCTACTTTTAATTTGCAGTGCATCCAGCCACGAAGGCCATGGAGAATAACCAGAGGCTCGCGTTTACACATCCAGACTCAGCATAGACTAGGACTAGGACTAAGACTAGGACTAGGACCAGACAGCCTGAGTCTCCAGGTATCTGCACACAAATTACTCAAGTTCATCTGTTACTTTATATTAAATAAAATACTTAAAAGACTGGAATGAATTCAGAGTGACCCCTCTCATGAACGAATCCGGAGGAATCTGGAGATTCCGACAGTTCTCAGCTGGATTCTTCCGTTGATGTTGAACCGAATGGTTGAAAATAAAGTTTGAAAATGTAGTAGTTTACCGAGATATTTCCACTGAAAGAATTCAATCAAACACAGCACTGAGATTCAAAATAATACAGATGATTTATTCTCGTGAGTGGTGTAAAGAATAAGCAGATATACGAAGTCACCGTCTTCCTCCCGGGGAAGGATGCAGGCTGGCTGGGAGACACCAGCTGTGTCTGCACATCTCCCCTCCTCATTCTAGGGAGGTGGTTTTTAAACCCTCAACTTGCGTCAGTCGCAAGGAAGCAATTGTCCAAATTGTGTCTTCGATCCTTGTGGTTTTAGATGAATGACTCTGTTTACATGAAGCTATCTGCACGTCAGGTCACTTCGACAATTCATTCACAATTTCACAATATGAACTTTCCAGAAGTGGGAGAAAGCATCCTGTTTATGCCAAGACAAGGGTTCAGATGCTGGACACAGAAACTCTGTAAACTGACTAATCTTACTTCATGCCTGCACTTATGAAAGTCTATTCCTATCAATACATACATCGAGTACAAAATCCATCCTACACATTTTGAGCATATATTCCATCCCAAGTACACACATTTTCCACTACAAGAACGTATAGACGCAGACTGAAATGGTTTCAAAAACACGTGTTTTGGTTTCAACGCGTACTTTCAAGCAGTCTAATTAGCTTCTTAGGTCACGTGCTTGAGGACCAGGTTCGAAACACTCGATTGGCCAAATTAACGTTCATGAAAATGACAAACGTCGCGTGTTGTGGTCTCGTTTCCTGTTTGTGTTTTCGCGGAGCGCGCGGACGTGACCGTCCAATAGCGGGACGCCTGCAGGTGCGGACACATCGCTACAGGGAGGCGTTACTGTCCGCGCGCACAGCAGCGACGATGGAGCGCGAGCACAGCCAGGTAAGTTGTCGGCGTTTCTGCAGCTTTGGTCCAACGGTTTCACGCAGTCGCTAAACTTCACGTGGACACGCGAAGCTGCGCAGCTTTAGTGTCTTTAGTGTCCGTCGTTCGCGAGCTGAGACAAGCCCACGCGCATAGTTTAGCACTTTAGTGAAAACCAACACATTCTCGCTGCGTCGCGTTTTCTGCTTCCAAGTAGTTTCGCTGGCGGTTTCTGCGTTTCCTGCGTTTCCTGCTGAGCCCAGAACCCACGAGGGGCTGGTTCTGGTAATAGGCGCGTGGTCTCCGAGTGTCCTTGTGCTTCGTTAACCGGCTCTAACGGAAGCTCTGGGTCTGCCCTCCCTACCTCAGGTCCTGAACCTCAAGCGGGTCCAGATGCTGGAAGCGTGGCTGAGAGCAACCAGCACAAAGCTGACGCAGGTGAACGGCCAGAGGAAATATGGAGGACCGCCGGAGGGTGAGCGCTCTGTGTGGGGGGGTGCTGGTGTTCACCGCCCAGGCGGTCGGCGTGTCGGTAACCGTGGTGTGTTTGGCCGCCAGGGTGGGACGGTCCCACCCCGGGAGACCGCTGCGAGGTCTTCATCAGCCAGATCCCACGCGACGCCTACGAGGACCTCCTGATCCCGCTGTTTAGCTCTGCCGGTCCGCTCTGGGAGTTCAGGCTGATGATGAACTTCAGCGGCCAGAACCGGGGCTTCGCCTACGCCAAGTACGGCTCCGCAGCTGTAGCTAGCAAAGCAATATGCCTGCTGCACAACTACGCGCTGGAGCCGGGCGTCTGCCTCAACGTCCGCCGCAGCACAGAGAAGAGACACCTGGTCATTGGAGAGCTGCCGGCCACCACCAGGCAGGAGGACCTGCTACAGGTGAGGTCTGTCGTCCTGTGTGCCCACGATGGGAGGATGTGGCTGACAGCAAGTGGACAGATTAGGCTCAGGTGGGTCATGTGGGTCACGTGGCTCAGGCAGGTACCAGGCTTTGCGTTTGCAGCTGATGCTGGGTCTGAGCTGTAGCCAGGATCAAACTGGTAACTTTATTATTGAAGTTGCTCAGCTGCTAAACATTGTCTCTTTATATCTCTTTGGATATTCAAGTTAAGCATCATAGTTATTAAATGAGTTAATTGTTGGAATCCTCAATTACCTAACAACCTCTTGCTGTGGCACTACCATACACACGTCCTTAGTTTAGTTAGCTTCATGGCACCTTCTCTGAACTTCATCCACAGCCCGGTGAGGTCAGCAGGCTGACTATCACACTGGCATTGTGTGTACCTTAGGTACGACAGAGAGCAGACAGCTCCCTTCATACGGTGGCTGTCGTGCTGACATAATTCCTACTCCGTCCAGTTGGGTGTGAGTTAAATTCAGGCGTCCTGCTCTGCCCTACGGGTTCCGTAGACACGTGAGCAGTGAGGTTCGTGCTTCGGGCCTGTCGTGACTGTAATGACGTGGTGAGCAGAGTGACCGTTTGCTTTCAGGTGCTGCGTGTGCTTGCAGAGGGGGTGGAGCGGTTGTCCCTGAAGGCTGGGCCTGACATGGAAGGAGTGTCTGCTATCGTAGGCTTCTCTTCCCATCACACTGCTTCCATGGCCAAGAAGAGGCTGGTGGAAGGTGAGTGAGCTTCTACTGATGACGTCAGTGTATTTCGTTAAACACGGTCCCATTTAAGTCTGTGAACCCTCTGGGATTTCATGGATTTCTGCATAAATTGGTCATAAATGTTTCTGATTTAGGTCAGTTTAAGTCACAACAATAGAAAAACACAATCTGCCGAAACTAATACTGCACAAACATGATATGTTTTCATGTTTGTAGTGAACATAACATGTGAACATTCTGGATGTGTTGGATGTGTTTTTTTAAAGCTGTCCTGCCTATAAAAACGAAAAGGTTTACAACAGCATCTGTAAAAGCCTTGATGTCCACGTGTCCACGGTGAGACAGACTGACTACAAATGGAGGAAGCTCAGCTCTGTAGCTACTCTCCCTGGACCTGGTCGTCCTGTAGAGATGACTGAGACACAGCAACCAATGAGGGAAGAAGAATCCTAACGTCAGCTAAGACTCACAGGAATCTCTGACACATGATGACATTTATGTTGACAAATCTATAATAAGTAAAACATGAACCTAGAATAGAGAATATGGGAGGAACCACGGAGGAAGACACTGATGTCCAGAAAAAACCCAAAACGTTGTAGCAGGTTTGAAGTTTGAGCAGCTGGATGATCCACAGACCTACTGGCAACATATTCTGAGGACAGATAAACCAAAACTGCGTTGATGGAAAGAACACACTACACTATGTGGAGAAAAAGACCCAGATCACCAACATCAACACCTCATCCCCACTGGAAACATGGTGGAGGGGCATCATGGTTTGGGGCTTTGCTGCCTCTGGGCCTGGACGGATCGCTGTCAATGATGGAAGAATTAATTCATGAAGGTTTATCAAGACATTTTGCAGGAAAACCAGACCATCTGTCCATCTGCTGAAGCTCCACAGAGGATGGTGACGCAACAGGACAAAGACCCAAAGCATAGAAGAAAATCAACAACAGAGAACATCCTCCTTCTGGACTGGACCAGTCAGAGACCTCAACCTGACTGAGATGCTGTGACATCACCTCAAGACAGAGATTCACCAGACGTCCAAGAACATTGATGCCCTGAAACAGTTTAGTAAAGAGGAAACGTCCAAATTCCTCCAGACCGTTGAGCAGGTCTGATCTGCAGCTACAGGAAACGTTTGGTTGAGGTTGTTGCTAAAGGAGGGTCGACCAGTTATTAAGGCCAAAGCTTCACATACTTTACCACCTGCACTGAGAATGTTCACATGTTATGTTCACTTGAAACATGACAACATATCATGTTTGTGCAGTTAATTAGTTAGTTTTCAGCAGAGTTTTTCTATTGTTATGAAATCCTTCCAACTGTATGTTGTGAAACATGGTCAATGACATTTTTAAAAGCTTTACTAGTCTTACTTTCATTCATCAGTAGCAAATCAAGATGACAGCTGATGTTTACCTCCCATGTAATGTTTGCTGGGTTAGTTCCAACTTAGGAAACCTCACTAGGTGCAGCATCAGGCGTTTTGAATTTCTGACAAAACCAGGTGCAAGTTCAATTTGAAAAACCTGTAGTTGCCAATCTGGAAGACTAGCAGCAGCTAGTAGGTTGTGTCTGCTACGAGTAAATATAAACACTTTAATCTGAAAGTTGGTCATGGCAGCTGAAGTGAGCACTACCCATTCAAGGACAGATGGCAAATGAAGAAATCTCTTACTTTGAATGGTTGTATTTTGACGCAAACTATTGTATGAACTAAAACAAGAGCCTTTGAGACCAAAGCTCTTCTCTGTGCATGCAGTAAACCCAGCAACTGACACAAAACTATAGCTTCAGTCATTGTCACACTTTCCAACACATCCATCAATAGCATCTCTTCACATAATCAAGCCCAGTATATACAAACATCTGATTCAACTGACTGTGTGTTTATACACACGTGTTGTGTACATATAATAATTGTTGTCTATCTGGCAACACTGCTCAAGGAGCTTGTTCATTCTGAGGAAACGCAGTAGGACTGGACGGTGGTGGTGAGAATCAAACTGCTCCTCGTTTGTGTGTCTTTTATATTCCAGGGGAAGAAGAAGATGCTCAGGTCTGCTTGGCCTCAAACACAATCAGCTGCGTACCTTTATTTCCATTTGTACAGCTTTTTAATGTCTGTTAGAGGAGAGAGTAGTACAAGAGAGAAGCTGTACACATTAAATGAACCCCCTCCCTCAATGGACGCAGAGGCCTGTCTTTCTTCCAGCAGCAGAAATCGATACGTTCATGGTATGTTGTCTTGGTTTTTCTCCAGCATTCAAGAAGCGGTTTGCGCTGACTGTCACAGTCATTTGGCACTCAACACTGGCGATGAGCCCAAAGGAGCCTTCGGATCCACAGAAACCTTCCTATAGCGTCTCCCTTCCTTTACCTTTGAAGCCACCACGCCACATCCCCAAACCCCCCCATCATCTGGATCCTCCAACGCCCGTCCTCCAAGGATTCTGCAGAGCAGTGAGAAGACCCCCTGCCAAGCAGAGCCCACCCGGCTCCTTGGCTTCCTCCTCCCAGGGCCATGTCTTGTCTACAGCGTCCTCAGTGAGTCTGCTGGGTAAGCTATGCGAAGCTACTGGGGTTGGCCCGCCGCTCTATGAGATGTACTACAGCCACAGCGGACAAGACGGACTCATGTATTTCAGCTACAGAGTGAGTATTCCCGGGGTAGCTGCTCCTTTCAAAGGCCTGGTCTCAGTCTTGTTGGGTTCCAGGACCAGCACTGCGCTGGAAGAAGCTCGACAGGCTGCAGCCCAGCAGGTGTTGCAGAGGGTTTACAAAAAGGAGCTTGACCACTGACAAGCTGAGATGAGTTGTAGGCTTCACCCTGCAATGTTTACATTGTTCTTCAGTGTATAAAAAAAACGAAGTTAGATCTTATGTGAAGTTTGTTGAGTTCTGCATGTTATCACCGTAGTAGTAGGAGTAGTCACACTTGTTTTGTTTGTTTTATGCATGTGTTTTATCGTGTGTTACTGTTGAATTTCTTGCTCATTTTAATAAATGAGATCTGAAAAGAGGATTCGAAGTTTGTTCCCTGATCACTGAACGTGTAACAGCGTGTAGAACATGCACAAGTTTATTCTCACAGCTGTTGATTCATGATGCATGTTTCCTTCGTTCTGCACACGGTCATATGTGTGTGAGGTGGTGGGAAGGCTGCTCTCAGCCCATGGAGAGAAGCTGCACAGCAGAGAACACGCCTACCACTCGTTTGTAGACTGAGCCTCCTACTAGGGGCAGGTCTCAGCCTGCTGAGGAAATTGGGGGGGCTGGGCCTTCTTAACCCTCGTGCAGCCTTCGAGGGGTCAAAACGACCCCACTGTAAACTAGGGGGCGCTCAAAGATGAAACACACACACCAGGGTTGGATAGAACAGCCTTTGTTGGTGTTACATCCAAGCAATGAACACGTGTTGGTCTTCTGATGAACAAGTTCATCTAGATAAAGTGTGTTGTGACTTATCGTCTGTTTTATCCAACCCTTGTGTGGTTTTTGAGCTTAGAGCCTCCTGTTTTCCTTTTGATATCACCGAAGGCTGCACGAGGGTTAACCAAACAGGAAGTATTGTATCTCCAAATACGGTCCTCACTGAGGTGAAACTATTGTTATTTTAGGCACTTCAGTGTACTTAACACTGGATTTAATGGATCTACTTCTAGAAAACAAACTAGAGCTGCAAGTAAACAAAAGTTCCAAGGCCAATAAAAGAAGCCTATTCAGTGAGTGTCCGCCAAGTGTCACTTGATGACCCCAGACGTTCTCCTCCAACTTTACAATAATACAGAACACAAGATCCATGTATTGACCGTAATGTTTTTATTTCAAGCACTGGACAGAAGAAGCATGGCCCAGGGAGAGAAGAGCTGAGCTGCAGCAAATGTTCTGATGCGTTGATGTAGAAATCTTCGGCCGTGAACAGATCAAAGACTAGTTATGTGAATGAGACCACGCAGACTTGGAGCAGCCAACAGCCCAACAAACCGTGTAAACGCCTGCTGCTTGACACAGCCTCTGCTCCATTCATTACCTGGGCAACGGCTGTGTGCAAGCAGTAGGATACGTTTTACGTCGTTCCGTTTTCTCTACAGAGAACCACGCAAACAATTCTGTCCAACATGTTGTATAGAGTGCCTTTGCTTGAAGCAATCGCATGATGCAACTGTGCAAGCGGCTGGACAGAAAGGAATGGCTAGGCCTTCAGGGTCCTCCTCCTGATCTCCTCTATTAGGTCAGCTCTGGATATGTCAACCTGTGGACACAGAACGACAGGCAATTGTAGATTTTTCTTATTATATTTTCTCATATTCTGTGTTAATGTTTGCTCTTGTCCCAAAGGAAACAGGTGGTGTAACAGCCTCCCTTAGTGTGGAGACAGCAAGTAGCAAAACAATGTCTGTGTCCCAACAAACAAGGGCCTGAACTTGAAAATGGTTAAGTCACTCATTCTTTGCTTGTTTGGATGGGCCCTCCCATGAGAGCAGATGGATAGTGTGAAATGACGTGTAGATTGGCCGTACCTCCTCTCTAGAGGCCACGACGCGTAGTTTGACCACCCCATCCTTGAGCTCCTGTTCTCCCAGAATGGCCACCAGGGGGATGCCTGACTCCTCACAGTGCTGTAGCTGACTCAGCAGCTTGGGGTTCTTTTTGTACATTACCTCTGCCTGGAGACACAGACAGACACTCTCTAAATAGTCTTGGTAACTCGTCTGCTGAATAATCTGCATACCATCTTAAAAAAACGCAGCAACCAGCATAAGGTCTGTACAGCCGACAAACGCACCTTAATGCCAGCATTCCACAGCTCAGTGACCAGCTTGAGTCTCTCCTCCAACAGGTTCTTCTGAGCAGACGCCACCATGACTTGAACCTCTGTGGTACGAACCTTCTCTGCTGAGGCCTAAACAACGTACACCTATAAACAACATGACACGATAAACACTTCCACCTGCGGACAAACTTTCAGTACCTCTGCCTTCTGCTCCATGATGGAAAAGACCCGTTCGATGCCAATGCTGACGCCAACGCAAGGCACTTTCCTGCCCTTGGGATCGAACATGCCCACCAGGCCGTCATAGCGACCGCCCCCAGCCACGCTGCCCACACTGACGCTTTCCTCTCCGGGGGGCCCGTTTTGAGCTTCAGTGGAGGTTGGGGCCACACCTGCCTGAGTCAGCACCGCCTCATAAATGATCCCTGTGTAATAGTCCAGACCCCGGGCCAGGCTGAGGTCAAACACAACCTAGCAATGAAGCGGAGAAGAAGAGTAAACGGAGGAGGGAGACGTACATATACTACAGGCTGTTTATTTGGAGCAAGTCTCACCTTGTCTGTAACCTGGAAGAGGTGCAAGTAGCTGAACAGCAGCTTGATATCCGACAGCCCAGCACAGGCCTGCTTACTCTGAGACATCTTCTGGTCCCGAAGCAGACGCTCTGCTAAATCCATGCCACCTACAAAATAAAAAGAAAACATGATTTGAATCGCATGTTCAAGTTTTTGTTCTGTGTAACGGGACCAGGTCGTTAGACCCTGTGGAAAAACAGCCGGTTGAGTTAACATGTAGCACACGTCACAGCTTGAAACTAAACAGTAATCCTGCTTAACTGATGTTTTAGTAATAAATTACCTTTGTGTCATGCAAACATTTGTTTTCTGACAAAGTCTGCTGAAAAAAAAATTACTTATGTATCAATCAGTGGTTGATAAACTTACTGATATAGATTCAATTTAGAAATCTGCTACACTTCCTAGTTTTGACTTTATGTTAACTAAAACCATGGAAAAGTACAAAACGTTTGCTTTTACAGATGAAACAAGTCCTATGATCTGACTCATCACAGCCTTCATCTGCGATGCAGTCACCGTTCAGTACGGCAGCATAGCGGTCATAGCAGAATCATCTTCTACCGCTTCTTCCCCGTAGGGGTCGTGGGTGTGCTGGAGCCTGTCCCAGCTGTCTATGGGCAGGAGGCAGGTCGCCAGTCTGTCGCAGGGCCACACATATAGACACACAACCAGTCATGCGCAAACTCACACCTACGGGCAATGCAGAGTTTCCAATGAGCTGAAGTTACATGTCTTTGTTGTGTCTTTGGGAGGAAGCCGGAGACCCCGGAGAGAACCCACGCACCCAATAGATTACGTTCACACTTTTAAAGGCGCACCGTCTAATGGAGCAGCTGAGAGCAGCACATAGGTGTTGTTACAGTAAATGTGTCGCTTGGGTTGTTTTATTTTTTTCCCCATTTGCTCGTTCTTCTGTGGTAATTAACAGTGTCTGTGTAACAGTGAGCTAACTGGGTTTGTGTCACAACCTGATGGAAAGGAGTGGACCGATCTGGAACGTCTGTTTCTATTGTTACTTAAGCTAAAACCAACTGAATATCAGGTGTCTCACATCTCACCCTGCATACTGACGTACTCCCCAATCTGGTCGGCAGCCTCTTCTGACAGGCCCTTCTCATTCACCATCTCCTTCTTCACATCCTCCCAGGGCATCTAGAAGAGGACCATGAGGAAACGGTTCAAACCCACAGAGCTGTGAGTGACAGTGACCACGTGTCACCATCAGGTGTGGTCCTCATTAACCTGCACACCTGGCTAAACCAGGGTCTACGGAGGAGATGCACCCATTCACATTGGCACCAGACCACGTCTTCATAACCCAGACGCATTTTCACGAAGGGATGAGGTTAGAGTTGGCTTGTTTCAGTAAGCTCGTTTCTTAAGTGCTCTGGTTTCTGTGCGCCATCTACATACAAAGATGCTATGACTGGTGGGTGACTGCCCCACCTCTAGAGCCACCGCCTGTGGTGCAGCAGCGAGTTTCTGTACCTTATCCAGTTTATCCACTGTTGAACAGATGGTGCGGAACTTGTCATCTGGAACACCACACACGGCAAACATTCCATCGAGGATGCGCCTGTCATTGACCTGGAAATGAACAACATGGTTAGAGCAGTGAAGCCTGCCGACGGTAGCCTACCCCTCTAGGTAACCCAGATGAAAAGACCTTGATGCGGAAGTCTCCGAGGTCCAGCTCACTGAGGATTTCATGGACGATCTTCAGACACTCTGCATCTGGAATCATGGCATCGTACTGCCCTGCTATGTCAAAATCCTAAAACGCCATATGAATGTTAAAATGTACCCGGAAAAGAAAAACACTTCAAGAAAAAAGATCAGTAATTGACTCACACATTGGTAGAACTCTCTGTAGCGTCCGCGGGTCATGGCTGGGTTGTCACGGCGATAGACCTTAGCAATGTGGTAACGCTTGATATTGGTTATCTTGTTCATTGCCAGATAACGAGCAAAGGGAACCTGAACAGGGGCAGAGTCAAGGACAGCGCAGCTTTCTGAGGGTTCAACAGATCGTCCTAACCCCAACAGTGATGCCTAATGAAGGATACGGTGAGGTCATATCTGAGGGACAGCAGCTCTCCTCCTTGGTCTTTGAGGTCATAGATGAGCTTGGAGTCTTCTCCATACTTTCCTGTCAAGGTTTCCTACATGCAAACAGGGGTAACATGAACAGTCAAATGTCACGGCTTCATGGTTTAGGCATGAGTAAAGACGAAAATCTACCTTTAGTTCAAAAACAGGTGTATCAATGGTCTCTGCTCCGTGGCGTTTGAAGCAACGGATGATTGTGCTGAAGACTTTCTCTCTAATTGCCATCTGCTTGGGGTTGTAATCCCTCGTTCCCTGATAGAAAAAGGCATCTGTTGACTCTTGTACCCAAATATGTGAATTAGAAATTTGTTAACAATAAAAATAAAAACAGATCAGTGACAACGAGATACTTTGAACACAGTTGCTTTTGGTCTGTGCGTTTTCTAGCTGATGACATCTGCGTAGGAGCACTACATGCGTGAGGCAACAGCTGCCAAAGCAGACAAACGGCCTAAGGTTCTAGTCGGGCGCCTTATAAATGAACAGTCAGGTGCATATATGAGCACTGAGACGAGCTTCAATCAGTCCCACTGGCAATAAATAGAGAGACTGGTGATTCATCCATCAACGTGACGAACAGTAACATTAAGTGTTAGTATAGTATAATTAATGTAATCGTCAGCGTTTCTATGAATCTGATCCTAGCAACACTGAAGTATGAAGAAACACAGCACACTGGTTAAATGATGGGTCCAGGAGCTTTGAATACGACACAAAGATTCGTAGTTACACAATTCAACCATGGACATGCCACAAAGCGTCCACTCATTTTTATTTTGAAAATGATGAATCTTTTGGGTGGTTAGAGCAGAAAAAGATCTCTGAGAAACTTTTAATTCTATATGGACTGAACTGTCTTATTCAGCTTTTGGCCACATACACAAGTCTAGGAGTCCTAATCACTGTGGGAGGTTTTCTGTGGCAGCTAGAATATTTGCAGTAACTAATATTTTACATTTTCTATAAACGTGTGTGTATTTGAATAAAGCACAACCGAGCTCCTACCTTTGCTGTCTTGAGGACAAACTGATGTTTGCCATCGTCACCTCCTAACTGAGCCTTCAGCTCCAGAAGTTTGGCTACCTCTTCATCGATCTGCAACACACAAACCATACGCTTGGTACTGAGGGTCCTGAATACACAACCATTTTAATACACAGAACCAGAGGCTTACCTGAGACACCGTGATCCCAGGAAAAGAAAGCAAAGATCGAAGAGGAGGTGCCATCCGCATCCCCACCAGACCAGCGCAAGCACGAACACAAAACATGCCCAACATGGTCACCCCACGACACAGGGATGGAAAAAATCCAAAAAACATCAATCAGACGTTCAGGATTGCATCACGGATGCAGATTTGTCCAGTGATATAGTCCAGGCACAGCAGACAATGGGTCAGTAAATGTAGAAGTGTGCAGGAGGTGGAGTCCCCCAGAGAAACGATGGTGGTGATGATCCAGGGTCAGGTAGGAAGAACAGGAGAAAAGTGGTGAGCAACCCTAGCACTAGGGGAGAGTCCGATCACAGTGGAGGACAGAACATGAGATGGACCAAGTCAATCAGAGCAGCTAGTTCCACTCAGCCACACACCCAGACAGAGCCTATTATAATCAGCTGAGAAGAACAATAGCATCACAATAAATCAAACGTGTGCTTGTGTTTGTGCCCTGCGGAATCTGTCGCATTTAGCATTTGGTGCCGTGTCAGGCCTTTTCACAGGCCCCGTCTCTAAGCACTTGATACAGAAACAGTTTGTGTTTTGTCAGTGGACTAGTTAGCGCCATTGGTTCGTTAATCTTAGCACTGGCGCATGTTAGCTAAGCTAACAGCTACTGTCACACACCGGTGGACACCAGTGTGTGACAGTCCCTGAACACGCCAGCTGTTACACCACTAAACCCGAAAGCAGCAGACGGCGACTCGCTGCACAGCATCACCGAGGTTGGCGTCACAACATGACGGGACGTGGTTTCCTCCACGTTCCCGTCAATGAGTGAAGCTCTTCCGAGCTAAGCGTTAGCAGAGCTTGTGTTTGACTACTGACCTGCTCTTTGCTCGCCTTCTCTGACTTTAACTTCCGGACCACTTCTCCCTGGGCTTTAACCGCTTCTTGAATCTGTGCCTTGTCTTCCATTGCGCTTCTTTAACGTGGCTGCTCCAGTACGACACCTCCAGCAACACCGCAGCATGGACGTGACGGAGGGCGGCCGCTGTCAAAACCGGTAGACGGAAACGGATACACGCCATACTTCCGTTTTCCAAAGTAAAAGCCTCCTGAACAGCGGGCGCCACTACCCACTGAAATCAGACGGTAGACACGTAGCTCGTCCTCGTCACGCGTGGCACAAACACAGCACGTGTTTCTTCCAGAAACCTTGACACTCGTGGCCACATGTGGTGCGTTCACTGTGCAGGAAAAACCAAGTTCAGACACCAGCTACGTGTTCACCAATAAAACGCTGATACGCCTTCAACAGTCAGGCCAACGGGCTGGACTTTACTCTGCACAGAAACAAATGTGCTCCTGCTCAAACGGTCAACGTCCAGCTGTGCAGCGAGCAGCTGCCTCCAGCGTGAAGCTCTGCGAAGCTCGGCTCGAGATAACGCAGCCCGGTCCGGACTCTGAGCTGCAGGTCGAACCGCCGTCACTGTATTTAAGTGCGCGATTCACGCCACAATTACGGTAACGTAAAATGATTGGAAATGATACTAGAGCTGCTGTAATGTTCACTAACGTGACTCACTGGACCAGACGTTGGACTTAACGTGACATGACCTGCTTCACTTTAGTTTGTTTAGGAGACACCACAAGCACAGATATGTTATATACTGTATGTCATGACTTTATTTGAGTATAATATAGCTTCCACGTCGTTGATGCATGAATACACCAGTGAATGCTCGCGTTAACTCCAGCAGCGTGTTGAGGTTCACCTAACATGTCAACCTTGATAAACTCTCATCGAGCGAACTTTGTTTCCACAGGGGCCAGTCAACATGGAGCTTTCTCCCCCACCCTCAGGTCTAGAAGCAGAGCATGGGGCACTGTTTACCGCGGACGCCCTGCTCTTCCTCCAAGAGCTGATTTCCACATTTGATAAAGACGTGGACGAGGTAAAGCAGCTGAAAAAGCCCTTGTTATTGAACTAATGTAGGGCCTTTGTAACTTAGGAAAAGCTCCCTGATCCAATCCTCAGGTCCTGTGGTTGCGAGTGTCCAGAAAAGCCCAACTTGACCTTTCAGGTGACCTGCCAAGCTTCCTGCAAAGCACCAGTCACATACGGACAAACCCAGCCTGGAAAGTGCTCCCCGTCCCACCCAGGCTCCAAAAGAGACATGTGGATATAGGGGATCTGGCTCCCTGTGACAGCCAGCGCCTCATCAAAGCTCTGCAGTCTCCAGCACAAGGAATACAGGTACCACCGGTGTATGACCACGCTGGACTTAGCACATAGAACTAAAATCCTGTCTCTGGCTTTGACAGGTTGACTTTGACGATGGAAACTGCCCCACATATTACAACCAGATCAAAGGCATCCACAATATAGTTAAAGTGGTGCACGACCAGTTCCCCAGTAAGTGTTCCATGTACCATTCAGCACAGATGCATGAAACGGATAATTGTGGACCGATGTTAATTATTCACACTCCCTCTTCCTGTTGGCCCTTGGACCCGTTGACCGTGTCTGTGGCTCCCGTCTTTTCTTTGGGGCATAGTCTGGTGCAGTCATTGTTTGTTGTGTCCCAGTAGGTTTGTTAGTCAGTTTAGTCTTGTTAGTTTTAAGAGCTGTGTTGTTAGTTTTTCCTGCCTCATGCTTCTGTTTCTAGGTTCTAAATGGTAGTTTGCCTGCCTTCCAGTAATGTTTTGTTTCAGAACAATGATTAGTATTCTGATTGTAGTTTTGTGCACAGTGATATGTAGCTTGTCCTGGGTTTCTTGCTGCGTTAGTAAATTTGTGGCGAGCCACAGATTGTCCTCATGTGTCAGCATCTGGGTCCAGTGATTCCTCTGCCCTGTGTTAACAGATGTTCCACCCATATCTCAAGCTCCGGTCCTGATGCTGCGCCCACGTGCGTGGAACATGGTGGAGCATAATATGATGGTAGTATGACGGCTTCTCCACTTGACCTGAATAGTTACCTAATGCA
The DNA here is from genome assembly GCA_030770545.1 of Macropodus opercularis. NCBI lineage: Eukaryota > Metazoa > Chordata > Actinopteri > Anabantiformes > Osphronemidae > Macropodus > Macropodus opercularis. The sequence goes on along the minus strand of CM061098.1, from coordinate 19,233,658 downwards.
GTGCAAGCCAAGTCATTTAGAGGCTTATTTTGTAATAGTTTCTCAGATGTGATGTGTGATGTTCTGGGATTTCAAATGTTTAGGTTTTTAAAGCTGTTTTTGAAACGCGACTGAATATTTGCACCCGCTGTGGCTGCTTTGTTCTATTTCCCATACAAGACATCTTCTGGTTTCATGTGGTTCTGTGTCAGGTTCAGGGAAAGGAAGTTCCTGGTCCTCTCTTTGACTTTGGACTCCTCATGTTTCACTGTGCAAAGATCCTGTTTGACAACGAGAGTGGACCGTTCTTCTACCTGTCAAAAGTATCCATGACACACACGATGTAGCTCTAGACTAACCCCTAAACCGGATCTTAACCATTTAATAACCGACACATCTAAACGTTTTGGAAGTTAGATTGTTAATTTTCTGAACTCCATCCCCTTTTCTGAGCATATCATTTTGTTAATCACTATTAATGGCATTTGACACATTGGGTGGTTTTATCTTATTAAAACAGATTTTGCTCATGACATTTTGCAAATATAGATCATGTCAAATATGATACAAGTGGCTTCAAAGGGTTAAACCTCCCACCGAACGACACGCAGATGATTCGTGTACCGTTTCTACTTGTGTTTCAGGTGGAGGGTTTCATGGAGGCCAGACTATGGAACAACATATTTGTGTGGGCCCAACTAAAGGTCTGGACGTTTGTCGCCTCTTAGAAATGATCTACTGTTAAAACACACAACTTTATACGTGCACGGTTTCCCGTCATGAAACCATCTGTATCCGTTAGAGTTGTTTTTCAGTTACTGACGAGCGTTGGTCAGTAGCTTTCACCCACTCTGCGTCTCAGCTCAACAGTTCAGCTCCAAAGGACTTTCTCACCAACAAACACATCATAGGTGCCTCAAAAGAAGCTCCAGCACCCAAACCCTGCAGCAGGTCTCAAACAGCCACCATCACAGAACTACAGTAACAGACAAAACCTACTGTAGTATGTGATCTGTTCCCCATCTTGTCCCTTTCAGAGGCTCTGTCACACATTTGTGTCAGTTTATGTGGGTTTGCAGCGACCACATCCCTCCTGTAGCAGGCAACCTGTGAATTCGACCCACCGGAATCAGGAAAGTGTGACCTTTCCCATCATTCTGCTTCACAGTACTATCACCGTAGTCTAGTGTAGGGGCTGGTCTCCGACTGAGACTCCGTGAACTTTGGCAACTGAGGCCACTGAATGCATTTTGCGTGAAAGCAGTTTGTTTCCCTTGGACGACTGGTCTGTTGACTGTGATGACTAGGTTTAAAAACAGTTCAGACATTGACCAACGCTGGTAAGCAGTTGAAAAATTACTGTAATATCTGCATAGAGATGACACGTATGGCTGTGCCTCTGTCCTGTGGGTCAACCCTGCCTCTCACCCAGGATAGTGAGCACATCGCTCATGTTTATTGTGTGTGTGTGTGTGGTAGCTGGGTCTTCCACTGGGCAGCATTAAGGCCACAGTGCTAATTGAAAATGTATTAGCAACATTTGAGATGGAGGAGATCCTCTATGAGCTGCGGGACCACTCAGCAGGACTCAACTGTGGCATCTGGGATTATTCAGCCTCCTTTGTCAATAAGTTTGGTGAGTTTACACATTCTGCCTTTTCTCTAAACGTGATCTGAGGTGAAGAGATCGTGTTTGTCCTGCAGGTCACCGTCAGGACTTCCTGCTGCCTGACCGCAGTAAATACGTCAACATGGAGAAGCTGTTCCTGCGCAGCTACATGGACCTGTTGGTTCAGACCTGTCATCGTCGGGGAGCGCTGGCCACAGGAGGCATGGCTGCTCTACTGCTGCCCCAGGACCCGCTCACTGACTCCCACAGGACTGTGCTGAGCTCCGTCATCAGGCAGGACACCACACAAACGCAACTAGTCAGGCCCTACACACGCGACTTGACCTAGATGTGATTACAAAATGACAATAAATGAGAAATGTCTGCTAGAAGAACCAGCCACACATGGATTTCTCTGTATTGGTCTGGGTCACAGGAGGCTTGTACAAAAGTCACGCATGGTTCATGGCTCTGGGTTCAGGGTTGGGTGGTCGATGGTGTAGGATAGTGTCTGTGGAGATTCTCACCATCCAGGTGAAGTCGTCTGAAGGTTGAGTCGTGGCAGCTGGATTCTTCTATTTGGTAGAAACGTTTCTCCATCTGTCCAGGAAGCTTCTTCAGTCTGAGGGAAGTTGGTAGAGACACAGATTTATCCTCCAGGTTTCACTTCACCTGTAGACAACGGGCTGGTTGTGAGAACAGAGGACTGAGGGCAGTGAGCAGGTGTGAACTCTCCTCCTCCACCACTACAGGGTGGTCAGTGTGTCCTTCATGGTGAATCTGGATCTTCCTCCATAGTTGACAGGGCAGGTTGTGTCTGAGCCTCCACCTGTAGAGAGAGGAGCTGTTTACCTGGACGTGACGCTGCTCTAACGTTCAAACCTTCTGTCTGCTCTGTCCATGCGGACGTTGTTTTACATTCTAGACAGAGAAGACAGGTGGAGGAGTCACGGTAGTTGAGTTCACACCTGCTCACTGCCCTCAGTCCTCTGTTCTCACAACCAGCCCGTTGTCTACAGGTGAAGTGAAACCTGGAGGATAAATCTGTTTCTCTACCAACTTCCCTCAGACTGAAGAAGCTTCCTGGACAGATGGAGAAACGTTTGTACCAAATAGAAGAATCCAGCTGCCACGACTCAACTTTCAGACAGTGTAGGATAGTGTTTCTTTCAGCTCTGTCTATCAGATAAATTCTGTCAAAATATTTCAGACTCAGTCTCCTTAGACTGGACCGACTCGTACACTGACACGGTTTTCTTTTGCTTAGAATGAAGTTGCTGGAGATCAAGGCAGGTGTGGATGGTTTCATGGTTTATGATCTGGGCTTGATTGAGCCTATGCAGAAAGTAAGCAGTGCAAAGCATATTGTAAACGTTGGGTGTCCAGCCGTGACTTGCCGTTTGCTAAGTCCTTACCTTTCCAGCTCTTCCAGCTCCACACTCAGGGTGACAATCAGCTTCAGCAGCTTCGAGATGACCTTGCTGTGACTCCTGATGACCTGCTGTCCATGCCATCGGTCAGTCTCAGAATTCAGCTACAGTGCTTTACATGCAGATGTCTGCATACGGTAGAACAGCGTTAGTGCAGCGTGGGCGCCACTAACCTCCAGCTGTCACCCTTGGTATCTGTTGAGCTCACTCAGGTTGCGGATGATTTATAAGAAAGGTGATACTGGTTGCGGTGGATGGTGACGTGTGACGTGGTCTTTCCTCAGGGAGGGGTCACTCTGTATGGACTGAAGTACAACATTGCAGTTGGTGTCCTCTTCATTGATGCTTGGCTGTCTGGTACAAGTAGTCACACACTGGTGTTTCCCTCATATTTAACAGCTGATGGGCAGAAGCCATGAACCCATATGTTTCCCAGGTAAAGGTCACTTCTTCTACAGAGGCCAAGTGGAGGATTCAGCCACAGCAGAGATTTCCAGATCGCAGGTATTGGATGACAATTAGTGTTACTTCTCCCAGCGGCATCTCCACAGGGCACAACCAACCCAAGGCTACATCAGACTGAATGTAGTCATATTAAAACTTCACCACGTGTGTGTCAGGTGTGGCAATGGATCCGGCATCAGGCTCGGCTGGAGGACGACAGCAGGGTGGTGAGCAGGGCGCTGGTGACGGACCTCACCAAAGAGGTCAGTGTGGAGCTCAGCGCTCTCTGCCACTCTGTGAGGTAAGCAGCAGGCAGATGACCTCCAAGCCAAGTACACTGTTCTGTGCTTTGGACATACTATGTGAAATAAATCAGCTTACAAACGTTAGAATTAGACTGGAGCTCGTAATAACAGTTTCAGAGAATCCTGCATACGGTGATCTTCAATCAGTGCAGAGAATGCTTTGGGTCCGAGTAAAGAATGTCTCCTTCAGAGCTGAGCAGCGGCTACACACAGCAGCAGACATGTTCCTGGAGGTGGTCCAGACGAGACGCTTCCCAGAGTTCATCACCACCTACCTGAATCTGGACCACACCTTCCTCAGCTCCCAGCACACGGGACCACTGGAGGCTGCAGGCGGACGCACGCACAGATCCAAACTGTGACGTAGTAGCGAGTCCTGGGAAACGGATTCGGACACCACTGCTAATTCAGAGTTTTGGCAAAATGTAGAAACTTTGTGTAGCAGCATTCAATAAACAACTACCATCAACTACTTAAAGGAGCTCAATGCAGAAAGTCACAAGTGACACCTGCTCCAACATTTAGTACGCGTCTTACTGTACAAACTGAAACCTCAGCACCTGTCGCCAGGTCTCGCTGTTTGCCGGTTTGAGTGCAGCCAGGAGGTGTAGCTAGGCTCATTCCAGTCCTCCCCTCCCTTCCTCTTAGTTTAGTCATGGCCGTCACACCAGATACTTGATGGCGTCTGTTTAGAAACAGCTGGTGCAAACGTCTTCCCTCAGGAAGCTGGAGATGTTCTGTCAGGACGGATGCTAGTCACGTTCTTAGACATTTAAACCTAAAATACTAGCCGTCAAAATTATAGCCTGCTCATAGTTATTTCTCATTTAAGTCATGGAGAACTGAAACGTGCAGAGCAGGCATGTGGTCAGTTTACTCTCTGCTATTTTATTCATTAGAAAAGCTGGTTTAACGTAAACACTGCGACAGGTTCATAGGATATTTTTCTGTCAAGCTAAGCGAACAGCCACGTGATCCACTCCTCTACAGCTCACACTCCCCAACAAATCACCTGCACCACCACCACGGTACCATTTGGTTTTGCAAACATTGTTTTATTAATCCATCTGTCGGTTTGTAATATATAAATTACTTTTTAAAAACATGAGAAGCAGATGCACCTACAAGAAGGACTGGTGTGACACACAGGCGTTATAAAAAACGGTGTTTGCCGAAGCCATCTTAGCCAGCCAACGTCCGCTTTTCCCAGAATTGTCTTTAGCCACCTGATACTGCATTTATCTGGAGTTTCTCATACAACAAATGTGGACAGGTTTTATTTTTAAAAAGTGGGCATTGTCTTCCTCTGTGTGGTAGCTCCCTGTTCTGTCTCCTGTGGTGCTCAGTGCAATGTGGGGGCGACTCACAGCAGCCATTGCCCATGGACAGGAAGGATTTGGGGGCTGGGGAGGGAAATGGATGTGCTGATGGGCTAAAGCGTCTAGGGGTGTTTTCACACCTCCTCCTCTTCTTCCTCTCTTCTCGCTCCAACCTCACATTTCATTTGAGACATCCTCGTGCTCGCCCCCTGACAGGTCGCCATTAGCGGTAACTGTGGTGCTGTTGTCTTGGTAACCCGGGGGCATGAAGGCCAGGCTGTAGGGGTAGAGCTTATGGCAGGACACTCTGTAAGGCTCTGCAGCTCTCTGCTGATCCGCACCCAGCTGACCGTCACGTAAAGCCTCCAGCACCTCATTACAAACCTGCAAACACACAAGTAGTTTGTGGCCTTCACATATTTTGAAACAAATCCCTCTATATACTAACTACATCTGAAATGACTCGTTTTCTCATTTGTCTCATGTATGTTCTGCGTTAATGTTTTTTACAGTTGCAGGAAAAACGAACTTCTGTGAAGCCTCTGGGATTACGTGGATGTCTGCATGAATTGCTCATAAAATGTGTCCTGATCTTCTGGCTCCAATTAGCTCTTGGAGAATCATCAGCTGAGGGGTTCACATACTTTTTCACCTGCTCTGTGAATGTTTACATGTTATGTTCAACAAAAACATGAAAACATAGAATGTTTGTGCAGCATTAGTTCAAGCAGACTGTGATGATCAGAACATTTATAACCAATTTAGGCAGAAATCCATGAAATCTCAGAGGGTTCACAGACTTTTTCTTGCAACTGTATGTGCAGCTAAACTTGTTGCCATCTAGCTTGTCATTGTTTTATTTATTATTTTATAGTGAGGATCGGTTCTTTCCATTTTGAGTTTTGGTCCCCAATACGAGACAAAGGTCCTGACGTGTGATGAGCACTGGTAAATCGTCACCAACCTGGATGCTCTTTCCAGACAGTGACTCATCTAAAGCTGTAGCTATCTCACAGGCCATCGTATCAGAAGAAGGCTCCAGGTAGACCATCATCTTAGCAGCTGAAAATACAAGAGCAACAAGCTTCACACGCTGCATCAAAAGAAAAAAATCTTTCCCAACGTGCAGCTCTCATATCAAGATAAGTCACCAGGGCCATTAACACCTAAACACAACAGAGGTCTGCACTAAGTAGCACATGGCTAAATATAACTCAACTACTTCCTAATAACCATCTACGTGCCTTGTGTTTTTATCCAAAATGATTGTGTGTGTGCGTACCAGCCAAGCGATGTGGGATGGAGCTGGAGTTCTGACTCAGGTAGTTCTTGTTGAAGCTTTGAGGGTTGCTCTCTCCAAACAGTCTGGTGATCTCCTTCTTCAACACCGTCCTCACCACTGGTGCCAGGTCTGCACTGTCACTCACTGTGCACAGGGTGACAGTAGAGCTGTCATGTCAATATGCTTAGACTCATGAAGACTAAGTCAAACTCAGTTAAACACTGCTTGGTAGTTGTGTAGATTAGGACACTATGAAAGCCTGGGCGTTTTCTAACATTTTTAATCTTAACGTTAACAAGAGATTAAGATTGAGATTAAATATCGATATATTACATTTTTTTACAAAATACCCAGGCTTTCACGGGGTGTCCTACGGTTTTCACATGACAACAGAGATACAAGCAACACCTCTCACCTCTTTTGAAAAAGCGCACCAGACACTGGTGCAGCCATGGGTTGGAGGGCTCTATGGCTACAGCCCTCTTTATGGACTGCAGCATCAGCAGGTACTTCTCTGGGGAATGAGGTTGAATGCAGTTAAATAAACAGCGCTACCATATGACACTAAGACCAGATGACAGGCTTCGTAGCACTGACCTTTTCTGAAGTAGATCTCGAAGGCCAGGAGATGGGTCTCAATCTTGTTGCGCACCAGGTTCTTCAGGGGAATCAGGAACTTCACAGCCTCCTCTAGAGGATTCTCCGGCTGGTAAAACAGTCGACCATGTGCCATTAATCATCTAGAATGAATTCATCTAGCCAGCTCCATTCACACTGCAGCTGACAGACCTGGCAGACATGAGCCCACCTTGGCCAGTTTATCTGGTATTAGCTCTTCTTTCAGCCCTCCTATTTCCTCATCATCATCCTCCTTCTTTTTCTTCTGGTTCTTGAGCTGCCTCTCCTTCTCTGCATTCTTCTTCTCCTCTTCTAGCTGGGCCTTCTTCTGGGCTCTTCTCTGTTTGTTGCGCAGCTTCTTCAGCTCTTTGTCGGTCAGGTTTTCTACAGAGTGAAATAGTTACCAGCATTTTTTACTTTTGTCCTAATACAGAGCTTCTTTTAATGCTTAATGTCACTTAATGTCCCGCAGGTTGTGGTGACATGGGATACTGAAGCAGTTTGTCATGGCCTCTCAGGAAACATATCTAGTAGGACTATCTTTGCTACTACAATGAGGCGAGGAAAGCTGATTGGATGACGGAAACAGTAAAGGTTGCTGGGAACCTCTCTGCACTCGGAGCATGGTGTTCTGAGCAGCAGGTACTATTGTAAACACGCAGAGAGCTGGACCAGTATCAAGTAGATATACTCTGAATGCTCGCCTTGTTTCAAGTGTAGAGTTTACCTTGCAGCTGATAAATCTCCCAGTTGTCTGAGATGTGACGTGCTGCATAACTATAGCCACGTTGATGTCAACTACTTGGTGGTTGTGTACTCACAGTAAGACAAGATTATGCATTTGTGGACAAAAGCAAATAGCACTAATGAAAATGTAGTTGAGCATGCGCATGAAATCACTGGACAAAATTTCACAAGCGCTGACACACACACACAAACAATCTAACCGGTGTCTGTCTGGCTCTCCTTGTTGTCGTCAGTCAGAGGCTTGTCGTGCAGGGCCAGGTAGATCTGGATGGCCGTTTGAGCAGCTTTATAGTAGAACGGATGTTGTCGCAGGCCATCCTCCAGCTTCAGCAGATCCACATAGGAACGCAACGTCATCTTCCTCATACAGTAGGTGTGGAAGTCAAACTGGTCATCTGTGATCTCCACAAAATGCTGGTGAGCGAGTGAAAGGAGTATCAGGACTGATGTATAGCAACATACTGTATATGACCATTGTGTATGTAAGATGGCAGAGGGTAGGCGTGAGTGCAAAAAAAGCATGTTTAAGTATAAAATATTTTAAACCGAGACTACGGAATACCAGCGCCATGCTCCAGGTTATACAGTTTGTTACTGAGGTGACTGAATTTTGATTTGTTTTATTTTGCACCATATTCCTTTAAACTTGAAAATGTGGAGTCAAGCTTTTTTTTTTAGTCAATAATACCCTAATTTATACAATATACAAAAAATATATAATAAGAGGAGACGGTATATTTCATCCCAAAGCGTTCCCAGGCCAGTGGGAGCCATAGCTGCTTCAGCGTTTCTCGTTGCTCACCTCCTTGGGGACGACACCTCTGCTGGTTCGTCATTCATTCATCCAGTGAATGGACAGCCTCACTTTTCAGCCCAGCTCTGTTAATACACTGGCCACATTACTGATTTGTCTATAAATCTATCATGCCCTCCTCGTGAACAAGACCCTCAGACACTTCTCCACATGGGCCAGGAAGTCTCCTCCAACCTGGGCCACCATTTTCTATTTTAGAACCATGGAGGCACTAATCTTAACTGCAAGCTGCGCCACTGTACACTAAAGGTCCTGGTCTGATGGACAAGACATCATCATTAGTGAAAAACAAGGATTAAATCCAAACCAGACTCACTCCGACCCCTGGCTGCACCTAGAAATTCTGTCAATGACGATGATAAACGGAGCCAATAATGGCGCAGGGAAGAGATCTGACTCACTGTCCGAAGCGTGAACCAGACTCCTGTTCCGGTCCTTCAGGGAGTGCACTAGCACCCTAGCAGAGGTAAGAGAGCATCCCTCCTAAATCTGAGATCTATTGGCCAAATTCTCCTCCCCAGTACCCTGGCCTCTACCTTCCAAGGGAAGCTGAGAAGTATGATCACCTGCACAGTTCAGAGGCGCTGTCACGACACCTTTTCTGGTAATGCCGTGTTCAAATGAGGCCAAAGCAGAGTAGTACCGTAAGGTACTGCCTCTGTTTTCTCACTGTGGGATTGAGGACCTTAAAGTATTGCATCCAAGAACTTCCCTGTTCAGGTCAACAAACCACGACCACAAAGCTGATCACTGCTCTCTAGCCTGGGTGTCCATGGCACAGCCGTTGAATAAGACAACACCGTCTGATTCAGATCAGGCAGGTCGGTCCACTGTGGTTGCCCAGGTGAGTGTTGAGGTCTCTCAGTTGGAGCACCCTCCAGACACACGTGGGGACAACAGTCAACCTGGTGGACCTGTCCCGACCCGGCACAAGGAAACAACCTTCTCATTCATTTGGGAAAATTCCAGCACATAGGGTCGAGCTGGTGTTGGCCTGCTTGTTGCTCCCCAGCTCAACTTCCATGTGCCAGAGTCTCTTAGAGAAGGGTTTTCTCTAGAGAAAACGAGAGTCCAGGCATGGAGGTGATGCCTACTATCGCTAGCCAGTACCGCTGAACCTGTGGCACATTCTACTGTAAATTCCACATTTGCCAAAACACAAAGTGTAACAGGCATCACCGTAAAGAGCCAGACAGCCTGTACAGGGACGTTTGTGTGAAGCTGATGATGAGGTAAACACTCACCCTCTCGATCTCATGGCACTTCTTCAGAGCCTCTCCAAACTTGTTCATGGCCTTGTAGGCCAAGGCACACTCTGTTTGGAACCACATACACTGCATCTCATTCAGGTTTTCAACCGTAGACGCCCCCTCCTGAAGCCAAAACACACACACTTCAGTTAGGCATCAAGCTCTACACACACAAAAAGTGTAAGTCCTCTGCCTGCACAGCCTCTCTCCACTCTCTTACCCGTGTAAACTTGGAGCACATCTCCTCTGCTTCTTTGATGAGGCCTGCCTTCAGCATGTACTTGGCACACTTGGAGTTGATGAAGCGGTCAGCAGTATCCAGGGCTTGAGCCTCATCCATCCACCGAGCCGCTTCATTTATGTTACCAGCGTGCTGTGGGGCCAAGGAAGCAGGTTAAAAGATGTAGAAAGATGGCCAACAGCTACAACCAGTAATAAGATGAGTGAGTAAACTTTCTATGAAACCTTGTAGATCTTGGCTTTGATGAGAAAGAGCTCGATGAGTGTAGGCGTGCTGTCAATAGCTGTGTTGATGTACTGCAGAGCCAGGCTGGTCTGGTCTATGAAGTCAAAGTGCTGTGCCAGGAAATACTGCACCCACAGCAGGGTGGTGGGGGGCTCCTCCTTCCCATCATCTGTGTGGACACAAACCTTTTACCTTATGTGACAAATGATCTGGAGCAGTTTAAACAAATAAATGGTGGAGTCAGATTCCACACTGAGCAACACTCACCACTTTCACTGAACATTCGACAGCTTTTTAAACAGCGTTCATAGTCCACTACTAAGTCTTCAATGATTGTCACCTGCATGAGAAGAAAATAATTCAAACGGTTGCGTCATTCTGGACATGGACTGAACAATTCCAATGAATATTGACCTTCTCTTTGTCTGTGTAGAGAGATCTGAGGGTCGTGAAGACAGGAGGGCAGCCTTTACTGAAGTTCATCCTCAGGTAGCTGTCCAGACACTCACGAAACCGCTCCCCTGGCCAGCACAACACACAGCAAAGGCACTGTAAGACTTGAGCATCAGCTCATAACGCCAGTAAAAAGCAGTTACGTGTGGACCTCACTGCGCTACCCTACCACTGCGGATCTTGTGCCAGGTGGACAGGCCAACTAGATCCTTAAGCACTAAGAGGCCAAATGGTCCACAGCACCAACCAGGTGGGACTGCAGTGTGCTAGCGAGTCCGCTAGTCAAGCAACCCTGTGTGTGTGTGAGTGAAATGTGGCAACAACCAAATGACTTTACTCCATTAACTGATTCCAGACTTCCCAAGTCTGTCAAGACTGTCTTATCACTACAAAAGGCTGGCCTTATTCCTCTTTCAGACCGTATCACATACTCGGCCACCACTGACGTTTCTGTTACGGGTCTTTCTAGTGCAGACAGTTCTTTCACCCCAGATGTACTACTACTACTACTACTACAACTACAACTACAACTACTACAACTACTACTACTACTACAACTACAACTACTACAACTACTACTACTACTACTACTACTACTACTACTACTACTACTACAACAACCGTCCTCATCACATCTTCCTATCTGGCCGCACTCAAGACCAGATCTCCCACTTTTACCTTTTCTTCACCTTGGCTCCTCCCCACTCGGCCTAAAGCTAAAGGGCACCAACTGGAACATGTCTACAGAAAGACAGGTCTCACGGTGCATGAATAAATGTGTTGTAGTCATATTTAATATAATGATGATAACAAAGGCTTGTTCAAAATGTCACACAACCCTGACACACATACATCACATATGTATTCCAATGATTTCTATACACTCATGTCACTTGGAGCCAGATCCAAATGTGCTTATTAAGGCACCTCTCTCCTCACAGACTGAGCTGACCATCTGCCCTCAAAACAGCTGCTGTTACTCCTTTGGTTAAAAAGCCTGGTGCAGATCCCAGACCTCCATAATCACTCCAGAATTCTTAAAAAGACCTTTACTTCTCAGCTGATGAACAGAATATTCATACCCAACTCTACATTTCCACCAAACTCCACCTCCCTCCATGAAATAAAATCATGGCTCATACGCAGTTTCGTCAAATAAAAAAAACCTCTCCATCCCCTCAGGTTAAGAGTCTGGGTATCATCCTCCACTGCACACTCTCCTTTACGATCCACATTAATAACAGCCTACTCCCCTCTTTACCACATCAGCTTAATATGTCCCTCCTTCACACATCGTTGTGTAATTTAGAAGAATGAACTGAATGACTACGCAAGTGACAGTGGGTCTAACTATCTAAAATCTTCAAGAATCAAAAGGAAGAAGAAAACCACTGAACTGAAACAGAAATACAAATCACCAATACAACACAATACTGCCTTAAAGATAGATGTGTAGGTTAGACTAGGTTACCTGTGACGAAATTAAGGGGCAGTCTTCTTGGAACCAGTCCTTTGGGAAATTTCAACCAGGATTCCTCAAAAATCTTCAGACGCTCGCCTACACTGCCTGGAAAGAGAAAAAAAAAAAAAACACAGCGTAAGGGAAAACTAGATCAAGAGCAGTCTGAAGGTTGAGTCGTGGGAAATTGACTTCTTTTTCCATAGAAACGCTTCACCATCTATCCAGGTAACTGAAAGTTGGTAGAGACCACAGATTTATCCTCCAGTTAGACAATAAACCATCCTTCATTTTTCACCTTTGCTGCAACGGCACACAAAAAAAATGAAACAGCAGAGCCTTGTTTTCAGGCAGAAGCAGCACAGACAGTTTTGTACTACTCTGTCAGTGAACAAAAGAAAGGGAGCACACAAATAGCAGGTTAGTTCAGGGGGGTTGGTGGAATTAAGATGAATTCATTAATAGGCATCTCAGAGACATGTCCATTTCTGGAGCTATGTTAACCACCTGCACGTCTGAGGATAGAATAATGCTTGAAATGTAAAACTGTTGAAACAAATGGCATGAACAAAATAACATTTCATCTCATTAACCCTCATGCAGCCTTGGAGGGGTCAAAATGAAAACTCAAAGCTCAAAAACAGACGATAAATCACAACACACTTCATCTAGATGAACTTGTTCATCATAGACCCCCACCAAGGCTGTTTGATCCAACCCTTGTGAGTGTCTTTGAGCCCCCTATTTTACAGTGGGGTCGTTTTGACCCCTCCAAGGCTGCACGAGAGTTAAACAAAAAAAGTACATATGGTTAGATGGTGGCGGTAGGTTCTTCACTCTAAGTAGGATGGTTTAGAACAGCTTGGACTATTTGAAATGGTATAGAACTTTGGCTTTTCCCATAGACTGACTGATGTATTGTAAATAAAAAAATGTAAATAAAAGATGAATAATAATCTTTTTTCCACAATGACGCCTCTTGTACATCGTCTTATTATCTTCTGGGAGACACCTGTGTCATGGCCAGGGGTATGAATAATTTTGGCCTTGACTGTAGATGCTGAGGGACCTCCTCCTCTGGTTTCTATCCATTTCTTCTATTCACTAACATGCCACCAAGGTGTCTTCTGTTAGGGGGATTTGTGCCTCTCCACTGTTGCTAGTGCTTGCTCAAGTAGGATTTGTTCTGTTTTCTGTATAATTGAATGTAATGATTAAAGTGCCTTGAGATGATTTTTACGGTGAATTGATTTCAATTAAACAAACGCTTACATGTGTTACAAACAGTTTCAGTTGTAGTGGTTGTTTTTTTCCAGTTCCACTGCTCTCTACTATTTTTCAACATTACATTTGGCACACACATGGAAGCATGGAAGACCGTGGTTACAAAGCTCTGTGCTGACTGTCCAGCTGTTTTTTGCTGGGCGGTCCATATCACATCAAACGTTTAGTGTAAACTCTTAAAGAGTATGGAATAAAGCAGAGGTTTGACTGGAACAACATCAGATCGGTTTCATCTAAGCACTAATAAAGACAGTTGTGTTCACCTGGTTTTAAGGCCTTTTCCAGGCCCTGGTAGTAGGCCCAGTTTTCAGGGTTCCTCTCCTGGAGTCGACTGTAGACCTCCGAAGCCTCCTCGGGCCTCTCTAGCTTCAACAGCAGCTCTCCTACATACACAAACATGCAGACAGATGCAGCACAATGGAAATCTTCACACCCAATGCAAAAAAATCTAACAATTTTTCTGTACAGCAGAAAGGCTGTAAGCAGGTGCTTCCGAAGCATGAGCACACCTCTCGTCTCCTCCACCGCCAGTTTGTCGCATATCTGTTTCTCGTAGTTGTTGAGGTGATCAAGGGCTTCCTTGTGCAAACCTGCCTCCCTCAGAACTTGGTTCTGATACAGCAGTAGTTCACTGTACTCGTAATCCACTTTGTCTGGAGACGTCTGGAAGGGAAAGAAAACTGCGTCATTAACGACCGAATGTTTCAAGCTCAGTCATTTGTTATGACGTTCCACTAAACTTGCCAACCTTCAATTCCATAAATGATGACTTGTCGGGGTCAGAGATGTCCCAACTCAGAAGATTACAAGCCGAGGCAGCATTAGGTTCAAATAATTAAATTTATTCTTAGTGGTGAGATGAGAAATATGCAAAGGCGGGTAAACAAAGTCACCTCTCTCTCCTCATTCTAGGGAGTTGGTTTTTAAACCCTGAACAAGTATCATGTGAAGATTTCATACCAAGAATTGTTTGTCCAAATTCTTTTGGTCAACAGCTCAGACTATTTCGTCTACAGGCCAGATTGTCCTCGGACCCAAGGCCAGCAAGCCTGCAAAGCCTGGACAGGACCTGTTCTACTCTATTCTAAACCCTTTAGCCTGTACTAAATGTATATGGGCTAAATATATATTCCACTACAAACATGCATGGACCTTTTCCACTACAGACTAAAACGTGAGGACTGTATTAGAGAGGTTTTGCTTGAGAACGTCTGTGGAGCGTCCAGTATTGCTACATCTCTCTGTGCTCATTTTAGGCTTAAGATGATCAGCTCTTCGCATGTATAAAACAAAGCAATTCTGCTGAACAGAACCTTCGGGATAAACATGACACGAACAAAGGAGAACCATCACCGATATTTTAGGACATTACACAGATGAAGTGCATGTGTGTGAGGGAAACCCTGAGATTTCCAGGCCTGCTCTAGCGGGCTCCTTAGTCTGTGTAACGTCAGAGGGAGGTCATGTGTCGAACATTTGCCTCAGCATGTCACGTTTGTAACATCATGCATTCAACACACGGGGGAATACCAAAATAAATAGTATTTTTGTGCGATAATGCAAAATCAAACAGAAGTGAGGATGCACTCAGAGTTTACGTCTGTTTGAGCATCTAACAAGGTTGAACAGAAAGAGTGCGTGTGTGAAACTTTGTCACCTTTACCACTACAGGAGCAGATCATATAGAGCAGAACTTCCAGGGGGGAGGGTCTGTGAGCCTCAGAGGTAGCCTACCTGTTGTGTTTTACGGAATTCCTCCACGATCTTGGCGGCCATCTCAAAGTCCTCCAACAAGTGATAGGCCACAGCATATCCAATCCACGAGGCTCGCTGGGCCGGGCGAAGCTGCAGCAACTGGTACCGAGTCTCCTGTAGAGAGGACAACCACAGCACAATGTATAATGTAAACTCCATATTTATGCCGTCTCCATCGACACAGTTTGGATGACCCTCACCCTGTATCCTTCCAGGTCTCTCATCTGGATCTGCAGCAGGGAGAGGTCTCGGAGGATCTGCAGGTTGTCCTTATCCCACTTTAATGCGTTACGGTAACATTTGATGGCCTCATCGTACTTTTTATCAGAACGCTGCAGCAAACCATACACATGCCAACCTGGAGGGATGGATGAGTTCAGGACAAATACTCACACAAGCACATATGAACCAGTTGGTCATAGGTAAGAGTTAAAGCTCAACAAAGAGCAAACCCACAGCGACTGACACCGCACTGGCCGAGTTCACTGAACATGGGAGCTCTGCAGGAAAAGTAAAAGGATACAGACGTGGCTCTTGAGGTCATTGCGCAGGCCTCGTCTCACCAGGTCGTAGGCCTCCTCCTTCTTGCCCAGACAGTTAAGGGTTAAACCCTTCATCGCTAGTGTCTCTGGAGCCCAGAGCAGAGACAAGTGAGACTATTAAAGTGACTTACAGGTACACTTAACATATTTTCAAAGACAGTTAAATAAGCCCATCTGTCTATCTTACCATCAGCTTCCTTAGTGACTGCTGTATTAAACTGAATTAATTAAAGCCACAAATTCCCAATAAACTGAGCACATTTTGGGCTACTTCATAAACATTATGAGGTTATCATATAGTTTGTCCACCAGAGACAACCTTACTTCCCTGTTGTTGTTATTCGCTATTCTGAACACTCCTTGTGTATTGTAACAACACAAGCATGAAAAGCACAACAGTAAGCATTTCCTTTCTTAGCAGGAGCCAAATCAACATCTGATGACACAACAGTCTCTTAAAACACTGTTGAAAAGTTAGATCTTATGTGACTCAGTGTGCAAATTCAGCAAGCAAGAGGCTGAGCTTTGTAAAACTGAAGTGGAATTAATACAGAGTTGGCAGCCCAACAAAGTAAAGACCAAATCTTTTAAAAGGACTTGTAGCAGCCTCTACTGTTTTGTTTTCTTGCTGTCCACCAGATTAGGGAGATGGGACTTTGCTGGTTTCCACTGGATGCACATGCCACTGTTGCCCACCTCAGCAAAACCCAAAGTCAAAGAGATACACATGGATGAGAGGAAGGCAAATGAAACCTGTGCACTTTTCACACGGCAAAAACAAGATATTTAATCAGAAATATGAGGCTGAGCTTGAATCAATTACACAACACAAATTCCCTTTTAAGCCAGTGGAGATAACTGTTCAGGTGTATACGCTAAACCTTAGGTGCAGGGACATGACCATCCATCCAGACTGTTCTGACGATCACTCCAGAGGCGCTCGAATCATACCACTGACACACATTTCTACATTGTCCTATGACGTCTGAACCTTTCATACCTGAGCAGCATCCCACCATGATCTCCACAGAATCAGGTTTTGCTGGCCTTGTCACTGCTTAACAAGCAGCACACAGGCGCAGACAAATGGCGCCTAGCTATTGAACCACAGGAGGACTAGTGATGTCAGCACTGAAGGTTGATAGAGCATGAACAGTCTGCATTCCAGTTCAACCCAGCCCTATTTAGACAGGTCTCAGCCCAAGTGTGGCTTGAACATAAAACGTCCACAGTAAATACGTAAGAGCGTTGGATAATTATGTACAATTTATTGATTGGCTACAATTAAAGCTGCTCTATGTGGGATTTGTTGGGTCTAGTTGTGTAAGGTCTTAAACCTCACTTGTAAAGTACCTTGAGATAACTGATGTGAATTGGTGTTAAAGAAATAAAGTTGTATTGAACTGAATAATTACTGCACTGATTAATACGTTTCAGCTGGCAACACAATACATCAGCTCACTATCTAAATGTACTGAATGACTAATAAATAGATTTGTCCATCGATGAAGTAACAGTCTTTAGAATGAGATTTATTTTTACCCATAAACACCACGAAGTGCACAACGTAAGCCCACCGAGAGTCTCTGACATGCGAAGCAAGATATAATGCCACTGTGACGGCATTAAGCTCTGTGGACGGGAGGGGACTGTTTTATCGTATTAGTGAGACATTTCGTTGTAAATAAAATGTGCATACTTCCTGATAACCACTACACACCTTAACACCCCTCAAACAAAGCAGTTATCCCAGTTTCCAACCAGTTTAGTATAAGAAAGAGAGTTAAATAGCTCCTCTTACCTCCATGTTCTGCAAACTTTGGGTTACCCAGGATCTGTTTGCAGAACTTCAGCCCATTTCTGTACTGCTTGTGCTCATAACATCTCTGCAACAAAAGAGCAGATTTATACTGATTTCTCATTTCCAGAAACTGTTGGACAGGTGTATATTCGTGACAACCGTACTACAGGGTTTCAACATCCCGTCATGTGGAATAAATCGAGCTCTGGCCTTTGTGGACGACTGTGCTACCAACTGAACCGTGGCTGCTGCTGTAGGAATCAGGCATCTGAGGACAAACAGCTGCACCAATCCTCAGAGCCGGGTCAAGTCCAGGGAAAGGGGTCATTACTGAGGTAGAGGTAGGTGAATCCTAACAGCAGCAGACTGGTGAAGCATCACATTCACCCACCGCTGCCTCGTGGACACATCAGTGTGCAGCACTGACTGACATGAGGGCTCAGCCCATTTGGTGAGACAGAGGCAGTGAGACAGCCTGTCGCTGCACTTAATTGCATCTCACAAACCGTACAGTAGCAGTTAGGTGGGAAAACTGCCGGTACTGTTCATTTGCTGGAATAAACGTGGCTCTTGCTCAATTTCATCTCGGAAACGAACACAAGTTGCGCTTCTTCCCCGTGGATGCCTTTTCTAGATCAGACCGTAGAAGATAAACGCTAAGCTATGTCGACCGATCGTCTTGTTTTCCACGCTGCATCTGGAAGGTTCTGCATCCGGACACAGAGATGTTGAGTTCGGCTGTCATGTGTCAAACGGGCTCGTCACTGATTCTACAGGTGTCTAATGAAGGCCACGGCACGGACACCACACGACCGCTTGTACTTTCTTAGTAGTACTGCTACAGCTGCTGGTGCAGAGCAGACGTCTGGTCTTGGCAGCCTGGTTAATTCACTAGCCCGTAAACTGAACTGACGGCTAACTACTTGGTAAACTAGCATTAGCTAGCAGGCTAACGTTTGTGCAGCGTTTAGCCTACCAGTATTCTCTTGAAGAGCGCGTTCTCCTTCGGCGGTAGAGTGAGTGTGGGCATCGCGCTGGTTTGCTATGTGTCTGTGGGTTCACACATGAATGTGTCCTCCTGCAGTCAGATATCCTGGTTTGGTTCAGTCTCTTCGGGCTCCTGTCGCTCACGTGCTGAAGCCGAGGCCCCCTTCCGACCAAAATGGCCGACGCGCTTCTCGTCCGGGTCAGGCTGCTGTCTGAGGCTGCGCGTCGCACGCGGCCGGGCGGATGCGCCGCGTTCACTTACACTGCGGACGGCGCGACGCGGTGCCATAGTTTAGCGGCGTTTTCCTCCAGTGTTAAAGCCAAGTCGAGTTTTAACCGAGTTGCTTCTCGTTAAATCATCATATTTAGTTGGAATAAAAGACGTTTGTCGCATTCACTGACAAGTGTGTTTATGTCAAATTGCAGGTTTAAGTAAAGGGTTATTGGAGTCATCATCCAAGTTGTTTTGAGTAAATTCACGCGCATTCATTTTATTTAGTTACAAATATCGTTTTTAGCAACTTTTGTTTAATGTACGCCGACATAAGCTGAAATGCTCTTCGCGCCTGCACTGACCGCTGTACAGAATAATAGAAAGTCGTCTAATGGAATTTTTAGCTATGCATCTATAATCGTTTGGACGTATGGTACATTTCAAATGGTTCTATATTACTTCATACCAGCAAACATGAGTCGCGGTTCGATTACTCGGTGATCTGACGAGCAGCGACTGGGTGCTGCCAGGAAATGTAATCAACCGCGGTGCGAGAGGATCGCTAGTCGTCTGCTGTCCCCCAGCTAAAATGATTTCCAACCGGTTACTATCTGCAGCTGTTCTGGTCAACAGGGGTAAGACGCATTTGAAATAACAGGAATTTGTGCTTCTGGCTTTGAATGAGACGTGTGTTAGCTCGTTGCTTATAGCGTGAGCGGCGCATGTGTATGAAAGCCTGACCTTAGCTTAGCATCCATGTAGCACTGCTGCCAAATGTTTAAACGCTGATGCTTTAACTAAATAAACACGACGAGACACGTCGTTGTGTTATTTACTTCATCACTACGAGCTGTAATTCACTTTTATTGAGTTGAATGTGAGGATGAGGAAGTCATGTACGATTTAAAGCGGCTTTGCCTAAACAGAGACAGTACTTCAGTTCCAATAAGCGAGGGCTAATTAAACTAATTGCACAACTGATTAAAATACAGTATTATTAAGAAGACCAGAAGTGACGAAATGTCCTTGAGTAATCTCTCATTCTTAATGTCGTGCTGACACTGATGTATCTGCTCGTCTCTTTCTTGTTGTGACTGTCATTAAAATCTTATGGTTGTTCTCCTTGCAGTTGGTTCCAGGTTCGTATTCACAAGCTCCAAGCCTGACATGACCAAGCCCAACTGGTTGCGAGTGGGCATTGCCTTCGGATCATCTGCTTTCCTTTGGGGCCTGGTAAACAACCACTCTCTTTCACACTGATCCTGAATTTAATTGCTAAGATTACCCGTTGTTTTACGTGTTCTGTGGTTAGTGTAGTGGGTTCTACCTTTTATTTCTGTTCTTTGACATTTGTATCACTGCTTTGCTGACCAAGGAATGCAAACACGTCTTTTAGGAAGTTTAGCTACTTGTATGTTTAAAGTTTGAGCACCTAGTATCTTTGCAGGTTTTTGATTTGAAACTGCAGAGCTCTGGACTAAAGGACAAAAATTAAATTGGTCTACTTTTGTGATCATTTCAATATGATGGGATGTGGTTTGTTACAGTAGAAGGTCTTCTATCAGTCCCACTTAACAGTAAATATGAATAGTTTGTGCATTAAACTGACATGTAGCATTGTTGTCTGTTCCAATTTCAGCTTTTCAAGCAGCACAGTACAGATGTGCATGAGTACAAAGTGAGGAATGTCCTGGAATAACCAATATTCACATGAATGTAAGAGCCTGTTCCTTTAAGGAATGCTATAAAATATGAAAAATGATAACCTTGTAAAAGTAGAACCACTGGCAGGTTTGCCATACTGGATAGCTGTGACAAATGAAGTAGCCAGTGAGTCATCCTGTGTACAGATATACTTTATAAATGAATGAGCAAAAACTCATTTTGTTTTTCTTGTTCTGTGCAGGTTGTCACCAGCTTCTGTCTAAAGGATGCATGTTTCGCTCTTGTGTCTGTTGTTTCCTGTTCTTCATTCTGTATGAAATAAAAAATATATAATGTACCACACACAAGGATCAGATTCATTCCAAACGACTGTCGTATTAGGACTGACATAAT
The DNA here is from genome assembly GCA_030770545.1 of Macropodus opercularis. NCBI lineage: Eukaryota > Metazoa > Chordata > Actinopteri > Anabantiformes > Osphronemidae > Macropodus > Macropodus opercularis. The sequence goes on along the minus strand of CM061098.1, from coordinate 19,212,842 downwards.
ACTTACTGTTGTCTGTGTGGGGTACATACTTTGTTTTCGAATAGGCAATGACAAAAATCACCAATCCCCAAGTTAATTTGTGTTTAGTTCAATCCATACCTACCTTAGGTGGGTAGTGTTTTCAAAAGACGTTCATGAAATTTAACCCACACCCACAGTCACAACTTCATAGATCATTCCAACGTAACCTAGATGTCCCTCAGCTCAAAATGTGACCTTGCCTATCCAGCACCACCAGAAAGTGGACAGGTCCATAATGTATCATCCATACTACTAGTTGGGTTGACAGTCCAGACCAATACATACATTGAAAATAGTAGTATGAGGTCATTCCGTAGGTCACAGTTGGCTGCATGTAATCAGTTTGAGTTAGAGCTTTGACCTTCTGTGCCGTCACAGGGTATGGAGGGTGATCAATACCCCTGGAGACGAGCAACAGGAGAGCGTCATAACTTGGCATACATGCGTTAGTTTAGAGTTTATAAGATACATTTGATTTACCAGATAGAAAATGTGTATAATTCAATGTAGAACAATATTAAAATGTTTATGAAGTACAAGCGTACAAATCTGATTCATATGTGCGTGAGGCATATTTTCCGTCATCCCCTGAGATTCTTCAGCCAGAGGAAAGCAACTGTAGTGCCTTTGGATGATCCAAATCTTCACAATGCAGAGGTGTTGATAATTGAAGGCAGTAGTCATAAATGATAAGCGGAGATTATTGATACAGAGTAACAGACACCAATACCTGTCGCCGACATAGACTCCTGGCCCCAATGACTTCGAGCTACATATCCAGTTATCTGGGCGGGGTGGGAACTAAATGGAAGTGAAAATGATTGACCACTGGTCTGGGCAGTGTTTACACGTGGGTGTCTCCAGGTCTCTGTGTCCTGTTCATGCAAGGGGCAACACATTTGTATTCACACAATAACTAAAGTTTCTAGAGATGAGCTGATGTGTCATTGGTCTGCAGAAGGCAGCGTTTCCATCACACATATCAGCAGCTGATGGGCAGCACGGTGGTGGTCAGCACTGTCGCCTCACAGCAGGTTCGATTCCCGGGGGCCTTCTGTGTGGAGTCTGCATGTTCCCCGTGTCTGCGTGGGTTGTGTCACCAGCAGTTAGGCTGATTGGAAACTCTACATTGTGTGAGTGTGTGCGTGACTGGTTGTGCGTCTATATGTGTGGCCCTGACAGACTGGGACAGGCTCGCCCACGAAGAAGAAGCGGTAGCTTCTCTAACGTTTCACTTTTTCAAGTATTCTCTAGAATGACGGGTGTTTGTGGATGTGTTTGGGCGGGTACCTGCCTCGATCTGGCTCCACAGAGAATGAATTGGTTGAAATGGAACAGCTGCTCTGTAAAACGTGTTTTAACGTACAGGCTGAATGAACCCGGTGACACATAACTGGCTCGTCCTGGCAGATTATTTGTGACTCTAATCGCCCGCTCAGCCGGGGCATGGTGCACACGCCATACCGACAGCAGAGGCGGGCCCGGCCTCCGCCTCCTCCAGAGCGAAGCGGCCGTTCATCCAGCAGCAGCTTCGTCGGCGTAGCCCCGGAGAGCAGCGATGTTTTCCTGCAGAGCAGCGTGGCAAAGGTGCGGGCCCGTGGCCCGGGGAGCGGCCTGCAGGTTGCCGCGACAGGGTGAGTCCCGTGAGGCACAGAGCGAGAGTGAGAGAGCGAGTCTGCATCCAGCCTCACTGCTGAGTAGGACACGCTGTCCCCGGAGCAACGCTCCGCGTGGCGGCACCTGGACGTAGGTCGGGAAGGGTCTGAGGACGCAACTAGTGTTAGACCCACAGTGGTTCAACTAGACGTATGTTACACATGCAACGTGACAGTCGACGTCTGCTGTCTGTAAAACTATAGGTCATTTGCGTGACCTTCACTGGGCTGAAGGCGCCGTGGACACATGGTCGCTGGCCTTAGTCACGTGGTGTGCGCGTGTGACAGCGGACAGTCTATGTAAAGAGCACAGGCTGAAGTGTGACGTCATGAGCAACCTTCCGTTGTCAGTGTTCCGTGGTAGTGTGACCTTTAACCTGTGGCGTGTTGTTAGCTAGCTCAGCGGATGACGCCTGGCTGCGTCAGACGGGGCTTAGCATGGAGGGCTGTTCCTGAGTGACCTGCCTCTGGTCTTTCTGCCAGATGCTGGTTGGTCTCTGAACGGACGGTCCTGCTCCAAGTCCTCGTCTCAGGAGATCACGTGCTTATGATCAGCTCAAGTCTGATCACAGGGGGATGTGGTGCTGAAAGTTCTAACTAGTGGAGCCCTCACAGGTCAAGAGGTCAGGATCAGACTGTGATAGCCAGTGTTCTGTGTAAGTCCATATGTGTGAAATACGTGACAGACCTTCACATCGGTACCTTACATGCTTCAGTGTCTCCTTCCTGGTTTTGCACAGTGCTGGTTGAATCTGGCAGCATTTAGTTTTTGGCATTGATGCCTGGATGCTCCTGCGCGTCAGTAAGTCTTACGTACCCAGCGGTGATCTGCATGCTAGCACAGGACCGTACGGGTCCAGGTTTGGTGGAGTAAATGTGTGCTCTGGCATCACTTGATTTGACTTGTTCACCTGAATATGCAGCACAGTGCTTCCTGTAGTTCATAGCCTTTGTTTTCCAGAACATAATCCTGCAGATGTCAAAGTGTTGACATGTTTTTTCAGTCTAAATCTATAGTTAAGGCCTATCAGAGGGGAAGGAGACACCTATGGCGCGTTCACACTCTGAGCTGAAGCTTATTGTTCCCATGCGGTCCAGGATCATTCACAGTACGCGAATGGTCAAATAATCTGCTGCCACTCTGTGAAATCTGGAAGTGCCAGAGATCTAACTTGTGAACTTTAACCATTTGCAGCCGTGCAGCAACGACAGATGTCAACCGTTCCTGGTGGGTCTGGAGAGAACATACTCTACGCTGTGCTGTGCGGTGGAGCCTTTGTCGGCGCTTTGTCGTATGTAAGTTGTGTTTTCAGCTCCAGGGCTTTTGAATCTAATACGCTGAACAGGCTTGACAAGGCCAACGGCTTGTTCTCAACAACAGCAGCAGCTGAAACGAATAAGTGCGTGCGCCTCACTTTCTCCCCTGTCCACAGACGTACAGCACCATGGTCGCAGACAATGCCAGGTTTGCTAATCGCATTGCAGAAATGAATAGCAGATCCAAGGCAGAGTGGGTACCTAAACCATGGCCACCTAAGAGTAAGTATCCCTCACCAGATGCGTCACATAATTCCAGCCAAACATGAAAGCATAAGCTAAACCACTACCAGTGAAAGCAGCTCGTGTCAGGTCGGGTTTTATCATTTTATTAGGGCAAAAAGTGAAATAGAATCAACCTGGGGCTCCGGTGGCCTAGAGTCTAGGAAAGGAGTAGCACGACAGGAAAAACACTGTTCAAGGTCCACTCACTCGATCATTCAGTCATGTTTGCTTGCTTGTCATGAAGCTTAGTGAAGAGCGTGATTGTGAAAGGAACCTGAACTTCGTCGTGTGACAAAACTCACTAGTCTGCGTAGTCTGTGCTGTTGGGATCTCAGCGTGCCGTTGTTTCCCCCATATCAACGCTCTCTGAAGGACACATGTTTTAGTGTTGTACTGTATGGTATGGTCACTAATGCATGGAAGGGAACAGACAATCTGAGGAGGTTGTAAAACCATGACCTCTGTATCCCAAGATGAAAGTGATGGACTTTGAGAAATGTGTCTGTTTTTTAAACTCCACTTATTTGTAGAAGGAGAGTTTACCATACTCCCCCATGATTAATGCTTGTGTGACATTGTGCAAATATTCAGTTTCATTAATAATCTAAAATCATCATAAAGATACAATACAATCATCTAGCTCAACCTTTCTTCTTCTGTTAACAGAAGAGGAAAAAGTTGGTTCAATATTTAGATTTTAAAAATGTAACCAGATATAAACTGTGATCTTGGATCGCTCATTAGTCTGGAATACCCTCAGCTGGCTGAGCGACGATGCACTGATGGACCGATGGGCAGCCAGTCTGAGGTCGCTTGTCTTCATCCCGACCCCCATGTGTGCTGTCAGCCTGCAGATACAGGGTTCAGGGTCCATGCAGTTGTGGAAAATGTCTAAATTACGCTTTTCTTTGTTTACAGGCAAGGATGATGAACATGGTGAGTGGCATATTCAGACATAGTGTACACTGCCTGACGACTCACCCCCACTGAAATGTTCACCTGACCGAAGGAATGACAGCTTGGGTTGATTGAGTGAAATGAATACTCCTGATCACTAAGCACTACATTATGTTCTCACACATTTTCCAGGGTTTGTTAGCCAAGACGTTTGAAGCTAAGCTTACGAGCATAACAGGTCTGGGAGCATTTCCATACAACGTGTATGAAGCATAAACACATGTTGAAAAGCAGGGCAGCTGTCTTTTAACAAGCACTTTCAGACAAAATGTTCCATCGTAAACCAATGGGGGATGTAGAGCAACGCTGCTTCTGAAGAATGGACAAAAAGAGTTGAGGTGCTTTTGTAATTCCATACATTTCTACTGCTCTGCCTAGTTTTACGGGGTTTTAAATTGTCTGTTTTAAGGCTGAAGCTGTCTTAATTGCGTTACATCTATGCTTGTTATGGAGGTTGCACTGGGTGGAGGAATTATCCTGGGGTTCATTAAATGAGAAGGTGGTTCATATGTAAGATGAACCATCTCACTGCGACCTCAATAATAGACGTGCAGAAGAGAACCGAGCAGATAAAATTAGCTTAGTGTCAGAGCTGCTGTATTGGATTGAATACCTGCTAAGAGCTACAAGATGCGCAGATGTACAGCACTCGCTACTAGCTGGCTGTTTGTACACGTGTCCCCCTTGTCGACCTCGGTCTCCCTTTTTCTAATTTGAACCCACTAATTGCCTGCTTCCTTCCCTCATTGTGTTCCTCGCGTCCCTCTAGAAGTAGTCCAATAAAAAGCTCATCGTTGTGGCGGGTCTTTGTCCATGTAAGGCAGACTGCTGGCTTTGGAGAGATTGCTTAGGCTTCCTGTCATAGCTCGCTATTCAGCCTTCAGCACGTTTTGCCATCAGCGTGTTCCCACTTTTAACTTATTCACAAATAGCCTAGTTGAATTTAGATTAACGGTGACTGTTGTAAATAAAACAATCAAGATTTCTCTAACCGTCTCTCTTTGCTCTTTTCAGCGTAATGCTAAAGCTAAGGTCCTCTGTGGCCGCTTGGATATTCATCCTAGATCTACACTGGATGTGAACAGGAAAAACACCCCTTTCTTCCCCTTTCCTCTTCTTCTCTACTTCAAAAACAAATCTTCTACTAAGCCTTAGACTGTGAAGACCACTGATCCTTTTCATTCATTTTGAATGGACTCAAGGAGCATGTTAGGCTCTGAGCGCGAGTCACGTTCCTTTACCATGGTTAGGAAAGCAGTACAGGCTCCACAAACATTAGATCACACAGCTTAGAAACAGACCGGAGGCAGAGCTACGTCTTACATATGCTGACATGAAACGGACAACGTCAGTGTCTTAGATGCTGATGACAACTATCAGACGTTAGCGTAATACTCAACAGGTTTCCATCAGTCAGTAGATTCCAGTCATGAAAGAAATATTAAAAATGGGCTTTCGTTGACTTATTTCACAGGAGCCAGCACGTTCCCATAGAACTAATAGAGAGTTGACGCTTAAAGACCCGTCTCCCTGTTGGTCTCCCTTTCACAGTTCTTATCTGGATGGTAAGCTTTACCCCTTTCTACCCTGCACCCCTCTTCTTGCCCACCCTCACCCCCCAGTCTCTCTCGTCCTCTGTGACTTTTAGTTTGCATGCAGTTTATGTAGTGCATGTTTAGGTGAAGCACTTCTGGATCAGTCCGCAGGGCTTCCAACCAATGTTCCTAGCTATGGTTCCATCCAGCTCCTCATTGTTGTCATGGACACGGTTGGACACACAGTCCTCAAGCCTCCATTTCTCTGCTTACTTCTCATCCCATATGTTGTTTGTTAATCATTTATGTAAAATCTGGACTCTCACCAAAACCTTGAAGTTGTTAACATGTTAATGTTTTAAAGTGACCATATCATAGCCATTCGTCCACATTTTGAAGTAGGCGTCGAGGGTTGGCTAAATGAAACTGAGCCCAGACCCAGAATCCGTCTGGAGCCCGTGGAGGTGAGAGGGATGTACAGACTGTCTGAACTCCTGTTATTTACTGCTACTCTTAATTTCTTCAGTGAGAATTTACAGCGCGACTGATGAACATCATAAACACAGTGAATGTTAAGAAATAATCGGTTCCCCTGAACAGATTAACATCCTCAACCCCTGAGTGTAAAATAATGAACCTGAGCATCGCAGTCCCTCTGTGATGTCTACACACCGAGCATAAGGCAGTGTGACAAACAGACCCCACGCTGGTCACCCCATAGATACCAGACGAAAGCAGGAATGCACACGCAATGGACCGTCACTGACGTCATAACAAGGTGCTTCTCAGTTTGACCCATTTTCTGCTGGTTCTCAAAAAACTGGAAACTGTTAAGGGACTGAAAGCATCCCAGCCGTGTGATGGCACTAAAACGACCACAAAGTCGATGTCGCATAATATGGTCACTTTAAGCAGCGTCTTTCTTTTTATTGTGGAGCTTGTCCTGCCTTGGATGGGAAGCCAGCCACATTATATTATTATTATTATTATTATTATTATTATTGATAAGACCTTGTAATGCTTTTTTAAAATGATATAGATCAGGGTGGGCCATTCTGGTCCTTGAGGGCCACTGCTCTGCTGGTTTTCCAGCTGTCCCTGCCCTATCTGCTACTGATTAGCTTACAACCACACTACAAGGTGATGAGCAGGCTGAGTCTGAAAACCAGCGGGACAGTGGCCCTCGAGGACCAGAATCACCCACCCCCTGATCTAGATAATCTTTGATATGAAAAACTGCTTGTGTGTAGAATCCCACCAATGATTTTCATTATATTCAATATTGTTCAGTACTAGTGGCTGCTAATGTGGTATTTCTGTGAATTTAACCAATTCTCTTGTAAACTGTGTCCTCTGGTTCTTGCAGGTGGACAGGGCGAAGAGGCACCAGCTGAAGAGGCAACTGGAGTGAGTGAAGCTGACTGTGAGGCAGTTGCTGAGGTCGTTGCAGAGGTTTCCGAGGTCCTTCCTGAGGTTTCCGAGGTCCTTCCTGAGGTTTCCGAGGTCCTTCCTGAGGTTTCCGAGGTCCTTCCTGAGGTTTCCGAGGTCGTTGCTGTAGTTACGCAGGAAGTGCAGGCAGTTGCAGAGAATGTGGCTGAAGCAGTGGAGGAGGCTGCCCAAGAAGTAGTCGCCGTAGCGTCTGAGGAGCCTGAAAGCAATGGTACGACATCTTCATCTGAGGAGGAGGCAGCTGCCTCTGAGGCCTGAGGTTCTGCACATTCACTGCAGGGACAAGCACACGACCAGACACAAACTTAGTTATCTGTAGACCACTTTAGTGAGAGGTGATGTTTTTTGCTCACAAAACAGTGAACGATAAAACACAACGCACAACACTTCCTTTAGAAACAAAGAGGTTAGCGGTTTTCCCTCTGTGCTTAGATTCACCTCGTATTGAACATTCTCTCTTGTCTTCCTAAGAATATGTGTGTATAAAGGGCAGCGCTCTGTGCAGGTGTTGACTTGAGACTTTCCTGGTGTTCAGCATAGGTCACTGTTGATGTATTTGCCCCGGGTTAGGATAATCACCTCGGCAGGTCCCGTGATTTGTAGCTGCACAACATAGTAAGACATTACCGGCAGTGAGATCTTAATGCAACGCTCCTTTGCAGTTATGGGTGAAATAAATGTGATCACTGTGAACACAGACATTCACACAAGCACTGATTTCATGCAGTTATGACTATGCGATCCTCGTGCTCCACATTAGGTCAAACCTGCCACGCACGGCTAACTGACGTGACATCATTTTCATCATTCGTTCTGTTGCCATTCTATTTCCATGACATGAACCTGTACTGTTGTACTACTTTGCCAGGTATCACAGAGCAGGTGGATGCCTGTTTATCCCTAAACACTGACACTATGTACAGGCTATACTGCTACAGTGTGTTCTTGTCCTGAAGTGTAATGTGTAACTGTTAGAAACACACTAGGTTTAAACCGTATGTGATCATATATTTATTTTGCTTATAACTGAATAATGAGCATTGTGAACAACGTACGATAATGAGCCACACAATAAAGCTTTTTATCAAACCGCAAGGGTTACTGCCGTCTTTGATTTGTTGAGTTAGGCTGAATAAAAATGATAATATTTCTATTTTTTTGACTTCACAAATTTCTTAAATTGTTTTCTGCGCTTAACATACATACTTTTCTGTACTTACCTAGTTCTTAATTCTGCACTGCATCACATGTACACTGTAGATGATGTATATCTCCATCTGACATGGTGACGTGAATGGTTTTGTCTCAACGATAAAACCCAGAACACAAGGCAACTACACTTTTATTGCCGTACTACCACAACTGTTCTGTAACGTCTTCCCTTGTGTGGTTTGACCTATACTTTTTTGAGGAATTAATGCTTCACAGATACCCAACAACTGACCTTTGCTGACCACTGTAGGGTCGGTGCTGTGTGTAGGAAAATGTAGTATCAGTGATCTTTGGATGGCTGGATTTTTTGTGTTACAGTGCTGCTGGCATCTACCTCAACTCTGGAGGTACAGAAGATGGCTGACGTACAAGAAGAGGTGGCACCAGTAGATCCCGTTGAAGGAAATTTTACATTTGTGCCAATAAAACCTACACCCACTGAAGAAACTGCTTCACCAGTTGAAGTTACTCAAGCAGAAGAGGTCCCTGCACCAGTTGAGGTTGCACCAGCAGAAGAAGAGGTCCCTGCACCAGTTGAGGTTGCACCAGCGGAAGAAGAGGTCCCTGCACCAGTTGAGGTTGCACCAGCAGAAGAAGAGGTCCCTGCACCAGTTGAGGTTGCACCAGCAGAAGAAGAGGTCCCTGCACCAGTTGAGGTTGCACCAGCAGAAGAAGAGGTCCCTGCACCAGTTGAGGTTGCACCAGCGGAAGAAGAGGTCCCTGCACCAGTTGAGGTTGCACCAGCGGAAGAAGAGGTCCCTGCACCAGTTGAGGTTGCACCAGCGGAAGAAGAGGTCCCTGCACCAGTTGAGGTTGCACCAGCAGAAGAAGAGGTCCCTGCACCAGTTGAGGTTGCACCAGCGGAAGAAGAGGTCCCTGCACCAGTTGAGGTTGCACCAGTGGAAGAAGAGGTCCCTGCACCAGTTGAGGTTGCACCAGTGGAAGAAGAGGTCCCTGCACCAGTTGAGGTTGCACCAGTGGAAGAAGAGGTCCCTGCACCAGTTGAGGTTGCACCAGTGGAAGAAGAGGTCCCTGCACCAGTTGAGGTTGCACCAGTGGAAGAAGAGGTCCCTGCACCAGTTGAGGTTGCACCAGTGGAAGAAGAGGTCCCTGCACCAGTTGAGGTTGAACCAGTGGAAGATGTCCCTGCACCCGTTGAGGTTGCACCAGCAGAAGAGGTTCCGTCAGCAAGTGAGGACACAGCAGCAGATCAGGCATCTACACAAATCGCTGGTGCAGCAGTTGTTGAAGCCTCAGAACCAGGTGTTGCACCAGATGAAGAGGTCTTGTTATTAACTCAAGAGCCCCCCGCAATACTGGAAGCAGCATCACCAGAACCGGATTTTGCCACAACTAAGGCTGAAGAACCAGTGTCTACCAAAGCTGTGAAAGTAATGACGGCGGTCCCTGTAGTGGCAGAATCAAATGTTCCTGTGGAAACCCTGGCAGAAGATTCCAAATCAGAGTACATTGTCGTTGTTCTGGAAGGGTCACCTAAAGCACACAGGAGGCCCAAGGTTTTGGGAGTGGGTCCCATGACTGGAAGAGTCATCCCAGCTCAAGATGACGAGGGTGCCCTCGTTTCTGAGGTACCGGATAATGTTTTTAATAGGAACAGCCTGTGCTGGTGAAAGAATCCATGCTCACTAGTTTTAGAGGCTGTTCACAGTTGTGATCTTAATTGCATCACCAGTGGAAGGTGCTAAAGACTTCACTCAAACCACTCATAGCGTTTGCAGTGTAAATGCTAATGTCACACAAACATGCAATAAGAACTAAGTAAGACTGCACCAGAACCACAACCACGTCACACCAGTCCGACATACAGTGCAGTCAGTCAGTGAATGTTGTGATTTGATCTCCTAAGACAAGGCGGCGTGTAAATGGAGTGAAATAATATTAATTCCTTGCTGTGTAGACTTAGGCATAAAGTGTTTTTTTCCTTATCAGGACACTTACAGTATTAGTAATACAAAGTTTTGAACCACTCTAACATGGGTTTCTAAATCTTGCTGTCCAGGGTAGGCGACGTCTTCTTAGAATACAAATGCAGTAGGGTCAACTAAGGTACAGAGTCTTTACTATTTGGTAACAGTGATTGAAATTTCATATCAATTATCATCATTCTCTACATTCATATTCAACGGTAGAAGGTGTAGTTGGATTTTTTGACACAACCATTCAGTGTTGACTTTGGTTTTTATTTCTTCCATCACAGTAAGCAAATCCTGAAGACTTCCTGTCCTGCAGAAGAAGAGGATGTGCCTTTCTCCACCACACTCTCCTCCTGTTTTTACCCTGAAACACTCCAGTGTAGCTTGAGTTTAAAGACAGGATGTATGCTGTGGTTTATAAACCGTTAGTCTGACACTCCACACTGAACTACTTTTAGTTACCTCAATAACAGTGACTTCTACAGTAACCTCTGTGAATTTCAGTTCGTTTACAGCTATTTACTCATCTGAGCCAGTCGCTGTGTCCTGCCTCAGAATTCTCTCCAGTGGAATCCCTTTGATACTTTCCATCATGTCCTGGTAACCTGGTCATTGCCCAGGCAGTGATGACACAAGCCCACAGTGTTATGTCTTCAGACAAGAGGGGTTACCAGAGTTATTCTGGTCTTCCTTCCGCTGCTCTTGGTAAATGAACAGATCTGAATGCTTGTTCTAGTTTACTTTCCACGACGGAACACTTTGGACTAAAAAGCTTGCGTTCCTACCCGTGTAGCTATCTTTCTACCTCAGTTCTCCTTGCGTTTTCAGTTTGCACACCTAACCTTGACCCCACGGTTTTAAAGTTCCTGTTCAATAAAAGCATATTATTTCTAACTAATAACTAGTCCTGTGCGTGATCTGAAACTGAATGCTGTACAAGTGTTAGTCACATCACATTGTATCTTGTATTTTGCCATTTGACAACCTAGTAAAAACCAGCTGTTTTTCACCCACACAGAGCAGACCAGAGGCTGTGTCCTTCGTTCCATTCAGTAGAGATTTAGATGAAAATGTACAAAAGCAGGGCTGTTAAGTTTTTCTGTTCTTTCAGAACAAACTGTTCTGAGGCACAATTCAATGTTAGAATACATTTTACAAAAAGAAATTGGACTCCAACAGTTACATTCGCTCTGTCCTGCTCCTGGCAGTTTGCTGTAATGCAAAAATATTTGCTAAATAAAAAGGGATTAAATGTGTGATTTTGGTGCGTTTGTAATGCGTTTGTCTCAAACACACTTGAGCCCAGGTTTTAGTAGTCATTGCAGTCATTGAAGTAGTAACAGGTGTCAAGTTTTTTTTTACCTTTTTAATGTTAAAACATGCTTTTTGCTAATATTTTGGGACGTATGTGTCACACATGTTCCTGGAGAGGTTCTGTTTTCACATGGAAGCTACCACCAGCCTGAAGAGAATAATAATAATAGTAAAAGGTCATTGTTTTACGTTTCAATTTGCAGGAACACCCAGGACTAAAACAACCACAATGGGAAATGCAGGTCTAAATACTAAAAACTAAGATGAATATGGTGTATGTGAAATCAGACGGGGGAAGTTCAAAGTAACAGGAAATCCATGAATAAAAAAATCCTCCAAATCCTAGGAGCGCGTCGCTCGTGAGCCACGACGCCGACCCTTAGCTGTTGCCTAACTATTGTACGTTTATCTCTCTGTTGAGTTATGTTCCACTTACATAGCATTTATTGTTCTGAGGCTGCGTGACAGCCACTGAATCTTTCTTTCACTGTCCTGCAGTGTCAGAGTAGACCGAGGAAGAGGGGAGTAATGGGATCTGGTCTTTTCAGTCGCATACAAACTCATACATGCACTACATAGTACATACGAATAAAAAAGAAAAGAGAACCTTTTAGGTTGAAGCCAAAGCTTATTACACCTGCCCCGTTTCCATTTACTACAACTTACAACAGCTCAACAAGATAATCTTCATTGTTTATAGCTAAATTTTGAAACAATTTATAAAAGAGCAAACTACTCATTTTAATTGTTGTATCAGATTATTCCACAAGCCAATAGCTTTTTAAACATTCCTGCTCCTCTTATATTGTGTCAGGTCACTTTTATTACGAATCTAACACGTGTTTCTTTCTGTCGCATCAAGTCTTGATTCGCTTTCTTCGTGACACCAACAACAAGAAGAAGAAGACGCCGAAGAGACGCTCGTGCGCACGCGGCTCCATTTTCCCGGCGCGGAGCGAACTGTTGTTGTCGGCGGGGGTTTGTCCCGTGACGTCACGGCGGCCTGCGCGTTGACCCGCTGGCTCGGCTGTGGCGAAGAGGCGGCGCGCCGGAAGGCTACGGTATAGCAAGCGACGAGCAGAAAGCAAAACAGTACTTCAGGGGCTGTGTGCGCCTTCATCGTTTGAAGTTCCGCACAGGAAGTCTCTAGGTGTCCGCAAGGTGGTTTTTCAAGCACCGAGGATTTGCAAACGTTTGTTTATGCGAGCGAAGGAAGCGTTTTGGCCTTCGCAACTTCGCTAACGTTAGCTAACAGGCCCAGCTAGCGCTAGCCGTGAAGCCTACTTTTCACTAGCAAAAGCAAAACAAGGTATGGAAGGAAACTCATTCCACCAACACCAGCAGGCTCCAACCGATCACAGCTCAAATAATACACATGTTGTTATTTGCTTTGTTGACACATCTTAGACTATGTTCACTTTCATTAAACACTGTGTAGTTCTGTGTTCGTTGCTATCTGCTAACTGTTTCGTGCTAAGCTTTGCTAACTTATTGCACTGGACGAGATCTGTACCTAAAAAAAAGAACGTGTCTTTGAATGTACAGCGTTGATTAGATGCGTTACATCGGGTTCACAGTGTGAGTGGGAAGTTTAGTAGGTTGTGTTAAGTAGGTAGCAGAAGCAAGCTAGTTAGCTAGAAGAGTTTTGAACTGAAGTGGCAGCACGCTCAGAAAGTAAACATTAGCCTGTGTGACGGTCGCTGCATGCAGCCTGTCAGACACAGCAGCCGAACCCGTGTCGGCTCCGGTTCTCCGTTACTGGAGCTGCCACTCAGCCAGAAGTACCGCTGTAACGTTCCTCACTGTGAGCTGGATGTTCTCAGGACGTTTTCATGCTATGAAGCGTGAACTGTCACATCGAAGCCACTGATGGGTACCAGTATTTAGATACAAGCAAAATAGAGCTGTCGATACCAACGCGCAGCCTAACTCGCATACTAACAACAGCATCTTTGATGTTGTACATTTCTGCTGTGAGGCTCAGTCTATTGTCAGCATGTTACAGGGTCCTGGTGCTCTACAGCTGTGTAACCGTGAAATGATCATGGAGCAGACAGGTCTGTCAGTCAGTCAAGAGTGAGGCACTGTTTTAAACACTGGCAGCGAAATGATTAATTGTTCCAGGTGTTGATTTGACTCCTCTGCCAGCTGTTACTGTGTATATGCAGTATTGTCTTTGTGAATTTGTTATTTGAACCTTTGATGGATGCATATGAGTAAGCAAAGACTAAAAAGCCTTTTGTTTTTTAACATGTGATTTGTTTGCTGTGTCTTTGCTTGGTCACTTTGACACTAAAGTCTACATCACTAGGGGTTAAGTCATAAGGACAGCTGGCCACGCAGAGCCCTTGGATATGTAGACATATGCACAGGCACCACACTTGTATGTATGTGTGATATTACAAAAAGACACAGACCAGCCGAGCGGAGCGTGTTTAATCCGACCAAGCAAATGCGTGACTGACAGTGTGTCTTCACACCTTTTTTATTTTATGTTGTTGATGGTCAGCGTTTGCTGTATGTTCTGCTCGTTCTTTCTTCTTTTGACTTTCTATGACTTTGGTAGGAATGAGTGATGACCTCTGTGGTAGTGTCAGACAGTGGAGGGAACATAGTGGAGTATGTCACCGTGGTGGAGGAGCCCCAGCAGGTAAGTCTGTCCTTGTCAAAGTCTTTTGTTACAAAAATATCAGAATAAATGATTGTAGGGGTTGTGTTAAGGAATGTGTGATGACACAGGAACAATTAGAACGTTGACCCTTTCTGTTTCAAGCATGCACAATTGTTACCAATACAGAACCCTTTAACCATCAAAACCAGAATAAAACACTAAAACACTTTCTGTTGTGAATGCAGTTGTGCTGGCGTGAGGTGTTGTTTCTACTGACATAACACAGTCTGATGATGGCATCTCTGACCAAAGTTTTGATTGAGTGTAGTATTTACTGCAAAAATGACTTCTACAACAGACTGCTTGTAACCTACAAAGTAGAAGGTAGAATTTTACATACCACATAGATGAGCTAGTAATTTCACAAATTTCATCACCTAGAGTATTCGGGCAGACACAAGTCTGTTGTGCATTGGCCCATCCCGAGTCCCAAAATTTGCCTGCTTTCCACTGACAGTGAAGGAGCTCAGACCCTCCATCACACAGAGCAGACACAAGGAGAGGCTGCAGCAGAAACAGTAATCTTACTCACTGCTGTCTTGAAATTCCAACAAAATACACGGCCACTGACTTCTGGCATTTTAACTTGAAGGTCACATTTTCAGAGATTTGTTTAATGATTTAGTAGCAAACTGTCAGTTCTAGTCACACCTGTAGTGTTTTTGCCTGAATTGTGGGTCACCCCACTGTGACAGGGTCAGTATTTTTAAGGACACAAATACAACCCACACAGATACATCTGTGATATAACGAACACGCAGACTCAGAAGAAACCTTTGTGCACTTATTTGCAGTGTTCTGTGCATCTGAATGTCAAGACTGGCTGTGTATTATTTCAGTTTAGGCCTACTCATAGTTACGTCACCAAATAGAAAAAACAGTCTCACTCTTTTGGACTCATTCAAAATTTGTAGTGTGAGCAGCTTCCCACCGAGGAGGAGGATGAAGAGATGGTCCAGCAGGAGGCAGTGATCGTAGAGGGCGGCGAGGAGGTGGAGGAAGCTGTGGAAGAGGAGGATGCTGTGGTGTTGCAGGACGACAGCTGCCCAGCTGTGATTGTAGAGGAGATGCCCAGCACCCAGGTGGAGGAGTGCTACTCAGCCCAGGTGCTGGTCTACGATGACGACACATACCTGATGCAAGATGTGGCGGAGGAGCAGGAGGTGGTCACTGAAGTGGCCGAGACAGGTGAGACTGAATTCTTGAATGATCTGCTTTAAGTGGATGGCTGGCACTGTTATGTTGTGTGGTCTCTATATAAGTTCATAGAATTTTGTTGGTGCACATCAGTTTATACACTTGAACTGCAGCACACAAAGGGGTAAAAGGGTGTTTTAGGTTCTAGTAGTGCGGGAGACGCAGCAGTCCAGTACTGTATAGTATACAAGTGAACATTAATTTCATTGAGAGCAATGTCTTAACCCTTGTGCAGCCTTGGAGGGGTCAAATCGACCCCACTGTAAAATAGGGGGCTCAAAGCTCAAAAACACACACCAGGGTTGGATTAACAGCCTTGGTGGGTGATACATCCAAGCAATGAACACGTGTGGGTCTATGATGAACAAGTTCATCCAACCGTTCATCTAGAGCAGGGGAGCCCAATACGTCGATCGCGATCTACCAGTCGATCGCAAAGGTAGTGTGGGTAGATCGCATAGCATTAAAAAACATAGACGTCAGCCTACGAAGATGCCAGTTCCATTCATACCAGATCTCGGCATGAGAAGTCTGATTGCGACCACAACTGAGTTGTTGCTACACGCCGACGTGAGATGGCTTAGTCGAGGGAAATTCGAGCTCTATCAGGAGATTAAGGGGTTTTTCCGTGTAGCTAAACATGCAGAATACAACCAACTAAATGACGACCAGTGGCTGCTAGACTTAGCATTTTAACCAATCTGACCATGTCTGTCAGAGTTTGACAAACGCTTTCAAGACGTTGTTTTACTGGAGCCAGTCGCTACATTCATGTGCTGCCCTGATGATGCTGAGGTTGATTCAATATAGGTTCGTGCAGTAATGCAACATATTGTACAAATAAAGAATACTCACTATATTTATAATATGTTTTGCATTTTTATAGTAGGTGGATCATTTTGACATGGTCACTTTATAAGTAGCTCACACGCTGAAATGTGTGGGCACGTCTGATCCAGATGAAGCGTGTTGTGATTTATCCTCTGTCTGCGGCTGTTTTATCCAACCCTTGTGTGGTTTTTGAGCTTAGAGCCTCCTGCTTTCATTTTGAACCCATTGAAGGCTGCACCAGGGTTAAGCTGAGGTTAAAAGAACATTAAAGTGTTTGGGGGTATACTGTATTTAGGGTTTGAACTATAAACATAGGCATGGTTTGTCCACAATTCACAGGAATTGTTTTTGTGAGAAATAAGTTGTAACTGAGTTGCTGTCTGCAGCTGTTATCTTAATGCATCAGATGTAAACCTGTGAGACACCAGTAGTCTGCCCCCTGCTGGCAGGAGTAACATATGGCCCAGATGACAGGATGATGAAACAGGAAGGAAGGAACAGACTGCCACTGCAAAGCACAAACAAGGAAGTCTGCATTTCAAAACAGTTACAGCTCTGTTGTGTTGAACATGCAGCTGTCTCTCTGGAATAAATCTCCTCAGTAAGCGTGTGTGGTTCAGTCTGCTGACGGAGTCTGTCTGTCTCCTCTCCACAGTGGAAATGTCGGGTCACGACATGGTGTGTTTTGACAAAACGTTCGAAGCAGCTGAGGCTCTTCTCCACATGGAGTCTCCTGGAGGATTGCACAGTGAACGCAACACAGGTAAACAGATGGCTCAGCAGAATGTGCTCAGCTACTTTCATGTCTGCAGCCACCCAGTGCATTGTAAATATAGCCTTGTTTGGTCTACATGTGAGGAAATTAGTGGTGATATATAACACGAGAGTCTTGTGTGCATAAACGTCTCATTCCTAGTCCAGTGGAAGTGTGAACATTGTGCATTTGTGTGGCCCCAGCAGAGGATGTGATGATGGAGACGGTGGTGGAAGTGTCTACGGAGTGTGGGACCATAGAGGAAGAGTCCTTCCCCATTCCTCCTGACTGTGAGCCCGCTGTCAAGAAGAAGAGGGGAGGTCAGTGTTGATATACAGGACTCTTGCCTGTCATTTTTCTGTTTACTGCCAGTAGCAATTTATTATTTAAAAAAAATATTTTACTGCTGCTCTTTAGTAAAGTAACAGCATTTCTTAGGTGACTAATCGAAGATCTGGTTTAAAAAAACATACAGCTAAGTAGTGGTCTAGAACTTTAAGACATCACAAAACTGTCAAAGTCAGAGTTAGCTTTGTTGTCAATGCTGCTATATGTGCATTGAATTGACCCTCTGACCCGTAACATATATTGTTATTGTGTATATACAACAACAATTGACATAGACATACACAAAGTATACATGAATGAGTCTTTTATAGGAAATTATTTCAAAGTAAAATCTATAGTTTTTGATAGAATTGACACAGTGTAACAGTACAGACACAGTATAATGATATTCAAGTACATATGCGTTTTCTTCCACCCCCGATGATAATCTGTGCGTTGAGTACAGGTGGACGCAAGCCCAAGACACACCAGCCTGCTTCCAATGGCTCCTTTGACCTGGGGATCAAAAAGAGGCCAAGGGAGGGCAAAGGTCTGTGATGGCTACAACTGATCACGTTAAAGTTCACTGTGTGTCGTGTTGCTTCAGGAGATCATGCTTTTGGACTGTGTATTCCAGGCAACACCACCTACCTGTGGGAATTCCTGCTAGAGCTGCTGCAAGACAAAAACACCTGTCCCAAGTATATTAAGTGGATGCAGAGAGAGAAGGGTATCTTCAAACTGGTGGATTCCAAGGCAGTGTCCCGGCTGTGGGGAAAACACAAGAACAAGCCTGACATGAACTACGAGACCATGGGCCGAGCACTGAGGTCAGGCCCGTCTGTTCAGGACTACCAGATGTGTGATCTCTTTTCCAGCTCTAATGTTGTGTGTGTGTGTAGGTATTACTACCAGCGTGGGATTCTGGCAAAGGTGGAGGGGCAGCGTTTGGCCTATCAGTTTAAAGATATGCCCAAGAACATCCGCGTGATCGATGACGAAGAAGGTGAGGAAGTAGAGGATGGTGAGGGGGTTGTACTGGGCCAGCAAGCGACTCACCAGCAAGGCTCTGTCAGTCTGGTCACCAAGTCTCTTGCTGCCACCCAACCCCAGCAGACCTTCGTCACCGTCATCCCCAGCAACGCCAGCAACAGGTCAGACGGTCTTAAAATGCTAATAATCTGTCTCTGTTGGGTTTACGGATGAGCATTAGTCAACCAACATCATCCTGTGCAAACACGATGTAACGTCTTCTCGTTTTTTGTTGGCTTCTGCAGGCCCATCCGAGCCATGCCAGTGGTAATGACTAACTCATTAGGCCAAATGACGTTAAACTCATCCCAGATCCTCACCACTACCACAGGAGTCCCAGTAACGGTGGCTAATGCCTCAGCCAGTGCTCCCCCTAAACTGGTGATCCAGGCTCTGCCCACCATGTTGCCTGCTGGTTCCAAAGCAGGAGAGAAGATCACCATAATCACCATCCCTGCCAACCAGCTGGCCACGCTCATGCAGGCCAACTCGTCAGGCCAAGTCACACAGCTCATTCAGGCTAAACCTGTAGCTACACAACTAGCACAGGCTATCGCCAAACCTGCAGCCGGCACCGCTCCTACGGTTCAGCTAACAGCAGGGCGACCAGCACCGCAGCTCATCCTGGCCAAGCCAGCAGCAGTGGCCCAGCCACTGCCCCAATTTTCTGTCCACGTAAGCCAGACTCAACCCCTGCCCAAAACCCCCTCCCAAGACCCAAAGCTGTCCAGTCAGCCCGAAGCGGCACCATCAGAGGTGGAAGCTGAGGTGCTGCTTTCCTCCAGCTCACCAGCAGCATCAGCTGAAGCCCTATCATCCTGAGGGCTCCTTCCTGAGTGGGGGCTACATGAGGAGGGGCGGTACAGGAAGTGACTGTGGACACTGCTGAGGAAGTGCAGGACACATTCCACACCTCCCTCGCCAAACAGCAGAGCTCTGTCATTGGCTCAGACTGTGAGCATAATGTTGGTTTCCATGGAGATGCCTGCGCTCACCATGGACCTGCTGCAGCTCCACAAGGATTAAAGGGACTGTTGTACAAACACACGGAGATCCTGCAGAGCTCAGATGACGCGGGCAGCCTTAGATTGTAAATGAAATAAAATCTCCTTTTTTTGTAATCAAACGTAATATAATGAACCTGACAAGACTTTGTTGTAAATGGAAAAAGCATCTTTTGATACTCAGCGGATATGTATCAGTACAGACGGTATAAAGTCATTTCCTTGGTTTCTCCTGTGTTGCAGTCTTTTCTGGTTTGTTTGGAGATGTTACCACAGCACTGTCCCCAACGCTTAGCGTCTTTTTTACTGTTCTCAAAAAGGGAGTCTGCATCCGGAGGAGAAGATGAATGATGTGCTCCACATTTGAAGTATAATATCCTATTTTTTTTCTTGTACTCAGTGTATTGAAGTAGATTTTACTGAAACATATTATAAAAAAGGACAAATGTGAAAATTGCCTGAAGTTGTTTTATTCAGCAAACTAAAAACTGAAATGAGGTCAGTAATGGTGACGTAGTTGTGTCCACAGGGCGGCACTGTGCTGCTGTAATAGGTTTGGAGAAGCGTTTACATAGTTTTTTTAACTTAGTTACATACATGGTTTACTTTATTTGCACACTGTACATTTATTTTCAATAGTATCAATGCAAAACCTAATTGTTTTCAGTGAGCTCAGGTTTAGGCACAGATCTGTGCAGTTCCCTCAGAACGCTGCACAGGGCAGGACAAGCATTTAAACGGTTGGTTGTTGAAGGAGATACTGGCTTCAGTCACTACAGCTTTGTAATGCACAGCAAGGCTTCACTGGTGACCTGCATGTGGAGCACGGAGCACAAACATTCTCTGACCTTATTGAAGCCCAGATGCTCAGTAACAGAATCATACCCCTGAAAACCTCTGTAAACAAAAGCCTGTTGCCAAATGACAAACTCCACATTTAAGACATGCACTGAACGTGAACACATCAGAACGTAGGCAGATTTATTCTCTCATTCCAATCACAGCTGTTTGAGTGTGAACATAAATTCTAGTGAATGTATTGAAATGGTGCAGACATGTTGTCTGGATCTGAAATGAGCAGAACTGAAGAAGAGCAGGAGAAGTTGAACTTCTCTAAAGACCAGTATTAGTCAGATCCAACATGATTACTGTGATGGTGATACATTTAGCCTGTGGGTTTCCACAGCTGATTGAACCTACTAAACCACCTGCTTCAATGAATATGATCAGTGAACTTCAAGTCAGATTTAAAATGATTGTTTTATTTATTTAAGTTAATAATTGTCATGTTCAGCAACACTGATTATTGCTGGTGTCACACTGAAGAACCAACTGCAATGCAGAATAATTTAAAGATACACACAATAGAAATTAAAATATTATGTAAAACAAAGTTAGATTCTTAAGTGCATACTAAAAAAATAAATAGCTGCAGTTAGTTTTCAGTGATACAACTTAGCAAATGAATCTCTTAGCTGCTGTGACAGTTGAAGTTAGAGGTAAAGAAACAGAACATTTTGCTAAATTGCTAAAAACACTGGATCAGCATCAGTGTGACTCCAAACTCCACCCACCAGCTTGTTTCCAGTAGATGATCTCACAGTGTCCGTTAACTTTTCTGAACGCTTGGCCCTCTCACCGCTGCCTCCACAACCCTCTACGGTTTGGTGCTGCAGCGACAGCCTCCATCCACCTATGGGTCGTCCCTGAAGCTGATGTCACAAAGCAGTGATAGATGGTCAGAGGGGTAGTGGTAGGAGGGCAGGCGATCTGGGCCAATCTGCTCTTCAGTGGGAATGTCCAACAGGCAGTCCACACTCAAAGCATCGTGGGTATACCAGATGTAGTCCAGCGTGCTGCAGCTCTCGCCAGAGGGGCGGATCTTCCATGTGGTATAGGGCGGCTCGGTCTGTCCATCAAAGCTCAGCAGCTTGTATGCGGATCTCAGACCGAGGGGGGAGGAGCTAAAGCGCCTGTACACATCCTCTGAGGGCTCTGCGTTAAAGTCGCCACACACCACTAAAGGGACGGCCGACGCAGCGTGGCTCTGACCACTACCCACAGATGTTATGGTGCGTAAATTGTGCAGTAGGTCAGCACCCTGCGCACTCCGCAGCCTCTCCCACCCGCTACGAGCCTTCAGATGGGTGACTGCCACGCACAGCTGCCGGCCCGTTACTCTGCACGTGAGCGTCTGGACAATAGCTACCTGGTTGGTGGGCAGCATCATGGCCGACAGCCGCAGGTGAGCCAAGGCGTCGAGAGAGAAACGTGATCGACGATAGAACAGAGCACAGCCATCGGGGCCGTTGTTCTGCTCTACATCTAGACAGGGAGACCAGGGTTTGGGCAGGAAGCTGCCGTGGTAACCCAGGCTGCCCATGATTGGCAGGAAAGTATCGTAGTAGTGGTCCACTTCCTGCAGACAAACAATGTCCGGGCGGTAAGTGAGGATCTCTTCCAGAATCAAATACTTCCTTTCCTGCCAGTTGAGGGCGTCCATCGGGCAGCGGATAAAGCCGTCCTTCCCCTCGCCAAGAGCTGGAAACAAAAGGCCACACACAGTTTAGCCCCGTCTGCAGTGCAACACAGATCGCGTTCATAACGTGTTAATGACTGCGACTAAAGCCGGACTGCTTTGCTGTAAACATACATTTCTATATGTGACTCCTGACTCCAATACGTCGTAAGATCTCTACCTTGTGCGAGTATGTTCCACTGCATGACCCGGATGGAAGGGTGGTCTTTGCAGCGGTGGGGGACCGTTCCACTGGGCCAGACCAGATCTCGGCGTGGGCGGGCCGGACGCCTCTGCAGAGCTTCCTCACACTCTCTGAGCAGCTGGTCGGGGTCTAATTCAGCCAGTTCCAGGTCTTGGTCTGGGTTTTCCTCTGGGTACAGGTCTGCCTGGGCCAAGGTGACGCTGTTCAGGGACGGGGCCAACGTACCAAAGAACCTGCTGCTGCTGCTGCCGCCCATTGGGAAAACTAAGAGAAGCAAAGGAGAAAATACTTATTACATACATTAGAGGTGCTGTCGTTTCCAGTCACACCAGCTGCAGATAATCAGACTAATACAGGTGTAAAATGTCCCAATAGGTACGTTAGTGTGTCCTTGTGATGTTTCACATCTACATCTAGAAACAGGCTAAACAAGCTAAAACTCAAGTTGGATAAACGCAAAGAAGCTTTGTCAGTCATAACGTGACTTCATTTCCACGGTGCCAGGCAGGATCCAACCAAGGCAGCGGTTCTGTGAACAGGACAAGGCTTTCGCTGCGTTGGCTTAAGTGTCTAATCAAACAGTCCAAGAGTTCAGCTCAGTACGTGTAAGGCCATCGACTGAGTGTGTTCAGAGGCAAACTAAAGAATGTGATGCCTCCTTACTGAACGCAGCGTGAAATGGATGTTGGACCAGCTGGAACTGTTGGGTTTGAAGCCAGTTCAAAAGCACAACAACGCTAACGTAGAGCAACAAGACAAACACATACGAGCATCTGCTGCTGACTACACAACTAAAGAAGTAAAGTAAGCAAATGACGGGGATACAAGTGTGAATGTCTTACCTATGGCCTCCATGTCTACTGCAGAGCTTTCCTCCCTGCGCGTCTTAGCACTGTCCACCTCTCTGTCACTCACTCTTGCACTCGTCCATTACTAGATCCTCTTTCCTTTTCTCTGACTCATCGTTTATCCTTCTCATCCTCCAGGACGTCTGTCTCTCTCGCAACGATCAGTTCCGCCCTCCTAGTCAGCGGGTGACAGAATGACCCCTACGCTCGCATTAAGCCGTCTTAACGGGAAATGGAAGAACAAAAGACACAGTGAGAGCTGTGTGCGTGGCCTGCTGCCTTTAATAGAACTGGCATGATGAGCAACACATGGGGACGACAGGCAAACACACAAAGAACGTGTGTTCTCTGATTGGCCGAGCCTGAGAAGCTCCTTGTTTCTAGTACGTTAACTAATAGGTTTTAGTCGACGTTCGCTATTTCATACTTTAAGCGCAACAAGCCTTTCACTCTGGGAAACAAATCCATGGTCCTACCCAAGCTCCCATCCATGTGCAGACCCTTTGCTGCGTCTGAAGGCGGCCACGGGCCACTGGTGAGCAGGTGGGTTGTAATAATACTCCAACGGTGCTGCTGAAAGAACAGCAGTTTCAAGTAATCAAAGACGTGCCTCGTAAGACAGATTACGCTAAGGCCCGTCCTCTGGTGAGACGGGGTCATGCTGTTGTCTGTGTGTCTCACACTGGAACAACAACCCGTCCCACAGCGTTAACAACTCCGCAGGGTTTAGAAACCTGCTGTCAGTGCTGAAAAGGCCGATCACACAGGAGGTGGAACGTACTTGAGTCCAGGGAACGTTGGACTAACCGTGCCCTGGGTCAAGCTGCACGCCCAGTTCTTGCTATGTCTGTTTACATGTATTACAGGGTTCATCTAAGGCTTTACGTGCTGTGGGCAAGGACAGACAGGCTGCAGCTGGGATTAGGACGGTAACTATGGTTCTAGCTCATGAAGCTTCACCCTCCACAGGCAGAGCGGGTATGGACTGAACGGTGTGGATTCCAATCCAAACAAACCGTCAGCACCAACCAGCTTGTTCCGTTGCTCCGTTCTAAGTTCTGCTTGCTAGACCACTGCGGACCCTCTGGTCCAGAGGTCTGTCAGAGCGTGTGAGGGTGCTGGACCCAGGGCTCCACGCTAATGGTGCCATACAGTTACATCTTACTTTAGCGGGTTTGCTGCGAAGCACTAAAACTAAGGCAACGTCGTGGACAGAGCCAGTCCTGAACAGCGACACCAGCAGCTCCAGCCCATGTAGAAGCAGTTTGATCTCCTCAGCCTGGCTAGCAGACGATTTCATAGCGGCCTTCACCCGCAACACGTACTCACGTGGAAGGAAACCAGCGAAGAGCCGCGATCAGTCTGATGAAAGGTTATCCCCTAACCTCACTCCTCTGACAACTGGACTGAGCGGGAGAACCGTCTGCAGGGCGTGGGTCTACACAGTGTGACTCTCATGAGACCGGCCCAGCGATGAAGGAGGTCACTCACCAGCCGGTTCAACAATGACGAGAGCTATGCAGCGTAGGAAACCTCCTAACCTGGAATGTAGGCAGCTGGACTGTCATTCACTCGCCGCGATTATAAACCTCCACCTCTTTGCAGAGGCTGGTCTAGTTTTAGATTCTTGTCTTTCAGTATCTGTGTGGATGTTATGCCTCATTAGTGAACCACCCAGTCTAACCTGGGCAGGAGGTACAGGCCAGCCAGTGGAGGAGGCTGGCGAGTCTTGCTGTTTTGGCTCAATAAAGGACTTTTGTACTTACTCCTGGCTTTTTGAACACCTCTCCTTTTGTCAACATACAACTACATATGTAAAATGTCGTTTCTCTTCTGATCAGAACAATGAGGCGACACGTGATGCGACTGCTGGGCAGAGTGATGTCACATCACGTCACACAAGTTATTTTAGTGGTAGAAGTAACTTCAGGGGATCTTGGAAAGGATCCATTCATTCAGTGTCAGCCTGTGCACCTGAACCGCGTCTTATCAGATGTGCTCTCAAACTCATTGTCTTTTGTCTTCAAATACTTTCATTTCCTTGCACCTATAGCTTGACCACTGTATTTTTCTGTGATCTATTATTTCATTATACCCTTTAGTTCTTTATTTTACAAAGCTGTTGTAATTATGGGTTCCGCTTTTCATACATAATCACACCAAGTAAACCTGAGTGTCATAATGAGTTTCTCTGGTTTGTGTTTAGTGCACACTGACCACTTCACACATCTACCTGTCGCTGCGTCAAAAAGCTGAGCTCAAGTGACTAAGACCCAACTTTATGGGGCCGTTAGTGAGGCTAATCCTTATTAACCAAGTTAAGTGTGTGCACGGCAGGTAATTACTGATTTGAGCCAGCAGCGAACATCCAGGAGTTTCTCAGCCCTGACTCGGCTTGTGGCGACACTGTGCTCGTCCCCTGCGATGTTTAAAAGCTCGTCTGGGCTCGTGTCTACACCACATTATGGCCAAGGCACCATCTTTAAACACGCAGCCTTAAAATAACCCACAGCAACGTAAATGCAGAACAACCTGCTGAGCTAATTTAACCGAATGAGGACACAAGTATAAAAACGTGCTGATTCACCATCCTGCTCACTCGGCCTGATCAGTCCATTCGTGATGGCGCCAACATTTGAACTGACCCCAGCATCACACTAGCTCCTCGTCTGAGCTGCTTGACCCGGTGGAGCCTGGTTATCAAAGTGACCAGGACCAACACTGGCTGAGTTGAGCTCGTTTTCCTCACAGACACAGGAATTTATTAGGCTGTGAATTGCATGAAGCATTAATGACAGGAGATGCAGGCACAGGCCAAAAACAGCCTCAGCACCTGACGATGAAGGCAAACAGTCCAACGCACGTTCTGTTGTATTGAGTAACAACAAGCCCTGTGTCTACTCAACAACGAGGTGGCAGGCAGACCTCTGGAACCTTCAGGCCTCCAGCTCCCACGATGCTTCAGAACCGATTCCAGCTAATGAGGAAACCGACCAGAACCTTCAGTGTGTCCAGACTAAGCTAAGCGCTGTGTCTGGTGTCTCATGCTAGCTACCAGGCTAAACGTGGTCGTTCCCACCTGCCTTCAGCTCCCTGGCGACCGGGCCTCTTCCGAATCCCGTCCCGCCGGCCCGACGCGGCCGTGGTCCGGATGGAAACGCTCTTCCGGGACCCGGCGCCAGCAGCGGTGACGCACACAGCTGGTTGAGGAGAGCAGAGCAGCGGCGAACCGGCTTCATTCTCGGCCTGACCGAAGCAGCGGGTAACGCCCGGTGTCTCTGGAGCTGACGTACGAAACCGAGCTGTTCTTTCAGGAGAAACACGCGAACACGAGCCACGCGGAAGGTTCGCGTCGTTGCCCTGTGCGTCACGGGGAGCCGGTTCCGGAGGGGTGTCTGCACATGGACCAGTCCGCCGCCTCCTCAGGAATCAGCCAGCTGCGCTGTCTTAGCGGAACCGGGCGCTTCAGGACCGGAGTGGGCTTGGCTGGGATGTGTGGTGGGGTGTTATGCTCCTTAGTGAACAGGTGACGTAGACCGCTGAACCCCCCCCCCCCCCCCCCCCACGCCCGTTTGGTTTCGGCCACTGGTGACGTCAGCAGGACCGGCTCTCGAGTTCAATTCAATTCAATTCAACTTTATTTATATAGCGCCAATTCACAACATCAGTTATCTCAGGGCACTTTACAAGTAAGGTTTTAAGACCTTATACAACTAAACCCAACAATCCCCACATAGAGCAAGCTTTTAATTGTAGCCAATCGATAAATTGTACATTTAAATAGCAACAGTGGAGGAAAAACTCCCTCTCTAACGAGGAAGAAACCTCCAGCAGACCCAGGCTCAGTGTGGGAGAACATCTGCCTTGACCGGTTGGGGTGAGGGGATAGAGAAGAGAGAAAAGAACAACAACAACAACAACAAAACAAGCAGCAACAGAACACAGGCTGGATGGTTGGACCAGCAACTGAACACTGGAGACACACGGCTCTGAGTCTGATGATACCTGTAGATGAGAATAGAGAGAGACAGAAAGAGAGAAACACAACTAGGAGAGAACAGAGACAAAGTTAGTCACATGTGGAAATGGAGGCATGTTAGTGGATGGAATAGATAGAAAACCAGAGGAGCTCAGTGAATGAAGGACGTCCCCCAGCATCTAAGTCTATAGCAGCTTAACTAAGAGATGGTTCAGGGTGACCAGAACCATCTCTAACTATACGCTTTGTCAAAAAGAAAGGTTTTAAGCCTAGTTTTAAAACTAGAGAGGGTGTCTGCTTCTCGAACCTGGACTGGAAGCTGGTTCCATAGTGGAGGAGCTTGGTAGCTAAAGGCTCTGCCTCCCGTTCTACATTTAGAAACTCTAGGAACCACAAGCAGACCAGCGCTCTGAGAACGAAGCGTTCTGTTGGGAGCATAAGGAGCCATGAGGTCTAAGACAAGATGGAGCTTTATTATGAAGAGCTTTGTAGGTGAGGAGAAGAATTTTGAATTCTATCCTAGTTTTGACAGGGAGCCAATGCAGAGAAGCTAATGTTGGAGAAATGTGATCTCTCTTCCTAAGTCCAGTCAGAACTCTGGCTGCAGCATTTTGAATTAATTGGAGGATTTTCAAAGAGTTATTGGGACAAACTATGAGTAGCGAGTTACAGTAGTCAAGCCTAGAGGTAACAAATGCATGGATTAATTTTTCAGCATCACTCTGTGAGAGGATGCTCCTAATTTTAGCAATATTCCTCAGGTGGAAGTAGGAGGTTTAGAGATTCTATAATGTAGGATGTAAAGGAGAGAACTGGGTCAAAGATGACACCAAGGTTCCTACAGTAGAACTTGAAGCTGACGTTATGTCATCCAGAGAAACAACCTGATTCAATAATGAGTCTCTCTGGTTTTTAGCACCAATTATAATAACCTCAGTTTTATCTGAATTCAGTTGGAGAAAGTTATGGGACATCCAGGATTTGATATCATTTAAACAAGTTTGAAGTTTGACTAATTGGTTTGTTTCCTCTGGTTTCATGGACAAATATAACTGAGTATCATCTGCATAGCAGTGGAAATTTATAGAATGTTTTCTAATAATATCACCAAGGGGAGACATGTAAAGACTGAAAAGTATTGGACCAAGCACAGAACCCTGTGGAACAACAAAGCTAATTCCTGTGCGGATGGAAGATTGATCATGAACATGAACAAATTGGAATCTGTTCAACAGATAAGACTTAAACCATCCAGTGCTTTGCCTTTAATCCAACTATGTTCCAGTCTCTGCAATAGAATCTTGTGATCTATCGTATCAAATGCTGAACTAAGATCTAACAGGACAAGGACAGAAACTAGACCATTGTCTGAAGCTGTGAGAAGATCATTAGTGACTCTAATCAGAGCTGGTTCTGTCTGTGATGGATCTGAATCCTGACTGGAAATCTTCATATAGGTCATTTCTACGCAAGTGGTCACATAGTTGTTTAACTACGGTTTTTTCAAGAACTTTAGAAATAAAGGGCAGATTAGATGTTGGCCTATAGTTTTTAGTTCTCTAGGGTCAGAGTAGGTTTATTCAATAAAGGTTTGACCACAGCAACATTAAAGCCTGTGGTACGTGGCCTGTAACCAGCGATTGGTTGATTTGATTTAATATGGACGTGCTGATTAATGGAAGAACTTCTTTGAGTCTAGTTGGGATTGAGTCTAAGAGACAAGTAGCTGATTTAGCAGAGTTAATTATTGAAGTTGACTCAGTCTGATCTATGGGGGAAAAACAGTTTAAGTAAGACATAGGTCTAACCAGCAGATCTAAGGCTGTTGGATCTGCAGATCGGTTTATGACTTTTGTTGACAGATTCTGATAAATCTTTTCTCTAATGGTTATGATTTTATTAGTAAAGAAATTCATAAAGTCGTTGCTGCTGAGATTTAAAGGGACACTAGGCTCAACACAGCTATGACTCTTAGTCAGCCTGGCTACAGAGCTGAACAGAAACCTGGGGTGTTTTTATTTTCCTCAATTACAGTTTTTCCCAAATGCTAAAACACAAAAGCCAATCCTCTAAACCAAATGACCAAGTAAACACATTTACTAAATCTACCCATCATTTCCCAATACCATAAACACATTTCACATGAAGACACAATTCACAAAACACAATCCTCCGTTCTCATAAATCTTAACACATTTTTCTTTGCTAAAACACAAGTTACAAAAGATCTCTGCTCATATTCTCAAATGAAAGCTCATGTGATGCTAAATGCTTGTCACAGTCAGCAATATTTGAACACAATGAAAACACCTGGCGTCATTCATTACACACAACAACTCGAAATTGAAGACACTTGTTGCTAATGCTGTGACCACATGTATAGAAGCAAGTTCAGAGGAAACAGTTTGCTGAAGATTCCAAACAAACTCAATGGATGAAGGCAGAGTCAGAGGAAGAGGAATCAGAGTCAGAGGAGGGAGAAGAGTTGGCCATGGAAGAAGAGCAGCAGGCCAACGAGGAAGAGGAGAAGGTCCAGGAGGGAGAACAACACAACCTCACACCATCATTACGGACGAGATGCAAGCAAGAGTCACTGACCATGTCATGATAATGGCTGAAGCAGGACTAAGAGTCCGTCCACCGGCCTGCTGTCCTTGGGTCTTACAACAGCCAACGTGTCCTCACCTTCCTGGAGGAGCTAAGAGACATCGTCCTGGACCCGCACATCACATTTATGTGTTCATTTGGGACAATGTAGTGGTTCACCACCAACAGCAACCACTTTTAAACGTCTGCCTGCCACCCTGCTCCCCTTTCCTGAACCCTATAGAGGAGTTCTCCTCATCGTGGAGATGGAAGGTTTATGACAGACAACCACACACTAGAGAGAACCTCCTAAGGGCAACGGAGCTGGTCTGTGCTGACACCCCAGTGGAGGATGGATTCTCCATTCCAGGGCGTTTGTCCCGCGCTGCCTGGCAAGAGACAATATAGCCTGTGATGTGGATGAGGTGATGTGGCCTGATGCAGCTCAGGGACATGATGCCGCACAGTGATTGTGGTGTAAATAAAACAACTTCACACCCTGATCATGTTTTCAAGAGTACTGTTGTGTGCAATAGATTCTGTGTTTGCATTGAGTTGTGTTACAGTAGTGTACATGCATTTATACTCTCACAAATCTAAAAGCCTAATCCTCTGCAGAGATCTAAGAACATCCATTACTGTAAAGTTTCTAAAAATATGCATAGGCAGTTATAGAACTTTCTCACAAACTGAGCATTGTGTTTTCAATGGTTTGCTGTAGTGTGTAATGACGTGTGTAGTGTTTACATTTTTGAAAGCTTCGAGCTTCTCTTTTGATGTGAAAGTCTGAGTTTTGAAGTGAGAAGGTGTGGTTGGGTTTATGTAGCTTTAGAAAAGGGTGTTGGGTTTAGACATCAGGGAACATGGAGGAAACGTTTGTGAGATGTGTTTTAGCATTTGAGAAAAACTGTAATAAAGGCCAGGAGGGTGAGGTAAGCCCGGCTCCAGACGACATTCATGTCAAAAGGTCATTTTATTTGCCTTTAATGATCTTGTGGTGACGATGGCAGATTTTAGTGGAGCATCCAAAGACAAGAGACAAGTGGATGGTTCTGCAGGAGGTTTGAGAAGGTGCCGTAACTGGACCCAAGCTAACAGCTGGTAGGACTCAGGTACAGGCTTAGGTTTACCCCACTGTCCCCGCTGTGAATTTTTAACTGCGTTTACTTTGAAGTCGACTGTTCTAATACTTCACGTTTTGAGGTATGGCTCTAAATCTATATTCTATCTTCCACATCAACCTGTAGTTTGCATCAGATAACGCAGAACATCTTAATTTCACCTCATAACCATCTCATGTTGTAGGACCGTGTAGCTGGTGTTAGAGACGTGCAGACGTCAGCTAATCAATTAATAAGTAAGGATTTAGCTGAGTCTAAAATGCTCCGTGTCTATCAGAAATACAGGCTGCACAACAGAGGACCTCTGGTACCAAACATGGGCCGACCTAGAACCATGTAGTCATGACCCGGCCTTGCTCTTGCTCTCTCTCCAGCCTCCCCCACTTCCTGTTTTCTGTCCCCTTTTCAGGTCATGTAAACCGCGTATTGATAAGCTGTGTATGTTGTTATTGAGGAGCATATTTCAAAGCACCATTCATGTAGAAGCGATGCCGTGGAGTATGAGCCTTTGTTGCCCTCTACTCTCTGGCCTGCTGATGGGTTCCTGACACTCCCACCTCGGACCTGGCACAACGTGACAGACATGCAGTGATCATCTGGTTTCTTTGCAGAAGCATTTGCGTGCACTGAAATCGTCAGGTTAAGCCCGTTTGCATCTTAATTGGTGCAGGACTTCGTTATGAGCGTGTGTGATGTGTTGACCTACATGAACCAAGGGGACCTGGCCAGAGCCAGACCACAGAGCCATTACTAATTTCCCCAAGTCCCTTGAATTACAGCCGGATGAACGCTGCTTTGCGCATGTCCTCCGTCCCGGTGATGTTCTCCTCTAATAGTGCAGCTTGGTAATTACAGGAACAAGCCAGTTGTAATTTTCAGCGTAGTCTTATTTGCATAATGTTGACCTGTGTGAATGTGTCCTGTGGATAAACTCAGCTCTGATTAATGTTACATTTGCGTCTGTGAAGGTTCCAAATGAGATTAATCTGACATGACATGGAAACAGACGTCAAACGCCAGCCCTCAGTTTACTGGGCAGACAGAAAGGACAACCAGTGGGGCAGAGCAATCGATGCGTCCTCCCCCGCTCAGACCGGAGTGCTATCCGTGAAGAGGAGGTGTTGATAGACTGAAAGGTGCTGCCTAAGGAAGTGGAAGAAAACAGAGAGGCCTAAAGTGGAAAAGGGAAAGAGAACATAGCAGGACTGCTCCCTGAGCCATCTGCTCCCTGGCTGGAGTCTGTTCCTCACCCTTCACTGCTCAGATGGAGTAAAAGCTGACGAGAGATGTGTGACCTGTCTTTAGTTGACTGATTTCTGCTGAGAGACACTTGAGTTTGAAGATTCAATTCAATGCAACTTTATTTCTCTAGCGCCAATTCATAACATCAGTTATCTCAGGTCACTTTACAGTGAGGTTTAAGACCTGACACAACTAACCCAACAAATCCACATAGAGCAGCTTTGAATTGGAGCCAATCAGTAAATTGTACATTTTAATAGCAACAGTGGAAAAACTCTATAGAGGAAGAAACCTCCAGCAGATCCAGGATCAGTGGGAGAACATCTGCCTTGACTGGTTGGAGTGAAGGGATAGAGAAGAGAGAAAAGAACATGTAGTTGTTTACCGAGATTCCTCACTGAAAGGATTCAGTCAAACACAGCACTGAGATTCAAAATAATACAAATGATTTATTTCTCATAAGTGGTGTAAAGATATACGAAAGGCAGATATATACGAAGTCACCTGTTTCCTCCCTGCAGGGGTAGAGCTCGCTGGCGCGTGGGGGAGCCGGGCCTGACCACAGAGAACAAGTTATCTCCTAGGCAGGCGACAAAACTCTCCCAGTCTCCTCTTTGGGGTGTTGGTTTTTAAACCCTCAACTTGCGTCAGTTGCAAGAAAGCTATTGACCAAATTTGGTCTCCGAATCGTGACTAATGACTCTGTTTACAACAGTTATCTGTTATCAACAGGTCACTTTGGTCACTTTTAACATATCACTAATAACAAAACGTACACAAGTACAAAACGGTGGCTCTGATTTGACGCTTGAATTTGATTGGCTAATGAAACCCAATCACCAAGCAGGCTGTCGCAGTCCTTTAGCGAAGCACTACTGGTCCTGAAAGGTGAAGACACAGCGATAAGCGGCGACCGCCAATAAACCCACAGAGTAATTATATTTAATGTCTATATGTATGATATGATGTACTCTTGTGATATGCTAAGGTAATGTAGCAGCTGGTAAAGGTAAACTGGTGTTAGTGGCAGAGTGGAGGTTTCTCCTCCCACTGAACAGAGAGCCTGCTCGGGTGTTGGTGCTCACCGGAGCCTATTGTTCCATCAGGCCCAGGTGAGTCTGGCAGGTGTTTTTAAGGGCATGGGTGACTCTGTTCGGCCCTGAATCAAGCTGAGGGAGACTCCGTAGAGTCCGTGTGTTGCACATGCAGGGAAGTCGCTGCTGGTAGGTAACGTTTTAGCGCATTACCCGTTTTTATATGCACAGAGCTCAGGGGCGACGTCTCCTTACAGAGCCGAGCTTTTAGTAGCGATCAGCTGATCTGGTGTTGGCCCGGGCTGTGGCAGCTGATGTCCAGGTATCACGCATGGTTTTATACTGTAGAATTCCTGGTCGCATTCCACCTGTTTAACCATGTTTTATGTAATTTATGCAGCGAGTGGAGGGAGGATCCTCTGCTGAAGAGACTGCAGCAGGTCCCTTAGCTGCAAAGCTCTGCTGCTCTGGCTCCACCACTGTGGGGCTGCACTCTGGCCTGGGAAGAGCGGCCACGAATCGGCTTTTCCCTCATCGCTGCTGTTCTGACGACCGCTGTTCTGGTTCTGCCTCAGACTCTGATTCGGATTTAAGGCACATCTGACGACTTGGGGCCGCGAGACGGTCCCTGCTTCGTTGTCCTGATGTGGACCGGATCCTGTTAGTTTATCGCGTTTAGTAGTAGCGTTTAGTATGTTATAAGCCACAAACTCTGCTCTCTGGTGCTATCCTTGCGTTTTAAGTTGTCAGACCTGCTTGGGTTACGTAAAGGGAAATAACTTGCTGACTCTGTCACATTAGCAATGGTGGTTTTATTGGATGTTTAAGTAGCATGTTAGCGGTCAGGCTATTAGCATGTTATCTGTGTAGTGTGAAGGCGGTTAGCACGTTGTCCTTCACCGCCGAGACTCAACATAATAGTTTTTCATCAGGCCGCATAAGTTTACCTACGTGAATAAAAGCCTTGCAGGTAATACAGTCACTGTCAAGTCTGTCTCGTCATTAAATATAATTACTCTGTGGGTTTATTGGCGGTCGCCGCTTATCGCTGTGTCTTCACCTTTCAGGACCGGTAGTGCTTCGCTAAAGGACTGCGACAGCCTGCTTGGTGATTGGGTTTCATTAGCCAATCAAATTCAAGCGTCAAATCAGAGTCACCGTTTTGTACTTGTAAATTTAGGGTCACATTTTGTGCGTAACTTAGAGGCTTGATTTGTGTGTGTGAATATTGGTAAAACTCTTGTTAAATCTACAAGTTCAAATCTTTTTACAGACACACAAAGTCTATTACAAGTACAAATCTGGTTTACACACGCACAAATCATTTTACGGGTACAAATTTTATTTGACCCTAATTTGATCCCATAATAGTCTGACTATCTTACTTCATGCCTGCACTTATGAAAACCTATTCCTGTTAATACGTACATAGAGTACAGATTCCATCCAACAACAACAACAACAACAACAACAACAACAGACTCAGGCAGGATGGTTGGACCAGCAGCTGAACACTGAGACACACGACTCTGAGTCTGACGATACCTGGAGATGAGAATAGAGAGAGACAGAAAGAGAGAAACACAAAATCCCTGCCTTGGACTCAAACATGCTCTTTACTAGGTATCTCCTCATTTTCTGCTGATGAACTGTCTTCTGCATAGTGGATGTGACATTTTCTGCTTTAGTGCATCTTATTCTGTGTCATGTTTCGCCCTCTGTGATGGGAATCAAAGACGTGGATGCGCTCACTGGCTGCTGAGCGGCTTTTATAATGGCCGTGTGTTTTCTGCTTGACGTCTGTGGGTAAAGGCTGAGCCCTCAAAGTGTTGGATGAAGGAGGGAGATGAACCTGTGTGTCTCCAGTTCTGAGTTTTCTTTGTTCCTCCCTCCGTGTGTGACTCTGCTGCTGATGGGTGTCACCCATCACTTCTCCACTCGTTACCTATCTCACTGTATCATTTTATTCATCTCCTGCCATTGACTTGTCGGCTTCGTCCCCTGCTGTGGGGGCAGCGGGAGCCAGACCAACTCAAATCAGCGTAGAGTGGATTAGCTCTGAAGACCCGTGTTAAGGAGGTGTGTGGGGACATGTGCTGTCAGTGGAAGGTAGTAATAGTCGTGTTGTCCGGGGAAGTGAATGCAATCATCCAGGCTTGTGCTGCCACTTAACACTTGAGAAAAGCTGTCCAGGCTGCTTGGCCTGCACAGAGGTATGGCTCTCAGAGAGCAGTTCAAGGTAAAGAACCCAGAAGAGTGCGTGCTTTCTATTTCCTGCTGCACAAGCAGTGGAACTTTTTGATTTCTTTACCAAAGCAGAACAAATGTTACACCCAGGAAAACCTGACTTATAATCAAGGTGTTTTTGGTTTGCCGGAGTCCAGCCCGGCTGCCAGTCCAGCGGGAGGCAGGGGCCATCCCAGTAGAGAGGACCCCTCCAGGCCCAGCGCCCCGTACTGGCTGGGCAACCTCTGCGACACCTTATTGTGAAACACGTGGCTCTGACCTCCCTCCCTCTGTCGTCTCTGACTGGCTCACTCACATGTCCGGGAACGAGGAGCACCAGAACACGACGCCTTATGAATTAAATATGTGGAAGAAACATTCTGCTATTTCCTTTATGCGAGCCGTGCTGTGGGGCAGAGTGTTGCCCTGGTTCGGGCCCATTAAGTGTGATTGTTGTGGCACTTCTTCATATTTCGGCAGCTGTGCGTGTTAACGCGGCTATTTTTAGCCGCTGGTAATGGCTCACAGATTAAAGCAGGTTTCAGGGCTGACAGCAGAGCCTCATAATGAAGACGTCATGAAATATGGGCCGTCACAATGGTTCTTGTTCCGGCTCCATTCCTTCCCCGCCGCTGCTCATCCTCCTCTTCCTCCCCCAGCAACCGTTCTGTGTTGAGAACTCTCTGCCAGGCGCAAGCAGACAACTAACCCTCTGGAGCTACTGCTTCACAGCTACATTCAGCCTAATGGGCCTTAACATGTGGCCAGAGGGAACCAGGAAGGAGACCTACCAGCCGAACCACCCAGCATATCAACTAACAGCACGGATGAAGGCAGACGACCTGACGAGAGACACGAGCTGGTTAGTCAAGCTGCAGACGCGGAAAGGAACCGACAGGAAACAGGATAATCAAAACACAAGCACAAAGCCAAAGGGCGGTTGGGCTAAAGTTACGCTTAACTCCAAGCACCTTGCTGTGAAGTGGTTTTGCTTACAGTGTGCATGAGGCAATAATCAGAGCTATGTGTGTTTCTCCAAACGTCCTCCAGTCACCGGTGCCTGACGTGGCAGAAAACACTCCAATTACTGGCTTACCAGGGAATTCTTGGCTCAGACCAAACCAACAACACACTTGATCTCCTCTTCGTAATAACATCCATCATAACTCTAATCTTGAGTAAAATCCTGAATCCGAGAAAACTTGTGATGACAGATGTGATGGCAGCGTAACCAGAGATACTCATACTTAGCTACAGCTAAGCTGCTGTGTAACAGGATGGTCATTACTATTCACTTAAAGAGCGAATGTTGACGTCTTTGTCCACCTTAATGTTGTTAGAATGAATCATTTAAAACTGGATTTTATGTAACAGATCCTTATTTCTTTACTCTTACTTTCTCTGGTAACGCATGTTAAATCTTCAGTTCACTACAAAGCCCAAATCTCTGTTGCACTAGTGTTTACAGTCAATAAAACCTTGAAAGCAACATGACAACAGCAAACCATGTTATTTTCCACTATACTGTACAAGCTTTCTCTCCATGGATCTTACAGCCTTGGCTTTGTCTTAACTCCACGAACTGATGCTTTGACACACATGTTACAACGGCACTGCACTAAACTAAGAGTACCAGGGGTAGGAGACGCCTGAGCCCCTGGTACTACCACAAATTGCCACTAGATGGCGCCACACTAACCAAAAGGGCAGCTCGACCTAGAGCCTGTGCCCACTAAGACAAACCGACAAGATAGGACCCAATTGCACAAACCCAAGACTGGAACACCATTAAATAATAATTTAATGAAAAGAAGACAAACATGAACAAACGAACACGGGTGACTACAAACTTTTACACTGAACTAAATACGGACACGATAACTAACAACGAAACACGAAACCTGGAGCTATAAAACTTTAAACCAAAACTTGGATATGACATATGCTGAATAATACTAATACATTAAGTGGACTGATAACTCTAACTAAAGACAAACGCGTACTAGACTACACTCAAACCAAAGTACATGCATACAAACCCAAGTAACTAATCTTAACCACACCAACACTTACATGCATACGAAACCTTGCAACATGAACAATCAGCCAGCAAACAAAGACGACACAGGGCGGAACTTAAATACAACTCAAACAGGAAATGACAAACAGCTGAAATCAATAATGAATAAACAGGAAATGGACGAAAAACAAAATCCAACGAAGAAGGACAGGGAACAAGGCCGCCCTCCAGGGGCTGGAGGGCCAAACCGTCACAACACACACACACACACACACACTTTGTACTCTGTAATCAACTCACTCTCATCTGAAAAACACCTTTGACCTATGCTGTAGTTGTAGTTGCTAAACCAACACAGCAGTTGGCTGCAGCGGTGCTGTGAACCTGGACGCTGCACCCTCTGGCTGAGGCCACCTGCAGGGCTCCCACAGGGTCGGTGCCCTGTTCCAGAGGGAAGCGTTTCTTAAATGAACGCAGTCTTTGTTTCCTTCTTTACCTGCCGGCATCAATACAACGCATATGAGATGCAGAGTGTTGAACAGTTAAATGATGAGCCGTCCCTCACAGACGAGATGTCGCTGAGGGGAAAGATAACCGTCCGGGAAAAGACACATCGGTCAACTACACTGATACATGTATTCAACACACGTTTAAATTTGAGGAGGTGAAATCATTTCTGGCTTTTGTTGGTTATTTCCACCTGTTCCATTCTGGTTTTGTCAAGGTTGCAGCGCCGCTGAATGTGTTGGAGAAGAAGGAGACTTTCCCAGACGTCCAGCGAGCATCTGAAGCCCTGAAAGAGGCCCTGATTAACAGTGACCACTTCTCCCAGCCTTCAGGAGTGGTGAAGCAAGACTTCTGGAAAGAGCAGCGAGGCTGAGGCTCTAATCCGATCCGAATCGAGCAGCTTAGTGTCCTCGGTGACTGGAGGACGCGTCACTAGCACCTCCCTTCACTGTCGAAGCGTAGCTCAGTGGTTATGAGCGTCCTCAGAAGAGCATCAGCAGCCTAGTGTTTGCTTCTGTGAACTTCTATCACGCAAGAAAAAAATGAACAGGACATTTTGTCTCCAGTCGCTTAGTGTCTGACTGGAGGAAATGGAGACGCCGAGCTGAGGCTGAGGCTGAGGCGTGAGCTGGATGCGTGGAATCCACTTTGCTGCCGTAGTGCACTTTCTGCACTTTCAGAAGACTTTATGCACTACGGCAGCGTTCAGGTCCAACGATGGAGTCTTAGTTAGAACGCGCTTCGTTAACTGTCCAGGCGTTGATGATGTTCCATGATATTTAGTTTATTTTATTGTTGTACAAAGTAGATGAATATGAATTATTGATCAAACGAAATAAATGAATAATCAGAAAAGAAATGTAAAAGATACCATGAGGTTATGGGTCCAATGCCTAAGATAGCGCCTGCAACTTAAAGCGGTACAAAACTGTAGGACCTCCCGTTACCGCACGGTGGCCACACCACGTATATATATATCCTCCTAGCCTGAAGGTGATAGGCTCCCCATGCCTCCAGACAGGAAGTGCACCATTACACCATTAACCTTACCTTAATCAAACCAAAACAAATAAAAGGAAATAATGGCTCCTACACACCGGCCCCAATTGTGTAAACAGCACAATTCAAATCAAAGGAGCCAAAAAACGTGCAGCATCATGCAATTCCATACAAATTAAACTGCTTCTTGAAGAAGAAAGATTTTTGAGATGGGTCTCTCCAATTGTCCCGTCTTCGTCTTCAACTGCACGGCACGCACAAGTCCATTTTTATCAGGATACACGTTCATAACCCTTCCCAGGATCCAGGAACCACGAGGAGCAGTATGATCCACCACCACGACAACATCACCAACCACAAAGCTTCTTCGAGGCTTGGACCACTTTTGTCTTTCCTGCAGCAGCGGCAGGTATTCTTTTATCCATCTCTTCCAGAATAGGTCTGCAAGATACTGAACCTGCCTCCACCGTCTTCTCACGTAACAATCCTTCTCTTCAAAGACACCAGGAGCAAGGAAAGGCCTTCTTTTGAGTAGAAGGATGTGGTTTGGAGTAAGGGCCTCCAAGTCGTTTACATCATCTGAAACCTTGGTTATTGGGCGATCGTTGAGAATAGCCTCAGCTTCACACAGAATGGTTTGTAAACTTTCGTTGTCCACGGATTGTTGTTTTAAAACAGAAAACAACACCTTGCGAACCATTCGGATGAGACGCTCCCAGACACCACCATGATGTGATGCAGCCGGAGGGTTAAAGAGCCAATCGACTTCTTTCTGCAATAGAACCTGGTGGATTTTATTATGATCAACCGCTACGAAAGCCTCTCTCAGCTCTCGCTCTGCACCAACAAAGTTTTTGCCGTTGTCTGATCTCATCTGGCGCACTTCGCCCCTACGACATATACAACGTCTTATTGCATTGATGCATGAGTCAGTGGTTAGTGAATGTGCCACTTCCAGGTGCACAACTCTACTTGCCATACAAGTGAAGATTACTCCGTATCTTTTCACCATTGCACGTCCTCGTTTTACCTCTATAGGTCCAAAATAGTCCACGCCTACGTTGGTAAAAGATGGCAGATCTGGGCAGATGCGTTCCATTGGCATATCTGCCATTTTCTGATGGTTGTCCCCTGTGACATCTGCAGACGGAACACTCAGAGATGATCCTCCTACAGGCTGAGTTGGCGTTAGTAATCCAATACTTCTTCCTGAGGGTGGAGAGCATATGGTTTCTTCCCGCATGTCCAAGCTGCTGGTGTATATGCTGCAAAATAAGCTTGGAAACATGCTGATCCTTGGAGAGAATAACCGGATGCTTCTGCTCTTCGGGTAAAGATCCACCTACTCTTAATAAACCGTCCTTCAAAACTGGATCAAGTTTGTAGGTGTCGCTCTTCTTTCTAACAGAGGTTCCTCCTCTTTGCAAGAAATCGATCTCTTCTTTGAATCTTATGTGTTGACTATAGGAAATGATAATAACTTCCGCTTTGGAGAGATCACTTACTGATAGACTCTGCCTACAAATGTCATTCCTGGCCCTTTTCATCTCCATCTCGATTTCCTTGGGAGTGAGAGGGGGAACGGAGGCGGGATGCCCAGTCATCAGTTGTTTCCTTTTTCTACTTAGACCTAGTAAAATATCCTTAAACTTCAGCAGCCAAGCGATTGACGTTTTCAATCTTATCCAGCTTGAAAAATAATGAATAAGTTCAGTAATGGGATCCTCACTCTTTGTGCTGATAGTATTTACCAAAACGTCTCTTTTCACTTCTGGGTCCTTATGAGAAACAGGTTGTATTTCCAGTGTTGCTGGCCAGTGTTGCTCAGGTCTTGTGAGAAAATCTGGGCCTTTGATCCACCTCTCACGGGCCAAGAAAACATCTGCAGTAAGTCCTCTAGATGCTTCGTCGGCTGGATTGGATTTAGAACAAACGTACCTCCACTGAGATGTGTCTGTTGCCTCTCTTAGAGCTGCTACCCTATTTGCAACAAAAGTGTAAAATCGTTTGCTCTGATTGTTGACATATTTTAGCAGCGTCTGACTATCTGTCCAGAAACACAAGTTGTTTAGCTTAAGTAACAGTTCCTTTTGCAACATTCTATCTACCTTCACAGCTAGAACGGCGGCAGTAAGTTCAAGGCGGGGAATTGTTGTTTGCTTTAACGGTGCTACTCTGGCTTTACCCATCATAAAAGCTAGATGCACGTTTCCTTTCTCATTCTCCAGCCTTAAATAAGACACTGTACCGTATCCATGTTCACTAGCATCTGCAAAATGATGCAGCTGAGCCTGGAAAGTTCCATGAAAGCTACTGGGCTTGATACAGCGGGACACTTTAAGCTTTGATATCTTCTCCAGGTCGTGGATCCAAGTCGTCCATTGCTGCAACATTAGCTGGGGAACAGGATCGTCCCAGGACAGTCTCTGCCTGCACATTTCCTGTAGTAGCAGTTTTGGTACCAAAGTGAATGGAGCGAGAAAACCCAATGGATCATAAATAGAGCTGACCATTGACAAAATGCCGCGTCTAGTGTGAAGCTTTCTTTCCACGGATAACTGAAAAACAAAAGCGTCACTTTCTGCGCACCAGCTCAAACCTAAAGCCTTCTCCACGGGTAGACTGTCTCGTTGCAGGTGAAGCTGCCTGATCGGTTGTGAATGCCTCACTTCAGAGATGGATGACAGCACCGTCCTGCTGTTGCTCATCCACTTCAATAACTTAAATCCTCCTTTTGAACACAAATCAGTCAGATATTCTGCTAACTTAATCGCTGATTGTTCTGTAGCTACAGACTTAAGACAATCATCCACATAAAAGTTATGATAAACAGTATCAGTCACAAGTTTATCGTAAGTGTCCATGTGGTCTACTGCTGTCCTTCTCAGAGCGTAGTTAGCACAACTTGCAGAAGAAACTGCTCCAAAAAGGTGAACTGTCATGCGGTGCTCCACTGGGCTGACTGACGTGTCTCCTGCAGGCCACCATAGGAAGCGAAGAAAGTCCACATGATCCTTTGATACCTTTACTTGATGGAACATAGCCTGTACATCTGCCATCAGAGCAACATTCTCCTCCCTGAATCTGGTCAGTACGCCGAAAAGAGAGTTAGTGAGGTCCGGCCCCTGTAACAGCCTGCTATTCAATGATGTTCCTTCGTAGCTTGCTCCACAATCAAAAACCACTCGCAATGTCTTCTTCCTTGGATGGTAGACGCCGTGATGGGGGAGGTACCACACCTTTCCACGTTTGGTTTCCAGCTGTTGATGCGGCACCACTTCTGCATAACCGCTTTTAATGAGGTCTGTGACGAATGCTGTATACTCCTCCTTATAGGCCTTGTCCCTCTCAAATCTTCTTTTAAGGCTGTGAATACGCTGTTCCACAATCCTCCGATTGTTTGGCTTACGTTGTCCCTTTTAAATGGCAAATCCAAGCAGTAATGCCCATCCAGCACACAAGCTGATCCTTCCAATATCTCCATGAATCTCTTGTCCTCAACTGACATTTCATACACTTCTTCCAGTGTTTTCTCACTGAAGTCCTGATTGTACTGTGATATTAATAGTTCCTCCAATTTGGCAACAGAAATCCTATTAGCATAAACAGTCGAACAACTCCTTTGACTGCCCCTTAAAGGTCCGTTCAAAACCCATCCTAATCGGGTCCTCACAGCGTATGGACCGTTGCCTTGACTATTAATAATCTCCCATGGTCCCATGAGGTGATGTGCATTAGTTCCAATTAAAAGCTGCACGTCACAGTCCAATTCTGCAATCTTAATGTTATTAAAGTATTCCCACCTTTCAATGTCCTTCTGACATGGAATGCTGTTTTTTGACACTGGGATGGCTTCCTGCGAATAAGCTTCTGGGAGCTCCAGAAAGGTATTCTCGTCCAATCCGGCGACCTCCAGACCTTTGACCTGATAGCTGTGGGCCAGCCTTTCTTGGCCCATAGTGCGAAACAAGATGCTACACTTCGTGCCTTGGAGGTTAAGCTGTTTCATAAGCCCCTCCGTGATGAACGTAGCAGAACTTCCAGGATCTAAGAATGCATACGTTTGCAGCACCTTATGTCCTTTCTTGGATTTTATTTGAACAGGAATAACAGAGAGTACAGTCCTGGTCTCCGGCCCCATTATGAGCACTGGCCTTGTGGGTCACAAACGCACTATTGACTGAAGTATTCTGTGCTCTAACCTGGTCTTTGTTGTCTAAATGAAGAACAGTAGGATGTTTCAGGTTGCACTTGTCACATACAAGACGACTCCTGCATTCCTTACTCATATGGCCGACCCTTAAGCATCCAAAACATATTC
Organism: Macropodus opercularis; assembly: GCA_030770545.1. Classification (NCBI taxonomy): domain Eukaryota; kingdom Metazoa; phylum Chordata; class Actinopteri; order Anabantiformes; family Osphronemidae; genus Macropodus; species Macropodus opercularis. The sequence continues at coordinate 19,169,801 of CM061098.1, read as the reverse complement.
CCTTTCCTTTTAGGAATTCAATTTTCTCCCTATGAGAAATCCTGTTGAGGTTTGGACACTTCAATATGAAATGGGTCTGCTCACAGTAAGGACAGGCTGCTGACATCGAACCTTTAGTAGTAACTGGCTGTCTCCATTGCTGCTGTGCAATAGGTGGATAGGTTGTGGGATGTTCACTGGCTGTTGATGTAACAAAGGTGCTACCTTTGATATGGGACTTTGACTGGCCTTTATTCCATGTTCCGCGCTTTATTACGGGATTTGATCTTACGTCAGAAATGTCTCCAAACAGAGGATGAGACAAGATTTTAACTTGATGCTCCAGAAAGTTGACCATGTCATTAAAAGTTGCTCAGAAGCCTCGCCGCTCCTGTAGCTCACAGGCTGCAACTCTCCACCTTTCACGCAACTTATAAGGCCACTTCATGATCACTTGCTTCATATATGATGGCACGTTTAACTCTTCCATGTACTGGGTTTCTGACATAGCATTACAACATCCCCTTAAAAACAGAGAAAAGTCTTGCAGAGCTGGAATATCCTCAGATTTGATCACTGGCCAAGCCATAACCTTGTCCAAGTATGCCGTAGATATTTGATGTTCATTTCCAAAGTGCTCCCGTAGAAGTCCTTTAGCCCTTTGGTATCCCTGCTGTGGTGACATATACATACAGCTTCTCACCAGCTCCCTCGGTTGCCCTCTGGTAAACTGTTCAAGGAAATATAAACAGTCCTGATAGTTGCTGGTCTTCTCCTCCACGCAGTGTTCAAAGGCTCTCAAGAAGGAAATACAATACAATGCAATGGGTTGCCATCGAACACAGGGACCTCTCGCTGGGGTAGAGCGGCTGCTAACTGTTGCTGCACCAACATCGATGTAATTTAATTTTGCTTTTGCATGATGGTACAAATCGCATTACTGTCCACGACAGGTGCAGCCTGTGTAGTAGAATGTTTCTGCTGATGACGTGGAGCTGAATGAATAGAAGCGTTTGTGTTCAACAGGGGATGATGACTTAATATAGTTGGTTTATCCTTCGACTGTAAACCGGATTTGACAGTGACGTCCTTTATTTCGTCCTGCTGATGATACGGTGATTGAGTTTGGATGCGTAACCTGGGGTTGTGATACGTTTTAGGTTTCTGATGCAGACGTAGAAACTGCCTTTAAGCTCGGCTGAGCAGCATCAATGAGTTTGGGCTCTTTCTCCTCAAACTGCTTTACCTGTGGGTTAACTTCCATCCTTTTTCCTTAATTCCTTTACTCACGTAAGAATTCATTCCATCTGAGCCTGAATATTCCCCCACATCACTGTCCTCCAACACTGAAAGTCTTGCTGCTGCGGCAGCTATTTGAGCGTTTAATTCCAGCTGTTCCTTTTGTTTCCGTATTTTTTCCACTTGTTCCTCCAGCTCGTGTCTCCTTTTCAACGCGGCAGCTTTCTCCATCAGAGCTGCTTTCTCTGCCGCAGCTAATTTTCGAGCCGAAGTGCAAGATCCGGACGAGTGGCTGCGTTGACTCGAGCGATTACTGGATAAGTTTGACGCGCTGTCTCCATGTTTTAAACGATGATCGTCCAAGCCACCTTCATTCGATGCAACGTTAATGTTAACATCCAGATCTTGGTCATTCGTTTCCATTCCGTTTTCACTTAACCAAGCGCGCACTTCATTCACAAAAGCGTCGTTTGCGGCGCACTTATCCTGGAACCATGCGTCTTGCTTTCTTCGTTCATCCTCCCGTAAAGGGAATTCAGTTAATAAAGTGTTGTGTAAGGAGGAAGCATTTTTGCATGACATATTAAACTCCTTTAAATATTGTATGACAGCAGATGGGCTTGTTTCCGATGACCAGAGCTGTATAATGGCTCTTTTTATGCTATTTGCCTTTTTGAAAACCTCATTTCGTTCCTTTTGAAGCCTTTCGATGGCGAAGGTGGTTCCCTTCAGTGAATACTTCCTCTGCCTCTTTCCTTGTTGACCGACAACGGCCTCGGCTTCACTGTTTGAATCCATTTCCTTAATATTATAGTCAATTATGATATTGTGCCGTGTTGTGATTAGCGGCCTGAGCCTCAGACGCTTCAACCTGTTGCGTAACACACGCGTTCACACGCCACCATGTGTGGCTTTTCCTTCTTAATATATGAATGAAACAATCAATCGAAATGTTATGAATGAAAGTCGTACCATGATTGTCCGTAGTTGCTTTTAGCTCCTAGAAAACACTGCGGGTCGCGACGCCGCTCCACAATTCCTTATGCCGACTGGACTCGCGGCCCAAGGCTTCCATGCTTCCTGCTCCATACCTTAAGGAGTAGTTATCCTCAGAAAACGACTGCAGATGAATGAATGATGAACGACGGCTCCTTCCTCATCAGGTCAAGTTTTGTACTTTGTTATGGCGACTATCCGACCTTCTTTTAGTCGCCCATGTGAACGGGGAGTCTTAGTTAGAACGCGCTTCATTAACTGTCCAGGCGTTGATGATGTTCCATGATATTTAGTTTATTTTATTGTTGTACAAAGTAGATGAATATGAATTATTGATCAAACGAAATAAATGAATAATCAGAAAAGAAATGTAAAAGATACCATGAGGTTATGGGTCCAATGCCTAAGATAGCGCCTGCAACTTAAAGCGGTACAAACTGTATGACCTCCTGTTACCGCACGGTGGCCACACCACGTATATATATATCCTCCTAGCCTGAAGGTGATAGGCTCCCCATGCCTCCAGACAGGAAGTGCACCATTACACCATTAACCTTACCTTAATCAAACCAAAACAAATAAAAGGAAATAATGGCTCCTACAGCTACTTTGTGGTCTTGTTTTTGGGTCTGGGTTTGTCAGGTTGTGTTTGTTTGATCCTAGGACAACAGAGGTTTATTAGTTTGTTAGAAGGGTCGTTACAGCCAATCTGTTCTCATTACTATTTCCCTGGAAAGTGGGTTGAGGGGTCCTGTGGTGATCTGCCCACTCATCTCTGCTCTTCGTTCTCTCTCCTGACATGTCGTTATTTTTATAATTTTGTAATCTACATTGTCACATCTCATGTTCATTCCGCCTTGGTTATACCTACATAAGTGAACTCTAGTAGTTTACCCATGTCAACAATCACTCAACTTTGGGATCAGATTTACGCATATAAAGCTGGTGCACTGTTCATAACTTGAAGAGTTTGGTTGCAAGTGGACATTGTTGTTATAAATCTGATACGAAACGCACTAACTATGACCTAAGCTAATCTCACAGTCCCAGGGGTAGCAGTGCCTGAGCCCCTGGTACTATCTATAAATCACCACTAGATGGCGCCAAACTAACAAGAAGGGGAACTACTGTTACGTGTAGGGTGACAGGGTTTGAACGTGAGTGATGGAACAGGCTGAACCAAGGCAGGGATATGAATTTAAGCAAGTTTATTGAATAACATGGCGAGGGCTGGAACGAGTTCGGGAAACGTTTGATGCAAAACTTGTTGAGGTGTGGGGGTCTGGGTGGTCGACATCGGCGGTGTTGGCGACGGCGGCGTAGAACCTTGGGCGACCGCCGTCGATTGTTGCTGTGGCGTGATGGTCTGGGCGGCCGGCGTCTGTGGCTCCTGTGGCGTGATCGTCCGGGCGGCCGGCGTCTGAGGTTCCTATGGCGTGATGGTCTGCGTCTGACATGGTGAGGACCTCGGGACAGCTGACGGCGGTGGCTACGGAGCCTAGGTGGATCTTGCTGGTTCCTGCGGTCAGTGGGTGTGAATCCAAGAGACTCACCAGTCTTGAATGGAGCAGACGTGGACGGAGCGGCTTCCCCTGGGTCCGTGGGGACAGGCATGGGCAAAACAGCTCTCCCTACGACGGCTGAGACAGGCGTGGGGGTTGCATCTTGGGTTGAAGTCGAAGACGGGAGCAAGGTTGAGTCAGAGGTCCAGAGGACAGAAGTGGGCGGAAGAGAACAGGAATCTGTTACCGGCGTCAGGGCTGCTAGTTCCGGGTTTGCGGTGGATGAACACACAGAGGTCTCTTCTGGGTCATTGTCAGCGAGCCGGGCGAGAACCTCCTCCCACCTAAGCCAACGGAAGGGCCTTGGAAAACAGACGTCGCTCCAGGCTAGTCTCCATACGTTTACCACCTCCCTCCTCTCCCTCCGGCGAGAGTTAGTGACGACCCGGGAAAACACCAAACCAGGGGGCAGTCCGGGAGTGGTCCAGCGTGGAGCGGCCTGACCAAGGTCTGCGTGGCTTGGAACTGGAGCGACAGGCTCTGGGAGACACGGAGCATGGGCGACAGGTTCTGGGTGGCGTGGAGCATGGGCGACAGGCTTGGCGAGACGTGCGGCGGGAGCTGCATGGTCAGGATGGCAAGGGACAATGTGGTCTGAATCCGATTGGCGTGGGACCTGGTCCGAGTCCGCCTGGTCAGGAGCGGTGGTAAGCTCTGCGTGGGCGCGGGCCCGAAGGGAGGCCCAGTAGACCATGAACTGGGGCAGCGTCCGCCGCGGAACCGACGGAGCCATCGGCTCCTCCTGCTTGGGCAGAGGTTCAGAAAGTGAGAGGCAAGAGGCGGAAGACAGGTCTAGATGGCATGGTTCAAGGAGTCGTGGATCGGAGGCAGCAGGTCTGGCGAGCAAGGGACTTTGGTCGACGGGCTTGGCGTGACGTGGAGCCGCATAGTCCTGGCGTGAAGCGGTGGAAAGTAATGGTGGCAAAAGAGGATCCGCCTGGAGCTTCAGCTCCTTCCAGATGCTGCAAGCCTCAGTGGAAGAAAGGCGGGGGGAGGAGCGAGCTCTGGGGTATAGTCTGGGACGAGGTGCATGAGGCCTGTGAAAAGGTCTGTGGTGCACAGTTCGGTGCGCTGGCGGCGGAGCAGGCAGGCGTGCAGGCTGGCGAAGGGGTGTCTCCCTCCTCCTGCGTCTGACCTGTCTGGCCAGAAGCTCAGGGAACTTCCTGTGAAACTTTAACTCAGGGTAGGCAGAGTAGCAATCCGTGATCCAGTCCAGCGTGGATATGCGGGTCGGGGAGTCCAGGATGTCCGGGATGGTGTCGAGGAGCTTAAAGAGGGTCTGGATCAGTCCGTTAAAGTCGGGGGTGTGGCCTGATTCAGCGGGTTCCATTGTGGCCAGATCGTACTGTTACGTGTAGGGTGAATTTAAGCAATTTGAGCCAGCAAAGACAAAGGAAGGAACTTAAATACCAACTAAACAGGAAATGACAAACAGGTGAAAACAATGATGACCAGAAACAGGAAGTGGACGCAAAACAAAAACCAACAAAGAAGAGAGGGGAACAAGAGCTCCCTCCGGTGGTTGGAGGGCCGAATCGTTACAATTGTACCTAAACCCCAGTGGCTCAACCATCAAATAAGGTCAACGTGCATGTTGAAACCCAAGAAGCAAAGCTGTCCCTCATTGTGCTGGATCCATTTCCCCTGTCCCTATGTACATATTTCCCCTAATAAACTGTTAATCCTCACTACGTCTTCTGTCGTGGCTCTGCCCGTTCCATTCACCTCTGAACCTTAATATTCGTAACAGTATGATCTGACCAAAAATGGAACCCGCAGAGTCGGTCCACGTCTCCGACCCCGATCAAGTAATTCAGCCCCTCTTCGACCTGCTAGACTCAATCCCGGATATCTTTGACGCCCATACCCGCATCTCCAAGTTAAACTGGGTTTCGGATTTTACTCTGCCTGCCCCTGGTTAAAGACTCACACAAGGTTTCCTGAGCTCCTGGCCATACAGGTTAGGCTCAGGAGGAGGGAGGCACTACGTCCTCAGCCTGACCCCTCACCGGGTTCACCCACACCAGAACGTCCTGGTGCGTTGTAGTGGAAAACATTAGTATATGTTAGTGGGTTTAGGATACAGTTAGAGTAGAATAGATATTGTTTAGGCTTTGTTCATTTCTAGGGAATATGATTGTACAGGACGCTTGCTGGCCTTCGGTGGCTCAGAGGATATCTGACCGGTAGAGCAGAACAATTTGGGCAAAACATTCTGACCTGGTAACCAAAGCAATGGAGTCAAAACAAGTGGCTGTAATCACAACTGTTTGCATTTGGGCTGACGCAAACTGAGGGATTAAAACATGCTCCCGAGGAATCTCGGGAGGAGAGTTCTTTGCCTGCCGTAGAGACAACTGGTTTTTCTGTGGTCAGGCCTTGAGCTCCCCGAGCGCTAGCAAGCATCCTTCCTGCAGGAAGAAGGTGACTCCGCATATCTGCCTTTGCATTCTTTCATCTCAGCACTGAGAATAAATCTACAATTGATTGGCTGAAACGTAAAGCTGCCTCGGCTGAGTTCTTCTGAGTTGGGACATTTCTAACCACTACAAAGTTGGCGTCACGAACTTGGGAAACAAGGAAGCCAAATTAAGAAGAACACTGATACCTGGAGGCTGATGGAAAATTGAGGACAACATTCATCCGGCTGGTGCCTGGACGCAGACGACGTCACGTGTGGCCACAGGTAAAAAATTGCGTTTTGCTTTAAGTTGACGTACTCTGTGTCTGGGATCAGGTGGGAATGTTGGTAAGACTGACTGACAAAGTCATATAATTTGCCTGAACAGTTAAATTCTAATTTGGCGGCCTTAAGAAAAGAATTTTGTTGTGGGGGAAACCCTGTATGTTGTGGTGGATGTAAAGGCAAGATATCGGGTCACTTGTACTAACATTGCTGTAAATAACTAACCAGCTTCATGTGTTTCATGTGTGTTTCTTCTATGATTATAAAAATGATACAGCCTATTGACATCTAAAAGTTGAATATTGTAACGGACACAGTTTGGCTCTGGGAAAATTGTGGGCGTTTGAGTCTGGGATTAGAGAAAATTATTGTTTAAGACGCTGTATAAGTACAAAGGACTGACTTGCTCGGGCTCTGCAGGGTTTGGAACGAGCGCCTCCTCAACACGGATTGGAAATGGCAGATTATTTTGTTTAAGGTTGGGAAATTAGCACAGGAGTTTTGCAGAGGCAGCATCCGTTTGTGCGCTCACAGTGGGTTTTGGCTCCAGAAATTTTGATGTGCGATCAATTAGAGACGAATAATTGTACTGGTACGCTGTGAGTTTGTTTGTTTTTTGGTAACGTGGGGAAATTACATCAGCCTGGGCCAGATCAACCCAGGTGTAGTTTTCACCATGGAGAGTGAGGCCTGAGAGTTTAGTTAAATCCCGGTGAAAAGCTTTTCTGTAGATAAACGAGTCTAGACTGAAATGTGTTGAATATTCATGTATGCGGTGTAATTGATGGAAGCTTGGTATATGCGTGTGCTGAGGTTTGTTATGCAATGATTTGTGTGTAGAAGTTGTTGTGATGGTGTGTTTTTCTGCACAGAGGGTTCTGTGCTGTGGTTATATGCTGAGGTCTGAGCTGAGACTGTGGGGTTGATAATTTCACAGGAGAAGAGTCTGTCTCCTCTGTCTCTCTGTCTTCTGGCAACTGTGAGTGTGTGTAAGGATAAAAATAGACCGAAGGGCATGTGTGGATGCAGTTAAAAGGAGAAGTGAATTGTTTTGTGTTTGCGTTTTCTTGCTTTTATCGTGGAGACGTGGACAAAGGACTCTGCTCAGTCGGGAGAACTGCAGTGGGAGGTGTTCGTTTTGATTTTGATCATAATAGACTTATGTTGAGAGTGTTGTCTTGCGGTGATCGTAGCTGTTTGTGAGACTTCTTCATTGTTCAGTGAAAGTTGAGACCGCGCCTCTTGTTGGAGAGGGGGGATCTATGACAATAAGGTTTGCGATTGGCTGTGAGTTCGAGACTGCGCTTCACCTGGTAGTCAAGGGTACTACACAAGAAGACAGCCCCCTCCCCGGAGGTTTACAAACTGAGGCTGCAGGTGACCTTGGAGGAGAACTCAGAGCTCCGCTGTGACTCTTGTCTGTGTGTATGATAGTAGGGACAGCAATTTTCACGTGATTGAAACAGAGAAGCTCTTAAATTTGTCACAAAAACCGCTGAGGTACTTAAATTTAGATAGTTTTGAGGCTGAGTGGTTTCCAAATTAAATACTCCACAGTCATTTGAATTTGGATAATATACCTTAGATTTCTGTGCACTACAGACACATCAATTCAGTAGCAGACAAAAGAGACATATTCCCGTAGATACATCACACATAATGGAATCCGCAAACAAGAACATGTCTCCCATCGAGGTGTTAGGAAAAAAGAATCCACTTCTGAAAGGCGAAATTCTGCGATACTCGGAAAAATGGAATAAACGCACAGGGAGATCAACTTCACCCTGGCCATTGGAGGGAACGTTGACCTGAGACAGTGTGTTGAGATGGAAGTTTTAATAAAAAATTACAGAATTAAAGACAAATCTACAAAGCGTGAGCATAAGCGTGAGCGTGAGACTGCAGGGCTGCACTTGTTTACAGAACATGGCAAAATGTTGAGGGAAAGAACTGTCCAGTATGTGAAGAAACAGCTAGAGGAGAAGGATAAAGTGGGGGCGAAGAATGTGGGGAAGCTCCATCCTCAGGTAACACAGATGCCTGTCAGAGAACTCAAAATTCTAGGTGATTACATGATTAAGTCAGGGAAAGAAAAATGCCTTTATCCAATGGCAGAGCTGGAGAAAGCAAGCAGGTCAGAGGAAGAAGAGGTAGACGAGGTGGCAGATTTACCTGAGACAGTCTTGAAGGCAGTTAAGGTGTCAGATAGGAATCCTAGGCAAGTCAGTAGATTACATGATAACGTAGTGAGGATTTTGCAGGAGGCTGAGGATGGAAGGAGATGCAGTGGGTTGGAGATGCAGAGGTGTGATGTGAGAGAGGCTGGTTCCAATGGGTCTGAGGAGAGTGCTGAGAAATACCTTGTGAGAGTGGAATACTCTAAACTGCCAGACCCTGACAGAGTCTCTTCACCCCGGGATGGACGTGGTGGTGCAAAGCCTAAATTCCCTCAGTCAATCTTGAAAAAGAGGGAGAACAAGGCTGCAGCCAGAAAGGAGCTTGCACCTGCGTTTGACATCGGGAGCGAGGTGCTGGAGGAGCGTAGGAAAATGGATGGAATTATCATCACAGTTCACGCTCCCATCACAGCTCCACCTCCCATTACGGTTCCGATTACATCGGCAGCTGCGGATACACCCCAGGTGATATACATTCACCCAGGAGGGTGGCAGGGAGGCCCTCCACGCAGGAGAGGGGGATGTTCCGCTGGCAGAGGCAGAGGAGCTGCTGGTAGATTTGGGAGAAGAGTGCGTTGCCACTACTGTGGGAGAGAAGGACATATAAGGAACCAGTGTTTCAGGTGGATGCAGGACTTTGGACTTGATCCAACTGGACAGGCAATGCCCAGGCAGAGGGGGCCAACCAATCCACGTCAGGGTCTTCCAGCCGGTTACTAGGGGGGCCCTGAGGCTGTGCCATTTGGTGCACCTCAGATGGAGTGATTGTGGACACTGCACATTCCCAAATGACTGTGAGAAAAGAGGAGGAGATGGTTTACTGGCTTGGGGACTTAAACGAAACATTCATGGACTCTGCTGATATGTGGATGGACTTTATCAAAGCCATTATGTCAGAAGCATCGCAGCCTGCTTGTCCTCCTCACTGTACTCTCCAGTATTTTGAAAATGAGTCTGACGCTCAGCCAGATGTTTGGTTAGGAAGACAGCCAGGAAAGGTTCAGCTACAATCTACGTCTATTGTTTTGGGAAAACAGGGGGCTGCCATGGTGATAGAGAGAGGGACATGTTTAGATCAGGAATTTGACATCAAAAACAGCATTCCGCATGTGACCTTGTTAGTTAACCCAGACTTTGAACCCAAACATTTAGGTCCTATGTTTGTTCAGTCGCAGGAAGCTAAATTTGTGCCAACAGAAAACAAATACATTTGGTTGAGTGAGGATGAGTCTTTTCTTAAAATAGACATTTCAGCTGAGGGATGGGCTACCCCACAGGCTGTACGCCTCCCACGTTAGGCAGCACTCTGCTGCCAGCATTCTGATCTGGAGAAAGAGATGGTAGGAAGAGTACCAGATAAACTATGGTCAAAACATGATACTGATGTAGGTTTCATTCAGTCCGCACAACCGGTGGAAGTTCATCTTAAACCAGGGTGTAGGCCTCCCTGGAAACCACAATACCCCCTGAAAGTGGAAGCAGAGGCTGGGATTCAGCCAACAATACAGATCCTATTGGAAGCAGGAGTGCTGGTGGAAGAGCCAAATCCATGCAGCAATACCCCGATTTTGCCAATCAAAAAGGCTGATAAGAGTAAGTATCGATTGGTGCATGATCTTAGAGCGTTAAATGAGGTTGTAGAAGATTTTCCAGCGGAGGTTCCAAATCCACACACTCTCTTGTCGAACGTTCCACCTGATGCGAAGTGGTTTACAGTGGTTGACTTGTGTTCTGCATTTTTCAGTGTACCATTGAGTGAAAGCAGTCGACATCTTTTCGCATTCACGTACAGGGGTCAGTCCTACACGTACACACGAATGCCGATGGGATTCAAGCACAGTCCTCACTTGCTCAACAAAATCCTGAAAGAGGATATGGAGGATTTGGCGGGTAAGATGACAAGTACTGTTCTCCAGTATGTTGACGATTTAATCCTCTGTGCACCGGATTTGGAAACATGTCATGAAGACTCCATCACCTTGTTGACACTGTTGGCTGAAAGAGGCCATAAAGCAGGATTGTTGTCCTTGCCGGTAAACAAGACTCATGGGCTAAGCCATGAGTCGAGGGGGGAAGTGATTAGGAGAATCAGAGAGTGGAATTTTTGGGCTCCAAAGTTACAACAACATGTGGATGATGTGATAAGTCGGTGTGAAACTTGTCTCCAGTGTAACATTCGGCGTGGAATGGTGCCGCCTGCTGGACACCTTCCCATCCCTGAGGGGCCATTCATGCATTTGACAATGGACTTTGTGGACATGGTGCGTCCGGTGCAGGGCAAGCGATATCTTCTGGTGGTCATTGATCGCTTCAGCCGGTTGGTCGAGGCGACACCTTCGAAACACAAAACCGCTGAGACGGTGGCGAAATTTTTGTGTCGAGAGGTGATTCCGCGCTTTGGGATCCCTCTGAAGATCAGCTCAGATAATGGGAAAGAGTTTGTTGACAAAACAGTGAAATGTGTCTTACAAAAACTGGGAGTGAAACAGAGGTTTGGCAGTGTGTACTGCCCGACGTCACAGTCCGATGTTGAGAGGTGCAACGGTATTTTGAAAAACAAACTGCTGAAAATCTGCCGAAGCACAGGGTTAAACTGGATAGACGCTTTGCCTCTGGCGCTCATGGCTTGTCGATCAAGTGCTCACAGAACGCTGAAACTAACAACGCATGAAGCTTTGCTTGGTCGACCGATGCCAGCGCCAGTGTACAGAGCGGTGAAGGGTCCATCTCTTGACATTTTGACAAGTGACCTCAGTGCTTACATCAAACAAATGACTAACATACATAGGAGTATTTCCTCCCGTGTTGTCTCCTTGCAGGAAAAAGAAGCTCGAGAAGATCCAGAGCCATTCGTGAAGCCAGGGGATCTGGTGTATGTTAAAGTGTTCAGGAGAAAGTGGGACCACCCTCGGCGAGAGGGTCCATACGAGGTAGTTAAAGCTACCGCCAGAGCCGTACAGGTTGAAGGTTCACCCACGTGGTATCATCTAAATCATTGTGTGAAAGCCCCAGAGGGGGAACCAGAGTTGGCAGTGGCCAAGAAGGAGAAGAATGAGGTTTCTGGAGAATGCCCAGAGGGGGAGGAAAGGGGTGACCCTGATCCTCTCACTAAGTCTGGTCCTCGCATTGATTGTGCTAATAGTATTCCAGTTGACTATCCCCGAACCAGGGCCGTCCAGAGACGAAGGGCCCAGCAAGAGTAAGACCACAACCAAGAGAGAGAGGAGAGCTACAGGAGAAAAGGGAACAGAGGTCCAGGTGTGGACATCTCATTCTGCCGGAATGAAAGGAGTGATAACTGAGGTAGAGGATTATGAGGACGAAGAGATCAGCCTGGAAACGCTCCAGCAGAACAGCTGGCACCAGTGGGTCCAGTTTGCAAGCCGGATGAATGACAAGACTGATTGTTACATCTGCTCCAAGTCTAACCCAGATAAGTTTTTCATGTTGAACACAGCGTTCAGTTGGCAGGAGTGTGATCGCAGACAACTAATAAGAATACTGAGTGGATCAATTACATCTATTACAATCAACAGCGTTTCATTAATTACACTGATGCAGCTCTAGGTGCGTTGGGAGAGCAGGTGAGTGCCACTAGTGCTATGGCCTGGCAGAATCGTCAAGCTACTGATTGGATTTTGGCTGAGAAAGGAGGTGTGTGTGCTCTCATAGGTGAATACTGCTGCACCTACATTCCAGGTCACACTGCCCCTGATGGAGCGTTTACTGAGGCGATGAGGAAACTGAAAGCCCTTAAGATGGAGGTGAAGGAGAACGCTGGCAGGGATGCAAATGTGGGCTGGATAAGTTGGTTGGAGAACACTGTTAGTGGCTGGAAGCTGGGACTAATCAGATTGGTGATAACAGTGTCTGTAGGCGTAGTGATCATGGGATTCATCCTGTGTTGTTCATTCCTCTGATGAGGTCTGTGGCCCTGAGAGCAGTGAGGAAGCAGAACTTGCAGATGGTCGTGCTGACGCAGGGGTTAGAGCAGAATCAGGACAGGGAGAACGACGAGATGGGCTACTACCTGTATCCTGTGCCTGATTGGATCTATGTCGATGACGAGGGACAGGACCAAGCAGACGAGGGGGAAGAATGAGGTCGGAGCAGAGCCAGGCGGCTGCCAGCTATCTACCATGTTTTTCTATTTCTCAAACATACACATACTCATATATACGCACTACAGTTAGCCTCTGACTTCTCCACTTCACACAGTTGTGTAATGGATTTTATCTAATGATCTGTTTCTCTGCTCTATAAGTTTTAATTAAATTGTATTATGATTATCTGAACTATCTATTGATTAACTATCTGATTGAGTGGCTGACTGACGGTAAGCGTATCGCGTCACTTCCTGTCACCGAGGTTTCCTGCTGGTCTGTTGCTGGTCGCAGCAGCGTTTTTTGCTAAACAACTCTCCTCACTTTTATCTCTTTACTGTTGTTTTTCTAACTTACTTCAAGTGCCTAAGGGTCGCACGCTTGTAATACTCAAGCACCTTATTCCCCTCTCATTAAAAGCACTGCTAATTTCGTAGCTTTCTGGTCTTTTCGGCTAAGCTAGCTTAACTTTCTGCCATGGCTTCCCTGTCTTCTCCTTCTTTTTCTTGCTCGGTGCCTTATGTTTAGCTCGTCCTCTGCCTCCATTAGTGTTAATGGTATCTGTAATAAGTGTGAGATAGTGGCAGCGCTGGAGGCGAGGCTGACTGATTTGGAATCTCGGCTCCGCACTGTGGAAAACCAGTCAGGCCCTGTTAGCTAGTGCGGAGCCTCCTAGCTTAGCTGCTACTCGTCCCTCAGTGGGTCCCGAGCAGCCGGGATGTGACTGGGTGACGGTTCGTAGGAGTCGTAGTTCTAGGCAGTCGCCCACGGTTCACCACCAGCCGCTTCACGTTTCAAACAGATTTTCCCCACTCAGCGACTCACCCGCTGAGAAACCCACCCTGATCATTGGCTCCATAGTCAGAAACGTGAAGTTAGAGACGCCAGCGGTCATAGTTAAGTGCATCCCTGGGGCCAGAGCGGGCGACATCCAGTCTTACCTGAAGCTCCTGCATAAGGATAAGCGTAAATACAGTAAGATCGTAATACACGCAGGAACTAATGACTCCCGGTTACGCCAATCGGAAGTCACTAAAACTAACATTGAGTCGGTGTGTTCGTTTGCCAAAACGATGTCGGACTCCGTAGTTTTCTCTGGTTCCTCCCCAATGTGACCAGCGACGACATGTTTAGCCGCCTGTCGTCGCTTCGCCGCTGGCTGTCTAGGTGGTGTCCAGCAAACGATGTGGGCTTTGTAGACAATTGGAGCAGTTTTTGGGGAAAACCTGGGCTGATTAGAAGAGACGGCGTCCATCCCACCTTGGATGGAGCGTCTCTGCTCTCTAGTAACATGGCCAAGTTGATTAGACTCCCTAAACCATGACCCAGAGTGGAGCCAGGACGCAGAGTCGCAGTCTTACACGCCTCTCTGCAGACTCTCAGCCGCCACCCGCTCGTAGCTGTAACACTCCCATCGAGACTGTGTCTGCTCCCCGACCACCTAAATTATATAAATCACAAATAAATAAAAGAGGAGTGATTCACAGGAATCTAATAAACATCAAGACAGAACAAAGTAACAATAAAATAATTAAATGTGGTCTATTAAATATCAGATCTCTCTCTTCTAAATCTCTGTTAATAAATGACTTGATCAGTGACCATCACATAGATTTATTTAGTCTCACTGAAACCTGGCTGCAGCAGGATGAATACGTTTGTCTGAATGAGTCGACTCCAACCAGTCACATCAACCATCATGTTCCTAGAAGTTCAGGTAGAGGTGGAGGAGTAGCAGCAATATATAACTCAGATTTATTAATTACTAGCCCTAAACATAACTATAATTCTTTTGAGAGCCTCACTCTGAGCCTTTCTCACTCAGACTGTAAAACCCAGAAACCAGTTGTGTTCTGTGTTGTCTACCGTCCTCCTGGTCCATATTCAGAGTTCTTAACTGAATTCTCAGAGTTTTTATCTAACTTAGTTCTCAGCACAGATAAAGTGATTGTAGTGGGCGACTTTAACATTCATGTAGATGTTGACAGTAACTGTCTCAACATTGCATTTAACTCACTACTGGATTCTATTGGTTTTAGTCAGCATGTGAATGAACCCACTCACTGTCTTAATCATACTCTCGATCTTGTCCTGACTTATGGGGTTGAGATTGATCATTTAAAAGTTCTCCCTCAAAACCCTCTGTTATCTGACCATTTCTTAATAAAATTTGAATTTACCATAACAGACCTGACAACAGTTGGAAATAAGTTCTATTACAGCAGATGTTTATCTGATGATGCTGTTGTTAGATTTAAGGAGATGATTCCATCATCTTTTGTCTCATTCCCTTGTAGCTACACAGAGGAGAGCAGTTATCTGAATCATGAGCAGGTAGATTGTCTTGTTGATGATGCTACAATTTTAGACACTGTTGCTCCTCTGAAGAAGAAGCTAGTGAATCAGAGGAGGTTGGCTCCATGGTATAACTCAGATCAGCCTTAAGCAGAGGACTCGAAAACTAAAAAGATTGTGGCGTTCCAACAAATTAGGTGAATCCTGTCTAGCATGGAAAAACAGTTTAATACTATATAAAAAAGCACTTTGTGTTGCTAGAACCACATATTATTCATCATTAATTGAGGAAAATAAAAACAACCCCAGGTTTCTGTTCAGCTCTGTAGCCAGGCTGACTAAGAGTCATAGTTGTGTTGAGCCTAGTGTCCCTTTAAATCTCTGCAGCAACGACTTTATGAATTTCTTTACCAATAAAATCATAACCATTAGAGAAAAGATTTATCAGAATCTGTCAACAAAAGTCATAAACCGATCTGCAGATCCAACAGCCTTGGATCTGCTGGTTAGACCTATGTCTTACTTAAACTGTTTTTCCCCCATAGATCAGAGTTAACTTCAATAATTAACTCTGCTAAATCAGCTACTTGTATCTTAGACCCAATCCCAACCAGATTACTCAAAGAAATTCTTCCATTAATCAGCACGTCCATATTAAATCAAATCAACCAATCTCTGGTTACAGGCTACGTACCACAGGCTTTTAAAGTTGCTGTGGTCAAACCTTTATTGAAAAAACCTACTCTTGACCCTAGAGAACTTGCAAATTATAGGCCTATATCCAATCTGCCCTTTATTTCTAAAGTTCTTGAAAAAGCCGTAGCTAAACAATTATGTGACCACTTGCGTAGAAATGACCTATATGAAGATTTCCAGTCAGGATTCAGATCCATCACAGACAGAACCAGCTCTGATTAGAGTCACTAATGATCTTCTCACAGCTTCAGACAATGGTCTAGTTTCTGTCCTTGTCCTGTTAGATCTTAGTGCAGCATTTGATACGATAGATCACAAGATTCTATTGCAGAGACTGGAACATAGCGTTGGGATTAAAGGAAAAGCACTGGGATGGTTTAAGTCTTATCTGTTGAACAGATTCCAATTTGTCCATGTTCATGATCAATCTTCCATCCGCACAGGAATTAGCTTTGTTGTTCCACAGGGTTCTGTGCTTGGTCCAATACTTTTCAGTCTTTACATGTCTCCCCTTGGTAATATTATTAGAAAACATTCTATAAATTTCCACTGCTATGCAGATGATACTCAGTTATATTTGTCCATGAAACCAGAGGAAACAAACCAATTAGTCAAACTTCAGACTTGTTTAAATGATATCAAATCCTGGATGTCCCATAACTTTCTACAACTGAATTCAGATAAAACTGAGGTTATTATAATTGGTGCTAAAAACCAGAGAGACTCTTTATTGAATCAGATTATTACTCTGGATGACATAACGTCAGCTTCAAGTTCTACTGTCAGGAACCTTGGTGTCATCTTTGACCAAGATCTGTCCTTTACACCATATATTAAAGAAATCTCTAGAACTGCCTACTTCCACCTGAGGAATATTGCTAAAATTAGGAGCATCCTCTCACAGAGTGATGCTGAAAAATTAATCCATGCATTTGTTACCTCTAGGCTTGACTACTGTAACTCGCTACTCATAGTTTGTCCCAATAACTCTTTGAAAATCCTCCAATTAATTCAAAATGCTGCAGCCAGAGTCTGACTGGACTTAGGAAGAGAGATCACATTTCTCCAACATTAGCTTCTCTGCATTGGCTCCCTGTCAAAACTAGGATAGAATTCAAAATTCTTCTCCTCACTTACAAAGCTCTTCATAATAAAGCTCCATCTTATCTTAAAGACCTCATCGCTCCTTATGCTCCCAACAGAACGCTTCGTTCTCAGAGCGCTGGTCTGCTTGTGGTTCCTAGAGTTTCTAAATGTAGAATGGGAGGCAGAGCATTTAGCTACCAAGCTCCTCTCCTATGGAACCAGCTTCCAGTCCAGGTTCGAGAAGCAGACACCCTCTCTAGTTTTAAAACTAGGCTTAAAACCTTTCTTTTTGACAAAGCGTATAGTTAGAGATGGTTCTGGTCACCCTGAACCATCTCTTAGTTAAGCTGCTATAGACTTAGATGCTGGGGGACGTCCTTTATTGACTGAGCTCTTTTTTCTTTTTTTCTTCTATCCACTAACATGCCTCCATTTCCACATGTGACTAACGTTGTCTCTTTTCTCTCCTAGTTGTGCTTCTCTCTTTCTGTCTCTCTCTATTCTCATCTACAGGTATCATCAGACTCAGAGTCGTGTGTCTCCAGTGTTCAGTTGCTGGTCCAACCATCCCGCCTGTGTTCTGTTGCTGCTTGTTTTGTTGTTGTTGTTGTGTTCTTTTCTCTCTTCTCTATCCCCTCACCCCAACCGGTCAAGGCAGATGGCCGCCCACACTGAGCCTGGGTCTGCTGGAGGTTTCTTCCTCGTTAGAGAGGGAGTTTTTCCTCCACTGTTGCTATTTAACTGTACAATTTATCGATTGGCTACAATTAAAAGCTGCTCTATGTGGGAATTGTTGGGTTTAGTTGTGTAAGGTCTTAAAACCTTACTTGTAAAGTGCCCTGAGATAACTGATGTTGTGAATTGGCGCTATATAAATAAAGTTGAATTGAATTGAATCTAAGTATTTGAATAATGATTTGATTCCTGCAACTAAGGGTACACTTTAAAATACACTGACGATTGATGATTGATTGATTGATTAATTGATAGAAGTCAGAGGATTATAATATTTTAGAGTTAGCAACATACATTTCAAGAAATGGTCAATTCCTGTGATTTGCCTTATGTTTGTTCGTTTTTTCCTCATACTCAGGTTCACTGCAGAGCTTAAAACTGGGAGTTGCACCCGTGGATGAATGGAGGCCGTCGCCCCTGGAAGTGGGAGAGACGCTCATCTGGGATTGGGCCTCCTTGATGGAAGCGTGTGGCTGCCTGGGACATTGTAGTGAACTATGTCTATGTGAACATTTGTTGTTGGCAGAGTGCAGAGAATCACCTCTTCTGAATGCAGGACCTTGTGTGCTTAGTTCAGTCTTAGTCTTTTTGTTCTGATCATTAGCGTAGCTATTAATTTAGAATGTTGGTTTCAGGGGCCAGGTGTGTAGTTGTACTTTAACGTAGTATAGTCTAGGTCAGATCGTTACGGGATTTAAAAATCCCGTGAGGGGGAAATTCTGTAGTGGAAAACATTAGTATGTTAGTGGGTTTAGGATACAGTTAGAGTAGAATAGATATTGTTTAGGCTTTGTTCATTTCTAGGGAATATGATTGTACAGGACGCTTGCTGGCCTTCGGTGGCTCCGAGGATATCTGACCGGTAGAGCAGAACAATTTGGGCAAAACATTCTGACCTGGTAACCAAAACAATGGAGTCAAAACAAGTGGCTGTAATCACAAATGTTTGCATTTGGTCTGACGCAAACAGAGGGATTAAAACATGCTCCCGAGGAATCTCGGGAGGAGAGTTCTTTGCCTGCCGTAGAGACAACTGGTTTTTCTGTGGTCAGGCCTTGGGCTCCCCGAGCGCTAGCAAGCATCCTCCTTGCAAGGAAGAAGGTGACTCCGCATATCTGCCTTTGCATTCTTTCATCTCAGCACTGAGAATAAATCTACAATTGATTGGCTGAAACCTAAAGCTGCCTCGGCTGAGTTCTTCTGAGTTGGGACATTTCTAACCACTACAGCGTCGAACGTCCCAAGCCTCGCCTCCGCTCCTCTCTGCTGGCCATATGAGTCTCGGCTCGTGCAGGACGCTGGAGCTCGTCCCTCGTCTCTCCCCACTCTTCGGGCCCACACCAACCCTGACCATGCTCAACGCCCTGCCAAGCCCGCTGATCCATACCACCTAAGTCAGCCTGCCGCTTCACACCACCCAGACCTACCTGTCACTCCTCACCCCTTCAGGGCCCCAGTCTATTCAGGAAGAGTTGAAGGCCCAGTTGGTCCCGCGGCACACAGAGCTTGCCGCCTAGCCACGCCACGCAGCCTCAGGTCGTGCTCCACGCTGCGCCGAACCCGCAGCTGCTCCAGTCAGGCCATGCTGCTCCTCGCCACCCAGACTCAGGCCATTGTGCTGCTAAACAACTGCCCGTTCCCCCAAACCATGCAGCCTCTGACCAAACACAGAATGGGGTCCAAGTCAATGGGGACCTTACAGAAGAGGTGCAGGAGGCTACTCCAGAGGGAGGGGCATGCCAGCAGCAGAAGGAGCATGCTTTGTGTGGCCAGGCAGGCCACTGGGCAAGAGAATGTTCCAGTAACCCAGCACGCGGACACGGCCGAGGTAGAGGGCATGAGAGGCAGATTCAACCGTAGAGGCGTGGTCGTTCCCAACCCGCAGTCTGCACCAGCCCCCAGAGGACAGTCTTTCCCCCGTGGGGACTATTGGAACCAGAAACGCCCACCCTGAAAGGCATCATGACTACATACATGCGCTGGAAGCCCTGGATCTCTCTGCTGGAACCGTATGTCTCGCCCCCTGATCCTTCCCATGTGACGCTTTTCTACAACAGCGATCATGATGAATGTTATCAGGAACATTTCGATAATGAATTGGAAGGCAAACAATGGCAAGTTTCTTCATAAAACGTTTATGTGGGCCCAAAGGAGTCCACCATCCTAACAACGGATCAACTGAAGTGGTACCGTATGGATAGAGAAGCCGTGCCCCATATATCATTGGCCCTACACCCCAAACATCAAGCCACGGATCTCGGTCCCATGACCAAACAGGGTCAAGAACTGACTGATTGGATTCAAACTGAGTTACCTGATGTCTCGTTCTCCCTCTCTGCCAGGATGTACAGCATTTCATGTAATGTAACTAACAAGGCAGTGATGGAGCATGACCAAATCTCCCGAGACCATGGAAGAGGACAATCAGATCACCCTCATACTCCTGCGTTGTTGGCTCAACTGCCAGACGGACCAACACCGCCATGTGATTGTGGCAGCAGCCAGCATCGCAGAAACAACTCACGGCCTCCTGATATCTGGAACCCTCTTACTCCTCCTGGAACACCCCCATACTACCTGTAGAAAAAGTAGGGTCGGGAAAATATCGCATGGCGCACGATTTGCATAAAATCAACAACATTCTAAAAACACCAACAGTGCCAGTGCTGAATCCGTACACTGCACTGACTAACCTCACACCATCACAAAAGTGGTTCACGTGCATAGGCCAACGTGTCCTTCTGCCTCCCACTACATCCAGACTGTAGGGACATTTTCTCATTCACATATCGCGGTCAGCAGCTCTGGTACAAACGGTTACCACAGGGTTTTGCATTATCTGCAGACATCTTTAATCAGAGCCTAAAACAGGCCTTAGATGGCTGTTACCTGCAGAGACTACAGTCATTCAGTACGTTGAAAGCTGACCTGTTAATAGATTCACCTACATCGGATGCCTGCTTACAAGGCACGTGGTCAGTCCTCCAATGTCTCGCGTACACAGGATTTAAAGTCAGCAAAATGAAGCTTCAAATTGAGCATATATTTCATCCCAAGTACACACATTTTCCACTACAGGTGGTAAATGGAGTTCTGTTCTGCGTAAATACAGTAAGATCATAATACACGCAGGAACCAATGACCCGGTTACGTTAATCAGTCACTAAAACTAACATTGAGTCGGTGTGTTCGTTTGCCAAAACGATGTCGGACTCCGTACTTTTCTCTGGTTCCTCCCAATGTGACCAGCGACGACATGTTTAGCCGCCTGTCGTCGCTTCACCGCTGGCTGTAGGTGGTGTCCAGCAAACGATGTGGGCTTTGTAGACAATTGGAGCAGTTTTTGGGGAAAACCTGGGCTGATTAGAAGAGACGGCGTCCATCCCACCTTGGATGGAGTCTCTGCTCTCTAGTAACATGGCCAAGTTGATTAGACTCCCTAAACCATGACCCAGAGTGGAGCCCAGGACGCAGAGTCGCAGTCTTACACGCCTCTCTGCAGACTCTCAGCCGCCACCCGCTCGTAGCTGTAACACTCCCATCGAGACTGTGTCTGCTCCCCGACCACCTAAATTATATAAATCACAATAAATAAAAGTGATTCACAGGAATCTAATAAACATCAAGACAGAACAAAGTATATGGAGCATAGTCCTCTCTGTGAACTGGTCCTTTCTGATATCTTGCTATGCTTGCAGGTTCTTCCCATGACCTTGTTGTACTAGGGAAGAATGTTTAACGGCCCGACGCCAAGAGGAAACTTCACAAAACTATATCTATGTATCTTATTCACCATATATGGATTGGCTTTGTATCTTGTTTTACCGGATGTGAAGGAGTGACTTTCATACTTTTCCTAATAAAAGGCGCTGAGACCAAGGGAAGCTGGAAGTCGGCTGGGCACTGAGTTATAGTGTTCCAGAGCGGCTCCCCTTGTGCGCACAAGTAAAATGAGCTTTGTCTTCATGTGTCAGTGTCTCCGTATTGTTTAAGTGTTGGCAGGCTAAACCCAACAAAAATAATTAAATGTGGTCTATTAAATATCAGATCTCTCTCTTCTAAATCTCTGTTAATAAATGACTTGATCAGTGACCATCACATAGATTTATTTAGTCTCACTGAAACCTGGCTGCAGCAGGATGAATACGTTTGTCTGAATGAGTCGACTCCAACCAGTCACATCAACCATCATGTTCCTAGAAGTTCAGGTAGAGGTGGAGGAGAAGCAGCAATATATGGCTCAGATTTATTAATTATTCCTAGACCTGAACATAACTATAATTCTTTTTCTCACTCAGACTGTAAAACCCAGAAACCAGTTGTGTTCTGTGTCGTCTACCGTCCTCCTGGTCCATATTCAGAGATCTTAACTGAATTCTCAGAGTTTTTATCTAACTTAGTTCTCAGCACAGATAAAGTGATTGTAGTGGGCGACTTTAACATTCATGTAGATGTTGACAGTAACTGTCTCAACATTTAATTCACTACTGGATTATATTGGTTTTAGTCAGCATGTGAATGAACCCACTCACTGTCTTAATCATACTCTCGATCTTGTCCTGACTTATGGGGTTGAGATTGATCATTTAAAAGTTCTCCCTCAAAACCCTCTGTTATCTGACCATTACTTACTAACTTTTGAATTTACCATAACAGACCTGACAACAGTTGGAAATAAGTTCTATTACAGCAGATGTTTATCTGATGATGCTGTTGTTAGATTTAAGGAGATGATTCCATCATCTTTTGTCTCATTCCCTTGTAGCTACACAGAGGAGAGCAGTTATCTGAATCATGAGCAGGTAGATTGTCTTGTTGATGATGCTACAATTTTAGACACTGTTGCTCCTCTGAAGAAGAAGCTAGTGAATCAGAGGAGGTTGGCTCCATGGTATAACTCAGATCAGCCTTAAGCAGAGGACTCGAAAACTAGAAAGATTGTGGCGTCAACAAATGAGGTGAATCCTGTCTAGCATAGAAAAACAGTTTAATACTATATAAAAAGCACTTTGTGCTGCTAGAACCACATACTATTCATCATTAATTGAGGAAAATAAAAAACACCCCAGGTTTCTTTTCAGCTCTGTAGCCAGGCTGACTAAGAGTCATAGTTGTGTTGAGCCTAGTGTCCCTTTAAATCTCAGCAGCAACGACTTTATGAATTTTTTTTACCAATAAAATCAGAACCATTAGAGAAAAGATTTATCAGAATCTGTCAACAAAAGTCATAAACCGATCTGCAGATCCAACAGCCTTAGATCTGCTGGTTAGACCTATGTCTGACTTAAACTGTTTTTCCCCCATAGATCACACTGAGTTAACTTCAATAATTAACTCTGCTAAATCAGCTACTTGTCTCTTAGACCCAATCCCAACCAGATTACTCAAAGAAATTCTTCCATTAATCAGCACGTCCATATTAAATCAAATCAACCAATCTCTGGTTACAGGCTACGTACCACAGGCTTTTAAGGTTACTGTGGTCAAACCTTTACTGAATAAACCTACTCTGACCCTAGAGAACTAAACTAGGCCAACATCTAATCTGCCCTTTATTTCTAAAGTTCTGGAAAAAACTGTAGCTAAACAACTATGAGACCACCTGCGTAGAAATAACCTGGATCAATATTTCCAGTCAGGATTCAGATCAATCATAGCACAGAAACAGCTCTGATTAGAGTCACTAATGATCTTCTCACAGCTTCAGACAATGGACTAGTTTCTGTCCTTGTCCTGTTAGATCTTAGTTCAGCATTTGATACGATAGATCACAAGATTCTATTGCAGAGACTGGAACATAGTTGGAGTAAAGGAAAAGCACTGGGATGGTTTAAGTCTCATCTGTTGAACAGATTCCAATTTGTCCATGTTCATGATCAATCTTCCATCCGCACAGGAATTAGCTTTGGAGTTCCACAGGGTTCTGTGCTTGGTCCAATACTTTTCAGTCTTTACATGTCTCCCCTTGGTGATATTATTAGAAAACATTCTATAAATGTTCATTGCTATGCAGATGATACTCAGTTATATTTGTCCATGAAACCAGAGAAAAAAAACAATTAGTCAAACTTCAAACTTGTTTAAATGACATCAAATCCTAGATGTCCCATAACTTTCTACAACTGAATTCAGATCAAACTGAGGTTATTATAATTGGTGCTAAAACCACAGAGACTCATTATTGAATCAGGTTGTTCCTCTGGATGACATAACGTTAGCTTCAGGTTCTACTGTAAGAACCTTGGTGTCATCTTTGACCCAGTTCTCTCCTTTACATCCTACATTATAGAATCTCTAAACCTCCTACTTCCACCTGAGGAATGTTGCTAAAATGAGGAGCATCCTCTCACAGAGTGATGCTGAAACATGAATCCCTGCATTAGTTCCTCCAGGCTGGACGACTGTGTCTCCCTGCTCATAGTTTGAACCAGTGACTCTTTAAAAGCCTCCAGTTAATTCAAATGCTGCAGCAGAGTCTGACTGGACTCAGGAAGAGACGTCACATTTCTCCTACTTTAGCTTCTCTGTCCTGTCAAATCTAGGATAGAATTAAATTCTCCTCCTCTTCCACAGCTCTTCATAATAAAGCTCCATCTTGTCTTAGGCCTCATGGCTCCTTCTGCTCCAACAGAACCTTGCTTCTCAGAGCTGGTCTACTGGTGGTTCCTAGAGTTTCTACCTGTAGAACGGGAGGCAGAGCCTTTAGCTCCAAGCTCCTCTATGTGGAACCAGCTTCCAGTTCAGGTTCTAGCAGCAGACGCCCTCTCTGCTTTAAAACTAGGCTGAAACCTTCCTTTCTGACAAAGCTGATGGTTCCAGATGGTTCTGGTTTCTCTGATCCATCTCTTAGTTCAGCTGCTACAGGCTTAGATGCTGGAACCTCCTTCATTCACTGAGCTCCTCTGGTTTTCTGTCTATTCCATCCACTAACATGCCTCCATTTCCACATGTGACTAACTTTGTCTCTGTTCTCTCCTAGTTGTGTTTCTCTCTGTCTCTCTCTATTCTCATCTCCAGGTATCGTCAGACTCAGAAATTTAGTATTGATCCGATACCAAGTAACTACAGGTCCAGTATCGCCGATACCGATACCAATATCGATACTTTTTGCACCTTAAAGGCAAATCATCATTGCACAGTGTTGATTAATATCTTTATTGCAACGACAACATGAATAATGCTCATGAACAGAAATACTGGCTTAAATGCTAATAATAAAATTATAATAAATTAGATCAATAAGTAAATTAAATACAAATATAAAAAAATATATTTTTACTTATAATAAATAAAAATGAAATTAATACAAAATACTATTTCTTAAATTGAAAGATCATAGTGCCCAAGTAGAACAAAACAAAACAGTAAATATTTAACAGTAAAACATCCCAGAGATGTTTCCGCAGCTGGTGAGTGTGTGAGCACATGTTCATGTATCGGCAGCTTTTAAAGCCGCTTCTAACCGGATATTGTGTGTGTCCACGTATAGAAACGTCTCTGCCGCTCAGCTGGTCTGCCATGTGCAGGTTCCAGCTGCTCTACGGTGCAGATTCTTTTTCACAGCTGCCTACGAGGGATTTTGTCAGTGTGATCAACCCAAACTACCTCAATGATCGAGGTATTGGGCAAACCTGACTTAGCTCATTGCATATTTGGGGAAGTAAAATAATGGTTTGTTTCGTGGTAACATTTCTGCCCTTGAATGGTTCCATCAGCCTCATCAACCTACATTTTCAGACAGTCTCTCTCCACTGGGACGACTAGGATCCTTGCCTAGATATGGGAGGACATTACAAATGTACTTGGATTTTAGGTCACAAGCCACCCAAAACTTGATCCCAAACTTGTCAGGTTTAGTTGCAATAGACTGCAGGAAACAGCAGCGAGTCTTTGACGGGAAAAGCTGTTCATCAACGGTGATATGTAGACCAGGGCTGTAGGACGTGATGCAATTGGTGACAAATGATCCCCACACACTGGAAATTGCAGCAAATTTATCAGTCTTTGTTCGATCACCCTGGGTGGACCTGTCATCAAAGCGTAGGTGTCACATGATGTGATGGAAACGGTTTCGCGGCATTGTTCCCATGATATGTGGGTTTCCCAGGTTTGCTGACCAGCAGTCACGTAGTGATAGAACCTTGGTAAACCCCCCGCAGGATGACAATTGCAATAAATGCCATTAGTTCAGGGAGGGCCATGAACCAATGAACATGCTCCGTTTCCTGTGCATGTTGAATAGTTCATTCTTGAATGCTATGAAGCATGTCAAGAGTGATGAAACACAGGAAGCTCTGAAGGCGACTCGACATACTTTTCCTGGCACTTACTGGTTTGAAATGAAATAGGAAATAATATGAAATGAAACTTAACATGTAAACAGATCAGACAGCTTTGAGTCTGAATCCGGCTGAAGTTCTATGTCTTCTCCATCTGAGTCGCAAGGGTTTACTTCACTCAGGATCATTTCCAAGGCCTGCCGAGTGGTGAGTCTTGTCTGCATTTTCTTTTCTTGGCGACTCCCTCCCCCACACATACAAACAAGCCACCAGCAACCATTCACACACACACACACACACACCCAACCCCCCTGCAGATTGCTCAGGTAATGGCCACATTTACACATGAATTGATGCTAATGATAGCCAAACGACTAGCCGGTTAGCATCCACTTGGCCAAAGGAGGGTTAGAAATCTCTGGGACTTCTAGTGTTAACGACCTGTAATGGTGGAGGAGGAGTCACGGTAGTTGAAGTTTCACCTACTCACTACCCTCACACCCCTCTGTTCACATAACCAACCCATTCTACACAGGTGTTAAGTGAAACCAAACTGGAGGATAAATCTGTGTCTCTACCAACTTCCCACAGACTGAAGAAGCTTCCTGGACAGATGGAGAAACGTTTCTACGAACTAGAAGAATCCAGTTGCCATGACTCAACCTTCAGACAACTTCACCTGGATGAATGACAATGTCCACAGGCAATGTGGTACAAATATTTTATAAGCATGACAAGGCCAGATACTACAGTGTCTTCTCGTAGGAGATAAAATCATTAAATCAAGTGCAGAAGACAGCAGGCACCTGCAACGATAGGAGGGGGAAACCCCCTCCCTGATTTACACGGGTATAATTGTTACAGTACACATAACCATGGGGTCAAAGCTCATCCCCTGGACAATGGAATAAAGAAACAAGTTTGGATAGTCAGTCTAACCTGGAGGCTCATTGTGTTTGCGTGAATTGCAGTGTCGACAGATGTTTCATTGTGACAGGACCCAGACACATATAAATCTAATTAATTGTGTAGATCTTGGTCTAATATTAAGTGTTGCATGAGGTATGACTTCACCATATGGCCACCCTGTATCTCCTCACCTTTCACTGTTTACCTCGTCTTTGTGGTGTTGGGCTGCCCTGTAGATTATACTATATACTATACCGCCTAGCAGCAGCCTAGAGTTATATAAGAGGGGTCCCATCCATAGGAACTTCAACTACCTTTGGAGCATTGCAGTGCTGTCTGTGTGCTTCTCTTCTAGAAGAAGAAGAATAAAAGACAACAGAAAGACAACTTTGAGTGACTTTGGTTTCTTAATAAGTTTCCCAATAATTTGCCTCCACGGTGACCTCGTATAAGGTCGTCTCCGACACCAGCCTAGTAAGTTTGTTAGTCTGCTCATGTTTGCCGTCAGACTTTTAAAAAAATCATTTCTAAGTTTGTGAACGTACTTCAGTTGGGTTTCTCATTAGTATTACTCTATGGGTTTGACCTGGTGTATTTCTTGTGTCTAGTGAATCCTGCTTATGCAGTGATTTGACTTTCATTACATTAGTTTATCTGTATTTTCTTCTGCCTTTTTTTGCCATTTAGTTTGATTCCTGCTCATGCAGTTATTTATGTCAGTAATTTTTGCATTTGTTTGAGCTGGAATCGTTATGGATATATATTATAAAGTCTGGGTCTTGGGTTGGGAGTATTTGGGTTCTGCCATGAGTTGCTTTGCATTGTAAAAGAAACTTCATTGGTCTTGTTAGTTTGTCTAATGTGCAATAACTGTATCCAACCTACAAGCGTTTCCTTTTCAGCATTTGAACATTTGAACTTTAAACACGAGGAAACATCGCATCAATAAATGAGTTTTACTTCACAGTTTGAACGAACCAACTATAGATTCTTCCTCTGTGTTTTATGCCTTGCTCCTACTTATCTATGGTATGAGGAACATGACAGGTCTGTGTATAAACCCGGTTTATTATAAAACCAAGCTTAAATACATTTCTCCTATAATAAA
This sequence comes from Macropodus opercularis, assembly GCA_030770545.1. Lineage (NCBI taxonomy): Eukaryota > Metazoa > Chordata > Actinopteri > Anabantiformes > Osphronemidae > Macropodus > Macropodus opercularis. The sequence continues at coordinate 19,141,951 of CM061098.1, read as the reverse complement.
TCCTGACTTTGTTAAGATGATCATGTGCTCTTTTTATTTCAGGGAAGTTGAAGTTCAGCATGTAGCCCACACACCGTTTTACTATCTGTCATCTCTTTTAGCACTGCACGAAAAATAAAAATGTAAAAATGTATATATATAAATAAAACTGAATTAATTTGAATTGAAATACATGAAAGCAAAGCCTTTAATTAGCAGCTGTGTGTGAATTTCATGTTGGAAGAGTGAAACAGCTGTCTCTCGGGATCTCTCCCTTAGGTCGAGCAGCGTGAACAATGAACGATTATGTAAAGAAAGATTTTTGTAAAAAGAGCGGAAACTTAAAGAACGTAACAGAACACTGCACACTGTGATGTCACCTGCTCTAAACTGTTTTCTGTAAAACAAAGCAAACTAAAAGATAAGATAAAGGAAGATAATCCGTTATTACTCCCACGTTGGGGAAATTCAATTATTACAACAGCTACAAAGGATTAAAGATGACGTGGTGCAACAGGATGAAATGTGCAAAACAATTGACAATATTTACAAACACAGTGCAAATGTTTACAAAATATCCAGGATGGAGCTGTTGGACTGGCTGGTTGTTCAGTGAAACAGTGAAATGAAGGATCTGTGGCTCCTTCCTACACTGACCCTAGATCAGTCTCCACTGAAGGAGCTGCTCAGAGCCTCCACTGTCTGACGCAGTGAGAAGCATCAGCTTGGCCAACGTCCTCCTCCAGAGTCCGGTGGACCAGGACAGAACCTCCTGAGCAGCTGGTTGAGTGTCTTTGTGTCCTGCTGCCTGCTCCCCACAGACACAGCGTAGTGAGAGCAGAGGCCTCAGAGTCAGAGTGTCCTCACAGAGGCTGCTCCCTGCAGAGGAGTCAGTCTCAGCAGGTGGAGCCACGTTGGTCCTTATAGTACAGAGTCACTGAGTCCAGTCCAGTTTACGGTTGAGGTGAACACCAGGTCCTTCAAACTGTCTCCATGTCTGAGCCCTGGATGCTCACCGGTGTGTGATGTGGTGGTTTCCTCTGGACGTCAGTCTCCATCTCCTTCGTCTTCCTGGTGTTTAAGCAGGTTGTTGATCTCACACCAGTTCACAAAGTCCCTGATGACGACCTGCATCCAGCTCGTTCCCCTCAGACTCACATTCAACAATGGCCGAGTCCTCTGAGAACGTCTGGAGATGACAACTGCTGGTGTTGTGTGTGAAGAGGAACGGTGAGAGAACCGTCCCCTGAGGAGCCCAGAGCTGGAAACCACCACCTCAACACACAGTTGGTCGCCTCACGTACTGTGGCCTGTTGACATTGAAGGCGCTGAAGAAGTCAAAGAACATGACCCTCACAGTGGTTCCAGCCTCCAGGTGGGTCAGCGCCCGATGCAGCAGGTAGATGACGGCCTCTCACACATCTTGAACCTTGTTCTCCTCCAGCTTCCTGCTGTAGCTGTTCTTGGCCTGATTTAGTATTTGAGTTCACGCTGAACTGGTGGAGGAGTTAGGGTTGTATGCGTTCTTAACATTCACGTACAGTAAGTCCAGCGCCTTGTTCTCCCTCGTGTGGCATTTCATGTACTGGGTAAAGGATGGAAAACAGGGGAGAGTGAGCCGGGTCACAATTCAACCGTTGCACATTGTTTTCGTGTACATATGACAATGACAAGAAAGACCCATTCCATTGGTTTAAAATTTAAATGGAAGAGGACAAGGTAAAAACACTCTCCCCATTCATTTCCATGGGAAACTATTCTGGAGGAAGCTGAATATTATGAACATTCACCATATAATAGAGGTTCTTTAAATACTTGGGCCCTACTTTCATTGATTCCCTATTGAGAAATCGAGCCTTTGTCCACATGTTGCAGCCATTTGAATGAGTGAGTTCCCTACGACTGTAGATGAACCTTTGATTCACTGTTCTAGTTGGTTTATACGTCCTCTAGGTAGGAAATGATTCGTATCTACAGTCCTGTGCAAACGTTTTAGGCAGGTGTGACAAATGCTGTCAACAACGTACGCTTTCAAAAATGGACGTGTTCAACATTTATTTTCATAAATGAACCAAATGCAGTGAATGAACAGCAGAGAATCTAAATCCCATCAGTATTTGCTGTGACCACTTAGCCTTCAAACAGCAGCAGTTCTTCCAGGTGGTGATGCGTTCATTCTACGTACTACACTGACGAGATAAACATTATATGATGTTGTAACCTGTCTCAAATTTCCCCATCAGGACAATAAACTGTATTTAATCTTATCTCATATAGTTGCATTCTGTGTAGCGAGCACTGTGGCAGATTGGAGGGTGCAGTGATCCTCTGGGTGAGCCCTGAGTTTAAAGTCCTACTGAAGAAGAACAGGTGGGCTTTTGCTTCAGGGGACAGATCAGCATGAACTCAAGTATAGGATTAGAGAGGCCATGGACAGAGCGCAGGCAGAGGGACAGCTGATGAAGCTCAAGGCCAGTGAGGGAAATCATGGCTGTTAAACTGAGCAAGTCCACAGTTTAACCACAGCTGTATGTGGTATTTCTATTTATCATTCTTTGCATTTCTAATGAATTGTAAATACATTTGTAATACTTGTTTGTATATATTTAAACCCCTTTCACACTGTCTCTGTTGCACACACTGGCCCCCTGCATAGCCTCAGGAAGGGGTATGGGGTGTGTCCTGTCAATTCATGGGGTGAAATTAGAGGGAATGGGAAGAACAAACAGGGGACCAAACAAAATCCTCTTCATGGCTCAGATGATCTTAAGAATCCTCAGAATGATGCTTCACCAGAACCACTGAACTATTGTTCGCTGAAAAACACAAAGTCAGTGTCATTTTGATTGAACAGTGTGTGTCCTAGTTTGTTCGTAGGAGTTGCTTCAGCCAGGACGCCCTGGCCTGATTAAGTCCTCTGTCTATCCTCTATCTCTGCAGCCGGGGAAGCCCCGGGCCCTGACTGATCCACTGGATTAGGTAACAGCATTGTTTCTTCCGTGTCTTTGTATCTGATACAGGTAATCTTCCTTTTACACCTTCATAAACACTTATTTACATGAAGACATCTGACAGAGCAGGCTTATAGATCACACTATGTCTATCTGAGCCACATTTATTGGAGACAATAAACTGCATCTAATCTTACGCATGTGCATTCTAGTACTGACAAGCATCAGGAAAAAAGGTCACAATGAAGATTACACTGAAGAATGATGAATTTATCTAAAGACTAAGGATGTGACTGAACCTCAGTTCAGTAATGAAAGGAGTCGTCAACTTCATGATGAAGCTTTAAAATTCTTTCAGCTTCTGACTTACAGAATAAGAACAACCTACTGTTTTTTGTAACACATGTTTTCCGTTGGACTTTATGATTAAAAGTGAACCGTGGACTCAGAAATGACACATGTTGGCAACCTGAATGTACTAATTTGTGGAGGTTTCAGTTAATTTGAGTATTTTAATATTTTAATCTTTAGTAATAATCTATTCAGTCTTTTTTACAGCTGGAAAAACATTTTGGGGATTGTTGATAGTATTTTTTTTTTGCATTTTAAATGAAAAATGTTCAGGTCAATGGAAGCTGGCATGTTAACAAGGAAACACAGACATCATAACGTGAAGATATCGCTCACGTCATAAAAAGATTTCACAGCCCAACACGAGGTCACTTCCTTATGACTGTCGGTGTCTCTGTGGACACTCCAACGCCGTCCCCACCCAGTGCTGCACCGATATAAGAGGCAGCCGCGTGTCAGTCGTCCATCAGTCTCAGACAGACGCAGCAGCTGCTTCTTCTTCACCTTCATCTTTGTAAGTGTCTTCTGACTCTTGTTGGTTCTCACATTTCCACGGACAGTAGAGATGTGTTGGTGTTTTTAACGCGCTTTCTTCTGTTTAGGTGACGCCGAACCAACAGGTACCGTTTCCTTCCTTGATTTACCTGCCGTCTGGTGGTTACTGTTGCCATGATAATTACTATGATGCAACATCAACTCATCAGACCTCTACTTTAAAAAGCATGTTTTTCTTTTGTCCACATAGCAACATGTGCAGACTGATTCTAACTGCAGGTAAGGAAACACTGGCAAAACCTTTTTTAAACCCAGTTCACTTCTGATGGGGCTGAAAAATGCAGAATCGTATTTATTCTAAAGCAATATTTGTTTTAAGGTGAAACTAATTGTTGTGTATTGATCAACTCCAGTGTACTTGTGTACGTACAGTATGTAGGAGCTTCCAAGTGAGCAAGAAGCAAATGCAAAGGTTCTGCTTATGGCTTGATACTATACCAACATTAGGCTGCACATCGCAGGTTTAGATACTTACTGCCTGGTGCTCGTGTCTCAGCTTCGGTGCAGCAGCAGTGACAGTAGAGGTGACACAGACGAAACACATCTCCATCATTTAAAAACCTGTCAGGTCTACAGCCACAGTGCCCACAGTAACCTCCAGTTGACCTAAAATACTAAAGATATTTTGTCATTTGAGCATTTTTTGAGCTAATTCCGTTTTTTAGCACTAAGCATTATGTATAGGCAACGATCCTGGTGCTAAACCGTCCGTGTCTGTAAGTTTGAGCACTATAAGAATCTTATACGCAAATAGACAAGAGAAGTTTAAGAATTTATGTCATCACACCCACCAGCGTTCAAACAGAGCCTCATGTTTGAGGATGTCTGATGAACAGATCACAAAGTTGGTCTGATCTCATCTTGACACAAATGCTTCTCTTCTAAAGACTTAACTCAGAGTTTACTGACCAGCAGAGGGTCAGAATGCTGGTCCTACAGCGCTAGTGTAGACAAAAAATTAACTATAAAAATTGTAAGCAACTGAAATGTGTTCATCAAAATGATGATGATAACTCTCATGCTTTAATATTAACTACAGAATCAATAAAAACTGCAGTAGCCTGTTATTCTGTACAAACACTGGAATGAATGCAAACGTGTCTGTACTTGGTTTAAATTAAGTTCTTAGCCAACAAAAGCAAATCTCCTACAAAACATTGAAGCATATCAGAATGACTGTGGACTTTAACAACACATTGAGATCTATGTTTCTGCATAGACTGTAGAAAATGATCTGAGGATATATAATAGAGGATTCTCATCTCTATCTAAAAATTCCCTTCAAGGTCTGTGTTTGATCATCGCCAGCTTGGGTAAGTATCACTGGCAACAAAGAGACGCTAATAGATTTACAGAATAATTGAAATCATTAAAAATCATTTTCCCTGTTTTTAGCTTCTTCAGCCAGTCTCACAGGCACAGCTCCAACCAATGAAACGGAATTTGATGGACCCACTAAAGGTTAAGTTTATTCTTAACAAAAAGTCATAAGAATAAATCCTCCATTTGTTTACCAACTAATTCAACCTTGGACTATTATGAATATCAGAAAGTAGACGAAACCATTAATTGAGATCGTTTTCCACAGCTCCCAGCGCCAGAACCGAATCTGATGGATCCATTGACGGTTTCTGTAAAGGAAAGGCAAACGGGAACTACGTCAATCCAAGTAACCTGAATTCATTCTACAGCTGTTCCAATGGACTGACCTACGTCATGGACTGCCAGGAAGGTCTGGTCTACAGACAGAGCTGCAACTGCTGTGACTGGCCCAGATCCACAGCCGATGGGGCCCCTGAAGGTTTACATTTATTTCCTAAATTTCATTTTAATGAAACATCATATGAGAGCTTTGCTGCATTCATGACAACATCCTCCATTTGTTTACCAATTAATTCAACCTTGGACTATTATGAATATCAGAAAGTAGACGAAACCATTAATTGAGATCGTTTTCCACAGCTCCCAGCGCCAGAACCGAATCTGATGGATCCATTGACGGTTTCTGTAAAGGAAAGGCAAACGGGAACTACGTCAATCCAAGTAACCTGAATTCATTCTACAGCTGTTCCAATGGACTGACCTACGTCATGGACTGCCAGGAAGGTCTGGTCTACAGACAGAGCTGCAACTGCTGTGACTGGCCCAGATCCGGTGTCAATGGGGCCCCTGAAGGTTTACATTTATTTCCTAAATTTTATTTTAATGAAACATCATATGAGAGCTTTGCTGCATTCATGACAACATCCTCCATTTGTTTACCAACTAATTCAACCTTGGACTATTATGAATATCAGAAAGTAGACGAAACCATTAATTGAGATCGTTTTCCACAGCTCCCAGCGCCAGAACCGAATCTGATGGATCCATTGACGGTTTCTGTAAAGGAAAGGCAAACGGGAACTACGTCAATCCAAGTAACCTGAATTCATTCTACAGCTGTTCCAATGGACTGACCTACGTCATGGACTGCCAGGAAGGTCTGGTCTACAGACAGAGCTGCAACTGCTGTGACTGGCCCAGATCCACAGCCGATGGGGCCCCTGAAGGTTTACATTTATTTCCTAAATTTTATTTTAATGAAACATCATATGAGAGCTTTGCTGCATTCATGACAACATCCTCCATTTGTTTACCAACTAATTCAACCTTGGACTATTATGAATATCAGAAAGTAGACGAAACCATTAATTGAGATCGTTTTCCACAGCTCCCAGCGCCAGAACCGAATCTGATGGATCCATTGACGGTTTCTGTAAAGGAAAGGCAAACGGGAACTACGTCAATCCAAGTAACCTGAATTCATTCTACAGCTGTTCCAATGGACTGACCTACGTCATGGACTGCCAGGAAGGTCTGGTCTACAGACAGAGCTGCAACTGCTGTGACTGGCCCAGATCCACAGCCGATGGGGCCCCTGAAGGTTTACATTTATTTCCTAAATTTCATTTTAATGAAACATCATATGAGAGCTTTGCTGCATTCATGACAACATCCTCCATTTGTTTACCAACTAATTCAACCTTGGACTATTATGAATATCAGAAAGTAGACGAAACCATTAATTGAGATCGTTTTCCACAGCTCCCAGCGCCAGAACCGAATCTGATGGATCCATTGACGGTTTCTGTAAAGGAAAGGCAAACGGGAACTACGTCAATCCAAGTAACCTGAATTCATTCTACAGCTGTTCCAATGGACTGACCTACGTCATGGACTGCCAGGAAGGTCTGGTCTACAGACAGAGCTGCAACTGCTGTGACTGGCCCAGATCCACAGCCGATGGGGCCCCTGAAGGTTTACATTTATTTCCTAAATTTTATTTTAATGAAACATCATATGAGAGCTTTGCTGCATTCATGACAACATCCTCCATTTGTTTACCAACTAATTCAACCTTGGACTATTATGAATATCAGAAAGTAGACGAAACCATTAATTGAGATCGTTTTCCACAGCTCCCAGCGCCAGAACCGAATCTGATGGATCCATTGACGGTTTCTGTAAAGGAAAGGCAAACGGGAACTACGTCAATCCAAGTAACCTGAATTCATTCTACAGCTGTTCCAATGGACTGACCTACGTCATGGACTGCCAGGAAGGTCTGGTCTACAGACAGAGCTGCAACTGCTGTGACTGGCCCAGATCCACAGCCGATGGGGCCCCTGAAGGTTTACATTTATTTCCTAAATTTCATTTTAATGAAACATCATATGAGAGCTTTGCTGCATTCATGACAACATCCTCCATTTGTTTACCAATTAATTCAACCTTGGACTATTATGAATATCAGAAAGTAGACGAAACCATTAATTGAGATCGTTTTCCACAGCTCCCAGCGCCAGAACCGAATCTGATGGATCCATTGACGGTTTCTGTAAAGGAAAGGCAAACGGGAACTACGTCAATCCAAGTAACCTGAATTCATTCTACAGCTGTTCCAATGGACTGACCTACGTCATGGACTGCCAGGAAGGTCTGGTCTACAGACAGAGCTGCAACTGCTGTGACTGGCCCAGATCCACAGCCGATGGGGCCCACCGTTAATGTCAACCAAGCAACATAGGTTCTTTTTAGAGTTGCTACAATGGGCTGACCTTCATCCAATCTTGCCCAGTAGGTCTACTCTCTAGTCATATGCTTTTTCTTACCCTACCCATCATTATGTTTGAGGAAATAATACCTATATTAATATTTAAGGTCAATTAACCAAATCATTAGATCAGTACAACATCTTTTTCACATCAGAAATATGATTTTTAGATGGATTGCCATAATGTCTTCATTACTGTTTCAGTGTATAACGCTGTTTTGGTTTTTGCTTCATGTAAAGTCACAGAAATATATATGTTACCGGTCACAGAACTGTAGCATGAGCATTGATTTAGCAGCTGCTTCGTTGTATTTTACATGATGACAAGACAACTGCAAAGTGATGTCTTGAAAATCAAACATTTCTATTTATATATTCTATTTAAAGAATATATGTATTTAATAAGTGATTCAATTCATAATAAAGTGACAAATGAAAATTTATGAGGTGTCCCCTTGTTCAGTTTTGTTCTTAGTTTGGTTATTCTGCTTGTTCTCTATCAAGAAAATCTGAATTCAACGTTTCCGACACTAGTAATTGTAGATCAAAGGGTACAGAGCAAAGAAAGTCAAACATGGACTAATACAGAGGTAAAGAATAACACAGAAGAACGAGGACGACAAACCAACTGCATATACTAAGAACTAGGTGACATGTAAACTTACAGGGAACACAAGACGTAATGTGAAACAAACAGGGTTCCAACTAACAACACTGAGTAATACAAACGGACACAAACACAAACTTACGGCTCAAATTCACCGGGACAAACAAGCCAAGGAGTCAAAGTAACTGATACGAACAAGCCAAAGGTAACAGATAATAATAAGGAGGCAGCCAAGACAAGGTGAGGACGGAACTTAAATAAGGACACACAGGAAACAAAAGCAGGAAGTGACAACACAAGGACCAAGACACAAAACCTGCGCCCTCCAGTTGTTTGCAGTTGCTTCTTAATCTATCGAGTTCTCTTCAAATAATCTCACTTTAAGCACAGTTTTGTTTTTACCATAATCTATTTTTATTATAATGATAAAGAATGTTTTGTAATTTTGGCAGTTTAACTTACTGTTGTGGTTATTTTGTATTGATGGATTATTTTCCAGTTGGCCTTTCCCAAGTAGCTGGACTTAACTGTGATCTAACTTTCCTAAGCATCTCAGCATCAACCAGTGTGGGAGAAAAAATTAACAAATTGGAAACAACATTTGTGCAAATAATAACAATAAAAATAAGAGAGGGCTTTGTTTTGTTTCATGGGAAAGAGGAAACAAGGAGTTAAGGAAAGGAACAGAGTGTTATTAGTGTTGATCAATGGCGTTTTGATATTCATGTGGTCGTTGATTCAGCAGTAACTACCTGGGCATTCGTCTGTTGGCCAAATGGAATAAACATTTTAGATAATGTTGAGCTGCTCTCCCAATCCCAGCTCTGCGCGTGGTTCATATTGGATTCTGCCCCTTTTGAAAGCAAGGGGTATTGGTGATGTATGTACTCACCACCTGGTGCTGAATTACGTCTAGGTCTAAGGTCATATCTATGGGACACGGGTGGCTCATCTGTGTGTTCATTTAGACTTGTCGTAGTAAGTATGGTAGAGTTGGGATATAGATGATAATCAAATTTCTAAATAAAATGCAGTTAGAATTCATTCATATCAAAATTCTTAATCTTAAAAAAAGAGAAATGAAATAATTCAGAAAAATATAATTTAAAAAAGCTATTTTTACCAGTTGGATTTAACCTGATAAATACCTGAAAGTTGTCACGGTTCGCAATCTGACTTCGGGGTTGGAACCTTTATTGTGAAGACCATTCCCGGGTCTGCTCCATTGGACTCCCACCAGCTTCACCTAATCACTGATCGCTTTCACCTGTTCACACCCACACCCGACCTAAGCTCCGTTCTCGGACACGACAGTGTCAGGACTTCGTCCATGCTTTCCTTGCTCACGCTCATGCTCTCGCTCATGTCTCCCGCCTCTCACCCACGGAACCTGGAACTATCTAGAACTTTGTCTTTCCCGTTTGGACTACATTGTGTTTTCTGGTTCTCTGTTCTTGATTGCCTGGTCCGCCGTCTTTGTTTTGTGCATAGCCTGTTTCCACGCCTTCCCCACACCCAACGCCCCTGCCTGCCGCTCCTGAACCAGAGTTGCTTACCTCTTCTCCATACTCCCCGGTTCTCTCTGCTGGTCACATGAGCATCGGTTCCTGTAGTTCGCCTGACCTCACTCCTTCTAAGGCTCGCCTAATTAGGAAGGAGTTGAAGCCCCAGTCAACTCCGCACTTCACATTCTCATCAACAGGACCGTCTGGATCCTTCCCACAGTTTCTTACCTACTGGGCCTCTCTTCGGACTCGCTCACATTCTGTCCATGACTCTCTGACCATGCTCCTGCAGCCAAATTACACCCTGGCCTTCTGAAGTGACGCATGTTTCCCCAGACCCCTTCAGTGGCTAAAAATGGAGGATGCCCTCGCCATGGTCTCCACCGACTGCCTAGAGTAGACTTCAGTTCTCCCACCTGCCTCTAGTCCTGCTCTCACAGCCATAGTCCCAGCAGCAGACTCCCGCTCACGCCCAGCTGATCCCATCACCCATGCTCCTGTGCTGCTCATCTTACCATCTCCAGCCCCAGGTCTCCACTAACCCAGGGGAATTTATCTTGTCCATGCCAGTCTACTCCAAACCAGGGGAAACCGTCGGTTCTATGCCTGGCGCCCCAGAGAACCCTGCTGACCCATACTCAGCATCCTGGGGGTTCCTCAACCACCGACACCGTCCACCCAGGTTTCCACGTCACAGCAGCCATCGTCAACATCGCACACACTGGGCTTCACGCCGCAACCATCGTTGACATCGTCTGCCCAGTGATCCAGACCATGTTCCTGTTCTCATGGTCCGGTGGAGGATCCGCTCAAGTTCCTGTCCTTGTCTCGTGTGGCCCGAAGGGCCCACTCAGGTTCCTGTCCTCGTCATGTGCGGCCCAATGGAGGGTCCACTTCTGTTCTCGTCATGTGGCTCAGAGGGTATACTCAGGTTCTTGTTCTCGTCATGTGCGGCTTGGAAGACGGTCCGCTCAAGTTCCTGTTCTTGTCATGTGCGGCCCGGAGGGTTCGCTTCTGTTCCTGTGGCCAGAGGGAGGGTTCTTTTCTGTTCTCGTTTTCTGGCGCCCCTGGTCAAGGGGTTGGACCATGTGACTTTGTTTGGATGGACTGTGTCTCATGCCGAGATCTGGCACGAATGGAACTGGTATCTTTGTAGGCTGACGTCTATGTTTTTTAATGCTATGCGATCTACCCACACTAACTTTGCGATCGACTGGTAGATCGTGATCGACATATTGGGCACCTCTGCTCTAGGGGGTGTGTGCGTAAAACAGAGCATGGTGCAGCTGATGCTCTTCCTCCACTGTAGCTGTACTGTCCTGCCCACACCCATGTCTTATCTCTATTGACAACTCTTGTGAATAAAAAGCGGAACCAGGAGGAGCTCGGTGGAGTTGGCTGAGTTTGGGTGAAGTGGTAACACACTGAGATCCCACCGAGCTCCCCTTGTACAAGTAAACCGACTGTTGTGCGCGACTCCTGTACATTATTTCACTTACACTCCGGGTGTAATCAGCGCTGTTGGTGATTTAAACCCAACACGTGATCTCAAAATGGATCGAGTGTTTCCCATGCAGTAGCATCAGACTACAGACAAAAAATTTATGGCTGAAACGAAGCTGTCATGGGTTAAGTTTTAAGTCTTCGGACAGTCACCCGATGAGGAGACGGGCTGGAGGTTCCTGATCGCATTCACCATCATGGGGATGACAACAATAGGACTCATCATCGGATGGAATACACCTGCACCATCAGCGAATGGAACCGAGGAGAAGGAGGGAGGACGTGACAAGCCCAGGTCACCCACGCAGGGTCAGGAGACCCCAGAAGAAGATTGAATTCACACCTTCCTATAAGGAGACATTGCAAAGACACAAGACACAACTCTATGAACAATCTAACTGGAAAACGTGGGGATTCGACATAGATTCTCTATTATCTGACAATGCTGTCTCTTCAAGCAGTTGGTACTCATACATCCAGTGGCAGTAGACCATGTAGTGTGGCCCATGTTCTAAGATTGTAGCCATACAAGGACCCCCTGCTAACTGCCATTAAATATTCCAGCTAGAAACACGACACTTTCCCTGTTTAGATCCGCTCATTAACCTTGAACAAGCTTTTGCCAAATACACAGCCATGGATGATGAGGAAATATTGCAAGTATTCCCACCATACATGGCATCATATACAATCACATGCATATGGACATTCCTAACATCAGAAGGACACTTATTTATCCTGTGTGGACTGGTTTTATGATAATATGCAATATGCATATTGTTTTCACTTGTTGGTTATTTCCTGTTTGGTCTGTATTTAAGTTGTGGTCTGTGCCTTCGTTATTTGATGGCTGGTTATTGGTGTTACAATTTGGTATGTGTACTAGTATATTTGTATCTGTTCCCTAGTATCTGTTACTTGTTATTTGTTACCTTTCTTCCTCACCTTCAGCAAGCTTCTGGCCATTGGCATGATCATAGTGCCTGGGATGTACCAGCTTTTTAACAGTAAGACATCATCCCCAGCCGTCACTGCTGCTCCGAGCTCCCTTTAGTCTGCTTCAGACTTCACACACTGTGTGTGTCTGTTTGCAGGGGAGACCAAAAACTTTGAGAATGCTTTTGATGTGAACAGCGTGAAGCTGTCGGCTTTGCCTCTGGCCTTCTACTCTGGGATGTATGCGTATGCCGGCTGGTAGGTTTGGTCCATTTACAGTGGACACGGAGCCAAACGCATTTAGCTTCCACCACTTTCATCACAAGAGCTGGTTCTTTTCCAGGTTCTACCTGAACTTCGTGACAGAGGAAGTAGAGAACCCTGAGAGGTGAGTCTATTCCATCAGGTTTGGTTCATAAACACCTATTAACAGACTTCAGTTGAGTCTAGCGTCACGCTCGCTGGGCATCTGGCAGGATTACGAGTCTCCAGATTTTGATTTAAACTGTCGCTAACACAAACTATATAGTAGGTCAAAATGGAACCGAGCTGCGATGGGGGAGTCGGGTCTGGCTGGACGCCTGGGCCCACTAGCTACGTTGGCCGCTAATCACTAGCTTCATAGAAGCCCATGGATGCTGGAGGCCAAAAAGCATGGTGCCCAAAGGATCAAACCCACAAATATAATCAATTTAGTGATATGATGACTTAAATATATAAATGAGTTTTTATATTTTATATCACTTTATTCATTGTTACCTGGTCAAAGGTGTTTCTTCATAGAATTTGGTAGCAGGCTCAGGGTGGACGTCCGTCTGCCTCGACCAGCTGGGGCCAGTGGAACGAAAGGCAAAAGGTTATTAGTGGCACTAATGGAGTAGACTCCAGAGCAACACCGTTGGAATTTAGGAAGTCATTTAAAAAACAATGAAATACCAGTAGCCACAAGTTCTTAAGACCTGGTAGTGTTTGTGAGTCAGCTAAATGTGGTCAGTGTGGGCTCAATATCTGTCGTGATTCAAAATGCTCCATGTGTTGGCTAGTATTACATTAACAGCTTCTTTAGATTAGTGGCGACTCCTCCTGAAATCGGTCACCAGACGTATTTGTCAGTAACTCAAGGAGCCTATTGGTTTATTTTCATAAAGGAAGTCAGAGGAATCTACAGGGAGCAGAGGGTGGAATAGAGGTCAAACAATGACAGTCTAGTAACGTGGTTGTTCTCCCTCCTGCCCTCAGGACTGTGCCATTAGCTATCTGTATCTCCATGGCAATTGTGAGCTCCTGCTATGTGCTAACTAACGTGGCGTACTACACAGTGATGTCGGCAGAGGAGCTCCTGGCCTCGCAGGCTGTAGCAGTGGTAAGTGCCACAATACTACTATTTACTAGTCATCGCGTCTGGCGATCAGGCAGGAGGTGGGTTCACCCTGGAACGAGTCCATCACAGGACCACAGACAGAGAGAGAACCACTCACCTTCACACCAGTCTGTCCTGACCCTCAGTCAGACAGTGAGTCTAAAACCAGCCTGACTGCATGGGGACGAGCCCAGAGACCTGGGGGGAACAAACCCCACACAGAAACTCAGCTTTCTGCTGTGAGGCAAGAGCACTACCCACTACCCCCCATGCCACCCAACATCTCATCCACCATGTCACCTACCATGTCACCCACCATGCCACCCCCCATGTCACCCACCATGTCACCTACCATGCCACCCCCATGTCACCTACCATGTCACCTACCATGTCGTTCTGTAGGGTTCTGTTGAGTGAGGATCATAGATAGATAGATGATAGAAGTGCAACTGGACGGTAGTCATTGAATCAGGATGGAATGATGATGGCGGCTTTGAGGCATGTGGAGACAACAGCCTGACTTAGTGACATGTTGAAGGTGTCTTTGAAGACATCAGTAAGTTCTGCTGCACAGTCTCTCAATACACGCCCAGGAATGTTGTCAGGACCCGGAGCTTTGCATGCATTGATCCCGCTGAAGGATCTCCTCAGACAGTGTCATCAACTTGTTGCAGACAGGAGGTTCTGTGCAGTGGAGCCGTTTTGTTTGTCAAAGCGAGCGAAGAAGGCGATCACCTCGTTCAGCAGAGAGATGTTGCTGTCACAGGTCCGTGGTGGTGACCTGTAGTCCGTGATGGTCTGTATCCCCTGCCACAGGCTCCTAGTGTCTCTGCTGTTGCTGAATTTGAGGGCTATCCTCCTGGAGGACTGTCTCTTGGCCGGTCTGATGCCACGGGACAGGTTGGCCCCTGGCTGTTCTCAGGCCCACTTTATCTCCAGCTCTGAAGGCAGTATTCCGCGTCTTCAGGAGTCTGTAGACTCCTCCAGTTTCTGCGTACTCTTGGAGGTCTGTGATGTTATTGTATGTGGCAGCCTGCTTAAACATATTCCTGTCAGTGGTGGCAAAACAGTCCTAAAGAGCCTCTAACAACCCTTCCGGCTGGTTTGTCATCTCATCATCATCTTCTTCTGCTTTATCCGGGGCGCGGGGGTAGCAGTCTAAGCAGAGAGCCCCATACTTCCCTCTCCCTGGACACTTCCTCCATCTCCTCCGAGGGGACCCCAAAGCGTTCCCAGGCCAAACGAGAGACGTAGTCTCTCCAGCGTGTCCTGGGTCTTCCCCGGGGCCTCCTCCCAGTCGGAC
This sequence comes from Macropodus opercularis, assembly GCA_030770545.1. Lineage (NCBI taxonomy): Eukaryota > Metazoa > Chordata > Actinopteri > Anabantiformes > Osphronemidae > Macropodus > Macropodus opercularis. Next base: position 19,126,808 of record CM061098.1, on the reverse strand, counting down.
ATGCCTCGGAATACCTCCCCAGGGAAGCGTCCAGGAGGCATCCTAAATAGATGTCCAAGCCACCTCAACTGACTCCTCTCGATGTGGAGAAGCAGCGGCTTTACTCCAGCGCTTTCCGAGTGACTGAGCTCTTATCTCTAAGGGTGCGCCCTGCCACCCTGCGAAGGAAGCTCATTTCGGCCGCTTGTAACCGAGATCTCGTCCTTTCGGTCATGACTCAAAGTTCATGACCGAAGGTGAGGGTAGGAACGTAGATCGACCGGTAAACAGAGAGCTTCGCCTTTTGGCTCAGCTCCTTCTTCACCACAACTGACCGGTATGCAGACCGCGTTACTGCTGCCGATGCACCGATCCGTCTGTCGATCTCACGCTCCGTCCTCCCCTCACTCGAGAACAAGACCCCGAGATACTTGAACTCCTCCACTTGGGGCAGTAACTGGAAACAAGTCTGACTTAATGCCAGCAATGCGAACCAAGCTCCTGCTCCGGTTGTACAGGGACTGGACAGCCCTCAACAAAGGGCCCAGGTCCCATACTCCCAGAGCACCCCCCACAAAATGTCGCGAGGGACACGGTCAAACGCCTTCTCCAGATCCACAAAACACATGTGGACTGGTTGGGCGAACTCCCACGAGCCCTCGAGCACCCCCGAGAGGGTGTAGAGCTGGTCCAGTGTTCCACGGCCAGGCCAAAAACCGCATTGTTCCTCCTGAATCCAAGGTTCGACTATCGGCCGGATTCTCCTCTCCAGTACCCTGGCATAGACTTTCCCGGATGGGCTGAGAAGTGTGATCCCCCTATAGTTGGAACACACTCTCTTGTCCCCCTTTTTAAAAAGTGGGACAACCACCCAGAGGCACGGTTCCCAACCTCCACGCGATGCTGCAGACGCGTGTCAACCAAGACAGCCCCACAGCATCCACAGCCTTGAGGCATTCAGGGCGACTCTCATCCACCCCTGATGCCTTGCCACCAAGGAGTTTGCTAGCCACCTCGGTGACTTCAGCTTGGGTGATGGACGAGTCCACTTCCAAGTGCCCCGGCCCTGCTTCCTCAATGGAGGACGTGTCAGTGGGATTGAGGAGATCCTCGAAGTATTCCTTCCACCGCCTAATGACGTCCCGAGTTGAGGTCAGCAGCTCCCCACCTCCACTGTAAACAGTGTTGGTAAAGGACTGCTTCCCCCTCCTGAGACGCCAGACGGTTTGCCAGAACCGCTTTGAGGCCAACCGATAGTCCTTCTCCATGGCCTCCCCGAACTCCTCCCAGGCCCGTTTTTGCCTTTGCGACTGCCTGTGCTGCAGCACGTTTGGCCTGCCGATACCCATCAGCTGTTTTCGGAGTTCCACAAGCCAACCATGCTCCATAGGACTCCTTCAGCTTGATGGCATCCCTTACTTCCGGTGTCCACCACTGGGATCTGGGATGACCACCAAGACAGGCACCAGAGACCTTACGGCCACAACTATGAACAGCCGCACTGACAATGGAAGTGGAGAACGTTGTCCACTCGGACTCCATGTCTCCAGCCTCCCTCGGAATCTGGTTAAAGCTCTCCCGGAGGTGGGAGTTGAATCTCTGTCTGACAGTGGGTTCTGCCAGACGTTCCCAACAGACCCTCACAATACGTTTGGGTTTGCCTGGTCTGTCCAGCTGGCCCCTCCGCCAGCGGATCCAACTCACCACCAGGTGGTGATCAGTTGACAGCTCAGCCCCTCTCTTCACCCGAGTGTCCAAGACATACAGTCGAAGGTAAGGTGGCGGCTTGGGGAGGAGTCCGGCTAGTTTGTAAAAAAAAAAAGTTTTGTATAACTACAAAATATTATCACTACCATTACTATGTTTTCTCTTTTGTTATCATGTTGACACTTGGTGTCAAATGGGGGGATATGTGGGAGAAAAAAATAACGGGGAATGGGAACCAACATCTGTGTTTGCTAATAACAGAGGGCTTTGATGTTTAACGGAAAAGAGGAAATAAGGGTTTAAGGAAAGAATGGGAGTGTTATTAGTTTTGATCAATGGCGTTTCGAAATTTCAGTTAGGTTTTATTAGACATATCTGGTTAAAGTTGAGGGTTCTCTGACTCAAAACAATCAAAAAAATAATCATGTGACAGGTTACCCCAGAGCTAAGATCATCACAACAGCAGTGCAGAGGACAATGTGTTCCATCAGATGACACCTCACTCAGGAATGCTGAGACCAATAAAACATGTCCCCTATTGCTTCACACTAATAAAGTGAAGCAATCATTACTCTGTGGTTTCAACATTTCACACGTCATGCTGTCTTGGGCTCAGCCATAAAAGCTGAGCTGTCTTGTTGTAATCTGCTGCCTGAAGGCCTCTACCCTGCTCCCATTATGATGCCTCTGCATTGTTACCTTGACCTAAAAACCTGATTGGCATCCTATGAAACTGCACATGACGAGTTAATTCTTAAACTTTTATATCTTTGCTAGCTACGTTATTGATTTCAACTAATCTGTTCTCATGTTGACAATAAACTGTAATATTTTATACACATATATCTTCTTGTGCTGAGAAGCAACAGGAATCCCATTAGAATCACAGTAACATAAATTCTAATTCTCTTTGTTTTTAGTAATTCCTCAGTTTCAGCATTTGTGATGTTTTAATGTGTATTTTCCTGCATATTATAGTTACTGCTTTAGACCTAACAAGGATTAGGTTGTGTTAGGTTAATAATGGGAATTAGCTTGTTGTTAATGTAGATAACTATAATCTATACATTATCTAAGCAGAACCAAAATCCCAGAAAAAGAAAAGCAACAGTAAAATCATGAATAGATTATGGAGAGAGCGTGTTGTGAATGTTTTCATACTGCACCAAAATTTAAGCCAGACCGTAAAGTTTGAAACTGAAGATGTACATGAATCTGGTGAATGGAGACTTTAGTATGACAACAGGATGTTTATGTCAGTTTATGTCTGATGTGTATTGTTTATATTATTATGCTGTAAGACCAGAGATGGTCTTCAGGCCATCCACTGCAGGACGCACGCACTGCTTCACAGCTTCAGGGTGGACACACTGGTCCACCCTCGCTGCGTGAAGGAGAGACTCCGCAGATCTTGCTGCAATCAGACATCAGTCCCAGTGTCTTTCTGTGGTCTTCTGTGTGGCGCCACTTCCTGTCTTCCTGTTTCCTGTTCCTGATTTGTAATTGTTGTCCATCACTTTCACCTTTTCTCGATCTCTACTATTTCAGCTGCCCGCCACACTCTGCTCTTGTCGGTTCGTGTAGCGTGTACTGTCCCTCTGGTACCTGCTTCATCTGCTTGTTGCTTTGTCCTGTTACTCGCCGTTTGACTCTGCTACTCTGTTTGTGCTGTTGTATCCTGCGATCTGGTCAGTATGTCTTTGTAAGTGTTACCTCTGTTCTTATGCCACGTTGGTACTTCTTTAGTTGCTCTACTGTCCTGGCCTTCTTACCTGAGTAGAGTTGTGTTCTGTTTCAGTGACTCATGTTCTGTCTGCGTTTCAGTATTGAGTTGTAGCTTGGCCCACAACGTAACCAGGTTTTGCCAACAGTTTTGCCTGGCCATAGTTTTGCCATGTCTTAATTTAAACGCCCTCCGACACTTTTGCTTTTGTCGTTGTCAGAGACTAAGATGAATTCAACCAGACACAGAGTACGGTTCAAATAACTGACCATGAATTTATTTTCAGTGGTGAGGCGAGAATGTACAAAGGCAGGCGTACAAAGTCACCTCTCTTCTGCAGGAAAGACTCTCAGACACCCAGCCCGGCTCAGAACATCCTCCCTCCAGCTCAATCTAGGGACCCGCCAAGGCCGAATGTGAATACTTCATCCAGATTTGGTCAAACTTAGCCGAACCTAAGAGTCGATTAATGACTTTTTATCTGAAAGGAAATTCACTCGGCCATATATGGTCCCGGAGCGACCATGCACGCCAAGGACCTGCACAACGTGGATTTCCTGGAAAAGAGCAAACGGCCCGAGAGTTGAAGCATAAGGCAGAGGAACCCTGTGAACCCATCCATACGCTGCTTTATACTTATCAATACACATTTCATCCTACGCTAAATATATATAGACTGAACATCTATTCAACGGATATGCATATTTTTCTGTCTTTTTGTGTTGGGAGGAGTCTTTAGTTAGTTCGGTCCCTTGTCATTGGCGGATTCAAATTTGGGCGATTAAAGCCTGCGCCTGGAAAACAAACTCCACCCAGCTCTCCTTGGGTCCTCGTTGAACTCTTACAGCTTGACCTTGATCTTGGTGGCGGATCTTGACAGTGGCACACATGGACCCAACCGGAGCAAACAACGGGGCAGACATCGTCAGGTTACTCTACAAATTCACGTCCGCACTTCGACAGAATCACAGAGATTTCATGTGGTATTTAAGTCATTTTATTGCGATTCTTTCATTAAAAGATTTTAGCACGATTCAGCGTGCGATGGACACGGTTCGTACATACAATGTGCAGTGGCTGCATCGGTTGTTAATACACTCAGTGAAAGCACATAAAGCAATTAGCGACCAAGGCACATGCACCATCAGTGATGTCCTCAGTGCTACAATCAGCTAACATGTCCCTGTAAATAATGACAAATAATTGGAGGTTTATCAAGCATAGGAAGGAAGACATACACATAACAGCCAAGAACATCACCACGCTGGTCTGTTGATGTAAAACGCTAAACTCTTTAGGGGTAGACACAGTTGCTGATGCCCTGATTGAAGACCAGGTTTGCTGGGCACAGTTTGATGTAGGTTAGTCCATTGCTACAGTGGTAGAATTTACGTGGGTCGGCTGGGTAGCAGTACAAGCCACTGGCCTTGTTCTTACAGAAAGGATCGTGATCGGGGTTAACAGTGATAACTGGAGTCTGGTTTTTTGGGTCGTCGCAGCAGTTACAGCCGAGTTTGTAGATCAGACCTTGTTGGCAGGTGTAGATGTAGGTGAGCCCATTGGAGCACATGTAAAATTTATTCGGGTCGGCTGGGTAGATGTAGTTGCCGTTGACTCTTCCGTCACAGAACCCTGTAGCGCACCCGTAAGTACAGGTAGCGCTGGTGGTCCAGGCTGAAGATGAAACACGGAAAAACCGTTGAATCAGAGTCAGTCGACAAATAGTCGAGCGGTAATAACTGGTGGTGTGGCGTTCAACACTTACCCAAGCTGGCGATGATCAAGCAGAGACCTTCAAAGTACAAGGCTGGGTCAGTATTACATGGGTAACAAAGTACAACAATGCAGCGATGTGCAGGCTGAATAGAACGCTCCAATACTGCTGAGTCGGCTCACGGTTGCAACGCAAACACTGAGATTTGAGTGTATTCAAGTAAAAATATGCTTTCCTCCATTAGTTAAAGGTGCTCTAGGGCAGCCAGCGCCTCCTTCTTTTACAGTCAACTGTGAACAACTGTTGCTCCATACGTTATAGGCGACCGTGAGCCTTGGAGGTTCGCTAGGAAGCGTGTACTCGATGCGCGTTTCCTTACCTGCAGTCAGGATCAGCCTGCACATGTTGTTGCTGTGTGGATTAAAGAGAGACGTGAATTTCACACCACGACGGCAAAGACAGATCAAGCAAGTGGGCTCTACTGTAAGTGGCGATACTCATCAACAGTAACCACCAGACGGCAGGTAAATCAAGGAAGGAAACGGTACCTGTTGGTTCGGCGTCACCTAAACAGAAGAAAGCGCGTTAAAAACACCAACACATCTCTACTGTCCGTGGAAATGTGAGAACCAACAAGAGTCAGAAGACACTTACAAAGATGAAGGTGAAGAAGAAGCAGCTGCTGTGTCTGTCTGAGACTGATGGACGACTGACACAGCTGCCTCTTATATCGGTGCAGCTGCAAGGGCGCGGCACTGGGTGGGGACGGCGTTGGAATGTGCCAAGCAATTAAGCCTTCTCAGGAACAGGAAGTAGCCTCGTGCCAGGCTCTTTGGGTTTGAGGTCAAATTTTGTGACTGGGAGTTTCAGGGTCCGTTTTCAGCCACCGCTCTACTTTTCACGGTGTTTAAAGGTGTGACTGCGCTTCTAGCGCATCGTCTTCTTTGCCTCAGTGGAACCGATTGAAGCATCCGTGTTTCTTATTTGCGTCTGTTTCTGTGTTGACCTGTTTGTCCTACTTGTTAATTAGCAGTTTCGTTGCCATTGTCTCTGCTAATTGTTTGCTTGGGCAGGTGCTGTTGGCACACAGCCATTCACAGGAGCTTGACTGGGCTCATGCACGTAGGTCATAAACTGGGCGTCTACAAATATTTCCAAAAGCGAATCATACTGTCAGGTACTTGGCCCATCTGTGTGTCACTGTAGCAGCTTGCTCCAAAAAACACCTGAGTCCGTCAGCTGTTCCTCGCTGTCCTCCCCAGGCTTCATCACACTGTAAGTAGTCAACGAACTGAAGTGAGGCTACGCTGTTGATGCGTCAACGGGCGTCTTCACACTGGGACTGAGAGGAAACGCGCGTCTTGGGAGTCTGTCTGGTTGGGGGAGCAGCTTGACCAGCAGGACATGCTGGAATCGGGATCCTGGAAGTCATCGAAAAGTCAAAACCCACACGTGGCCCTTTTCCAACAGTATTCCCACCGTTTCATGTGGCTCCGCAGCGGCTTGGTCAGCGTCATCCTCATAGCTTGAAGCGATTGTGAAGCGTGTGTTGATTCACCCTGCACGACTGGATGACGATTAGAGAAGGACACACCTGTTTGTTGAAGGTCCCACTGCACACGTAGACAGGAACCAAGCCGTGAATCCTAGGACGTCTCTGTAGGGGGTCCACAGAAACCGTAACAGGTTGGAGCCCCAGGAGCTCTACTGTCTGACGCCACGGGAAGGAGGATGACAGTGTCTGAGGCCTCTGGTCATGACAGTGGTTGAAGGTAATGATGAAGATGAACATGCCATGGAGTTCCTGTGTCTTTCCAGCAGTCATGTAGCAGCTGGTCACAGGAGAAACGCGATAATTCAGCTGGAGCTCGGCCTCTGAGAACACGTCTGCTTGTAAACGTCACGAAGGTTAATAATCGGGGCCTTCTACTGACCGAGCCCTCGTTTCAGCTCACGTTCCCACGGGTCGGCCTGTATCTGGGACTCACAGCCAGTCACTTAGAAGACTTAGTGCTTGATGAATGTGTGGAACACTCTAAAGGCTCACTGTGCTTCAGCGTCCTGCTTGGAGCACAACGTTTGCTGTGGTGAATTCTCAATTCCTCCTGGCGGGTCGCCACACTGTGGTTTTCTTACTCTGGGTCACGCTCATCACCCTTCCTCATACTTCACACGTGCATGAAATGGGAGGAAGGAATGAGGAAGAACCTGTTGTTGAAGTGTCAGACTAAGCCAACAAATTTCCTTTTAATTCAGAAAGAGTTTGATACCTACTGACACGCGTTCCAATAGTCTGAATCATCATCACTACAGTTGAGGGTGTTCAGGGACTTTGTCATTTCATAAAGCAGCACTTATGTAGACTAGTTTTTAGACAGAGTAGATTATTAGCAATACCTGAACCAGCTGGGCTGTAGTCACTGTTATGGAAATGCGTTTAACTCCCTATAGCTCCTCACGTTGTGCTGTGGCCATGTTTTCTGTTCTTCTGAACCTGATTCACATCATCCTTTGCTCATCTGGCTGAATCCTCTCACTAGACAGTCGCGTCATCTTGAATGTTGTCCATCGCGCTTCCTTGTTAACGCAGCATCTACTCCCTGTGTCAGACGGTCCTGTGGTTTGAAAGACTGCCACGAGTTAGAAAATGCAGCTTCGCAAAGATGACGGTGGAGCTCAAAGTTACTTCAATAAATGCAAAGACTGGGAATCGAAGTCGCTTCGCTCTTGTTAAGGGAGAATATTTATACCGCATCAAGCCACTGATGACTTTTATCTCCAGAGATACGTGAACAACTTTGCACAGAGAGCAGCACCAAGATTCTTTTTGCAGGCAGCAGGAATTAAAATACTAATTATTGCTACCGCTGTACCTTAATCTTTGTAACACACCACTAAAAGGACGGTCTTGATAGAAACTGGGTTACTGCCACAGAGTTAAACGCTAGCACCGGTCAGTTTGATGTCCCTGCTGAGGAGGCAGGCGTCACCATCACAGGTTCCCTGAAGCGTCTGTGGACAAGACACCGAGCCCAAGTGATTCTCAGCGGATCGGGCCTGGACCTGTTGTGCGTGGTTCCGCTTCCTGCTCTGAATTCCTTCTACCTTCACACGTGTGGAAAGAGTGGCATGAAGAAGTCCTTAAGGTGCTCACGCCCACACGTTGATTGAATGCACACAGCAGCTGAGGTACGAGTGGATGCATCGCGTTTCTAATTAGTCATAGTCACACAGCGTGTTCTGAAGAAGCACCGTGTGGTGGAAACCCACAGAAATAATTACGCAGTCACAAGCATCTATTAATTACATTTGTAAATGAGCACGTCAGGAAAACAGCAACAGCAAAGGTCAAAGCCTGCTTGACCTTTGGAGGCAGCTGGATTTACTCACGGCTCCTCTACAGAAAAATTCACAGTTTGATTTCAACGTGTGTGAAAGCGCTTTACCCAACCATGGTGTATGCCTCACCATGACAGTAGGGATCACCAAACGCCACAACGAGAAGACCTGAGGGTCCTCTGTGGTTCACAGGATACGAGCATCTCCAACAGATAACTAGGAGCATTGAGACCTTGGGCCAATAAAGAATCTTCAAATCAGTCGTGGAATAGACTGGCAGCCAGTGCAGCGATTTCAGAGTTGGTGTGGTGAGTGCTCGCTTCCTGGTCCTCGTCCATAGACGTGCAGCTGCATTTCGTAGCAGCGGTAGCTGAGCAACATCTCTCTTAGCATTCTGCCAGCAATAAAACATGCATTGGAATCTCTGGGGTGGAGAGAGAGAGAGAGAGAGAGAGACATCGCCGCACTCTGGCAACGTTTCTTCGATTATTTGGTTGTGATTTTAAAATGTGCCTCAAGACGTAGACTGGAATCAAATACAACACTCGGGTTTTGTACCTGTTGACTGGGCTTTGGTTGATGAGTTTTAAGCGTCTCTTATGGAATATCATTTGTGCCCACGTCAATCACCACCGTGTGGTGCAATAACTTATGGGACTTCTGGGCCAATTCAGTACAAGCATCTTGTTAACGCGTAGCAGCATCAAGTCTTCACCAAATACAAGGACAGCAACGCAGAAACAGAGTGAAGGTCATGTACGGCAACACAGTACTGTACATGACACTCCCATGGATGAATGCCCAGTCGACCTTCATACTCTTCTGCAGTCTTCCCCCAAAAGGTCCAGATGAGTGGTAGCCTGCTCGTCAGTAGGCCTGGGCTCTGGCTGGACTGCTGATGCTAACACACAGTCAATAGGCTATCGTGGTTCCTGTGTGGACATTATTGGTAGTAGTATAGGAAGACGGTACTTTATCGCCGTTCTTCTCACTGTGAGGCAATAATACAACAGCATCATCCAGTTTTTGCAATAGTATACATGCCACATAACTGCTTGATTGTGTTGGCTTCAAAACGAAGGCCTTGGTCAGAATGTATCTGCCGTGGGACTCCACAAACTTAAAACCAGGTCTTGACAAGGACCTCAGCTACAGTTGGCAGAACGGAAGCTTTGTGAAGCCCTGAGCAACTTTGACTCAGTCGGTCTGAAATCGAAACATTGGATCCAATCGGAGCAGTGACACCTGCTGGCTGACTGGGAGAAGTGCATGTGAACAAACCCTCACTGATGCAGGTTGAGGATCACAGGCCACGTTTGTGTTATACTTCAGTTATTTTGTTGTGTAATTGTGTTTCTCTGTGGACAGTTGTAGCCAGTAGCCTTGTGTGTGTGTAGTAAAATCGTTTTGTGTTTTACTACGTAGATGAAGCATGTTTGTCGTTTTTTCCCAGACAAACATTTTACAGTAGTCGACTTTAATCTGCTCCTCTTGTTGATCACTACATAACTCACCTCAGCTTTCACTCACACAGTGTCACTCAACCTTCCCCGTCGTCCTAATCTGCTATTAACTAAACTCAACCCAAAACCCTGTTAACACTCTCCATCGATTCGATTCCATTAGCAACAATGATAGTGACGCTGGCGACAGTGTGGGAAGTTAGAGGGGCTTAGTGTGACGTCCTGCTGGGCCTTTTGGTTGTGGGTTGTTCCTGGGGGTCATCAGTCACCTGGTTTGGGGTTTTCCTGTATCCATGTATATCAAAGGACTCAGTGTTGAACAGGGTATGAATACAGGTTTGGTGGAGACACTGGTCAGAAGACTGCTGAGGTGGTTCGTCACACATCCAGGTTTCTTTTGAGAATGAGCAACTGTCAAATCAACATAGAAGATTTTTCCACTACAACAGTCCCATCAGTGTTTTGGATCCTTATAAAGTCTTGCTTTTCTGGTCGAGGCGCTGCTTTCTTTGCTGGTGACCTGTTCGGGGCTTCGAACGTGCCTAAATGACCGTTCGTCTTGGAACTCTGTGTCTTCCTTGCGGGGGTCTGGCTGCCTTGTCGTTTCCCCCCACACAGAGCAGGGGCTGGGGGACAGAAAGGCCCCGGAAAAACTGACATCCACTGGACCATGAGTCTCATCCACTGCAGGACGCACGCACTGCTTCACAGCTTCAGGGTGGACACACTGGTCCACCCTCGCTGCGTGAAGGAGAGACTCCGCAGATCTTGCTGCAATCAGACTTGGGCCTAGCAGAGGCACCTTTGTCCCAGTGTCTTTCTGTGGTCTTCTGTGTGGCGCCACTTCCTGTCTTCCTGTTTCCTGTTCCTGATTTGTAATTGTTGTCCATCACTTTCACCTTTTCTCGATCTCTACTATTTCAGCTGCCCGCCACACTCTGCTCTTGTCGGTTCGTGTAGCGTGTACTGTCCCTCTGGTACCTGCTTCGTCTGCTCGTTGCTTTGTCCTGTTACTCGCCGTTTGACTCTGCTACTCTGTTTGTGCTGTTGTATCCTGCGATCTGGTCAGTATGTCTTTGTAAGTGTTACCTCTGTTCTTATGCCACGTTGGTACTTCTTTAGTTGCTCTACTGTCCTGGCCTTCTTACCTGAGTAGAGTTGTGTTCAATTCAATTCAATTCAATTCAACTTTATTTATATAGCGCCAATTCACAACATCAGTTATCTCAGGGCACTTTACAAGTAAGGTTTTAAGACCTTACACAACTAAACCCAACAATTCCCACATAGAGAAAGCTTTTAATTGTAGCCAATCGATAAATAGTACAGTTAAATAGCGACAGCGGAGAGGAAAAACTCCCTCTCTAACGAGGAAGAAACCTCCAGCAGACCCAGGCTCAGTGTGGGCGGCCATCTGCCTTGACCAGTTGGGGTAGAGGGGATAGAGAAGAGAGAAAAGAACACAACAACAACAACAAAACAAGCAGCAACAGAACACAGGCGGGATGGTTGGACCAGCAACTGAACACTGGAGACACACAACTCTGAGTCTGATGATACCTGTAGATGAGAATAGAGAGAGACAGAAGGGGAGAAGCACAACTAGGAGAGAAAAGGGACAAAGTTAGTCACATGTGGAAATGGAGGCATGTTAGTGGATAGAAGAAAAAAAGAAAAAAGAGCTCAGTCAATAAAGGACGTCCCCCAGCATCTAAGTCTATAGCAGCTTAACTAAGAGATGGTTCAGGGTGACCAGAACCATCTCTAACTATACGCTTTGTCAAAAAGAAAGGTTTTAAGCCTAGTTTTAAAACTAGAGAGGGTGTCTGCTTCTCGAACCTGGACTGGAAGCTGGTTCCATAGGAGAGGAGCTTGGTAGCTAAATGCTCTGCCTCCTGTTCTACATTTAGAAACTCTAGGAACCACAAGCAGACCAGCGCTCTGAGAACGAAGCGTTCTGTTGGGAGCATAAGGAGCCATGAGGTCTTTAAGATAAGATGGAGCTTTATTATGAAGAGCTTTGTAGGTGAGGAGAAGAATTTTGAATTCTATCCTAGTTTTGACAGGGAGCCAATGCAGAGAAGCTAATGTAGGAGATGTGATCTCTCTTCCTAAGTCCAGTCAGAACTCTGGCTGCAGCATTTTGAATTAATTGGAGGATTTTCAAAGAGTTATTGGGACAAACTATGAGTAGCGAGTTACAGTAGTCAAGCCTAGAGGTAACAAATGCATGGATTAATTTTTCAGCATCACTCTGTGAGAGGATGCTCCTAATTTTAGCAATATTCCTCAGGTGGAAGTAGGCAGTTCTAGAGATTTCTTTAATATATGGTGTAAAGGACAGATCTTGGTCAAAGATGACACCAAGGTTCCTCACAGTAGAACTTGAAGCTAACGTTATGTCATCCAGAGTAACAATCGGATTCAATAAAGAGTCTCTCTGGTTTTTAGCACCAATTATAATAACCTCAGTTTTATCTGAATTCAGTTGGAGAAAGTTATGGGACATCCAGGATTTGATATCATTTAAACAAGTCTGAAGTTTGACTAATTGGTTTGTTTTCTCTGGTTTCATGGACAAATATAACTGAGTATCATCTGCATAGCAGTGGAAATTTATAGAATGTTTTCTAATAATATTACCAAGGGGAGACATGTAAAGACTGAAAAGTATTGGACCAAGCACAGAACCCTGTGGAACTCCAAAGCTAATTCCTGTGCGGATGGAAGATTGATCATGAACATGGACAAATTGGAATCTGTTCAACAGATAAGACTTAAACCATCCCAGTGCTTTTCCTTTAATCCCAACGCTATGTTCCAGTCTCTGCAATAGAATCTTGTGATCTATCGTATCAAATGCTGCACTAAGATCTAACAGGACAAGTACAGAAACTAGACCATTGTCTGAAGCTGTGAGAAGATCATTAGTGACTCTAATCAGAGCTGTTTCTGTGCTATGATGTAATCTGAATCCTGACTGGAAATCTTCATATAGGTCATTTCTACGCAAGTGGTCACATAATTGTTTAGCTACGGCTTTTTCAAGAACTTTAGAAATAAAGGGCAGATTGGATATAGGCCTATAATTTGCAAGTTCTCTAGGGTCAAGAGTAGGTTTTTTCAATAAAGGTTTGACCACAGCAACTTTAAAAGCCTGTGGTACGTAGCCTGTAACCAGAGATTGGTTGATTTGATTTAATATGGACGTGCTGATTAATGGAAGAATTTCTTTGAGTAATCTGGTTGGGATTGGGTCTAAGAGACAAGTAGCTGATTTAGCAGAGTTAATTATTGAAGTTAACTCAGTCTGATCTATGGGGAAAACAGTTTAAGTAAGACATAGGTCTAACCAGCAGATCTAAGGCTGTTGGATCTGCAGATCGGTTTATGACTTTTGTTGACAGATTCTGATAAATCTTTTCTCTAATGGTTATGATTTTATTGGTAAAGAAATTCATAAAGTCGTTGCTGCAGAGATTTAAAGGGACACTAGGCTCAACACAACTATGACTCTTAGTCAGCCTGGCTACAGTGCTGAAAAGAAACCTGGGGTTGTTTTTATTTTCCTCAATTAATGATGAATAATATGTGGTTCTAGCAGCACAAAGTGCTTTTTTATATAGTATTAAACTGTTTTTCCATGCTAGACAGGATTCACCTAATTTGTTGGAACGCCACAATCTTTCTAGTTTTCGAGTCCACTGCTTAAGGCTGCGGATCTCTGAGTTATACCATGGAGCCAACCTCCTCTGATTCACTGGCTTCTTCTTCAGAGGAGCAACAGTGTCTAAAATTGTACCCAGTGAAGCTGCAGCATCATCAACAAGACAATCTACCTGCTCATGATTCAGATGACTGCTCTCCTCTGTGTAGCTACAAGGGAATGAGACAAAAGATGATGGAATCATCTCCTTAAATCTAACAACAGCATCATCAGATAAACATCTGCTGTAATAGAACTTATTTCCAACTGTTGTCAGGTCTGTTATGGTAAATTCAAATTTTATTAAGAAATGGTCAGATAACAGAGGGTTTTGAGGGAGAACTTTTAAATGATCAATCTCAACCCCATAAGTCAGGACAAGATCGAGAGGATAATTAAGACAGTGAGTGGGTTCATTCACACGCTGACTAAAACCAATAGAATCCAGTAGGGAATTAAATGCAATGTTGAGAAAGTTACTGTCAACATCTACATGAATGTTAAAGTCGCCCACTACAATCACTTTATCTGTGCTGAGAACTAAGTTAGATAAAAACTCTGAGAATTCAGTTAAGATCTGAATATGGACCAGGAGGACGGTAGACAACACAGAACACAACTGGTTTCTGGGTTTTACAGTCTGAGTGAGAAAGGCTCAGAGTGAGGCTCTCAAAAGAATTATAGTTATGTTTAGGGCTAGGAATAATTAATAAATCTGGGTTATATATTGCTGCTACTCCTCCACCTCTACCTGAACTTCTAGAAACATGATGGTTGATGTGACTGGTTGGAGTCGACTCATTCAGACAAACGTATTCATCCTGCTGCAGCCAGGTTTCAGTGAGACTAAATAAATCTATGTGATGGTCACTGATCAAGTCATTTATTAAGAGATTTAGAAGAGAGAGATCTGATATTTAATAGACCACATTTAATTATTTTATTGTTCCTTTGTTCTGTCTTGATGTTTATTAGATTCCTGTGAATCTCTCCTCTTTTATTTATTTGTGATTTATATAATTTAGGTGGTCGGGGAGCAGACACAGTCTCGATGGGAGTGTTACAGCTACGAGCGGGTGGCGGCTGAGAGTCTGCAGAGAGGCGTGTAAGACTGCGACTCTGCGTCCTGGGCTCCACTCTGGGTCATGGTTTAGGGAGTCTAATCAACTTGGCCATGTTACTAGAGAGCAGAGACGCTCCATCCAAGGTGGGATGGACGCCGTCTCTTCTAATCAGCCCAGGTTTTCCCCAAAAACTGCTCCAATTGTCTACAAAGCCCACATCGTTTGCTGGACACCACCTACAGCCAGCGGCGAAGCGACGACAGGCGGCTAAACATGTCATCGCTGGTCAGATTGGGGAGGGGTCCAGAGAAAACTACGGAGTCCGACATCGTTTTGGCAAACGAACACACCGACTCAATGTTAGTTTTAGTGACTTCCGATTGGCGTAACCGGGAGTCATTAGTTCCTGCGTGTATTACGATCTTACTGTATTTACGCTTATCCTTATGCAGGAGCTTCAGGTAAGACTGGATGTCGCCCGCTCTGGCCCCAGGGATGCACTTAACTATGACCGCTGGCGTCTCTAACTTCACGTTTCTGACTATGGAGTCACCAATGATCAGGGTGGGTTTCTCAGCGGGTGAGTCGCTGATGGGGAAAATCTGTTTGAAACGTGAAGCGGCTGGTGGTGAACCGTGGGCGACTGCCTAGAACTACGACTCCTACGAACCGTCACCCAGTCACATCCCGGCTGCTCGGGACCCACTGAGGGACGAGTAGCAGCTAAGCTAGGAGGCTCCGCACTAGCTAACAGGGCCTGACTAGCTGACTGGTTTTCCACAGTGCGGAGCCGAGATTCCAAATCAGTCAGCCTCGCCTCCAGCGCTGCCACTATCTCACACTTATTACAGATACCATTAACACTAATGGAGGCAGAGGACGAGCTAAACATAAGGCACACCGAGCAAGAAAAAGAAGGAGAAGACAGGGAAGCCATGGCAGAAAGTTAAGCTAGCTTAGCCGAAAAGACCAGAAAGCTACGAAATTAGCAGTGCTTTTAATGAGAGGGGAATAAGGTGCTTGAGTATCACAAGCGTGCGACCCTTAGGCACTCGAAGTAAGTTAGAAAAACAACAGTAAAGAGATAAAAGTGAGGAGAGTTGTTTAGCAAAAAACGCTGCTGCGACCAGCAACTGACAGGAAGTGACGCGATACGCTTACCGTTATGTTCAGGGCTGTCTCTGACATCCAAGCGTGTTCACGCTCCAGACAAGACACCTCACGCTCCAGACAAGACACCTGTTTGTGTTCTGTTTCAGTGAGTCATGTTCTGTCTGCGTTTCAGTATTGAGTTGTAGCTTGGCCCACAACGTAACCAGGTTTTGCTAACAGTTTTGCCTGGCCATAGTTTTGCCATGTCTTAATTTAAACGCCCTCCGACACTTTTGCTTTTGTCGTTGTCAGAGACTAAGATGAATTCAACCAGACACAGAGTACGGTTCAAATAACTGACCATGAATTTATTTTCAGTGGTGAGGCGAGAATGTACAAAGGCAGGCGTACAAAGTCACCTCTCTTCTGCAGGAAAGACTCTCAGACACCCAGCCCGGCTCAGAACATCCTCCCTCCAGCTCAATCTAGGGACCCGCCAAGGCCGAATGTGAATACTTCATCCAGATTTGGTCAAACTTAGCCGAACCTAAGAGTCGATTAATGACTTTTTATCTGAAAGGAAATTCACTCGGCCATATATGGTCCCGGAGCGACCATGCACGCCAAGGACCTGCACAACGTGGATTTCCTGGAAAAGAGCAAACGGCCCGAGAGTTGAAGCATAAGGCAGAGGAACCCTGTGAACCCATCCATACGCTGCTTTATACTTATCAATACACATTTCATCCTACGCTAAATATATATAGACTGAACATCTATTCAACGGATATGCATATTTTTCTGTCTTTTTGTGTTGGGAGGAGTCTTTAGTTAGTTCGGTCCCTTGTCATTGGCGGATTCAAATTTGGGCGATTAAAGCCTGCGCCTGGAAAACAAACTCCACCCAGCTCTCCTTGGGTCCTCGTTGAACTCTTACAGCTTGACCTTGATCTTGGTGGCGGATCTTGACAGTGGCACACATGGACCCAACCGGAGCAAACAACGGGGCAGACATCGTCAGGTTACTCTACAAATTCACGTCCGCACTTCTCGACAGAATCACAGAGATTTCATGTGGTATTTAAGTCATTTTATTGCGATTCTTTCATTAATAGATTTTAGCACGATTCAGCGTGCGATGGACACGGTTCGTACCTACAATGTGCAGTGGCTGCATCGGTTGTTAATACACTCAGTGAAAGCACATAAAGCAATTAGCGACCAAGGCACATGCACCATCAGTGATGTCCTCAGTGCTACAATCAGCTAACATGTCCCTGTAAATAATGACAAATAATTGGAGGTTTATCAAGCATAGGAAGGAAGACATACACATAACAGCCAAGAACATCACCACGCTGGTCTGTTGATGTAAAACGCTAAACTCTTTAGGGGTAGACACAGTTGCTGATGCCCTGATTGAAGACCAGGTTTGCTGGGCACACTTTGATGTAGGTTAGTCCATTGCTACAGTGGTAGAATTTACGTGGGTCGGCTGGGTAGCAGTACAAGCCACTAGCCTTGTTCTTACAGAAAGGATCGTGATCGGGGTTAACAGTGATAACTGGAGTCTGGTTTTTTGGGTCGTCGCAGCAGTTACAGCCGAGTTTGTAGATCAGACCTTGTTGGCAGGTGTAGATGTAGGTGAGCCCATTGGAGCACATGTAAAATTTATTCGGGTCGGCTGGGTAGATGTAGTTGCCGTTGACTCTTCCGTCACAGAACCCTGTAGCGCACCCGTAAGTACAGGTAGCGCTGGTGGTCCAGGCTGAAGATGAAACACGGAAAAACCGTTGAATCAGAGTCAGTCGACAAATAGTCGAGCGGTAATAACTGGTGGTGTGGCGTTCAACACTTACCCAAGCTGGCGATGATCAAGCAGAGACCTTCAAAGTACAAGGCTGGGTCAGTATTACATCGGTAACAAAGAACAACAATGTAGCGATGTGCAGGCTGAATAGAACGCTCCAATACTGCTGAGTCGGCTCACGGTTGCAACGCAAACACTGAGATTTGAGTGTATTCAAGTAAAAATATGCTTTCCTCCATTAGTTAAAGGTGCTCTAGGGCAGCCAGCGCCTCCTTCTTTTACAGTCAACTGTGAACAACTGTTGCTCCATACGTTATAGGCGACCGTGAGCCTTGGAGGTTCGCTAGGAAGCGTGTACTCGATGCGCGTTTCCTTACCTGCAGTCAGGATCAGCCTGCACATGTTGTTGCTGTGTGGATTAAAGAGAGACGTGAATTTCACACCACGACGGCAAAGACAGATCAAGCAAGTGGGCTCTACTGTAAGTGGCGATACTCATCAACAGTAACCACCAGACGGCAGGTAAATCAAGGAAGGAAACGGTACCTGTTGGTTCGGCGTCACCTAAACAGAAGAAAGCGCGTTAAAAACACCAACACATCTCTACTGTCCGTGGAAATGTGAGAACCAACAAGAGTCAGAAGACACTTACAAAGATGAAGGTGAAGAAGAAGCAGCTGCTGTGTCTGTCTGAGACTGATGGACGACTGACACGCGGCTGCCTCTTATATCGGTGCAGCTGCAAGGGCGCAGCACTGGGTGGGGACGGCGTTGGAATGTGCCAAGCAATTAAGCCTTCTCAGGAACAGGAAGTAGCCTCGTGCCAGGCTCTTTGGGTTTGAGGTCAAATTTTGTGACTGGGAGTTTCAGGGTCCGTTTTCAGCCACCGCTCTACTTTTCACGGTGTTTGAAGGTGTGACTGCGCTTCTAGCGCATCGTCTTCTTTGCCTCAGTGGAACTGATTGAAGCATCCGTGTTTCTTATTTGCGTCTGTTTCTGTGTTGACCTGTTTGTCCTACTTGTTAATTAGCAGTTTCGTTGCCATTGTCTCTGCTAATTGTTTGCTTGGGCAGGTGCTGTTGGCACACAGCCATTCACAGGAGCTTGACTGGGCTCATGCACGTAGGTCATAAACTGGGCGTCTACAAATATTTCCAAAAGCGAATCATACTGTCAGGTACTTGGCCCATCTGTGTGTCACTGTAGCAGCTTGCTCCAAAAAACACCTGAGTCCGTCAGCTGTTCCTCGCTGTCCTCCCCAGGCTTCATCACACTGTAAGTAGTCGACGAACTGAAGTGAGGCTACGCTGTTGATGCGTCAACGGGCGTCTTCACACTGGGACTGAGAGGAAACGCGTGTCTTGGGAGTCTGTCTGGTTGGGGGAGCAGCTTGACCAGCAGGACATGCTGGAATCGGGATCCTGGAAGTCATCGAAAAGTCAAAACCCACACGTGGCCCTTTTCCAACAGTATTCCCACCGTTTCATGTGGCTCCGCAGCGGCTTGGTCAGCCTGTATCTGGGACTCACAGCCAGTCACTTAGAAGACTTAGTGCTTGATGAATGTGTGGAACACTCTAAAGGCTCACTGTGCTTCAGAGTCCTGCTTGGAGCACAACGTTTGCTGTGGTGAATTTTCAATTCCTCCTGGCGGGTCGCCACACTGTGGTTTTCTTACTCTGGGTCACGCTCATCACCCTTCCTCATACTTCACACGTGCATGAAATGGGAGGAAGGAATGAGGAAGAACCTGTTGTTGAAGTGTCAGACTAAGCCAACAAATTTCCTTTTAATTCAGAAAGAGTTTGATACCTACTGACACGCGTTCCAATAGTCTGAATCATCATCACTACAGCTGAGGGTGTTCAGGGACTTTGTCATTTCATAAAGCAGCACTTATGTAGACTAGTTTTTAGACAGAGTAGATTATTAGCAATACCTGAACCAGCTGGGCTGTAGTCACTGTTATGGAAATGCGTTTAACTCCCTATAGCTCCTCACGTTGTGCTGTGGCCATGTTTTCTGTTCTTCTGAACCTGATTCACATCATCCTTTGCTCATCTGGCTGAATCCTCTCAGTAGACAGTCGCGTCATCTTGAATGTTGTCCATCGAGCTTCCTTGTTAACGCAGCATCTACTCCCTGTGTCAGACGGTCCTGTGGTTTGAAAGACTGCCACGAGTTAGAAAATCCAGCTTCGCAAAGATGACGGTGGAGCTCAAAGTTACTTCAATAAATGCAAAGACTGGGAATCGAACTCGCTTCGCTCTTGTTAAGGGAAAATATTTATACCGAACAAGTCAACGATGACTTTTATCTCCAGAGATACGTGAACAACTTTGCACAGAGAGCAGCACCAAGATTCTTTTTGCCTGCAGCAGGAATTAAAATACTGATTATTGCTACCGCTGTACCTTAATCTTTGTAACACACCACTAGAAGGACGGTCTTGATAGAAACTGGGTTACTGCCACAGCGGTAAACGCTAGCATCGGTCAGTTTGATGTCCCTGCTGAGGAGGCAGGCGTCACCAATCACAGGTTCCCTGAAGCGTCTGTGGACAAGACACCGAGCCCAAGTGATTCCCAGCGGATCGGGCCTGGACCTGTTGTGCGTGGTTCCTCTTCCTGCTCTGATTTCCTTCTACCTTCACACGTGTGGAAAGAGTGGCATGAAGAAGTCCTTAAGGTGCTCACGCCCACACGTTGATTGAATGCACACAGCAGCTGAGGTACGAGTGGATGCATCGCGTTTCTAATTAGTCATAGTCACACAGCGTGTTCTGAAGAAGCACCGTGTGGTGGAAACCCACAGAAATAATTATGCAGTCACAAGCATCTATTCATTACATTTCTAAATGAGCACGTCAGGAAAACAGCAACAGCAAAGGTCAAAGCCTGCTTGACCTTTGGAGGCAGCTGGATTTACTCACGGCTCCTCTACAGAAAAATTCACAGTTTGATTTCAACGTGTGTGAAAGCGCTTTACACAACCATGGTGTGAGCTTGCCTCACCATGACAGTAGGGATCACCAAACGCCACAACCAGAAGACCTGAGGGTCCTACGTGGTTCACAGGATACGAGCATCTCCAACAGATAACTAGGAGCATTGAGACCTTGGGCCAATAAAGAATCTTCAAATCAGTCGTGGAATAGACTGGCAGCCAGTGCAGAGATTTCAGAGTTGGTGTGGTGAGTGCTCGCTTCCTGGTCCTCGTCCATAGACGTGCATCTGCAATTCGTAGCAGCGGTAGCTGAGCAACATCTCTCTTAGCATTCTGCCAGCAATAAAACATGCATTGGAATCTCTGGGGTGGCGAGAGAGAGAGAGAGACACTCTGGCAACGTTTCTTCGATTATTTGGTTGTGATTTTAAAATGTGCCTCAAGACGTAGACTGGAATCAAATACAACACTCGGGTTTTGTACCTGTTGACTGGGCTTTGGTTGATGAGTTTTAAGCTTCTCTCTGTGTTTCAGGACCAATAATTACGACTTCACTTTTGCCCTGGTCCAGCTGGAGGAAATGCTCTGGAAAATGTAAAAATAAAAAGCATGAGGCTCAGCAGCCTGCAAAGGCGCCCAGTGTCAGTACACAGAGCTTACTCTGGATCGTTTCACAATGTGAAACAGAGAGAGGAAGTCGTGCTGCTGAGTCTCAGACTGCTGGCGTGGAATATCATTTGTGCCCACGTCAATCACCACCGTGTGGTGCAATAACTTATGGGACTTCTGGGCCAATTCAGTACAAGCATCTTGTTAACGCGTAGCAGCGTCACGTCTTCACCAAATACAAGGACAGCAACGCAGAAACAGAGTGAAGGTCATGTACGGCAACACAGTACTGTACATGACACTCCCATGGATGAATGCCCAGTCTACCTTCATACTCTTCTGCAGTCTTCCCCCAAAAGGTCCAGATGAGTGGTAGCCTGCTCGTCAGTAGGCCTGGGCTCTGGCTGGACTGCTGATGCTAACACACAGTCAATGGGCTATCGTGGTTCCTGTGTGGAGATTATTGGTAGTAGTATAGGAAGACGGTACTTTATCGCCGTTCTTCTCACTGTGAGGCAATAATACAACAGCATCATCCAGTTTTTGCAATAGTATACATGCCACATAACTGCTTGATTGTGTTGGCTTCAAAACAAAGGCCTTGGTCAGAATGTATCTGCCGTGGGACTCCAAAAACCTAAAACCAGGTCTTGACAAGGACCTCAGCTACAGTTGGCAGAACGGAAGCTTTGTGAAGCCCTGAGCAACTTTGACTCAGTCGGTCTGAAATCGAAACATTGGATCCAATCGGAGCAGTGACACCTGCTGGCTGACTGGGAGAAGTGCATGTGAACAAACCCTCACTGATGCAGGTTGAGGATCACAGGCCACGTTTGTGTTATACTTCAGAGTTATTTTGTTGTGTAATTGTGTTTCTCTGTGGACAGTTGTAGCCAGTAGCCTTGTGTGTGTGTGTGTGTGTAGTAAAACCATTTTGTGTTTTACTACGTAGATGAAGCATGTCTGAAGGTTGAGTCATGGCAACTGGATTCTTCTAGTTAGTAGAAACGTTTCTCCATCTGTCCAGGAGGCTTCTTCAGTCTGTGGGAAGTTGGTGAAGACACTAATTTATCCTCCAGTTGGGTTTCACTCCACACCTGTGAAGAATGGGTTCGTTATGTGAACAGAGGGGGTGTGAGGGTACTGAGTAGGTGACTCCTCAACTACCGTGACTCCTCCTCCAACCATTACAGGGTCGTTAAGTGTCTCCTTTGTGGGGACGTGTGAAGTGGCCTTGATCTTCCTGGGCATAGTTGAAAGGGCAGCAGGTAGATGGAGACAAGTTGTGTCTGAGGCCCCCACCTCTGTTGAGAGAGGGGCTGTTCACCTGGACATGTACGGCTTCTCTGACGCCTCGTTCAAACCACCTGTCTTCTCTGTCCATATGAACGTTGTTGTCTTCAGTGGCCTTTGTCTTTTAGGTGGAGATACACGGCAGATACTGGTCCTGACGTGTTGTTCCTCCTATGCTGGTTCATCCTCTTGTGTGATGGCTGTTTGGTTTCACCAATGTATAGTTCAGAGCACTCTTCACTGCATTGAACTGCATATACTATGTTGCTCCTCTTGTGTTTTGGTGTTGGGTCCTTTGGGTGCACAAGCTTCTGTCTGAGGGTGTTGGTTGGTTTGAAGTAGACGGGTATGTTGTAGTTTCTAAAAATCCTTTTAAGCTTTTCAGACTCTCCGGCCATGTAAGGAATGACCAGATTCTTCCGTTGGCTCTGGGTGTCAGGCTGTTCCGTTGTCCTGGTTCTGGGTTGAGACGCAGCCTTGTTGAAGGCCCATCTGGGGCCACAGGTCCTGAGAGCTGTCCTTAGATGCATGTTCTCCTTCTTCTTGGCTACAGTGGAAGTGGGAATGTTCTCCGCTCTGTGGTTCAGGGTCCTGATGACTCCTAGTTTGTGCTGCAGGGGGTGATGAGAGTCAAACAGAAGATACTGGTCTGTGTGGGTGGGTTTCCTGTAGATTTCTATTTCCAAGCCGCCGTCATTCCCTCTGATGACTGCGCAGTCCAGAAAGGCCAGTCTGTTGTTGTTGGTGTCTTCTCTGGTGAACCTGATGTTGCTGTCCACTGTATTTATGTGGTCTGTGAACGTCTGCACCTCCTGGATCTTGATCTTCACCCAGGTGTCATCCACATATCTGAACCAATGGGTTGGGGCTGTTCCTGAGAAAGAGTCAAGAGCTTTCTTCTCCACTTCTTCCATATATAGGTTGGCCACAATAGGTGACACAGTTCATATTCAGCACAGCGCAGCCATGCCTCTGTCTGTAGAAGACCCCTCTATAGCTGAAATATGTGGTGTTAAGGCATAAGTCCAGGAGTGCACATATCTGACCTGGGTTGAGGTTGCTTCTGGTGCTGAGGGTGCTGTCCTCTTCCAGTCTTTTCCTAACAGCTGTTAGAGCATCGCTGGTTGAGATGCTGGTGAAGAGTCATGTAACATCAAAGGAAACCATGGTTTCATCCCATTCCAGTTTCAGTCCTCTGACCTTGTCTGCAAATTCCTCTGAGTTTCGGATGTGATGGTCTGTGTGTCCAACCAGAGGTGCCAGGATAGTGGCCAAGTGTTTTGCAATGTTATATGTGACCGAGTTGATGCTGCTGATTATGGGTCTGAGCGGGGCTCCCTCCTTGTGGATCTTAGGAAGTCCATAAATGCAGGGAATGACCTCTCCAGGATACAGGTGGTGGTATGTCATCCTGTCGATGGTCTGGTCCGTTTCCAGCTCTTTGAGATGAGCTATGATTTTCTTTTTGTAGCTGCTGTAGCTTTTGTAGCTCTAAGGATTTTTAGAAACTACAACATACCCGTCTACTTCAAACCCACCAACACCCTCAGACAGAAGCTTGTGCATCCAAAGGACCCGACACCAAAACATAAGAGGAGCAACATAATATATGCAGTTCAATGCAGTGAAGAGTCTCTGAACTATACATTGGTGAAACAAAACAGCCATTACACAAGAGGATGAACCAGCATAGGAGGAACAACACGTCAGGACCAGTATCTGCCGTGTGTCTCCACTTAAAAGACAAAGGCCACTGAAGACAACAACGTTCACATTCTGGACAGAGAAGACAGGTGGTTTGAACGAGGCGTCAGAGAAGCCGTACATGTCCAGGTGAACAGCCCCTCTCTCAACAGAGGTGGGGGCCTCAGACACAACTTGTCTCCATCTACCTGCTGCCCTTTCAACTATGCCCAGGAAGATCAAGGCCACTTCACACGTCCCCACAAAGGAGACACTTAACGACCTGTAATGGTTGGAGGAGGAGTCACGGTAGTTGAGGATTCACACCTACTCACTACCCTCACACCCCCTCTGTTCACATAACGAACCCATTCTACACAGGTTAAGTGAAACCAAACTGGAGGATAAATTAGTGTCTTCACAAACTTCCCACAGACTGAAGAAGCCTCCTGGACAGATGGAGAAACGTTTCTACTAACTAGAAGAATCCAGTTGCTATGACTCAACCTTCAGAAACTTGACCTGGATGAATGAGAACCTTCACAGACGTAGATGAAGCATGTTTGTCGTTTTTTCCCAGACAAACATTTTACAGTAGTCGACTTTAATCTGCTCCTCTTGTTGATCACTACATAACTCACCTCAGCTTTCACTCACACAGTGTCACACAACTTTGCCCGTCGTCCTAATCTGCTATTAACTAAACTCAACCCAAAACCATGTTAACACTCTCCATCGATTTGATTCCATTAGCAACAATGATAGTGACGCTGGCGACAGTGTGGGAAGTTAGAGGGGCTTAGTGTGACGTCCTGCTGGGCCTTTTGGTTGTGGGTTGTTCCTGGGGGTCATCAGTCACCTGGTTTGGGGTTTTCCTGTATCCATGTATATCAAAGGACTCAGTGTTGAACAGGGTATGAATACAGGTTTGGTGGAGACACTGGTCAGAAGACTGCTGAGGTGATTCGTCACACATCCAGGTTTCTTTTGAGAATGAGCAACTCTCAAATCAACATAGAAGATTTTTCCACTACAACAGTCCCATCAGTGATGTGGATCCTTATAAAGTCTTGCTTCTCTGGTCGAGGCGCTGCTTTCTTTGCTGGTGACCTGTTCGGGGCTTCGAACGTGCCTAAATGACCGTTCGTCTTGGAACTCTGTGTCTTCCTTGCGGGGGTCTGGCTGCCTTGTAGTTTCCCCCCACACAGAGCAGGGGCTGGGGGACAGAAAGGCCCCGGAAAAACTGACATCCACACTGGACCACGAGTCTCATCCACTGCAGGACGCACGCACTGCTTCACAGCTTCAGTGACACACTGGTCCACCCTCGCTGCGTGAAGGAGAGACTCCGCAGATCTTGCTGCAATCAGACTCGGGCCTAGCAGAGGCAGCTTTGTCCCAGTGTCTTTCTGTGGTCTTCTGTGTGGCGCCACTTCCTGTCTTCCTGTTTCCTGTTCCTGATTTGTAATCGTTGTCCATCACTTTCACCTTTTCTCGATCTCTACTATTTAAGCTGCCCGCCACACTCTGCTCTTGTCGGTTCGTGTAGCGTATACTGTCCCTCTGGTACCTGCTTCGTCTGCTCGTTGCTTTGTCCTGTTACTCGCCGTTTGACTCTGCTACTCTGTTTGTGCTGTTGTATCCTGCGATCTGGTCAGTATGTCTTTGTAAGTGTTACCTCTGTTCTTATGCCACGTTGGTACTTCTTTAGTTGCTCTACTGTCCTGGCCTTCTTACCTGAGTAGAGTTGTGTTCTGTTTCAGTGAGTCATGTTCTGTCTGCGTTTCAGTATTGAGTTGTAGCTTGGCCCACAACGTAACCAGGTTTTGCCAACAGTTTTGCCTGGCCATAGTTTTGCCATGTCTTAATTTAAACGCCCTCCGACACTTTTGCTTTTGTCGTTGTCAGAGACTAAGATGAATTCAACCAGACACAGAGTACGGTTCAAATAACTGACCATGAATTTATTTTCAGTGGTGAGGCGAGAAGGTACAAAGGCAGGCGTACAAAGTCACCTCTCTTCTGCAGGAAAGACTCTCAGACACCCAGCCCGGCTCAGAACATCCTCCCTCCAGCTCAATCTAGGGACCCGCCAAGGCCGAATGTGAATACTTCATCCAGATTTGGTCAAACTTAGCTGAACCTAAGAGTCGATTAATGACTTTTTATCTGAAAGGAAATTCACTCGGCCATATATGGTCCCGGAGCGACCACGCACGCCAAGGACCTGCACAACGTGGATTTCCTGGAAAAGAGCAAACGGCCCGAGAGTTGAAGCATAAGGCAGAGGAACCCTGTGAACCCATCCATACGCTGCTTTATACTTATCAATACACATTTCATCCTACGCTAAATATATATAGACTGAGTCTTTAGTTAGTTCGGTCCCTTGTCATTGGCGGATTAAAATTTGGGCGATTAAAGCCTGCGCCTGGAAAACAAACTCCACCCAGCTCTCCTTGGGTCCTCGTTGAACTCTTAGAGCTTGACCTTGATCTTGGTGGCGGATCTTGACAGTGGCACACATGGACCCAACCGGAGCAAACAACGGGGCAGACATCATCAGGTTACTCTACAAATTCACGTCCGCACTTCTCGACAGAATCACAGAGATTTCATGTGGTATTTAAGTCATTTTATTGCGATTCCTTCATTAATAGATTTGAGCACAATTCAGCGTGCGATGGACACGGTTCGTACATACAATGTGCAGTGGCTGCATCAGATGTTAATACACTCAGTGAAAGCACATAAAGCAATTAGCGACCAAGGCACATGCACCATCAGTGATGTCCTCAGTGCTACAATCAGCTAACATGTCCCTGTAAATAATGACAAATAATTGGAGGTTCATCAAGCATAGGAAGGAAGACATAACAGCCAAGAACATCACCACGCTGGTCTGTTGATGTAAAACGCTAAACTCTTTAGGGGAAGACACAGTTGCTGATGCCCTGATTGAAGACCAGGTTTGATGGGCACACTTTGACGTAGGTTAGTCCATTGCTACAGTGGTAGAATTTACGTGGGTCCGCTGGGTAGCAGTACAAGCCACTAGCCTTGGTCTTACAGAAAGGATCGAGATCGGGGTTAACAGGGACAATTGGAGTCTCCTGGTGTCCTGGGTAGTCGCAGCGGTCAGTGCCGGCTATGTAGATCAGACCTTGTTGGCAGGTGTAGATGTAGGTGAGCCCATTGGAGCACGTGTAAAATTTATTCGGGTCGGCTGTGTTGATGTAGTTGCCGTTGACTCTTCCGTCACAGAACCCTGTAGCGCACCCGTAAGTACAGGTAGCGCTGGTGGTCCAGGCTAAAGATGAAACACGGAAAAACTGTTGATTCAGAGTCAGTCAACAAATAGTCGAGCGGTAATAACTGGTGGTGTGGCGTTCAACACTTACCCAAGCTGGCGATGATCAAGCAGAGACCTTCAAAGTACAAGGCTGGGTCAGTATTACATCGGTAACAAAGAACAACAATGTAGCGATGTGCAGGCTGAATAGAACGCTCCAATACTGCTGAGGCGGCTCACGGTTGCAACGCAAACACTGAGATTTGAGTGTATTCAAGTAAAAATATGCTTTCCTCCATTAGTTAAAGGTGCTCTAGGGCAGCCAGCGCCTCCTTCTTTTAAAGTCAACTGTGAGCAACTGTTGCTCCATACGTTATAGGCGACCGTGAGCCTTGGAGGTTCGCTAGGAAGCAGTGGTTCCTTACCTGCAGTCAGGATCAGCCTGCACATGTTGTTGCTGTGTGGATTAAAGAGAGACGTGAATTTCACACCACGACGGCAAAGACAGATCAAGCAAGTGGGCTCTGCTGTAAGTGGCGATACTCATCAACAGTAACCACCAGACGGCAGGTAAATCAAGGAAGGAAACGGTACCTGTTGGTTCAGCGTCACCTAAACAGAAGAAAGCGCGTTAAAAACACCAACACATCTCTACTGTCCGTGGAAATGTGAGAACCAACAAGAGTCAGAAGACACTTACAAAGATGAAGGTGAAGAAGAAGAAGCAGCTGCTGCGTCTGTCTGAGACTGATGGACGACTGACACGCGGCTGCCTCTTATATCGGTGCAGCTGCAAGGGCGCAGCACTGGGTGGGGACGGCGTTGGAATGTGCCAAGCAATTAAGCCTTCTCAGGAACAGGAAGTAGCCTCGTGCCAGGCTCTTTGGGTTTGAGGTCAAATTTTGTGACTGGGAGTTTCAGGGTCCGTTTTCAGCCACCGCTCTACTTTTCACGGTGTTTGAAGGTGTGACTGCGCTTCTAGCACATCGTCTTCTTTGCCTCAGTGGAACCGATTGAAGCGTCCGTGTTTCTCATTTGCGTCTGTTTCTGTGTTGACCTGTTTGTCCTACTTGTTAATTAGCAGTTTCGTTGCCATTGTCTCGGCTAATTGTTTGCTTGGGCAGGTGCTGTTGGCACACAGCCATTCACAGGAGCTTGACTGGGCTCATGCACGTAGGTCATAAACTGGGCGTCTACAAATATTTCCAAAAGCGAATCATACTGTCAGGTACTTGGCCCATCTGTGTGTCACTGTAGCAGCTTGCTCCAAAAAACACCAGAGTCCGTCAGCTGTTCCTCGCTGTCCTCCCCAGGCTTCATCACACTGTAAGTAGTCAACGAACTGAAGTGAGGCTACGCTGTTGATGCATCAACGGGCGTCTTCACACTGGGACTGAGAGGAAACGCGCCTCTTCGGAGTCTGTCTGGTTGGGGGAGCAGCTTGACCAGCAGGACATGCTGGAATCGGGATCCTGGAAGTCATCGAAAAGTCAAAAACCACACGTGGCCCTTTTCCAACAGTATTCCCACCGTTTCATGTGGCTCCGCAGCGGCTTGGTCAGCCTGTATCTGGGACTCACAGCCAGTCACTTAGAAGACTTAGTGCTTGATGAATGTGTGGAACACTCTAAAGGCTCACTGTGCTTCAGCGTCCTGCTTGGAGCAGAACGTTGGCTGTGGTGAATTCTCAATTCCTCCTGGCGGGTCGCCACACTGTGGTTTTCTTACTCTGGGTCACGCTCATCACTCTTCCTCATACTTCACACGTGTATGAAATGGGAGGAAGGAATGAGGAAGAACCTGTTGTTGAAGTGTCAGACTAAACCAACAAATTTCCTTTTAATTCAGAAAGAGTTTGATACCTACTGACACGCGTTCCAATAGTCTGAATCATCATCACTACAGTTGAGGGCGTTCAGGGACTTTGTCATTTCATAAAGCAGCACTTATGTAGACTAGTTTTTAGACAGAGTAGATTATTAGCAATACCTGAACCAGCTGGGCTGTAGTCACTGTTATGGAAATGTGTTTAACTCCCTATAGCTCCTCATGTTGTGCTGTGGCCATGTTTTCTGTTCTTCTGAACCTGATTCACAACCACGTAACACACCATCCTTTGCTCATCTGGCTGAATCCTCTCACTAGACAGTCGCGTCATCTTGAATGTTGTCCATCGAGCTTCCTTGTTAACGCAGCATCTACTCCCTGTGTCAGATGGTCCTGTGGTTTGAAAGACTGCCACGAGTTAGAAAATCCAGCTTCGCAAAGATGACGGTGGAGCTCAAAGTTACTTCAATAAATGCAAAGACTGGGAATCGAACTCGCTTCGCTCTTGTTAAGGGAAAATATTTATACCGAACAAGTCAACGATGACTTTTATCTCCAGAGATACGTGAACAACTTTGCACAGAGAGCAGCACCAAGATTCTTTTTGCCTGCAGCAGGAATTAAAATACTGATTATTGCTACCGCTGTACCTTAATCTTTGTAACACACCACTAGAAGGACGGTCTTGATAGAAACTGGGTTACTGCCACAGCGTTAAACGCTAGCATCGGTCAGTTTGATGTCCCTGCTGAGGAGGCAGGCGTCACCAATCACAGGTTCCCTGAAGCGTCTGTGGACAAGACACCGAGCCCAAGCGATTCCCAGCGGATCGGGCCTGGGCCTCGTCTGGCAGCAGACAGTCCGGAGCGTGACGCCGTCGTGCGTGGTTCCTCTTCCTGCTCTGATTTCCTTCTACCTTCACACGTGTGGAAAGAGTGGCATGAAGAAGTCCTTAAGGTGCTCACGCCCACACGTTTGATTGAAGTCAAGTCAAAGCGTCTATTGTCATATGTGCATTGGAAAGCAAGTTTCCCTGTACAATGAAATTCTTACTTCGCTGTCCACAGTGAATGCCGAAGAAATTAGTAATAAAAGTAGGCATCGTTGTATATCTACACTTTAAGAGTAAAAATAAAATAAAATAGAAACTGTGTAGTAATAAATATAAGAACATCCGCTACACACTGATAATAATAATAATAACAGTAGTTATTTAGAGGATGTGTTGTGTTGTGACGGTGAAAAGTTCCAAGTAAAGTCAAGTAAAGTGACATGTGCAAACAGTAGCAGCAGTCACTAGTTGCAGTCAGACCAGAGTGAGTCCATTGGCTAAGTGTTCAGGAGTCTAATGGGTAAAAAATGAGTTTCTGAGTCTGGAGGTCCTGCATTTCAGACTCCTGTACCTCCGACCTGAGGGGAGCAGTATAAACAGTCCATGTTGGGGGTGGGTGACGTCCTTGAGAATGGAGGCAGCTCCCGTGGGCTCTGCGATGGTAGATAGCTGCAGAGAGGGTAGTGAAGTCCTGATGATCCTCTCAGTTGGTCAGGATGCTCTCAACTGTGCAGCTGTTGAAGTTGCAGAGGATCTTTGGTGACATACCGAACTTCCTCAGCCTCCTCAGAAAATGCAGCCGCTGTTGTGCTTTCTTGACCAACTGTGTGGTGTTGAGAGTCCAGGTGAGGTCCTCACTGATGTGGACTCCGAGGTACTTGAAGCTGCTCACCCTCTGCACTTCAAGCTCCCGGATGAACAGTGGCCGATGAGGTCTCCTCTCCTTCCTCATGTCCACTATCATCTCCTTCGTCTTGTCTGTGTTGAGGGTGAGGTTGTTGTCCTCACATCACGTCACCAGACTGACCACCTCCCTCCTATAGGCTGCTTCATCTCCCCCAGTGATCCTTCCTATCACTGCAGTGTCATCAGCGAACTTCAGAATGATGTTGTCCTTGTGGGAGGCAACACAATCGTGTGTGAACAAAGTGTAGAGCGGGGGTCGCCAACCTTTTTGAAGCTGAGAGCTACTTCAAGGGCACTGAGTAATGACAGGGCTACCACTTTGATAACACACTTCTGAAATCAGAAAGTTGCACAGTTCACCTTTAATTTTATATTAATGACATTCTACGTGAGGACACTGATTGTTAATGATTAATAATTTATCAATAAAGATTCAGAATCATTCAACAAGGTAGGAAACAGATAAACATGCAATATTTTATTTCTTATTTACCTTTCCAATTGTTTAATTTTCAGATGATAACTTCCACAACATTCTGCAGGAAATCACGTCCAATTTTTCAAGACGCTATAAGTTTTGATCAAATAATGAACTCTGCACCATGTTTGTACAAATAATCAATAATCTAAGATTTAACAAAAATCTATTCATTTTAGAATAAATCTTAACACATTTGTACTAATCACTACATTTGCAGCCATTAAAACAAATCATGTCTGTTAAACTTAGTAACACATCTGTAACAGTTTTTCATTCATTTTAAATCTATCTTTGCCATGGCACTGACATTTTGCCACCACCAACATCTATCTGTCATTTGTTTCTTTGCGTGTTAGTGGGAAGCCTGGCATTGCATGCTCTTCACCAGTGTACTGTAATCTGGGATGTAAGTTGATACTGCAACTCTCAGTGACTCTTGCAGATGTGCATCAGTGAGGTGTGTTCTGTGTTTGTTCTTAAAGAAGTTCATGTCAGAAAAGGCTGATTCACACAGATAGGTTGAACCAAACATGCTGGCAACCTTCATGGCTACTGTGCACACACCACTGTACTTTTCAGTATCTGCAAGGCACCAAAAGTTTGGTGCATCCTGGTTGGCTTTGAGGTGGAGGTCATTTTGCAAGGTTACAATTTCCATCTCCAGCTGACCAACATCCAAGTTGAACGTTGCACTTAGTTGCTCAGCAATGCATCCTGTATCCACTTGCATGAAAGGATTGGAAATGAATGACACTGTTAAGTACCTCAACCAACCCGGGGGGAAGGACCCAAATGCAGAGAGAAGCCAGACCAGTTGCCGGTTAACACGGGTTTTAATGTCCACGAAACAATACACAAACAATGAGAGGCAACACTAACTGAAAACCACTGTGACTACAGGGAAAACGACTACGAACGAAAATACTAACGAACAGACTAGACACTTACTGACGAGCGAATACTGACAAGCTAGAGGTCGAGGTACAGCATAAGAACCTGATACCAACCGAGCGAGACACACTAGCAACACACAGCTCTGACGACAAACCTAAAATACCCAGCCTGATTAGAAACACCAAACACCTGCCCCTGCCTCCGGGAGTCGGGAATTCGCCTCCTGGCGGACAAACTGCTGTAGTGCAACAGAGCCCCCCCCTCAAGGGCGCCTCCTGGCGACCTAAGAAGGGTCCTCAGGGTGGGCTCGATGAAAGTCCGAGATCAGCTCCCGGTCCAAGATGAAGCGAGATGGAACCCAACTTCGGTGCTCGGGTCCGTAGCCTGCCCAGTCCACCAAGTATTGGAGACCCCTGCCACGACGTCTGGAATGGAGAATCTCCTGTACTGTATATGCCGGTGAACCATCGATGACCCGGGCGGGCGGAGGAAGGGTGGTGGTGGGTGAAAGATCACAGTCCAACACCGGCTTCAGGCAGGAGACATGGAAGACTGGGTGGACTCTCAACGAAGCCGGAAGAGCCAACTTCATGGCCACAGGGTTGACAACCCTGAGGATCTCAAACGGACCAATAAATCTGGGTGACAGCTTTTTCTTAACATCTTTCAGTTGTAAATTTTTAGTAGAAAGCCATACTTTATCGCCCACCTTGTAGTCTGGAGCCGGTGAACGTCTCTTGTCTGCCTGACGTGAAGCCCTCTCCTGGCCCCGCAGCAGGAAAGCCCGAACTCTCCTCCATGTGGCTCGACACCTCCTGATGTACGCTCCAACGGAGGATACAGAACCCTGGGCCCGTTGAGATGGAAACAACGGCGGTTGGTACCCATACGCCGCCTGGAACGTTGAACACCCCAGAGCAAAGGAGGGAAGCGTGTTATGGGCGTACTCGATCCACGGAAGTTGTTGTGACCAAGAGGACGGTTGAGAGGAAGCCATGCAACGAAGCATGGACTCAATATCCTGGTTCTTCCTCTCCGTTTGCCCGTTTGTCTGCGGGTGGAAACCTGACGTTAGACTCGCCGTTGCTCCAATCGCCGTACAGAATTCAGTCCACACAGAAGCCACAAACTGGGGACCTCGATCAGAGAGGATGTCTTCCGGCAACCCATGCAACCTGAATACATTGTCAATGAGCAGCGTAGCTGTCTCCTTAGCAGAAGGCAGTTTACTTAAAGGGATGATATGAATGAGTTTAGAAAACCGGTCCACAATAGTCATTATGACAGTGTTGCCCTTCGAGAATGGCAAACCTGTAATGAAGTCCAATGCTATGTGTGACCAGGGACGAGTAGGTACCGGCAGGGGCCGCAGGAGTCCTGCAGGTGCTCGGTGAGGGGTCTTGCTCCTAGAACACACCTTGCAAGCGTTGACGTAGCGTCGAACATCCCCCCGTACTGATGGCCACCAATAGCGCTGTAATACTAGTGACAAGGTTCTCGAGACCCCAGGGTGACAGGCCAACCGGGAATCATGCCCCCACCGAAGCACCTGCGACCGTAAACACAACGGAACGAACAGACAATGATCAGGACAACCCACAGGAACAGGTACGGTATGTCTAAAAGTCTTCACTCGATTCTCCAAGTCCCAGCAGAGGGCGCCAACCACCACCGGCCGAAGAATGCTGTCGTCCTGCATCGCAGCATCTTCCTCTATTTCGAACTGCCGGGAGAGAGCATCGGGCTTTGTGTTCTGCGGACCAGGCCTGTATGAAAGGGAGAAATTAAAACGGGCGAAGAAGAGAGCCCAGCGTGACTGACGTGCATTTAACCTCTTAGCAGTCTTGATATACTCCAAATTCCGGTGGTCAGTCCAGACAATGAAAGGATGCTCTGCTCCTTCCAACCAATGCCTCCACTCTTCCAAAGCCAACTTAACAGCCAGCAACTCCCGGTTACCCACATCATAGTTCCGCTCTGCACTGGTGAGTCGTCGAGAGAAGAAGGCGCAGGGATGGATTCTGCCATCCTCTCTAAACCTCTGGGACAGCACAGCTCCCACTCCTGTGCCTGACGCGTCCACCTCCACAATAAACTGTCTGTGCAGGTCTGGGAGCTTCAGGACCGGAGCGGTGGTGAATAGCGTCTTGAGCCGCGAAAAAGCCTCCGTGGCCTTCGGGGTCCATTCAAACGGAACCTTGGGGGAAGTAAGTGTGTGTAAGGGAGCGGCGACCTTGCTGAACCCTCGGATAAACTTCCGATAAAAGTTTGCAAACCCAAGGAACCGCTGCAGCTGCTTCCTGTTCCTTGGCTCTGGCCAGTCAGCCACAGCAGCCACCTTAGCCGGGTCCATGGCTAAGTGACCTGGTTCCAATAAAAAACCTAAAAAAGATGTCTTTACCGTGTGAAACTCGCACTTTTCAGCCTTAACAAACAGCTGGTTTTCAAGCAAACGTAGCAACACTGCCCTTACATGCTCCACATGCTCCCTCATGTCACGTGAAAAAATCAGAATGTCGTCTAAGTACACAAAGACAAACTTATCAATCATGTCTCGGAGCACGTCATTAACCAGTGTCTGAAAAACAGCAGGGGCATTTGTTAGTCCAAAAGGCATCACCAAGTACTCGTAATGGCCGGTAGGCGTGTTGAAGGCAGTTTTCCACTCATCGCCCTCTTTTATTCGAACTAAATGATACGCATTACGTAGATCTAACTTGGTGAACACCATTGCCCCCTGCAAAAGCTCAAACGCAGTGGAAATAAGAGGCAGTGGATATCTATTACGCACCGTAATGCTGTTAAGACCCTGGTAGTCGATACAGGGCCGCAACCCACCATCCTTCTTTGCAACAAAAAAGAACCCAGCCCCGGCCGGTGAGGAGGATGGCCGAACTATGCCAGCCTTCAAGGCCTCCTTAATGTAGTCCTCCATTGCCTGCCTCTCTGGGTTGGTGAGGGAGAATATCCTACCGCGAGGAGGAGTTGCACACGGCAGCAAGTCAATAGAGCAGTCATATGGCCGGTGGGGAGGTAGCGAGGTGGCCCGACTCTTACTGAAGACCCCCCCAATGTCGTGATAGACTGTTGGCACCCGCGACAAATCAATGTCCTTAGTCTCAAATCGGACGTGGTGTCTGGAGGAAGTCTCAGCAGCACGCAAACAATTAGCCATACAAAATGGGCACCAGCCCATGACCTTGCCGGAAGCCCAGCTAATGTGAGGGTCATGTAACCGCAGCCAGGGCATGCCAAGCAGCAGAGGAACATCTTTACAAACAAACACATTCATAGACAAAGTCTCCTGATGATTTCCCGAGATACACATTCTGACCGCTTCAGTACGGTGTGTGATGCGGTGGATAATGTGTCTGTCCAGGGCCTTCACCTCTACTGCCATCGGCAGCGAGATTAGCTTAATCCCCAACTTGTGCACTAACCTCTCGTCGATGAAGTTCGCCTCCAACCCCGAATCCACAAAAGCAGGTGTAGCCCGATCGAGATTTCGAGAGCGGCATAGGAAACAGCCGTGACTAATGAACTACGCCACCTTGGGACTCTCACCCAAAGATCTGATATTTTGGATTTCACTGAATTTGCTGATGGATCCCCCCACACAGTTAAGATATCACGATAAGCCAGGAACGTAGGTAATAAGAAAATATACTTTATTTCATTTCAACAATTTCTTATAAAACTAAACTATTTATTTTAGGACATGCACATTAAAATTGCACTCACGGGCCAGTCACAAGGCCGACACACAGACCATGCACTTAGAGTTAGTAAAACATGCAACAACAAAACATGCTAAAACACTGCATATAAGTTGAGCCCATCAACCAAAGCACAAAACAACAAAAGACAAAGCAAACAAAACAAAAACCAAGCAAAGCCAAAAAGACAAAGCGAGGCACAAAGCAAGACAAAGATAAAGACAAAGACAAAGCAGCAGTGGCTCTGTAATGAAATTAAACATAATTTAACACACTACACAAAGCCACACCAAGTTAGCATTTA
Source organism: Macropodus opercularis (assembly GCA_030770545.1). NCBI lineage: Eukaryota > Metazoa > Chordata > Actinopteri > Anabantiformes > Osphronemidae > Macropodus > Macropodus opercularis. Next base: position 19,090,429 of record CM061098.1, on the reverse strand, counting down.
ACCACGGTTACCTGGCGGCTCTCCTCGGTCCCTCAGGTCTGCTTCACGGACGCAGACAACCAACGAGCATCGCTACCTGCGAGCTAAACATACGCCGAGTGATTATTACAGTCACCTGCTGCCTATCGGTCCGCACTACGGAGATTAACCCGTTCTACGCCGTACCCTATGCAGAGCAACAATCGGGCTAAAACAAAACTATAGCGTTAAAAACACCACATACCTGGCGATCTGGACTCAGCTTCGTCCCACAGCTGCAACAAACAAGTCAACCAACCGGAAGAGGAGAAAGAGAGAGAGAACACTTCCTTCCGCTTATTTATCCCGTCTCTAATCACGCCAACCTCCGGTGGGACAATGCTAAGGAACTGGGCGTGGCTAACGCCCTGTTACATTCAACCCCCCCCATTTTCTATCGGCGTCCCGACGATAGCTGGTCTCCTATTCTCTATAGCCATGGTCTAAAGGTTACTGCTGTAATGCTGCTGGAACCCGGCCTCTGGGAAGCAGCAGCCCCATCACTCCCCTGCCACGCTGATCCTGGCAGGTGATGAATATTTCGATGCGTTCCGGCAGTAACTCTGGTCGTCCTCCTTAATGCCCCCGAGCCAGTACTGGGAACACTCTCTGGCTGTCCAACAGAAACCCTGGGGGAGGACACCACAGAAACGTTGGGCTCCACCACTGCAGATTCAGTGTTCTGCTGCTCTGTGGTCCTTAGGATCATCAGTCCAGAGTTCCTCTCATCCTCTTCCTCCCAGTCACTTTCTGTAGGACTCAGCAGACTCTGTGGGGAACGTGGAGGTGAGTACAGCAAGGCTGGCTTGAGCATGGTTCTATGCACTCTTTTTACTCTGGCCAGGTCATTAACAGGTGCCACTACATAAACCGTGCCGCCCGATTCAGGGGCTCTCACCACACTGTAGACTGTGGGGCTCCACGCGTCCTGGAACTTATGGCGGCCCCGGACACCATGATCTCGAAGATAAACCTTCTGATTCACCTCCAGGCGCTCACTCATCTTGCCTTTTTCATTTTGCCGCTTCCGTTTCTCTGCAGCCTTCTCCATGCAACCTCGAGCACAGTCATAGGCCACCTGCAGTCGACGTCGATGATCTGCCACCCAATCACAGACTGCACCACTTGCAGGTTCTGGTGAACGGCCTAACAGAAAGTCAACAGGCAGCTGTGGCTCTCTACCAAACATGAGAAAATATGGAGACTCACCGGTTGACTGATGCACTGTGGTGTTATAATGAAACAGAAGTTGGGGCAAGTGATCAGGCCAGTTACGCTTCTGCTCAGGAGGGAGCGTGCGGAGCAGGTTGTGTAAAGTCCGATTAAACCTTTCACATTGACCATTTCCTTGAGGGTGATAAGGGGTCGTGCGCGTTTTCTGTATTTGATACAGTTCACAAAGCTGCCGCACCAGAGCACTTTCGAAACTCCTCCCCTGGTCTGAATGCAACCTAGCAGGAACACCAAAACGATAAAACCATTCTCTGACCAAAACCTTTGCCACCGTGGAAGCCTTCCGATCTTTGGTTGGCACTGCCTGGGTGAATTTTGAAAAAACATCCGTCATAACCAGGACCAACTCACGACCATCGCTGGCAGGCTCTAACAAAGTAAAATCAATGGCCAAAACCTGGTTTGGCTGAGCAGCGAGCAAGTGACCCATCGGTGCTCGAATCTGTGGCTGTGTATCCTTCGCTAAAACACAGCGCTGACACCTCTGGCACCAGTCTTTCACATCTTTGTCCAGCCCCGGCCAATAACAACGCTCTCTCACCAACTGTGCAGTCCGTTCAGTTCCCTGATGCCCATGGTGTTGGTGAAGCTCCGTTAGCACGTCCTCTTTAAGGCTAGCAGGCAGAAGGAGCTGTTGCACCTTATCTGCTCCATCAGGGCGAAAAATCTGCCGGAACAGAAGACCATCAACCTGCCTAATGCGGCTCCATTGTCGCAGTAGTCCACGCACTTGGGGGCTCAGTTGCTCCCTTTCCACAGGACCCGGCAGCCTCTGTTGCTGCCAGAATTGAAGAAAAGCCTCAATAGCTGGGTCAGCTTTCTGGAGTCTCTGCAAATCAGCCACCGTTCGAGATGGAAAAGCGGTGACCACTGCCTGCATTGCAGATGAGACCGTAGGTCCATAGTTAGTCAGCTGAAGCGGTGCGGGCACAGGGGTCCCAAGGAGAGCTCGCTCCATGCCTTCCGTTGTCCGTCTCGAGAGGGCATCGGCGTTCTTATTAATGCGGCCTGGGCGATATCGGACACTGTAATTAAACACAGAAAGTTCAGCCACCCAACGCTGTTCAGTAGCGCCCAACTTGGCAGTCTCCAGGTGACTTAAGGGATTATTATCAGTCCATACTACACATTCTTGTCCCCAAAGGTACTCCCTGAACTTTTCGGTCATAGCCCACTTCATGGCGAGGAACTCTAGTTTCATAGAGCTGTAGTGCTTCTCTGCTGGACGCAGGCTTCGACTGGCGTAGGCGACTGGTCTCACTTTGCCATCCTGCTCCTGAGACAGTACTGCTCCCAAGCCATCATGACTGGCATCAACTTCCAAAATAAAGGGAAGGGAGAAGTTAGCAAAAGCTAGTGTGGGTGCACTTACTAGGCGGACTTTCAGATCCTGGAAGCTGCTCTCACAACTGTCAGACCAGGCCCCCTGCACAGGTGTCCTTGTGCCTCTTTTAGACTTCATTCCAGACAGCTCGGTGACCAGGCGATGTAGTGGGGCTGCCAGTTTAGAGAAGCCATCCACAAACCTCCTATAGTAGCCAGCAAAGCCTAGGAAAGATCTGAGTTCAGCAATGTTACTGGGGCGAGGCCAGCTGGCAACAGCCTCAATTTTACTGGGATCTGTGGAGACTCCCTCCTCTGAAATCAAGTGACCTAGATACTGAACCTCTTTCTTAAAGAAGGAGCACTTTTCCAATTTTACCTTTAGCCCTTCCTGTTGCAACCGCCTCAGCACCAAGTCAAGGCGACTCACATGTTCGTCCACACTAGAAGAAAATACAATGACATCATCCAGGTACAATAACAGTGACTGATAATTCTGGGCTCCAAACATCCGTTCCATCAGCCGCTGAAAGGTACCAGGTGCATTACACAAACCAAATGGGATCCTATTGAACTCAAAAAGCCCAAATGGTGTGCAAAAAGCAGTCTTTGGCCTGTCTTTTTCAGACACTGGCACCTGATTGTAGCCACTGGCTAAGTCCATAGTTGAAAACCACTTCGCACCACAGAGCGCATCCAAGGACTCCTCAATCCGGGGAAGTGGGAAGGCGTCTTTTCTAGTCTTCCGGTTCAACTGTCTATAGTCCACACATAAGCGAAGACTGCCATCCTTCTTCCTAACGAGGACGATAGGGGAAGCATAGGGGCTACTGCTTTCCTTTATGACCTGGGACTCCAGCAACTGGTGTATATGGGCTTTAACAGAGTCATAGTCTGAGGGAGGGATGCGCCTATAACGCTGTTTGACTGGCACCTCGTCCAACAGAGGGATGTCATGCGAGATAAGGTTAGTGCAACCAAGATCACCCTCAAAAGCAGAAAATACAGCCTGATGTTCCAACAACAGGGCCCTAACCTTCTTCTGCTCATCCTCAGTGAGCACGGAGAGCTCCAGATGCATTATCTGTTCCTGAATTGGCTTAACTCCTCCTGACTGGGAGCTTACAGTAGCTATGGTGGGCTCAGACAGGCCACCCAGCTCACTAATACCAGCAGGCAGACTTGCAAAATCAGCATGAGTTAGGCGACCTAAGGACACTCTGGGATGCAGTACAACAGAGGAAACCCCCACATTCACAACAGGAATATAAGCTGTACCCCTCACAACACGAACCAGAGCGGGAGACACTAATAACCCTTCTGGCAGGCCATTCTCACCCATCAATGGCTCAACCAGGGCTGAACCAGAGGACCCAAACTGTGCTGAACACGTTGCAGCCACTACTTTAATAGTCCCTCCTGGTATGCAAACAGGTCTTCTACCCCGAACCTTAGCGAGTCCCGTCCTTACAGGAGGGAGCTTTGTTTCAAACTGATGGCAATACTGCAGTGCACTCTGCCATGACTCAGAAGCGTTCAACACTGACGGTACATTAAACAGCGCAGACCCATGCTCCGTAAAGAGCTCACTATAACAGCTCCGAATTATATTCATCCCTAATATGCCAGGGACAGCAGGGCATGATGATTTTGGAGGATCGCGAACCACCAGCATCCCCCTCTTAGGGATAACTTTGTCCAACACCTCCACATCACCTTCCATATAACCAATATAAGGAATGTCCAGACCATTAGCAGCTCTCAGCTGCAACCAATGACATGAATGCAAAGTGTTCTGAAAGTTCTGGCGAAAGAAACTTTCAGTCATGGTCGAAACCATGGACCCTGTGTCCAACAAACACCTTATTTCAACACCTGCCAATTGAATGGTTACCTGTGGGCATGGTGCAGCTAACTGATCTAGGACCGTCTTGTCCCCCTGGACATCACTGAAGGAGCCACTGCTGCCCCCTACTAATGTTTCGCTCTGCACATTAGTGGGAATTAGTTTTCCGCCTGCCATGAGGGACGAGTAGCTGCAACCTGGGGAGCACAAGCAGAATTTACACGTGGACAGGAAACCCTCTCATTGTCACAGTCACGAGCATAATGACCTGGCTTCTGACACCGTCTACAAATCACAATTGGTTTACCAGTGTGTTTAGGCTGCAAAGGTGTCTGCAAGTTCAAAAGGCTTTGTGTTAACTGATTGATCTGTTCCTGCTGCTTCTGTAGCATAGCTGCCAATTCTGAGATCTGCATTTCAGTGGAGGACAAACAACGAGTCGGTGTCGATGCCCGTGCAGCTTGTGTGGCACAGACTGAGACAGAGGGGCCATTATCCATCACTTTTGGCCTACCCTCACGTTCCCATCTGATGGCTTCAGCGCGAACATCCAACAAAGACAACTCTGGATCACCTCGCACAAGCCGCTTCAGCTCCCTACGGAGATTAGCATCATTAACATTCTCCACAAATTGATCCCGCAACAGGATAGCAGAATTTGTCACCCTACCAGGAGCGCTTGCAACCACCTTCTCCATTAAAGAAAACAAAGCATGTGAAAATTCTTGGAAGGTTTCACCCTCAAGCTGCTTTCTAGAAAAGAAGTTTTCTTGTAATGAGACATAAGACTTTGAACAACCATACAAGTCTTTAAGGATGGTAAGTATGAGCTCTGGGTCCTCTCGCTCAGCCCTGGGCCTAAATCTAATTTCATCTTTTGCTTCCCCCTCTAGATGATCAAAAATGAAATAGGCCTGATCAAGAGTCCCCAAATGTCTGGCTCTCATGCTGGCACGAACCTCCTCTATCCACTCTTCAACCCCAATACCATAAGTACCTCTAAACAAAGGACATTTTCTTTCTCTAGGAACATAAAGAACCTGGTAAGTTGGAACAGGGTTTTCAGTGGCGGTAGCTCTGCGGTGGCTAGTAGGTAGTGCACTACTAGTCCCAGGCTGTTCATGTTGCTCCTGTTCTGCCTGCATTTGCTGCTCCAATCCAGTCTCCATGGCTCCCCAGCTGATTATGGTCTGCCTCTGCCGGACCAAACCTTCAGGCTCGTTGTCCACTCCCCAACGCGACCAACTGCTGCTTTGTCTTATTACACTCAAAGAAAAACACAATGGACTCAGCTAATAGCACAATGTCCCAAAATAAAACACGTTCATAGACTTGTGATATCCTGCCAACTACGCCACTTTGTAGCCCGATCGAGATTTCGAGAGCGGCATAGGAAACAGCCGTGACTATAATGAACTACGCCACTTTGGGACTCTCACCCAAAGATCTAATATTTTGGATTTCGCTGAATTCGCTGATGGATCCCCCCACACAGTTAAGATATCACGATAAGCCAGGAACGTAGGTAATAAGAAAATATACTTTATTTCATTTCAACAATTTCTTATAAAACTAAACTATTTATTTTAGGACATGCACATTAAAATTGCACTCACGGGCCAGTCACAAGGCCGACACACAGACCATGCACTTAGAGTTAGTAAAACATGTGTAGTGGTTAGAAATGTCCCAACTCAGAAGAACTCAAGCCGAGGCAGCTTTAGGTTTCAGCCAATCAATTGTAGATTTATTTTCAGTGCTGAGATGAAAGAATGCAAAGGCAGATATGCGGAGTCACCTTCTTCCTGCAGGAAGGATGCTTGCTAGCGCGCGGGGAGCCCCAGGCCTGACCACAGAAAAACCAGTTGTCTCTACGGCCGGCAAAGAACTCTCCTCCCGAGATTCCTCTGGAGCGTGTTTTAATCCCTCTGTTTGCGTCAGCCCAAATGCAAACAGTTGTGATTACAGCCACTTGTTTTGACTCCATTGCTTTGGTTACCAGGTCAGAATGTTTTGCCCAAATTGTTCTGCTCTACCGGTCAGATATCCTCGGAGCCACCGAAGGCCAGCAAGCGTCCTGTACAATCATATTCCCTGGAAATGAACAAAGCCTAAACAATATCTATTCTACTCTAACTGTATCCTAAACCCACTAACATATACTAATGTTTTCCACTACAGAATTTCCCCCTCACGGGATTTTTAAATCCCGTAACGATCTAACCTAGACTATACTAAGTCAAATAAAATACAACTACACACCTGTCCCCTGAAATCAACATTCTAAATTAATAGCTAAGATAATGATCTGAACAAAAAGACTAAGACTGAACTAAGCACCCAAGGTCCTGCATTCAGAAGAGGTGATTCTCTGCACTCTGCCAACAACAAATGTTCACATAGACATAGTTCACTACAGATGTCCCAGGCAGCCACACGCGTCGATCAAGGAGGCCCAATCCCAGATGAGCGTCTCTCCCACTTCCAGGGGCGACGGCCTCCATTCATCCACGGGTGCAACTCCCAGTTTAAGCTCTGCAGTGAACCTGAGTATGAGGAAAATAAACAGACATAAGGCAAATCACAGGAATTGACCATTTCTTGAAGTGTATGTTGCTAACTCTAAAAGATTATAATCCTCTGACTTCTATCAATTAATCAATCAATCAATCATCAATCGTCAGTGTATTTTAAAGTGTAACCTTAGTTGCAGGAATCAAATCATTATTCAAATACTTAGATAGTTCAGATAATCATAATACAATTTAATTAAAACTTATAGAGCAGAGAAATAGATCATTAGATAAAATCCATTACACAACTGTGTGAAGTGGAGAAGTCAGAGGCTAACTGTGGTGCGTATATATGAGTATGTGTATGTTTGAGAAATAGAACAACATGGTAGATAGCTGGCAGCCGCCTGGCTCTGCTCCAGCCTCATTCTTCCCCCTCGTCTGCTTGGTCCTGTCCCTCGTCATCGACATAGATCCAGTCGGGCACAGGATACAGGTAGTATCCATCTCGTCGTTCTCCCTGTCCTGATTCTGCTCGAACCCCTGCGTCAGCCCGGCCATCTGCAAGTTCTGCTTCCTCACTGCTCTCAGGGCCACAGACCTCATCAGAGGAATGAACAACACAGGATGAATCCCATGATCACTACGCCCACAGACACTGTTATCACCAATCTGATCAGTCCCAGCTTCCAGCCACTAACAGCGTTCTCCAACCAACTTATCCAGCCCACATTTGCATCCCTGCCAGCGTTCTCCTTCACCTCCATCTTAAGGGCTTTCAGCTTCCTCATCGCCTCAGTGAACGCTCCATCCGGGGCAGTGTGACCTGGAATGTAGGTGCAGCAGTATTCACCTATGAGAGCACACACACCTCCTTTCTCAGCCAAAATCCAATCAGTAGCTTGACGATTCTGCCAGAGCACTAGTGGCGCTCACCTGCTCTCCCAACGCACCTAGAGCTACATCAGTGTAATTAATGAAACGCTGTTGATTGTAATAGATGTAATTGATCCACTCAGTATTCTTATTAGTTGTCTGCAGTCTGCGATCACACTCCTGCCAACTGAACAGTGTTCAACATGAAAAACTTATCTGGCTTAGCCTTGGAGCAGATGTAACAATCAGTCTTGTCATTCATCCGGCTTGCAAACTGGACCCACTGGTACCAGCTGTTCTGCTGGAGCGTTTTCAGACTGATCTCTTCATACTCATAATCCTCTACCTCAGTTATCACTCCTTTCATTCCGGCAGAATGAGATGTCCACTCCTGGACCTCTGTTCCCTTTTCTCCTGTAGCTCTCCTCTCTCTCTTGATTGTAGTCTTACTCTTGCTGGGCCCTTCGTCTCTGGACGGCTCTGGTTCGGGGATAGTCAACTGGAATACTATCAACACAATCAATGCGAGGACCAGACTTAGTGAGAGGATCAGGGTCACCCCTTTTCTCCCCCTCTGGGCATTCTCCAGAAACCTCATTCTTCTCCTTCTTGGCCACTGCCAACTCTGGTTCCCCCTCTGGGGCTTTCACACAATGATTTAAATGATACCACGTGGGTGAACCTTCAACCTGTACGGCTCTGGCGGTAGCTTTAACTACCTCGTACGGACCCTCTCGCCGAGGGTGGTCCCACTTTCTCCTGAACACTTTAACATACACCAGATCACCTGGCTTCACGAATGGCTCTGGATCTTCTCGAGCTTCTTTTTCCTGCAGGGAGACAACACGGGAGGAAATACTCCTATGTATGTTAGTCATTTGTTTGATGTAAGAACTGAGGTCATTTGTCAAAATGTGAAGAGATGGACCCTTCACCGGTCTGTACATTGGCGCTGGCATCGGTCGACCAAGCAAAGCTTCATGCGATGTTAGTTTCAGCGTTCTGTGCGCACTTGATCGACAACCCATGAGCGCCAGAGGCAAAGCGTCCAGTTTAACCCTGTGCTTCGGCAGATTTTCAGCAGTTTATTTTTCAAAATCCCGTTGCACCTTTCAACATCGGACTGTGACGTCGGGCAGTACACACTGCCAAACCTCTGTTTCACTCCCAGTTTTTGTAAGACACATTTCACTGTTTTGTCAACAAACTCTTTCCCATTATCTGAGCTGATCTTCAGAGGGGTCCCAAAGCGCGGAATCACCTCTCGACACAAAAATTTCGCCACCGTCTCAGCGGTTTTATGTTTAGAAGGTGTCGCTTCGACCCACCGGGTGAAGCGATCAATGACCACCAGAAGATATCGCTTGCCCTGTACCGGACGCACCATGTCCACAAAGTCCATTGTCAAATGCATGAATGGCCCCTCAGGGATTGGAAGGTGTCCAGCAGGCGGCACCATTCCACGCCGAATGTTACACTGGAGACAAGTTTCACACCGACTTAACGCATCATCCACATGCTGTTGTAACTTTGGAGCCCAAAAATTCCACTCTCTGATTCTCCTTATCACTTCCCCCCTCGACTCATGGCCTAGCCCATGAGTCTTGTTTACCAGCAAGGACAACAATCCTGCTTTATGGCCTCTTTCAGCCAACAGTGTCAACAAGGTGATGGAGTCTTTATGACACGTTTCCAAATCCGGTGCACAGAGGATTAAATCGTCAACATACTGGAGAGCAGTACTTGTAATCTTACCCGCCAAATCCTCCATATTCTCTTTCAAGATTTCAAGAGACATCGGCATTCGTGTGTACGTGTAGGACTGACCCCTGTACGTGAATGCGAAAAGATGTCGACTGTTTTCACTCAATGGTACACTGAAAAATGCAGAACACAAGTCAACCACTGTAAACCACTTTGCATCAGGTGGAACGCTCGACAAGAGAGTGTGTGGATTTGGAACTTCCGCTGGAAAATCTGTGGAAAAGCTCTAAGATCATGCACCAATCAATACTTACTCTTATCAGCCTTTTTGATTGGCAAAATCGGGGTATTGCTGCATGGATTTGGCTCTTCCACCAGCACTCCTGCTTCCAATAGGATCTGTATTGTTGGCTGAATCCCAGCCTCTGCTTTCAGGGGGTTAAGATGAACTTCCACCGGTTGTGCGGACTGAATGAAACCTACATCAGTATCATGTTTTGACCATAGTTTATCTGGTACTCTTCCTACCATCTCTTTCTCCAGATCAGAATGCTGGCAGCAGAGTGCTGCCCGACGTGGGAGGCGTACAGCCGGTGGGGAAGCCCATCCCTCAGCTGAAATGTCTATTTCAAGAAAAGACTCATCCTCACTCAACCAAATGTATTTGTTTTCTGTTGGCACAAATTTAGCTTCCTGGGACTGAACAAGCATAGGACCTAAATGTTTGGGTTCAAAGTCTGGGTTAACTAACAAGGTCACATGCGGAATGCTGTTTTTGATGTCAAATTCCTGATCTAAATATGTCCCTCTCTCTATCACCATGGCAGCCCCCTGTTTTCCCAAAACAATAGAAGTAGATTGTAGCTGAACCTTTCCTGGCTGTCTCCTAACCAAACGTCTGGCGGAGCGTCAGACTCATTTTCAAAATACTGGAGAGTACAGTGAGGAGGACAAGCAGGCTGCGATGCTTCTGACATAATGGCTTTGATAAAGTCCATCCACATATCAGCAGAGTCCATGAATGTTTCGTTTAAGTCCCCAAGCCAATAAACCATCTCCGCCTCTTTTCTCACAGTCATTTGGCACTGTGCAGTGTCCATAGTCACTCCATCTGGGGTGCACCAAATGGCACAGCCTCAGGACCCTCTAGTAACCGGCTGGAGGACCCTGACGTGGATTGGTTGGCCCCTTCTGCCTGGGCATTGCCTGTCCAGTTGGATCAAATCCAAAGTCCTGCATCCACCTGAAACACTGGTTCCTTATATGTCCTTCTCTCCCACAGTAGTGGCAACGCACTCTTCTCCCAAATCTACCAGCAGCTCCTCTGCCTCTGCCAGCGGAACATCCCCCTCTCCTGCGTGGAGGGCCTCCCTGCCACCCTCCTGGGTGAATGTATATCACCTGGGGTGTATCCGCAGCTGCCGATGTACTTGGAAACGTAATGGGAGCTGGAGCTGTGATGGGAGCGTGAACTGTGATGATAATTCCATCCATTTTCCTACGCTCCTCCAGCACCTCGCTCCCAATGTCAAACGCAGGTGCAAGCTCCTTTCTGGCTGCAGCCTTGTTCTCCCTCTTTTTCAAGATTGACTGAGGGAATTTAGGCTTTGCACCACCATGTCCATCCCGGGGTGTAGAGACTCTGTCAGGGTCTGGCAGTTTAGAGTATTCCACTCTCACAAGGTATTTCTCAGCACTCTCCTCAGACCCATTGGAACCAGCCTCTCTCACATCACACCTCTGCATCTCCAACCCACTGCATCTCCTTCCATCCTCAGCCTCCTGCAAAATTCTCACTACGTTATCATGTAATCTACTGACTTGCCTAGGATTCCTATCTGACACCTTAACTGCCTTTAAGAATGTCTCAGGTAAATCTGCCACCTCGTCTACCTCCTCTTCCTCTGACCTGCTTGCTTTCTCCAGCTCTGCCATTGGATAAAGACATTTTTCTTTCCCTGACTTAATCATGTAGTCCCCTAGAATTTTAAGTTCTCTGACAGGCATCTGTGTTACCTGAGGGTGGAGCTCCCCCACATTCTTCGCCCCCACTTTATCCTTCTCCTCTAGCTGTTTCTTCACATACTGTACAGTTCTTTCCCTCAACATTTTGGCATGTTCTGCAAACAAGTGCAACACTGCAATCTCACCCTCACGCTTATGTTCACGCTTTGAAGATTTGTCTTTAATTCTGTAATTTTTTATTAGAACTTCCATCTCAACACACTGTCTCAGGTCAAACGTTCCCTCCAATGGCCAGGGTGAAGCTGATTTCCCTGTGCGTTTATTCCATTTTTTCGAGTATCTCAGAATTTCGCCTTTCAGAAGTGGATTCTTTTTTCCTAACACCTCAATGGGAGACATGTTCTTATTTGCAGATTCCATTATGTGTGATGTATCTACGTGGATATGTCTCTTGTGTATGCTACTAAATTGATGTGTTGGTAGTGCACACAAATCTACGGTATATTATCCAAATTCGAATGACTGCGGAGTATTTAATTTGGAAACCACTCAGCCTCAAAACTATCTGAATTTAAATACCTCAGCGGTTTTTGTGACAAATTTAAGAGCTTCTCTGTTTCAATCACGTGAAAATTGCTGTCCCTACTATACACACAGATAAGAGTCACAGCAAAGCTCTGAGTTCTCCTCCAAGGTCACCTGCAGCCTCAGTTTGTAAACCTCCGGGGAGGGGGCTGTCTTCTTGTGTAGTACCCTTGACTACCAGGTGAAGCGCAGTCTCGAACTCACAGCCAATCACAAACCTTATTGTCATAGATCCCCCCTCTCCAACAAGGGGCGCGGTCTCAACTTTCACTGAACAATGAAGAAGTCTACAATCACCGCACGACAAACGCTCTCAACATAAGTCTATTATGATCAAAATCAAAACGAACACCTCCCACTGCAGTTCTCCCGACTGAGCGGAGTCCTTTGTCCACGTCTCACCGATAAAAGCAAGAAAACGCAAACACAAAACAATTCACTTCTCCTTTTAACTGCATCCACACATGCCCTTCGGTCTATTTTTATCCTTACACACACTCACAATTGCCAGAAGACAGAGAGACAGAAGAGACAGACTCTTCTCCTGTGAAATTATCACCCCCACAGTCTCAGCTCAGACCTCAGCATATAACCACAGCACAGAACCCTCTGTGCAGAAAAACACACAATCACAACAACTTCTAAACACAAATCATTGCATAACAAACATCAGCACACGCATATACAAAGCTTCCATCAATTACACCGCATACATGAATATTCAACACATTTCAGTCTCGACTCGTTTATCTACAGAAAAGCTTTTCACCGGGATTTAACTAAACTCTCAGGCCTCTCTCTCCATGGTGAAAACTACACCTGGGTTGATCTGGCCCAGGCTGATGTAATTAGTTACCAAAAAACAAACAAACTCACAGCGTACCCGTACAATTATTCGTCTCTAATTGATCGCACATTAAAATTTCTGGAGCCAAAACCCACTGTGAGCGCACAAACGGACTGCTGCCTCTGCAAAACTCCTGTGCTAATTTCTCAACCTTAAACAAAATAATCTGCCATTTCCAATCCGTGTTGAGGAGGCGCTCGTTCCAAACCATGCAGAGCCCGAGCAAGTCAGCCCTTTGTACTTATACAGCGTCTTAAACAATAATTTTCTCTAATCCCAGACTCAAACGCCCACAATTTTCCCAGAGCCAAACTGCGTCCGTTACAATATTCAACTTTTAGATGTCAATAGGCTGTATCATTTTGTAATCATAGAAAAAACACACATGAAACACATGAAGCTGGTTAGTTATTTACAGCAATGTTAGTACAAGTGACCCGATATCTTGCCTTTACATCCACCACACCATACAGGGTTTCCCCCACAACAAAATTCTTTTCTTAAGGCCGCCAAATTAGAATTTAACTGTTCAGGCAAATTATATGACTTTGTCAGTCAGTCTTACCAACATTCTCCACCTGATCCCAGACACAGAGTACGTCAACTTAAAGCAAAACGCAATTTTTTACCTGTGGCCACACGTGACGTCGTCTGCGTCCAGGCACCAGCCGGATGAATGTTGTCCTCAATTTTCCATCAGCCTCCAGGTATCAGTGTTCTTCTTAATTTGGCTTCCTTGTTTCCCAAGTTCGTGACGCCATCTTTGTAGTGGTTAGAAATGTCCCAACTCAGAAGAACTCAAGCCGAGGCAGCTTTAGGTTTCAGCCAATCAATTGTAGATTTATTCTCAGTGCTGAGATGAAAGAATGCAAAGGCAGATGTGTGGAGTCACCTTCTTCCTGCAGGAAGGATGCTTGCTAGCGCGCGGGGAGCCCCAGGCCTGACCACAGAAAAACCAGTTGTCTCTACGGCCGGCAAAGAACTCTCCTCCCGAGATTCCTCGGGAGCATGTTTTAATCCCTCTGTTTGCGTCAGCCCAAATGCAAACAGTTGTGATTACAGCCACTTGTTTTGACTCCATTGCTTTGGTTACCAGGTCAGAATGTTTTGCCCAAATTGTTCTGCTCTACCGGTCAGATATCCTCGGAGCCACCCAAGGCCAGCAAGCGTCCTGTACAATCATATTCCCTAGAAATGAACAAGGCCTAAACAATATCTATTCTACTCTAACTGTATCCTAAACCCACTAACATATACTAATGTTTTCCACTACACATGCAACAACAAAACATGCTAAAACACTGCATATAAGTTGAGCCCATCAACCAAAGCACAAAACAACAAAAGACAAAGCAAACAAAACAAAAACCAAGCAAAGCCAAAAAGACAAAGCGAGGCACAAAGCAAGACAAAGATAAAGACAAAGACAAAGCAGCAGTGGCTCTGTAATGAAATTAAACATACTTTAACACACTACACAAAGCCAGACCTTGTTAGTAATGCATTTAACCACGGTTACCTGGCGGCTCTCCTCGGTCCCTCAGGTCTGCTTCATGGACGCAGACAACCATTGAGCATCGCTACCTGCGAGCTAAACATACGCCGAGTGATTATTACAGTCACCTGCTGCCTATCGGTCCGCACTACGGAGATTAACCCGTTCTACGCCGTACCCTATGCAGAGCAACAATTGGGCTAAAACAAAACTATAGCGTTAAAAACACCACATACCTGGCGATCTGGACTCAGCTTCGTCCCACAGCTGCAACAAACAAGTCAACCAACCGGAAGAGGAGAGAGAGAGAGAGAACACTTCCTTCCACTTATTTATCCCGTCTCTAATCACGCCAACCTCCGGTGGGACAATGCTAAGGAACTGGGCGTGGCTAACACCCTGTTACACAGGAACCGAAAGTGTCGCCGCTGGCCCGGAGACCGTAGCCGGCAGGAGCGGACGCGCCGGAGAGAGGAGGTAGGTGGTCACGCTCGTCAACGCCTCTCCGGTACCTGACGAGCCCCGTCGTTTAACGGACATCCCCTGGCCCGATGTCCAGAACCGCCGCAGTACAGACATAATCCTCCCAGTAGACGCCGTTGCCATTCGGCCGCGGGAAGACGGCCATGCCCCAGCTCCATAGGCTCCTCCTGGTACGGCGCCGGCGAAGTAGTCGGTACCCGGAAGTCTGAAGCCTGAGGGCGTGGTATCGAGGCTGCTTGTGAACGGTGAACTGGCGACCCCGGCTGATCATCACTGCGAGTTTCCCTCCGGTGACCCCCCGTCGCTTGAGTGCGACGATCGAAACGGCTTCCCGCTGTGTCCCGAAAAGCCCAGACCGGTTCCGGAGTGAAGGAAACTTGAGGCAGCGCGGAACGGGACGGTGTGTGACGGCGAGCACCCCGTTCCGCCTCCCGCTCTGCGAACCTTTGCCCAACCTCTACGGTCAGGGCTATTAGTGCCCTCAAAGTGGTAGGAATAGTCTGACCCACCAGTTCGTCCTTGATTCTCTCACACAGCCCATCATAATATCTGTCGCACAGGGTCTCTTCCTTCCAACTCACTTTAGCCGCAAGAGTACGAAATTCCACCACGTAATCACTCACTGGGCGGTTGCCCTGAAACAGATGAAACAGTTTGGCCGCGACCACCCTACGGTGCGCGCCAGGATTAAAGATGAACGTCAGTTCGTCTGCAAATTTTTTAAAAGTGGAGCAACAGTCCGCATTGTACTGGAACTCGGCCATTCCCCATTCTAGCGCTCGGCCCCCCAGTAAAGACAAGCAGTACGATACTTTAGCGCGCTCAGTAACGAACCGGTCCGACTCCAGTTCAAACTTGAGGCGCAGAGTTGTCAAAAAGCTGTCGCACAGACCGGAATCACCGTAATAACGATCCGGAGCAGCTAAACTGATCTGGGAGGGGAAGGCTGACCTGAGGGAAACGCCATCCGCGACCGCGCTCCTTAGCGAGTGAGCGGCGCCCGCAACCACCTCCGCCTGCTGGCTCGCCTGTTCCAATAAAGCCCCCTGTGCGTGAACCGCCGCCTGGAACTCGTGCAACCCTGCTGGGTCCATGATTTGGCTAGTGTGTACTGTTAAGTACCTCAACCAACCCGGGGGGAAGGACCCAAATGCAGAGAGAAGCGGAGACCAGTTGCCGGTTAACAAGGGTTTTAATGTCCACGAAACAATACACAAACAATGAGAGTACAGTGTTAGCAATAATCATCATTGCTTCTTTGAGAACCTCCCCGTCTGAAAATGCCTTCTTCTTCTTTATAAAAATTGTGTAGCCCTAAAAGAGGCTTCGGTTGCTTTTTGAGAGTTTTTCACCGGCGTTGTAAAAAAAGACTGCTGTTTGGCCAAAGCAGCCTTTAACTCGTAGAGCGCTTCCGGGTGCGTAGTTAGCATCGTAGCTTTTGTAACAAGTGCTGAAGTGTCTCTCAACGTTGTGTCGCTTTGCCGTCGCCACAGTCGCACCGCAAATGAGACACACACACTTTTCTTTCACATTAGTAAAAAAGAATTCTTCCTCCCATTCACTATTAAAATAATATGTTTTCTTCCTTTTTTCCGCCATTTTTATGTGGGTAGAAACCGCTTTCGTATCCTCGTCTTCGCAACGCTCAAGACCAAGGCTACGTTTGTCATGCGCACTAGACTGACCTCTGCCTTATTCTCATATTAGCGAACTCTGCTACTTTATGATTTTTTTAAAAGTTTTTATATATTTTTTATACGTTTTGTTTATAATTTACATCACTGAAAAAGCAATTCAAAAAGAATGACAACACAATTTAATCAAATTTTAGACAGTGATAGTTCGTGATTAAGTCTATTTTTAGAACTTACTTGCGGGCGACTGATATGGTGCCTGCGGGCGTCGCGATGCCCGCAGGCACCAGGTTGGCGACCCCTTGTGTAGAGGATGGGGCTGAGGACACACCCCTGTGGGGCCACTGTTCATTGTGGTGGTGTCTGACGTCCTGTTTCCGATCCTGCCTGTCAGGAAGTCCAGGAGCCAGTCACAGAGTATGGGGAGCAGTCCGAGTGTAGACAGTTTGTGGGTGACGCCCGTGTTGAAGGCAGAGCTGTAGTCGATAAAGAGCATCCTGATATATGAGTCTCTATGCTCTAGGTGAGAGAGGGAGATGTGTAGGGCAGCAGCGATGGCGTCTGAGGTGGACCTGTTGGGCCGGTATGCATACTGCAAAGGGTCCAGCATGTCTGGCTTACTGTTCTGGATGTGGGCCAGCACCTCTCTCTCAAAGCACTTCATTATGATTGGAGTGAGTGCTACTGGCCTATAGTCATTCAGGCAGGTTGGGGGCTCTACTTGACCAGAGGAACGATCGTCGTGAATCCACACAGCAGCTGAGGTACAAGTGGATGCATTAGTCATAGTCACACAGCGTGTGGTGGAAACCCACAGAAATAATTATGCAGTCACAAGCATTTATTAATTACATTTGTCAATGTACGTCGTAGAAGAACGGTGACTGTAGAGATGCTTCTCCCAGTTCTTTGTTCAATAATCCATTGTTCAAGTTGGTCTTCTAACTGTGGCCACGTTGCTTTGTTGCCGCGGAAACTGTTTCGTCTCCTTAACTTGACGCAGTTCATTTTCTTGCTTCCTCCACTTCCCAACCATAGATTCATTGATGCTGAATTCTTTCGCAACTGCTCTATTCCCATTTACAACCGCGTAACTGATAGCCTGTAGTTTGAATTGTGCCTCGTAAGCAAACAACGGAGCAGACATCATCAGGTTACTCTACAAATTCACGTCCGCACTTCTCGACAGAATCACAGAGATTTGATGTGGTATTTAAATCATTTTATTGCGATTCCTTCATTAATAGATTTTGGCACAAGGTTTAGCACAATTCAGCGTGCGATGGACAAGAACATCACCACGCTGGTCTGTTGATGTAAAACGCTAAACTCTTTAGGGGAAGACACAGTTGCTGATGCCCTGATTGAAGACCAGGTTTGATGGGCACACTTTGACGTAGGTTAGTCCATTGCTACAGTGGTAGAATTTACGTGGGTCCGCTGGGTAGCAGTACAAGCCACTAGCCTTGGTCTTACAGAAAGGATCGAGATCGGGCTGAACAGTGGTAACTGGAGTCTGGTTTTTTGGGTCGTCGCAGCAGTTACAGCCGGCTTTGTAGATCAGACCTTGTTGGCAGGTGTAGATGTAGGTGAGCCCATTGGAGCACATGTAAAATTTATTCGGGTCGTCTGTGTAGATGTAGTTGCCGTTGACTCTTCCGTCACAGAACCCTGTAGCGCACCCGTAAGTACAGGTAGCGCTGGTGGTCCAGGCTAAAGATGAAACACGGAAAAACTGTTGATTCAGAGTCAGTCAACAAATAGTCGAGCGGTAATAACTGGTGGTGTGGCGTTCAACACTTACCCAAGCTGGCGATGATCAAGCAGAGACCTTCAAAGTACAAGGCTGGGTCAGTATTACATCGGTAACAAAGAACAACAATGTAGCGATGTGCAGGCTGAATAGAACGCTCCAATACTGCTGAGGCGGCTCACGGTTGCAACGCAAACACTGAGATTTGAGTGTATTCAAGTAAAAATATGCTTTCCTCCATTAGTTAAAGGTGCTCTAGGGCAGCCAGCGCCTCCTTCTTTTAAAGTCAACTGTGAGCAACTGTTGCTCCATACGTTATAGGCGACCGTGAGCCTTGGAGGTTCGCTAGGAAGCAGTGGTTCCTTACCTGCAGTCAGGATCAGCCTGCACATGTTGTTGCTGTGTGGATTAAAGAGAGACGTGAATTTCACACCACGACGGCAAAGACAGATCAAGCAAGTGGGCTCTGCTGTAAGTGGCGATACTCATCAACAGTAACCACCAGACGGCAGGTAAATCAAGGAAGGAAACGGTACCTGTTGGTTCAGCGTCACCTAAACAGAAGAAAGCGCGTTAAAAACACCAACACATCTCTACTGTCCGTGGAAATGTGAGAACCAACAAGAGTCAGAAGACACTTACAAAGATGAAGGTGAAGAAGAAGAAGCAGCTGCTGTGTCTGTCTGAGACTGATGGACGACTGACACGCGGCTGCCTCTTATATCGGTGCAGCTGCAAGGGCGCAGCACTGGGTGGGGACGGCGTTGGAATGTGCCAAGCAATTAAGCCTTCTCAGGAACAGGAAGTAGCCTCGTGCCAGGCTCTTTGGGTTTGAGGTCAAATTTTGTGACTGGGAGTTTCAGGGTCCGTTTTCAGCCACCGCTCTACTTTTCACGGTGTTTGAAGGTGTGACTGCGCTTCTAGCACATCGTCTTCTTTGCCTCAGTGGAACCGATTGAAGCGTCCGTGTTTCTCATTTGCGTCTGTTTCTGTGTTGACCTGTTTGTCCTACTTGTTAATTAGCAGTTTCGTTGCCATTGTCTCGGCTAATTGTTTGCTTGGGCAGGTGCTGTTGGCACACAGCCATTCACAGGAGCTTGACTGGGCTCATGCACGTAGGTCATAAACTGGGCGTCTACAAATATTTCCAAAAGCGAATCATACTGTCAGGTACTTGGCCCATCTGTGTGTCACTGTAGCAGCTTGCTCCAAAAAACACCTGAGTCCGTCAGCTGTTCCTCGCTGTCCTCCCCAGGCTTCATCACACTGTAAGTAGTCAACGAACTGAAGTGAGGCTACGCTGTTGATGCATCAACGGGCGTCTTCACACTGGGACTGAGAGGAAACGCGCCTCTTCGGAGTCTGTCTGGTTGGGGGAGCAGCTTGACCAGCAGGACATGCTGGAATCGGGATCCTGGAAGTCATCGAAAAGTCAAAAACCACACGTGGCCCTTTTCCAACAGTATTCCCACCGTTTCATGTGGCTCCGCAGCGGCTTGGTCAGCCTGTATCTGGGACTCACAGCCAGTCACTTAGAAGACTTAGTGCTTGATGAATGTGTGGAACACTCTAAAGGCTCACTGTGCTTCAGCGTCCTGCTTGGAGCAGAACGTTGGCTGTGGTGAATTCTCAATTCCTCCTGGCGGGTCGCCACACTGTGGTTTTCTTACTCTGGGTCACGCTCATCACTCTTCCTCATACTTCACACGTGTATGAAATGGGAGGAAGGAATGAGGAAGAACCTGTTGTTGAAGTGTCAGACTAAACCAACAAATTTCCTTTTAATTCAGAAAGAGTTTGATACATACTGACACGCGTTCCAATAGTCTGAATCATCATCACTACAGTTGAGGGTGTTCAGGGACTTTGTCATTTCATAAAGCAGCACTTATGTAGACTAGTTTTTAGACAGAGTAGATTATTAGCAATACCTGAACCAGCTGGGCTGTAGTCACTGTTATGGAAATGTGTTTAACTCCCTATAGCTCCTCATGTTGTGCTGTGGCCATGTTTTCTGTTCTTCTGAACCTGATTCACAACCACGTAACACACCATCCTTTGCTCATCTGGCTGAATCCTCTCACTAGACAGTCGCGTCATCTTGAATGTTGTCCATCGAGCTTCCTTGTTAACGCAGCATCTACTCCCTGTGTCAGATGGTCCTGTGGTTTGAAAGACTGCCACGAGTTAGAAAATCCAGCTTCGCAAAGATGACGGTGGAGCTCAAAGTTACTTCAATAAATGCAAAGACTGGGAATCGAACTCGCTTCGCTCTTGTTAAGGGAAAATATTTATACCGCATCAAGTCAACGATGACTTTTATCTCCAGAGATACGTGAACAACTTTGCACAGAGAGCAGCACCAAGATTCTTTTTGCCTGCAGCAGGAATTAAAATACTGATTATTGCTACCGCTGTACCTTAATCTTTGTAACACACCACTAGAAGGACGGTCTTGATAGAAACTGGGTTACTGCCACAGCGTTAAACGCTAGCATCGGTCAGTTTGATGTCCCTGCTGAGGAGGCAGGCGTCACCAATCACAGGTTCCCTGAAGCGTCTGTGGACAAGACACCGAGCCCAAGTGATTCCCAGCGGATCGGGCCTGGACCTGTTGTGCGTGGTTCCTCTTCCTGCTCTGATTTCCTTCTACCTTCACACGTGTGGAAAGAGTGGCATGAAGAAGTCCTTAAGGTGCTCACGCCCACACGTTTGATTGAATGCACACAGCAGCTGAGGTACGAGTGGATGCATCGCGTTTCTAATTAGTCATAGTCACACAGCGTGTTCTGAAGAAGCACCGTGTGGTGGAAACCCACAGAAATAATTATGCAGTCACAAGCATCTATTCATTACATTTCTAAATGAGCACGTCAGGAAAACAGCAACAGCAAAGGTCAAAGCCTGCTTGACCTTTGGAGGCAGCTGGATTTACTCACGGCTCCTCTACAGAAAAATTCACAGTTTGATTTCAACGTGTGTGAAAGCGCTTTACACAACCATGGTGTGAGCTTGCCTCACCATGACAGTAGGGATCACCAAACGCCACAACCAGAAGACCTGAGGGTCCTACGTGGTTCACAGGATACGAGCATCTCCAACAGATAACTAGGAGCATTGAGACCTTGGGCCAATAAAGAATCTTCAAATCAGTCGTGGAATAGACTGGCAGCCAGTGCAGAGATTTCAGAGTTGGTGTGGTGAGTGCTCGCTTCCTGGTCCTCGTCCATAGACGTGCATCTGCAATTCGTAGCAGCGGTAGCTGAGCAACATCTCTCTTAGCATTCTGCCAGCAATAAAACATGCATTGGAATCTCTGGGGTGGCGAGAGAGAGAGAGAGACACTCTGGCAACGTTTCTTCGATTATTTGGTTGTGATTTTAAAATGTGCCTCAAGACGTAGACTGGAATCAAATACAACACTCGGGTTTTGTACCTGTTGACTGGGCTTTGGTTGATGAGTTTTAAGCTTCTCTCTGTGTTTCAGGACCAATAATTACGACTTCACTTTTGCCCTGGTCCAGCTGGAGGAAATGCTCTGGAAAATGTAAAAATAAAAAGCATGAGGCTCAGCAGCCTGCAAAGGCGCCCAGTGTCAGTACACAGAGCTTACTCTGGATCGTTTCACAATGTGAAACAGAGAGAGGAAGTCCTGCTGCTGAGTCTCAGACTGCTGGCGTGGAATATCATTTGTGCCCACGTCAATCACCACCGTGTGGTGCAATAACTTATGGGACTTCTGGGCCAATTCAGTACAAGCATCTTGTTAACGCGTAGCAGCGTCACGTCTTCACCAAATACAAGGACAGCAACGCAGAAACAGAGTGAAGGTCATGTACGGCAACACAGTACTGTACATGACACTCCCATGGATGAATGCCCAGTCTACCTTCATACTCTTCTGCAGTCTTCCCCCAAAAGGTCCAGATGAGTGGTAGCCTGCTCGTCAGTAGGCCTGGGCTCTGGCTGGACTGCTGATGCTAACACACAGTCAATGGGCTATCGTGGTTCCTGTGTGGACATTATTGGTAGTAGTATAGGAAGACGGTACTTTATCGCCGTTCTTCTCACTGTGAGGCAATAATACAACAGCATCATCCAGTTTTTGCAATAGTATACATGCCACATAACTGCTTGATTGTGTTGGCTTCAAAACGAAGGCCTTGGTCAGAATGTATCTGCCGTGGGACTCCAAAAACCTAAAACCAGGTCTTGACAAGGACCTCAGCTACAGTTGGCAGAACGGAAGCTTTGTGAAGCCCTGAGCAACTTTGACTCAGTCGGTCTGAAATCGAAACATTGGATCCAATCGGAGCAGTGACACCTGCTGGCTGACTGGGAGAAGTGCATGTGAACAAACCCTCACTGATGCAGGTTGAGGATCACAGGCCACGTTTGTGTTATACTTCAGAGTTATTTTGTTGTGTAATTGTGTTTCTCTGTGGACAGTTGTAGCCAGTAGCCTTGTGTGTGTGTGTGTGTAGTAAAACCATTTTGTGTTTTACTACGTAGATGAAGCATGTCTGAAGGTTGAGTCATGGCAACTGGATTCTTCAGTTAGTAGAAACGTTTCTCCATCTGTCCAGGAGGCTTCTTCAGTCTGTGGGAAGTTGGTGAAGACACTAATTTATCCTCCAGTTGGGTTTCACTTCACACCTGTGAAGAATGGGTTCGTTATGTGAACAGAGGGGGTGTGAGGGTACTGAGTAGGTGACTCCTCAACTACCGTGTCTCCTCCTCCAACCATTACAGGGTCGTTAAGTGTCTCCTTTGTGGGGGACGTGTGAAGTGGCCTTGATCTTCCTGGGCATAGTTGAAAGGGCAGCAGGTAGATGGAGACAAGTTGTGTCTGAGGCCCCCACCTCTGTTGAGAGAGGGGCTGTTCACCTGGACATGTACGGCTTCTCTGACGCCTCGTTCAAACCACCTGTCTTCTCTGTCCATATGAACGTTGTTGTCTTCAGTGGCCTTTGTCTTTTAGGTGGAGATACACGGCAGATACTGGTCCTGACGTGTTGTTCCTCCTATGCTGGTTCATCCTCTTGTGTGATGGCTGTTTGGTTTCACCAGTGTCTAGTTCAGAGACTCTTCACTGCATTGAACTGCATATACTATGTTGCTCTTCTGATGTTTTGGTGTTGGGTCCTTTGGGTGCACAAGCTTCTGTCTGAGGGTGTTGGTTGGTTTGAAGTAGACGGGTATGTTGTAGTTTCTAAAAATCCTTTTAAGCTTTTCAGACACTCCGGCCATGTAAGGAATGACCAGATTCTTCCGTTGGCTCTGGGTGTCAGGCTGTTCCGTTGTCCTTGTTCTGGGTTGAGACGCAGCTTTGTTGAAGGCCCATCTGGGGCCACAGGTCCTGAGAGCTGTCCTTAGATGCATGTTCTCCTTCTTCTTGGCTACAGTGGAAGTGGGAATGTTCTCCGCTCTGTGGTTCAGGGTCCTGATGACTCCTAGTTTATGCTGCAGGGGGTGATGAGAGTCAAACAGAAGATATTGGTCTGTGTGGGTGGGTTTCCTGTAGATTTCTATTTCCAAGCCGCCGTCATTCCCTCTGATGACTGCGCAGTCCAGAAAGGCCAGTCTGTTGTTTTTGGTGTCTTCTCTGGTGAACCTGATGTTGCTGTCCACTGTATTTATGTGGTCTGTGAAAGTCTGTACCTCCTGGATCTTGATCTTCACCCAGGTGTCATCCACATATCTGAACCAATGGGTTGGGGCTGTTCCTGAGAAAGAGTCAAGAGCTTTCTTCTCCACTTCTTCCATATATAGGTTGGCCACAATAGGTGACACAGGAGAGCCCATAGCGCAGCCATGCCTCTGTCTGTAGAAGTCCCCTCTATAGCTGAAATATGTGGTGTTAAGGCATAAGTCCAGGAGTGAACAAATCTGACCTGGGTTGAGGTTGCTTCTGGTGCTGAGGGTGCTGTCCTCTTCCAGTCTTTTCCTAACAGCTGTTAGAGCATCGCTGGTTGAGATGCTGGTGAAGAGTCATGTAACATCAAAGGAAACCATGGTTTCATCCCATTCCAGTTTCAGTCCTCTGACCTTGTCTGCAAATTCCTCTGAGTTTCGGATGTGATGGTCTGTGTGTCCAACCAGAGGTGCCAGGATAGTGGCCAAGTGTTTTGCAATGTTATATGTGACCGAGTTGATGCTGCTGATTATGGGTCTGAGCGGGGCTCCCTCCTTGTGGATCTTAGGAAGTCCATAAATGCAGGGAATGACCTCTCCAGGGTACAGGCAGTGGTATGTCATCCTGTCGATGGTCTGGTCCGTTTCCAGCTCTTTGAGATGAGCTATGATTTTCTTTTTGTAGCTGCTGTAGCTTTTGTAGCTCTAAGGATTTTTTGAAACTACAACATACCCGTCTACTTCAAACCCACCAACACCCTCAGACAGAAGCTTGTGCATCCAAAGGACCCGACACCAAAACATAAGAGGAGCAACATAGTATATGCAGTTCAATGCAGTGAAGAGTCTCTGAACTATACATTGGTGAAACCAAACAGCCATTACACAAGAGGATGAACCAGCATAGGAGGAACAACACGTCAGGACCAGTATCTGCCGTGTGTCTCCACTTAAAAGACAAAGGCCACTGAAGACAACAACGTTCACATTCTGGACAGAGAAGACAGGTGGTTTGAACAAGGCGTCAGAGAAGCCGTACATGTCCAGGTGAACAGCCCCTCTCTCAACAGAGGTGGGGGCCTCAGACACAACTTGTCTCCATCTACCTGCTGCCCTTTCAACTATGCCCAGGAAGATCAAGGCCACTTCACACGTCCCCACAAAGGAGACACTTAACGACCTGTAATGAGGAGGAGGAGTCACGGTAGTTGAGGATTCACACCTACTCACTACCCTCACACCCCCTCTGTTCACATAACGAACCCATTCTACACAGGTTAAGTGAAACCAAACTGGAGGATAAATTAGTGTCTTCACAAACTTCCCACAGACTGAAGAAGCCTCCTGGACAGATGGAGAAACGTTTCTACTAACTAGAAGAATCCAGTTGCTATGACTCAACCTTCAGAAACTTGACCTGGATGAATGAGAACCTTCACAGACGTAGATGAAGCATGTTTGTCGTTTTTTCCCAGACAAACATTTTACAGTAGTCGACTTTAATCTGCTCCTCTTGTTGATCACTACATAACTCACCTCAGCTTTCACTCACACAGTGTCACACAACTTTGCCCGTCGTCCTAATCTGCTATTAACTAAACTCAACCCAAAACCATGTTAACACTCTCCATCGATTTGATTCCATTAGCAACAATGATAGTGACGCTGGCGACAGTGTGGGAAGTTAGAGGGGCTTAGTGTGACGTCCTGCTGGGCCTTTTGGTTGTGGGTTGTTCCTGGGGGTCATCAGTCACCTGGTTTGGGGTTTTCCTGTATCCATGTATATCAAAGGACTCAGTGTTGAACAGGGTATGAATACAGGTTTGGTGGAGACACTGGTCAGAAGACTGCTGAGGTGATTCGTCACACATCCAGGTTTCTTTTGAGAATGAGCAACTCTCAAATCAACATAGAAGATTTTTCCACTACAACAGTCCCATCAGTGATGTGGATCCTTATAAAGTCTTGCTTCTCTGGTCGAGGCGCTGCTTTCTTTGCTGGTGACCTGTTCGGGGCTTTGAACGTGCCTAAATGACCGTTCGTCTTGGAACTCTGTGTCTTCCTTGCGGGGGTCTGGCTGCCTTGTAGTTTCCCCCCACACAGAGCAGGGGCTGGGGGACAGAAAGGCCCCGGAAAAACTGACATCCACACTGGACCACGAGTCTCATCCACTGCAGGACGCACGCACTGCTCCACAGCTTCAGTGACACACTGGTCCACCCTCGCTGCGTGAAGGAGAGACTCCGCAGATCTTGCTGCAATCAGACTCGGGCCTAGCAGAGGCACCTTTGTCCCAGTGTCTTTCTGTGGTCTTCTGTGTGGCGCCACTTCCTGTCTTCCTGTTTCCTGTTCCTGATTTGTAATCGTTGTCCATCACTTTCACCTTTTCTCGATCTCTACTATTTAAGCTGCCCGCCACACTCTGCTCTTGTCGGTTCGTGTAGCGTATACTGTCCCTCTGGTACCTGCTTCGTCTGCTCGTTGCTTTGTCCTGTTACTCGCCGTTTGACTCTGCTACTCTGTTTGTGCTGTTGTATCCTGCGATCTGGTCAGTATGTCTTTGTAAGTGTTACCTCTGTTCTTATGCCACGTTGGTACTTCTTTAGTTGCTCTACTGTCCTGGCCTTCTTACCTGAGTAGAGTTGTGTTCTGTTTCAGTGAGTCATGTTCTGTCTGCGTTTCAGTATTGAGTTGTAGCTTGGCCCACAACGTAACCAGGTTTTGCCAACAGTTTTGCCTGGCCATAGTTTAGCCATGTCTTAATTTAAACGCCCTCCGACACTTTTGCTTTTGTCGTTGTCAGAGACTAAGATGAATTCAAACAGACACAGAGTACGGTTCAAATAACTGACCATGAATTTATTGTCAGTGGTGAGGCGAGAAGGTACAAAGGCAGGCGTACAAAGTCACCTCTCTTCTGCAGGAAAGACTCTCAGACACCCAGCCCGGCTCAGAACATCCTCCCTCCAGCTCAATCTAGGGACCCGCCAAGGCCGAATGTGAATACTTCATCCAGATTTGGTCAAACTTAGCTGAACCTAAGAGTCGATTAATGACTTTTTATCTGAAAGGAAATTCACTCGGCCATATATGGTCCCGGAGCGACCACGCACGCCAAGGACCTGCACAACGTGGATTTCCTGGAAAAGAGCAAACGGCCCGAGAGTTGAAGCATAAGGCAGAGGAACCCTGTGAACCCATCCATATGCTGCTTTATACTTATCAATACACATTTCATCCTACGCTAAATATATATAGACTGAACATCTATTCAACGGATATGAATATTTTTCTGTCTTTTCGTGTTGGGAGGAGTCTTTAGTTAGTTCGGTCCCTTGTCATTGGCGGATTAAAATTTGGGCGATTAAAGCCTGCGCCTGGAAAACAAACTCCACCCAGCTCTCCTTGGGTCCTCGTTGAACTCTTAGAGCTTGACCTTGATCTTGGTGGCGGATCTTGACAGTGGCACACATG
The DNA here is from genome assembly GCA_030770545.1 of Macropodus opercularis. Classification (NCBI taxonomy): domain Eukaryota; kingdom Metazoa; phylum Chordata; class Actinopteri; order Anabantiformes; family Osphronemidae; genus Macropodus; species Macropodus opercularis. The sequence continues at coordinate 19,063,046 of CM061098.1, read as the reverse complement.
GACCCAACCGGAGCAAACAACGGGGCAGACATCATCAGGTTACTCTACAAATTCACGTCCGCACTTCTCGACAGAATCACAGAGATTTCATGTGGTATTTAAGTCATTTTATTGCGATTCTTTCATTAATAGATTTGAGCACAATTCAGCGTGCGATGGACACGGTTCGTACATACAATGTGCAGTGGCTGCATCAGATGTTAATACACTCAGTGAAAGCACATAAAGCAATTAGCGACCAAGGCACATGCACCATCAGTGATGTCCTCAGTGCTACAATCAGCTAACATGTCCCTGTAAATAATGACAAATAATTGGAGGTTTATCAAGCATAGGAAGGAAGACATAACAGCCAAGAACATCACCACGCTTGTCTGTTGATGTAAAACGCTAAACTCTTTAGGGGAAGACACAGTTGCTGATGCCCTGATTGAAGACCAGGTTTGATGGGCACACTTTGATGTAGGTTAGTCCATTGCTACAGTGGTAGAATTTACGTGGGTCCGCTGGGTAGCAGTACAAGCCACTAGCCTTGGTCTTACAGAAAGGATCGAGATCGGGGTTAACAGTGGTAACTGGAGTCTGGTTTTTTGGGTCGTCGCAGCAGTTACAGCCGGCTTTGTAGATCAGACCTTGTTGGCAGGTGTAGATGTAGGTGAGCCCATTGGAGCACATGTAAAATTTATTCGGGTCGTCTGTGTAGATGTAGTTGCCGTTGACTCTTCCGTCACAGAACCCTGTAGCGCACCCGTAAGTACAGGTAGCGCTGGTGGTCCAGGCTGAAGATGAAACACGGAAAAACTGTTGATTCAGAGTCAGTCAACAAATAGTCGAGCGGTAATAACTGGTGGTGTGGCGTTCAACACTTACCCAAGCTGGCGATGATCAAGCAGAGACCTTCAAAGTACAAGGCTGGGTCAGTATTACATCGGTAACAAAGAACAACAATGTAGCGATGTGCAGGCTGAATAGAACGCTCCAATACTGCTGAGGCGGCTCACGGTTGCAACGCAAACACTGAGATTTGAGTGTATTCAAGTAAAAATATGCTTTCCTCCATTAGTTAAAGGTGCTCTAGGGCAGCCAGCGCCTCCTTCTTTTAAAGTCAACTGTGAGCAACTGTTGCTCCATACGTTATAGGCGACCGTGAGCCTTGGAGGTTCGCTAGGAAGCGTGTACTCGATGCGCGTTTCCTTACCTGCAGTCAGGATCAGCCTGCACATGTTGTTGCTGTGTGGATTAAAGAGAGACGTGAATTTCACACCACGACGGCAAAGACAGATCAAGCAAGTGGGCTCTGCTGTAAGTGGCGATACTCATCAACAGTAACCACCAGACGGCAGGTAAATCAAGGAAGGAAACGGTACCTGTTGGTTCAGCGTCACCTAAACAGAAGAAAGCGCGTTAAAAACACCAACACATCTCTACTGTCCGTGGAAATGTGAGAACCAACAAGAGTCAGAAGACACTTACAAAGATGAAGGTGAAGAAGAAGAAGCAGCTGCTGTGTCTGTCTGAGACTGATGGACGACTGACACGCGGCTGCCTCTTATATCGGTGCAGCTGCAAGGGCGCAGCACTGGGTGGGGACGGCGTTGGAATGTGCCAAGCAATTAAGCCTTCTCAGGAACAGGAAGTAGCCTCGTGCCAGGCTCTTTGGGTTTGAGGTCAAATTTTGTGACTGGGAGTTTCAGGGTCCGTTTTCAGCCACCGCTCTACTTTTCACGGTGTTTGAAGGTGTGACTGCGCTTCTAGCACATCCTCTTCTTTGCCTCAGTGGAACCGATTGAAGCGTCCGTGTTTCTCATTTGCGTCTGTTTCTGTGTTGACCTGCTTGTCCTACTTGTTCATTAGCAGTTTCGTTGCCATTGTCTCGGCTAATTGTTTGCTTGGGCAGGTGCTGTTGGCACACAGCCATTCACAGGAGCTTGACTGGGCTCATGCACGTAGGTCATAAACTGGGCGTCTACAAATATTTCCAAAAGCGAATCATACTGTCAGGTACTTGGCCCATCTGTGTGTCACTGTAGCAGCTTGCTCCAAAAAACACCAGAGTCCGTCAGCTGTTCCTCGCTGTCCTCCCCAGGCTTCATCACACTGTAAGTAGTCAACGAACTGAAGTGAGGCTACGCTGTTGATGCATCAACGGGCGTCTTCACACTGGGACTGAGAGGAAACGCGCCTCTTCGGAGTCTGTCTGGTTGGGGGAGCAGCTTGACCAGCAGGACATGCTGGAATCGGGATCCTGGAAGTTATTGAAAAGTCAAAAACCACACGTGGCCCTTTTCCAACAGTATTCCCACCGTTTCATGTGGCTCCACAGCGGCTTGGTCAGCGTCATCCTCATAGCTTGAAGCGATTGTGAAGCGTGTGTTGATTCACCCTGCACGACTGGATGACGATTAGAGAAGGACACACCTGTTTGTTGAAGGTCCCACTGCACATGTAGACAGGAACCAAGTTGTGAATCCTAGGACGTCTCTGTAGGGGGTCCACAGAAACCGTAACAGGTTGGAGCCCCAGGAGCTCTACTGTCTGACGCCACGGGAAGGAGGATGACAGTGTCTGAGGCCTCTGGTCATGACAGTGGTTGAAGGTAATGATGAAGATGAACATGCCATGGAGTTCCTGTGTCTTTCCAGCAGTCATGTAGCAGCTGGTCACAGGAGAAACGCGATAATTCAGCTGGAGCTCGGCCTCTGAGAACACGTCTGCTTGTAAACGTCACGAAGGTTAATAATCGGGGCAAGTGATAATCGTTGGTAAGTGAACTTCACATTACTGTTGGATTTTATCTTGAAGACAATAAATGAAGCTTGATATAGAGACAAAAACCATAAAAACACTTGATTTCTGTATGAAGCCTCCTCCACAATCAATAATCCGTCGCTGCCGTCTAGATTGGAAGCAGCTTCAGGGACTGACTGGAGAAGCTTCCTGGACAGGTGGTGAAACGTTCCTGCTCCAAAGAAAGACGTCCAGTCGCCGGGACTCAGCTTTCAACGTTCACCACGTCCCTCCCCCACTTTCAGTCCGTCCCGTTCACGTGGAAATGTTTCCTCTCACCTCGGCTGCAGTAGCCACGTACTGAGACAATGACTCCTGAAGTGCTGCTTCTGTCGGTCTACTCCATGTTTTGGTTCTGGTTGCCGTCACTGTAGAAAATCCAGCTTCGCAAAGATGACGGTGGAATTCAAAGTTACTTCAACAAAGACTGGGATTCGAACTCGCTTCGCTCTTGTTAAGGGAAAATATTTATACCGAACAAGTCAACGATGACTTTTATCTCCATCCCGTTACGCAGCAGTTGTGTAATTGCAGGTTACAGTTCAACAAAGACTGTATCATAAAATACGTACAGACAAATGAGCCCCTGCTGCAGTAACAGGCCTCTGTCAACTGGAGATACGTGAACAACTTTGCACAAAGCTACATGCTTTCACATGTGATGATGATCTCATCCATACAGTAGACATTCAGGCGGTTTTAGCCGTAGGTATGTACTGTTGTAGTTGTCCAGTGTTGGTGTGAGTGTCCTACATCCACACTGTCACGATCCACACTTCAGGTCCGCCGGAGCTCTTACTTTGAAAGGCTCAGGCGGAGACTCTCACCACACCTCCGTCATCACCGCGCACCTGTCTGATTATCCGCACCTGGTTCATTGCCTGCCTTCTTAAACCCTCTGCTCAGTCTCCTCAGTGCCAGATCGTCAACGTTAACACGCGCCCCACGACCGACCGACCGACCGACCGACCTCAGATCCCGGACCTCGCCGCTCTCCACTGCTCCGTGAGTTTTTGTCTCCCTCGACTGTTCTGTGTCTCTGGTACTCACTGGACCGTGGATTCCCCGGCTTGGTTAACGACTCTCGCCCTCGAACTGTCTCTGCCCTGTGTTCTGGTGGCTCACGCCATCTCCATCTGGATTAAGACTGCGTTCTGCACATTGCTCACGAGAGCCGCAACGAGCGCCTATGGTGCGCCGTATGCCCGCAGTTCGACTGCTTAAACTATCAGCCGGTTCGGCTCGCTTTTTGTTGCCTTCTTTTTCTGTTGGATTATCTGTATCGCCTGGATTGTTGTCTCCTCGTTCTCCTCTCTCTTTTGTCTGAGCCTCAGGAAGGAACGCTTCGTCAGTGGCCGTGCTGCGAAAACAACCCGGAACTCTTCCATCTCCACCCTCGGCGGCCCGCTGGATCTTACCCACGCTGCGACCCCCGACCAAGCCACGACCCTCTGTCTGCTCTCCTCAGGATCACTTCACTCCTCACCATAACTTTCTGGCTCTCTACTCACTCCCTCCTCTTCTGCTGTCAGTCGCCATTCCTCCATCCCTCTCCCCCCTTCCTGGACCTGCTAGCCTGCTCACCCTCCTCACGCACAGTACCGGTTGAATATCCGGAAGTACCCGGAGTCCTGACCACCGTTCGTCTCACCTAAATTCTCGTCTCAGTTGTTAATCTGTCAATAAACTGGTACTATTTCCATACTCGACTTGGTTCAGCCTGTTCCATCCATCTATCCCATGCCCGACACTTATAATCGTAACACACACAACAAAAAGAAATAGAATGATAAAGTAGAACGAGTAAACTCACATTACTTCAAAAGAACTGAGAACTGATTTCTGATTCTGAGAACCCATGTGTCAATAACTGGAAGTATATTTTTAAAAAATCAAATCTGGTAAAATACAGTAAGTAAAAGGATATTTGTGTGGAAATTGCAATTTCACTTAACATGGTTTAGTCATAAACGTTTGTTTATTGTCCTTTCTTCCTTATCCTTCCTTACTACTCCCAAAACCACTACTCCCACAACCATCCATCCACCCATCTTCTACCGCTTCTTCCCCCCCTCGCAGGCTTACTGGCTTTGGGCGAGAGGCAGGATACACCCTGGACAGATCCCCAGTCCATCACAGGGCCACACATATGACACACAACAGTCATGCACACACTTATACCTATGGGCAATTTACGCATCTTTTCCCAATTGACCTAACTGCATGTCTTTGGACTGTGGGAGGAAACCGGAGACCCCGGAGAAAACCCATGCAGACATGGGGAGAACATGCAAACACAGAAAGGCCCCCGATCGCCTCCGGGAATCGAACCCGAGACCACTGTAAGGCGACAGTGCTAACCACCACACCACCGTGCCGCCCACACTCCCACAACTACTACTCCCATAACTACTACAGGCTTCTGCAAGGGGAAGAGTGACAGGTACCCAACCCAAACAACGCAAATTGTTACTACTTGTGTTCCTGTGGACAGACCTTCAACAAATGCTGCCAGACAGGTTACGTCTACAATCCAAGCTGTGGCCGCCGTGAACAACTAACTACAACCACTACTCCCAGAACCACTACTCCATAATCTGAATTGTATTCCTCACCTGTAATGATTCTGTTTAATGTGCTGCTAAAGGCAGACAAACTAAGTAACTGACTCTGTTTAGAGTTGATGTTGCTGGTCAGTCCTTCTCTGTTCCTGTTGGTCTTGTATTCAGTCGGTCTGCTTTGAGTTCTGTCTATTCTGTTCTGTCTAAGTACTCAGCTTTAGTTTTCTAATCTTTGTCATTAGTTATTGGGGGCTGGACCCAATTGGACAGACCAAGACCATTTACTCACTCATTTTCTACCGCTTCTTACCCATAGGGGTTGCGGGTGCCTGTCCCAGCTGTCTATGGGCGAGAGGCAGGGTTCACCCTGGACAGGTCACCAGTCTGTCGACACACATATAGACGCACAACCAGTCACGCGCACACTCACACGTACGAGCAATTTTAGTTTCTTCCAATTAGCCTAACTGCATGTCTTTGGACTGTGGAAGGAAGCCAGAGACCCCAGAGAGAACACACGCAGACACGGGGAGAACATGCAGACTCCACACCTGTTACTGAGGTTTGTTGCTGGTTGCAGCAACGTTTTTGTCAACAACTTATCTCTTCACTTTTATCTGTTTTCTAACTGTTTGCGGCTGCTTAAGGTTCGCTAAACACGCTTGTTACACTCGAGCCCCTTCTTTCCTTTTTATTAAACGCACTGCTAATGTCTTCTCAGCTAAGCTAGCTTAACTTCCTGCTATGGCTTCTCTGTTTCCTTCTCCTTCTTTTTCTTGCTCGGTGCCTTATGTTTAGCTCGTCCTCTGCCTCCATTAGTGTTAATGGTATCTGTAATAAGTGTGAGATAGTGGCAGCGCTGGAGGTGACTCTGACTGATTTGGAATCTCGGCTGTGGAAAACCAGTCAGCTAGTCAGGCCCCGCTAGCTAGTGCGGAGCCTCCTAGCTTAGCTGCTACTCGTCCCTCAGTGGATGTGACTGGGTGACGGTTCGTAGGAGTCGTAGTTCTAGGCAGTCGCCCACGGTTCACCACCAGCCGCTTCACGTTTCAAACAGATTTTCCCCATCAGCGACTCACCCGCTGAGAAACCACCTGATCATTGGTGACTCCATAGTCAGAAACGTGAAGTTAGAGACGCCAGCGGTCATAGTTAAGTGCATTCCTGGGGCCAGAGCGGGCGACATCCAGTCTTACCTGAAGCTCCTGCATAAGGATAAGCGTAAATACAGTAAGATAGTAATACACGCAGGAACTAATGACTCCCGGTTACGCCAATCGGAAGTCACTAAAACTAACATTGAGTCGGTGTGTTCGTTTGCCAAAATGATCTCGGACTCCGTAGTTTTCTCTGGTTCCTCCCCAATGTGACCAGCGACGACATGTTTAGCTGCCTGTCGTCGCTTCACCGCTGGCTGTCTAGGTGGTGTCCAGCAAACGATGTGGGCTTTGTAGACAATTGGAGCAGTTTTTGGGGAAAACCTGGGCTGATTAGAAGAGACGGCGTCCATCCCACCTTGGATGGAGTCTCTGCTCTCTAGTAACATGGCCAAGTTGATTAGACTCCCTAAACCATGACCCAGAGTGGAGCCGTCAGGAACGGGGCGCTCTAAGCTCAAAAACCACACAAGGGTTGGATAAAACAGCAACACGCTTCATCTAGATGAACGGTTGGATGAACTTGTTCATCATAGACCCACACGTGTTCATTGCTTGGATGTAACACCCACCAAGGCTGTTTTAACTAACCCATGTGTGTGTTTTGAGCTTTGGCGCCCCCTAGTTTACAGTGGAGTCATTTTGACCCCATGAGGGTTAAGTCAGATCTGTTAATAAAGGACTTGATCAGTGACCATCGCATAGATTTATTCAGTCTCGCTGAAACCTGGCTACCTTAATGTTCATGTCATGGTACAGAACATAATGAATGTACTGTAACGGTTCTGTCAGCCAAGCTGCTTTTGTTTAGTTTAGTTTAATTAAAGAGTGGCAGTAAAAGTGTGTCACATTATGAGGCAGTTAGTTTGGTGTCGTTGCAGTACAATGTCTTGTTTCTGGAACCGTGTTCAAGGGCCATGGACTGACACCCAACCATGAACAAACACCCGGAGCAGTGGGCAGCCAACGCTGCGGGTAGCAGTTGGGGGTTTGGTGCCTTGCTCAAGGGTCACCTCAGTCGGACCTGCCGAACCTGGGGCAGTGACATCACGAAGGTGATGCCTGTGTGAAAGGACCTTTAAGGCATCTTATTTAAGCGTTTACACATCAACAAAGGAATCCAGTTTAGATTTGCTCTGTGTCGGCAAAGCATAAGAAAATACAATGATTTTTCCTCAGTCATATTATTAGGCAGATGACAAATGATATTAAATTCTAGAAATCATGACAGTTTGTAACAGCTGACATCATTACTGGTTTCAGTTTTGTATAAATGGCTGCTCCTCACGTGTGTGGCTCTACTGGAAAAACCTGATCTAAGAATTCTAATTCAGTGGGTTTGACTCCGAGGTCATCTGGAATAATTAGGACATTCCTTTGTAGCTACACTTTAGATACTAGTAGCAAGTAGGTTCTGTACACATGACCAGCAACAGTCAGTCAGATGCTGGTGGTTTGAAACAAATTTGTTTTGTTTTTTTTTCAAATACAAATATATTTAAAATCAAGAAACACATCAGAGTTTGAGTTGACTAATAAAAACGTGTAACAAATTGTTTATAAGAAAAAAGTCACTCTGCATTTTGAACCTGATGAGAGCTCCTTAAGGTTCCTGGCATTAGGGGCAACGCCACATTTTCATTCACACACAGAAAACACAAAGACACTTAGGTTGTTTATAGTTTGTGTTTCAAGTGATGTGTGGAGCTTCTGGTCCTCCAGGCCTTTAATGGACTCACTCGCTTTCTACTGCTTTGTCCTTTGTTTGTACTTTGATTTTTAATCCTGAGAAACGTTCATTTCTAACAGGGCGTCTAATCTTTCTAGAGTTGCTGTTGTCGGCAGGTTCTCAGCCTGAGGGTGAATGGATACTTTCCAGCACAATCCAACCCATTTTACGCTCCCTTCATGCAGTTCCCAGGCACCAGCAACAGGTGGCGCTTTGCTCACGAGACCCGCTTCAGGCGTTGACAGGAGGTACAGCAGCCTACTATTCTGTAGAATCATATCTTTATTTTGTTCAGGCAGGATCGTTGTAGGTGTTGAAACTAGTGATGTCACCACTTCATACAGTTATCACTGACATATTCTAACTCCATAAAACGCTGGATGTTAACCTTTAAATGAACTGGCTCTGAGTTTATTTAACAGTTAAACTTATACAGAAGCTTCTTTAATTTAATTCAACAGGACAAAACAATACAACTATGTAGAATTACATAGAACATCCAGCAAATCCCACTGAGCACCAGGAGGAGGAAACTCTGCCTCGGCTGGTTGTCGTCAGGGAATAGAGAAGAGCAAAAAAAGACAAAAAGCTCACAGCCCGATAGCATAACCACGTCTCTGAGGCATCATACTGCCTGATGCCAGCAGGAAGCTTGTTCCAGAGAAAGGGAGCATGGCAGGAAGAATCCCTGCAGCCAGCTGGCGTCTTATGCTACACCTGCCGATCAGTTCATCTGCAGACTACGCCGGCCACTGTGCTGTCCATGCGTTTTTGATCGTCCACGTACTCTAATGCGATGGCCACCATGAAGGTGGCGAGTCATCAAATTAACAAAGGAATGCAGCTTTTCCATACAAGCAAAGGTGGATCCTGAGTCACAGCCAGCGACCACAAGGAACTTAGCGCCACGCGGTTTTCTCGTGCCTTCCTTTGATCGTCTTTCTATCTGCATTTCCTGTAAACCACACGTGCTGGACGTCACAGTTTCTACACACATGTAACACACGCTGTCTAATCAGGACGTCAGGTCAGTTGTGCTTCATCACCTCATCACCTTGATTCTACTGCTGCATTAGGCTTTATTTCAACCAGCTCTTTAGAATCAATACAGAAGGTTGTTTTAAACTTTTACTTTGATTTGCTTAAGTTATGAATCATTGTAAACAGCAGTTCAATTCAATTCAATTCAACTTTATTCATACAGCGCCAATTCACAACATCAGTTATCTCAAGGCACTTTACAAGTAAGGTTTTAAGACCTTACACAACTAAACCCAACAATTCCCACATAGAGCAAGCCTTATTTGTTCTGTGGTGTTTTTAACCTCTTAGAACCACATGCCTGCGCATAAAAGGAAGCAACAAATTAATTCACAGTCCCAATTAATTAATTAGCCTCATTCTTTTTCCTGTCACCTACACCTCCTGTATCTGAGCAGAATGAGGAACAGAGCCTGTTGGCACCGGACTGTGAATTCTACCCCTGCACGCGATGATCTTACGGGAATGTTAGGGCTTGGTTGGCAGTGAACGTGTCAGTAAACAAGCAATGCTCTAATTACACCAGCAAAGGCCCTGAGACAAATCCTTCATTACTGTTCTCATGGCACCTTTGATGATTTTTTCCTGTTGACCTTTTAGACAAATGAAACCACTAATGACGCTACGTGAAGGTGTAACCAACCATGACAAAAATGCAGCCGTGCCAGCAGCAGGTTCCTGCACACGTGACAGTTTGACCAACATACTTACCTGGTGACACACTGAACTGAACCAAAAGCTATGAACAGAATCATTTCATTATTTGTACTGCAGGACAATTCATAGACAAACATGGACTAATGAGAAGGAGCAGTGACATTGGATGGACAACTGGACTGTGTCTCCTAATATCACAGCAACGGCAAATAGAGCTGAGGTGCACATCGCTGGGTGTATTTGCTTTTTATTCTGGTGACAGATGCATCTGAGCTCTTAGAGGAGATCATGTTCTCACCTTTTGGCCAAGTTAACCTCACCTGCCTGTGCCCACCACTGGACCACTGGTTAGGTTATGCTTTTATTTTGTAGGATGTGGGTAACTACAAGGCTGTGTTTGGCCTAAAAGCAGAAGCTGACAACTGTGACGAGCGACTCTCCTTTGCTGCTGCTGTGTGTGTCACAGCTGACATGTCAGAGCCCAAGTTCCTCTTTATGTGTGTGTTAACTGATCAACCTGCATTATTAGCCTGGGGGAGATGTGAATACTAAGGCTGCCTCATTATGCAAACCAGAGTCAGTGTAGTGAAAGGACACATGAAGCTGCAGCAGATTCTGAGAAGGCCTCCAGAAGGTCATAAAGGTGAGAGAAGACTGTGACACGTGTGATAGCACCGTGTCCAGAGGATAGAGGACCATCCATCCATCCCCCTAACAGGAAACCAGATCATCACGAGTCCTTTTTAGGTTAGTGACACCTCGTAGTTTCATCATGATAGTTAATGCAATGCAATGCATGCTTTCTGCAGTGGTATAGTGTGTGTGTGTGTGTGTCAGCACTACAACACTGAACAAACACACACAATTCATCTCCACTAACAGAATCAATTTACAAGACTGCTCATTAACTCGATTTCCACTGACTAAAACACGTTAGTCATCAAAACAGCTCATTTATCTTTGTCTTGCAGTCGACCGTCCCACAATGCAACCTGATAAACACTCGCACACAAAGCAAGGAGGGAAATCTCACCAGTCCAAGAAGAGACCAGTAACGTCTGTTGTGCTGTTTTCCATGCTAAGGTAGGTTACTGGTTGTCCTTCATAGTTAGGGAAGCGTTGATGTGTGTGAACATGGATGTGGGAGCAGCGTGATGCTATATGCTTAGGCCTACATAACTACTGCTGCTGTTAGGGACTGTTGTGGTTAATATATATTATATGACACATATTACAGTTGTGTAGCTTTTCATACTGTACCTCATCTCTTCTGTTCTTCACTCTGTACTTTGTTACCTTCCTCTAAAGTAAACTAATTCACATGAAGCTCAGATGGAAGCTACTGTGGAGAGGAAATCCAGCTGCATCCAGCCATCGTGGCCCAAGGACTAAACAGGGGCGTCTGTCCCTGGATGGGGTTTTGGCTTTTTGCCCCTTTGCTCATACTGTGACTTATCTGCCTTCTTGCCTTAATAGTTGTATTAATGAAAGCTCCAGCTGACCTGGACTGATTAATTCTGTGAATATCTACCACAAGACACTTCGAAGTACACAAATGGAAGCCAGCGTAGAAATGTCCAGATTCAGTTAGTGTAACAACCTCCACAAGCTACACTTTGACGTTTGACTGTTTTTTAGTGCACAGACAGAGGAGAGAGGAGCAAAAGCAAAGCAGTGGTGTTTTGGTGGCGCATGTCAGAAACTCAGTGTTGGACGTCTCATGTTGTTCTGCCATCTAGTGGTTCTGTGGTGAAGCAGCTGTCTTGTATGAGCACGACACATGAAAAGTGCCAGCTCTCTGCTTATTCTTTCGGCCCTTGAAAGCATCACCTGTGAGTGACAGAACTTGTTTGCATGGATGTTACTGCATTATGAAGCGATGACGTGAGCTGCCTGTTGGCTCCCACTAATGGCACAGGGCATGTTAGCACCACATGTCACCTCTGAGGTGAGCTGTGTATGTGTTACATGGAAGCTGGATGTTTATTCAGGAAAGCTCTGAAGCCTTCTGTCTCCTGAATGCTCACTGAAACCATTTAACTTGCTGCAGGTTAAACAGTCACCTGAGGGCAGAAGACGTGACAATACTAAAATAATATAATAATAATAATAATACTAAAATGTTTCTCTGCTGCTGGTCATTTTGTCAATAGCAAACTAATTATTGAAATAAACCTCCATGGGTCCAACCCTATGGAGGTCTATCACACATCTGTTGCTTACTATGTTTACGGTTTTGGGCAGAAGTGCTTTTTGGACCCAAATAAGGAAAACTTTGTCTGCAAATATTGTTTGCAAGAATGACTGTGACTAAGAACTGAGCTAAATTGAAACACCGAGCTAGACCCTATGCCAGGGTGACGCCATGGCAGCTGTGGAGAGACGAGCAGGCGAAAACAACACGGTGAAAATTACATCCGGACAAAATACCTAACGGAACTGGACGAAGCATTTCCATCGGTAAATGCACTGTGAATGCTGTAATGCTGAATGTAATCCAAAAGAATTGCTGAAAGTCGCCAAAATATTTAGAACCTTGCTCAAAGTAGCTGAAGAGGCAGAGCTGCTTGCCATGTCTCCACAACTGTCATGCATCTGACCATCACCCTGTCTTTTATACTCACCCAGCTCCTCCACTCTGTGCTGGTGTCTTCCTTGCTATGCTCGTTTGGTTTGCTCTCCCTTTTCCCCGACCTCTGGCTTCGCACAAATCCTCTAGTAGGTTCTTAGTTAGCGTTTCATAGTCTTTTGTAGATCCAGTAGTCTTTCCGGATACAGACAGATAAAGTGGTAATGGCGAACCAACCGGACATTGTGGTGGTGGACAAACAGCAGACACGAGCCGTTGTGGTCGACATAGCAATACCTTGCGATGCTAAACAGAAAAAAGGAACTTGAGAAATTAGAGAAATAACAGGGGCTCAAAGAGGAACTTGACAAGGCCTGAAAAGTCAAGGCGAAAGTGGTGCCCGTGGTCATCGGAGCACTCGGGGCAGTAACCCCCAAACTGTCATGTTTCAGCATCACTCTGTGAGAGGATGCTCCTCATTTTAGCAACATTCCTCAGGTGGAAGTAGGAGGTTTAGAGATTCTATAATGTAGGATGTAAAGGAGAGAACTGGGTCAAAGATGACACCAAGGTTCCTACAGTAGAACCTGAAGCTAACGTTATGTCATCCAGAGAAACAATCTGACTCAATAATGAGTCTCTGTGGTTTTAGCACCAATTATAATAAATAACCTCAGTTTGATCTGAATTCAGTTGAAGGACATTACGGGACATCCAGGATTCGATGTCATTAAACAGGTTTGACTAATTGGCTGCACTAAGATCTAACAGGACAAGGACAGAAACTAGACCATTGTCTGAAGCTGTGAGAAGATCATTAGTGACTCTAATCAGAGCTGGTTCTGTCTGTGATGGATCTGAATCCTGACTGAAAATATTCATCCAGGTTATTTCTACGCAGGTGGTCTCATAGTTGTTTAGCTACAGTTTTTTCCAGAACTTTAGAAATAAAGGGCAGATTAGATGTTGGCCTATAGTTTCTAGTTCTCTAGGGTCAGTGTAGGTTTATTCAGTAAAGGTTTGACCACAGCAACATTAAAGCCTGTGGTACGTAGCCTGTAAACAGAGACTGGTTGGTTTGATTTAATATGGACGTGCTGATTAATGGAATAACTTCTTTGAGTGAGCTATCACTCTTCCTTGTTCTGCCCCTTATAAATAATGCTGAGATATTGTGTTGTGAAAAGGAAATAAATGCACATGAGAAGAAAGCTTCCTCTTTGTGTCTTCTACCACAGTGATTATTACAGCATGTGTGTCTCAACTCCGTGCAGTGTAGCAGTAGACCAGACGCCAGACTAAATAAAATAGACAATAACGTTCTGTGTGGAGTCTGCATGTTCTCTCTGGCTTCCTCCCACAGTCTAAACACCTGCAGTTCGGCTAAATGGAAGCTCTACATTCCCCGTAGGTGTGAGTGTGACTGGTTGTGCGTCTATATGCGTGTCCCTGACAGACTGGTGACCTGTCCATTCCCTCTCCCATAGACAGCTGGGACAGGCTCCAGCACAGTGACCCCTATGGGGAAGAAGCGGTAGAAGATGAATGAATGAATGAAACAGAAGCTGGAGCACTGTCAAGCAGAGAGTTGGCTGGAAGAGCAGCTCAGAGAACTGTTAAGCTGGAGAGTGAGAACGAAATTGGAAAATGCATCAGTGCTGATAGGGGGTGATTCACGATGTGCCTTCAGAAGAGCAAGGTGAGAGGAAGTCAAATAGAAATAGCAACGCCATGAAGCCTGGTGTAACTGTGCTTGTTTGAATGCTCAAGATAGGGAACGAAGCCAGATTTCACATAAACAAAAACCATATCCTGCGATTGATACCACAATAATAACTGTTACACATTTGATGAAAAAGTGTAACTCATAACTCATTGTGGACTGAATAATAATCCTAGTGCACCCAACTAAACCACAGTGTTAATAAATTATAGTTATATTTGGTTGCTATGACAACAAGGGGTGGCAACAGGCAGAATCTGGGAAACCAAAGAAATGTTTTCACATAAGACATCAGTGTGATGCCAGCATGCAGCTATACCTCGCATCACGTCTCACACACCTTCATCACACTTAGTCAGGTAAGACTCCTGCTGAGCGACTTCGTATTTATTCCTTTGAGTAGAAATGGGCCTGGGCTCTTCTGGGCTAAGTAGGAATGAAGATTGAGTCCAGCCAGTTTCATCCTTGTATCTCTGTTACTTGCTGATTCGACTGTGTGAACAGACAGTGAGATGCTTCTTTATTTCTAAACTTTAGTTCTGCTCATTTGGCCAGATCGATGGACTTTGCCACCTTTAGCAGTCACCTTGCTAAATGGCAGCATCTTTTACCTGACTATTGATTTGCTCGTGATGAGGTAAGTATTTGACTCATTAAACAAGAAGGAGACAGAGAGCACTGCCAGGGTTTCTGAGACGGAAGGATGAAAGTCGCTGCAGTAATATTCCTGACACGTTTTGCTTACTCCCATCGGTATAGAAAGTAGTGGTTGCAGTGACTGGCTTTGTAAATGCACCATGCTTTTCACTGTGCTGTGAGGCAAATTTCAAATTGTAGCTCAGAAGCAAATAATACTTTTGCATCGTGCACATTTACTGGGCTCAGTGAAAACCTTTTCCTTTGCTGTATGCTGCTTTAACTGGACGCACAGAGCAACTGTGTAATGGATTTAATGTGTGTGTGTGTGTATATATATATATATATATATATATATATATATATATAAATGTCCCTCCTTGACTTTCCTTCTCTAGTTCTTCTTTGAGCCCCTGGTATTTCTCTCATTTCTCAAGTTCCTTCTTTCTGATGTTAGCCTCGCAAGGTATTGCTATGTCAACCACAACGGCTCGTCTCTGCTGTTTGTTCACCACCACAATGTCCGGTTGGTTCTCCATTACCATTTTATCTGTCTGTATCTGGACGTCCCACAGGATCTTGTCTCGGTCGTTCTCTACCACCTTAGGGGGTGTTTCCCACCTAGACCTTGGTACTTCCAGTCCGTACTCTGCACAGATGTTCCTGTACACTATACCAGCCACTTGGTTATGACGCTCCATGTTTGCCTTTCCTGCCAGCATCTTGCACCCTGCAGTTATGTGCTGGATTGCGTTTTTATCCAACCCTTGTGTGGTTTTTGAGCTTAGAGCCCCCTGTTTTCATTTAGACCCATCAAAGGCTGCACCAGGGTTAAGGTTATAACACCTCATGCGAGTTGTTTTGTGCATTTAGATTAAACTGCTTATGGATGAAGATGTTGTGTACTGAAGATCCTGTGCCGTTTCGCTGGCTTTTGTATGTTGCTTCCGCTGAGCCAGGGTTGTGACACTTTTTCTAATTCCTTAACACTGCTGAAATGACAGGATTGTGTTTTCTCCTGCAGGGGGCAGTGTGGCACCACAGGGAACTCTACAAGCTTCAGAGAATGTCTTGGTAAATGAAACACACAGAAATCATTGCTGAAACAAGTCTTCTTGATTATCATTCAGAAGCTGTTTGACCAGTCATTTAACATCATCAAATAAGCAAAACAAAGATTCACATCGACACCCAGCTAAACAAGCAAGCCGGGTTCTGCCTTCCACACACGCACACGTTTGCTGCCTGCTTTGGTGAAATGAGAGCATTTACGCTGTGTGTTAGGTCTGCACACACAAAGGTGCAGGTGAAGGAGAAGGCAGCGCTGCTCTCTGGGCTAATAGCTACTCTGATAACTGGCATTACTGGTGCTTGGTGATGACACATGCTTGGATTGCGGTTGCTATGGTAACCCAGAGGCATTCATGAGTCACCCTTGTTATTGTGATTCATAAACTCTCAAAGCTGAGTCGCGCCCGATGATTGGTCAGCTGAAGAGAGGAGCATTAGCGGAGCTGGATGAGGCTGGCACAGAACAGACCTATGGGACCAGGAGAGGTCACAGCCATTATTAAGGATCAGCCGTAGAAGAGGAGCAGAAACACTTTTGTGTTTCCCCCTCAGTGAAACAGGTACGATAGCAGGCGCACAGCCGGGATGAGGCTCGTGGTTTTACACTGTGAGGGGCAGCAGGCCGTTAAAACACCCGTCTGCACGCTGCCACACCTCTAACACCGTCTTTTCCCCACTGGTGCTGTTCACTGATGGCTGGGCTGCTATTACTTCTTAGTCCTTAGTCCGTGAGTCTTAGGGGTTGCAGCTCTTCCGTGCCCTCAGCATATGGCCTCCAGTGTAATGTGCAGGGTCTCGTTCAAGCTATGCCTTCGGTCTCGCCACCAGAGCCTAGTATGAGTGAGGTAATGGCTCTGATGAAACAACAACAGGAACAGTTAAACCAACTTACCCAGACTGTAGTGTTGTTCCAGAGGCAGACATGTTCGGTCTGGCCCTGTGATTTGTAGGAGGTGTCAGCAGCCTGGCCATTTTGCAAGGGACTGTTCTAGTGATGTAGTCAACTTGCAGCACCCTTTAAATGGGGCCTCCAGCCAAGGCTCCAGTAGGGGGAGACAAGTCCAGTCAGCACAAGAGTCGGAAAACTGGAGCCCACTGAGCTGCTGAGCTACAGCTTTGGTGGGGAGTCCTCCGGCTCACAGGCAGATGCAGCAGGCAAATTTGTTAGCTCCTGTCCAAATATTTGAATAGGAGGTGTGTTTCCTGTTTGGTTGACATTGGTTCCATGGTGTCCACCATTCCAGAGAGTTTGTATTCGACACGTTTTGCACCTTGGGGGCATGATCGCCTTTGCTCTTGCAACTGGCTTCAGCTTAGGGCAGCGAATGGTCTGGCCATCCCCTACATAGGCTATTTAGAGCTGGATGTAGAGTTGTGTGGGAAGGTCATGCCCCGCTGTGGCATTTTGGTTGTAAAGGACCCTCCACCCCTGGTTTCTTGGGCATGAACATTATAAGACGATGTTATAAGGAGCTCTTTGGATCACATGGTATGTCTCTTTTTGAGTCACCTGTAGTGTTAAAAGCCCCCCGCCCGGCTGTCGATGCTTTACAGAAATGCCATGGGTTGGTTGCTGAAAATTCTGGATTCCCTGTTGGTATGGTGAGAGTTCGGGGCAGACGGGTGGTGCGTGTGCCTGGGGGCACCATGAAGTTGGTTGCTGGTACTTTGCCAATTTGCAAATGGAGCCGCACTGTTGGAACCCCCTGAGAGTGGGTTCCCTGCTGGTCTGTTGGTGTCATTGTGTCTAGTGTGGGTGGTACAAGGTACAGCGTATGTCCCGGTAGTTAACGTGGGAACGGTGGCAGTTTCTCCTTACCCTCGGACTGGGCTCAGTAGTTTGAGCGAGGCTCAGGTCATTAGCCTCCCAGCTGGGGTGACAGAGGACAGGGCCACGTAGGCAACTGTAAATGGGCTGGTTACTCTGTGCATGATAGGGTGAAGTCTTTAGCTCTCCCTGGCCTGGAGGAGAAACCAGTGGCATACGCCAGCCGACATCTACGGTCCACGGAGCGCAACATGGTTAAGTTACAATTGGAATTTCTGGCCCTCAAGTGGGCAATGACCGAAAAGTTTCGAGAGTACCTGCTAGGTCACAAGTGTGGGAGCAACTGAACATCGTTGGGCAAGAAAACAGCTCAATTAGCGGCCTTTGATTTTGACATAAGGTACCGCACAGGATGTTTAAACAAAAATGCAGATGCTCTCTCACGGCAGTATGTCAATGTCACTAGTTTGGAGTCGGTTGCTGGACTTTTGCCCGGTACCTCGGTTCTCCAGATTTACAGGAGGACTTGCCCCCAGCCCCAGTTATGGCAGCTTCGCAGGGCCTGATTTCTGTTCTTCCAGCACATTCTGCTATTGAGATGCGTTCTTTGCAGGAGATGGACCCCCTGCTGAAGGAAGTTTTCTTCTTCTGGCATCAGAGAAGTGGTGGCCATTGACTTTACGTTACTGGAGCCTTTTTGGGGTGGACTCAAAAATGTCTTGGTCATGACTGATGTGTTCACTAAATTCACTGTGGCTGGTCCCACACGGGACCAACGAGCCTGCACTGTGGCTCAGGTTCTGGTCTCTGAGTGGTTTTATAAGTTTGGTGTTCCCAGTTGGTTACATTCTGACCAGGAAAGTTTTGAAAGTGCCCTAATCAAACAGCTGTGCCTTTTGTACAGGATAGTTAAATCTCGCAGCACCCCTTATCACCCAGCAGGCAATGGGCTCCACAATCTCCTTCGTACCTTGCCACCATCCCAAAAGAGGAATTGGGTTTCCTGTTTACCCCAGGTTCTCTTTTGTTACAACACCACACCTCATCAAAGTACCGGGGAATCCCCATACTATTTGATGTCCGGGCAAGAGCCGAGGCTCCCGATCGACTTCCTCCTTGGACGTGTGGAAGAACCGTTGCCAGGAGAGGTGCCAGGCTGGGTGGCCGAGCATCAAGAGAGGTTGAAGATGGCGTTTGGCTGTGCTCAAGAACGACTGCAAGCTGCTGCAGGCCGTCGGAAAGAAAGGTATGACCAGCGGGTACGTGATAGGCCTTTGCTAGTGGGCCAGTTGGTCTATGTGAGGGACTGTGGAGTCAGGGGCCGCCATAAGATTCAGGACTTGTGGTGCTCTGTTGTTCACCAGGTGGTTAAAGCTCCCCTGGAGGGTTGAGCAGTTTATAGTGTTGTACCGGTTAATGCATTGCACAAAGTTAAAACTGTTCACCGTGACATGTTGAAGCCTGTGATTCAGTCGGCGGAGGCTGATTCTCACCCACCTGAGCCCTCATCCCCTCCGACAGCAGTCTCTCTTGAGTAGTCCTCAAACAGCGACTTGTGGCTGCTAGTGTCTGAAGTCCATCAGCCCAGCGTCAATTCAGCGGCCTCTGTCTCGGACCAGCCTGCCGGTACCTCCCAAGCTGTAGGACCCACTCAACCGCCATCATCGTTATCAGCTCCAGAGCCCCAGCCTCTGGACTCAGGCCAGCCTGGTGCGCAAGCACAGGTGCTGCGTCGGACCCCTCCGAGTCGGGCAGGTGTTTTTAAGGGCATGTGTGAGTCCGTTCGGCCCCGAATCAAGCATTCTTGAGGGAGACTCCGTAGAGTCCGTGTGTTAGAGCTGCACATGCCGAGGGAAGTCGCCGCTGGTAGGTAACGTTTTAGCGCATTACCCGTCTTATATGCACAGTGCTTATGAGCGGCGTCACCCTACAGAGCTGTGCTTTTAATAGCGATCAGCTTGACTGGTGTTTGCCCGGCCTGTGGCAGTTGATGTCCAGCAAGTGGAGGGAGGCGACTGCAGTAGGTCCCTTAGCTGCGAAGCTCTGCTGCTCTCTTGGCTCCACCACTGTGAGGCCGCTGACCGCTGCTCTAACTGACATGACTTCAAGTCGCGGCACATCTGACGGCTTGAGGCCGTGAGACGGTCCCTGCTTCATTGTCCTGGATGTAGACCGGAGCCTGTTTATCGCTTTTAGTAGATCTTTTAACTGACACTGGAATTGGTTTAGTTTAGTTTGGTTTCTTTTTCCTGTTTATTTCCTTTGAATTAACCCCTGCATGGTGTGTTCTGTTTATTTATTTTATTTGCTTTGGTTTATTCATTAACATTCTTGCATGTTTTTAAACAGGAAGTATCCTTTTTAACCGAAAGTGTCTTAAATAAAATAGTTTTATAAGCCACAACCTCTGCTCCCTGGTGCGATCCTTGTGTTTAAGTTGACAGACCTACTTGGTTTACTTAAAAAGGGAAATGCGTTGCCGGTTCTGTCACACGAGGACGACGGAGGAAGCATAGGTGCTGTGAAATGTTTCATTTCACAAGGACAAGGAGAGACTGTGGACACAGCACCGGGAGCTCTGTCCATTTCTATACAGGTGACAGTCACAGTTTAATTCTGGCTGCAGTCACCTACAAAAAGGGGAGCGGAGAGATCAGTTTTATTGAAAACAGGGTCATTTATATGATTGTGCTCTTTGTGGTGGCACTGCCTCCATGTTTACCTTTGCACTGCAACACCATGTATGGAGCCCACAATCAAAACTTAACTTCAATGTCTGTTTGTCTGGTACTAAGGATAATCCATCCAGAAAACCAGCAGGAGGCGAAGCCACTCTGAACAAAGCACATTCAGTTCTTGAAAAAACCGTAGCTAAACAATTATGTGACCACTTGCGTAGAAATGACCTATATGAAGATTTCCAGTCAGGATTCAGATCCATCACAGACAGAAACAGCTCTGATTAGAGTCACTAATGATCTTCTCACAGCTTCAGACAATGGTCTAGTTTCTGTACTTGTCCTGTTAGATCTTAGTTCAGCATTTGATACGATAGATCACAAGATTCTATTGCAGAGACTGGAACATAGCGTTGGGATTAAAGGAAAAGCACTGGGATGGATTAAGTCTTATCTGTTGAACAGATTCCAATTTGTTCATGTTCATGATCAATCTTCCATCCGCACAGGAATTAGCTTTGTTGTTCCACAGGGTTCTGTGTTTGGTCCAATACTATTCAGTCTTTACATGTCTCCCCTTGTTAATATTATTAGAAAACATTCTATAAATTTTCACTGCTATGCAGATGATACTCAGTTATATTTGTCCATGAAACCAGAGGAAACAAACCAATTAGTCAAACTTCAGAATTGTTTAAATGATATCAAATCCTGGATGTCCCATAACTTTCTACAACTGAATTCAGACAAAACTGAGGTTATTATAATTGGTGCTAAAAACCACAGAGACTCTTTATTGAATCAGATTGTTACTCTGGATGACATAACGTTAGCTTCAAGTTCTACTGTAGGAACCTTGGTGTCATCTTTGACCAAGATCTGTCCTTTACACCATATATTAAAGAAATCTCTAGAACTGCCTACTTCCACCTTAGGAATATTGCTAAAATTAGGAGCATCCTCTCACAGAGTGATGCTGAAAAATTAATCCATGCATTTGTTACCTCTAGGCTTGACTACTGTAACTCGCTACTCATAGGTTGTCCCAATAACTCTTTGAAAATCCTCCAATTAATTCAAAATGCTGCAGCCAGAGTTCTGACTGGACTTAGAAAGAGAGATCACATTTCTCCTACATTAGCTTCTCTGCATTGGCTCCCTGTCAAATCTAGGATAGAATTCAAAATTCTTCTCCTCACTTACAAAGCTCTTCATAGTAAAGCTCCATCTTATCTTAAAGACCTCATGGCTCCTTATGCTCCCAACAGAACGCTTGGTTCTCAGAGCGCTGGTATACTTGTGGTTCCTAGAGTTTCTAAATGTAGAATGGGAGGCAGAGCCTTTAGCTACCAAGCTCCTCTCCTATGGAACCAGCTTCCAGTCCAGGTTCGAGAAGCAGACACCCTCTCTAGTTTTAAAACTAGGCTTAAAACCTTTCTTTTTGACAAAGCGTATAGTTAGAGATGGTTCTGGTCACCCTGAACCATCTCTTAGTTAAGCTGCTATAGACTTAGATGCTGGGGGACGTCCTTCATTCACTGAGCTCTTTTTTTCTCTTTTTCTTCTATCCACTAACATGCCTCCATTTCCACATGTGACTAACTTTGTCCCTTTTCTCTCCTAGTTGTGTTTCTTCCCTTCTGTCTCTCTCTATCCTCATCTACAGGTATCATCAGACTCAGAGTCGTGTGTCTCCAGTGTTCAGTTGCTGGTCCAACCATCCTGCCTGTGTTCTGTTGCTGCTTGTTTTGTTGTTGTGGTTGTGTTCTTTTCTTTCTTCTCTATCCCCTCACCCCAACCGGTCAAGGCAGATGGCCGCCCACACTGAGCCTGGGTCTGCTGGAGGTTTCTTCCTCTATAGAGGGAGTTTTTCCACTGTTGCTATTTAAATGTATAATTTATTGATTGGCTACAATTAAAAGCTTGCTCTATGTGGGATTTGTTGGGTTTAGTTGTGTAAGGTCTTAAAACCTTACTTGTAAAGTGCCTTGAGATAACTGATGTTGTGAATTGGCGCTATATAAATAAAGTTGAATTGAATTGCTTGTTGTAATATTTAATTTCCTTTAAAATGTTGCTTAATGTGAGAATTATTGGGTTTAGTTGTGTTAGGTCTTAAATCTTGCTGGTGTAGAAATAAAGCTGAACTGAATTGAATATTACCCACAATATTAATGTGACCTGCTGATTAATATAGTGATAGACATGTTACAGTCAGCCCTCCAACCCCTGGGGGGCGCTGTGGTCCCGTCTGGTGTTTTGCCGTGTCTTGAGTTAATGTAGTGATTATGTACACCTGTGTCTAGTTTCTGGTTCGTCGCGTATTTAAGTTCCTGTCTTGTCTGCGTCAGTTGTCGGTCCGTTGCAGGTGTTTGGTGTGGGTCCTGTGTTTCCTGTCCTGTGTAGTCCAGTGTTCTGTGTGTTCTGTTGTCCTGACTTTCTGTAGCCTTGTGCCTCTGACCTGACTTTCTGTAGCCTTGTGCCTTTGTCCTGAGTTTCCGTGAGTTCTGCGTTAGTATGTTCCTTGTCCTGTTGTAGTAATAAAGTTTCGTTATTGTTAAGTTCTGTCCTCGTCTTGAGTCTGCGTTTGGGTCCACCACCTCTGCCCACATCAGACACCGGTGCCCCCGGCGGTGACAACGGGGGGTTTGTAACAAGACAGGAGTCATTAGTTCGCATAAAGCTGGAGGCCACACACCACAGACGACCGCCACACGAACAAGGCTCATCTGCTTATGAATTTGGGACTACTTACAAAAAGTAAGGTTGATTTCTTTGCTGTTGTCAGCATGAGCCACAAATTCATACACAAACAACTCCAATAAAAATCACATGAATCCACCAGTTTGTTTTTTCAGTGGCAAAGCGTCAGACTGACTGGAGTTGGAGGTGTGTAACGTGTCAACAGCAGGGCTGTGTATCAAAAGCACAGCTCAGCCTTAGATCCAGGCTGACAGGTCCTTGATAAGAGAATTCCTGCTTCAACAACTAACAATATAATTGACACGTCGGCCTCCCCAACCGTTGAGGAGACTAACAATAAAACCATCTGCAGGGAAATGTTCCTCTTAGCGTGACAGTGGGAAGAAATGCAAAGCAATTAGGGATGTCAGTGCTGCAGGATTACTAGAGTACAGAGCATGTTTCAGTGTTTGGAGAGGTTTATTACATGTCTTTATAGTTTGGTTTGTTTAGCAGAGTGAAAGATTCAGGTGAAAAGACCCTGGTTGAATTGTAACATGGTTTGACTTGACTGCATCAAGCAGCTCCTTTCTTTTTTTATTGCTCACATACTCATCAGTGTTAACTACATGAAATAGTTACAAACTAGAAGAAAGCTGTGCTCTCTGCAGAACAGGCCCAGACCAGACAAACTCACTAACAAGCCTAAGGCCACTAGAGGCCTAAGCCGAGTCACTGAACATAGAGGTGAAGGCAAAGACTAACAGACAGAGACCAAAACGCACAACCCACAAGACTTATAGTACAAAAAACAAGGAATACAAACATGGTGACGCAAAGTAGGGAAATGCAGATAAATATCTCTGCAAGGCAGAAGGCAGTACTATAAACTAACGACAAATACAAAGTGTTAACCAAAGAGAAACACAAGGATGAATTTACAGAGACAGAACCAAAGAAACAGAGTTTACACTAACCAAGTAACAGCACAACGAAGCAACAAAGGTGGAAGTGGAGGAGGTCCTCGCATACTAAACCAGGTGTAAGTAATCAGTTTTAGTTCAAATTCAAAAGCTCTTCCAAGGAAGTAGAAGAAAGAGACAATGCACACTGGCAAACACCATCTGGCAGCAATGTGAGCATTCAGCATGTTTCGTCCATGGCTCGACGCACCAACTAACGTGTTCTTAGTTACTAAGGCGAGTTACCACTAGTTACCACAAGGAAGGAGCCAGATGCCCCGACCCAAATATACAGAGAAACAGAGTCTTTGACGGTCAAGGGTCTACGAAAGGAGACAAAAGGACCAACAATCAAAGTTGGTGTTTGATGATCTACAGTAACGTTACTGCAGTTTGCCCACATACAAAAGGTTGGTCATGGTCCGCCACTCAGAGGCCTGTTCAGTGAAAAGTTAAATGATGTACTGGGACTGGTTGTGGCAAACAACGGAGAGCAAGGTGGAAAAAACCTCCACTCACAAGATACCACTGAATATTCAAAGGACGCTGCATTTTAAATGTCACATTGTCTGATCTTAACACAAAGGGCTTGTTGTGTGATCTCACTACATTGTATTTCACTACTGGAATAAAGATCTTTAAATGGCGCCGCTTTCAGTTCTGAGCACATTCAACATGAGCACATGCTTTATGTGGCCCCCTCAAGTCACATGTTTCAGGTTTGTTTCACACTGTTTTCATTTTTTGTTAATACTCATATTATACTAATACCGATACTATGATCAATTCAATACTAATAACTGCTTTAATACTAATTCGATACCAAACTCTGCTACATACTAATACTAATGCCAGTATCAGTACTATGACCACTTATTACTAACACTAGACTGATACTAATCATGTGAGACTCTAACCTCTGACCTTCCGTCTGCTTGAAGCTGTGAGTAACGTGGCCATATGTTTAGCCCCAGGTGGGATTTTCTGCCGCTTTCTCACTCCAGCCAGCACACAAGCAAACAGCCGTTCACAGTAACTTTTTAATTACGCTTTTATGCTGATTTCTTGCCATCAAGCCTTTGGGACTTACTTGCACAAAACAATTACCATGTGCTGCTTGTTTTCGGTTTCTTATCTGAGAAAAGCTTCTGCCTCTGGGGCGATAAAACACAAGTCACTCTCTTCATTTTCAGTCTGTATTTCTCCTCCCTTCGTCCTTCTTTCATCTCATGGTTTCTTTGGTTAGTTTTTTGTTAGTCACGTTTTTTAAATATATTGTTGGTATAATATTATTCATACAAACACAGATTTTTTGTTCTAAATGTGTTTTTCAGAAGGCAGCTGTCAAAAGTGCAGAATGTGTATTAAAACCACAGCAGCCAGTGGTTGCAGCGAAGTCCCACTGATGACGCAAAGTGAACACGATCTTTATATTTTTGTCATGTACCAAAAACATTAAACACGTCACAGTATTTGTAATTTACTACTCTGACGAGATGACAGCTTGTAATTAATAAACTGAATGAGTGATGGAATATAAATTGGTCATTTCAACTGTTTTATGGTAGAAAGGCTGGTTCGAGAAGGGCTGAACCTCAGTAGGGTTAAACCTGCTGATAAAAAGGCAGCAGAGACATGTGTTTCTCAGGATTTTGCTCTGCTCCACTGTGTTTGGTCATGTTCCCATCCCTGCCTCGCTCACACTGTCACCACTCTTCCTCTCTTTAGATTCTAAGCCCCTCCCCTACTTCACTTCCGTGCCAGATTGCGTTTCATTCGTCGTTCTATCCTGTGATTTTGATCCTGATTCTCCACCTGTGATCCTGCCTGACCTCGTTATTCCTGATCTTCTCTGCTTTAGACCAACCCTGGACTTTGAGCTTAGCCTGCATTAACTCTGTGCTCTGCTCTTGCCTCATAACCTGTTCCTCACCATCGACTTGTGCCTTTGTCTGTGAGTACTGGCTGCTGCGAACCAGAATATGAGACTGTATTTCTGACCCTGGCTCTCTTTTCTGTTTTGAACATGTTGTCATGTGTGACTACAGTATGGGAAAGAAACCTGGCAAGTAATGTTTTAAAGCCATTGAGAACAGACATCTGTTTTTATTATTCACAGTAAATACCAGCTGAAACCACAAATTGGAGCAGCACCTAGACAGCTCAAGTATGTCAACGGTGGTTTTGCAGCAACAGTTCTATTTGACACTGGCTCACACCTTCATTCCCAGCCACACTGAGACCCCTGCATGAGCTCCTAGACCCAGGAAAAAGCAGTGATCTACGCTGCAAATGGACAACCAATCCCTTATGATGGACGGGTGGAGCCAACAGTCAACTTGGCAGGAACGGACAACCTGTCATGAACCGCTGGCTCAGAATAAGAACAGAGCCATCAGGCGGAACCAAAGCTTCAACTGGAAAATTTATTTACAATTAATCTGTAGCGTGTGAAAATAACTTGGCTGAGTCTCTTATCTAGAACACAGATGGGAGAATCAAGGTCCAGAGAGCAGGACAGTGGGAAGAGAGCTCAGCTTAACTTGTTGTACATACTGTGACTGGCCGAGTGAAAGTGAGTGAAGACAAGAGGGAACGATAATGGGATGAGTTTTGGCAGAAAATGGTGATACGTAGGTGAAGGAGCTGGAATGAAGCCAGGCGACGCAGTAGAGGGAGCAGGTGGACCGAGAAGCGCTGGATCGTGGCTGTGTCACCGGCTGCCAGTGGGTCGATGCCAAGAGGGACGACAAGTGTGGTTCTGTGGTTCTGCGTATTTCGCAGTGCAACAACTGTCGAGGCGGTAGAGGTTTCTCTGACGTCTGGGAGTGAAAGTGCAAAAAGTACAGAAAAAGCACCACAATCCAAAACGTAAGAACAAAGCTCAAGGTAGAGAGTTCAGAGGCAGCGGGGACCGTTAGACCGACTCCTCTCGGGGCATTAGCGCTCAAAGGTCTTTCCACATAACACACCAGGTTAGCCAGAGGTCTTCCAAAGAGAACTCCCTCAAAGATGGACCAGAAAACAGAACAAGGTTCTGAGAACTCACAGGTTAGTAGCGAATGATGAAGTCAGACTTAGTAATCAGGAGTGACGATCCGGCAAAGTGGCTTTGTGGAGTGGAGTGAATTTACCATAACAGACCTGACAACAGTTGAAATAAGTTCTATTACAGCAGATGTTTATCTGATGATGCTGTTGTTAGATTTAAGGAGATGATTCATCATCTTTTGTCTCATTCCCTCGTGGCTACAGAGCAGAGCAGTCGTCTGATTCATGAACAGGTAGATTGTCTTGTTGATGATGCTGCAGTTCTAGAATCTGTTGCTCCTCTGAAGAAGCAGCCAGTGAATCAGAGCAGGTTGGCTCCATGGTATAACATTTTCACTCGAACCCGAACTTGCCCCCCCATCCCTCTTCTGCCCCAGGCACCTTGGAACTATGATCGTCACCCAACAGAACACTACCTCATTTTGTCATTTGACTACCTCTTCAGTCTAATCTGTCACTTTAATCAGACTATATAAGCTTTCTTTGCACTAAAATCTTTTTATCTGCACTGTATGTTCACTTCGTTGGTTTGCACTCTACCTGCCATGTGTCTTGCGCTGCTTTACTTTGTTCTACTTTATTTTACTTAATCTACATTTTTTTTACTGTACAGTTGTATTTTATATTGTATATTTTATCTAGTTTTTTAGGCTCTATTGTTAGTGTTATTTGTAGACACTACTGAGAGTAACCCAATTTCAATTCTCTGTATGTACTGTACATGTGGAAGAACTGACAATAAAGAAAGACTTGACTTGACTTAAGCAGAGGACCTGGAAACTAGAAAGACAACAAATGAGGTAAATCCTGTCTAGCATGGAAAAACAGTTTAATACTATATAAAAAAGCACTTTGTGCTGCTAGAACCACATACTATTCATCATTAATTGAGGAAAATAAAAACAACCCCAGGTTTCTCTTCAGCACTGTAGCCAGGCTGACTAAGAGTCATAGCTGTGTTGAGCCTAGTGTCCCTTTAAATCTCAGCAGCAACGACTTTATGAATTTCTTTACTAATAAAATCAGAACCATTAGAGAAAAGATTTATCAGAATCTGTCAACAAAAGTCATAAACCGATCTGCAGATCCAACAGCCTTAGATCTGCTGGTTAAACTCTGTCTGACTTAGACGCTTTCCCCCATAGATCAGACTGAGTTAACTTCAATAATTAACTCTGCTAAATCAGCTACTTGTCTCTTAAACTCAATCCCAACTAGACTCAAAGAAGTTCTTCCATTAATCAGCACGTCCATATTAAATCAAACCAACCAATCTCTGGTTACAGGCTACGTACCACAGGCTTTAAGGTTGCTGTGGTCAAACCTTTACTGAAAAAACCTACTCTGACCCTAGAGAACTAAACTATAGGCCAACATCTAATCTGCCCTTTATTTCTAACATTCTGGAAAAAACTGTAGCTAAACAACTATGTGACCACCTGTGTAGAAATAACCTGGATGAATATTTCCAGTCAGGATTCAGATCCATCACAGACAGAACCAGCTCTGATTAGAGTCACTAATGATCTTCTCACAGCTTTAGACAATGGTCTAGTTTCTGTCCTTGTCCTGTTAGATCTTAGTTCAGCATTTGATACAATAGATCACAACATACAGAGACTGAAATATAGTTGGATTAAAGGCAAAGCACTGGGATGGTTTAAGTCTTATCTGTTGAACAGATTCCAGTTTGTTCATGTTCATGATCAATCTTCCATCCGCACAAAAATTAGCTTTGTTGTTCCACAGGGTTCTGTGCTTGGTCCAATACTTTACTTCTCTTTACATGTCTCCTCTGTAATATTATTAGAAAACATTCTATAAATTTTCACTGCTATGCAGATGACACTCAGTTATATTTGTCCATGAAACCAGAGGAAACAAACCAATGAGTCAAACTTCAAACTTGTTTAAATGATATCAAATCCTGGATGTCCCATAACTTCCTACAACTGAATTCAGATCAAACTGAGGTTATTATAATTGGTGCTAAAAACCACAGAGACTCATTACTGAATCAGGTTATTTCTCTGGATGACATAACGTTAGCTTCAGGTTCTACTGTAGGAACCTTGGTGTCATCTTTGACCCAGTTCTCTCCTTTACATCCTACATTATAGAAATCTGCAGAACCTCCTACTTCCACCTGAGGAATGTTGCTAAAATGAGGAGCATCCTCTCACAGAGTGATGCTGAAACATGAATCCCTGCATTAGTTCCTCCAGGCTGGACGACTGTGTCTCCCTGCTCATAGTTTTAAACCATATTGAACAACATGACACAGGCTTACAGACCTCAGGAGCAGGGACCAAGGCTATCTGATGACCTCAGTCTGAAACATGGCCGTCACTGAGGAGATGACCACGATGAAGTTGTCTGAAGGTTGAGTCATGGCAACTGGACTACTTCTAGTTAGTTGTGGGAAGTTGGTGAAGACACTAATTTATCCTCCAGTTGGGTTTCACTTGACACCTCTGAAGAATGGGTTCGTTATGTGAACAGAGGGGGTGTGAGGGTAGTGAGTAGGTGTGAGCCCTCAACTACTGTGACTCCTCCTCCTCATTACAGGTCGTTAAGTGTCTCCTTTGTGGGGGACGTGTGAAGTGGCCTTGATCTTCCTCCATAGTTGAAAGGGCAGCAGGTAGATGGAGACAAGTTGTGTCTGAGGCCTCCACCTCTGTTGAGAGAGGGGCTGTTCACCTGGACATGTACGGCTTCTCTGACGCCTCGTTCAAACCACCTGTCTTCTCTGTCCAGAATGTGAACGTTGTTGTCTTCAGTGGCCTTTGTCTTTTAAGTGGAGATACACGGCAGATACTGGTCCTGATGTGTTGTTCCTCCTATGCTGGTTCATCCTCTTGTGTGATGGCTGTTTGGTTTCACCAATGTATAGTTCAGAGACTCTTCACTGCATTGAACTGCATATACTATGTCCGTGGTCACTACCAACTTCCCACAGACTGAAGAAGCCTCCTGGATAGGTGGTGAAACGTCCAGTTGCCATGACTCAACCTTCAGACGACCTTGCCAGATGTTCACCTATATGTTCCCAGGTCAGTCCACATATGAGCCACACTCATTTTACACATCTTACCCCTGTTCGCCTTATTCCACCCTGCATCAGCCATCCTTCCTTCATGCAACCTGAATTTCAGAAAAGGTGTGAATAGAAGGGGACATTAAGAATGGTTGTATAAGACTCTGCTGAGCCTTCCTGACCAAGCTGGAGATTTTAGTGGTCCAGGACAGGTCCTCTGAGAAGTAGGTTCCCAGGAAGTTGAAGTCTTTAACACTAGGAGTGAGAACAGGAGAATAATATGGCTGGCCCCCTGGCAGCCAGTCTCTCCCTTTTCCTCCCCTCTGCTTCTTACCACCTCAGACATCAAATCATTCCCACCTGTGCCTTCCACTCTGCTTCTCCATATATTTATACATCAGCTCACTCAGTTCTCTGGTTGCCAGTTCACCAACCTGCTCAACACCGTGCATGAAGGACTTTAGCCCTGCTCCAGCTCTGTACGACGCCCAGGCCAGTTTTGTGTTTCATAGCTCTGCCCTTTCTCAGTTTGCCACGCCGTTTAGCCAGGCCACTGTTTAGTTTCTATTCTTAGTTTTCAGTTAGTCCTGTTCTTTGTTTGTTGACGGTCAAAGCCTTTTTCTGGATAGACACTCCATTGCCTCTCTCTTTGGGTCCTCATTTAACTTTTAGAACTGGTGATCTTAACACACTGGAACTCATCCTGTGCAGTGTCTTGTTTACTGCATCAGCTTTTTACTGGATGACTATTTATTTGATTCATTAATAAATGAGCCGAAATACTATTGGATTCCCCAGATGATTGATCTGGTAAAAAGCTCTGTCTCTTGAAAAGATCGATCTGTCCAAGCTGAGCACAATGAAAATAACTGACTTGAAAGAATAGCGCACACACACACACACACACACTCTGCTGAGATATTTATTGGTCTCCTGCTAAAACATGTTGACATTTAGCTTCCTGTAGGTGGCAGGTGTGTGTGTTACCAGTCAAAGTAATGTGTGTGTGTGTGTGTTATTAGTGTGCATCACGTACACTTCTTGGTTCGACCACTTGGGGGCACTGAAATACCAGGAACAAGACTCAGCTCAGATATTCATGGTACCAGAGCTGTTGAACAACAGTGTAAGTCACTGTGTACAAACGTTTGTGTGTGAAAGGATGAAACAGCGACAAAGAGAATAGAGCCAAAAGAGAAAGCAAATTGGAGCAGTGTGAAGTGGTATGTGATCCGTCTGGAGGCCACAGTCACTGTTCCTCACACACTTCATGGCAGGTATCTGATGGTGCTGACCTTTATGTTCTTCTATCTGCATTTCTATGTTTATCTAGATGCTTTTAACCCGTGTTACTGTCAGTTAAAACATTTCTGAGTAATTTTAGAGTGTGACTGACAGGTAGACTAATAGAAAAGAACCCAAACGTTCCAAGTTAAGAATTTTAATATGATAGAATAGTTGACAAACGTTTAATTAGCACCAAGGCCACATGGACAGAGGAGCCAGCGCTGAAGACAGACTAAGGCTCCAAGGATTAAACGAAGACAAAAGTACAAACGCTGGCTAAATAACAGGCTGATGTACATAAACGAACAGATGTAGGTTAACCAGGAACTCAGGCAGGACACAAACCAACTAGGCAACAACTCACCAGATGGAACAAGTAACAAAGACAAATTAGTAGAACAAAGCAGAACCTAGAGACAGAGTTGAGCGAACACAGTGAAGATGCCTGCAAACTACCACAGACTGGTCAAAACCAGGCAAACACAAGACACAGACTGACATCATGTAGATGATGTCATGATGGGCGTGGCCAAGGAGACAGGAAATGACCAGAACCAATCAAAACAAACAAGGTCTTTATATTGAAGCTACCAGTCACAGGGTGTTGCTAAGTTTTGAGGAAGTCTCTGCTGGAAGCTCAGTTTGGGCTTGTTTTGTGGCATTAACCACACAAAGGACTCACAAGTAAAAAGTTTTGGAAATCACGATACAATGAGCAGCTCTAGCTGAAGCTACTGACAGCACAGATACACAATGCAGACAACAGTCTGTTCAGAGTTGTAGCTCTGCCTGGGTGTAGACTGGCTGATGCATCAGGGTTGCTGTAGTGGTGTGGGCGCAGACTGGAACCTGCACAGGTGCTTCTGTGTTCCACGATTGTAGACATTACTCATTTATTTCTCTATAGGATGCATCTTGGTAGAATCAGCAAACTCCCTGAATGACAAGTGACAGCTAACATGGCCGGACCTCAGCCAGTCAGTGCACGCCTCATGTAATCCCTCACGCTTCATCCATTCTGTGTCTACACAAGTCGACATTTCCAGCCCAGCAACCAAAATGTTTCATGACATATGATTATGAAACGGTGTGTAGAGCATCAAGCAGAGAATGTTTACAGGCTAACCTCCACGCAATCAATGATGTAGTCGCACGAATGTTGGTCTGTGTGCGTCTCTGTTTGCAGCGCACACGGACACTAGCCTGTGCCTGCTAGTGAAGGCTGAGATGGTAAACATGTCACTCAACAGGACACCAAACAGAACAAAACAAAAAGTCAAGAGCTGCTCTCCTCCCTTTTGTATGTGCATCCTCTCCTACACGGTGCATGTGTGTGTCAGAGCAAACTAAAATCCAAGTTGACATGCTCTCATTGATTTGTGTGAAAAGGCTGCTGAGGGATTAGAGCTGTGATGCTTTTGGCATAAACAAATAAAGAGCTGTTGCCAGCTAGTGGTGCGCACTGAAGGTTGAGATGTAGAGTAAAGACCAGCGCTCAAATCAATACCCTCTCACTGTGATGGCAAATCCACACGCCCGCGTTACATGGGCAGCTCTACCCAGCTCCCGCCTGTCACCAGTAATCCAGGAGGCCGCAGACGGACACGGCTCCACAGGGACCTGCTGCGTGTTCTATTCACATGAATAGCAACAACATACAGGCCTAGTAACAGTCGCCTGTTCAGTTAGTGATCTTACGTAGACATCAACACCAGGGAGGTTCACATGTTACAATGTTAACAATACAACAAAAACTAAATTCGGTTTTCTGTTCTATAAATGTGTCCACTTTGACATATCAGCTTGTTCCCAAATGCCGTGTACTGTGGTTCTACATTAAACAAAAAGGAGAAAATCAATAGTTTGGAGCACAAGACAGCCAATGTATTATTTATTGAAAACAATAATCTCTCTCTAAGCTTTTGGAAACAATGTGGACGCTTCCTCCTGTTGATCTCGTTTCTGTTGTTCCCTAATGACAGTGGCAGCGCACAAAGACAGGGTGAGGAGCTGCTGCTCCTTCACATCCTGAGGACTGAGGTGGCTTGAGCTTTTATTAGGCTTCCTCCCTCAGGATGTGATCCGGGTGTCCACTGGGAAGGGGTCCAGCCGAACCCAGGACAGAACGCCTTGGGAAGTCTTAGACTGCTGCCCTGGATAATGCAGCTGAAGATCGATGGACACTTCATATATGTTTAGGAGGGTTACGAAGGCAGCTACTGAATAAGAATGTCATGATGCCTGGCCTGGCCCTGGTTCTGTCGCCCTTCTTTTTTCACTCACTCCCTTTCCTCCCCTCTGCTCTGCTT
Source organism: Macropodus opercularis (assembly GCA_030770545.1). Lineage (NCBI taxonomy): Eukaryota > Metazoa > Chordata > Actinopteri > Anabantiformes > Osphronemidae > Macropodus > Macropodus opercularis. The sequence continues at coordinate 19,029,341 of CM061098.1, read as the reverse complement.
GCCATCTCAATCACCTTATCATTCCCACCGGTGCCTTCCCGTCAGCTCCCCTGCATTTCTACTTCACTGCATTCACGCCTCTGGTTGCCAGGCCATCAGTTCATCAGTCTGATCTACACGCCTCACAAAGGACTTCAGCCAGGCTTCAACTCACTACGGGATCCAGGCCATTAGTCTGCCCTCCATGCCTCACAAAGGACTACAGCCACTGTTTCTGGTTTCTGTCTTTTGCTTTAGTCTCTTTAGTTTAGTTAGTTCTGTTTTTAGTCATTGATGGATTTAAGTTTGTTTAATTAAGACCTGTCTCTTGGAACATTACTCTATTCTGCTCTCCTTGGGTCTTTACTAAAACTCTCAGAACCTGATCTGCCATCTTGGTGAGAGACAGGGTTTGCTGTGCTGTCAAGCAGCTCGGATCTGCATCATATGTCAACCCAACCTCTTTGTGACTCGCTCTCTGTTAAAAACTGTAAAACATTGATTCAAAATATGTAGCGAGGGACCACGTTTATCTGGAGAGTAATGCAGATGAAGCAAGGACTCTCGCACAACCTCTGCAGACAAAAGCCAGACAAACGTATGCAGGTACGCGACAAAACAGAGTGGTGACAAAAAGTACAGCTGAACCCTGAGGAACAAGCTGGAGCTTCAGCTGCACCCTCTGACACCGGGGAGTCTAACCTCCTCCATCACCAGAGTACTTGTGCTGGTTAGAGAGAGTTGAGGGGAGGACAGAATGATTGAATTCATGTCTATGAAGCAAATGTTCACTTATTGGACTTGTGACATCAGTATTGGTGATGACAGTCCGGCCTTCTGACTCCGTTCAGAGAGACATTCACCTGTCATGGCCTTTGTCTGTCTCTGGGCTTCATGTGCGTCGGCTCCACCTCATCCACACCTACTGAGAAGGAGGAGTATGGACCACAGGAGCTATGGAGGCCTGGCCACTGTCCCCCTCCTGACCAGGAGGGCAGGGGCTGATGGGTATTATAGTCTGTAGTAGTACCTAATGCTGGCTGGTGTCTCTTGGTACTAAACAAAGGTTTTCAATAACAAAAACGGCAGACACAAAAGCTGGAGGAGGAGAGTAAGTGCATGGCTTGACCAAGGGCCAGACACACTCCTGACTCTAGGTAGATATTTTATCCTGGCATTTATTAGTCCTTGCTAACAAATACTGTACACAGATTCAATGTGCACAACTAAAGGTTTAGGAATCCATAAGTACAACCCTGGATTTATTTACAAGCCCTGACATGGACCGAAAACCAATTGTCTCAAATTATAACTGAACAAGAATTTAAAACTAAGTATATTAATTATTTAATGCTTTTACTGGCTTGATACCTGATTATACTCAAAGGCAAAGGTTATTATCTTAACTTCTAAGTTTCTAATACCTTAAACAACACCAGTAGTACAATTTTTAATTTAGATGATTCCTGAACTTCCAGTTTAAGTCTTTCACCAGTCTGCTTTGTGCCTGCGAGGGCAAATTCACACATCTAGAGTTTTGCCTCTGCCTTGCTGTGAGTTCATTCAGCTGGGATTTGTGTGCAATCCTCCTTTGTTGAACGAAGAGGGGTTCTGTCTGATCGCAGATTGAATTGTTGCATGGGTTTTTGATCGCTGGGGTTCTCAGTGAGGTCGCACTCGCACATAGATCAGACTGAGTTAACTTCAATAATTAACTCAGCTAAATCAGCTACTTGTCTCTTAGACTCAGTCCCAACTAGATTACTCAAAGACGTTTTTCCATTAATCAGCACGTCCATATTAAATCAAACCAACCAGTCTCTGTTTACAGGCTACGTACCACAGGCTTTAATGTTGCTGTGGTCAAACCTTTACTGAATAAACCTACACTGACCCTAGAGAACTAGAAACTATAGGCCAACATCTAATCTGCCCTTTATTTCTAACATTCTGGAAAAAACTGTAGCTAAACAACTATGTGACCACCTGTGTAGAAATAACCTGGATGAATATTTCCAGTCAGGATTCAGATCCATCACAGACAGAACCAGCTCTGATTAGAGTCACTAATGATCTTCTCACAGCTTTAGACAATGGTCTAGTTTCTGTCCTTGTCCTGTTAGATCTTAGTTCAGCATTTGATACAATAGATCACAACATACAGAGACTGAAATATAGTTGGATTAAAGGCAAAGCACTGGGATGGTTTAAGTCTTATCTGTTGAACAGATTCCAATTTGTTCATGTTCATGATCAATCTTCCATCCGCACAATAATTAGCTTTGTTGTTCCACAGGGTTCTGTGCTTGGTCCAATACTTTTCAGTCTTTACATGTCTCCCCTTGGTAATATTATTAGAAAACATTCTATAAATTTCCACTGCTATGCAGATGATACTCAGTTATATTTGTCCATGAAACCAGAGGAAACAAACCAATTAGTCAAACTTCAAACTTGTTTAAATGATATCAAATCCTGGATGTCCCATAACTTTCTACAACTAAATTCAGATCAAACTGAGGTTATTATAATTGGTGCTAAAACCACAGAGACTCATTATTGAATCAGATTGTTTCTCTGGATGACATAACGTTAGCTTCAAGTTCTACTGTCAGGAACCTTGGTGTCATTGTCGACCAAGATCTGTCCTTTACACCATATATTAAAGAAATCTCTAGAACTGCCTACTTCCACCTGAGGAATATTGCTAAAGTTAGGAGCATCCTCTCACAGAGTGATGCTGAAAAATTAATCCATGCATTTGTTACCTCTAGGCTTGACTACTGTAACTCGCTACTCATAGTTTGTCCCAATAACTCTTTGAAAAGCCTCCAGTTAATTCAAAATGCTGCAGCAGAGTCTGACTGGACTTAGGAAGAGAGATCACATTTCTCCTACATTAGCTTCTCTGCATTGGCTCCCTGTCAAATCTAGGATAGAATTCAAAATTCTTCTCCTCACCTACAAAGCTCTTCATAATAAAGCTCCATCTGGTCTTAGACCTCATGGCTCCTTCTGCTCCAACAGAACCTTGCTTCTCAGAGCTGGTCTACTGGTGGTTCCTAGAGTTTCTACCTGTAGAACGGGAGGCAGAGCTATTAGCTCCAAGCTCCTCTATGTGGAACCAGCTTCCAGTTCAGGTTCTAGCAGCAGACGCCCTCTCTGCTTTAAAACTAGGCTGAAACCTTCCTTTCTGACAAAGCTGATGGTTCCAGATGGTTCTGGTTTCTCTGATCCATCTCTTAGTTCAGCTGCTACAGGCTTAGATGCTGGAACCTCCTTCATTCACTGAGCTCCTCTGGTTTTCTATCTATTCCATCCACTAACATGCCTCCATGTCCACATGTGACTAACTTTGTCTCTGTTCTCTCCTAGTTGTGTTTCTCTCTTTCTGTCTCTCTCTATTCTCATCTCCAGGTATCGTCAGACTCAGAGTCGTGTGTCTCCAGTGTTCAGTTGCTGGTCCAACCATCCTGCCTGAGTCTGTTGCTGCTTGTTTTGTTGTTGTTGTTGTTGTTTTCTCTCTTCTCTATCCCCTCACCCCAACCGGTCAAGGCAGATGGCCGCCCACACTGAGCCTGGGTCTGCTGGAGGTTTCTTCCTCGTTAGAGAGGGAGTTTTTCCTCCACTGTTGCTATTTAAATGTATAATTTATTGATTGGCTACAATTAAAAGCTGCTCTATGTGGGAATTGTTGGGTTTAGTTGTGTAAGGTCTTAAAACCTTACTTGTAAAGTGCCTTGAGATAACTGATGTTGTGAATTGGCGCTATATAAATAAAGTTGAATTGAATTGAACATAGACTGACAACAATTTAGCAAGAAAGAAGAACAAGGTACATACCAGACTGACAGAAGTCAGTGGTGGTACTCATTGACTAACATCAAACAAGGAAAAATAAGATAAGGTAAGATAATCCTTTATTGATCCCACGTTGGGGAAATTCAGGATGTGCAAAAAGTTAATTTTACAAAATATACAGGGTGGGGCTGTTAGACTGGCTGATTGTGGAGTCTAACAGTGGGAATGATGGATCTGCGGTACTGCTGCTTCCTGGTCTGGGGGTGGATCAGTCTCCACTGAAAGAGCTGCTCAGAGCCTCCACTGTCTGACGCAGTGAGAAGCAAAGTCCACGATGGACGTCCATGATGACTGACCTGTAGTCCAGCTCGTTTCCCTCAGACATACAGCCAACAATGGCAGAGTCATCTCAGCCTCTGCCAGGGCTATTGTGAATCCCCCACCATCTACAACACTGCTCTCAGGGACAGCTTAGCATCTCTCACTCTCTGCACTTGTTCAATATGTAGATGACGTGCTCATAGCCGCACCCACGCAACAGCAATATCAAAAAAACAATCAAACATCTGGCAGCATGGCCATAAAGCTAGCTTATCCAAACTGCAGTTTAGCAACAAGTCAAATTTCTGGGGCACGTTATCACACCTCAGAGCAAACAACTTTCACCAAAAAGAATTCAGGCTTTAACATCCATCCCAAACTCTAAAACTGCGTTTCTTGATCCAGTTGCACACGGATTCCCACGTTCCATTAGAGCAGCAGCAGCAGCAGAGAAAGCTCTTATTGCCTTTAGAGACATTGTAGGCTATTCTGATGTCACGGCTCTTGTTCCTCATGCAGTGTATTTCATTCTTTTGGAGCAACAACAGTAGTCAACAGAGTTGTCTCTGCTATCACACTTGTCTTTGTTGATGTCACCATACAACGGTGTAACATCCTTAATCCTTTGATGCTTCTTCCCAATGCTGGTAACCCCCACAATTGTGTGGCCATCACCTGCACCCCCAGACCTGATTTATGTGACATCCCTTTCCTAACCCTGATCTTGAGCTTTTTGTGGATGGGTCTGCCTCTAGAGAGAGACATGGCATCAACAGAGTGGGCTATGCTGTCACTTTGCCTCAACACTTGCATTGACCAGAAGCCTGTAAAATAGCATCAGGTAAGTGTGTCAACATCTACACTGACTCATGCTATGCTCTTGGAGTTGGGGCGGCATCGGACATTCCTCTGTGTTGATGGCAAGCCGATCCTGAATCATCCTCAGGTTGCAGCCTTACTGGAAGCCATTCTCTTACCAGCTCGAGTTGCTGTGTGCAAATGCTCTGCTCACAGTTCTTCTGATCCCGTGTCTCAGGGGAAGGCTTCAGCTGATGCAGCTGCAAAGGCAGCAGCTCATGGGGCGATTGTCTTAACATTCCTCATGGCTTCTCAGCTTACTACTCCTTCTTTGTCCCTCATGGACATGCAATCTTTTGCTTCTGACCATGATAAGACCCTCTGGTGCTCATCTGGATGCATCTATGATGCTCGATCCAAGACCTGGGAGTGTGCTGATGGGAGACCCATCTGTTTGCCACACAATGTGGGGAAGCTTTTCCCTACAAAACATCAGGATGCACAAACAGTAGCCAAAATCCTAACCAAAGAATAGTTCCCCGATGGGGACCGCCACTCGTTAATGGCAGTCATTTCGCTAACGAAGTGATCACAGCTTTAGGAAACTTTCTCGACATAGATGTTGGAAAACACTGTGCCTACCACCCGGCCAGCGGTGAAGCAGTAGAAAGAGAACATCTGGTCAAATGCTGTATATGTGTGATATGTTGTATTACTGTCTCTGTTTGTCCACAACTCGCTCATCAGACAACAAGTGAAAGCCGCCCTTCCAGTTCCAGGCGATAAGCCACTTCATGAGATCCATATCAGTGACTATGTGCTGGTGAAAGACTTCCACCAGAGAAGTTATTGTTGGCTGTAGGAGGAGAGCAACATCCTTAAAACAAGGGAAAAGCTAAACAAAAGGCTAAACAAGAAATAGAGAATATGTTGAATAGGAAAGGAATAGGTGGTGATATCTGTGAGCCACTGAAATGCCTGTTACAGGAGGAAGAGGACAAATACACCACGATGATAAAAGAAAAAAAGGAAACACACATATAATTCACACGAAGCAGAGCAGTTATGACGTCACTGAGGGTTGTCACCTGGATTGTGCGTGGAATCAATAAGAAGGGAAAAATAGTCAAAGTATTAAACCACCTCATCACTTTGCAAGCAGACATTACTACAAGAAACCCACACTCCCCAAAACCTAGACTAAAATTTAGCCTCACCTGAGTTCCCACATGCTAACTTGTTCCAACTCTAAAAAAAGAGGGGTCGCCATTATGACAAACAATAATAAAAACTTCATCCAAATCCATAAAAATACAATTATAGACCCAGAAGGAAGAACTATAATAATTAATATTTTAATACAAAAAATTGAATTTTGCATAGCTTGTGTGTCCCAATGTCGATGACCCCTCTTACTTTCACACCTTCTTCACATCACTGGCAGCTCACTCTGGCTCTAAACTAAAAGAGACAGAAACAGACTGAACAAACTGGTAAAGAAAGCTGGCTCTGTCCTGGGCTGCCCACTGGAGTCCATCGAGGTGGTGGCCGATAGAAGGACGCGGGCGAAACTGTCGTCCATCATGGCCAACCCCTCCCACCCCCTGCACCAAACCGTGGAGGGTGAATTCACACATCTCTCCATGTTCCCGGATAGGAACGAATGGCAGAAGGTCCGGGAGGAGATCGTTATAGGAAGATGCTGGGCAGGAGGAGAGGAAGAGGGGAAGCCAAAGGGAAGAGCGGGGCAGGAAGAGAGAGGGGAAGAGAACGAGCAGGCTGCAGGTTAGCGTTTATATCTGTACAGACCTTCAGTCCGTCCCCCAGGCTTTGCATCCAATCACTGCTTGGGTTGTTGGGTTTAGTTGTGTCAGGTCTTAAACCTTTCTGTGCCTTGAGATAACTGATGTTGTGAATTGGCGCTATATAAATAAAGTTGAATTGAATTGAATGTAGAAACCCTCCATCCACAGAAGATCTGTGGTTAGTTCTCTAGATGTTGGAACAACCCACAACCAAGTTCCTTCAAACACTGTGAACAAGTGAACCTGGAAGATCTGCTGCTGTTTGAAGGCAAAGGGTGGTGACAGCAAATACTGATGGGATTTAGATTCTCTGCTGTTCATTCACTGCATTTGGTTCATTTATGGAAATAAATGTTTATCACTTACTTTTTCACACCTGCCTAAAACATTTGCACAGTGCTGTAGTTGTAACTGTTGTGAATTAGCTTAGCTGCTATCGTCACCACCTTCTCTGCTTCTAAACAGACGTGACCCTGCTGCTGTAAACTACCTTGGACAACAGTTGAAGTCTAAACCACTAACGCTAATCATAAAACTCTCCACCTCCCAACCAACAAACACATTATAGACAGTTGTCATTGATAATTGTTAATTGTTGAATCACAAATGTAATTGTTACGTCCTCTCAGGTGGTGTAATACCAATTATTAGAATTTGTGCTCTTCGCTCACTTCTTTTTCTCATTTTTGAATTAGTAGCACAGTTTTCAGCATTTTTTTGCAGTGCAGTGTTGGTAAGTTACATAAACGTAGAAACTAGTCTTGGTTTTATCATTTCTAACCACCCACCCGAACCTCCTCCCAGCAAGCACTGCATTGCTCTAAATGCTTTGTGCTGGAAGTAATTATACGTTGGCAAAAGCGATGTAAAACATTGCTACTTGCAAACCTGGCATCCACAGTCAGGATTTTATGTGCATTTGTGTGTGTGTGCATCTCCTGTAGCAACACAAGAAGAAGAAAAAGAAAGAAGGAGAGAGAAAGCTGTCAGACCGTTATGCCTCGTCTCTTATTCTAAAATGCCCTGAGGCCAGTCACACCAGTCTGAATGTAATGCTAAGAGCTTCACTTCTCTCCTCCACATCTTCATCACAGGCTTTAAACGGCTTCTTTTGTGTACCAGTCACCATTAGCATGCTACAAAATGCTACTGTTTACAAAACTGCAACCAATAGGGTAGCTAGGTTCTGTTCCCCAACTGCTGGCTCTTATATACCCTCTGGGATGTTCCAGTATTCCCTCAGGTGAACTCCCCTGTTTTCTGCCCAACACAAATATATTAAATGTAAAATCAATCAATATATTTGCAGTCAACACAACTTTAAAATCCACAAAATGTCCTATAAATATTACATTAAAGCAACCCACTACTCAAACATTCCACCTGCATGGTTAACCCCTGTGACCTCATAGATGGGACCAAAGGTTATAAAAATAGGAAATTCCTGCCTGCTGATTGTGGTGGAAGACTTGAAACGTTGAATAAGTTGAAGCAATTAACTCAGCAACAGGTTCAGTTGTTTGATAGATTAACATCTCAGGTTAATGGATGAGAACCACTGGTTTACAGTCCTGATCCTAAACAACCCCATTAAGGGAGCCTCTGTCCAACTACCACTCGATCACCTGCCTCTGGCTAACATGGAGGCTGCTCTCAGGTACAGTATCACAACAGCCAAGCTAAAAAGGCTCAGTACATGATTGGGGCAGAACAGAATTGGTAGAAACACTAAAGGGGCAAAATACCAGACAGCAGACAAATCAACCTGTTCACACACGGACCTCTAAATGCTTGGAACTATACAAGGTCAAAAAGACTCTAAGAGCCTTGGTCATGAACTCACATCAGTATGTATCTATAAACTGACATCAAGCTGTATGCCAGGAGTAAACATGACATCAATTCCCTGATCCACGTCACAAGGATCTTCAGCTACGACATTAAAGTCATTCAGACTGAAGAATCATACTAAGAGAGAGAGAGAACGTAGTTACAACTGAGGGCCATGTAAGAGACAAGAACCTGGAGAACTCACTGGCCCATCAGAACCAAAAAGACACCACAAAGAAAGAAGCAACAGTCAGATATGTGCCTTTATCTCTTTGTTAAGACAAGTCCTGAAAAACCAGCTAAATGGGAAGAACAAGGTGCAGGCTATCAACACCTGTGCCCTCCTGATTAACAGATGCCCTGCTATATACGTATGTTGGCCCAAAGAGGAGGTAGAGGCCACTGGCATCAAGACCAGGAAGATTCTAGCAATGCATGAATGATTTCATCCCAAATCAACACAATGAGGCTGAAAAAATGAGGTAGGGGACTAGCATCAGAGGTACTATCCAAGGGGGGTGGTCCGAGGAGGAGCCATCATGGAAGAATCAACCTCATCTGTACAGCAAAATGTATCACTGCCACATTGAAAAACCCTACCAATGGCTCAGCAAAGCTGGACTGAAAGCCAGCACACAGCGGGATGCAAGGTGCTAGCAAGCAGCGCGTACCTGGAATGCTAAACCACGTAGCGCCACAGCGTCATCTGAGCTGATTATGGGCTGAAGGTATCTAGGTCAAAATAGATTACAACCCCCAACGAGAACGACCAAGTTACAATCCTGTGGCCCTTCCAGTTTCAGACTGACTAACAATGGCTCACTGGACATCATGGCATAATACTACATTACACCGCAGAGCAATGGCAATGTCTGGAAGAAAGAACCTGAGCAGCTCAGGAAAGCCTCCTGGTTTACCTGAAGCCTAGAAAGACGTCCTTCCTGGCCCAGTATGATGAAGAACTCGAATGATCCCAATTAGAGCCGTTATTAAACTGACTTTCCCTGGAATCTGTGATGTGACTGACGGCCTTTTCCACAGACATGCAGGTTGACTGTAGCAGTGAGTGGTTTGTGTGTCTAAATGCCATGGAGGGTGCCTCCACTGACCCCAGCAGGCCGGTGACCGTTACATGGAAGTGGCATAGGTGACTGTTCGTTTTCATATTGGACATTTAAATCAATTGATGCAGGGGCAAACATTGCTCATGAGACATTATGAAAAGTTTTATTTCTGTGAACTCCACAATGACACGGCTTTCTCGTTTTGCTGCTCATTAAGCACACAGTGGCGGCTGACAGGAGACAGCTAAAGAATAAAGCCAGCGGCCTTGGTAATTACTGAAACTAGCAGAGAAAGAGTGAAAACAAAGGAAGAAAGCACAAGACGCGATGATAAGTGAGCGTGGTTGCGCTGCTACTTATGAGATGCTTAGAAAATGAGATTTGCAGTTACCCTCTGAATGTTGCTGTGGGCTTAATAAATGACCTCGTGTGAATGCAGCTGTGACTCTCTTCCACTACCTCACATCTTCAGACTATCGACTTTTTCCTTCACTGCGTTTATTTGAATTTCTCATTATTGTGATATTTTCCGAGAGGCTTGTCTGTCCCTAATGAAATCTGTGACTCGTAGAGTCATCGTCCTGGTGAAGAGAAAGGCTCTGTGCGAAGGAGATAAGGGTTTCAGCAACGCTGACAGTGGACTTCAGTACTTACCCTTAACAGGCACCATTTTATATCAACCACGGCTTTATTCCAACATCTGGTAATGTGAATTAGTGATGTTTTTAATATTCAATGAAAATGTCCAACACTAGAGAAAACAACACAAAGCTCCAATCTTTCAACATGAAATGATCAAATATATAACTTGCACGTGGCCTTTAGACTCATCCACAGACGTCTAAGGGAACTTGTTCACATATTTTATACTTTCTACCAAATCTCTGCAACAGTGCAGTTATGTTGCTGTGATGTCCTCCATGTATCTAAGCAGACGCCTAGTGTAGCACAAAACACACGGTTCTTTCTGGTCATACTGGACATTGAAAAGAGCAGGGAAATGCTTTCGGCCAATCACCCGAGGAGAAAGCCCAACGATCCTAACCCAGCGGAAGCAACCTGCCCAAGGACACATGGACATAGAAATGAGATGAGTCGAGGTTTAACTACTAACCCCAAGATGAGTGGATGACTGCTGTACGTCCTGATCCACGTCCATTAACACAAAATACTTGGACATCATTAGTGAATGTACTTCCACGTCTTCCCACATGAGACCCTCTTTGTCCTAATGAGACCCAGCGGCCATGTCATGAAACTCAGAAAACCCAGCTGAAGCAATAAAAGCCGGTGGACATCACCCCCTGGGCATCTCACTAAACACTACCAAGGCTTGGTGCGAGTTGAAGCCTTGTACTTTAGGTCCTCACCCCATCCAGGAATTTCATCTGGCCCCTCTGGGTCCTTGGTCTGGGAATGTCGGCCGCCTGTTGTTCTGTGCATCACATTCCAATAAAAAGTTTTTATCAGCTTCTTCATCCTTGGACTGAGCGACAGTATTGTTGTTTACCACTTTGTTATGTGGACTCCTGCTCGTGGAGCACATGTACTCCAACACAACTGCACCTGAGTCGCGTAAATGTCTGAATCTCTCTTTTGCCTGTTTATCTGCTGTCACAGGTTATAAAATGGTTGTTTACTAGTTTTAACCAGCAGACACTCAGAACTGAACACGTTTTGTTTTACGATTATTATCTTCTTGTGAAGTCAGTTTGGAGTCTGGCCGTGAAGGAGAACAGAAGCATGTCCAGACGAGTTGACGTTACAAGAGCAGGCTTGGATTTGATGGAGCTGGAGTAAAGCAGCTTTTCTGCTCACACACACATCTTCATGCCTTTCTTTAGTCATGTCACTTGCTCAATGTAACAGGTCGAACACTGTGGTTCCTGTGGTTCCTAAATGTAGAAGCTCTTTGCTCTTCTCCTTTATGCAAAACAAGTTTCATTTCTTGATTATGAAGGTGTACGGTTTAAATTAAATACTATTACAGTTTATTCAACTTTTATTACTGCGCTAAACATTCACGTGTAACTAAACTGCAGTCACAAACTGTTTACAACTTGTGTGATAGTGTGCGTAGGGTTTTAGACCTTCCTGTCAGGGGTCTTGAGCTGATCTTTGTTTTCCAGTAGAATTCCAGCATTCACTGTGACCTCAGTAGTAAATAAGTAGAAGAATGAAGAATCACCTTTCTGACAAACAGAAATCACAGCAGAGCTTCTGTTGCGGCTTCAGTTGGCCTTTCTGGGCGTGAAGAGGACGCCGTGAAATGGAAGCAACAGTCAGAGTGTGTGCTTGAGAAAAAGAGGAGGCACTGAGCAGAACTGGAGCCATTGCAGACATTTCACCAGCTCTGTCAGTTCAGCCTCTTTAACTTCTCTTTAGTTCAGCTGCAGAGCCACCAGTTCACTTCCTCGACAAAAGCTTAGCTCATCATCTTAGATGCATAACGCACATGAAATCAGCGTCCAGACAAAAACCTGTTAATATGGAGTCACCTGTACCGTTGAGATGACAGATTAATTCATTAAGTAAGCAGTCTGTCAGATACTCATCCAGTAATTGCACTGCTGATTGAGGGTGTTGTCCACATGATAATCAGCACAATAATATATTTATAGCATATAGTTTATAGTTTAAAGTTTTGTGCTAATATGTGTTATTGCATCTATGAGTCATGCATCTCTGCTGTCAGCACTTTGTGCCAGACTATGTCAAATGTTGAACTGATATGTAGTTTTCCAAGATGCTTCTCTTTTTTAAATTACTGGATGACAGCAATAAATATTTCACAAGACAAAATAAAACCACAGCAGGCGAGACTGCACGCGTCAACAGCGGCTGTAGACGTGGCTGATGTCGCCTGGTGACGTCGGTAAGCCGGTCATCGGCTTGCCCACTGTTTCACGTCCACTGCTGCCCCTCATACAAAGAGACGACCACTAACTGAAGACGCGTCACAACACTGCACAGAAATGTAAAGTTCTCTGGAATCTCCCGCATTTCAGGGAGAAATCCTCTGGATCAGTCAGTACAAAGGTGAGCACCAGCGCCCTGCAGTCACAAACAGTCCCACACGAGGAAACAGCACAGTGACCAAAAACCAAACACTGATATGAATAACGTGAATAAGCAGGTAGTATTTACACAATACGCTGCAGAGGCCTCAGCACCAGGCGAACAAATCACCATCCAGTGAACTGCTCCTGGATCTGATATCAGCAGAGCACGGCTGGCGGAAGGGTGGGGACAGGTGAAACAGACAGGAAGAGAGGAGGTCGGGTAGAAACCCAGCCGGACCAAGGCCTCGCTCACACCTTTAAAACCCTGCACAGTAAAGCTGACACGCGTTGAAAGTAGCATCACGGGACAAAATGTGATGAGCAGCAGTTATGGAACGATTAAGCTGACACACGTTGAGTTTAACACGGTGCTGGTGACTTTCAGGCTGGAACACATTACTTGGAGCTGTGTTTTATGTGACTTATGTGTAAATAGTGTGTGTGTTGTGTGTGTGTGTTCCAGCTAAATCAATAACCAAACAATAAAACAAACATTGGAGCTTTCTTGTAACGTATTCTAGCCCCATGCAAAGCAGGGTGATGTCGTGGCTCAGCTGCTGCCGGTCGCCATCAGCCTGTCCAGAACCTCTCAGCCGTCTTTGAGCCGTAGCTGTCAAAGGGAAGTGATTCCTGGAACTAGAGGAGGTGGATTTTAAAACAGGGCAATGACTCTCTGCTGTGTCATGATTACTTGCGACAACTGAACCCAGTGAGCAAGAGCTGTTTTTTTAGGAGAGGCAGAGATCCGTCATGAATAAAAGGCTTGGCGGAAACAGAGTGAGGGCGGAGTGACAAAAGAAAACCAAACAGCTTGTGACGAAAGCAAAGCAGAAAGAGGAACTACAGGAAAAAGGTTTGGTGAAGAGAGCAGCAAGAGGCAGAGGCAGGCACTGGGGGCTGTACAATAAGAGCCTCCGGAGGGGTAAGAGCGACACTGGGAGAGAGAGAGGATGTGTGTGAGGAGGAATTTAGTTTCTCTCCCAGTATCGTAACTTTGCCTGCACCAGTCACACAAGTCCAGACCAGCCCAGACCACAGGGACTGATACCAGGGGCCAGTGTGTGTGTTAGGCCTCACGAAAGATGACCAAGAAGTCGATATCTTCTCTCATAGACGGAACAAACGAACACAAAGCTGCACAAAATGACACGAAGCCATGCGCTGGTGGGAAACTGCAGGATGAGGAAAAGACAAAGGTGGAACTGGGGAAAAAAGTGACGCTGCTCCGAGGCATCTCCATCATCATTGGGACCATCATCGGAGCAGGAATCTTCATCTCCCCAAAGGGCATCCTGAAGAACTCGGGCAGCGTAGGGATGTCTCTCATAGTGTGGATCGCCTGCGGTGTGCTGTCGCTCTTCGGTGAGTTAGCTCAATGAGATCAATGAGAAACATCAAGCTTGCAAGCAAAACATTATTTGGTTGGGCAACATCTAAATTGCACATATCACAGGAGCTGCACTTCATTCTGCAAAGTTTTATGGACTTTGTGCAATTTTTAAAATTACAAGTAGCTTTTTGGGTGAACAACAGTTTGTACAGCACAACTTGATTAAAGGCGACTAATACACACACTTAAAAATGCTCAGTGCTGTCAGGTTTAAATGTTATGGTTAAGGAATTGTGTGTGTACCTTCATCTCCAGGACAAGTTGTTGTGGTCTGTTCCTACTGCAGGTACTAGGGCTGTTTACTCTGTGGCCTGCTCAGTGTGTTTGAGCCAAGGTCTGTCAAAAGTCAGCGGAGATGTGCACTAAGCAAACAAACTGCTGAAAAACTACAAAGAACCAGGACAAAAGAGCAGCCAGTCAAGTCTGTGTTTGTACATTCTAAAAATGTTAGAGCGTTAGAACTGCTGCACATGGAAATGTTGAGAAAAGCAGAATTACGTCTCTAACCTCCGAGGGCCCAAAAGGCCCAGGCTCCGAGGGCCTGTCTCTGAACAGTGGCAGGATTAAGCAAATTAGTCCAGTGACATTTCAGAAGCTTTTCATTTGTATGAGAACAGACAACAAAGCCTGGACTTCAGCCCCTTGGTCATCAAATCTCCTGGACTGTTCCATTGTGTTACACAAACGTCAAGCAAAAGTGTCAGGGAGCACAAATCTATCCCAGCGTCTCTCCCTTGGTGTGTGGGGGCGTTTTAGGGTAAAACCTGATCCCCAGACATTAAATTAGATTCTGGTGGAAAGACAGGAAGGAGTCATGCTCTTGGTGTCTAAGATGAAACCCTGTGTTCCTGAAAACCTGCTTCTGATGCTGGCTGTGCTGCTCACTAACCAGGGGCAGGTTGTGTCTTACTGCTTCAAACTCTATTCTCTGAACGTACATAGAACCGAGTCAGCGTTTGAGAGGTTACAGCAAGAGAATGGACTGAAGACGAGACACATAGCAGGTTGTCCTCGGTCTGAATCAATGAGGGGGGACGAGGACGGGAAACAGCCTGGACATAAATGAAACACTAATCCACAATAAAACATTAATCACAACACACAACAACAAACTAAAGATGAAAATGATGACTGAAGAAACCAGAATTTCCAACATGGTCGGAAATTCCCCCAGAGAACGGGTCACGTTGCATCCACCTAAACCTTGTTTCTGAAGTTATGGCTGAGACACTGAGGCTCCCACAGTAATATATGTTGGTGCTGGCGTCCCTATGTGGCTGAGGCTCGGCTTTGTGCCTGACTCCTTGCTTCTGAGCCAGATCTAATCTGTCTCCTCTGTTTCTGCAGGAGCCCTGTGTTACGCTGAGCTGGGGACGTGTATAAAGAAGTCTGGTGGACACTACACTTACATATTGGAAGCCTTCGGACCTCAGCTGGCGTTCGTGAGGCTCTGGGCTGATCTTATTGCTATAAGGTAATGCTGATTTACTTGAAAAGCAGGAGTGGGCCACATCACTCTGTGAGGACACACATACTCACTACCATTAATTAGCCACATTTCTGTAGGGACCTGCATAGCGTAAGAGTTTGATCTAAAAACCTAAATACGTAGCTCCCTTGTGAAATGGATGGAGGTGAGAAATGCTGTATGTGCAGCCAAGGCGAGGTAGTGCAAACAGTGGTGGCCTCCTGATCTGGCCAATTTCATACTGGCCCCAGGCGAGCAGAGACCATGGGAAACGCACAAAGACAGAGCCGGCGAATGAAAACAAAAATGAGAGAGACAAAGAGAGATTTTCTCGGCTATAGCAGCTCAGTGGCTGCTGGGGGAAATGAAGGGGGAAATCCTGAAGAGCCACAAGATGAGCCGTGGAAGCGGTCAACCTTATTTGATTCCCACTGAAGCCCAGACTGCGGACAAACTCACGGCCAGTGCGTACGGTGCTGCTGCTGTGGGAACACGCTGTATTAAACACAGTCATATCAGCTGAGTAACTGCTGAGCAAAGACCGGTGGGACCGTGGTGGACTTTGTTTCATTTGAGGCTGTTCAGGAACCTCAACATGCTTAAATATTCAGTGTCAGCGTGAGGAAACATGTTGACACTGAATGTTATTATATTTTCAACGTTAAGTCCACATGTCAGCCTTCGTCATCACTGCTAATATATGACGTTGCTCATTTATATTTTCCATTATATGTTTGTAAAGACATTACTTCAGTCTCACAACTATTTTAGCTTAGTTTCTAATTATATAATATGTTGTGTAGTGTATTTAAAAATGACAGGTCTCATTAGTCAAAAGGCTTGTTTCTCAGATCAGTGTAACAGAAGAGGCACTAAACCAGCTGGTCCTAATGAATGCGTTATGATTTCTATTTCTATAAACTCTATTTCATTATCTGGAAACATCCTCACAAGTAAAACTTAGAAATATTGATGGATAGAAGTTTAAAGCTGCTGCATTTATTTAACCCCTAAGAACCAGGAGTCACAACAGATTAGTTCAAATATGTGCTGCACATGGTTCATAATCTTTCCATTAAGTAGATGGAAGTTATGGGTCCGTGGTGATATGAAATATATGTATTCCCATTGTGTCAATCAATAAACTACTGCAATGAGCTAAACCATTGAGCTTAAGGATAATTCAACACTTTACACTGGCTATTCCGTCCAATACAGTTTGATTTCTATAGCCCCAACTCACAACAACTGTTATGTTAAGGCACTTTACAAGTGAGGTTTAAGACCTGACACAACTAGACCCAACAAATCCCACATAGAGCAGCTTTGAATTCCTCTATAGAGGAAGAAACCTCCAGCAGACCCAGGATCAGTGGGAGAACATCTGCCTTGACTGGTTGGAGTGAAGGGATAGAGAAGAGAGAAAAGAAGAAGAAGAAGAAGAAGAACAACAACAACAACAGACTCAGGCAGGATGGTTGGACCAGCAGCTGAACACTGAGACACACGACTCTGAGTCTGACGATACCTGGAGATGAGAATAGAGAGAGACAGAAAGAGAGAAACACAACTAGGAGAGAACAGAGACAAAGTTAGTCACATGTGAACATGGAGGCATGTTAGTGGATGGAATAGATAGAAAACCAGAGGAGCTCAGTGAATGAAGGAGGTTCCAGCATCTAAGCCTGTAGCAGCTGAACTAAGAGATGGATCAGAGAAACCAGAACCATCTGGAACCATCAGCTTTGTCAGAAAGGAAGGTTTCAGCGTAGTTTAAAGCAGAGAGGGCGTCTGCTGCTAGAACTAGTGTTTCTTTTTTCATCCATTATCATTGTATTTCACGTTTGAACTTGAGTTTGAACTTCCTGTGTGTCCTGAAGGCCGGCGGGCATGGCGGTCATCTCACTGGCCTTCGGTCAGTACATCCTGGAGCCTCTGTTCATGCCGTGTGACATCCCTCCCATGGCTGTTAAACTGGCCACCGCCATCGGCATAAGTACGTATGAAGTGCATTAGAAGAATACAACAACTGTGCAGAGATCTGGACGCTTGCAGACCAGCCTCATATCAGCACACACATATGGATCAGTAGGTTCCTACTCTGGCAGGAGGCACAGCGTCGCTGTCCTCAGGCGCCACAGTGCACCAGACCATTGTTCTCCTGCCATTCACACAGAACTACAACGTCCTTCAGGCACAAAAGCTACAAGGCTGCAAAGACACAAACACAAAAACAGGGCAACCAGACATTAAATGACGTTTGCTGGTTCAATCTTCCAGACCAGCAGGACAGAACGTGACAACACTGTATTGATGTAATGATCTGAAAGCATTTTAAATAGTCAATCTTAAAATCTTTGAGCAGTACACGATGACAAACATAAGACCAATGAAGAACTGGAGTCGGGGCAGCAACAAGACAACAGTAGAAAACCAGAGCAAAGTGGGTCCTGAAGATACAACGAAGCTTTATTGAGCATAGAGGGTCAATCAGATAATAGCTATGGTCTAGATACACAAACATGTAAAAAAGCTAAGCTGCTGTTTTACTTGCATTCAGAAATAAGATGGATGCCTTGACATGGTCTGTCTGTGTTTCCAGCGTCTGTCATGTACCTTAACAGTATGAGCGTGACGTGGACAGCCAGGGTCCAGATCTTCCTCACCTTCAGCAAGCTTCTGGCCATTGGCATGATCATAGTGCCTGGGATGTACCAGCTTTTTAACGGTACGTCACACGGCACGACAACTCGCTCTGTCCTCTGCATCTAACCTTGAAGCCTTGCAGAATGTGACTCCCAGCTGCTCACAGCAAGCAGCAAGGTCCGTCTTTCACAGCGTCCTCTCAGCAGGCGTTTAGCAGTGTAGCGTCTGCCTGAGCATTTGAACCGTTAAATGAGCTTCTGTCCATATCTACATGGAGACAAAGCCAGTCTGAGTGTTTCTGGAGCTGAGTTTCACTTTCATACAGGACTGTGTGTGTGTGTGTGTGTGTGTGTGTTTGCAGGGGAGACCAAAAACTTTGAGAATGCTTTTGATGTGAACAGCGTGAAGCTGTCGGCTATGCCTCTGGCCTTCTACTCTGGGATGTATGCGTATGCCGGCTGGTAGGTTTGGTCCATTTACAGTGGACACGGAGCCAAACGCATTTAGCTTCCACCACTTTCATCACAAGAGCTGGTTCTTTTCCAGGTTCTACCTGAACTTCGTGACAGAGGAAGTAGAGAACCCTGAGAGGTGAGTCTATTCCATCAGGTTTGGTTCATAAACACCTATTAACAGACTTCAGTTGAGTCTAGCGTCACGCTCGCTGGGCATCTGGCAGGATTACGAGTCTCCAGATTTTGATTTAAATTGTCGCTAACACAAACTATATAGTAGGTCAAAATGGAACCGAGCTGCGATGGGGGAGTCGGGTCTGGCTGGACGCCTGGGCCCACTAGCTACGTTGGCCGCTAATCACTAGCTTCATAGAAGCCCATGGATGCTGGAGGCCAAAAAGCATGGTGCCCAAAGGAACAAACCCACAAATATTATCAATTTAGTGATATAATGACTTAAATATATAAATGAGTTTTTATATTTTATATCACTTTATTCATTGTTACCTGGTCAAAGGTGTTTCTTCATAGAATTTGGTAGCAGGCTCAGGGTGGACGTCCGTCTGCCTCGACCAGCTGGGGCCAGTGGAACGAAAGGCAAAAGGTTATTAGTGGCACTAATGGAGTAGACTCCAGAGCAACACCGTTGGAATTTAGGAAGTCATTTAAAAAACAATGAAATACCAGTAGCCACAAGTTCTTAAGACCTGGTAGTGTTTGTGAGTCAGCTAAATGTGGTCAGTGTGGGCTCAATATCTGTCGTGATTCAAAATGCTCCATGTGTTGGCTAGTATTACATTAACAGCTTCTTTAGATTAGTGGCGACTCCTCCTGAAATCGGTCACCAGACGTATTTGTCAGTAACTCAAGGAGCCTATTGGTTTATTTTCATAAAGGAAGTCAGAGGAATCTACAGGGAGCAGAGGGTGGAATAGAGGTCAAACAATGACAGTCTAGTAACGTGGTTGTTCTCCCTCCTGCCCTCAGGACTGTGCCATTAGCTATCTGTATCTCCATGGCAATTGTGAGCTCCTGCTATGTGCTAACTAACGTGGCGTACTACACAGTGATGTCGGCAGAGGAGCTCCTGGCCTCGCAGGCTGTAGCAGTGGTAAGTGCCACAATACTACTATTTACTAGTCATCGCGTCTGGCGATCAGGCAGGAGGTGGGTTCACCCTGGAACGAGTCCATCACAGGACCACAGACAGAGAGAGAACCACTCACCTTCACACCAGTCTGTCCTGACCCTCAGTCAGACAGTGAGTCTAAAACCAGCCTGACTGCATGGGGACGAGCCCAGAGACCTGGGGGGAACAAACCCCACACAGAAACTCAGCTTTCTGCTGTGAGGCAAGAGCACTACCCACTACCCCCCATGCCACCCAACATCTCATCCACCATGTCACCTACCATGTCACCCACCATGCCACCCCCCATGTCACCTACCAATCCACCTACCATGCCACCCCCCATGTCACCTACCATTCAGGCAATTCAGCCATTTCAAAAACAGTTTAATACAGGTTGAAAGTCACTGAGGTTGGCAGTTTCACAGAAGACAGAAATCAACCAATGAATAAAGTCCGTTTACTTACATAATCCTCGCCCCTGTGTCTTTGAGGCTCTACTCCCCAGGGCCTGTGGAAGGGGACTTGGTGGTTGTGGTGGTGTACAGTACAGCTGGTAGATGTACCACTATGTGACAGCACCGTGCATGCTCATGTCTGATGAAGGACAGCTGGACTGGAGTCCTAGAAAACTAGAACCTGACGCTATTTAGACACATGAAATGAGCAAATAAATAAATAACCTGCCAAGGGAATCAATAACAGATCTTGATATGAATATTGCTGACATTTGTCTGTTTGACGGGCTGCAGTAGTGACGTTAGCTCTAAAGTGAGAACCGCGTTGCTTCCTGCACTTAACATGACATTCTGACATCCGACAGCTCGGTTTCCCAGCAGCTGCTAATGTGATTGTTCCATCTTAGCTCTGTTAATGCTAATCACATCACAGCTTTGGCTGCTTATTAGACTGAGGTCTGCCATCAGTGCTACTGTAAAACTCATTCACTAAGAGATGTCTGATCTTTTGTAATGCACTTAGTTTTATTGCCCTGTGCATGATGAGTGATAGAAGCACCTTAAGACGGCGTTAGGAGCATTTAGCTGTTCTTAGAGGCTGTGATGGGATAAATCGATTACTGTCTGCGCTTCCTTCCTCACAGCTTAACTTTACATCTCAAACTTAATTAACTCAAGTGTAAAACTTGGCTCGAGGAGGTTGAAGGCGCACTTCGTAATTTTAGACTCGCTGTCTGAGCCGCATTCTTTCATTGGTCTTTGAGAAACGCAGGCTTTGTTGGTGCCAGTGAGTTTTCTTCAGTTGAGCTTTTGTTGTATTTAATCAGCCAACAGCTGAGGGTCACTGATGACTGTTCTCTTGTTAGTGATGCGTAGCAGAACCTCTACAGCACAAACTGTGCAGCGCTATGAGTTTCTTGAATCTAACACACATGATGACAACTGCACAGTGTGACGTGTTATTTTTGTGATAATCCTGTTTCAGTGGCTGGTGTGGGAGACATTCGGTCTGTGACAGGTGTCTCTAACAGGATCTATTGCATCATTGCATAGTAATCACATTATGTGACATCATTAAATCTGTGTTTACCAATACACTGCACTAATTCCTGTTTTTTCCTGACAGATGTGTTTGTCTGTACAAGCCAGGGCTGTGACTAATCAGTCAGTGGCTCCATGAATAATAAGCAGCTTTTGAATGACCCATTTATGATCATTACTGCCAGTAGCTGGTCAACTGCTCCAGTTCCTTTTGTGTTTGATCTTAACACAAGCTGTAGATGTAAAGATTTGAAACTGCACTTTGAACTGTTGGCTTTAAATGTTGGTTGGCTCACGTAAGACGGCACAAGCTTAGGCGAGGTCTCCTAGAACCCTGCCCAGATGACACCGCTGGTGGTGGCTTTTCTAAAGGCTGCTCAGCGTTTCTTCCTTTGTTTCTCCTCCTCTCACAGACATTTGCAGAGAAGTTGATGGGGAACTTTTCAGTAGCGGTCCCAGTGTTTGTGGCCTTGTCCTGCTTTGGCTCCATGAACGGCGGCCAGTTTGCCTTGTCAAGGTACAGATGCGCTCTTGGCGGGCTGTGGTTAGTTTCTTTCCATATCAGATCTCATTGTGGTGTTTCTGTGCCCACGTGTGTTCACCAGAATGTTCTACGTGGCGTCACGTGAAGGACAGCTCCCCGAGGTCTTATCAATGATCCATGTGCGCAGACACACTCCCCTGGCTGCTGTTCTCATACTGGTCAGCATCAACGTGACTCACACGTCAACGGACGACGCTAATAACAACTAGCATTCATCACAGCACTGCTAGTCGCTAGCATTGTGTCTATGTGTGTGTGTTTCAGTACCCTATGACGCTGCTGCAGCTGTTTGTGGGAGACCTCTACAGTCTGCTGAACTTCATGAGCTTCCTGCGGTGGCTGTTTATTGGTGTAGTGGTCCTGGGGTTAATTTACCTCAGATACACAAAGCCTGATCTTCCCCGACCCTTCAAGGTCAGTGTCTGGCCACATGCAGGGCTGCAGCTGTGCTGGCAAAACTGCCTAGATGGTAGAAAACAGAGTCTACCTAACAGTAACACTACCTGTGACAGCAAAGTAAAACTGTAAAACACATCTGCGTACATTTAAACATACAGTATATGAGGCAATAACAGATATATCTGACTATCCACAGGTCCCGCTCGTCATCCCAGTGATTTTCTGCTTCACGTGCTTCTTCATGGTCTTTCTGTCTCTGTACTCCGACCCAGTGAACACTGGGATCGGATTTGCCATTTCCCTCACTGGATTCCCAGCGTACTACATCTTCATATACTACACCAACAGACCGGCGTGGCTCCAGAGGGCTTTAGGTACTTCAGAACTGAGCTACTGTTACCCCTTATCCTAATCTGTACACATGACAGGTTGAATAGGTTTAAAAAAGAGATTATATACAGTATGAATCAAAGGAAAAACTACAAAATGTAGGGGTACAGAAAGTAAGAAAGAGCTGCTGAGAACAATTTACTGATTGATTTCTGAGCACGATATCACTAAACCAACTAAAGGAGACTAATGAAATGTTAATATAAAAGGCTTAGTTTAACCCAAAGATGATCAAGCTGTTTGCTCTGTTGAAAGCAACTGAGGCAGCAATAACATGAGCAAGTTCAAGCCAACTAAAACATTTTGCAATGCTACAATAAATAATTATGAATGTGTCAATTCACACTATGCTCGCTAGCAGTGCATCATTTCATCATATTCTACTGATCACGGTCTTGCTGATTTATAAATGAGGCTTTTAGTCCCATGATTAGGTCAGAATGCGGCGCTGATTTGCTTCTCTCTCTGTTCTCAGATTCCTTCAACAGAACCTTACAGATCATCTTGGAGGTCGTCCCTGCTGAGCAATAACAAGACGCGAACGCTGCGTGTCCTCCTTCCTGCCCTCACATCAGAAACACGCACTATTGTCTCCAAAAGACTCCATTAAAATGTCAGACTAGAAAACACGAGGAAGTGAAAATGCTTTGTGTCATTGTTTGTTTGCGCCTTGTAAATATGTATGTAACAGTTAGGTTTAGACATAAATCACACAATGACACATATGCTCGAGCTACACAAGGTCAGTTTCACAATGTGTACACATGTGGAGCTGAGTGTGTCGCCTTCAAATCCTTTGACTCGAGCTTGAACTGCAAAGTACTCGTACTGCCTTGCTCTGATGATAGGGAAGGGAACAGCTAGACACACTAGCAGCGTGGTGGATGTTTCAAACGCACAACCTGTGGGTGAAATCTTCCTGTCTCCAGCTACGCGGCCTCGCCTCCACCGACCTACCGACCTTCTCTACAGGCTGTGAACCTACCGACTGTTCACAGCCTGTAGAGAAGACAAATGCAGGAATGAAAAATCATCAGCTCAGAGCACAGTCACATTATCTCTGTCACAATCACTACTGGTGCTTCTTCATAAAACTGACATCATCAAAAACGTCATTTATTTCTGTAACGTACAACGAGTATTATATAGATTCATTGCAAACAGAGTTCACGAAAACCCAGAATTTGTTAAAACACTTTCTGATGTAAACTAGAATCACCAAAGATAGACCAATGAAAAATGAATGAATAGTGAAATGTTGGCTGAAGGTAGAAGCTGCATCCAGTATGTGACTGAGTCATGTTCAGGTGTCTCTCACCTTCCTTTTTGGTTTAGTGATTTGTGGTCATTAAACAAGGTGTTTGAAAGTCCAGCTGGAAAATGAAGGCAGCCTCTCCATAAAGCTTGTCAGTAGAGGGAAGCATGAGGTGCAGGACCTCAGCTTGGATTCTGTGCCTCTTCACGCATCCAGACTCGGGGACCTTGGTTTCCAAACGTACCTCCATGCGTTGGACCATGGAGCAACGGTCCGGTCTTCCTACTCAGCCCAGATAAGGTTAAAATAAGTATAAGGTTCACAGGCAAATTTCAGTACAATTACACTTTTACAGTTTACGTATTAGAATTCTATGACTGAATGGATCATAAAGAAAAGGGAAGATAAATCATTTGAATCCAGTGATTCTGATGCTTGTATGTTGAAGTGGTCCCACTAAAATCAGACTCTGGAGTTACTCCAGCGCTTATAGGTGATGATGTAGGAAAGAACAACAAACATTCTGACCTTCGCCTTCAGACTCCATCATTATTATGATCTTCAGCTGTCTGACCTTATGTTGCCTCTGCTCGGCTGGTAGTGAAGTTGCGGTCGGACCACGTCTCTGCTCTGTCCCAGGCTGAAGCGGCTCCTTGGCCCCTGGGTGGGATTTGCAGGTTATCGGTCTGTGTAACTGCTGCCCTGTGGCTCACTGCATTCCCTCTCCACCCTGTGCTGTAATGGAGGCTTTTACTGCCGATGAGAGGATGGTAGGATGAAGACAAACTTCCCAGGAGCTTTCACTTTAGCACGGAGCCATAAAATGCTGGCTTAAACTCACCATTAGCCTTTGTGTGATCAGTGCTGACGGTTCATAGGCTGAAACTGCTCAGTGCCAGTCTTAATTAACACATGAAGGGCAGCCTGGTTTCACTACACCTGAGAGACCACTTCACAGTAAATGTCCACAAAAACATTCACAGTAAATGAACAAACAAACGCAGAATATTGCTTGTGTGTCAGATGTGTGTACTAGAGACCACGTAGCCTGAGAAGGGCAGGAAGGACACAACCTACGCTCTCACCTGGCCTTCCTCTGTGTGACGCTAAGATCAGGTGGGAGCAACATGGTTAAAAAAGGGAAACAGTTATATACAATTTACACACATACATAAAACACACAACGTCGCCTCCTTAGACAGGCAATAATAAAACCACGGTTAAAATCCCCAAGTCCAGTGGGAACTGCTAAAACAACCTTATCGCTAAAACTGTGAGGAGTCCACCGGCTCACGGTTGGCGTTCCAGTGGCGTGTTCGCTCCGTACCGCCGCCTAGTCGGCCCTGCTGCTCCCATCGTTCGTACCTGCTCGCCAGCTGCTTCCTCTGCGCCTCAGCTCGGCCGCGGCCTGGTTGTCGGCTGCCCTCCCGCCCAGGTCTCCAGCCGTTCCTTCACTCACCCCCTTCCTCTCTTCTTCCTGCCGGGGACAAAACAACTCAGAGCCCAACCCCACACAACCAGGCCCTGCCGCAGGCCTTCTGCCGTAGCAGCATCTCCACAATTAGGGGTCAGTCAATGGGTATCCAATCCAAACGGTAAAACCACGCCATAGATAAACACAGTAAAACACATCATAAAGGATAAAACCCACACAGACTGGTCCCCATTTTACCCCTCTGACATCTGCAGGGTGAAATGAAACCAGCCTGTCAACTTTCCATCATCATCAGTTCATCCATCCATCTTCTTCTGCTTATCAGAGCCTCAGATATGTTGGCCAGTCCTTCAAGGTGTGTTTGTGTTAGAGCAGGCGCTATCGAGGTGCTGACCTGCAGATCAGGGCTCTTGTTCAAAGCTACTTGAAACATTTCTAACTGACAAAAAATAAATATGACAAAGTGACAGATTGTAATTAGATATTTTGGTGAAGGAGCAGTGTAGAAACCAGCCTAGAATGTGCTTCATTGTCGACTGTTCCTGAGACTCTGTAGTTTCCTGACAAACTCTCTGCATGTTTTTTCCAAGCAGGGACAGAGGCTGGTAAAGAAACAGTGTGATGCCAGCTTGGCTTTCTGGGTTTGCTCGTTCCTTAATGCTGCTGCCTGCTGGTGACCTGAAGTGTTACTTGTGTCCAGTCTGCTCTGGAATTTGCTTCTGCAGAGATTCCTACGCCACAAACACAGGATGTAGAAAATTCTTTATTGATCCCACAGCTACAGAAAATAAGTGAGATGCAACAGGATGAAATTGGAGCGAATGCAAATACATGTGCAAAAAGATTATCCATTATACAAATTTACCATTTTTACAAATACAATTACACCACATGATCTGCACGGTGGCAGTTGGACTGGTTGGTTGTTCAGTCCAACAGTGAAATGAAGGCTCTGTGGCTCCTTCCTCCACTGACTCTGGATCAGTCTCCACTGAAGGAGCTGCTCAGAGCCTCCACTGTCTGACGCAGTGAGAAGCATCGTCCATGATGGACGTCAGCTTGGCCACGTCCTCCTCCAGAGTCCGGTGGACCAGGACAGAACCTCCTGAGCAGCTGGTTGAGTGTCTTTGTGTCCTGCTGCCTGCTCCCCACAGACACAGCGTAGTGAGAGCAGAGGCCTCAGAGTCAGAGTGTCCTCACAGAGGCCAAGTCCTCTGAGAACTTCTGGAGGTGACAAGTGCTGGTGTTGTGTGTGACGTCCGATGTGTAGGGTGTGAAGAGGAAATGTAAGCCAGGCCTAGAGAGCTTCTTTGGCCATCTCTGAATATTCTGCCTTGATCTTAATACAGGGGAGTTGTCTGAAACTTTTAAGGCCACCGTCATTTGCATCTACATGTAGCCAGATAGAGATAGAGAGCAGCATAAGAAACGCTGTGATTATACTTTTCTATGCCACCTTGGGACTTTCACCCAAAGAGCTTAACATTTTGGATTTGTTGAATTCGCTGATGGATCCCACACAGTTAAGATATCACACGATAAGCCAGGAACGTATGTAATATAAGAAAATAAACTTTATTTCATTTAAACAGTTTCTTATAAAACTAAACACTTTATTTTAGGACATGCACATTAAACCAGTCACAAGGGCGACACACAGACCATGCACTTAATTATGTTAGAGTTAGTCAAACATGCAACAAGCAACTAAACATGCTAACACACTGCGTTAGTTGAGCCCATCAACCAAAGCAAAAAGACAAAGCAAAGCAAAGCAGCGGTGGCTCTGTAATGAAATGAAACCTAGTGTAACCCACCAAGTTAGTCCTGCGTTAACCAGGTTACCTGCTCTCCCCAGTCCAACCAACGAGCATCGCTACCTGTGAGCTAAACACACGCTGAGTGATTACTAGTCACCTGCTGCCCATCGGTCCATTGATCCCGCTAGCACCAAAGCTAACACATACCTGGCGATCAGGACTCAGCTTCGTCCCACAGCTGCAAACGATAAGAAGCCAACTAACCGGAACAGGGAAGAGAGAGACAACGCTACCTTCCGCTTATTTATCCCGTCTCCAACCATGCAGGCCTCCGGTGGGACGACGTTGAGAAACTGTTACTGTTACATACAGCAGCTGATCTTCTTCAGGCCTGATTCACCTGGTTTGTTCACAAATGGGTCCGTATACATTCTTTTCAAGGACGCGTTTAGGTGAGCTCTCTCCTACAGGATGGGCTCGCAGAAGGCCAGGAGCTCGTGTCCTTCAATTTGAGGAGAGGGAAGATGTCATCTGCTGGCTGGGCGGTTTTGGGAGCATTGTGCAAGCAAAGTCAAGACTTTTATTCCTGCTGGTTGTTCTCCACCTTGTCTGTTCCCCGTCCACAGGTGCGTCGGTGGGGACACGAGGTCGACGTATCACCCTGGGATAAATAAGGGTGGCCGTTCAAATAATATTGAAACAGGATTCATGCGTTCAGGTTGTTGGTTGCATACACAGTCAGCACCAGCTACATTTCATACCTCAGTGCTTTCACTAAACTCATCAAGGTATTTGTGGCAATAGATCAGTTTTGGTTCCCAGCTGAGAGGAGCACACGTCCATGCAGGAGGTGGGATAACGCCACAGCCGCTGTCTGTCACGAGCCACGAGCTCTGAAGCAGTTGTCAAAGCCGCCTTGTCTCACGCATCCAAGTTTTCTTCTACAGCTCGTGAACATGCACCATTTGTGTTTTAATGATGGTCTCCAAGCTTTTAAACAGCAGTAAACTGCACTGACACACTAAGCTAACTAAGAATCACATGGAAATGCCTCCATCTGCCTCAGGGATCACGAGACCAACCCACTGTCCACGATATCCACCCGATGAAAAAGCTGCTCCATCAATAAATATTTATTTATCCAATTATACACGTCCACAATCTGCTTTTATTTTTAAGCAGCAGCTTTGATTTCCTCACAGAAACTTTTTTGTGGGTTAAAGCTTTCATCGCTCTGTTTTCCTTCCAGGGGACCTCATTATCATCAGCGCTACGCGTATCTCCATGCACAAAAATATCTTTTAGTTTACAAGCACAGCCTGCAACTCAAAGCTCTTCTTCTCATCTCTGACTAAAGGACAAGCTGCGTATTATTCCGCTGTGGCAAGGAGGAAAATGAGCAGATACAGAGTAACTACTGGGCACACCGGTCACCTTCTAACTGCCCTTTGACCTTCAGGATGTGATGGATATGACTCAGCTCAGGTTTGACTTGTTTCATGGTCTTAGAACGTTCCTATAAATCCTCTGGGCCAAGTCAGTGAAGATCTGCAGTCAGGGAACAAGCCTGACTTACACAGAGATGTTCAGGAAATGGAAGGAACTTCCCATGAAGCTTTGCACAGGGCGAAACTTTCAGCTCAGCTGATCGCTGAGGACTTACTGTGATGCAGATGTGTTTTAAAGTTTCAGACGTAGTTTTCCAACTCAGTTGCTGTAAATATCAGAGCAGCTGTTGAGTGGCCTCTGCTTTGCTGGACTGTATGTCCACATGTAGACAGTTTGAAACACTTGAAGCACACACTGACATTCACACTGTGACCAGTCAACCTCATCCTAAACTCATGTCACAATCCTTGTTCTGGCTCGTTGCTCTCATCCTCCCTCACTCCAGCCACGCCCCTGGCCTCTGGCCACGCCCATTTCCAGTTTCCATTTCCTTGTGTTATGTGCTGCTTGGCCGCTGATCGCTAACCCTGCTCATCCACATCATCTGCATTCGTCTTGTTGTGTCTTACGTAAGATCCACTTCTCACACGACTCCATGACCCAAACCTGCATCTGAGCAGGTTTAGTTTCACCGTCCACGTTTGTCTTATTCTTAAATAAAAGTTATTTTGTCAAAGATGTGTAAGTATGGGAAATTTAGTCCAGTCAACCTGCTTGACTTGCCAATAAGTGCTGCTCACTGCCCCCGTGTTAAGTTAACAGTGAAACACTGTGAAACGGTGTAAACCTGTGAAATATTTATTTTCTTTAATGTGCAATAACGATCTGCACACAATCAGATTCCCAACGGACGCCTGTTTGTGTATATAATATCAGTACACTGTACGAAGCTGCTGTAAAACTGTTTCCCCGCTGTGGGACTAATAAAGGTTTTCTTCTTCTTCTTAGAGCCTGGGTAAAACATGCTCCACACCTGTGAGGTGACAGCGCTGACCACTACACTTTAAAGACCGAGAAGAGCCCTGAAGTGAATCACATGCAATGCAAGTGGCACGTTAGTGGATGGAAGGACGACATCCCAGCATCTAAACCTACAGCAGCTTCACTAAGAGGTGGTTCTAGAACTAGAAAGAAGTTTTAAATAAAGAATTACAAAAAAGTCCTCTTACCAGAAAACACTGTAGCATCTGGTACCTACCAACATCTGGAGAAGTTGGAATTTTAGCCAGTGGAACCTACAAATAAAGGCACCAAACCAAACAGACTGACATGACAAAACCACAAGCTACTATTTACTGTCCACTCGCTGTTTGATTGTCTGAAGAATAATTCTGGCGGAGACCCTATGTTGATCCCTGGTGTAATACCAAAAGAATTCACAGTGTGAATATTTATTGTCTGTATTATTATTTGCTGTGGAAACATGTATGTGCAGTTCCACAAGCAAACACGTGGTGGCGCTGTAGTGCTTCATACCAGGCTGGTAGCTGACAGGATGGTTTGCACGCAGAAGAACACATCACACAGAGATGCTGACTTACAGAAGAAATGAATGTAATGTATCACACCCAGCTAACTCACACACTGGAAGCTCATCTACAAAATAAAATCCGTATCCCACAGTTTTCGCGGCTGCAGTGACTGTAGCTTTCAGCCAGTGATGGCGAGGGCACCAAGCTTCAGCAGACAATACGAAGCGTTCACAGACTGGGTAGTGGAGGGTTTAAACAGGTCACTACACTTGTAGACTGATAGTGAAGTGCTCCCACCGTCGGATGTTTGCAGGAGATGTGTTCTCCAGCACTGATGGCTTTAGAGGTAGCGTGAGGGTGGGTCCGCTCTGGCAGGAAGCGAGGGGGTCCGAGAAAATACAGAACGATGGCTTTCATGAGCGCGTGTTACACCGAGGCTGTGACTCAGTGGGAGGTGGGGATGATTCCTCTGGCAAAGTGTGACTAATGGTGTGTGTGTGGTTCCAGGGCCCTCACAGCAGCAGACCCCCTTCTCCACCCCGAGGTAGGAAGGTCTGCCCGCAGGCCGACTCGTGGCCCAAATGGAAGTGACAGGACGGCGTCTGCATGTGTCGTCCCGTTCTGTTGAAGCAGAGGATGAATGGATGCTGGTTCCGAAGAACAGTGGAAGCTGTTTGTCTCTGCATGTAAATGTGTAGGAAAAAAGCCTGAGTGGCCTGGAGCTGCTGGACCACAGCGCACACACACACACACACACACACTCACACTCACACACACACACACACTCACACACACACACACACACACACTCACACATACACACACACACACACTCACCCCCCCCCCCCCCCACACACACACACACACACTCACACACCCCCACACACTCACACACACACACACACACACACTCACACACACACACACACTCACACACTATACTACTACTGCTACCATGGAGGCATGTTAGTGGATGGAATAGATAGAAAACCAGAGGAGCTCAGTGAATGAAGGAGGTTCCAGCATCTAAGCCTGTAGCAGCTGAACTAAGAGATGGATCAGAGGAACCAGAACCATCTGGAACCATCAGCTGTAAAGCTGAGGGCGTCTGCTGCTAGAACCTGAACTGGACCTGGTTCAGGAGAGGAGCTTGAGACAACGCGCAGTGGCTCAACGTGTGGTCGCTTGTATTTACAGCAGCTGGATTCTGGATTTCCTTCATTGACGACAATAATGACAGAACTCATCTGATGCTTCTTCTCTCATGAAGGTAAATTTGTGTCTCCATGGAAACGGCAGGCGAAAACGAGAGCCAATCATTGGAGCAGGCAGGAGGGAATAAGGCCGCTTTGCTTTCCGCACATTGCGTGGGGAATTTGCTGTGTTACGATGAACAATGTGCAGATGTTTTCTCAGTCTGTCTCAGTTTCACTGTGTGGGCTGCTGCTTGTACAACCAAACTGCTGCTCCGTGGCAAACTGACTGCACATGAAAAAAGGAAAACACACCAGGCTCATTTTGTTTGGCTGATTGGATTCCCTCAGTGACAAATGCGCTGCCGCCAAGACATCAGACAAGTTTGATCAAGTTTTGATGCGAAGCGCCGATTTCAATATGTGCCCAATCACCGCTGCCGTTCCTCTTCCTTGCTCAGCGCTTGGCACAGCTCACACTTGTCTCCGTTTAATTGGCTCAAAAATCAAAGTGGACACAGAGAATGGGATGAGTTGAAAGTTCTGAAGAGAAGCTGTGAGGAATGCCCTGCCTCTGATCCTGGCTTGTAATTGTTTGAGACTGTTTGGCTGAGAAACGGAGGAGGCCCTCGTAGCTTCGCTGACGTTGACAGGATTCTTTGGCATCCTCCTCGCTCCCTCCCTTTGTTAATTCATTCTAGTTCCTTAGGCTGAATCTTGTTGTTTTAGGATTTGAACGCCTCTCCACCCACTGCTCATTAGGCCTGCGAGCACGCGGTGGCATTAATCTGCTTTTGTGAGTAATGAAGGCCTCCATAATACTGTGACTGTACATTACACCCATCTGTTATTCTAACTAATGACTTACACACACTGCAGTCACGCCTTACAGTAGACACACAAACGCACATCAGTCATCAACACGGGACAGTGACAAGTGTTGTTTGGACACCAAGACCCGCGAGGCAGTGGGAGAACGGATGAGGTGGAACCAGGACCAGACAAGACAATAATGTGTCTCTGCTTCCCAAAGGCTGGAGAGAAAGTGTCTGCTAACGTTACAGGACTTGACATGAAGATCTACATACAAAACAAAAGCATCAAAGTCAGGAGGATTGCAGGCGACACTTACAATCACCGGCCTCGCGTTCTTTCCTGACAATCAGATGTTGAGTAGGAGTCTCTTCCAGCTCGAGGGCCACTGACTCCGCACTTCCTGATGATGCATGGGTTCCATTTCAGGACTACTACAGGAACAGGACGGCAATCAGCCACGTATCTGCAGACACGGAGGCTGCGATAACTACCGGACATTTCCAGCTGTCGACTGTCTAACTGGACCCTAACATGACATCAGGTTCATTTGGCTGCTGTCATGATCCACAGGCGCCTGATGGAGAAACGAGAGCCTCGCTACAGTTTCTGAATAATTGATCGGACACTACACAACAGTGTAATCACCTTCAGAGGCACAGCTAACGCAGCAGAGGCTGCGCTGTGGAGGCACTGAGCTAAGTAGGAGGCAAGAGGATATTTAGTCCTTTGATCCACAGAGGAAGAGCTGGATTTTGGGGAGGATCATCCACCCTCGGGCGAAGTGAAGATCCCTGCTGAGCCACCCAGAGCTTTACCTCAGCACACATCACAGCACTGATGTGGATGATTCACAAACTAGAAACAATGGAAGAGACGTGTCTCTGAATGACACCAAACATTATGTGAAGCACCATGTGTTCATTCACGCGTCTGGTTGTCACAGTGCAGATGCAGATTCCAGTTTGTTACGCTTTAGTTTGACAGAACAAGTCTGTTGTAGCTTGTGAGGAGCAGCACTGGAAAGGACACACACACAAATAATACAGGTCTCTAGTTACAGCACTGGTTAAAAGGTTTCAACGCCTTTGAATTCAACCTCCAACTAAAACCTTTTTTTCACCCGACGACGGGGAAAAGCCTGGTCCAGAGATTCAGCTCAGTAGTTCTGAGGAACATTTTGAAGGTGATGTTGGTTGGTGTCAACATCAGACGCTTCCCAGATGTGCTCATAGCCTGCTCCAGACGTGGATTCCAAACATCCAAGAGTGGAAGATGGGGCGACACGAGGAAATGCTGAACAGGGATCACTATATACCGTCCGTCGCATCCTTGGAAAGTTTATTCTGCTGCTTAGCAGTGATTTCGTTTTGTTTCTAGCTGTCAACCCACATTCAGTATCTCTCCAGCAGCTATAACATAGTGGTAGTCCAGTGAAGTGCAAACCTAATTAAGTACAGCAGCTGCTTATTTTACATATAAACATAAAGACAAAGACATAAATGACAAAGATAACAACGTCCGCATGGACAGAGCAGACAGAAGGTTTGAACGTTAGAGCAGCGTCACGTCCAGGTAAACAGCTCCTCTCTCTACAGGTGGAGGCTCAGACACAACCTGCCCTGTCAACTATGGAGGAAGATCCAGATTCACCATGAAGGACACACTGACCACCCTGTAGTGGTGGAGGAGGAGAGTTCACACCTGCTCACTGCCCTCAGTCCTCTGTTCTCACAACCAGCCCGTTGTCTACAGGTGAAGTGAAACCTGGAGGATAAATCTGTGTCTCTACCAACTTCCCTCAGACTGAAGAAGCTTCCTGGACAGATGGAGAAACGTTTCTACCAAATAGAAGAATCCAGCTGCCACGACTCAACCTTCAGACGACTTCACCTGGATGGTGAGAATCTCCACAGACAAACACGTCAGCTGCAGTATTTCACACTAGAACATGTACTTTTTACATGTCTTTACATTCACACGTTCTATACGTAAACGCATGGTTTCACCTGCTTTTTGAATATGTTTTCTACACACACTGCAGCAGACAGGAAAAGTTGGTTTAATTTGAGTTGCACTGTGTCAGGCTGTGACACATAAATACTGTATACAGTACGTAACATCTGATATGCTTAGATATGACTTGTTGACAGCCTGTCACACACTCCACCTTCTGCTGCTGCCACCAAGATCTAAGAACCTCACACCCACACACAAAGTGGCATCCGATGAATAAAACGAACTACGAGTCTTCTCCTCATCTGGATTCAATCAGAGCAGAACCAACATCCAGAGAGAGGCAGGAGTCGTCCCTGCGTCCTGTCCAGGTACAGGAATGACACAGAGCTACACAAAGCGGCGCAGGTTGGGTCAGGTTAGGTGTAGTACAGGACTGTGCAAGAAAGATTTTCCCTCTGGATTGTTACAGAAATCAGCTGCTCTATACTCTGTCATCATTCCCAGCAGTTTTATTTAGTTCTCTGTGCAGCTTCTAAGAAGTGGAGGCTTGTGATCGTCCTGATTTTTGTTTCTTTATAGTGAGTTTTCTTGAATCTGATTTCCACGGCCGAGATAGATTTAGAGACTTGCAGAGATAATGTTTCCGCACATGTCTACATTTTCTCAATCTATCGTCTAGAGTTATGTCCCTGATGTGTAACAGACGTCCGTGATTCCTCACAGATGAGCTCGTGTAGTTTCTTTCATCTTTCATCAATTTTCTTCCCTCCATACTCTTGCTCGATGTTGTTCATCAGCCCATAAATCTATTGGATGCTTCCTACTTAGTTACAGTACTGAGAACATACATTCAGATTCTCACAGTTTTACACATGACCATACACAACGTAACACCCCATGTGCCAAATCAGATCTCATCCTGAGACACTGGGACAAACAAAGCAACTGAAATCCTTTTTCTGCTCTCATAAAAATGGGATGCTGCTGGTTGCCATGACTACAAAGACTTTTTACTTTAACAAAAGAGGGAAAGGGCAGAGAGACTACGGCTCCTCGGAATCAAACTCGTGTGTGGATAAATTGTCTTTTCGATTCTTTGACGCCATGCAGCGCCTGTGAACACGCAGTCTGCTCAGCTCACTGCTCCCTCACTTATTTAGACAGAGCAGGATGAATCCACAACTATCCCATCAATAGCTGGCAAGCACACGTTCAGCTGCTTTCCTTTGTAGACTTTGCTCCTCGTTAGCTTGGTCACAGTGAACACTCAGTGATTTCACCCATATTTCTTTGTCATAAGTAAAACTCTCTCTGAGAACAATAACAGCAATAACAACAATCTTTGTCTCTAGCTGCTTCAAAATATGCACCGTCCTTTGCAGAGAAGGAGCAGAAGGATTGAGAGACAAATGCGTCCTCAAAATGTAGAGAAAGCTCATTTTCACAGCCACATGATGCCTTGCTTCTTAGAGTGTAGGATGAAAAGTCAAGACTTCTCAGCTTCTGTAGCTTTGATTTAGTTGGAGACTTTAGTTGTAGACCACAAACATATATGCTGCAGGCCAAAGTGACAGCAAGATATAAAGCAATAGCAGCAATAAACTGGAGCAAAGCAAGCGAGAACAAACAAGGCTGCATCGTTGGGTACCACGCTTGAAGATGCAGGACCGAGAGTTGAGCAGTCTGGTCTGAGCAGCCGCCGTCCTCTGAATGTTCTGTCTGTGAGAGCCACGACATAACTGTCATCCTGTGTTTTAGAAGAAATGTGCTCAGTGAAGCAGAAGATGGAGGTGAACACCGGTGTTTTATTTGTGGACGTTCACATCCATGTACTGTACCTTGAATCTGTGCTTGCAGCCAGTTGCTGCATGAGGCTGTGAGGGCAGAGCTGCTGATTGTGGACCACATCCTTGATTTGAGCCCCTTGGGTGCAAGCTGTGAATGTATAATCACACCACGCTGCCAAGCATGTTGCTCAAAGTTTCATCAGTAAATTCTTTGAAATTAGTGTTTAATTAAGTGTTTGCTCGTCGCTTTAGTCTTCCACCTGTCAAACGCCAAAAATACAATGAGTCTGTCAGTAGAACCTGACCAGTCTAGCAGGCACCTGAAAAGGCTCTAGGTGAGCTGGAAAAAATGAGCATGGTTTGGTAAAAATAGGTGAACACAGTGGTTTTTGTCTGTCGGACTCTGTAGCAATAAACCAATCAACCGACCCAACCAACATGCTCACAAACTCTGAGAGGGAGGTCATCAGACCAGCAGGTGGCAGAAAATCTTACTACGTGCAATGAAGGAAGATGGAACATGCACACACTGATGTTCCTGGGCTAATCCCAGTGTCTGCGATGGGCTCGTATGTCAGATGATGCAAAGATGGAAATCAGAGAGAAATAGCAGGCGCATGGAGGGAAGGCTGTGGGAAGACTGAGAGCGGGAGACATGGCAGACAGCAGGTCTGCTTCTTCCCTCTCACCACAGCTGGACACCTCACTGACATCTACCCGCTGCTTTGTTTTAACCAGCGATTAGAAACGAGTCATTCAGGAGAAGAGTCTGAGACATTTTGTCTTATTATTATAGATTTTTGGATACTTATTATTATTATTATTTTTCTATACTTATTATTAATGGTAATAAATGATCTGTAAAGAAAATGTTGACACTGAGATGTAAAGGGAGACTAGACTCTTGGTCACTGGCTGCGGCGCTAAACACTTGTCAGCCTCCACCGTTTTTTTGCTGTTCGCGCTGCGTGTCCTCGTTTTTGCCGACACAGCGTGTGCTACGCCCTAATGGCCTGTAGGTGGCGACCAGCTTACGCAGACACACCGAGGAGGGGCTGTGCCTGGTCAGGATTAGCAATGTGAATATTACTGACTGATTTTGGAGCAGATTTGGTATTTTTATTTATTTAATCATTGTTATCATCTAGAGCTGTTCAGATAATAATGGTCATTCAAATTGTTGGTTGCATACAGACATAGTAAAAAGTCAATTATGCATTAAGCTTCCTTGTTAAACAAACATCCTTGTTAATTCTGTAGCCCAGTGGCATTTTTGAACCAATGCTTGACCTTTCTGGTCTGAGAACAGGTCTGACTTACTGCCAGCAATGCGAACAGGCTGCTGCTCTGGTCATACAGGCACAGGTTTGCCAGATTCACTGCAATGCTGACTGACAGTCCTCCTCCTTCTCTTCCATTCTGCAGCACACTGGGCCAGTTCCCATCAGCTGCTTCAGGAAACCCACAAGCCAACCAAGCTGGACTCCTTCTTCATTTCGATGGCATCGTTCACTTTTGGTGGTACCACCAAGTTCAGGAGTTGCTGCCACAAAAAGCACCAGAGACCTTATGTTCACAACAGCAAACAGCTGCGTTGACAATTGTCGAACTCAATGTCTCCATGTCCCTGGGGATCTGGTTCCCTCAGAGATTGGGTCGCTGCCTTGCTGCCCTGTGAGGCATCGGCCACTACGGCTCCTCCTGCAGGTGGTGGTGGTCATTGTTTCAGACGTCCAGTTTGCTGGGCTGTTACACGTGGTTATATGCAAGTAAACGATGGAGAAACGCACAATGCATTTCAGACCGATTCTGGAATAAGTGAATATAATCTGTTCTGCTGTATTTGTGTGTTATTGGGCTCATCAGTGGAAGAAAGAGGAAACGTGTTGTGAGAAATAAAACAGACCATTAACAGTTAATGGACAGTGTAAACTGGTCACTCGTTCCATATGAACTATACAGCGTCCAGACTTAGACTAAGTGTCCTGGTCTCTGTCTTATGTCCTGTTGTCATTCACTCTCTGTCCCTGTCTCCCTCTCAACAGCAGTAACCACAGCATGTTTTCACACTAACAAACTAACTAGGGCCACATCAGGGACGAAAGGCTGGACGTGACCCGCACAAGTACACAGAATAAAAAAGATGAAGGGCAGGATGGACAAAGATACACGAAGCTAAGATTAATACATTAATACAAAAACGCTAATTAACTATGTAACTGAATAAACTAGTAAGAACCCAGGCAGATGCCAACACATGTTCATTTTAGAACCAAAGCGACAGAATCATCTAACTCAAGTTAACAGAATCAAACATGAACAAGGTGCAAACCAACCACGTAACAGGTGATGAATAAAGTGCATACAACAGAAACAAACATAAGCAGAGCAACAAAGCAACAAGGTAACTTACAACGTGACAATGAACATCTAACAAAGATCAGCTAACGACATGACATTGGGGGAGGAGACACGGAACATACCCAGCATCCGAACGAGCCAACACCACATGGAGACAGGTGACAGTGATGACATCATTACCAGAAACAGGAAGTGACCGAAGAAGAAGAAACAAACAAAACCCAAAGCGCCTCTGGCAGGACCCAGCTGGACTGTAACCAAGCAGCTGCTGCTCGCAGTCTTCGGATCGGACCTGGAACTGAGCTTACTTCTTCTCTGAGTGATACCGTGAGCATTTTGTTCTCGTGTCGTGGTTACTGTCTGATTATTTGGATTGTTGGTCATCTCTATCTCAGAACAGCAAACTCAAAGCCGAACCACGGACCTAACTCAGCTGAACCAAAGCTCTAAAAGTGGCCCAAACGTCCTGTGTTGAGCAAATCTCAAGCTTTGTCTTGGCTCAAACAATTTAACAGCAATGTATGTAATGTATCAAACTAAATGCAATGAAAGAAATAGTTAAATTACAGATGTTCCTTTTCACCAGTATTCTTGTGTTTTCTATCAAAATTAAAGAGTTGGATTTAAGGTTCAGTGTGAAAAGTAAGAACTTATTCCGCTGAGGTGAACGTGGAAAGCTTTCGTTCTTTCCCCATCTG
The DNA here is from genome assembly GCA_030770545.1 of Macropodus opercularis. Taxonomy (NCBI): domain Eukaryota; kingdom Metazoa; phylum Chordata; class Actinopteri; order Anabantiformes; family Osphronemidae; genus Macropodus; species Macropodus opercularis. The sequence goes on along the minus strand of CM061098.1, from coordinate 18,990,579 downwards.
TCAGCTCCTCCCTGTTCTTTACATAAAACACCAAACAAGTCAAGATGCTTTTTCAACCACAAATCAAAGAATCTCCCGCTCGCTCATCAGAAAAGCTTTATCCTCACGAGGGCTGTAGCAAATCAAAGCATCAACAAAAATAAATGCGTTCTTCACCCTGAGTCACGATATTTAAAATGTGGGTTTAAATTTCACTTCAAAGATTGAATTGCCCTGCAATCCTTTAGTTGAGGCGTGTTTGTTTGCTGCAGTGCTGCAGTGTGTGTCTGAGAGTCACTCTGACTCTAGAGACACCAAAAACCTTTTAAGGGCCCAGAGTGCTTCTGTACAAAGAGCTCCATTACCTCCCGTGTTCCTGTTTCCATCGCATGATGTTTTTTATCTCCCAGCCTTTTCTTATTCACTCTCCCGGGGTCTCCGTGCCCTTTCCACTCCATCTTGTGCCCATCAACAGCGCGAAGACAAACAACTGCCTCTTTCTCCCTCATGCTTGAACTTCAAGCATATCATGCATCTGACAAATCACAGTGAGCAAGTAGTTAATGCTGCTGCTGCTTGGCACAGGGAGGAACAGATTACATGAAGCAGGATTACCCTTATCTCACTGCCAACAAATGCTGAGTGTGTCTTTACAGATGTTCATGAACTTTACAGCAGGTCCTTGAGATCTGTTTTAGTTTAAAAGCAGTCCTGCAAATGTTAAACGGATACTGTGAAGACATAACAAGGTGCATGAAGTGTGGAAATGAGACGGTGCCTACTGCCTCTAAACTCTGACACCTAATGAACAGAGTGATTTACGTTCCAAGAGCTGCTCATTTACTAGGAAGCCTTAGAGTCTGGGCCTTGGACTCTGTTGCCTCGTTAAGGGCTCTTCACTACCACTTTGTCAGTTCTGTGTCTGGTTCATTGTTATTGCAGATCTTTTGTATTTTTCTATGAATGAACATTTTGCTTGCACTCCTGGGTCGGAGCATTTGGACCCTCACCAGTCATCCCTGTCCCACTCTCTCACAAGAGGGTTTATCTCTGAGTGACAACCGGAGTCTGTCAGACTGGTACAGGAGCCATTTTGCCTCACTTGAAAGAGACACTGTTTTAAGAGAGGCGGCGAATAAGGAAGAGGCACCTACAGTAAGATGGCAAAAACATGGGAATGAAAAAGATTGAAAAAGAAAAAGAAACTACAGCAAGTGCCTAAACATCAAACTGCCACCAAGGCAGCACCAACCCTGAAACCTCATCTGACACCACAAGGCTTCACTTCCAGCTTATTAACCATTTGTATTACTTTTGTTGTGAGACATCATAGGCCATATGCGTCAAGTTTCACTTGTTTTCTCTCGATCGTATTAAATGACTTGTTAAACACAATGAAATAAGAAGATATGAAGACAAATAGCAACTGAAAGCACAGTTAAACAAGGCAGGAGGACGTCAGGAAGCATGTTTCTCTCCATGAAGTGTGTTGTGCCCTTCGTGTGGCAGCTGGACGAGAACCGTACTTGCAATGATTTTCTTGTGAGCTTGTGTCCGTGGACAGAATTTTGGCTGCTAGCTCGTCTGTCTCTGCTTATCCCTGTACCGTGATGCTGTTGTTCTTAAACGTCTGCCTTACAACTTTAGCCATTTGATAAATATTTGCTATTTAAAAAAGCAAAAGCTTTTCCCACTCAGTGGTTTTGATGTCAGAGATAAAATGACGACTGCAGTGTGTCCATATCTGAAAATTGAGGCGGTGCAGTGCGTCAGCCCATGTCAAGCTACACGAAAAGGCCACAGAACACCAAGAACCCAAGCTAGTTTCAGTCACCATGAACCAGCATCGGTTGTATTTGATATCAGCTGGGTGATCAGTGATAGGCTCAGTAGAAGTGACAGAAAAGTAGGTTTATTACAAACGAGATACTGTAATAAATGATTCATTCAAGTTGAGATTCAAAGAGGGAACATACACAAGGTAATCAACACAACGCTATAAAGATCAGAGGTGCGCTGAATATCATCTGTCACCCTCTGCTTTCAACTATGTGCACAGCTTCAAAAACAAGGCAAACTTTGATTTAGTTCTCTTTAATGGAATATTTTCCTTTATTCCATCAGAAGGTTAAATCTGGTCTGCACAGAGTCATCAGTAAAGGAAAAGTAACAGCAGCTAATAGCCGTTGGCTTTTGATTAGCACCTTACTGGCTCTAAACTACAGTCAATACATTCAAATAAACAATAATTATTTGACTGCAGCAGGTTTTAGGGAGCAAGTACGACCTACTGTGCTACAGCCACACTCTGGAGGATTTAGGTGCCAAGAGAAAAATATAAGCAGTATTATTACAATGATTAGTTCATCAGACAATGGCTCATTGATCCTTGAAAAGGTTTGGTTTGGTTTCAGTGGAACACAAGCAAGAGAGATGTTTACTGCCCCAGATCCAACCATGCACCTCTCAGAGAAATATAAAACACTGGTTTTTCTTATTTCAGCTACCGTGTCAAATAAAACATTTTTTCAATACGCTATTATATCTAAACTGTAAGTAAGTGAACTTTGCCTGATTGTTGGATTTCATCTTGTGGAAAAGAAACGAAGCTTCAAAATGAAACAAAAACAATAAAATCACTTTATTTCAGGAGCCTTCTCCATAATAAATAATACACATCTGCTGTTTGGATACGGTTTGATCACATCCTTCACCCACTTGCATTCATATGTTAACGTTCACTTCTCACCTCGGCTGCAGAGTCTAAATGTGACACCACAGTACTGACCATCGTTTCGATATCACGTCTGACCAAGGTTCCCAGTTCACAGGTCAGGTCTGCACGTTGTCGGAAATAACCCTGAGTCTAAGAGTGAATCACCCACAATGCCTTACCCTCAGCCTCTACGAGTTTATCTCCCTTCCAGATCGTTCATGGTTTCTTCTGCGGTGTAGTTGCTAGGTGGTAAATCCGGCTACTGTCCATCTCCATCTACCCCGATCCCTTCGATTACGTCCTACATTTCACTGAAACTAGTGAAGTCCAGTCCAGAGTTTTGTAAGCTGTGACCATTCCTGCTCTGATTGGCCACGTCGTACAAGCAAGTTTATGTTAACATGTAATATTTTTGTCCAGAAGGATTCTGGCCTGGGGACAAGTGCTTCCTCTTACAGTTATCTCAAGGCATTTTACAAGAGAGGTTTAAGATCTGATACACCTAAACCCACCAAATCCCACATAGAGCAGCTTCAGCCAATCAATACATTTTAGAAACATTTTAATAGTAATAGTGGAAAAACTCCCTCTATAGAGGAAGAAACCTCCAGCAGACCCAGGATCAGTGGGAGAACATCTGCCTTGAGCGGTTGGGGGGAATGATACACTAAGGTCTGATAGGACAAGGATAGAAACTCAAATTAGTGACTCTAATCTTCATCCAGGTTATTTCTACGCAGGTGGTCTCATAGTTGTTTAGCTACAGTTTTCTAAAGGATTTAGAAATAAAGGGCAGATTGGATATAGGCCTATAGTTTCTAGTTCTCTGGGGTCAGTTGGGGGTCATCTTTTTTTAATAAAGGTTTGACCACAGCAACTTAAAAACACTGAGGCACGTAACCCGTTAGCAGATGTATGTACTGACCCTGTTTAGATCGGGCTGTTAAGTTTGACTTGTTGACAAATGTTTGTTCCCTAGTTTTGTAGTTTTCCCCTCCAGTTATTAGTGACCTTTTTTAGGTTTGGAGGACTCCTAATATCCCCTTGGTTTCGATGTAATTCAGCTCCATGTGCAGTGACTGGCTACAGCGATCGCTGGGCAAGATTATTAAAACATATTCGCACAAGCTGCCTGCTGCATATGCTGAAGAGGAAACAGGCCTCAGGTAAGGAGTGAACCCAGGCGTAAATAAAGCTGTAAATAGTCTGTGTTGTAATTGTCCCTACTGCCAGCGTGAGGGCACAACATGTGCAACGCTGATCTGACCATCTGTCGGACGTAGAACTGCTGCATGCTGTCAGGCAACAGATTGTGTGTGTGTGTGAGTTCAAGTCGTCTTACTAATTGTTCCATATTGTGCAAAGGGAAATGAGTACACCCGACACACTGACCCCTCAGAGACACAGACAGACTTCACGGCACAGTTCCTGGATGTAAACTATATCTGAAAATACAATTTTACACGAGTAATTAGCATTTATATATATTTCTTAAATGTATTTTATATTATATATTTATTTTGTTTTCTGGATTTCTTTCAGTTGTTTTAATGCTATTTTGTTCTGCTTTTATTTTGTTCTAGGCCTTGTTAGAAAGAAACACAGAAAACACTCAACCTCAGTCCAAACGAAGAGTTTCAATAAATCGAATCTACGGTTGAATTCATATGGCCAGACTTGCCTGGTCACAGCCTTATATTGCGAATGTTACCGCGTCTAAAACATTTCAGACAAAGCTTAAGGCAACAGCTTTGTTAGATTTGGCTCCAAACCTAAATTTGCGTCAGATTTTGATTTGTGTTTACTGTCTTACTTACTCTCTGGCCTGTTCTCCGCACGCAGCTCACCCACTGAAATGCGAGTGTATTCACACCGTTTGGAAAACTTCAAGACTTCAAGACACACATTGATTGGAGTCTGTTAATCATAAACATGAGTATTGCAGCTACCATTTGTTTTTCATCACGACTTACAACAAAACACTGAAACATCTTATAAAAACACTCAGTTTCAGTCTAATTTTTCCAGTGGTCCCAGTGAAGTCAGTCACCATGAAGTGCCTCAAAAGACATATAACGTTAATAAATAATAATAATCCCCTTGAGGAAATAATTATGGCAGCCACGTGATGTCCAGGGAGACGTGGTCAGGATTGGCCCATCTCTTGATGGATGAACTGTGTTGTTGGTAACAGGTGGGTGGGGAGTGGGGCAGAAAATAGAGCGATAGAGAGAAAACTAAAGATAAACCCAAATAAAAGATTTAATAATTAGAATCTGAATTGCATTAATAATAATACCAACAATTATTATAATGATAATAATGAAAATGGTTACACATATACACATAGTGTATGACGTGAGAGATGCTGAGCTGCAGAGGCTGCGGAGGCTTGAGAAGGTCCTTTCAGCGCTGACCAATGCTTGTTCTCGTAACGTATTGTAACACCAGTGAGCTCTGAGAGGCTGAGCTCTATTTGCTGCTCTTCTACCCTGAGGATTAAACTCTGCTCCCTGGCATCTTCTCCACTTGCAGATAAGAGGAAGCAGCATAGCCCACAGCCTGTCTACATTAATGTTACATCGCCAGCACCTTACACTCACCATTACTAATTAATCCAAATCATGTTCCACAGTGCCTGAGCGCTTAGGCGTCTCGCCAGAGAAGAGGCAGCCCCAGCCTCTTCCTGAATAAAACATCCTAATAATTCAGCTTAAGCATTTAGCTAATACATTATGCATACGTAAAATCAGTGCAGAGGGCAATGGAATCAGGATGTTGACAGTGTGGCTGCATGTTTCTGTGTGTGTGTGTGTGTGTGTGTGTGTGATTTATTTATCAGGGATTCTTAATGAAAGTGCATGAGGCAGCATGGGGCAGAGGGGCAGCACCCGAAGGAAACACTAATAGTAACTAATGTAACTCTGATTTCAGGGTGTTTTGCTGTCTGCCAGTGAATCTGTCTCTTATTCCCACATGAAATAGAAGACAACCTGATTTCATGCAGAGATGTTTTCTTTATAACTTCAAGGGAAGCAGAGCAGAGAGTGGGGAGACGAGCTTAACCGAGATGTTGCATGTTAATCATCTTAGAATGGCTCCAAAATAAGAGCACGTGCTGTGATAGGTCAGGTGTCAGGTAAAGGCCAGGACTGAGAGAATGACAGGACCCAACATGATCTGAATAACAATCTCCGTCATATGTAAAGGCTTCTCCAACTGTCCAACTCCCGTTGACCATTTGAATTAGACCTTTAAAACGCTGTATTACAGTAAGTTCGTCATGTTCATGTGCAGTAGACATAAACAGCAGAGAAGTCACCTCAGCAGGCCCAAGGCAAGGTGACATCGTCTGTTAATAACATTATTAGTTTTAGTTACTGCTCCTATGAAACACATACATTTTAGGGTCTTTAGGGAAGTGATGTGTTTAACCCTGGTGCAGCCTTCGAGGGGTCAAAATGAAAACAGGAGGCTCTAAGCTCAAAAACCACACAAGGGTTGGATCAAACAGCCGCGGACTGCAAACTTGTAGCATATCCCTCCTTCATTTGTGTTGAGTTACAGAGAACGTTGGCATCTTGGTGCATTGATAGTTGTACTGGTTCATTCTATTATCACCAGGACGTAGTTTTCGTAAAAACAAATGGTCGTAGTGTCGCACAAGACTATGCACTAAAATGTAATAAATGTATAACAGGCACAATACTAACACAACTACTACACTGAGTGTGAAGGTTTCAATGTGGTCCAAGAGCCACAGTCTAATGCCATCTGGCTGTACCTTCAGTCCACCTCTAGGGACCCACTCACACTCCACTTCATTTTTCCATCAAGCCATCCAGTCTGCCATGTACTCAATCATCCAAAAGTCCCATGTCCCCACTAAATGTCATGTGGCCATTACCAGAATGTTGTAGCCAAACAGTCCATCTGAATGATCCTCAGAGGAATGTACGTGAACAAAAACGACTCCAACAACCTCCATGGATGCATCTGTCACTTTGAATGTTTTAGCAGTTGCTTCTGTCTCCAAGACACTACAGTTATGTTGTGAATGTAAAAATGTACAAATGATAATGTCAACATGCAACAGGCAGTCACTTTACTTCAGGCTGTTTTTGCTTCCCTCAGCTTCCCCAGCGTCGTCCCTTCAGTGTGTGCATCACTCAGTCCTCACCCATTGCTACACTGTCTGCCTTGACCTGTGACATCCAGCCATCTCTTCCAGCGCCTTGTTTAGAGGGATTTCTCAATGCAGTCTTGTTTTTGTGCCACAGGATAGTTGTGTTTGTACGTATAAGATGATCACATCATAGTGCGCTTCCTCCCCCGACCACTAACACCCTACCTTCCCATCTGGACTCTCTCAAACAGTGGAGGCCGGGCGTTGCCGACTAAGTATTTTAATTCCTGCTGCAGGCAAAAGAAATCTTGCTGTTTAACCACCAGGCGTTGTTTGCGTATCTCTAGGTCACAGAGGCCTGTTACTGCAGGGGCTGATTTCTGTTTCTGCTCAGAGGTAGAGCCAATCGTAGGATTGGTGGTTTGATTCCTGGCTTCCCTATGTGCCGAAGTGTCCTTGGGCAACAACTCACTGTTTTAGGCGTCTTGAAAGTCGGCAGGTGTCTCCTACAAATATGTACAAACACACTGGATCACGTCTGCTGTAATGATATGATATGATAGGATATGGCTAGGAGTCGATTTAATTTCAACTACGGTAATTTGCAATCACTGTTGGTTTAAAAGCATGTTTCAGACAACAAATGTGTCTGTGTTCTAGATTAAGATCAAGGCAGAAGGTCCAGAGATGCTCAACACTCGCATTACAAAACTGGACTTTCTGAAGTGACGGCAACGGACTGAAAGTGGGGGAGGGACGTGATGAACGTTGCTGTCTGAAAGTTGAGTCCCGGCGACTGGACGTCTTTCTTTGGAGCAGGAACGTTTCACCACCTGTCCAGGAAGCTTCTCCAGTCAGTCCCTGAAGCTGCTTCCAATCTAGACGGCAGTGACGGATTATTTATTGTGGAGGAGGCTTCATACAGAAATCAAGTGTTTTTATGGTTTTTGTCTCTATATGACGCTTCATTTATTCTCTTCAAGTAGTAATGTGAAGTTCACTTACCAACAGATTTTTTTTACCAGTTTAGCTATAATAACATTAAAATAAAATAATGTTTTATATATTTTTATCACTCTGAATCACCCTCCATTTTTCAATAGGTCTACATTTCAACATTATCGATAAATTCGTCCCCAGATCCTGAAGTAAACAACAGCACAAATTTCTCGTCTAGTGTGTCTCAACGCCTCATCCTAGCAGGAGCTTGACTTGCGTATGGATTCTTTAACCAAACAAACAAATAAAAATAATTAAATACACAAATAGAAATACATATTTCTGTTCTCTGTTAACACCAACCAGCCGAGGCAGATGGCCGTCCATCCTGTGTTACTAGTATCATATCCATCAGTTGTCTTTAAGTTGCAGTCCACAGTTCCTTGTTTATTTCTGCTCAGAAGTCTACACAATAAATACAGTTTACTACCGGTAATGTGGCAGAAATGTGTTTGAAGAAACACTGTAGAAATATTTGTAGAAACACTGGCGCATACACGGAGGCTAAGACATGTAGCTGTGAGTATTACTGGAGGCCCTCGCATGGATACAAATGTGAGCAGGAAGTGACAGACACACAGATCCCCCACCAACCCACTGCAGTCAATTAGAGGCTCAGCGCCTCAGGTGACATCCCATGACTTCAGTGCACATCTCCACCTCCTCCTTTCTTGCCTCCCTCCATTCCCCTCCAACTCAAACCATTCTTCAGTTTTCTGCTCAGCACTCTGACACACGCTGGAGTCGGGGACTTTCATCCAACGCGTCACCTGTCACTGCCACTGACTTGGCTTCTGTTGTTTTACCAGCAGGAGGGAGGGAGAGAAGAGGAATGAATGGTGGTGGAGGAAGGCTGTGGGTTAGGGGGAGGCTGACATGTCGCTCGATGATAAGACACCACTGACACAGCGTATGTGCTTTGAGCTTACATTTACATTGTACATTGTAGACACTTAGCTGAAGCTTCTTTTCTGTTGAGTGACTTGCAACGGGTGCAGCAGGAAAACAAGCTTCAGCTGTTTGTGCTGTTGTATCAACACAGTGTATGCAAATACAGCGTTATTTGACATAGGACAGTCTAACTCTGTCCATGTCCACCATCGCCTGCACCCTCATTAGAGTCTGTTTATCCGTCCACATGTCCTATGTAGCCTTTCTTTTACAAGCTTGGACAGTTTGTGTGTTCTCCTTGATTCTAAGTCTATTGACATTAAATTGTATGTTTGAACATGTAATGCAAGCTTCCTTTAAATGAAAACAAAGGAATCCTTCCACATATTGACTCCATAGTCGTATTCAATTCAGTTTTATTTCTATGGCGCCAATTCACAACATCAGAGGCACTTTACAAGTCAGGTTTGAGATACACAGCAAAACCCAACAGATCCCACATAGAGCAGCTTTTAATTTGGGGCCAATCAATAAATTGTAGATTTTAATACCAACAGTGGAAAAACTCTATAGAGGAAGAAACCTCCAGCAGACCCAGGATCAGTGGGAGAACATCTGCCTTGACCGGTTGGAGTGAAGGGATAGAGAAGAGAGAAAAGAAGAAGAACAACAACAACAACAAGCAGTAACAGACTCAGGCAGGATGGTTGGACCAGCAGCTGAACACTGAGACACACGACTCTGAGTCTGACGATACCTGGAGATGAGAATAGAGACAGAAAGAGAGAAACACAACTAGGAGAGAACAGAGACAAAGTTAGTCACATGTGGACATGGAGGCATGTTAGTGGATGGAATAGATAGAAAACCAGAGGAGCTCAGTGAATGAAGGAGGTTCCAGCATCTAAGCCTGTAGCAGCTGAACTAAGAGATGGATCAGAGAAACCAGAACCATCTGGAACCATCAGCTTTGTCAGAAAAGGAAGGTTTCAGCCTAGTTTTAAAGCAGAGAGGGCGTCTGCTGCTAGAACCTGAACTGGAAGCTGGTTCCACATAGAGGAGCTTGGAGCTAAAGGCTCTGCCTCCCGTTCTACAGGTAGAAACTCTAGGAACCACCAGTAGACCAGCTCTGAGAAGCAAGGTTCTGTTGGAGCAGAAGGAGCCATGAGGTCTAAGACAAGATGGAGCTTTATTATGAAGAGCTTTGTAGGTGAGGAGAAGAATTTAATTCTATCCTAGATTTGACAGGACAGAGAAGCTAATGTAGGAGAAATGTGACGTCTCTTCCTGAGTCCAGTCAGACTCTGCTGCAGCATTTGAATTAACTGGAGGCTTTTAAAGAGTCATTGGTTCAAACTATGAGCAGGGAGACACAGTCGTCCAGCCTGGAGGAACTAATGCAGGGATTCATGTTTCAGCATCACTCTGTGAGAGGATGCTCCTCATTTTAGCAACATTCCTCAGGTGGAAGTAGGAGGTTCTAGAGATTCTATAATGTAGGATGTAAAGGAGAGAACTGGGTCAAAGATGACACCAAGGTTCCTACAGTAGAACTTGAAGCTAACGTTATGTCATCCAGAGTAACAATCTGATTCAATAATGAGTCTCTGTGGTTTAGCACCAATTATAATAACCTCAGTTTGATCTGAATTCAGTTGTAGAAAGTTATGGGACATCCAGGATTTGATATCATTTAAACAAGTTTGAAGTTTGACTAATTGGTTTGTTTCCTCTGGGTTCATGGACAAATATAACTGAGTATCATCTGCATAGCAGTGGAAATTTATAGAATGTTTTCTAATAATATCACCAAGGGGAGACATGTAAAGACTGAAAAGTATTGAACCAAGCACAGAACCCTGTGGAACAACAAAGCTAATTCCTGTGCGGATGGAAGATTGATCATGAACATGAACAAACTGGAATCTGTTCAACAGATAAGACTTAAACCATCCCAGTGCTTTGCCTTTAATCCAACGCTATGTTCCAGTCTCTGCAATAGAATCTTGTGATCTATCGTATCAAATGCTGAACTAAGATCTAACAGGACAAGGACAGAAACTAGACCATTGTCTGAAGCTGTGAGAAGATCATTAGTGACTCTAATCAGAGCTGGTTCTGTCTGTGATGGATCTGAATCCTGACTGGAAATATTCATCCAGGTTATTTCTACGCAAGTGGTCTCATAGTTGTTTAGCTACAGTTTTTTTCCAGAATGTTAGAAATAAAGGGCAGATTAGATGTTGGCCTATAGTTTTTAGTTCTCTAGGGTCAGAGTAGGTTTAGTCAATAAAGGTTTGACCACAGCAACTTTAAAAGCCTGTGGTACGTAGCCTGTAACCAGAGATTGGTTGATTTGATTTAATATGGACGTGCTGATTAATGGAAGAATTTCTTTGAGTAATATGGTTGGGATTGAGTCTAAGAGACAAGTAGCTGATTTAGCAGAGTTAATTATTGAAGTTAACTCAGTCTGATCTATGGGGAAAAACAGTTTAAGTAAGACATAGGTCTAACCAGCAGATCTAAGGCTGTTGGATCTGAGTTGAGACAAAAGACGATGAATCATCTCCTTAAATCTAGCAACAGCATCATGGGAAGAACTGTTAAATGATCCATCTCAGCCCATAAGTCAGGACCAGATCCAGAGGATGATTAAGACAGTGAGTGGGTTCATTCACATGCTGACTAAAACCAATAGAATCCAGTAGTGAATTAAATGCAATGTTGAGACAGTTACTGTCAACATCTACATGAATGTTAAAGTCGCCCACTACAATCACTTTATCTGTGGAAGAACTAAGTTAGATAAAAACTCTGAGAATTCAGTTAAGAACTCTGAATATGGACCAGGAGGACGGTAGACGACACAGAACACAACTGGTTTCTGGGTTTTACAGTCTGAGTGAGAAAGGCTCAGAGTGAGGCTCTAATGAATTATAGTTATGTTTAGGGCTAGGAGTAATTAATAAATCTGAGTTATATATTGCTGCTACTCCTCCACCTCTACCTGAACTTCTAGGAACATGATGGTTGATGTGACTGGTTGGAGTCGACTCATTCAGACAAACATATCAAGTCACTGATCAAGTCATTTATTAACAGATCGGATAGAGCACATTTAATTCTTTTATTGTTACTTTGTTCTGTAAGAGCAGCTTTCTGACACGAACACCGACTCAATGTTAGTTTTAGTGACTGATTGGCGTAACCGGGTCATTAGTTCCTGCGTGTATTATGATCTTACTGTATTTACGCTTATCCTTATGCAGGAGCTTCAGGTCAGACTGGATGAAACCACTTAACTATGACGCTGGCGTCTCAAACTTCACGTTTCTGACTATGGAGCCAATGATCAGGTGGTTTCTCAGCGGGTGAGTCACTGATGGGGAAGATCTGTTTGAAACGTGAAGCGGCTGGTGGTGAACCGTGGGCGACTGCCTAGAACTACGACTCCTACGAACCGTCACCCAGTCACATCCCGGCTGAGGGACGAGTAGCAGCTAAGCTAGGAGGCTCCGCACTAGCTAGCGGGGCCTGACTAGCTGACTGGTTTTCCACAGTGCGGAGCCGAGATTCCAAATCAGTCAGAGTCACCTCCAGCGCTGCCACTATCTCACACTTATTACAGATACCATTAACACTAATGGAGGCAGAGGACGAGCTAAACATAAGGCACCGAGCAAGAAAAAGAAGGAGAAGACAGGGAAGCCATAGCAGAAAGTTAAGCTAGCTTAGCTGGGACGTTAGCTGAGACATTTAATGAAAGGAAAGAAGGGGCTGGTACAAGCGTGTTTAGCGAACCACAGGAAGTGACACAACAACCAAACGTATTCACATGCTGTAGGCGTCAGTGGCATCAAAATGATAAATATTTATAGATGTGACAAACATATTAAACACTGAACATGTTTTGGCTGAAACCAAGACGTTTAACTCCCAGGGCTTGTGTAATTACACTACAACTATAAATAGCTACCCGCCTCTTTGTTTTCTAAATGGAACATGTGAAGATTTTTGCCCTGCAAGCTTTTCTGTGCGCTATGTGAAGACACGAGTGCATGTCTTGCTCATTCCTGCTGTGCTGTCACAGCCACCTGATGCTCAGTATATTCGATTACCACAGGTAATCCAGTTTGCATTATGCCATTCTTCAAAGGAATATTGTTTTAAAGTGTGATACTGAAACCACTTTGGGAGAAATTTACGCCTACGCTGCCATGGCAGTAAAATCCTGTTCTGGAAAGAAACGATAAGCTTTGCTTAGGGATTTGCTCATTAAATTGATTGGATGCATTGGATCATTCATACCAACGTGATAAACTTCACATGGTTTCAGAAAAACCCTAAATGGAAAGTCTGGCTAAACGTCATGTCAGCAGCAGGTGGTTTGGTCGGTACATGACTAACGGTACAGAACCTAAAATTAATTTTCCGTAGACACCAGGCATCAGGCTGAATTAGTGCTGCCCAGCGTGTGCAGTTTGTGTTTAATCAAATGGTTTCACAAGCGGTGACAGCTTCTGTGTCCTACGTGTCCAGTGCTGTTCTGTTCTGCAGCCTCTCTGTCGCCTGCTCTGCTTCTGTGACTGAGAAAGACATCAGCAGCGAATCCTTTCAGCCTTCATCAACCTGAACTCGTGGCCTGAAGCATCGTCTGCGACTGCCAAGCATCCTGACGCAGCTGTCGCTTTGCCACTGTGTACAACACCTGACGGACGACACGGAGAGCAACATGTCAGAAATAGCTGATAATAGCTGAAGAAGTCTGTCTGTGACTGCTAACGTTCTTCAGCTTAACGGGTTCGTTCATACAGTAAACTGTTGGAACAGACTTCAAAGTACAGGTGTTTGCTTTGCCAAGAACAAGAGATGAGCATAATTCAATTCAGTGTGTTACAGCAACACACAGCAGACTAGAATCTGTTCATTCAATCCCCCTGCTCAGTCCATTTACTACTACAAACACGCAGAGCAGCGTAAGGAGTCAGAGCACGATGTAAAATAAAGCTTTTATTATTTACACAGATATGCACGACGCTAAATTTGAAAATGGCAAGAGAACACAAACGCTCCCTAACGCAGGATCTAAGAAATTTCAGATACAAAGAAACCAAAACTACCTGGAGGTTTGGGAGATTTGGATTCAATTTGGGAAAACGCTAGAAATCCTAAAACACAAAGCAGGAACTACACATGGTGAAAACTGACTAGAATTCCTACTTGTTTCTCACTCCACTGCAGTGCACGTGTCTGACGGCCCAGAGCTACAGTCTGCTGAAATAAAACCCATGCACAGAAACTAGTCACGGTCAAATCACCCCCCTGATACAGCTGCAGCAAACAAAACTATTTCAGTTATTTGGTGACAACAAACAGATGCTGGATGGTTTTCACAGCCAAAAACAACAGCACATTCCTTCTTTCTTCCTGTCTCCAGTCTACACTCTGTGCTGTTTACCTGTGATCGTCCTTAGTGCAAACCGCAGAAGCAGAAGCAGTAGCAGGATGTATTCTGGTGACATCTCACTTCAAATTGAATAGTGTCAGCTTCATGTAACCCTGGTGATGAATTACAGCAAAATTATGCTTTTTTCTTTCTTTTCATTATTTTTACTGTATCTGGAGAAAACTAGAAAAGCCACACAGACACCTGTCAAAAGACAACGTGGTGCTGTTTGTAAAAAATAAGGCTCTGGCTCAAATTCAAAAGGCTGGAAGCGAATGTGGATTCTGAGACAGTCCGACCCTCCGACCTCCTTCCTTGTTTGTCTCCTGTTCCTGTAAATCAGGATCATCACCCGCCCCTGTGCATTTTTATATTTAGTCCAGGTCTCTGGTGGTCTGTAATATGTGTTACCTTGGTTAGATTCACATTCCCTCTGTTGGTTTATATCTCGCTGATGACCTATTGTTCCCTATTGTTCCCTATTGTTTATATTCAGAGCATCAAAAGCTGTGGTGGCTTAGAGTAATTCTTGTCAACAGAATCAATACCATCTAGAAATGGATTAAATCTAGTCCAGATTTCCTTAAACATTAAACTGTCCAAGACAACAAAGCAACAGCCCAGTTTATGCTGCATGCTAACAGGACAACAGGTCAGAAAATATGTGCATTATTATTTGAATAAGGTCTTTTAGAGAGAGAGTCGTGGCTTTGGCATCTTTTGAGTCCTGCACATTTAGCATTTACCAAGTTTAACACAAACTTGGTAAATGCTAAAATGAAACGACATGATTTTGTTAATTTGAGCCATTTCATCCTCGCTTCAATGACTCCATTGATTTTGCTTTTCTCGCTCTCTAATTTTCTTGGCTGCTGTTTCCTCGTAAGGGTAATAGTAAACTCTGTCCATAAGAAAAACTCATTGAACTGCGCACCATCGTTCAGCCTGTGCTGATGCTCTGATGTTTCCTTTTCTTCACTTTATTACTTTCCCTTTTTCCCTCAATCTGTTCCTTTCTCTGTCACTCTCTGCATCCCTAATGACTACAATAATGAGGCATTATCATCAGCTCTGACAACAGATGCTTGGAATATTCCGTTTCTAATCTCCCCCTCTGCCTCTGTCTTGCTTGCTGCTTAATCTCCACTGTCTTCATCTGGATCATTCTTGTTCTTCTTTTCTTATCAGACGAGCCGTTCTTCAGCAAATTGGAACCTCGTTACTTCCCATAAGATTCTTTTTCAGTCTGTCGGCTCTGACTTTCACAACTTTTTGTAAGTCCACTCAACTGTCTGTGTTGAACCAAGTAAACTGTATTGGTGCTCGTCATAGCAAAAAAGATGACTTTCTAATAAAATGTCCTCAGTTCAGGTATCATCTCTACTAATGGTCAAATGATTGATTTGATTTTCCTTTTACTTCTGGGGAGAACGCTACCACTGCTGTAGACTGTGTCCTCTGGACTGTCACAGCTACCTTCCACCAAGACCCTTCATCTCCGTCTCCATCTTGAAGTGCCTTCATCGGCTGCGCTACCACAGCTACGTCCAAAGGGGATCTGGTCTGTCTCTCTACTTGGAGAAAACCCAATCAAATCAAATGGCCCTACTCACAGTCATTCCAACACCAGTGTGTGGTGAACATCTGCTCCCTCACAAGCAAGAAACATCGTGTCCAGAGTCTCCTTACTGACCATAAGATTGACAATTGATGTTTGACAGAAACATGACAACTTTATTCCACTAAGTGACTCCAGTCTTTCCGTGTTTGTTTACAACTGCCAACCACGTGACTAAGGAGAAGGTGGTGGAGAGTCTCACTTGCGCCTATTCCTGCTTCTTGAATTGTTTATTTTTGCATCGGATTCTACTTGTTCCATGTCCTGATTCTATTCAGTCCGTGATTGATTTTTTGTGAATAAATGAAGCAAGTTTGATTCCTATGCTTTACCTTTAAGGTTTCAATCTGAGAAACGGCATTGGTAGCTAAAAATGAAGGGAAAACGATGGATTGGTGCTACTACTACTAAGGAGGAAGAGAACGACAGACAAATGCATGGCCTGACAGGCACGACTTACAGAAAACAATGTCTTTAACATTTTAAAACAGGTAAACAAAGACTCACTGCAAGATAAAGATCTGAACAGCATATAACAGCACTATAAACTAACACAGGATTCAAAAATGGACCAGAACAGAAGCATGAAGCATCAGGAGACAAGACCAGGGTAACATCAACCAGTAACTCCACAAGGAATCGACAAGGAGTCAACTCATCAATATGACGTCAGCATATTATTCATTTTCAAACCTACCTGTGGCAAACCATTCAGACCATCACTAACTACCAGCCCCTGCCACAGGCCAGTGACGAGGACGCATCTGCCGGATGCACTCAACCATTTCCACTCACGATTTGAGATGCGGAGGATCTCACCTGGGCCACCGACACCAAGACTCTTTCCAAAAAGGCACAACAGCGTCTTCACTTTATCCCCCCGCCCTTCCTCACCACTTAGGGTGTTTGTGAGCACAACTGCAAAGCTCATTGGCGCCCATCTCCCCTCCATCCTGGACCCCACCCATCCCTCCCAGTCTCTTTCAACGCCTTCCATCAGGAAGAAGGTACCAGAGCATCAGAGCCCACTCCCTCAGACTGCTCAACAGCTTCTTCCCACAAGCTGTGAGAGCCCTGAAGTCCAACCTCCCTGAGAGACCCCCCATCAGAAACACTGTGCAGTCCTGAAGTGCGCTGTACTCAGGTGAGTGGGCCGAACAAACCACCTGTGGAAATGCTTCTTCACTCCCCAAGCACCAGACACTTTACTCCTAATCTTTATTTACAACAAACACGGTGAATCTCTGGGGTGTAACACGCACAAGAACGGCCTTTTAGCATCAGTCTGTCTTAGGTTACTGTGTATAGTCATCTGTTTATTGTGCTTCTCTCTGTGTGAACCGTGGTCCTGCGAGACACGACGTCTCGTTCCTCTGTATGTCTTCACATGTAGGAAACGACAATCAAGCTCAACTTGACTTGACTTTACAGCATTTGTAGAACGAATGAGCTGCAGCAGTTTGCTGCATCATGTTCCAGTGGAATCTCTCTCTGTTCACAACATTTCACTGTGTCATGTGCTTTTGATTGTCTTTGGTTTTTATTCATTCTGCTAAACCATAGAGCTGCTGTTTTACTATGACTATGAATCAACGTGTCTTATTTGTGTTGCATCTCTTAGCTTTGTGTTGGCATAAACGTAAAAGTGGCCTAAAACAGTGGCCACAGTCAACACAAGAGTTATCTTAATATGTTAATGCAGCTACAATGTAATGAGATGATGTATTTCCATGAAATAACCTATTATGGGATATGAATGTGTCTAACTAACTAAATTCAGTGAGTTAGTGAGCCTTGAACCCTGATTCCATCCCTTCGTCTTAGCTTGTGGTCTCCACCCTCCATTTTTCAATCGACCCATGAAGAGCCATGATGTCAGAAACCCCTCATACATGACCTCCTCTCTTTCATCCAGTCTTCCTCCACACATCTATTCCTGCTTTCATCTTTGTATCCATCTGCTGGAGGGGGGCAACCCTCCATTCAGAATTCACCCTCAGTACGTGGAGGTTTCTGCTATGACTCTGTGTGGATGCGTAGTGTTTTCTGTTATGTTACCCTCCATTTGGTGATTTCTTCCTCAGTCTTTCATCACAGGGTTTTGCTCAGTAATCAGCCTCCAGTCAGATAAGGCTGTGATAAGCCCAGAGGAGGCATCATATAATAGATGTGAAATTTCTTGGCCCGTTTGGAGGTTATTACCAGATCTTACCTTTTAATTCTTCTAGCCGTTCCCTGTGATCTGTGGAAATGAGGAGGAATGTAGCGTGAACCTGTTTTAATTGGTTTTTAGATGACTTTCACCCGAACTGTGAAATTGTGGTAATCAACAGAAAGGACAGCTTCTAGATAGATTTCAGTCGTCGCTCATTCCCTTTAGTCTGAGGAAAATAGGAAGGTGAGCAAACCCCCCTGAATTCCTTGATACAAGCACCGATCAATGTGCTCACTCAGTTATAGGTTATGTAAATGATTTGAAATAAGAACACATTGACTGATATAAGTAATAAAGAAATTAGAGTTGAACGCATCTGCTGAACGTGTGTATATATAAATGTCTGCTTGTTGCTGCTTGATGAAGTGTGTGCGCAGTAAAGGTCAAACTCTGATACGAGGAGCTGAAGAGCAAACCTGCCTTCGCTGCAGAGGAAGAGTTTATCAGAATGACTGGCTCTGCAGCGGCATCTCCTTACAGAAGATGAAGAACTGTTGGGACCATGCGTTGGAGCCATTAAACCGGCCTCCATGCAGCTGGTAGATACGGTCCAACTCCCGAAGTTTGGTCTGGGCTCGACAGGCAACGGAGGGACAATCAGCAGGGAGCAGAAGGTTCCACTCACTCTTAGTCGGTCGTTTTTGTACAGTTAACGGTTGTTGGCAGAAGCGAGCCAGCAGGTGAATCAAGCGTCTCACTGCTGAGTTTAACCCACGTGTGCAGACGTGTAGACATGTAACAGGAATCATGAATTGATTTACAAACATTTCTTCCTCATTTTCACCAGTCTCTTCACGGCAGAGGAACATGATAGTTGTACAAATCAGAACAATGTTCAGCAGGTACAAAAGTACAACGTGCCCCTGTTAAATCGATGCAGTCAACTACTAAGCACCTCCATGAAACGTGCTCCTCGTGTGATCCGGGTGTTTTGTCGGCATCGCGGGCCTCGAGGCCTGAGCTTGGCACCAGAGCGGCATCGTTGCTGTCGCTGGCTCGGCTCTATTGGATTGTTTACCCGGACACAGAGGAGGTGTGTGGGTGTTTGATGCCCTCCATCTTTCTCTGTCAGCCTGGCTTCTCCTCTGTATCTAATCCTGCCACATCACCAGCTGCTACCAGAACGGCATCTCCCAAGGCACCAGGCACTTCTTGTCATAGCGACCCCCTCCTGCCTGGCTGCTGCCCCCCGTGGCCAGGCTGTGGTTAGTGAAGCTAGGTGCGCGCTGCTGTAGCGATCGCCTCGACTGCTGTGACTTTCTGCTCATTCCCAGGGATCTACTTTATCTGGGGTGCTTCACTGCTGCTGCCGCCACCAGCTGGAGCTTCGAACAGGCTGATTAACAATGGATTCACTGGACCCGAGGTTCAGAAAGAGGTGTTTAGCATCCACAGGGTGGGTCAAACGGTTCACGTTGTCTGAGGTTCTGTTCGTTAGAGAAAGCTACTGTGAGCCCCCGGCCACACGTCTGTCGTGATACATAGCATATTAAAGCGTGTGGTGGCTGTGTTTAGACGCTTAGTTAGTTCACTTCTATTCAGGCAGGAGGCGTTGACAGCGACGGCCTCTGATCTGATTATGTTCAAAGCTGTTTGCTTTGGCCTATGAAGCCACATTTCTGACACAAATGTCAAAGAGACATGATTCAAATTCCAAATATACATTCAGTGATTTCATAAATTATTGTGGTAGAGCGAGAGGGAGCAACCAATCAGACACAGCCTCTCATATTTATTCCCATTCAGATTTTTTATAAGAGAGCAGTGGAGGAGTCACTCAAGACTCAAATACGTTTCAGCGTTTGCTGTTTTCTTCAGGTTTCATAGTTTCCTGACTCCAACTTCTAACAGATAGAGGACGGAACCAGACACATGAGGTTTGTTCCGATAAAGCAGAGGCGTCTTGGTGTTGTTGCCCTGACAAATGTAACCTAACAATGTGACTAAAAATATAAAGCAGCATGGAAAAGGAAGAATGTAGGAAGCGTCTCTGTTGCTGGATCGTTTTAAACTTCTCTGCTGCCGCAGGACACAGCAACACGTATTTATCTGGATTAAAAGGTGCAAATGTCGTCCTCACACCTCTACACGGCTCTGCACCACACAGGCATCAGGGCAGAGGCTCATGTATTAGGAGAAAACTCTGCTTTCTTACGTTTTCCCAAAAATAAACTCACAGCATAAACTGTGTAGATGTCTAAAAGACACATTTGCCTCAAGTCTTTGAAATTAAATCCAAAATACTGCAACAAGTGAAGTCGACGCGCTTGGACCTCTGCAGCTTCGTGACATACACTGTTCTGTAACTAGAAATGACCTGTGACAGATTCAGTGGTGTGGCAAGCAAAACTTCAAATGATGTCTGTCATTAGAGCTGTGGTTCAGTGACTGTTGCTTCCTGGGGGCTATGATGTGACCTGTGACCAGGATGAGCCCCGCCTCTCGCCTGATTGACAGCTCCAGCATGAGCGAACTTCAGTTATAACAATAAACCGGTAGTTCGTTAGTCCTCTGTTTAGACTGGTTTGGAGTAGTGATGGGCGATACCACGGAATTTGGTATCGATTCGATACCAAGTAACTACAGGGCCAGTATCGACGATAACGATACTTTTTGCACCTTAAAGGCAAATCATCATTGCACAGTGTTGATTAATATTTTCATCTTTATAGCAACATGAATAATGCTCATGAACAGAAATACTGGCTTAAATGCTAATAATAAAATTAGAATAAATTAGATCAATAAGTAAATTAAATTCAAATATGAAAAAAATATCTATATTAAATTATAATAAATAAAAATGAAATTAATACAAAATACAATGTCTTAAATTGAAAGATCATAGTGCCCAAGTAGAACAGAACAAAATAGTCAATATTTAACAGTAAAACATCCCAGAGATGTTTCCGCAGCTGGTGAGTGTGTGAGCACATGTTCATGTATCGGCAGCTTTTAAAGCCGCTTCTAACCGGATATTGTGTGTGTCCACGTATAGAAACGTCTCTGCCATGTGCAGGTTCCAGCTGCTCTACGGTGCAGATTCAATTCAACTCAATTCAATTCAACTTTATTTCTATAGTGCCAATTCACAACATCAGTTATCATAAGGCACTTTACAAGTAAGGTTTTAAGACCTTACACAACTAAACCCAACAATTCCCACATAGAGCAGCTTTTAATTGTAGCAAAGCGATAAATTGTACATTTAAATAGCAACAGTGGAAAAACTCCCTCTCTAACGAGGAAGAAACCTCCAGCAGACCCAGGATCAGTGTGGGCGGCCATCTGCCTTGACCGGTTGGGGTGAGGGGATAGAGAAGAGAGAAAAGAACACAACAACAACAACAACAAAACAAGCAGCAACAGACTCAGGCAGGATGGTTGGACCAGCAACTGAACACTGAGACACACGACTCTGAGTCTGACGATACCTGTAGATGAGGATAGAGAGAGACAGAAAGAGAGAAACACAACTAGGAGAGAAAAGGGACAAAGTTAGTCACATGTGGACTTGATTCTTTTTCACAGATGCCTACGAGGGATGTTGTCAGTGTGATCAACCCAAACTACCTCAACAATCGAGGTATTGGGCAAACCTGACTTAGCTCATTGCATATTTGGGGTAGAAAAATAATGCTTCATTTCATTTGTTATATCTTATAACACATTAAGTTAAAAACTAAAAACGGTCAGAAGTGAAAAGTAATTGCATGTTTTTATTAGGAGTAGTATCGAGCGATACTTAAGAAAGTATCGACTCCAAAGTATCGGCCAGCGGGTATCGAAGTATCGAAGAGTCGATATTCACATCCCTAGTTTGGAGAACAGACCTGCTCCTCTGTGGCACATTGTCACTAAAGCTGTCTGAAAGGTTTGGTGACGCTGTCATGGATCAGGAGGCATCATTAGAAAATCAAATAGAGTTGTGTATTTGATTTGATTTGAGACAGTGTGAAGAGGAGCGAGGCTGATCAACTGAGAGCTAAACAAAGCAGCTTTGTTCCACAACTATCACATACATGGAAAAACAAATGCAAACCAGCTGAGATGAGTGGATGGAAGGAAGGTGTGTGTGCACAGCGGATGCAGGCTGGGAACCGTTCGTATTTGACCCCTTTGTCGTTCTCTGTCTTTGTTGTTGGCCTGCGCTTTCCTTCTCCCACACTCTGCCCTCACAATTTCTCCGACCTCCTAAAACTCAGATTAAAGGGGTGATGCAAACTCCTTGTCTCTTTCTCAGGCTTGATCCTTTCTGAGCGAGTCAACTTGCCAGCGGCCCCGGGAAGTCGAGAAAGTGTCTTTTTATAGATGGTGGAAAAACTAGCACATGTGCTTTTAATATCCATGTGGCAGTAAGTTATGCATACATTCCAGCCTGCAGTAGCGCTGTGGTGCACACAGGATGTTCCACATGCATTTCTAGCAGGATTCACTCCTCATTAACAGTTTCCACCTGTTTTTGTGTTGCTTGGCTTTCATGTGGCACAATGCTGCAGTCAGCTGTTTATTACAGACCACAGGCTTAACCTGAACCACAGGTCAGGTTACGGAGGAACACAGTCACCGCGTTAATCTCTCAGCTGGTGTTGTTGGAACAGTATAAAGCAAAACTGAAAGTTTTACAGATCAACAAAACAACACAATTTTCCCACAAGCATCTCAAAGCGACACGAACGCGTCCGATGTGCAGCTAATTGAAGGTAAAGGTTCAGGCTCCCTCTCAGCTCTCAAAATGACATAGTCCAGTGGTGACTTCCCACTTGCTGTCATCCTCAGACTGCTTGCTGAGAACAATGGAGCTTAGCTTATGACAAAGGAAATCCACACCACAAGACACAGAAGCGATAAGCTGTGGGAGAGCGAGCCAGACGTGCTTGTTATGGCAGCGTGAGGCTTTCTGGTCCTGAGCCTTCTGTGGTTTGGGGAGATTTCAGAGCCTTCAGGTCGGCTTCGGTTTGCTTTTCAGACTGAGAAGGGCAGCGATCGCAGGAGTGAGACTTCAGCTTTCCATGAGATGTGTGTAATGCTCTGCTGAGGCTGAATGAAGCATGTTAGGAGCACAAGACAACTCGCAACCTGGCAGTGGACAGAGCTGAGTGATTATTTAGCTGCAGGGGAGGAACAGGTGGAGCAATGATAGGACCAATAGCAGGGAACAGAGAAGAAACCAGGAAGTAGGAGCTAATGGTGAATTTCATCAGTGGAAACCAAACCACTGACAGCTTAACCCGTAAACAACAGGGGATGCAAAGCAAAGCAAAGCAGCCAGAACAGGAGATGATGACACGCAGGAGGAAACGTAGAACACCCCAACGAAAATGTTCCCATCCCTACTTATAGGAATATAACACAGAAACACAAGCCCAAGGCCGCACAAAAGGTATCGAGATCACGAAACTAAAAGTCCGCTACGTCGCCGTCACTGCTGTCAGCTTTCAAGGGGCAGTCCAGCCAATAGGAAACCTGCTGCTCCCGATCCGCCAATCTGTCGATCGTCAGGTGACTCGCACAGACACAACAAGCCTTGGGCCGTAACCATCCCCCTAAAAAACCAAACCTTTCCCCAGCAAGGTTTGACTATCACGAGTGAGAGAGCGAATTGGCCGACACGAGTCCCCTTCTTATGTCGGATTTCGATATTCAAATCAAGGCTTCTTTCTCTATCGTGCTGTACTGGGTCTGGTGCTTGTCGGGAGGAACTAAGGCGATATGCCTGGTAACATCAAACTGGTCCGAGGGAGCGGGTGAAAGACGTACACTGACATGTGTGGAGCTTCGGTGCTCCATAGAACGCTCCATGTCCATAGCTCCAATATGAAGGTGCATGAGCTCAACCTCACGGAGCGGTGGTGGAAATGAAAGGAGCTTGATGGGGCAGCGGCAGCCTCTGCTCCCGAGGGGTCTCGAATCCAACAGCTGGCTTTTTAACTACTCCCTTCTCCACCAACTGCTCCGCCAGTAGGGCTTTAACCTCGGCCTTCCTAACGTTCAAAGGAACCATAATATCAAAAAATGTTCGCTCAACAACAGATCGACTTTGGCACTGATTCAATTTCTCAAGCGTGGGATGGCAGGTAACCTCACCTAGAATAACCATGCACCATTCATTCACAACCCTGAGTGACAATATATACACAGTGTACGGAACAATGGAAATCTCTTCAGGGTGAGCCAAGGCCAAAATAACAAACAACCGCCGTCACCGCTGTCAGCTTTGAAGGGGAAGTCCAGCCAATAGGAAACCTGCTGCTCCCGATCCACCAATCCGACGATCGTCTGGTGACCTGCCGGTTACGCAGACACACAGCAGCGAACCCACACATACACGCAGGTACATACACAACAAGCCTTGGACCGTAACACCCACGTCCCAATGCAGTTAAAAACTTGGGTCCAACCAAAGGTGGCATCTTCTTCATCGTATATCACATTCATCAATGAACAGATAATAAATCAAACCCAAACCGTCTCAGGCTCCAGCAGTAATAAAGGAATTGGCCTCAGTACTTTTGCAGTGATCCTATTTCATGCTCACTATCAAATCAAGCAAAATCATGTTGTATATGCTATTAATATACTTGAGCTGTGTGTCAGCCTGCAGACGTCTCACAGAAAATCAGCTTGAATGCTCCCTGATGCCACAGGGCTTCACAGTCACAGCAGCGTTTGCCACCTGAAGGTGACTTCACTTCTCCTCTCTATACCTTCTTCTCATCTACGTTCTCTTCCTTCCTCGCTGTCTTTAGTCTCATCTTCGTCGTTTTCCTCCATCTCTCTCCCTTTTCCCATCTCCTTCTCTAATGAGGCTCTATGGGGGGGAGCATATGCTCAATTAGCAGCTGAACCTTGGCAGAAGGGAACGAGACCCCACCAATTTCCTGCTTTCTAATCTCGGCACAGCATCAGCAAGATGTGTACATTGAAATGAGACAGTAGTATTTAGATGTGTGATTGTGATATAATCACATTATATTATAAGTAGACAACAAAACATTTTACGTTTCTCTATTAAACAGATTTTGTTCTTCTATTTGCTTTAGGGTCCAGTGGGAACTTCTGTCCAATGTGTGAAGCCAGGCAAAGGCTAAGGAACGCAACAAGAAAACAACACAGACAGAATGAAAAAAGCAAAACGACGCAGACAGAATGAAAAAAGCAAAACAACGCAGACAGAATGAAAAAAGCAAAACAACACAGACAAAATGAAAAAAGCAAAAACAACGCAGACAAAATGAAAAAAGCAAAACAACGCAGACAAAATGGAAAAGGAAAACGACACAGACAGAATGAAAAAAGCAAAACAACGCAGACAGAATGAAAAAAGCAAAACAACACAGACAAAATGAAAAAAGCAAAAATCAACACAGACAAAATGAAAAAAGCAAAACAACGCAGACAAAAAGGAAAAAGGAAAACGACACAGACAAAATGAAAAAAGCAAAAATCAACACAGACAGAATGAAAAAAGCAAAACAACACAGACAAAATGAAAAAAGCAAAACAACGCAGACAAAATGGAAAAGGAAAACGACACAGACAGAATTAAAAAAGCAAAATGACGCAGATAGAATGAAAAAAGCAAAAACAACGCAGACAAAATGAAAAAAGCAAAAAACAACGCAGACAGAATGAAAAAAGCAAAACAACACAGACAAAATGAAAAAAGCAAAAATCAACACAGACAAAATGAAAAAAGCAAAAAACAACGCAGACAGAATGAAAAAAGCAAAACGACGCAGACAGAATGAAAAAAGCAAAACTGTAACCTACAATGACACAACTGCTGCGTAACAGGAAGGAGATAAAACAGTCTGTCGTCGTTGACATAAGGAGGATACAAAGACGTTTTTATCGTCTTTATGACGTAGATCTATTGAAGCAATAAGACTCATTAGAACAGGAGACGACTTCCTGCGTTCAGATCCCTGATTGCAGTCAGACTTGTGTGGTCAAATGTGGCGAATATTAAGCACCAAGCTTTGTCAATTTGGTGACCCTTATTAGTCGTAATACGTTTGTATTATAACTGAACTAAATAAATAAATAATTCACAGAAATCCTTGGACGTGGAAAGGCGGCGCCTATGACGAACAAACGCCGCGGAGCAGGACACGTTTCAGGCTGCTGCTGTATCCATCCAGTATGTAGCGTTGCCTAAAACTCATCTGCTTTATGCACCAACTAATGTTCACAGACCACAAACCGACTTTGTTTTGAAGGTGATTCAATACAATGATTTACTGAATATAAAACCTGCCAAGACAAGTAAAATATGAAAGCACATATTTTAATACTACAACCACTTAAAACATCAACGTATTCATGATTAGCTTGTGGAGGTTGTGACCCTGGTTGTTCCCATGTCAAACAGGTCCACACTAAGAGCAGAAAACGAACATGACAGGGCTCCAGCCTGATTTGTTTTACTTTACTTCTGTCATTTTGTTGTTTGAAAAGTGACCATCAGTGCATATATATAAACCAACATTAAACAGTTACATTTCACTTCTCAAACTAGTGATGGAGCAGAGCAGGGCTGCTGCTTCTGTTATTGCATTACTGGTACTAAAAATGTGAAATAGACACATTTGTAATATCCTAAATAGATCAACAACACATTTGCACCAGTCATACAAAGCAATTTGTTTTGCATTTGCAATTATATTGGTGGTTCTCCATTTAAATAAGCTCAGCGACCCAACACTGGGAACAAAACCACACCAGCCACTGGTGAAGGAGAGGCAGCTTCACGCTGGCTCCTCCGTGAAACTGCAGAGGGAGCAGTCAGATTGTGAGAGGATTTGTCATGTGCGACGTCAGGCTGCGCATACGGCAGGAATCAACAGGCCTGTCATTCACAACACGCTCCGCCATCCGCACTCATCATGTCACAGCTGATTCCTCTACCGACAAAAACACATGAATGTTTGCTGTTCTGCTTCCCCAGCAATCGCCAGAGGGATCTCTACTGTGTCTGGGTTCTGCAAACACACCCAACAAGGACAATTAGCTGACACGGTAATAACTGAGGTTCTTGCTGTTGCAGTAAAGTAAAAGCAAGAGCTGCAGCGCTGGTGGAGAACCGGCGACGGGCCAAAGGCAGCGAAGACTCACTGATGTCACTGCAGAACTACTGTCCGTTAAGGGTTAAGACACAGGAGGCGCCGGCCTCATGTTTTAGTCAAACCATTTCCATGTGCTGACATCCCCATGAAAATCCAGCGCTGTCCCTGCTTTGACCAGCAGATCATGTGTCCAGTGGAATGTGGAGTCGTTTCCCCCCGCATCTAGAAAATAAACACATGAGACGTGAGTCTGGGGCTCAGCGCACTGTGTGTGTTTGTGTTGGAATGGTGGCGTTTGAGGGGCGGGAGGAGAAAGATAGAGAACAGCTGTGACCTATTTTTCCTTCTCCTCTTTCAGTCACTCCCTGCTTCTCCCCCAGACTCCAACAGTTCTGAAAACTTTACAGAATAAAGCTCTGACGGGCTCCAAGACACACGGACATGCACACACGCACACACACACACACACACATGCACACACATGCACACACACACACAAGCACACACACACACAAGCACACACACACGCACACACACACAAGCACACACACAGGCACGCACACACACACGCGCACACACACACGCACACACGCAGCTTCTGGGCATCTTGTGAACCATCCTGTCACACATCTGGATTCTCTAGAGCTGTGCAGTGTGTCTGTATTTGTGTCGGTTAGTCACACACAGCTTGAACGTTACCATGTGAATTGAACTTCTTGTCGCTGCACAACTGGTCTTTAAAAGCTGATTGTTTCCTTAGCTGTCAAATATTATGATGTTTTAAATAACGACATATATTTAATGGATTTATTTCAGTGCAACAAACTCTTGTGGACTGAGTAAAAGCTTCGGTTGAGCATTAGCTTCACTTTGACCTTCACTTTGTCCACTTCCTCAGACAAAATGAGTCTGTGGGATGGTTCACAACTAACTAGTGCTCAGTCCTTCAGAAGTTATTAGTCCCTGTGTCCTGTGAGATCTGAGCCAAAATGTAGAGACACACAAACAAGGAGCTTATAGAAAAATATACCATGAAGAACTACAGAGCAGTGAGGCTCCCTCAGACCGACTGTTACCAGGATGGACCTGGGCTGGACCCCAGGCATCTGCAGACTGTGACCCACTAACAGGTTGGTTTCACAAAGCTCAGTCACTGTTCGGACTGTAACTAGAGAACTAACCA
This sequence comes from Macropodus opercularis, assembly GCA_030770545.1. Lineage (NCBI taxonomy): Eukaryota > Metazoa > Chordata > Actinopteri > Anabantiformes > Osphronemidae > Macropodus > Macropodus opercularis. The sequence goes on along the minus strand of CM061098.1, from coordinate 18,962,335 downwards.
TCAGAGCAGGAAACAAAACAACATTTGGGTCGTAAGAACAAAAAGCCATTGGAAAACCGGCCCTGCTGGTGGGATCAGGGAACTGCAGCTCCAGACTCAACTCTGGAGCAAAGGCCCTGCCTGCATGTGCAGGGTGACAGAAAGACACATCGATGCATAAATCCGCGACAGCTCTGAAGCCACAGGAGGAACGCGACAGTAAAGCAGCGGCTGTGTCTCATGTGAAGGTCAGACTGCGGCTCTAATCCTATTGGCTCCATCCAGCGCCGCTCTGTTGGCCTGGCTCGCTGTCTGCCCCCCCCAAGGCTGGCTTTCTGCTGCCCTTGACCAGCCAGCTTGGGTAACCCCTGCTCCACGTCATGACACACACACGCTAGCACGCAAACAGATCAGTCATGGCCCTGGGGAGTGAGAGGTGAGAGCCAGAAGCATTTCTCTCTAATACAGCTGTAACAGCTACGCCGTTTATTCCCGGGTCAGTTTAACACCTTCTGCTCGGCTCTCCATCCATCTCGCGCCCATGGGGAGTCAGAAGGACGAGGAGAGTGGCGTGAACACACTAAGGCTGCTCTGTGACCCACATGTTCGCCTGTGTCACCATGTCTGGGCTTCATTTAGCCTCATCAAACCTCTCACACATTATTGGAGGCTATTCTTATTTCAGCAGCTGGGTCAGGAGATGACTGTTGCTCATCCAATGGTGGCTTAGCAATGGTTCAGCTAAACAGTTGACTGTAGATTCAAAATACAAATTACATGCAATAAATAGTAAAAATAGTTAAATAGTCATATCTAAGTACTGACTTTGCGTTTAAGGCTTTTGTTAATATCGTTGGCTGTGTCATAGCAATGTGCAGGGTTCGGCAGTTAGCAGGATGCATTTTGTTACATTCTTGCTCGTCACACTGATAAGTCAACATTTGAAAAAAAACCAAAAAAGTTCTTTTCACATAGAAGGCTCATACCCATACAAGCCTTTGGTCATTTCTTCATTAAGTCCAGAAATCGTTGCTCAAAACTTCACTGGTGGAGTCTGTCCCAGCTGACGAGCAGAAGTCACCAGTCCATCACAGGGCCGACAGAGACAGACAAACACTCGCTCACACAGAGACTCAACCAACCTAACCACAGGATGAAACGAACCTAAGGCTGAGCACCACACCACCAAAAATAAAAGTCATCTGCTTTAACCCTCGTGGGGCCTTGGTTCTGGGGTGAGCTCAGCTTCCTGACAGCCTGGTGGATGAAGCCGTCCTTCAGTCTGGTCCTGGCCTGTAGACTCCGCAGTCTCCTCCCTGATGGCAGCCGACTGAAGAAGCCGTGTGACGGGTGATGGCAAGGAATGAACACGTGTGGGTCTATGATGAACAAGTTCATCCAACCGTTCATCTGGATGAAGAGTGTTGTCATTTATCGTCTGTCTGTGGCTGTTTCATCCAACCCTTGTGTGGTTTTTGAGCTTTGAGCCCCATGTTTTCATTTTGACCCCTTGAAGGCTGCACCAGGGTTAAATGAGCCTCTTTAGCCCTTTTGAGGCAAGGATTTCTTTTCAGACAGGCCTCTCCCAGCACCTTTATGGACGTGTTCTTTTTAGGAAGTTCTCTTTTTTTAGACTCTTCATTTGGGAAGGTTTTATTTTTCATATGAGTTTTTACATTTCAGGCATTGTTTTCTACCTACAGGCCACCGTGTCTCACATTATGCACACACAAATTATAATAATTGGTATCGCACCAGCAGGGAAGGTACGATTGTGTTGTACATTCGCAGCATAGAGCCCAAGCGTTATCTCAGTTTGTTCCATTTCCCACAGTGCTCCACAAGCCATGCGTTGACTCCAAGCAGGAGTCAGAACTGGGACACAGCTTGTGTGCTGCTGAATAATCTTGATGAAAGTATGATTGTTTTCTTAGCTGTCAGATGAAGATGATAAATGCCTCATTAAGACTACAAATGAAGGTTCACTGTTGCAGCGTAGTAAACACTACTTACAACACAAGATAATCAGTATGTGATTGTCAGGCCGGCCTCTAATAAATCAAACGACCTTTCTTCAAAATGCTTCATCTCCCAGGCTACATCAACAAATGTGAATCAGTCAGGAATTACCACCTGAAAACTGCTCACTTCAATTTAGTTCAGTTTTTTTAGCGTCAATACACAAGCACTAGCAAACAATGAAGAGGAAAATGGGTTTTAACGAGGAAGCCTCCAGCAGAACCAGGCCGACCGTCTGCCTCCACCGGCTGGATGAAGGAGATGGAGAAAAGAGGAAAGAAACAAACAGCAACAACACACAGCAAACAAAATACAGCCAGGATGGTTGGGCCATAACCGAATACTGAGCCTGACACGTGTCACGACCCAACTTTCAGACGACTTCACCTTCACACATATGTACTGGTGGCGTGTGAGTTAAAGGAGGGAGGTCGAGTGACCTGAGCCTTCGCTAATGATCAAAACCAAGGTTTAAGGCTCAGATGGTGTCTGTCTAGTCAACCTAGTCTCAGTTCACACAGAACTGCAGTGTTGCACTGGCCCTGTCAGTAATCAGTGGTGTAAACTCTGTGCAATGATGTGCAGGGATGCGCTTCATTTGATCCTTGTTGATGTGAGCTTGTGTTTATTTGTGGAAGGAAACGTGTTGGCTGACGAGTCTCCGTGGCCTCAGACGTATGTGGAGGAATGAGACGGCTCAGTAGGATGAATGTTCACAATGCTTCTGAAGTGTGGGTTCAAATCCCACAAGTGGTGTTGGAAGCTGCTTTCTTGTCAGATTCCCTATGATTTGAAAGTTTCTGAACATGCTGGAGTTTAGTTTTAATCCTGCATGTAAACATGCTCAGATATTCTTATTAGAGTTCTGCAGTTTACTCAATTAGAGCAGACAACAAGCAGAGGATCAGTGAGGACACGCGTCTGTCTGTCTCACGCAGAGCGAGAACCTCAAAGCCCACGCAAAGCCCCGCTGATGGAATCAAACAGATGTTGTGAGTCCTCCGACAGTTGATAAAACAGTCGGAGCTTTTTCAGGAGACTGAGGGACTGTTGGCCTCCTAACCACCCACCTGCTTCTGGTGCAGAATGCGCAGAGATGCTAACATATTCATTAAGTAGACGTGACGTGGGCAAAGAAAGCGGACACCTGAACACAGTTAAAGCCACCAGGCGCTGCATGCAGCAAGACGGCGTAGTAACAGCCTCCTGTATAAGGATACTACGCTATTATGGCTTCATTCCAAAGAAGGCGCTGCGTCCTTTGTTTAAAATGTCTAACTACTCGCCCCAGTAGCTTGTACCACATACTGTGGACATAGAGGAAACACCGTCTCAGAGGAATTGGGTGAGTAGCGAAATGTTTTGAACTCAAAAAGTTAAACCGTTACAGACCCAGTGCTGGGTCACCGATGTGGGCAGAGGTGTGGACCCAAACGCAGACTCAGACGTGACTGACAGTGGCAGACACAGGAACACATGACTAGACTAAAGGCTCGTCACACAAGCAAGACAGGGCTTGACTTACATAGACAGACTCACATGACACAGACCATTGACGGGAACCTCCACCACACGGAACATCACTCCACGCGACGGACCGACACACGAGAGCAGACTTAAATGCAAACTAAACAGGAAATTAAACACACGTGAAACCACTGATGACTAGGGAGGAGCACAGGGAGAACGAGACAGACCCTAGAGCTCTGAGGGCTGGACTGTAACAGAAACTAAAAGATGCAGATTTGAACTTGGTGTAAAAGAACATGAACGCTGGGTTTAGACGAGTGGCCCAACGGGAAACGCTCGTGTTCCAGTTGACTCTTTTCTTTTTTGTAAATGTACTAGAAAAAAGACTTGAACGTGGTTGAACTTCATTGATTGCTGTGTTGTGATAACTGCACTGAACCGTTGGCTCCTCTTAGCAGGCGCAGGCTTGTCAGGGCTAGCTATGAGATGTCACTGGGTGGACCCCAAGAATGGACCAAAACTGTATTCATTACGTTAAAGTAACTTTTAATTTTAATTAAGTAATTAATGATTTATTAAAGGAAGGCAGAGTGAACTAAGAACTAACAAATGCAGAAGTAGGATTAATGAACACTCAGTGAATCAGACTGTACACCGGAGGAGTCTAGACAGCGTAGGGGTTGAAGATGTCAGTAGTGGGTCACGGAGGCAGATGGAGCTGGCCGTAGAGTTTGTCTATTGATGAAGGTGGAGGCTGGTCCAGGAAATGAGAGGCTGGAGGAGTATGAGGTTGAAGCCCACCAGAGGAGTAATGCTTGGGAGGAACTGTCCGATGTTTGGTCTGCAGAGCAGAATCTGACAGTTCGTTCCGTTCGTTGCGGGGAATGAGAAAGGATCCAACAGCTGATTTTCCAGTTCTGTGGTTTGAGATGTTATTCCAGTTTTTAAGAGAAACCTCTTAAAAGCCCAGCTGAGGCCTTAACCAGCACTCTTGGACTTTTGTTCTGTATTTTTTTGTCTTTCACCAGTCTGGAGTATTATCCACTCACATGTACAGTCTGTAATCCTTCATTCCAGTGATTCCCTGCAGAACGATGAAATCCTGAATCACTGAGGCGCGAGTCTCTTGGCGGGTCAGGGAACAATCTCCTATTTGTGCCTGCAGTCGTAGTTGCTTTGGCCGACAACAAGGAGAGCATAAAGGTAGCATAATGCAACAACGAGGAGTCCAGACTGCAAAAAATCACAAAACGTACTAGGGGCACGACGCATGGCAACGAGAGCATCGGGTTCGAGGTTAGCGCGGCTTGTCACTGGTTCAGTTAGCCAGGATCCAGAATGTAACTGTGGCTTTGAGAACCAGAGAACGGTGAGAAGCCGGAGTAATCGAGAACGGTGAGTGTGACATGAAACCAGGTGACTCACGTGGTACTTGTCAGCGACCTTCTTGCTTAAACAATAGACGTGAGTAGATAAATACAAATGAAGCGCTAATCGACACAGGTGAAACTAATCAGGGTTAGGGTTAGGGATCAACCGAACACCAATAAGGGACAGACTGACCGAAAATAAACCCCACACAATAAATACCCAAACCGGAAGTAAAGTTAACGAAACCTAAACCAGAAAGGCCATTAAAAAAAAGAAAACCCAAAACCAAGCCGCCGAACATCACAGGGCTTAATGTGTCCCAGTACGTTGTCCCTCAGTAGCCACTGATATCAGCTGGTTCTAGAGGCTGGCGAATGTGGGTCACATTTGAATGAACGTGAGACGGTTTGTGGGCTGTGATGCAAATGGTTCATAGGTGTAAGCAATGAAGCAAACACTGTGGCTTGGCAGAGGAGAGAGGTCACAGCAGGTGATCGAGTCAACATCGTTGTCTGGCTAAACACACGACTTCTGCTTTAGTGTGGAAAGGAAGTTGTCCCACTGCACGATTAAGAGTAACAATAGTTCAGCTTGTCATATAATAAACTAAGCAAAAAAACGCAGGTTTGTATGGAACAACCATTAGCGAGCAGATGAGAACGTTAGCTAGTCTTGGATCAGCTGGAGGGGGAGAAGGAGGCAGGATGAGGAGGCGCTTCCTGTAATTTGTCTCTCTCAGCACCAGCAGAGCTTCAAAGTGTGCTTGGATCCAGTACCAGCGCGCTTCTTTCAGCGGCACCTCCTCTGTGTGGGCTTTTGTTTCTTCATCATCTGTCAAGATCAAGGTCTGCGTTTGAATATGTGCATTGTTTTAGACTTCAGGTCAAATTCCTGAACACAAGGAAGGAGCTTCATTGACATGTAAGACATGTTTGCCCTGGGCGTGTTGTGCATATTACACGTAATACAAGTAGTCGTGTTTAATTGTCTGTAAATGTTCACGTCACATGAGAGGAACAAACTGTCGGCTTTGAGTAAATGTGTCAGGAGCCTCTGTTAAACTCTTATCTCGAACTTTGTGTAGTAAAATACAAACGCCTGTAAATAATGATGTGTGTAATCCAGCATGCGTTTTCTCTTACTCAGGTTCTTATGGAGGCCACGCTTTTAATCACTTCCTGTAGCTCATAACCTTGGCTGAGAGTGTATAGTAGATAAATACTGTGTTTGGCTCAGCAGCCTCCTCATTAGAATAATCCAGTGCAACGCAGAATAAATTCCTCCAGTAAGTCTGACAAGTGTGTGCAGGAAGGAACCTGTGGAGGTTGTTGACCTTATGTTGTGATTTGGCATTAAATAAATAAAACTGAATCTGATCAGGTAAAACATTATGACCACCAGTGCCCCAAGAAGCAACCCTTCCAAGATGTTAGACCTGCAGGTTGTGTGGTCTGCCTACATGTGACTTGCTGGTCTACACCTTGATGCATTTCTGTGGCAGGGAGCATTATCCTGCTGAATGAGGCCAGCGGTTCGAGTTACCATGACAGCGTGGAGGTGCTGTGGTACGCGTAAGCGTCACATATGCATGGACCCAAAGCAACACACTGCTTCCACTGTGGCCTGGATCTAGCTATCATGTGGTAGCAGAAGTCATTGTTGGTTGCTCTAAGGTTGTGTATCTGCAGTTTGTCTCCATATTGTCCTTCATATCCATGTGTCCCCTGTAAGAATTCACAAGGCGTCATTGTCGGAAAGTGAACCATCTCAATTAGCATCATTTGAAGCGATTCTGTATCACGTTCACATTCGCATGTTCCTCTTCATTAATCCTGCTCATTCGTTGCTCATGGTCTTGTCTGCTGGACGTGAGGGGCCGTACAGTATGAATGTGGTAGGTCCTGGGTTTTGCATTGTGCTGACTTGTATCCACATCATTTAGGTATATTTAAATGTGAATGGCTCACACAGTGGTTAACACAGGAGGAGACGACAGACAAAGCCGTAGTTTGCATAGACTGTCCTACATGGTTAGTTTGTTCTGGACGCCCTCAGAGGAAGAGAGACAATAATAGAAGGCAAGTGGAACATGGAAGCACATCTGAGCTGTGTCTGTTGTGACACGCGTCACTAGGTCAGAGCCTCACAGCCCAAGCTGGGCCTTTAAAGTGATTCACACAAGTCTACAGGACGTCAGAAAATCAAAGAATCAATCACCATATGAATAATCTGTCTCTAGCTAACGTCCATCCTTCCACCGCAGCCACGTCACGCTCTCGCTTTTGTGTCTGAGGCACTAAGGTAACAACCATTTGTGTTTGTGACTGAATTGGAGGATTTGCATTAGGTGCTATTCATAATAATAATAATACTTTGTTTTCCAGGCAAATGCAAATGCAACACACAGCACGTATATCTGAACTAAAGAACCCAGCCACCAGCTGGAGTATACTCACGCGTGCCACCACTGGACATATAATCATTATGTGGAGTCAGTATCACTGTGCACAGTTAATTCAACACTACATGGTGGTGATGGTGTCTAAACTCATGTAACTGGTTTGGAGGATGTGTTGGACTGACTGATGTCAGGTTTTCTTATGAGTCTGAGGAGAAGGATAAACAAGGGGCTGTGACCTGCACAGACAGGGAGGTGAGGGGAGATGGGAGTTGTAGAGCTTCCGTGTGGATCTATGGAGGCTGGCGAGGAAGCATGAAGGTATGGAGGGAGCCGAGGCTGTTTGCCTGCGGCGCGTGATTAAACACCGGGGACATGGAGAGAGGAGAACCTCAGGTCTGACATGGCAGTGACTGGCCTGAGGCAGCCTACGCAGCCTTGCGCTGGTGCCTTTGTGTCCCGGGACGGCGCTGGTTGACCACAGGGCCTTCGCTCTGTCAGGAGTGTTTAGCCTAGATTGGCTGCGAGCGCTTCCCCGAAGCCTGCTACAGACTCACGGGGACAGGAGTGACAGACACTAGCAGCACTACCCTGCTGACACACTGCCCAACGCGGCCAGATCCGCTAATCTGCAGCCACACTTTGCTTTAGTCGCAGCTATAATTGCTGTGGGCAGTTCAACAACACTTTGCCTCAACTGCTCATTTGTGGGAGTGTGTGGCTCAACCTGAGTTTGCACAGGATGAGGAAACTATGCAAATGGCCTCTGAAAGTGAAACAAACAGAGGTGCATCCAGTAATACAGGCCTACATGTCTGTTCAGACTCGTGAATCCAGTCGTCACACACAGTCCTGACTGAAAATGCTCACAGTGACTGGGATCAAAGCAAATCTGTTCATCTTCTGACGGAAGTGGATCCTTTTAAGGCATTTGAAGACAGATTTTCTGTGATTTCTCGTTGTGACGGTTACCCCGTCATAGTGTTAGTATATCATTTTGTTTTGTATAGGTATCAGTTAATGACTACACATAGTCTTATAATTTCAGACAGCACACACTTTATTTTGTTGGCAGATTGTTTTCTAATATGAGTGCACGCATTTTAGTTAACATTCTGTCTTGATGGTTTGTTTGTTTTACCTTTCTCTTCTGTTCCCTCTGGTAAGAGACCGGCGCCTGTGGAGGGTGGTTCTTATACAGACAGGCAGGATATGGAGGAGGCCAATGGAGTGTGCCCAGGAGGGGGGCAGGTTCATCAGTTATGATATGATTTAAGCTTATTTAAAGGTTCTGTGTATAGGTAGTATGGCATTTATATTATGTTGGATTTGTGAATATTTGCTTTATTTAATTTTGTATTTGTGTTCAGTTGAAGTCTGGATTTAGTTTAAATGTATTTCTTTAACCCCCCTGTTTGTCAGGATAGGTTGGCCTTGGTCTTTATATACCCTCTCTGTATGTTAATTGGCAGGTCAGTTATGTTTTGTTAGGCTTAGGTTAATGTCTTTTTTGTTGACCTCAGATTATGTATGTATGTGGGTTTGGGTTTTTTTTTAGGATTCATATTTGATTTGTAGCATTGCTAATTGTTATTTAGGTGTGAATAAATTATAATTTCTTGTTGCTAAACCTGAGTTCCTTAGCCTTACTGCTTGGTCCGTGACAGTTGGTGGCAGTGGTGGGATCAGCCAGTGGAAGGTCCAGGTTTTGTGTTTTGTTTTTTCCCACAGTTTTAAGGCTGAGGTAATCTTCCTCTTGTTCTACCGGAGTGATGCGGAGTGGAAGAGGAGTAAGAGGAGTTAAAACTGGTGACGGGCAAGGAGCACAATCTGGATCGGCAGCTCAGTCAGATTGTGACAGAGAGGAGTGTGGGCCGGCAGGTGGAGATAACGATGTGGAATTGGAAGAGGCAAGAGAATCGACCATTTCAGACTTGGCAGCTATGCTCCAGGTTCACATTGGGCAGCAGAAAGCACGAGAAGCTCAGTGGGACAGAGAGGTGGCACGCCAAGACCAGCGGTATCGAGCTCTGCAACATCAGTTTAGCCTGCTCCAGATAGAAGTGCAGTCCAGAACCGATGCAAGGTTGGAGCCTGCTTTATCTCAAAATCCCCATGAGAGTGATAGCATGGAGGATGTTTCAGGACAAAGTGCTCTCCGTTCACCTCCACCGCCACCCGAGGGTAGTGGTCAGGGTATGTTACGGTTCATGAGAGAGCCTAAACTTCAAAAGTTAACCGAATTGGATGACATTGAACATTTTCTTATTACCTTTGAGAGGATGGCAGCAGTGTGTAGATGGCCGAAGTCGGATTGGGCCTTCCAGCTAATTCCCCTTCTGACGGGTAAAGCAAGGAGTGCTTATGTACATATGGATGTGGATGAGGCTCTTGATTATGATAAGGTGAAACTGGCCATCTTAAAGAAATATGATATCAATCCTGAGACTTATCGTTTGAGATTTAGATCTCTGCATGTGGAACCGGAAGAAACTCCAAAAGAACTGTATGTGAGGCTTAAGGAGGTGTATGGCAAGTGGGTGCAGCCAAAGGATAAAACGACAGAAGACGTAAGTGAAATCATGATTCTTGAGCAATATTTGAGAATGTTGTCTCCTGAGCTCCAGGTGTGGATTAAGGAACATGACCCGAGGACTGCAGCTGAAGCGGCATCACTAGCCGATATGTTTGTGGCCGCCCGCGCTAAGAATCAGTCTTGGGCCTATAAATCCTGGAAGTCAACAAAGGACAATCAAAGGCCCGGTCTGGCGCATCGGGATGTGTCATTGCCTGTTGGTAAGCCTCCTATGAAGGAGAACCAGACCTTTTCTAAGTTCCCAGTGAAGGCCTCCAGATTGCCTGTTTGCTATTTGTGTGGGCAGGAGGGCCATGTGAGATTACAGTGTCCACAGAATATTAGGAAAGTAACTCAGATGTGCTGCGTGCCTAGGCAGGAAGCGGCAAGAGCATTGAGGCACCCTCTCAAAACGACTACTGTGGAAATTAATGGTCAGGCGCTTAAGGCACTTATTGACACGGGCAGCACACAGACGTTGGTGCATAAGCAGTACGTTCCCCCTCATGCTATCGGTATTTCTGACACAGTTCCTATATGTTGTGTCCACGGAGATGAAAAGACTTATCCAACAGCCGCTGTCTATATTAAAGTGGATGGGCAACTGTACTTATTGAAGGTGGGGATTTCAGACAACTTGCCATTTCCTGTTGTGTTAGGCCATGATTTACCAGTGCTCTTGGATTTAATTAACCCAATTCGAAGTTGTAATGCAGTGCTGACACGCGCCCAGGCTGCAAAGCAAGTGGATGACCCTGCTACGACCTTACAGATGATGCCATTCTATGATGCTCATGTAGAGACTGGGTTAGCTAAACCACGCAAGTCTCGTAGACAGAGGAGGCAGGAGAAGTTCCAGCATACAGTGGTGTCTTCTTCTGCTGCCGACCCTGAACCACTGTGCAGGTGGGAACTTCCAGAGAATATTGGTGAGTTGCAGCAGCAGGATCCAAGTCTAGCTGGATGTCTACGTGATGCCAAGGAATGGACGAATGATGGTCAGCTGGACACAGACGGTTATTATATCAAAAATGGGATCCTTTATCGTTGCCAGAAGTCAGTCAGACAGTTGATGGTTCCGAGAGTAGCCAGAGATGCCGTTCTTGCTCTTGGCCACTCTATTCCCTGGGCTGGCCACCTTGGGAAGCATAAAACAGCTGCAAGGATCCAACGTCATTTTCACTGGCCAGGCTTATGGAAGGATGTAGCCCAATTTTGTAGAAGCTGTCCCCAGTGCCAGCAAACGTCGCCTCAGTTTCCCACTAAGGCGCCCCTCCAACCTCTTCCAGTCATTGGTACACCCTTTTTACGCCTCGGAATGGATGTTATGGGGCCAGTTGAGAGGAGCAAATCAGGGAATAGATTTATGTTGGTTATTACAGACTATGCCACTAGATATCCCGAAGTATTTCCCCTGAAGTCTATTAGAGCAAAGTCTGTTGCTTTTTGCCTGGTCCAGTTCTTTTCGAGGGTTGGATTCCCTCGGGAGATATTGACTGACCAGGGGACAAACTTTATGTCTAAGTTGCTGAAAGATGTGTATCAGTTGCTGGGAATCAGGGGGTTGAGGACTACCCCTTACCATCCACAAACTGATGGGCTAACAGAAAGGTTTAATCAGACCCTGAAGCAGATGCTGCGCAAGTTTGTTAACACGACGGGCTCAGATTGGGATCAGTGGCTCCCTTATCTCTTATTTGCTTACAGGGAAGTGCCCCAAGCCTCTACTGGGTTTTCGCCTTTCGAACTGCTGTTTGCGCATGAAGTCAGAGGCCCGTTGAGTCTCCTAAAGGACAACTGGGAGAGAGACCAGGGAGGTGCAGAACCTGTTAATGTGATCTCCTATGTCTTGCAGATGAGAGGGAAGTTGGAGGAAATGACCGCACTGGCCCAGGAAAACATGTTGGCTGTGCAACATCAACAGAGATCGTGGTATGATCAGTCTGCTCGAGAGAGAAGTTTTAGTCCTGGGCAGAAAGTACTGGTGATGTTGCCCACACAAGACAGTAAACTATTGGCGAAATGGCAAGGGCCCTTTGAAATAACTAGAAGATTGGGCTCCACTACTTATGAGATCTCTACACCAGGTCGTGGACGTCCCACTAGGGTCCTGCATGTCAATTTGCTGAAGGAATGGATCCCGAGGTCAGAGGGGCAGCATGATGTTCTACTCATTCGGAGTGTTAGGGATGAGGATGTGGACGAGCAATATCTACCCGTGCCTAGGCCCTCTGAACTTGACCTTGACCATTTGTGTGAAGCTGAGCAGCATCAGGTGAGGGCCCTTTGTAAACCTGATGTGTTTCAAGTTAATCCTGGTCGAACAAGCCTCCTATGTCATGATATTATTTTGAAAGGAGAGGCTGAGGTTCGACGTCTAAGTTATCGCATTCCTGAGCGCCTACTGGGTCCTCTTAAGAAGGAGGTGGACTTGATGTTGTCTATGGGGATTATTGAAAGTTCACAAAGTGAATGGTGTAATCCAGTGGTTCTAGTACCTAAGAAGGATGGCACTCTTAGGTTTTGTATAGATTTCAGATATTTAAATACCATCTCAAAGTTTGACTCATACCCGACACCTCGCATCGACGACCTCATTGAACGGCTGGGCAAAGCAAAGTATCTGACGACGGTTGACCTCTCCAAAGGATATTGGCAGGTCCCCTTGACACACCGATCCCGTGAGTTGACTGCCTTTCGGACTCCTTGGGGCTTGTTCCAGTTCACAGTGATGCCATTTGGACTTCATGGAGCTCCAGCTACCTTTCAGAGGCTCATGGATAAGGTACTACTGGGGATGTCAGAGTTTGCCTCATCTTATTTGGATGATGTTATAATTTACAGTAACTGCTGGGAAGAACATCTGGAACATCTGAGAATGGTTTTTGAGTGTCTCTGCAAGGCAGGTCTCACTATTAACCCTGGAAAGTGTGCTTTTGCTAAGGCAGAGGTTGAGTATTTGGGCCATGTCATTGGAAATGGTGTGGTTAAGCCTCAGGTGCAGAAGGTGCAGGCTATCCAATCCTGCGTCTTGCCTAAAACAAGAACCCAACTAAAGTCGTTCCTTGGCATGTCAGGATGGTACCATAAGTTTATACCAAACTATTCTGCCAGGGCTGCTTTGCTTACAGATATGACCAGTCCGAAGGGCTCCAATCAGCTGTGCTGGACCAAGGAGGCAGAGGAGGCTTTCAAGGACATTCAGCAAGCCCTGAGCAGTGATCCTGTGCTGCATTGCCCTGACTTCGAGCAACCCTTTATTTTGCAAACAGATGCCTCGGATCGGGGATTGGGTGCTGTGCTTCTCCAAGGCTTACCAGATGACCTCCATCCTGTTGCTTTTATAAGCAGGAAGTTGTATCCAGGGGAAGTCCACTACTCTACAGTAGAGAAGGAGTGTTTGGCAGTGAAATGGGCTATGGATTCTCTCAAGTATTATCTTTTAGGGAGGAAGTTTGTCCTGGAAACAGACCACAAGGCTTTGACATGGCTGGAGAGGATGAAGAACACCAACAGCAGAATAACTCGCTGGTATTTGGCCATGCAGCCTTTTAAGTTTGAGATCCGTCATGTACCAGGCAAGATGAATATCACGGCTGACTACCTTTCCCGCTGTCCTGGCGAGACTTTAGAGGAGGGGGAGTGTGTGACGGTTACCCCGTCATAGTGTTAGTATATCATTTTGTTTTGTATAGGTATCAGTTAATGACTACACATAGTCTTATAATTTCAGACAGCACACACTTTATTTTGTTGGCAGATTGTTTTCTAATATGAGTGCACGCATTTTAGTTAACATTCTGTCTTGATGGTTTGTTTGTTTTACCTTTCTCTTCTGTTCCCTCTGGTAAGAGACCGGCGCCTGTGGAGGGTGGTTCTTATACAGACAGGCAGGATATGGAGGAGGCCAATGGAGTGTGCCCAGGAGGGGGGCAGGTTCATCAGTTATGATATGATTTAAGCTTATTTAAAGGTTCTGTGTATAGGTAGTATGGCATTTATATTATGTTGGATTTGTGAATATTTGCTTTATTTAATTTTGTATTTGTGTTCAGTTGAAGTCTGGATTTAGTTTAAATGTATTTCTTTAACCCCCCTGTTTGTCAGGATAGGTTGGCCTTGGTCTTTATATACCCTCTCTGTATGTTAATTGGCAGGTCAGTTATGTTTTGTTAGGCTTAGGTTAATGTCTTTTTTGTTGACCTCAGATTATGTATGTATGTGGGTTTGGGTTTTTTTTAGGATTCATATTTGATTTGTAGCATTGCTAATTGTTATTTAGGTGTGAATAAATTATAATTTCTTGTTGCTAAACCTGAGTTCCTTAGCCTTACTGCTTGGTCCGTGACACTCGTTATCTGCTTGTGTTCTATTCATTTGCATATGTTAAGATGCGCTGGACTCCCAGGATCAACATATTAATGAGATCAACTTGATGCCATGTGGACGTTACCTGGGCTCAGCTTCGTAATGAGGGACAGTGAAGTGTATGGACACACGTTTACTATAGATTATTCTTTCTGCTGTTTTCACTGCATAACTGATTACTGACACATTTTTCCCACACTGTCATCACATGGTAATTGCAGCCACATAATACTGGCTCTGTGCTTATGGAAATGTTTTATGAGGCGTCTGTCTAGTTATAATATTCTATTTATGTCGAGGCTATTTGTCTTGTCCTTATTGTGAGAAAACTTAATGATTTTATAATCTAATAGTATCACATTGTCTAAGAGCTGAATTCTCCGTCTTTGTAATTGTTTTTCTGTACAAGACAATCGTTATATTTGAAGTAGCTGTGTTTTTCACTCTATTTTTAAAGTGTTACAGTTTGGTCCTCCAGGCTGACGGAGGCGCTTTTGTTTGTTTTGTTCACTTCCTGTTTCCTGCTCAGGCCTAATCATGTCAATGACTTTCTCTCTAATCAGTGAATAAGGACTCGTCATTCACTCCTGTTGGTTGGTTCTCACGTTCATTCCATCATGTGGGTTAGTTCGTTCACGTCCGTTGGTCAGTTTGTCTTTTGTTTTCTTCGTGCTTTGCGCTTTGTTTGTCTTTTAGTAGGTTAGTTTGCTTGTGCAGTGATTTGTCTTTATAAGGTCCTTTGCTGCTTTAGTCTGTTCTTGGTTTAAGCCCTGATCTTTAGTTCTGACTGCGTTGGAACTTTCCGTATTATATAACCGTATTTGTTACTTTGAGACTCTGTAGGTACTTTGTTTAGTTGATACTAAACTATCATTTTCCCACTTAGTTGGTTTTGGTCCAGCCCCCGGTTTGTCAGGAGGGAGTCTCGTTTTTGCTGCTTAGTTGCTAGTCTGCCTCGGCCTTAGGAGCCGTTTAGTTTGTTAGTTTGTCGGCCATATTGTGACAAGGGCAAGGTCAGAGCACACAACCAGGTTTGCTCATACAGAGTCAAACATTTGATGTTTTTTCCTGGCTCCAGCTCTTCCAGAGGGATCCTGTTAAAAACTGTTCATTGGGTAAAACAATGAATGTTGTGGAATCTAGGGATCCAGAAGAAGGTTAACCAGCAACTGACTGCACAATCGCAGAGGTGGATAATGTGCCGATTCTATGGTGAGAGAGCGGTAAGAGCAGTTCTTGAATGGATGACCCGGCGGTGTGGCGATATGAACGGCCAGTGAAGGGGGAGGAGAGCCGAGCAGGCACTGATGTTCTGGGGAGTCTGGTTCGGTAAAACCACAGGGCCCAGGCAGATTGAGCGGAGAGTCCTGAGATGAGGTGGAGCTCCGAGGTCAGGGGAGAACCGAGGCTGCTGAAGTAGGTCCTGAAGCACAGCACCGAAGCTGATGTAGAATAACTAAAAGCGGAAACCAAGGTTGTGTAATAGCAGTGGAAGGCAGAATGTATTCATTCCTGGCAGAGGATCATGGGAGCCAACACTTTCACAGACACACGGATTAAATGTTTCTCCTGAAAGAGTCTCTCCTCATCCCTAAGAAACCTCAGTCAAAACAAAACTCCTTGCACCACATAAACTAGGTCCATGAATTGACATGTCCTCAGATGATCCTCTGGGCTGATAAAAAGCTTCTTGAGTAAAACTATATAAAATAACTCAAGCTCTTAGATTTTTCCTTAATGTAATTAAGGAATGTTAATATAATAATAATAAGTGTTCTTGTACGTGTATGTTCCAGTTCCAGACCAAGATGTTGAGACTACAAACTGTAAAGCCTGGAGCTTGTCTGGATCCAGGCTGGTCAGTGTTTCTGAGACGTGGAGGGATGGAAGGCTGACAGAATAATAAGCCTTAAAGAAAGAGGAAGCGAGGGGATGATGTGGTTAACTGTAATGCCAGGGAAACATTATTTTAAGTCGTAGTCGTCTTTACTTCAAGTAGATCGAATGCGTCTCCATAAGCCTCGAGCGCTGCTCAAAAGCACGAGGAAGCCTAGAAAGCCAGCTTTGAGTGTGCCTCAGAGAAACGCAAAGCATAATCTACTTCCCCGCTCTCTCCCTCCCCCTGAAGCATTACAAAGAGCCTGGGAAGAGTGTTTGTGATGCTAATTCTGCAGGAATAAATATGCAACACAAAATGCAGACGCTTCATAAGAGAAGGAAAGAGGAAGAGAAACTGCTTTAGGAGGCTGCCAGAAGGGAGTAGGCTAATCCTTTAACACAGCCGCACATCCAGTGTTGGGAGGAAAACGGGAAATGAGAACATGTTGCTGATGAAAGGGAGAAAAGGTTGAATAGAATGAATCTCAGGTGTTAAAGCATTACCTGGTGACGGGGCAGTGGCTTAGTTGTGCTCATCCAGCGTGAGATAGATGATCATGTCTCACTGGAAACAATACGCCTGAAAATCCACATAACGCTGCGTCCTGCGGGACAACTGGGATCCGCGGAAGCACAGCTGCTGTCATCAGTCACCGTCTTACGTGGAAGTGCAATAATAGTGCAGGGCAACATGGCCAGTTGCCTCTGAATCACCTCGCATCTCTAAAACTGTCTCTGGGTGGCCTGCGTATCTATGCACAGCTCCACTGGCACAAGACAGTGACAGGAAGACAAACATCTGTCCAATTTAGCAATATAATCAAAATGTCACAACCCAGCGCAGACGGCGTAGATGCCCCCGTTCCGCCGCCAAGGCCTCTGTAGTAGGACGGACCTTTAGAGGAACGGGTCAAACTCTGCTGAGCGGCGTCCATCAGCGCTAACACGTATTTACTGATTAGCTCGTGCTCTGAATATCAGGCTTCACTTACACAAATTGGTGGCATTGAGTGGTTGCTTCTGCCACAACTCAACAGGAAGGACAGTCACAGAGAAACAAGTGAAACATGTCAACCGGATCTGAAAAGCACTGAAAGGGATTTACCAGCTCTTCCCATCCACAGTACAGTCCCTGCTAAAAACCCAATTCCCTCTAATTGTGCTGCTCTATTGACTAATATGTACAACCCGAATTTCAAATTTTCCAACAGCAACACTCCAGGAAGTCTCTTAAAATGTTGTGGAAAGGAGACGCTGCACCGCGGTACACGCCCTTCCCTGTAGCAGGCACCAGCTAACGTTCATCTGTCATCAATGAAATACTGGCTCAACTGATTTGATTCTTTTTGTTTTCACTTTATTCAAATGACGTATTATTAAAAAACGTCTTAGCTGTGTTTGTAGGAAACATAATTTTTATAAGAATATCCTGGTGATTCATTGAGCTAATCAGACTGACATCGGGACGACGGTGGGTCTCTGTCATTGTAGGTGGATCGGTGCTGAGGGTTAGTAGTGTCTCCACTCCACAAAGGGGCCAAGCATCCCCTCAACTATCAGTTCATTTCGTCGCATACAGTACTAAACCTAAACTTGGTTTACAGATATCAAGATGTTGGAAAAGGTTTTTCCTTTTTTCGACGTTGGATATCTAGTGTGTACATGCACATGTTCAGACCCTCACAGCTGCTGACTAACTTGGAGAATGGTTGTGGGTTTCATTTAACCACAGACCAAAGGGCTTTTTATATCTAGACAGAACGCAGGCATACTGTGATCACTGTATGTTTGTCACAGCAGTTTAATTACTGTAGGATTATGCAAACGGTTCCTGGCTTCAGCATTTAAACCTCCTCGATGTCTGTCTCATTGCCGGATCGTTGCTCATGCCTCCTACCATGTCTGTCTCGCCCAGGAAGTCAGGCTGCCGACCCAGGAATCTGTTTGTTGTGAGCACTTTGAATGCTCAAGACCACGTTTGTTGTCTAGCCATGTTAAGCCACGAACGCTGCTTATAGAGCGATGTCCCATCAGGAACCTTTAAGTAATTCACGTGAAGACTGTTCTGTGTTCGTATGATGCGTCGATAGTCACGCATTGGGTTAACTTTCTCTCTCTCTTTCATGTATTGACTTTGCTGCCCTGGGTTCTGGACACGTTTGTATTTTGGGTTTGTGGTGCTCTAGTCTCAGTCTGAGGCGTTCACAGACGGCGAGGAATCCCCTCCTATAGAAGAAAGAGACCTGGTGATGTTCACTCATCTCCTCAAACCTCAGGCGCTTCCTGGAAATCTCCATCAATAACCTTACCTGTTCTCATCTGGTTAACCTTCGTCCTCACGCGCTCACTGTTTCTGTCCGTATAGTTTATAGCCTCAGTGATTCGTACAGAAATCTCCTGTCTCTGTTTCAGGTGCCGCGTGCAGTTACCACCTCGCAAACGTTACTTTGTAGATATTTCAATAAACTCACTTGCATCGAATTCTTGGACTTGCTTCTATCACACTCATCCTCAGAATCTCCTTTGGTCAAGTAAATGGAGAAAGATGCATGATGTAAGTAAGGTAATAGAAAAATGCAGCCCTCACACAGCAGTTGATGCAAAACCTATAAAATAAAACGTCCAGCGCTGCATTCATACATTAGAAGCATCAGCTTTGGAGCAACGTTCATTCCAAATCCCATCCAAACACTACTGGTATATTTTGGCAACGACTCTGGCTTCTCATTCTCCAAGGGAAAGGAAATATGACAAATGGGTTTGAAGTGGGACCAGCATCAAGGGGGAGGAAAAAAGAGATTTAAACCTAATTTAAATAACCCAGATCTGAGATGATGTACTGCAGAGCAAAGATGGCTGATGGCCCAATCCGTCAATCGCGGGAAAAAGAGGGGGGTTAAAGAGAGGAGAACAGGGCAGAGAGATGAAAGGAGGCGGGAGAAGGGATAAAGATGAGAAGGGCGGGGATTTTGTGGAGGTGAGTGGAGAGGCTCGAGAGCGAAGATGAGAGGAGAAGGAGGTGGGCGAAGGAGATAGCGGCTCTGGCAGCGAACAGATTAAAGCCACTTCCGTGCAGCGATGGCCCCATTAATGTATAACAAAACAGATCCCGCTCCTGTGATCCCTTTCAAGCCTTCTCAGGGCCACACAAGGCAACGTGGCAAGAAGACGCTGCAGATGAAATATTCACAGAAGCCAATCATTTGTATATGGCTGACGTGAATAATTGTGATTAATGTTTTATTCATGCCGTATTGTTTATTGCCTTCAGTCTGAGGACTACAGGCCATCATTTGAACATCAGCGGAGACAGCCAATTATAGAAGTGTGATCCCTTTGTGTCTCAGAGCAAACCTTTTGTGGCTTGTCTTTTCAAAGACAAGGGAGGGGGGCGCAGCATCGCCGTCTCCTAATTGGCCGACTGAGGCTTGATGATAGGTGGGGAGTGCCGACGACGAGAAGGTGGAGAAGAAGAAAGGGAAGCGCTGGAGGTAGGGGAGGGAGGCCCAGAGAGGATCAAGTGTTTACTGAGTCGCCTTCGATTCAACCGTGTTTACAGGCGAAAGCGCTGCAAAGCAAGCAAAGCACATTTCTCTGGAGGCTGGTTCTCAGGAGTTCCAGCGTAGACAAGCTGTGACTGTGTGGACACTAGCACATGAAATCATTTGTGCTTGTAGGATGTATTTTTATTTGTAGAGTTTTGTACAAATGTAAAAGATCTGTACTTGAAATTTGAAAAAAAGCTTTTGCTTGTTATCCTAAATCAAAGTAAGAACATTGTTCTTCTCCTCTACGTGTTTTTGTTAATAGTGACCCTGACTTCACCTTGTTAACATGCAGCAGAATGATGCGTTTTAAAACTATCCATAACTGAGTTGTCTTGTTTGGCTGCGGTTCTTTGAACAGAGGAGATCACCTCTGTTTTTCTACAGTACGCTGGCTACAAACTGAAACAAGCAGCGTTCTAATATAGTTATGTTATGGCTCATATCTGTGCATCCACTCAGTTCATGTAGTGATTATTAGCTACCAAAGACAAGACAGGTCAAGATAAACCTTTATCTGTCACAGTGGAGAAATGTCCATATAGAGTCTAAAATTAAAAGGTAAAAGATAACTCAATCAATAACACACTGTGGAGTCGTTGGTGTTGCACAATGAAACCACTTCCAACACTTCAGGTCTGAGAATCGAACTCTTTGCTGCAGATTCACTATGTTTAGAATAAATGTATGAAACAAAAAATCAATGGCCCATTCAAACACAAGTAGCTACTAAGTAAAGTTGTCTAAGCAGTGGCGTAAAGGTACAATATCAGTCTCTGACCTGCAGCAGGGAAGAAAACAGAGACTAACACAGCGTCGTTTCCATGGGTATCTACTTACTGACCACCTCCGAGTGCAACAGCACATGCAAACCACGTGAAACTAATTGTGAAATACCAATGAAAGGTTATGTTCCCGATGTAATCAGCCATATAAGGATTCTGGCATCGTGGTGCAATAGCTTGAACAAAGTAAATAAGATCGGTGTTAGATATTCTGCTTTGTGTGAGAGAACTGTCTGTTGTAATATTAAAAACCCAGCAGATAAACTTTGGCTCATTTGGCCGACACACAGATGCTACCTGACACCAGTGCACATTTGAATAAGCTTTGATTCACACAGGTACGTCTTCATTCCTTAATAATGAATGGGAAGCCCTTCGAGCTCACACATCAAGCTTCATACGCTTCACGTGGAGCTTGTTTGAAGCGAGAACAGCTGCGGAGGCCTGGCCTGATTCTATAGTTTATAGGTTCAGACGTCTTATGCAAGAAGAATTATGATGAGATGCTCTGTGAAAGCCTGGTTCTAGCCATGAAAATGAAAAACATAACCTATTAGGCATCAAATCAAAGTTCTGCAAATAAACAAATGTGTTGCATTTACGAATTTAAGGTCCAGCAAACCACAGCACACACACCTGGACTGGGTCTCTGTCCACGGGGCCCGTCTGGCCCGTGTGGGCCCAGTACCCAGGAGGAGCCGTAGGGTCGGTGCACGTCTTGGTCGACACGCCCGATAACGCAGGGTTACATTGTGTGGAAGAAATACAACAAACTTGCCAAATACTTTCTAATGACGCCGTTCTTAGAAACAAACAAACAAACAAACACACAAACAATCTCTTTCTTTTCCAAAAACGAACCAGCAAAAGGGAACCAGTGAGGAGCACTTTTACAGTGCGTCAGTATCCAGGTGAAAGCGACGGAAGCCTGCCTGCTCTTGTGATTGTGCCTAAATAGTGACTGGACCAAACTCTATGCACACACCCTCAGTTAGTCCATGTGACGATTTGGCCCTCCAACCACTGGGGGGCGCTCTTGTTCCCCTGTTCTTCTTTGTTGGTTTCTGTTTGTCCACTTCCTGCTTGTTATTGATTTCACCTGTTTGTTATTTCCTGTTTAGTTTGTATATAAGTTGCCCCTTGCCTCTTCATGCTTTGCTGGCTGATTATTGGTGTTACCCCTTGTGTGTAAGTGTTCCTGGTTTGCTTAGAGATTAGTGTTCGTACTGTATGTATTTGTTAACTTGGTATTGTTACTTGATTTAAGATTGGTGTTTGTCTAGGTTTATGTTTAGTTCTGCTTTACGTCATTTACCTGTAGTCCTTAGTTTCCCGTGTTGTTTTGCTCATGTTTGTCACGATTAAAAATAAGTTAAATGTTCACCTGTGTCTCTGGGTTTGCAATTGGGTCCTCCCTAGTCAATTTTGTTAGAGTGGGCACAGGCTCTATGTCGAGCAGCCTTTTAGTATCTTGAGTGGGGAAATAGGCTCTAGGTTGAGCTCCCCCCTTCACTTTGTTCGTTTGGCGCCACCAGGTGGCGATTCGAGTCAGTACCAGGGGCTCAGGCTTCTCCTACCCCTGGTACTTCTAGTGAGTCCAGTGAGTGAGTAGATGTAACAGAATCAGCCAGCCACACAGGACCCAGCCGACCCAGTTTTGTTTTTCTTTTCTTTTCCCTTTTTTTTACTTGGGCTGCGCATCTCCAAATGGAGCGGGCCAGGCGAAAGTTGCCTTCGGACTTCGTTTATATGTTCAAGGATTTGATTAACCTGGCTTCCAACTGCCCGGAACCTGAGAGCCGTTTAAAGGCGTTGGCCAGGTTGGACGATGTTCTGTGGGACAATTTATATTTGCCTGGTGTGCCAGAGATGTTTGCGGCTGTAGGGGAGGAGCGTGAGAGGCTGGAGCGTGCCTTGTCCGGCGCTCCACCCCCAGTAACAGCTTCCACCACATCCGTGGGTACCGTCCGTGTGGGTCGCGCTCACGGGGAGGAGTTTGATCCACCGCCTACTGTCCTGGTCACCAGCCTGTCGCCTGGGGAGGCCAGGGAGGTTTGGAGGGAGCTAAAGGCTCAGTGCTCCCCAACTCAAGGTTCAGATTTTGAGCCCCAGAGTCCGGTGGCGAGGGCGGGGACCGTGCCGGTCCGGAAGAGGCCGCGCTCCAGGAGGCGAGCGCGGGCCTCTGTCCGTCACCAGGAGGAGCTGGAGGAATTCATTTTGCCTGCCCGGTGCTTCGTGGAGTGCGCACCGGCTGGACTCCGTCCCTACGCAGTTCACCCGGGAGTCACAGGAGGGGTGGACTCCATTAGCGACGACCAACCGGGGTTTGGACACTGCCTCGCGGCACCTGGAGTCGGCACTGCGACCTGCAGAACCAGCCCCAGCACCGCGGCGTCTCACAGTGGTGGCGCCGTTCGGTGGTGACCAGCTGGAGGACCCCGCTGCACCCTCTCCGTCATCGACTCAGCATCTCCGGGAGATGGTGACGGCGCTTATGGAGCAGGAGTTCGGGACCTCGTTTTTTCCCTGTGCGTCGGATTACGCACAGGTTGAGTTCGGTTCGACCCCGGAGGAAAGTGAGAGACCTTCGGGGCCTTCGTTTGTTTCCTGTGCGCCGGACTGCGCACAGGATAAGTTCTGCTCTGCCCCGGAGCCTAGTGAAGGAACTCCGGAGGTTTTGTTTGTTTCCTGTGTGCCGGATTGCGCACAGGACGTGTCCAGTCCTGCCCCGGAGTCTATTGATGCAGCTCCGGGGGTTTCGTTTGTCTCCTGTGCGCCGGACTGCGCACAGGTTAAGTCCTGTTCGACCCCGGGGGGGAGTGAGAGACCTCCGGGGGGTTCGTTTGTTCCCTGTGCGCCGGACTGCGCACAGGATAATCCCTGCTCGGAGCTCACCGCCGCCGAACCGCTCTTCTCGCCTGCTGCGGAGCTCGGCGCTGCCGAACCGCTCTTCTCGCCTGCTGCGGAGCTCGGCGCTGCCGAACCGCTCTTCTCGCCTGCTGCGGAGCTTGGCGCTGCCGAACAGCTCATCTCGTCTGCCTCGGAGCCCGGCGCTGCCGGCCAACTCACCTCGTCTGCCTCGGAGCCCGGCGCTGCCAGCCAACTCACCTCATCCGCCGCAGAACACCTTGTCTCGTCTGTCTCGGAGCACACCGCTGTCGGCCAGCTCACCTCGTCGGCTTCTGAGTCCAGTGCTGCCGAACACCTCGTCTCGTCCGTCTCGGAGCTCGGCGCTGCCGAGCCGCCCTCCTCGTCCGTCTCGGAGCTCGGCGCTGCCGGCTCGCTCTCCTCGTCCGTCTCGGAGCTCGGCGCTGCCATAACGCTCTCCTCGTCCGTCCCGGAGCCCGGCGCTGCCATAACGCTCTCCTCGTCCGTCCCGGAGCCCGGCGTTACCCTCCGGTTATGTCCAGGGAAGGATCCTGTCCTGCCGGCCTCCAGGATCATCAAGCCGCTTGCTTGGCCCTGCCTCTTCCGCCGCCGGCCACCAAGGGGTTTTCGTTTGACTGTTTCGGAGCCAGAGGGTCCGTTCTGTCCCCAGCTGCTGCTGGATAGAGCTTGTGCTCGTCTTCGCCCGCCGTGACGGGACACCTTTAGTTTGAACATTTTTCTTCTCAGAGCCAGAGACTCCGTTTTTGTTTCCAGCTGCTGCTGTGTTGAGCATACGCCGGTCTTCACCCTCCTTGATGGGACACTTTCAGTTTGAACATTTTGAACTATTTTCGTTTGACCTCGTGTTGGGCCATTTTAGTTTGTAGTTTTTTGATGTCGCCAGTGTTTGTTTCGTTTCTAGCTTGTTTTGCCTTGTTTGTGTTTCTCTTGTGTGTACTTGTTTTCCTCAGCTCGTTTGTCACCTGCCAAAGTGTCTGTTTGTCTTGGGCCGTCTGGGATCCGGCCGTGGGGAGGGGGCTCTGTGACGATTCGGCCCTCCAACCACTGGGGGGCGCTCTTGTTCCCCTGTTCTTCTTTGTTGGTTTCTGTTTGTCCACTTCCTGCTTGTTATTGATTTCACCTGTTTGTTATTTCCTGTTTAGTTTGTATATAAGTTGCCCCTTGCCTCTTCATGCTTTGCTGGCTGATTATTGGTGTTACCCCTTGTGTGTAAGTGTTCCTGGTTTGCTTAGAGATTAGTGTTCGTACTGTATGTATTTGTTAACTTGGTATTGTTACTTGATTTAAGATTGGTGTTTGTCTAGGTTTATGTTTAGTTCTGCTTTACGTCATTTACCTGTAGTCCTTAGTTTCCCGTGTTGTTTTGCTCATGTTTGTCACGATTAAAAATAAGTTAAATGTTCACCTGTGTCTCTGGGTTTGCAATTGGGTCCTCCCTAGTCAATTTTGTTAGAGTGGGCACAGGCTCTATGTCGCGCAGCCTTTTAGTATCTTGAGTGGGGAAATGGGCTCTAGGTTGAGCTCCCCCCTTCACTTTGTTCGTTTGGCGCCACCAGGTGGCGATTCGAGTCAGTACCAGGGGCTCAGGCTTCTCCTACCCCTGGTACTTCTAGTGAGTCCAGTGAGTGAGTAGATGTAACAGTCCAGGGTCCGACCAGGTGCGGTTCCACCTTCTGACAATGCTATTAGGGCCTTAGGGAGTTTTATAGCAACTGAGACAGTTCAATAAACCGTCTATCAAGCGTTTAGGGTCTTTTACCTCATTTTATTTTATTCTTCCGTGCAATGCGATCGATCCTGTCTCGTCATTAGAGGCAGCAGTGTATCACTCTTCCATTACACCTGACTGCCTAATTTAAAAGTTGCTTTATGACCTTTCATCTGCTCCGTCTCCCGTCCAGGCGGCCGTAATGGCTCTAAAGTTGATTAAGGTCAGTAGGTAATCATCTGCTAGGGCCTTACTGTAAATAAGGCTGATGGTCCAGGCGCTGGCTCTCACTGCCTCCTTCCTCTGCTTGACGTGCTAATGTGTTTAGTATTGATTCCACTTGCAGTAAGTACAGAAGGCCTCTGTAAATCAAACCTCACGTTGGACTATTAACCAAGTGCTGGCAACCTGCGTTTGACACAAAACCACCAGTGTGATGATCATGTGCTGGTTTGTCCAGTAAGCGAATGACAGATCAGCCGCTGTTCTGCATCAAAGCGTTCACTCCCCCCAAAAAGCTTCATATTCGCAGTACAGCAAAAATACAAAACAAAGTGGGATTTCAGGGTCGAAGGCTGAACACATCAAGTCTATGACGGCATGATACGCATCAAGTGGCCTTAATCGACAAATCCAGACTTTCAGCTGAGCTCATCTTCTTGAGGAGAGGAGGAGGCTGCTTCAGAATGAGAGCGAGCGACATTAAGAGTGGATAAACTGAGAAGAACAACTAGGGGTTGGCTTCGGTCTTAATCCACTGCATAGGCTGGCACTGCCTTAATCCCAGCACAGAGAGGAGGAGTGGGAGTGAGATGATCAAGCGTGATAACAGGACACTAAATTGGAAACGACATGCAAAGAGCGGCTCCACGTCTCCGCCCACCAAAAATAAGAAAACACCAAAGAAGCTGATCAAAGTAGGTTAATTGAAAAACGCACTTCTCTGTATCTCTGCTACCTCCACATGAATCTCCCATGGAGCCGAAAGATGATAGAGATGTTATATATAGATGTGGAGCAACAGCCTGTTGGCAATGAACGCTGTACAAATAATCTTCAAATCATGTTGTGAGCGTGACTGGCTGAAAGGACTCGTCTACCCTCTATGACACCACATGCTGCACTCGAAGGACAAAGCCGACCCTCGTGTTATGGATTCTCCTGTTTAGGGGAGGTTCAGTCTGGTGATGATGATCGGTTCCACCCACCAACCTTGTGGCAAGATCGTAAGACATAAATACGGTTTGTCCTTCTGTGCTACGTTTGCCATCCTCCTCCCACAAATGGAACATGTCAGTGTCCCTGAAACTGCTTGTTTCTCTCCTCTGCTAGAACCAGTCTCGTTTTAGAGACCGATGCTGAGGAAGTCAGAGAAGGTGAATGGATCACAGTTGGATCAGGCGGTTCTGAAGGTTGGAGCTGCTGCAGTCTGCTGCTCGTTTGTTTGCTCCGTGCTGCCGCGTTGGGCATCAATCACACACACACTGGGGTGTTTGTTAGAAAGTAGGCAGGATCCTAAAAGAGCCCAAACTCAGAGTGAAGCATCTCTGTGGCTCGTTAGGCTCGAATAAGCTGCTCTTCAGTGATTCCAGTGGAGCAGGATGTGGCAGCTTGTGATCTGAACAGGTTAAATGAAGCTGAGGAAAGTCACTGAGTTCATTAGCAACAGTCAGGGAGACAGACGACTTGGGCCAACAGGACAGTAAAGGCCCCAGTTGTCAGATTAATTCCCTCGTTCGGATGATGATGTGCACGTGAACGTCCAAGTGGCTGAATTCCTCACGAAGCAGGTTCACGGTGAACGTGGAAGTCAAGCAGCAGCAGGCGATGTGGTAGAGAGGAGGGTGACCGGGCTTTGGCTGGTTCTGAGGCTGCTGCATAGACACACAGGCCTAATAATCACACGCTCTGTCTGTGCTGTAGTATGTAAATGCAGATGTAGGAGTGGTGCTGGCTCACGGTGATAATGGCCCCTGTTGTTTTTATTTGGTTATGGCAGGAGCTGTTGTAATGTGGGGACACAGAGCTGCTCCCCAGCTACACGGCCATAAACACACACACGCTCATAAATGATTCATGAAGAAAGGCATTACCGCTCGCCTCTCCTTCTGTTTGCCCATAACCCACCGCTCCCTCGTGCTCTCTAATAACAACTTTCACACAAAGAGTTTCAGCTCGCTCTGTATCTCGCTCAGCCAGCGCACTGCATTTCATTCCTAAGTAATTAAACGGAGTCCTGCTGTGTGCACGCGTCCTCCCCTCCCTCCTCAACCTGCCAGGTGCCAGCAGGCTGCAGCGGACGCAAAGCAAGGTTCTCACGTCTTCACGCTCAGGTTCCCGGTACACCGACGCACATTTGATTTATTTCCTTTTATTTGCTCGTTCCCGCTTTGTGGGTGAGCTCATTCTTTCATTCACGAGCCACAGCTCAACGCAGACCAACTGGCTAATTCAGAGCTCAGCTTCCTCCTCACATACAACATATGCTCAACATCACACACACACATCGTAAAACTTTACTCATCTGAAGAAACTGCACACGCACATAGGTCATACTTGGATGCTGGCAGGTCTATTGTTTGCCCAGGACGAAGCCATTTGCTTCCCCGCGTCCGGTCTTCATGCTAATTGCACGTCCTGACCCGCACACTTCAGATTCCAGACAGTGAGCACTGGACCACCTCGACCGTTCAGCGCGTCACATGGGAGAAAGGCAGTGAAAACGCTCCTTCATGTTTAGACCCACGGACGATGGAGGCAGGACGGGAATGTTGTTTATTATAAGCCTCAGACCAGGAGCAGCTACGCCCACTGCACAAGAAGCAAACACAGCCAGGCGTACGACGCACACACACACACCCAGTGACAAACACGTAAGTGCTCTGGCGCGCCATGCTGCCTTCAGGCTGTTGTCAACTAGGCAAAGGACGCTAATGAGAGCTGGCTCGTAGCAGCCTCTGCTCCATGAAACCAACACGTTTGGAGGCTAGGTGATGAGTCTCTCTGGCTCCGAAACATCCCTGAGGTTAATGCTGCTTCTGACATTTGGATGGAGCGTGGCCTCCGCTGAGCTGGAGCACGACGCTGCCCCGATCCAGACGAGTTCAGACAGTTCCCTTCTCTCAGCCTCATCCGCCAGCGCAGCACCGGCACATTGTGTGACCGTGCGTCACACAATAGAACTAATAAACACATCCCAGCTGATAATGTGGCACTGAATGTTACACACATGTTCACTCACGCGACTTAAGGAACACTTCATACGTAAAGGTCAGTTCATTCATTACAAGGCTTCATGCTGTCACAACAGCCGCTCATTGTCATCTGTGTATCTAGCAAAGCATCTGAAAATGAACCCGGTGATGTCACTATCTCCGACCTTCTAAAGCACGTTCACCAGGCTGAGGTGGTCCCATGTGGGCTGTAAGGCTCCTACCAGGCTACTGTCCTAACGCTTGGTAGTTATCTCATGGTTCTGATCCAAGCCTGTCTCCTACGTGTCTGAACCAGAAACAAACCAGGATCTTTACCGAACATTAACCAAGGAGCTATTTGTTGATGTGACCCGCTCTGCTGCGTAATGTCGTTCGTTAAGTACTTTACACAGCTAATTCACAGAACGTCGTTCTTGCAAACATTTCGGCCTAATGTGTGCGCAGGCCATTAGAGCACAGTAAGTGAAAAGCATGAGGAGAATTTCCAGTCTGAAAATGGGAAACAGATGAGGTCCTGTCAGACGCAAGTACTTTGAACGGACACGAGCTCATTGGCAGTCAGTCGTAGGACACATTGGGACAAATAAGCATCAAAGTGTCCCAGCACAGGACACTGTGGCCAGTCTATATGTTCTAGGTTTCAGTTAGGAGCCTGCGTGTGTGTGTTCGATCACACCCTGATTCCTTCTTTACTAAAAATGCCAACAACACAATAAAACCAGCAACCAAGACACACATACCTGTTCACCAGCTTCTCTCCATCTTGTCTTAGGCCTCATGGCTCCTTCTGCTCCAACAGAACCTTGCTTCTCAGAGCTGGTCTACTGGTGGTTCCTAGAGTTTCTACCTGTAGAACGGGAGGCAGAGCCTTTAGCTCCAAGCTCCTCTATGTGGAACCAGCTTCCAGTTCAGGTTCTAGCAGCAGACGCCCTCTCTGCTTTAAAACTAGGCTGAAACCTTCCTTTCTGACAAAGCTGATGGTTCCAGATGGTTCTGGTTTCTCTGATCCATCTCTTAGTTTAGCTGCTACAGGCTTAGATGCTGGAACCTCCTTCATTCACTGAGCTCCTCTGGTTTCCTCATCTCTCCTGCTTCCATCCACATACACTGCATGTCATCAACTTTGCATCTTCTTCCTTGTTTAGTTTTATTTCTTCTCTGCCCCCAGGAAAGTGAAAATGAATAGTTGCATATGACAGTATTAGAACAAGGTGGTGAGTATGGAAGTCATTTCTATGCTCATCATGCACTATATTACTGCTCTTTAGAAGAAAGTGCAGCCTAATCAAACAATGAGAAAACAGGGTTTTTAAATACGGAGATCTGAAATTCTGTAAGAAACGTAAGAAACGCAGATAGAAACAATCAACTAAATCACTGTTTAAGCAAGAAAGTGAGTGATCCACATAAGAAAGCGGTAGAGGAATCAAGTCCTGAGGAATGGAATGCTCTCGTCTGGATGCTCGTATTAATGGACGACACAGTGTCTGTGGAAAGTAGCAGAACCTCCGCTGCTGCTGCATCCTGGCTTCTGGCACTGCAGGAAGACGCGAGGCTGCTGATCGACGAGGGCCGTGTGACGTCACTACAGTAAGGAAACACACAGAAAGTGGGGCAGCTGAGCACGAGGGAGAAAAGGCTTCTGTCCACCAGAGAGTCTGAGAGAAAGGGGTGAAGAAGAGGGAAAGGACTACTTACGGGGAGATTCAGCTCACTGACCAGAGCGAGGAAGATGGAGAGAGTGGAGGAGGGCAAAGTTCGCAAAGTCCTTGGCTCCGGGGACCAAAAGATGGAGAGAGAGGGACGGAGGAGAAGGAAAGCAGAGGGCACAGATCAGTGGTGAGATATAACCCAGGGGACAGTGGAGTGGCCTGCCAGAGGAAATGCACCGGGGGTCTTATATCGTGATTGTGTGTTTTGGCTTGGAAAGCGAGAGACCATTTATAATTCAGGGTGACTCGTACCACCCGAGGCAGACACTCTCACGCTGGCTTAAGCCGCTATCTCTTCAATTCCTTCCTCTTGTTTTTCCTCGCTTTTCTCTCCCAGAAGCGTCTCACTGTCGCTTTCTGTCTCATTGTTATCCCATGTTTGTTCCTCCACAGCCATTTCTCTAACGCTAACTTTCTGTTGCCTCCAGGTTTGGCTGTGTGTGAAGAAACAACCCAGATGTTTTATCGTAACACAAAAGGCTGATCTCAGTGAACAACGATGAGGAAACAGTGAAGGTGTGGAAAGTACTGTAGTCCACTCTTAGAAAGCCTGCGTCTGGGGCTTCACTCATACAAGATTAGTTTATAACATACATGTTTGAATCCCTCTTAATCCCAAAACCACCTCCAGTCGACGGACCAGCGCTTGGAAAGCTACTGTAGAGGAAGCTGTCTGGTCCATATGAATATATAGAACCAGCTGTTACAGCGCAAATGTTTATGGAAGACGTCTGAGTGATTAACTACCAGACACGTGAAGGAGCAACATTTCTGAACATTGTTCTCCTTTGTGGTCTGAATGAGGGTGTGAGTGCGTGAGAGACAAGGATTCAACCATATGTAAGTTATAGCGACGTCCTCATTCACAACATTAGAGACAATAAGCAGCTCGAAAGAAGAGCTGACAACAGCCCATCTCAGCTCTGTGGGACCATCCTGCAACGGATTCATCTGGCTGTTGAGGGAACATAACTGCTGAACGTACGTCCCTGTCATGTACAAATGCAGCCGCTACCAACTGATCACGTTTCAAACCAAAGTACTGCACACGGCACACTGGGTTCCAGTGCATGTCCACACGTCTGTGTGCGAAGAATACCAACCTAATGATGATTGGATTGACTAACGATGATTACTGCAGTGCTGATGTCTGACGGAGAGCAGGGCCCACAGAACCTCTTCCTTCAGTGTTGATTGCCAGGTGCGCGCTTCTACTAACCTGTCTTAAATATAAAGTTAAAATCACTTCATCGTGCGTAATGTTTCTGCTCTGCCAGGAGCTTTCTGGACTCAGGTCTCAGAAACAGGCAGCTTCCTACCTGATGCACTGTCGCCTACGGTTACACAACTGCTGAGCCTTACACACCAGCGATGAGAGTCCGGTTCCAAGAGTTTACCTTTTAGATTTACTCTGACAAACAGTCTTGCTCTCAAACAATTACAGTCCAAGGGGTTAGTTGTTGTTTTCACAGCTTTTCTAATTACTGCTTTTATTGGCTGCAAACATTTGTTCAATAAAACCACATTTTCCAAACCATATGGTTGTTTGTTTGTTTGTTTGTTTGTGCATCAACAACCCTGAAGTGTTTCAAATTCGCCTCCAATAGAACCATTCAAACCGTTCAAACCCCTGTGTGACAACAAGACAATAGGTCAGTTCACAACAATGCCAGTGTGTGTGTGTGTGTGTGAGTCTGTTAAGACAAAGACAGAGCAGATGGGCAACAGGTTGGCACAAGCAACGACGTCCTTAATAGAAGGTGGCTCCCAGTTTACTGTAACACACACGTCAGTCAGCAACTATACTGTAGACGTGACCTACTTCTGTTGCCAGAATCCAGTGTGACAGGTTAAAAACGTTTCTCTACACGTCCTCACATCTAGAAACCTTCACCCACCATGGGAACGTGACAGTCACAACACCTGACTGTCATTATTACTCTATTGTGTGTTCAGTGGCTCAGAGACAGAGCCACGTCTGTACAGTAGGCAGCGCAGCGCTATGTGCGTTATTTGCACTCAAAAGAATACAAATAAAAAAGGATGAATATGTAAGAACACAAAAAATGGCCCAATATTATTATCATTAGCATATTTCTACATCTTCAGCTTCCTCTCCCTCAGGAAGCTGTGAGGAAGTCGAAACCGAAGTGAGGCTCACTGCCACTGCAGGGAGGAGAACAAGACGCTGGTTCGTAGGTGAAGAGTCGCAGGTTGAATCTAGGCCAAGTCACACATCCAATTAACATAGTAATTCACCTTCCTGTTCCAGCACCACATAGCTACGCACCCAGCTTCATACTCCACCTGTACGCCTGCTATGCCTTTAGTATGAACACACGATGCCACGTCTGTCGTTTGGTTCTGCCGAGGCCTGGAGCATCAGACACACCCCAGGTAAGTCTGCTGGAGTGATGCCGTCACTGGACCGAGGATCCAGAGCAGAATTCATTGTTACGGTGGATTGTTCATGGCTGACAAACCTTTGTTTGTGTTGTGTGCGGATCTGTTCATGTACAGATGTGTTTATTAACGCAAACACCCCACTGTGCTTGGATTTCTGATCATGGAGGATGGAGCACAGTTGACATCCAGAACAGACGGGTAAGCAAGGGTACAAAGGGAAAAGAGAAGCAGTAGGAACCTAGCGGTGCTGGTTTCTAGCCTTTCGTTGACTGGGCTCCTGCCTCCATCTCTCTAACCCTGCCACCAGCCTCTAACCACCTCCCCTTGAAACGTGTCCCTGCAGGATGAAATAGTTCCCGTTTCTCCTGTCCCACTGAACAGAATGACCATCATTTATCTGCAGGGGGTTGATCAATACCAGTTAGTGGGTGATTCGTCAGCCAGCTGCTGAGAGTTGTGGCTTTCACATTGTGCGGTGGGACAAAGCCATGCACACATATGAGTTTCCAGGACTGACGTGACGTCAAAACAACAGCCGAGCAGCGTACGGGACCCAGGTTCCTGCAGTGAGTGGGGGGATACGCTGCTTCATTTCTTTGCGTTCGGGTCTATGCTGTGGAAAACGATCCGACCCAGCTGGTCCCTGTTATTAAATGATGAATTTAATTTTATGTTGCATTACAGCGAAATCCACCAACTCTGTTACGAAAAGAACTATTGTTGTTGCACCGGATCACAATGGTTCTAGACAGGATGCACCAAGCCAATACACCTTTCACCCAATGTTTTGATGGAGCATTAGATCGACAGGAGAATAATCCAGATGACGATTACTTTACACCAGGTGGAACCTTGGAGGCCGAGAGCTGTGAGCATCAGAGGACGAAACCTCAAAGGCCCATGACTACATCAGACAGATGAGCTCACCAGCTACGTTCAGTGCATGAAATGCTAATATCTGAAGCAGGTAATTGTACTGATAGATGTTTAAGACTCATTTTATTGTTCCACTGGTTTTGTTTGCTGCTGTTTTGGATCTGTCTTCTCTCTTCCCTGTTATTCACCCTCGTCTCTACGACGAACGTGGATAATCTTCTCCTTTTTCTTACTGTGTCCCTGGAGTGGATGTGGGTCAGCTCCCACCACCTCTTGCACACTGCATGTTCCAGTCTATGACACCCGTGATGAGTTGCGTCTGTGGTTTCCTCCTGGGTTGCTTCTTTCCCTTTTGCCTCCTCTGTCCACATCCTCTGTGCCCTTTCTTCCCACCTCACTGACTTCCATTTCACTCTATTTACTCGCTCATTCCCCCTCCTCCCCCTGCACCGCTCCGTCCCGTTCTGTTTGCCCTTCGTCTGGTCTCCGTCCTCTTCTCTTCGTCCTCTCAGACTCTTCGTCTCATTCCAAGGACTGAAACCATCACAGACAATTAGTGCTGATGTATTTTGCACCAAAGGCCAGAGGAGATGGTGAGAAGTGTGTCTGGGATGCGTGATGCAGTGAAGCAGTGAAGCAGTGGGGGTCTCTGAGTGCCCTTCTTGCCAAATGCCAACATGCTCATTCAATTTCCCTTTCCCTCTTCCTTTCTGCTTTTTGTTTGGTGATTTACATCATCATTACTGCAGCTTTGTCTGGCTCTTACAGGGGAATGAGACGTTTAGCTGGAGTGAGGTGTTCTGCCTGTTGTTTTCGAGAGCCCGAGGATCATCTGAGTCCTAGATTAAATGCACCTTTGTCTGAGACAATGGAAAGGAACACAATCCGTAAATAAAGCTCCTACCAACTGCTGTTCTCTCATCACAAGTAAAAACAACACAGTAAAGCCTTGTGTCCTGCTTTCTCTGCTTTCCCGCATCTTAATTTATGGATGTTGGGTCTTCCTCGCCGGGCCATGCCCTCCAGCCGCCCAGAACACAAAGATGTCTGGGAGTGAAAGTAGGCCGTGGAGATCTGGGCTACAGGGCACAAAAAGCAGCAATAGGAGGTTTACTGAAGGGCAAGGACAACTTTCTCTTCTCCTGCCTTAAATCACCAGCCACCTTCGACCAAGCGCCCTCCCTTACCCTTGCATACGTTAGCATAGTAATTAGGTCAAACGTCTGCCTCCTTGGAAGACAGAGCAGGCAACTGTCTGTCCTTTTGTTCCTCCAACCCTGTTTTATTTCCCTCTGAAACATTACAATGGGTGAATAAGCCAGGCATGCGTGCATGCAAACAATATCATTTGTATTGTAATGTTTACCCCTCCACTGTTGTCTGCTAAAAGCAAAACAGCTCTGTGTTCAGCTTCGACCACACTCTGTTCCGCCTCTATCTGAGCAGGTATTCGAATATGGCTGGTTTTGCATTATGAGACTGATTGTCTAAACAATAGCCTTAAAATCTTCAACAATCAAGCAAAGCACAGGTCAACGTCCACAAGCAGCATCGAACCCCACTGTTCAAAAAGACGAAGCAGAAACACAGCAGACGCAAACTCGCACTAGCAGAGAGGCTTGAGATGGAAATGATAACTTTACAGATGCATTTCTTGTCAGTGGTGGAACCACAGACCATGAGCTGTGAACAAAGAGCCATAAAACTGTGGCCTACATGCTAGAAACAGAGAAATGAGAAGTAATCAGGTGGTGGCTACGGGAACAACGTCTCTTCATACTCAGACCAGACCTTTACGCTGGTTTAAGTCAGAAGAGTAGTAACACGCTCTGGTTCTACACCACCGGCACATTCTCAAACATTTCATGCAAGCATAGCGCAGGTAACCAAAGGTTTTGGAGGAGGTTTGCATGGAGAGAGAAGCCTGGGGTTCCCTGCTGCCCCCATGACCCTGGATGGAAGCAAACACATCAGCGAATGGGTGATGGAAACCAGTAATGAAGTGGGAAGACACGTAAATTATGACGACAATAAGGACTATGTTCACTCAGCACCCCTCCCACAATCACTGGCACAGGTTAAAGGTCACTTCTTTCATTCGTACATGTCTGTAGCGATGGGGTGTTGTAGACGAAGTGCACCCTCTTCTTCTTCAGGATTCTCCCCTGCATGATGTCACAAAGGCAGCAGTGACATCACCTGTGGCTGTGGCCAACCGTTGCTGACAGCCTCCTCGTGTGTTCCTCCAGACTCTAGCTCCAGACCAGAGACAGGCTGTGAGCACATGTCCAGACAGGGCAGCTCCACATTTCACCATCAATGTTTCCAGACATTCTAGGAAGCTGATGTTCAGCAGCAAAAAGCATCGAATGGAAGCTTTCATGACCTCTGGGTCAAAGTTTGTCTGTGTCGTTCTGCATTTGCACTGATCGGTCTCTGGCTGACTGTAACCCTGTGTCCAGTGTAGTGTAGGTAGATTGTCTAGACACGTAGACGGTCCAGCTCCAAACCCTGCTGTCTCTCTCTGCAACGGTGCCGACTCAACGGACAACATCTTCTCCAACGTTGTCAGCTACTGGCTGTCCTAGAAGTCACTACGTCCATTAAAACGTGTTTAGAACTGCAAATCATACATCTACAAAATAACTTCAACACTCCTAGGCCACGTTACATAAACCAGGACCGAGGCTGCTTGGGAACTGATGCTCTGATGCTCTGATGCTCTGTCTTCATAGCAGGCTTTACATGCTCACGTTGGTGGAATGTGAGCTTTGGTTTTCACATCACGTGTCAAGTTGTGTCCCACCTGGTCTTGTACCTGCCCGTAAGCCTTGTTCTGGAGGCTCGTTGCCTGTACCAAGACAAACACGCCATGACCTGAGCTGTTGTCTTTGTTTCATACGTAGCTGTGCTGCACTATGTGAAGATACGTTCAGACTCAGGTTTTTCAGCTGACTCTGTATTTTGCCTCCTGACTTTCCCAGGGATCACATTAGCGCAGTGAAGAGATAAACCAAGAAGCCAATTGATATGACCATATCTCAGCGTCATGTGGGTGAAATTCTTCCAGGGACCCTTTGTTTAATTGCATTATTGTTAATGTGTGCTGATGCAATTAAGAGAAAGAAGCTCTGTTTCTGTTTCTGACAGCACAGAATACTCATTCTATCTGTGCTCCCCTTCTTTCTAACGTTCTTTCTGCTTGATACTTGTTTTGCTGCGTGTCTCTGCTATAACCCTCTGTCACATTGTCAGGAATAGCAGGCAGGTCTTCTAAATCTGTGCGTTCCTGCAGGCAGGTTGAGATACTGTGATTATTTGTTTATTTCGGCGTGTCGGGAATGGCTGCAGCGCTCAGGGGGCTTTTTATCATCCCTCTCACTTCCTGGATTAGAGTGGCTGTAATCATACCCAGCATGAATATTCATGAGACGGGGATCTGAGACTGACAGCCACAGCCACTACAACCCCTACAAACACACAAGCGGTTACACTCGCGAGTCTAAACACGCACACGTGACGACTTAAGCGCACACAAAATATGTCCACACACTGGGTGTGACACTACAGGTGAATGTGCAGCTTTTCTAATCTGCTTTAAAGGATGACATTTTCTGCTTAAGCGGCTTCCTAAGTCCTACTCTGCATCACAACATGGCGGTCATTTAACTTGCTGTCTCTACTGTGTGGTTCTCCTCAGAGCTGGCAACATTTGCTTTGCTGGCAGCAAATCCGCTGAAACGCTGGATTACTGGTTTGTTCCAGAGCCCGTCAACCTCTGGGGGATGTCTCGCTGGTTACCAGGAGCTGATTCTGGCCCGGTCACCTACGGTGACGGGATCAGGCTCCCTTCTCTGTCTGTACCTGCTAATCTGAAGATAAGATCAGTCATTTTCTTTTAATTAAAGAAAGCTGATAATGACGGCTCTGAACCGTGTCCTCAATTATTTCACTGCATTAGAGCATCTAACGAGCACCAGGACGTGTACAGACCCTCTGAGCCGGTGCGGTGGTTAATGAAGACGCGATGCTGTGATGATATTTTTCCATATTTCCTGGTTATGGTTTTATCCTAAGTAGAATGTGCCCGTTCAGAGCTGAGAAGCGCTATTTCTTTCTGTTAGTTATACCGCAATCATAACATACTGGTGGAATTAGAGCAGTTTTCAAGTCTAAATGTGTTCAGGGTGAACCCTGCTCTTGGGCAGGATCTAAAGCGTGCGTCTGGCAGCTGCAAGTGTGAGCAGCAGGCATCATATGCACATTACTCCCCTCATCTCCATCAGCAGGAAGTCCAGCGTCTAAACAGCTGCAAGTGGAGACGAGCTGTAAACAAGCCTCGTCTCACACTGAGGTCTAGAAGAATCCAGAAGTCTCCCCTGTGTGGATGCTCGTGTTTTGGTTTCTACCTCTGCTGCTCATTTAAGGGTTTGGAAACTCTGGAGCATCCATCTTACTTTTCTCGTCCCACAGCTGCGTGAAGCAGACACACACACACAGCTTCCACACAAGACAAACACGTTTACAGCTTCTTGCCAAAATAAATATTCCTTCCCCTTAAATTGTGTCTCGCAGCGCTGGGGAGGGTTAGCGTGTCAGTGCCGGGCTGCCTGGGTATTTATATACCTCTATGAGTCACAGCAGGGGAATCACATTAGCCATGGCTGTGCTGTCGCCATTGGACTCTTCTGCACGGTCCTCTCTCTGTATTTAGAACTAGCCAGGGCCCCTACTTTTAATCTGTGCATGTCCTTGGAGAAGTCATGAAATATTTTCAGCTCCAGATGTCTGTGCATAAGCGTTGCAGCGTGGCGGCTGGTTAATGGCATGTCATACCCCACCAGAGCTCAGCCGCCTGTGTAAGCACTTCGGGGAGTTGGAGGCGGGAGGGGACGTCCACGGCCGACGTACTAGCCCACCAGCTCCACTGATACCGTGGCTCGGCTGCGTTTGACTGCTGGACCGGGCTGAGAAGAGTTTGTTGAATAACCAGACACAGTGGGGTCTATATTCAGCGGTTTGATGACAACATAAACAGCTTAAGAGTCGGTTTGATTAGGCCTAAGACAAAGCGGAACAGGAGCAAAAACTGCTCTCAACGACATCCTAGTGGCTGAAAATACACGTGAGAGACGCTGACAGTCTCAAGCTGAGGACCACTATACTGGAGGCACATTCAGAAGTGTCACTTCTCATTCTCCCTGCTAAAGAAACACGTGGGAGCAAACTGCAGACGCTGGAGATAATCTTTGTCGATAATCTAATTTTTAATTGGGTGATTTAGTAACTGCCAGGGGATGAAGATGTGGAGATGCACCTGTTTAGATCGTCTTTTTAGTGTGTTATTAATGTTAGTGCACCTTCCAGCTTCTCCTCGTACTGAGGTCTCTACCACTGAGGACACTGTTCAAAACCCGCCTGAAGTGACATCGTACACTCCCAGCGCACATGCACCTAATAACACAAACACCTGTCAGCATCACCAAACCCAGAGGTTTCTGGCTGAAGGCCTGTAATAGCAGCAGCTGCCTGTTGTTTCTGGAAACCGAGTCACTGAGGGTCAGATGGAATGAAAATACAGAGCACAGTGACACTAGTTGTTTATGCCTATGTGTAACTAACTCCTTCACAGAAATGACACAGTGGCCTTTGACCATCGAGTCTAATGAGCTTATTCTTTGGTGATTAGTATTTATTAGCAATAATGCATCTATTGTTATTAAAGATCTGCTAACTGTTGTCCCTCGCTAGGAGAGAAATGTAGCTGCATGTGGTTGACGGATACATTTGGCTTGGAGTGACTCAACAATAAATGCAGCGTTGCAACCTGGTTGTAGGCTCAAAGGCCTAAACAGACTGAAACTGGACACCAGCTCGACATCACCTGAAAACTTCTTGCCCTGATGAACTGGACCACGTACACAAATGGGCCTGAAGACTGCTTTCCTTCGTTAACTGACTCCTGGTTCCCTCCTGTTCTGCTCATCTGAGCCACTCAGCAACGCGTAGCATCACTGTGGAAGCGGAGGAGGAGGATGGAAGAAGGGCAGTAAAGTCACAAATACAAAAAAATAAAGAATTTACTTTAAAAACAACAGTTCACAACATAACAGCAGCTACAAGGTGAAGGATCCATCAGTGTGGTTGCATCTTTCTTTAAATGTCTGGCAGCTGGATTCTTCTATTTGGTAGAAACGTTTCTCCATCTGTCCAGGAAGCTTCTTCAGTCTGAGGGAAGTTGGTAGAGACACAGATT
Source organism: Macropodus opercularis (assembly GCA_030770545.1). Lineage (NCBI taxonomy): Eukaryota > Metazoa > Chordata > Actinopteri > Anabantiformes > Osphronemidae > Macropodus > Macropodus opercularis. The sequence continues at coordinate 18,922,885 of CM061098.1, read as the reverse complement.
TATCCTCCAGGTTTCACTTCACCTGTAGACAACGGGCTGGTTGTGAGAACAGAGGACTGAGGGCAGTGAGCAGGTGTGAACTCTCCTCCTCCACCACTACAGGGTGGTCAGTGTGTCCTTCATGGTGAATCTGGATCTTCCTCCATAGTTGACAGGGCAGGTTGTGTCTGAGCCTCCACCTGTAGAGAGAGGAGCTGTTTACCTGGACGTGACGCTGCTCTAACGGTCAAACCTCCTGTCTGCTCTGTCCATGTGAACGTTGTTATCGTCAAACGTTTCTTTAAATGTTTCCGTGGACATGTCACTTTGCTGCTGCTGTCACTTGTTACATCGGTAAAGATTCATGAGCAGGTCTGACGTCACCTCCTTGGTGTCACTGGTAACGGTTCGTCTTCGTCTCGTCGGTCCAGTCTACTCTCTGGCCTCCTGTTCCTGGCTAATGCCTGCTCTGCTGTCCTGGTCGGTCTCTGTAGACAGTTGATGGTTGTACTCTGGAGGCTGTTGCTCATATATATTTGAGTCTTTCTTTACACGTCGCACAATGTTTCTGTGACAGCTGCTTCACAATTGCTTAGACAGTTCTCTAAACTATTAACTCAGTCTAAGGAGGCAAACCCAGGAGCCTCATTTCATCTGCAGTCATTTCAGCTTACACTGCTGTCATGAAAGTCTTTGTCAAAGATGAGGCAGATGTTCTGGCAATTTAAAATCCTGGACTGTTCACCTCAAGGTGGATCCTGTACACAACTCCAGCTACAAACAGACACGCAGCCCACCTAGACCTCAGCATAGGGGACGGATGTCCTGGGTGGAAGCTTTAGGACAGGAACTCTCTGCCCAGTGAGTAAGAGATGGTCTCTGTTTTAACCCTCATTGGGGCCTTGGAGGGGTCAAAACGACTCCACTGTAAACTAGGGGCTCAAAGCTAAAACACACCAGGGTTGGATCAAACAGCCTTGGTGGCTGTTACATCCCAGCAATGAACACGTGTGGGTCTATGATGAACAAGTTCATCCAACCGTTCATCTGGATGAAGCGTGTTGTGGTTTATCGTCTGTCTGCGGCTGTTTCATCCAACCCATGTGTGGTTTTTGAGCTGAGAGCCTCCTGTTTTCATGTTGACCCCTCAAAGGTTAATGGGTTGTCTGGTAGACTGTGTCAGGTCTGGACTGATGTAGTGATGAGTCGCAACTCATGCGAAGATAGAACACGCTTCTTATATGTGTGAGCTGGTTTTATGACAGCAGGTTATCCACTGAAGCTAGTTTTAGTTGTTTAGTGAACAGTGGGTCGATTTTAGTCTGAGCCCAACTATACATACAAGACACAAAGTGTTATGATTCGCAATGACCAAACTAGAAGTGGATGGAACAGGCAGAACCAGGAAGTGGGTGCAGAAGAATAATGATTTATTAAGGTAATACAGAAGCAGTCCAGAGGTTATTGCAGAACGAGTGAGATGGTCTAGGAGTGTGATGAGGAGAATAGCTGAGTCCAGGCGACAAAACAACCAACAAAAAACAAACGAAAAGCGAGCCGAACCGGCTGGTGAATTCCGAGGACGCCACACCAAGGGCGCTCGTAGTCAGCTCCGGTGAAAGGTCTGCCGTTACGAGCAGAAGTGGCAAAGAGCCACCAGGACACGGAGGCGAGACAGTCCAGATTCAGGCGTTCAAAACCAGGCAGGGAAATCCCCCAGCGCCGTGAGCGTCTTGGCGAACAAACAGAGGCAATCGAGGAAAACTCACGGCTTGGGTGGAGAGAAGCGAGGTCTGTCGGAGGTCGAGTGTGTCGGGATAACGTTGACGATCTGACAAGGGGCTGAGCTGTGGGGAGAACTAAAGTAAGGGAGATGATGAGCCAGGTGAAAATAATCAGAGCAGGTGACGATGATCAGGCAGGTGCGTGGTGATGACAGGGGTGTGGTGAGTGACTCCGCTGGGTGGAGATTCACGCAGTAAGGGACCGATCGGCCAGGCTGCCGATCGTGACAGAGCCCCCCCCTCAAGGGCCGGATTCCAGACGGCCCAACCTTGTGCAGGCCCTCCACACAAGGTCGGGCGGGAAGAGGGGGACCCGGAGGAGGGACCAAACGCAGTGCGCGGTCCTCCCACCACTGTATTGCCGGAACCAGAAGGCGGACCCCTCCTGGGGTCGCCAGAGCCGGGAACCAGAAGGCGGACCCCTCCTGGGGTCGCCAGAGCCGGGAACCAGAAGGCGGACCCCTCCTGGGGTCGCCAGAGCCGGGAACGAGAAGGCGGACCCCCCCTGGGGTCGCCAGAGCCGGGAACGAGAAGGCGGACCCCCCCTGGGGTCGCCAGAGCCGGAGACGAGAAGGCGGACCCCCCCTGGGGTCGCCAGAGCCGGAGACGAGAAGGCGGACCCCCCCTGGGGTCGCCAGAGCCGGAGACGAGAAGGCGGACCCCCCCTGGGGTCGCCAGAGCCGGAGACGAGAAGGCGGACCCCCCCTGGGGTCGCCAGAGCCGGAGACGAGAAGGCGGACCCCCCCTGGGGTCGCCAGAGCCGGAGACGAGAAGGCGGACCCCCCCTGGGGTCGCCAGAGCCGGAGACGAGAAGGCGGACCCCCCCTGGGGTCGCCAGAGCCGGAGACGAGAAGGCGGACCCCTCCTGGGGTCGCCGGAGACGAGAAGGCGGACCACTCCTGGGGTCGCCGGAGACGAGAAGGCGGACCCCTCCTGGGGTCGCCGGAGACGAGAAGGCGGACCCCTCCTGGGGTCGCCAGAGCCAGGAACGAGAAGGCGGACCCCTCCTGGGGTCGCCAGAGCCAGGAACAGAAAGCGGACCCCTCCTGGGGTCGCCGGAAACAGGAACCTGTGTGAGCCCTCCAGGCCGCACAATACCAGGACACCTGGGACAAGGCTAGGGCAAGGAGCCGATCCTTCCGCAGGACCGCACATGAGGACAGTGAGCGGCCCCTCCCGCGGGCCGCACATGGCAAGGACTTGGAACGAAGTCGTTAATCGCTTAAGGCAAAGAAACCTGTTGTGGTGTGAGAGCCTGGGTGGTCGACGTCGGCGGGGGTTGCCGCGGCGTAGAAGCCAGGGTGGCCGGCGTCGACGGTGGCAGCAGTGACGTGGAAGCCTGGGCGGCCGGCGCCGACGATGGCAGCAGTGACGTGGAAGCCTGGGCGGCCGACGCCGACGATGGCAGCAGTGACGTGGAAGCCTGGGCGGCCGACGCCGACGATGGCAGCAGTGACGTGGAAACCTGGGCGGCCGACGCCGATGATGGCAATAGTGACGTGGAAGCCCGGGCGGCCGGCGTCCATTGCTGCCGTGGCGTGAAGACCTGGGCGGCCGGTGTCCACTGCTGCCGTGGCGAGGGCCTCGGGACAGACGGCGGCGACGACTGTGGAGTCTGAGCCTGGACGGATGTCGCCGGCGGCTGCAGCCGACAGGCATCAACCCGAGAAACTCTCCCGGGCCGGAAACAGCCGTGGACGGAACGGCCTCCCCTGGGCCAGTGGAGACGGGCGTGGACGTTGCACTGTCAGCGTGGCATGGAGCAGCGTGGTCCGCGTCAGCGTGGCGCAGCGTGGTCCGCGTCAGCGTGGCGTGGAGCAACGGGGTCAGAGTCAGCGTGGCGTGGAGCAACGGGGTCAGAGTCAGCGTGGCGTGAGGCTGCGGGGTCAGAGTCAGCGTGGCGTGAGGCTGCGGGGTCAGAGTCAGCGTGGCGTGAGGCTGCGTGGTCAGAGTCAGCGTGGCGTGAGGCTGCGTGGTCAGAGTCAGCGTGGCGTGAGGCTGCGTGGTCAGAGTCAGCGTGGCGTGAGGCTGCGTGGTCAGAGTCAGCGTGGCGTGAGGCTGCGTGGTCAGAGTCAGCGTGGCGTGAGGCTGCGTGGTCAGAGTCAGCGTGGCGTGAGGCTGCGTGGTCAGAGTCAGCGTGGCGTGAGGCTGCGTGGTCAGAGTCAGCGTGGCGTGAGGCTGCGTGGTCAGAGTCAGCGTGGCGTGGAGCAAGGTGGTCAGGGTCAGCATGGCGTGGAGGCACTGGAACCTCTCCTCGGTCGTCGGCGGTGAGCATGGCGAGAGCGTCCTCCATCTTGACCCACTGAAGGGGCCTGGGGAAGCATGCGTCGCTCCAGGATACTCTCCACTGGTCCACCACCCTCCTCCGCTCCCTACGGCGAGGGTTGGTAACAACCCGGGGAAACACAGGACCAGGGGCCAGTTCAGGAGCGGTCCAGCATGGAGTGGCCTGGCCTGGGGCTGGGTGAAAGAGAGCATGAGAAGCAGGCTCAGGGTGTCGTGTCGTGGAACAGCATGAGAAGCAGGCTCAGGGTGTCGTGGAACAGCATGAGAAGCAGGCTCAGGGTGTCGTGGAACAGCATGAGAAGCAGGCTCAGGGTGTCGTGGAACAGCATGAGAAGCAGGCTCAGGGTGTCGTGGAACAGCATGAGAAGCAGGCTCAGGGTGTCGTGGAACAGCATGAGAAGCAGGCTCAGGGTGTCGTGGAACAGCATGAGAAGCAGGCTCAGGGTGTCGTGGAGCAGCATGAGAAGCAGGCTCAGGGTGTCGTGGAGCAGCATGAGAAGCAGGCTCAGGGTGTCGTGGAACAGCATGAGAAGCAGGCTCTGGGTGTCGTGGAGCAGCATGAGCTGCAGGCTCAGGGTGTCGTGGAGCAGCATGAGCTGCAGGCTCTGGGTGTCGTGGAGCAGCATGAGCTGCAGGCTCTGGGTGTCGTGGAGCAGCATGAGCTGCAGGCTCTGGGTGTCGTGGAACAGCATGAGCTGCAGGCTCTGGGTGTGAAGAGGTGGCAAGTTCTGCGTGGGCACGGGCCCGAAGGGAGACCCAGTAGGTTAGGAACTGAGGGAACGTCCGCTGGGGAACCGACTGGGCCCTCGGCTCCTCCTGCCTAGACAGCGGTTCGGGGACAGTGAGGCAATGGGCAAAAGGCAGGTTCCGAGGCCCTGAGTTCGTGGAGCTGGACTGGCGTGAAGCCGCATGGCCTTGGCGTGGGGTGACGCACACTGGTGTCGAGAAAAGGGGGTCCCCCTGGTCTTTCAACTCTTTCCAAATGTCGTGAGCCTCTGAGGGAGAGAGGCGAGGAGCGAGCTCTAGTGTAAGGGCAGGCTCGAACCTCATGCGACCAGAGGAAAGAACTGTGGTACCGGAAGTCGTGCTCAGCTTGGGACCAGGCAATGCAGCCCGGCGTGCTGGACGCAGCTTGGAGGCAGGCTGAGAGCTGGGCGTGGGCTTGGAGGCAGGCTGAGAGCTGGGCGTGGGCTTGGAGGCAGGCTGTGGACGAGGCGTGGGCTTGGAGGCAGGCTGTGGACGAGGCGTGGGCTTGGAGGCAGGCTGTGGACGAGGCGTGGGCTTGGAGGCAGGCTGTGGACGAGGCGTGGGCTTGGAGGCAGGCTGTGGACGAGGCGTGGGCTTGGAGGCAGGCTGTGGACGAGGCGTGGGCTTGGAGGCAGGCTGTGGACGAGGCGTGGGCTTGGAGGCAGGCTGTGGACGAGGCGTGGGCTTGGAGGCAGGCTGTGGACGAGGCGTGGGCTTGGAGGCAGGCTGTGGACGAGGCGTGGGCTTGGAGGCAGGCTGTGGACGAGGCGTGGGCTTGGAGGCAGGCTGTGGACGAGGCGTGGGCTTGGAGGCAGGCTGTGGACGAGGCGTGGGCTTGGAGGCAGGCTGTGGACGAGGCGTGGGCTTGGAGGCAGGCTGTGGACGAGGCGTGGGCTTGGAGGCAGGCTGTGGACGAGGCGTGGGCTTGGAGGCAGGCTGTGGACGAGGCGTGGGCTTGGAGGCAGGCTGTGGACGAGGCGTGGGCTTGGAGGCAGGCTGTGGACGAGGCGTGGGCTTGGAGGCAGGCTGTGGACGAGGCGTGGGCTTGGAGGCAGGCTGTGGACGAGGCGTGGGCTTGGAGGCAGGCTGTGGACGAGGCGTGGGCTTGGAGGCTGGCTGTGGACGAGGCGTGGGCTTGGAGGCTGGCTGTGGACGAGGCGTGGGCTTGGAGGCTGGCTGTGGACGAGGCGTGGGCTTGGAGGCTGGCTGTGGACGAGGCGTGGGCTTGGAGGCTGGCTGTGGACGAGGCGTGGATGCAGGCTGTGGACGAGGCGTGGATGCAGGCTGTGGACGAGGCGTGGATGCAGGCTGTGGACGAGGCGTGGATGCAGGCTGTGGACGAGGCGTGGATGCAGGCTGTGGACGAGGCGTCTCCCTCTTCCTGAGCCTGACCTGTCCGGCCAGAAGCTCAGGGAACCTCCTGTGAAGCTTTAACTCAGGGTAGACAGAGTAGCAATTCGTGATCCAGTTCAACGTGGAAATGCGGGTCGGGGAGTCCCTGATGTCCGGGATGGTGTCGAGGAGCTTGATGAGTTTCTGGATCATTCCGTTGAAGTCGGGGGTGTGGCCTGATTCAGCGGGTTCCATCGTGGTCAGATCGTACTGTTATGATTCGCAATGACCAAACTAGAAGTGGATGGAACAGGCAGAACCAGGAAGTGGGTGCAGAAGAATAATGATTTATTAAGGTAATACAGAAGCAGTCCAGAGGTTATTGCAGAACGAGTGAGATGGTCTAGGAGTGTGATGAGGAGAATAGCTGAGTCCAGGCGACAAAACAACCAACAAAAAACAAACGAAAAGCGAGCCGAACCGGCTGGTGAATTCCGAGTTACTTGGTGAACAAGGACGCCACACCAAGGGCGCTCGTAGTCAGCTCCGGTGAAAGGTCTGCCGTTACGAGCAGAAGTGGCAAAGAGCCACCAGGACACGGAGGCGAGACAGTCCAGATTCAGGCGTTCAAAACCAGGCAGGGAAATCCCCCAGCGCCGTGAGCGTCTTGGCGAACAAACAGAGGCAATCGAGGAAAACTCACGGCTTGGGTGGAGAGAAGCGAGGTCTGTCGGAGGTCGAGTGTGTCGGGATAACGTTGACGATCTGACAAGGGGCTGAGCTGTGGGGAGAACTAAAGTAAGGGAGATGATGAGCCAGGTGAAAATAATCAGAGCAGGTGACGATGATCAGGCAGGTGCGTGGTGATGACAGGGGTGTGGTGAGTGACTCCGCTGGGTGGAGATTCACGCAGTAAGGGACCGATCGGCCAGGCTGCCGATCGTGACACAAAGTCTCTATTCTCCCACAACCTGTCTGATCCTGAGGCTGACAACGCTGGTACTGAACTGACTTTAACTGAATTGAATTGAATTCAACGGAACTGGACTGAACTGAACTGAACTGCTCAACTCAACTCAGCTTTATTCATATAGCAGCAATTCACAACATCAGTTATCTCAGGTCACTTTACAGTGAGGTTTAAGACTTGACACAACTAAACCCAACAAATCCACATAGAGCAGCTTTGAACTGGAGCCAATCAATAAATTGTACATTTTAATAGCAACAGTGGAAAAACTCTATAGAGGAAGAAACCTCCAGCAGACCCAGGATCAGTGGGAGAACATCTGCCTTGACCGGTTGGAGTGAAGGGATAGAGAAGAGAGAAAAGAACAACAACAACAACAACAACAACAAAATATCAAATTGCTCTGGTTAAACCAGCACATCTTCACATTTCTCTCTACCTTTACCTGTTTAGTAATAAAATACACACACTATTTTCAAAATAAAAGCATACTATGATTAAAATCTCAAATAGACCAACTGAATATTGAGAAGTCTGCCTATTACTACATGTGATGGTTAGTGGCAATGTTTGAAATCAGTCATTGCTCAAATTGTACTTCCGTTAGTTCCTTTCAAAATAAAGGTATGAGATTATAACTTTTTACATTTGACATTTACATGATTGTTGTTAGATAATTATGGGTAGTAATTAGAATCGTTGTTTTTAATGTTAATGACCTGCTTCTACATTTCTTTTCAAAATAAATTCAATTATTCAAATAGCAGAACTAAGCAGCTTCCTTTAGGTCCTTTCAAAATAAAAGCACCGTTCCAAATTATTGACTTTAACTGTGAGATTTCTGCTTCTGATTGGTCAATTATGACTAGTTGGCATGACTTTTTTACAGTTTAGTAATGTATGTCTATTTCCAACAAACCCCTTCAAAATAAAAGCATGAAGTGATCTAATCTTGGTCAGCTTTTTAATCTTTGTCATAGTTTGCTCGTCGTCAACGTTTTGCCTGGTTTTGTTTCATGTTTAGGCCGGAAATCGCCTGCATTTGTATCTGTCAGCAGCTCATAAACGATCGGCGTCTTTTCTGCAACAGAACATCTCCCACATAATTTCTCTGGAAATGTGCTTTTCTGGTTACATGTGAAATCATAAATATTCAACAGCGATTAAAAGGAATCTCTGCAGCATGCTAACTGCTCATCTTAAACCTTGGGGTGTAAACATTCAGCACAGATCAATAAACTCCCCAGGGACACACAAAAAGAGAGACAAGAAGTAACCAGACACAGCACTAATAGCTTGTGTTCATAGTGATGTAGGATTTAACTGTAACCTGCTACTTCAAACTGGGTGAATGTCTCTATATGTTCATGAAAGAAATGTAGCCCTGTAAGAAGTGAAAGGTCATGATCAACACTATGTTTACACCAGGTTACAAGCTGGTTGCATTCAGTCTCCAGATCATCTCTGTTGGTTTGAGACCTAACACAACTATGTGGCCAAGCCAACAGATCCTCCTGTTCCACCTGCAAAACACTCACATAAGTTATGGGACCAGTGAGAAATTCAGGAGGATGACAGAGGTACAGGTAACAATACTAAACCTAAAAGGGTTGCACCTCATTCATTTGGGGTTTTTAGTTGCGATTCGTTGGCAATTGAACTTAGGTGTAAACACAATGAGGGGATCAAAGTAGGTAGCAAACGCGGGTTGTGCATATCGTGGATCACATCAGGGTCACATCAGGGTCAACTAGCTTTCCACAAGGAGGATGTATTGGTAGTAAATGGAAAGGTTCATGTATGTAGACACTAGCATTACTTGTGGGCCACCGATGTTATAACGAATGAGTCTTATAACGTTAAATATTTCTTCTTTCTGCCAAACTATTTTATATATGGCTTCTATTGACGTCTGTGTTCAGATGCTGAAGGTTGCGTGTTTCTTCGCGTTGTCTTCCACGTGAGGCCATTATGTGTCTTTCTATTGTGAGTAGCAGTGTGTTTGTGCTACATGTGAACTGTGTGACTCAGCCCTGTGTCTGAGTATGTGTCAGATTATTCTCAGAGTTGAGTCATAGGTCATTAAGATGCTTGGCTGGCTTTTACGCTGTCGGCATCATCAATGGATGATAAATGCCTGTCCTTCACTAAGACTGTTCTTCATCTGGTAACGCATGACATCACACGCACACACGCACACACACACACACACACACACACACACACACACACACACACACACACACACACACACACACACACACACACACCACTCTACCTTACTACTGCCAAACAAATCAAAATAAAGCCAAACTCAGGGAGGGAGCATTAGGACAAACTGGCTGCACGTGTGCAGAACAACAGACGCTGGCAACAGAATAATTCACATGCATTTCTTTATGGAGTGTTAATCCTCTATGATGCAGCACAGGAAGGAAACGAGCTCTTTTGAACTGGAGAGGACTCCTTTAAGGGAGAACCACCTTATTAGGACGACCGCGGTCCAGAGGATGTGACTACGCTGAGCCCTGAAGCCGTCTTTCTTTAATTCTGCCTGGAAGGACTGAGCCTATAGCAACGTGTTGGCCAACCCTCTTAAAATGTTGCTCTTGGGACCAGACATTTAACAGATAACACATATTCAAAGCTCTAAGGATGAGTTCTACTACGCGACACCTCCTTCCTGTTTACCACATGTTCACAGAAACATATCTACATTCTTGATGTAGCTTGAGTTTTGCTGAGTTTAGTCACCCTACAGGCCTGTATTTGCAGTTTGTTTAGATTTAAACCTTTACGTGTCCAGCATGAGGAATGAAGATATATTCACTTCTGGATTTTACCATTAACCCTCATAAAAGAATCTTACTCTGGCTCAATCACTTCTCTCAGACAGGCCTGAAATGCCAAATAAATCCACTTCTCTCAAAGGGCCCCACATTCTATGGCGAAGATGATGAGTGATGAGTGTGGAAAATGAGATGCAGCCGAGGGGCGAGGCCGCACAAAGGACCAACACCAGATGAGAAAGGAAAGCAAACAGATAAAAAGAAAGAAATGAGCTAAGTGAGTGATGAATGTGACTGCAAAGTAGTCAGAGAGAGAAAAACTGATGGAGCAAGACCTACAGTAGAGGAACGATAGAGTGACAGACAAATGAGAAGAGAAGAAAGAGGCACGAGTCGGAGAAGAGAGCAGAGAGAGGAGAAGGAGATGCTTGACTGCTTGCGTCTTTTGTGCCTGGCCCAGTGGCCCTCGGGCGGACAGGATGATGGGCACATGAATCAGAAGCTGTCTATCGGAAAAAAAGGAAAAAAATCTGCCAAGAGAGCGAGATGAACAATGAAAGACAGAGTGGAAAAAAGAGGAAATGAAATACACGGACAACTCTGACAAAACTCAACAGATCAGAACACATCATCAGAAATAGATGATGGATGAGGGGAAAACACGAAAAAGAAAGGAAGTGAGGAGAGACAGGGGAGATTACACAGAGGAGGAAAGAACAAAGAGCGCGTAGGAGAGAACAGAGGCCTGACATCTGTGCCACACCACGTAATGGAGAGTAATAAAAATTGATGGGATGGGAAGGAGAAAGAGGAGAAAGTCGCACAAGACTGAGTTGCAGTTGTTACTTTTCCCTCCATCTCCACATTCATTGTCCTTGCAACTGCACAACCTCCTCCACTGCTTCACATCCGCTCTGCTGCAGCTCTGTCCAACTGTTCAGTCCAACCCGGGCCTGGGAAGGATGCTAGAAAGCTTCAGTCCTCGACAGTCAGCTTCCATGAACCAGAAGGTCCAACGAACGCAGTCCTCCGGTTCTGTGGACACACCCTCACTCTATTATTCAGCATTACTACGGATCCAAGGAACAAAGTGATGCCAACATGATCCAAAGCACGATACCAAGGGGACAAATCCGTTTGAGCACTGAACGCATGAATGCAGGCACTTCTTTGTCCTTCACTTTTTACAGTGTGTGACAATCATAACCAGCATCTTGCACGAGTTTTGATTGTTATTGCTGCCAGTCAGCAGTTTTCTGTGAAGAAGATGGAGGGAAGGGCTCTGACGCTCACACCTGCAGTAGAAATCTTAGTGTGTTATGATCAAGAGTTGACTTCTGCTCAGAGGCCTTTATTTTGAAGGGCACATTTCTGGTTCACTGCACACTTTCATGCAATAGCTTAACCTTGATTACAAACTTCAAACTAGTTTAACAGACACCAAGTCCTGGTTGTCCCATCACTTCCTCAACTAAATTCAGATACTGAGGTTATTCTAATTGAGACTCACTGTCTCAAGTGAACTTCGCTTTTTGACCTGTTTTCCTGTTTTTGTGAAGCAGGGTTTCTCTCTGGAGATTCAGGGGAACTCAGGTCTACGTTACCTTAACCTTTAATCCCTGGCAGGGGAAAGAGAAAGAGGACCAGTCATCTGTGAGGTTTGACTAATACTATTTCTCTCCATTTTAACTGCTGTTTGTGTTAGAGTTTTCTGGTGGGTGAAGGACTCCGTTTCCCAGCATGCATCTGGGTTTCCAGTGCTCCTCTACCATTTCCTGATTGTGTTCATCGGGTAAAGGGACCACACCGAGCTCCAGTTTCTCATTTCTGGCACCTTGTTACGTTTTGTATCTCTGTAACTCTGCGCAGCTTTAAATGAATCTGATTCCGGTTTTTAAAGCTCCCACCACTAGGAAGCGTTTGAATTCGGGAATCGAGCCACTGCACCAAAATGGTGATGACAGACGATTTCATCACTTCACACTCGTGGGTCAGCCGTGAGCCCTCACTTTACATTACACTCCCTCCTAAATGTATTCACTGCTGCAATTTAGCTGAATAATATTTCCAGGAGACAAAGGTGTTAATATTCCACCTCCAGCCTCCAGATCTGATCTGTGCTGGAGCCTCTTCCCTTCAGCTGAGCAGCACACACAAACAAGAAACTGTCAGTTTGTTGGAGTCCAGTAAAAATGGCTGAACGGACAGAACTCGACGAATATACTGTAACAGGGCTGTGATAGCTGAGAACAGACAAGCGCAGCCTTTTAGCTTCTGATGGACTCTGACGATATGATCATTGGTTCACTGCATAGGCGAACACAATGCAGTATCATGCTCTGTGCATGGATACCTGACACAGTGTAGCGTGTGTACGCATCCATCATCTGACAGGTCTGATGATGGATGTGGTTAAGGTCAGTGTTCGCTGCCTCCATGTTACACAAGCTCGATCGTGTTTTATGCTCGTTGATCACTTAATCGTTTTTATGGTGACATGTCCTGGATAAAGTTCAGCATTTGCAAAACGTCCTTCATTCCAATGACGGTACATTTAGACGCAATAGAGATATGCTGTGTTTGAGACGGAGGAGATGTGGGGATTATGAAATGTGCTTGGACATAACAATCCTCAGACCTCAGACACCGTGAGAAGCGTTTACGTGTGCGGAGGCGTCTGAGGGGAGGCTCGGTGCAGAACGAGGCTCGTTCTGCTAACGGACGGTGACGCCTTCATTTACCGTGTCGCTGTGTGGCGCTGCTACAACAAACCCGTCAACCCGTAAGGTCTGAAGCCTTTCGAACAGCGACTCTGCCGGTTCACCTTCTCACACTGGCCTCGTTCCACCTTCTCAGTGGAACAGCTGGTTTCAGTTGTGTGCAGTTCAGTTTCAGGCTGCTGCCTTGGCTCAGTGACCCACTCGACCACACTGTTAGTAGTGCAGTAAAGCGACCAGCGCTCGGCGGTGCCTGATTCCTACTTAGGCATCTGCCTCCGTGACCTCATCGACAGGGACGTGGGCTCCGGTTCCTCCTCCCTCCTCCCACTCTGACACAGCTCCGACACAACGTGAATTGACTTTAATTTCAGCTGATAGTTCTAAGGTTTTCTGTCGCATATTTTGCCACATGTGACTGGATCATTTTTCTTGTACGTCAATGAACAGTTGTTTAATTAGGATGATGTTCTAGTTTTCGGACTTTCCCATCATGCTTTAGGTCGTAATTACGCTGTTAATCTGAAGGACGTGCAGCATATTGTCGTCTCCACAGACATGCGTATGTTTAAAAGCTATTTAGATTTCACTCTCGCCATTGTTAATTGTCTATATTTGCCCTCTTGCTGTTAATTAGAACCAATCAATTATCTCCTGGTCTGTGTGACTCAGTATTTAGGTTCCTAATGGAGAAACAAATCCCTCACAGTCCGTGTTAATAGACCTAATCACTCCTAATACATTTAATTACCCCACGGTTTAAAAGTACAGTCGGGCGTCCAAACTTTTTTCTTTCCTGTGAAACAGGTTCTGGGTGGATTATTGATGTTTCCATTTTATGTATTTATTCTAAACATACCACAGTAATAAAATTCAACACACTGGCTGACAGAGGATCCTGGTGTCTGCCCCTGATCTGCTGGAGCCTGGTTCATCCCAAGCCCATTATCTATCAGGCGGAACAAAGAGATAAAAATAATAAGACACGACATCAAGCTTTAACGTTCGCTGTAGTTAAATTGGGTCATTGCACTAATGACAGCGGTGGATCACTCAGTAGTCAAGGAAAGGGCTGAAAAGGGGAAAATGCAGTCAAATGTCAGCGGTGGTTAAGTGCTTCAAGACGGACGGACAGAGACGGAGCTTTAACGCTCAGGGACGCTCAGCAGGCTGGAGACATGTGCACAGGTCGTCCTGGAGGAAGGCTGGTGGGTCATCAAACGCTCACAGCAGCTCCACGGAGATCACACCCGTTCCACAGACGACCTGTGGGTGGGTGAGGAAGCTCAGACGCTCGGCCTCACAGAGCTACGGAAGGATGGGCAGCTTGACTTCTGGCTTCCGACCTTTATTCTGAAGGGCTTTCTTCTCGCTCCCTCTCCGCCCCCGCTTGAGCATAATGATGATTGTTTTCTCCAGTTCTTGCTCCTCAGGCTTCAGTGTTTAGGCAGATCACCACGGTTAGCGGTTTCGGTGAGGTTGTGATTACCTGAGTCACCGCCGTTAACGCAGACGTGTGTCTTCACCTCGTTACCCTGCTCTGTTCGCTCCTGTGTTTATTTCATTCGTCTGGTACCTTTGTCCAACCTCCTGCATCTAGCAGTGACCCTGCGTTCAGTTGTTTGGATTATTTGGATCTTGTCAGTGCGTTTGCTTAACTAACTGCTTAAATAACTGGTGACTTCACTCCGCTTTACTTCTTTCTTTTTCTCCATGTGAGATCGAGGCCAACCGCAGTAAAGTCCCTGATTGATGGTCAGGGGCCGAATCTTGTCCATCTCTCCTGGAAAAGGCTTTTGTTCTTCGTGTCCTCCCTCCTTTCTATTGTTATCGTTCTCCTCATTTGTACGTCATTATTTCATTCCACAGGTCGTTAGGACGTGGGCATCAATATTTTACTTCTTGCCTCTAATGTCTACATGGACATATCAAAGTTATTAGGCCAATGGATGTGCTGTCCCTGGGATTTTGCCGTTTGAATATTTCAGTAGGTTTGTGAAGGAGCTTTCTGAATTTTCGATGCAGCTTTTCAGATGTGATTCCCACCTTAACCTTTTCTCATTTTCTTCCTTTCTGCTGCTCCAGCTCAGACGGATTTGACGCTAATTGATGTCTTCATTTTATTTTTGTTCTTTCAACTATTCCTGCCCGCTCCACCTCTCCTCCTACTTTGCTCCTCTTTCTGTCTCTCTGTATTTCGTACTCGCTCCTTTCTCTCCCTGTCTTTTTACTTTTTGCAGAGGATGTGACAGCAACTGATATTTCATTCTTCCTCTTCGGTTTTTACTCACTTATTTCTTTGTGTTTCCTCCCACCTACTTGTGCCACTTTTTGCCTGTGGAGGATGTGCTGATTTCCAGCAGTGACAGAGTTGGAGGCGAGAGCAGATTGAATTGTAGGACGGCTAATAATTGCACTACACTGATTGCAATTTTACATTCAGTTTTCCGGAACAATCAGATTAGGGCAAATATGTGTGTTTGTGCGTGTGTGTGTGTCTTTATGAGTGAATGCTTGTGCCTGTGGGCGAACGTGTGCACACCAGCCTGAGATAGTGCAGATGTCGGCAGAAAACTGCAGATCTGTAGCAGCGATCTCATTTCTCTTATCAGTGTAAAAGTATTGTACAGCAGCTGACTTTGCATAATCTGCATAATCAGAAGAGAGAAAAATAGACCTTCTTTCTCAGGCCGCTTTCCCAAACTGGATTTAAACAGGAAAGCGTTGTTATATTTAAATGAACCATTGTCGCGGAGCCGGACTATCCCTCATTCTGTGCATGTGGGAGACGTGTGGCGATATGTGGGAGTTCATATTTCATAAGTCTGCTCCACAGGTGCATGGGAGTCCAGGGGGATAGATCCATCTTGGAAATACATGAGCGCATGTGTCTGCAGTGATAAATCATACATGCTAACACGGTACCAGCGTAAGCGGCTGCATTCCAGGCGTTTAAGAGTTTGACACCAGACAGTGAAGGCACACAAAACAAACGCGAAGCGACTTTTTGGAAATGCAACTCACGATTTCAGACCTCATTAAAAGGCTCGTGCTGACGCTTTCCCCCACAACAATAAGCCACGATGTGTAATGATGCAGCTGGTACAAGCCTCATGGGTTGGGTCAGGCTCTGACCTGTACAACGCTCTTGTTTTGATCAACGCTCATGTTTCATCTCTAGCTATCGGTTATTGTTTTCATGTCTGCTACTCCTCATCTCTTTCATCCTTCGCATGTCTCGTTGTCTCTCCCGTAAACAAGGCTGTTTAGTAACACACAGAAACTGACTGACAAGCATAGAGGGAAGTCTAAACGAACTGGAAGTGAAGCCAGACGACACACAGGGCTTGTCAGCGTTACCGGCCTCATCTCCCTATTTTTAACACCGTGACACTATTTTCTGAAGCAAAGTGTGAGCGGAGTGAACTACGTGTTCGTAAAGGGCTTGACAGACTGGGAATAGAAGGGAGCGACTCCAAAGCTTTAGCCTAAGCAGAGTGAAAATGAACGTCTTCGTCTGACTGGTGTAACCAGATTTTTCAGATTTCATTTTCAAGACATGCAAGACTTGTCAACAAACACGCTTGAAGTTTGAATAACTGATTTGTTTCATATAAAAGCTCATTTTTGTGCAGATGGAAATTTTTCATTAACATGAACAAACTGGATTCTGTTAATAAACCATCCAGTGCTTTGCCTTTAATCCAACTATGTTCCAGTCTCTGCAATAGAATCTTGTGATCTATCGTATCAAATGCTGAACTAAGATCTAACAGGACAAGGACAGAAACTAGACCATTGAAGCTGTGAGAAGATCATTAGTGACTCTAATCAGAGCTGGTTCTGTCTGTGATGGATCTGAATCCTTCATCCAGGTTATTTCTACGCAGGTGGTCTCATAGTTGTCGTGCTTTTTGTATTTTTTAGATAAAGGCAGACATTGTCTGGAATGCCTTGATATGCTGAACCTGGAGAGGTCCCTGCCATGATCTCCCACCAAACCTCCCACTGGGCACGATGCAGTCAGGTAAGTCCGACAGGAGAACGTGGCTCCGCTGCTCTCGTGTTGAGCGACGGCGTGTTTCTCATGGAGGGAGTGGAATCTGCTGAATGTGTCCTTTGGGTTGGGGTTTTGTTTGATATTATATTGCCTTGGATTTACATAAGGCATGAAGACGTCCGTGCTGCGTCTCTGCTGTTTCCTTTAGGTTCTAGTGCTTGGATCCTGTCTGTGTTCTAACGTCCTGACTGGTGAAATGTGGGCTATACAGGAACCTGCTGTAAATGCCTGCAGTGGCTTAACATGCACATCTCTGCTCTGTGCAGGCTGGTGGACCTGTTTTGGGGTTTTTGTTGTCATCAACCTTTATTTTCCTGCACAGCCCCGTTAACATCGGATGACTTTTACATCTGTCGGCCCAACGTTTACTAACTAGATTCATTTCTGAAGTTATATTCCACGTTATATGTTGTTTCATATGTGATCTAAAGGTCAGGGGATAGAAGTCATCACTAGTGGATCACTTAGCACAGCAGAAACAAGTAGTCTTCCCATTCCACTGCTTTCCCAGCATGTGGCGGATGTGGAAAACATCGCAGTATGGTGAAAAAGACCAGATGAGTCGTGGCCATTACTCTGCTAAGCGGTGAGGACGTGGGGGAATCTCCAGGCCGTGGCAGGCTATGGGGAGGCGGCACATATTAGCTCTGACTCTGTTTGGGTTCAGAGGAGAGCAGCACAAATTGGAGCAGAGCTCTAAAAATAGGACGTATTATTTACCCCTCTCAACATCCAGGTCTTTGTGTTTGTGCTCTCACAACAAGTCATTCTAACAACAGCACATACACACACGCAGAGAGGATCCATTTCCTGTGAGGAGAGGCCTCGGGGTTCAATGCTGCTCTTTTCTGGTATAAATATTTCATTTTTCATACTGAGCCATTAGAGATGGCATTAGTGTTGCTTTTATGTGAGCCTGGACTGTGTGTGTGTGTGTGTGAGAGAGAGACAGATAGATGTTGGTTAGAGTGTGTACTTTGTCTTCTAACGCACATAATGCTAATGTTTCCTCACTAATATTTTCACCGTCCACTGGCGGAAAACTGTGACCTGATCATGGCATTTGCCCCATCGCTTGCCTGTCCCATTCTGCCGGCAGGGTGACCTCTGACCTCTGACTGATGCTTTGACTTCGGGTGGGTTCCCGGCTTTGGGTGAAGAAAGGGGCATCTGTCACACACTTCAGCCACCGTCTGTCTCTTTCACTGCAGCCCACACGGCCTGACGTCGCAGAATAAAGTCCCTGCAGCTACAGGCTGTGGCCACACACAGCACTGGGCCTGGGCAGCTCCTACTTGAACAGAAGAGATGATTAGCATGTGTGATGCTGCTGCTAACCTGGGAGTCAAGCCATTATCCACAGCTTCTCCAGTTGCCAGCTGATATACATGACAAATACATATATGTAAAAAAGTCACGGTCAGCTCATGTAAATCCTTCAGCCACAACAAGTCTCCTCTGAGAGAAGAGGCAAACCTGCATCAGTCTGTAGTGGCTCAGCTGGAATTTCTGACACTTTCTGTAAAAAATAGCAGACGCATACTTTGGAACCCAAATTAAAGAGCAGACGCAGACGAGGAAGTGAAGCCATGAATCTCAGCGCATCGCCCACAAACACACACTTAGATCCAACAGGCATGTCAGAGGCATTTACCAGGGCCCTTTGTTGTCACTCAAGCTTTCATGCTCTTTCCCACATTCACTGTGCAGCGTGTGGCTCATTATAATACTGAGCAAACTAAAAAACAGCTCGAAGTGTATAAGCACAGGGTTTCAGTAATGCTGTGCACAGTGGTGCGTTAGGAACAGATCAGGTCTACACCCACAAAACATCGTCACAAAAGCAGAAAGTATCTCTGCTGTAACTTGACATCGTAAAACAGGATCATAGAGAAAACGCTGGCGTCAAGAAAAAACAAAATAGTCAAGTAAAAGGTCAAATTCATTATTGATTTGAAGCTGTTGGCACATGCAGGTACCAGTGTCTGCCTCTTCTTGTGTGCATGCACAATACGTTAGTGAGCCAAAGGAACTAAATGAAACAAGCTGGTGACTCACAAGGACGAGAATAACACACAACATCAGCAGGAACTGACAATCAGACGAGAAACAAAATCTGCAACTGACTGCCTGGAAATGCAAATACTACAAACCGCCGTGAACGAGGCAGGACAGGAAGAGCTCAAGACCTGAAACGAGCCAGCGAGCGTTGGCTGAAGGACGAACAGCGCCCCAGCTGGCCGGAGGACGGGGTAGTCACGCTCCCTACTGAAGTAAGTCTCTTTAAACGTCCGTGGGCTTCAGGGCCTGGACCGAGGCCACTTCCATTACGCCAGAGAGTGGCCGACTCGGTGATTAGTGGTTACTGTTTAGGTTCAAACGTGGCGCGGAGCAACACATCCGAGCGTCTCAGCAGCTGCCCAGATAATTGTGCAGCCACTGCTACTCATCAAGAAGCAAATCAGCCCCCTACAGGAGCATCGGCTTTCAAATCGCAGATTTCCTTTGTAAAACCCATATTTTCCCTCGGAGTCAGACGAGCTGCCGTGAGCGAGCACACGCAGGCTTTTCTTTCCCTTGCTCTCGGTGTTGACAGATGCCAGTGGGAGACGGAGCCACGGTGACGCATTGCCGGAGCGACTCTCGGATTGGGTCTCCTGAGCTAAGCGCTGGCTGTGGCTCTCCAGAATGCCATGTTCCTTACATCACTCAAAGCCAATATTTGACTAGCTGAAGTCCCCCGTTCTGCAGAGAGCTGCGATTTGAGAGCGTCAGAGGAGCTGGAGCTTTTCCCACAGCAGCCCTCCTCCTTCTCCTCCACTTTGCCTCTTTTCTTCCTCCATGCTGCTTCTGCTTCTTTTATTTCTGTGCAGGTTTTCATGTCTGGAGCACAGGGATCCCATGGGCTTAGAGTGGTTTTCTGCTGAATGCGGCATAAAAAGCATGAACTTCATATACCTCTCTCTCCTTCTTTGTGGTGTATGTGTGAGTGTGGATCCAAGTCTGTGGCTGGAAACACTTTCTTCAGGATGAAAAAAAGAGGCATGGAAGGGAGAGGTAAAGAAAAAAGAACAGAACAGAGAAATGTGAGACTAATCAAACCGTGGCCACTGTCCCGCACTGATTCCAAACACATGTGCCAAGGATGTCAGCGCTTCTCTGTGCAGCCTGTGTCAGATGTGAAAGCACAGATCCCATTTTATGACTTATATGGTCGCAGACAAGACTTTAACCGTGTAACCGAGCTAAGAGTGAAACACAAAAGCTACTTAGAGCTAAAGGCTCACAATCAGACCGTGACGTCCTCCAAACGAAAGCCCCACGGAGGGAAAATGGGCTTCGGCCGGTGTCTGCAGAGAGAGAGTACGAAAACAGAAGGAGGTGGGACAGACGTGGTGTTGTGTTTCAACTGTGTGTGTGTGAGCGTGGTTTCCAAAATAAGTATTTCAAGCCTCCTCCATGTCTCACAGCCCAGCAGGCTACGCAGGAATTCGGCTTCGTCGCCTTTCTTTGTCTGTGAGTTTCTCCCTCTTCATCTCACTCATTTCCAAGCCTCCACGGAGAGGAAAGCGTCAAACCATTACAGCTCTTCTCGTCTTCTGGCTGCTCTGTGTCGACAGATCTACGCAGCCTAAACTGACCAAGTCTCTCGCCTAACGCGTCAGGATCTTTTAAGGTTACTAACGTTTTATCCCCACAGTCAGGTCAAGTCTCCACAACATGCAAACGTGTGCGGAGTAGAACAGCACACGAAGCAGACACCACTGAACTGGCCTGGATGCGTCTGCAGTAGATTTGTGCAGAGTCTATTCTCTGACAGTGTTCAATGCACTGATCAGATCATCGGTACCAACGTTGTGTCCGCCTCCCTGTCACGTTAAGTTTAAATTTCACTTCAATTTGAAGGACTTGTAGAACTTCTACTGCTGACTGGCCTCAGCGAACCATGAGAGTAACTCCAAGCACCGCTTCTCTGTTGTTGCTGGATCCACAGATGAGGTTTTCATAGGTCCATCAACTCACAGCAACCAGGCAACAGGAGCAAACACCCAGTTGCTCATGTTGATCAGTGCATCGTTCCATTCAACTGGACACTTGCAGCAGCCACACTGAGAGAAGTCCAGTCCCATGACGACGGGATCATGGTTACTCATCTTTAATGCAGCTGTCTTGCCTAAAAGCACAAGCAGCAACAACAATAGTGTACGTTCACTATTAGTGTTCACTACTATCTTCTGACTCACTGTGTTCTTTAAGGCTGGAACTGACACATGGGTCGAAGCTGATTTTCTCTGTGGGAGGAGACCTGAGAACGAGAAGAAAGCAAGAGACACGGAGCAACAAGGCTCCACATGAGACTGGTTTCCTTAAGAGGAAGTGTGTGTGTGTGTGTGTATGTGGGACTTTTTCATCTGCACACATGTTGGTGTGTTTGTTGTCTTCTGTGACTGTGTATCTGCAGCTTATAAGCCTAGAGCCTGCGTGTGGATACATATGGCGTTTAGTTAGCATGTGTCTGACGCGCTGACGGCTTCAGCCTCACTCTCTCACACACGCAGCAGAGTTTACGTTAGAGAATATGTAAAGCATTTGTAAACCTATCCTGCCTAACGCTTGTTTGATTCCTGGCTCCTCCTGCACCTCGAACATCCCATAGAACCCACAGTGACACAGGTGTCACAAAATACAGCAAGTAGTAATGACTTGGTCTATAAATGAGGATCCATCTTCTCTGCATGGGTCTGTCTGAGGTCAAGGGTCAGTTGGTTCTTTGGAACTTAACTTAACTCTGCAACGCTCTACAGTTGCTCTGAGGTTGAGCCAAACGTATCAAAAGTGATACTGTGAAAACCATTTGTTTTGCTTTTTTAACATTTCCTGGGAAGCTTGATGCCTGATAAACTGTATTTATCTATGTTTCAGAAAGTGAAACATAGATAAATGAAAGGGCAGGATCAACAGATGGGAACATGCAGGATAAAGAAAGGGCAGGTTTTTACTGCTGCTGTCGACCCACATTTAGCCCAGGAACCACCACACGAAGCCGCTCAGATCGGAGGCTGTCTGTCCTCTGACTGCATCTGTCTGCTGCGCTGAAGGTCGATGCCCTGCTGATTCTGGATTCGTCCTACTGACCACACATTCAACCTTCCTTGCATTGTGCTTTGCATCCATTGATCACCAAATGGATCCTGCACACGTGGCTTTGCAGCGGGAGCTTACGCTTACCATAGCGTCATACATTGGTACCTTAGGTTATGTCAGCTGTGCTGCATGCAACACCTTGGTTCGTAGGGATACAAATGCCACGTTGCATGGAGTAAATCAAAAGCTCACTGCATTCCTGCACAGTAATTAACCCAGTTAGTTTATTTCTGGTGCAGCAGTAACTTAACTGATACTTGTTCCTACTTTGAACGAGGAACAGAAGGTAAAAAAGAGGTCGGCATTGTTTTTTTACGTACTTGCTGTAAAAAGTAGGGTGATATTCAAATATGCTTCACATCAATATTCATTCCGATAAGTCGCCCGCTTTCATCTTTTTACATTTCGGATTCCCCCTCATATTCCTCCACTTCCAAGCCCTCTCTGTATTTGGTGAGTTGTTCTGTATCACGTCTTGAAATCCAGCCCAGTGGAATAGAAACGACTCAAAGTTCCTTCTGACTCCCCCGTCGATAAAGGTGACGCGTGGCTTTCATGAGGCAGCGCTGGGCTGCACGGTCTCCCTCAGGAAGCTGTTCACATGATCATGGTTCAGTGGCTAATGGAGCAAAATGCCCTGGTGCTGAATTCAGCGCTGCCTGTCACACTTTCATGGATATCTGCTCACTCTGGGGCATGTTACGTGAAACTGGGTTCTGTAGACTGTGTAGCGACGCTGGTCTGATGCTTGTCCCCTGTGACGCTCCTCCTTCTGGCTCCTAATTAAGGCAGGAGGCTCTGTTCATCTCAGCGCGCTGCACTAATGACCTGCAGGAGGCTTCGACTCGCACAAAGAGCAGAGAGACGGTCCAGTCAGTGTCAGCATACAAGTGTCTTTGTCTGAAAGTGTGCCTGTGGGTGTGTGAGTTGGGTCTTAACCATGTGGGGGTCCCTGATGGAGGAAGGGCTGAGGGGTCAGGGGTCACTTGTGGCTGAAGAAAAGGGGCATGAGCCCCCCACAAAAAGTCATGTGCCTGGTGCTGGGGGCTGGAGGGAAGCGTATTATCAGCCCTCGCCTGGCGTCTAACAATGACAAATTCACATCTGCACTTTCAAGCCCACGGACACTTATCCCACCGAGGCAGCGAGGGGTGAGGGGCGCAGGGACATCTGTAGATATGTGGCCGCATGTTGTGCTGAGCAGCGCCTGCTGTCGAGCTTTTTGGCTGCTATCCATCTGCATCTCATTGCTGCTATTCATTCACGTACCAGCAGATGAACAGGTGTAGAGTACGAAACCTTTGTCTGCCTGGACCCGCGCGTTTCGTTAAGAGCATGTAAAGTATCCGTTTGGATGTTGTGGACATTAATGGACGATGGCTTCATACTGTGTTTTGAGTCACCAACGTAGTTAAAGCATAACGTTTGAGTGTAATAATCCAGCTACTCTCTGCATCCTGACAGTAACACAGAAAAGCCCGTTCACGTAGTTGTGAAGTCTTCTGGTTCCTGCCAGCGTCAGGGTTGGTGTCTCGCTGTCTGATGAATTAATGGCAGGTGTCATTGGAATGAAGCTCCGTAGCGGATGCCTGACAGGTCCCTCCTGTCTCCTCCACACGGCTCCACGTATGGACAATTCAGGCCTGATGTGTTGGTAGACTCACAAACACGTGTATTTCAAACGGCAGCCATCACTAGCTGTTAGTACATGAATCCTCTCCATCGGTTTAGCTCAAGCTTCCACCACTATATAACAGTGCGTGTGCTTTAAAGCAGACCACGTTCAGAACCGCAATATCTAATATTGTGCAGACTTTCTAATGAATGAGGCGGAACATGGGGCCAGACGTGCTGTGTCCTCGCTATCCTCACGTGTCTGAATACAAAGCAGCAAAGCGTCTATTGTTGCTGTTGCTCTGGTCACAGCCCAGTTTGGACTCATTTCATATGCAAGTAGAAAACAGCTGCAGCCGCACCCAGACAGAGATGGAGACGTCTGACGAAGACGAGCAGGCCCACAATATGTTCTATAATGTTATAGAACATATGATCTATGGTATTAGATGTTTCCAGCATGATGTTCAAACTTCTGTGTTGGTGAAGTGAAGCCAACCCTTTCTTCACACGCAGAACACGCTGAGGCTTATTACAGTATCTGCACCAAAAAGCAAAGGAGCTAGGCAGCGCTGATTGGAAGTAAAAGGGGCCGTGCTTTAAGCAACACTAATGAATGAGGCGACGTGACTGATGACTGGGGCTTTCTCATGGAAATCAGCTCTCGCGTTGCTTAAACACAGCGTCCACCCCTGCAGAGAACTGAGATGAAAGAGGGAGACGACAGGAGGAAAAGAAGCTACCTGGGTTGTTTTTATGCAAATGAATAATCAATTAGCCTGATTGTTAACACGGACATGCCAGGACTCAAAAGCCTTGTCGCCTTCGCCACCTCTAGCTTCCTTTGAACGCGCGTGTTGCCTATGAATGATTCAGGAAGGAGCATGTCACCAAGTGTTTGTGGCTTTTAATGTGAATCTGTGGCTGCTTTTACTGTCTCTGCTCATCAGCACACAGGTAGCGACCCTTCGCTCAGTGGTGGCTGTGGCCCACTTCTCAGCCTCTCACCCGCCCCGTCGTCGAGCCCTGAGGCTGCCGCTACACTTCCCTTAGTAGCTGGGAGTGGGTCTGCTGGAAACACGGGCTCTTTAGATGCCGGGAGACTCTTTAGCTGTCAGAAACGCTTGTTTACTTTGTTTCTCTACGCGCCACAGCCCCTTTGTGGGACTTTCACATCCCTGATCCAATACCAAAACCAGCATCGCCTGCACTTGTGCTTCTCTGCTGATTATTTCTTTTAACAACTCAAACCAACTTGAGAGCAGACTCAGATGCACAGCTTTTAACCCAGGTCATAAAATGAGACCATGCAGTGATAACTAATGTTACTGGCTACTTCCTGTGTGGGCTGCTGAACCAGTGTCTCTGGTAAATGTCTTGAAGCTGTGACTGAAACATCCAGCGAGAAAATCATTAAAAGACAAGACATGACTGTTTAGTTCTGTTATGAATTAGATGCATTGTTGTGCATTAAGTAATCACCTCATGGTTTAATAACCAATTGAGGCAAAGAGACACAAAAACAAATTTAAACCAAAGCTTCAGCGAGGGAGACGTGGTCTCAGGCCTTGAACTCCTCCAAGCGGAGGGAGGCCTGTTAGTCTGCGGTGAAAGCTGATCCTGGGATCTATAAGAGTTTCCATGCAATGGACCCAAAATTAGGAACACGTGGCACTTCTGCGAGAAAGGTTCTACCCCCACACAAAATGGGAACAGCAAAAGGAGAGGAAGAAAGGCCAGCGCCTGCCTCACATCTGCCAAGGCAAACAGAAAGGGAGCCGTGGGGGCTGGGCTTGTAAATCTGCAGTCTAATGACTAAGCGCTCCTGAAAACGTGTCACCCACTGGACTGCACACGGTAAACTTTCAACCCGAGCCACACAGGAGGTCTTTGTTTGCTGCCTTCCAACACTCTGCTGTTGTGTGACCATGCGTCACCCACAACTCGGTGTAGAGAAGCCTAATGAGTCTTCTGCCAGCTTAGGGCAAACGATTTGGAGGATTTCAGTGTTGGGTAACCTGAAGGGTTCTGTGCTCGACATCAAAGCAAACGCTAGTGCGGTCTTTGCTGTGTGCGCTCAGAGAGATCGGGTTTGAAACGACACCAGTCCAAAGAAAAGGAAGGTGCACAGCATCTGGCAGATGCAGCTATGAAGAGGAAGAGACAAAGTACGGGCTGGGCTGAAGTGAATGAACGCTGGAGGTTGTTAGACTGGCACAACAACTGGCAGGACACCAATCTCCCAGTCATAAGATTTGAAAAGAGGGCGTAGACCAGGAGCCTTTGTGCGGCTTCAAAGCCGAGCGATCCGGTGTCACTGCAGCATATGCCAGACGTGTGTCCGTCAGAGAGGAGGGCTCTGCCTCTGTCCCAGCCTGAATGCAGGGAAGGGCCTCGTGTGAAGCTGCCTGTGAGCAACGTAAGACTACCTCCAGGCTTTGAGCTGAGAAGTCAATCAGCCTTTGTGAGAGACAAAACGGGGAGAAGAGCGACTCCACACACAGACACCTTTGTGGCGTTTGTCAGCACTGCTCTACTTCGTGGAACCAGGTTGACGATCCAAGATTTTGAAGGTGATAAATATTTCATACATCAAAGAGCCTCAACTAGATCCTGGTTTAAAATAAAAAGCATCCTGTTCAAAGAGTAAAACGTCTAGAGATGAGAAAAGCTGCTTTTTACAGTGGAACTCTGAGAAAGTCAACAATTTAAATGATGGAGGCCATCACACCTAACAAGACAAGGACCCGCATCCCAGCTTGGAGAGCTCATTACCTAATCAAGGAGCTTCTTCAGTGGCTCCAACAGAGAATCAGGTCCAGGGACAGTTAACGCGTCTCAACCCAGCAGCAGCAGAGCAGCTGAACAGGACACTGCAACAGGGAATTAGAACCGATTCCATCCTGTTGTTGTTGTTCTTCTTCTTCTTTTCTCTCTTCTCTATCCCTTCACTCCAACCGGTCAAGGCAGATGTTCTCCCACTGATCCTGGGTCTGCTGGAGGTTTCTTCCTCTACAGAGTTTTTCCACTGTTGCTATTAAAATGTACAATTTATTGATTGGCTCCATTCAAAGCTGCTCTATGTGGATTTGTTGGGTTTAGTTATGTCAGGTCTTAAACCTCACTGTAAAGAGCCTTGAGATGACTGCTGTGAATTGGTGCTAGAGAAATAAAACTGAATTGAATTGAACTGAACTGAATTCCATGCAGATTTATTACATAGTGACAAACTGCTGCATTTACAAACATAATACTTCATGATAAATATCACAAATATCGTTTCACTGATAAATGGCCTCTGTTTGACACAGACATTGCTCTAAACGTATGGATCGTGTTCAGAATGCGTTTGTGTTGTTGAGACACTACGTGTGTTGAGCGCGTCAGGGCTTGATGCTGTGACTACACAACCAGACACTGACCCAGAAAGGGGTTAACGTCACCAGCAAGCCAAGAGCAAATCCAAGACACAGATTAATCATTCAGGTTATGTTTAACGTCTGCATTTGATTTGAAAACATTTAGAACGTTTATGTTTCCGCATAGAGGAACCACTTATTATTACTTATTATTAACATATATTATTCTGCCTTTATGACGCGTGATCGTCTGTTGGTTCTGGTGAAGGACACATGAACAACCAGCACTGGAGCAGCTGAGTTTACAGTGGAACATTAACACCAGCGCTGGTGACGTGCTGGCGAAGCTTTGTGCTGTGGCCTGAACCCAGACAAGTGGCTCAGGCTTCAGGCTGTTAAAACGCTGATCAGCTGGTGATGATGATGATGATGAAGCATCAGTCCAGTGGGGGCTTTGGGGTGTCGTCATACATCAGGCTGGGTGGGTGGACAGACTCTCTCTGAGCCAAATCCCTTCCGTCTCGTGCGAGTTAACAGCATGGTAATGAGATGTTGGCAGATGCTCGCGTGGATTGTGAAGGCACGCGAGGCTGCCTTCTGTCCAACGGGCAGGGAGAACCGCTGAAGAAGGGGGAGACGGAGCCGCCGCTTCCTGCCGCTGACGGAACTGACGGACGTAGGCTCGTTGGGCCGGGGCTGCCCCCGCCCTGGGAGCGGGGGGAGGCCGCGCCGCCCTCGCTCCACCTGCTACGCTGCCTTTGTCATCGGAATCTGCTGCTTCATTTCAATGACAAAGTTCCTGAGCATCCGAGCCTGCTCCCCCACCGCCTTCAGGCGTCTGACGGTCCCTGAGGGCAGTGCACCACCCTCCACCCATGCGGCCATCTGAGCAGCCTGCCCGGTGCCTGCTGGCCTTAACGCACACATGCTGCATGCAGACGTGGGGCTGTGGACTTTTCCTGGGACGGTATCGCCGTGATGCAGCTTTTCAGCGGCGACTCTTGTAGATTGAATAATGTTTTTCTCGAGTGATGTCGTTCTCCGCGCGCAGAGGGTCAAAGTGACACTGCGTCAGTGAGAGAATGTGACTATCAGCCTTCGTGCCCCTGAGAGGGAGAAGGACGTTAGTTTAATGGCTTTCTGTTCCGAGTGAGCGTCGCCCTGGACCCAAACGACGGGTTTGTGGTCTCAGTAGGAGCAGAACGCAGCAGGACTTAACTAACGGAAGTTGAACGATCAGCCTGGTTGGCCCGACGCTCATGTCCATGTTTGCTCGGAGGCAGATGGCGGCGCAGAGAGTCTGTTCCCACGGGTCACACAGAGGAATTTAAAATGCAGACTCCATCACAGCGCTGCTCCCAGAGATGCTGGCCCCAGATAACTTGTTCTGTTCAAACCAATCAGCGCAGATCAGACAGCTGAGTGTAAAAGTCTACTGCCTTTGGTAACATGGACTCTATTGGCTTCCACTGGCGAACTGATGAGGATGAACTATACACGTGTGCTGTGATGTGCAGTAGTGGAATGTGGATTAAAATGTGTTCTACAACGTATCCATTCCTAAACCCACCGCATGACTCAAACACATGACAGACCTTAATTGAACCAGCCCAGGACGCATGTGACGGCTGTTGAATAGTGAATTCGCTGGGGCCAGTTCTCTGCTGGGGGCGGCCCGGTCTGAATAGATGGTAATTGTGGGTTTGGGTCGTCTGAGGCTCCGGCCAGATGGCCTGGTGCTGCTCACATAAAGCCCTGCCTGGTCTCTGGGCGACGCTTTGAGTTTGCAGGATGTTAATTTGGTCGGAACAGAGACACTAGCTTCCATAAAACATTATTATGCAGTAAGAGGAGGAGGAGGTTTGTGGGAGATCATCTAACTGGATGGAACACTCACCACACCTGAAGCCGAGGGAGGACGCAGAGCCCCAGCGCGTTTCAATGGAAGGAGAACACACGACGACGCATTTCACACAGCCCTGAACTTAGCTGCTCACCTGAACGTGGGGTGGAGCTCATTTCAAATGGACAGAGATGGGTCCCAATGCACATAGGCTGTAAAGGTGCTGAAGGACTGGAACCACGCGCCACGGTCACGCACATGCAGACGCGCGTTTTACGCGCGCGACAAAGGACACGAGTTGACACACGTTGTGAATTGAAAGCATAACAATGTACGTCTGCCGCGGGTCAGGGTGCGGTGGCGTTAAAAGGGCCGGAGCCCAGAATAATTCGTCATCTGGCCCATTGTTGTGACACACTTTTAATGCCGGGGTGTCTTCTGCGCTTTGGGGGGAGGTGGGTGAGAGAGGCCCGTCATCAATAGTCCCTGCTGTGCTGCTGGAAGGAGGCCGTTCTGGTGATACTCAGGGAGGGAGGGGAACTGGGGGCGCAGCTTGGGTGCGGGGCGGTGAGCAATGGGAGACTTGGGCTCTCTCTCTCTCTCTCCCTCTCTCTCCCTCCCCCTCTCTAACACGGGCTGGGAGAAAGCTGCGTCTTTTCTCTGTCCAGACGTACACTCTCACTCATTCACTGGCGCGCACACACGCACGAGGCGACGGTCGTCTGTGGATGTAGTCACCAGCTCCATAGCAGGAAAGTGTGCGCGGCTGATTTCCAGCGGAGAGACGCTTGATTCTTGTATCCATTTGCTGGACAGCGCAGCAGAGGAGATTTAACATGCCAGACTTCTGAGGAGACGTCCTCTCCGCCCCCGCCAGCAATTCCACTTTTTCCGTCTGTGGAAGTCATCTCCACAGTGAGCGCAGAACATGGGGGCAAGTATGATCCGGACCAAAGGGAATATGTTTTCTCCGGTTCTGCTGAAACTGTTGTTTCTAGTCGCGCTCATCCACGGAGCCACCGGTAAGACTTTGAAGTATAAAGTTTACGAGGAGCAGAAAGTAGGCACCGTTATTGCTCGACTAAAGGAGGACGTCGCCGCGATTTTATCCAAGCTCCCGAATTCCCTGACGTTTCGGTTCCGCGCTATGCAGCGAGGCAGCACGTCGTTCCTGTCCGTCCGGGAGGAGGACGGGGAGATCAGCGTCGGCACCAAAATCGACCGTGAGAAGCTTTGTGAGAAAAACCTGAACTGCACGATCGAATTCGACGTGGTCACCCTCCCGACGGAGTACCTGCAGCTGTTCCATGTGGAGGTGGAGGTGCTGGATATCAACGACAACTCCCCCTACTTCTCCCGCGCCATTGTCCCCATGGACATCTCAGAGAGCGCATCCGTCGGGACGCGCTTCCCCCTGGATGGCGCAGTGGACGCGGACGTCGGGGAGAATTCCCTGCACACATATTCCCTGACCACCAATAACTTTTTTAAGATCGACGTTAGAACCAGAACGGACGGGGCCAAATACGCGGAGCTGGTGGTGATGAGGGAACTGGACCGGGAGGTGCAGTCCAGCTACCAGCTGCAGCTCACCGCCTCCGATAATGGCGTACCCCCTAAGTCCGGGTCCACTTTGCTCAAGATTAACATCTTAGATTCCAACGACAACAGTCCGGCCTTCGACGAGCAAGCGTATGTCATCAGTTTGCTGGAAAACTCTCCCCTGGGGACTCTCATCGTTGACCTAAACGCCACAGATCCAGACGAGGGCACTAATGGGAAAATCGCGTACTCGTTCAGCAGTCACGTCTCACCAAAGATTTTGGAAACATTTAAGATAAACTCGGAAAACGGCCACATCACCCTTATTAAAAAAGTGGACTATGAAAGCACAGCTTCTTACGAGTTGGACGTTCAGGCTCAGGACTTGGGCCCGAACTCGATCCCCGGACTTTGTAAAATTGTGGTGAAGGTGGTGGATGTGAATGACAACAAACCAGAGATCAACATCAACCTGATGACCCCCGGCAAAGAGGAAGTGGCCTACATTTCAGAGGGAGCCCCTGTGGACACCTTCATAGCTCTGGTGCGAGTTGATGACAGCGATGCTGGGCTCAATGGTGAGGTGGTGTGCAGGCTGCACGGCCACGGCCACTTCAGGCTTCAGAAAACCTACGAGAAGAACTTCATGATCCTCACCAACGTCTCACTGGACAGGGAGAAGAGGTCAGAGTACAGCCTCACCGTCATCGCTGAGGACAAGGGTTCTCCCAGCCTCTCCACCATCAAACATTTCACCGTTCAGGTGTTGGATGAAAACGACAATCCTCCGCGTTTTGAAAAGAGCCGCTATGAGGTCTTTAAATCAGAGAACAATTCTCCTGGAGCCTACCTGATGACCGTGGTGGCCTCCGATCCGGATCTGGGGACCAATGGCCAGGTCACCTACAGCATTTTAGATGCAATGGTCCAAGGGAGCCCCATCTCCACATATGTCACCATTGACCCGTCTAACGGTGCCGTCTATGCCCTGCGCAGCTTTGACCACGAAGACGTGAGCCGGATCACCTTCACCGTTCAGGCACGTGACGGCGGGAACCCAGTGCTGTCAGCGAACACCACCATCCTGCTCACTGTTTTGGATGAAAATGACAACCCGCCCGTCATACACTCCCCCTCCCTACGGAATCACACCGCAGAGCTTCCTGTTTGGAAGTACGCATCTCCAGGTCAGCTGATCACCGCACTTAAAGTCACAGACCGCGACGCTGGCGCCAATGGAGAGCTGAGCTGCGCCATTGTCGGTGGAAATGAGGATGGACTGTTTGTGATGGATGCCAGGCGATGTGAGCTCAGAACCAATGCTAGTCTAGAGCAGGCTCCACACGATGTGATGGAGATCAGGGTGGAAGTGCATGACAGGGGAACACATCGACTTTCTGCGGGAGCCCTGCTTAGGTTGTCCCTGCAGGAGACCATGGACGTCCTCCCCCACCTGTACCCCACCAGCCAACCCTCCCTGGATCTCTCCCTCATTGTCATCATCTCTCTGGGTGCTGTCTGTGCTCTACTCCTCATTGTCATGGTGATGTTTGCCACCGCCCGCTGCAACCGTGAGAAGAAAAACCCCAGACACAACTACAACTGCCGCGTGGCAGAGAACAGCTATCAGAACCACCCCAAGAAGCCCGCCAGGCAGATCCACAAGGCGGACATCACCCTGGTCCCGACCGCCAACGGAACCCTGCCTGTCCGATCACACCCACGCTCCCCCTCGGCCTCCCCTACACCTGAACGGGGCACCCTGGGGAGCAGACAGAGCCACCATAGCCGCCAGTCGCTCAACAGTCTGGTAACCATCTCCTCCAATCATGTGCCAGAGAATTTTGCACTGGAGCTGGCTCACGCCACGCCTCCCGTAGAGGTAAGACGCCAGCGTCTGTTGTAGGTTTAGGTGATTTCTGGTGAACCGCACGACTGCTGCTTGTCCTAAGGAGTGGAAACGTGCAGATTTGTCTATGAATTGTGGAAACGATAAGATTGAAAGACGTTTATTTTTAATTTACCCCCTTGTTGTGTTACCTCCAGTTGCTTGTGTCATGTTGTTGCTCATCACATTCAGAGGCCAGTCACACGCTGTCATGCCACCCCTCACCTCAACCCTTCCCCCAGCGTCCACCCAGTCAACATCGTCTTGTGACCTTGCTTGTTTGACTCCATTCATTTCCCCTCTTCATTTTCCCTTTATTTTTTGTCTTTTTCTTTCTTTTTTGTTTCTCTTGGGATTGTAGCAAGTCTCACAGCTTCTGTCCATGCTCCATCAGGGCCAGTACCAGCCACGACCAAGCTTCAGAGGCAACAAATACACCAGGAGCTACAGGTAATGCACACGCAAAGCGTCAAGCACTAAAATGGCTGTGATTCCGTCTGACAGAACGTTTCCAGAGCTGCTTACACTTAGATCCTGTAGCTTTTTGGTTTAGAGTCAAGCTCAAAATCTTCACATTTGCATAACTTTATGTAAAACCCTGTCTGCAGATCGCTCTCTGTCTCCCTGTGCACACTATCATTATCCATACGTAGCGTGATATTTGCATAGCCACACGATGGTACTGTCATTGATTTGTTTTGGTCTGTGTCTGTGCAGATATGCTCTGAATGAGATGGATAAGTTCAGTCTGAAAGACAGCGGCCGTGGCGACAGTGAGGCCGGCGACAGCGACTATGATCCTGGCAGGGAGTCGCCCATGGACCGGCTCCTTGGTGAGGGCTTTACTGAGATATATGCCCCTGATGGCCAGCACAGAACGCATGCAGGTACACACCTGGCCCCATCCACAACTAGGCACCACTCCCTCCCATCCCAGGAGCTCTTCTGAAATCCAAACCTTGGTTTTTAGGTTTTAGTCAGAGGGGGTGAGGGCTCTCAGCACCAGCATCAAGTATTCCACGCTCCTCAGGCTCCCAGCAGCTCAGCACAGCTCGTTTCCTGTCTGCATGTGCATGAATGATGCTGCACACAGAGCCAACCCCGTCATGTCCCCTTCTCTGCATGGACTTCCCACCTCACCTGCATGCTAACATGTTGGCTGACTGCTGACGTTGGTGTGTTTCGGCTTTAGCTAAGCTCCCTCAGCTTCCATCCCTTTGCCTCCTTCTATTTCAGCATCCCACACAGCCGTCACTCCACATTGCATCTGAGCTATATCCCAATTAAAGTCGCCCCAGACAGGCAGACAACCTCATCACTAACACCTCCTCCCTCTCGTCCTTTATACCTTTGTGGAGGAGTTGTGCTCGTTAGTCGCTTTCCCTTTCCCCCACCTTCAAGCCTTCCCTTTTAGCCGTCCAAACTGGAGCCCTCCTGTTCCTCTGATGAAAAGGAGGCATTTAATTGCCATGTGACGAGTAGTTGCTATGGAGTTGGAGCTGAGTTGCACTCGTGATTATGCTCCCTGAAGAGCATAATTACATCTCAAAGCTCATATTTCTGCTTCTGTATGTTGACCCTGCCTCCCGCCCCCGTGTCCACTGCAGTATAGATGATTTAGTTTAGTGGATGCCCTGTCATGGTGGCACAACGTCTCTGAGTAAGTTTAGCAAGTACAGAAACCCAAAAGAACCAAAGCAGTGTAACAATGACAGTAGCCAATCTGCGTTCTAGTTTAGAGAGGACTTAGGATAGTTGCATTTGTTCCTAGAGCCAGGATGTGGTGAACCAACGCAAGCAGACAGACCAACAAGCGAAAGCTGCTCCTTGGCCCACAGGACCAAGATGCCATTTAGATTCCATACCCAAACAACGGATATAAGGCAAGAGTGTCAGTCGAACCTGCATCAAACCAATCAACGAGTAACTGATGGTCAGCTCACGACGCGTAGATCTGCAGCGCGTTTCCTGTCCACGCTTCAGCCTCTAAGGAGGCTCGACCTGTTCTGTAGCAGCTCTCAGACTGTTGGGATGTCCTCAGACTGTTACAGAGCTCTCTGCCAGCCTGCTGCTGTTACTAAAGTAGCACTTGTTTCCTGACGAAATCCAATAAAATAAAAGCTGTGAAGTAACAACAAACAGTATTGAAAGCAAAACGTTTAGTTGTGAGCTCTGGAAAAAGAGCCTGATAATGTATTGGCAGGAAAATCAGTCGAAAGAGCTGGTTTGCCTGAACTGACATTGTGTTGAGTCCAACAGAAAGGCTTTCAATTATCGCCTGCCTGGTGCCTTTTTAAATTTTATATACAAATCATTTGGGTTGAATTTTTCATCTTTCAGCCTTTCATCAGCAGAGCATCCAATCTGCTGCTGTTTTTTCCCTGCCAGTGCATCCAAATGCACTTTTCATCTGCTCTAAGATGTATTATAAATGCTCCTTTCATGTTAATGAGGGGATAATGAAGTCCCTCAATAGCATAGACTGAAGAGTGCCGCGCTCCCTTAATGAAGGCTTTAAGTTGGCATATTTGATTTGTCTAATTTATTCTTCAGAGATTTTCTATTTGAAGATTTCACATTGAAAAGATCGACTTGAAAGGGAAAAATGCAGGGCTTTTAGTGGAGGAGTTATTCTAAATGGGTAATAGGCAGTGATCGCCTCGCTGAATTGTCTCTCTGTGGTAAATACACTGGAAGGTGGAAGGCAGTGCTCCTGGAGGAAGCCTCTCCCACTAATTAGGCCAGATTTTCAAAGACAGGGCAGCAGAAATACCTGAGGAGAGTCCGGCAAATATTGGATGGACTAGAACGAAAAGCGGCTCAGCTGTCAGGATTCATCTTTACATGTGTTTGAACAGTCACCAGAATGAACTCAGACATGAAAGGAATCGCACGCTGTTATTTATTTCCACGGAACATGCTGAGCCAAACTGAATGAAGCTATTGAGCTGAAAGACTTAGTCGGGTAATCAGTTAGTCAGTAAACATCCATGTTTTGATGAATTCATTACTTTAGCTGTTTAGTTGACCAAACTTGACAAACGCCTTGATTCCAGCTCTGTTATATTTTGTTATATTTTAGTCCCATTTAAAGTCATGAAGTTGGCTCAGTGCGCCATTGCTGATGACTTGTTGTGTTCTTCTGTCCAGCGATGAGGCTCTGCACTGAGGAGTGTCGCGTGCTGGGTCACTCAGACCAGTGCTGGATGCCCCCATTGGCCCATCCCTCGTCCTCCGACTACCGCAGCAACCTCTACATCCCAGGGGAGGAAGCCCGCCAAGCCAGCGACCCAACGCAAGAAACCGCCCCACAGCCCTGCACCGACACGGGGACTGCTCGGAACCAAAGCTTCTCTACCTTTGGCAAAGATCTGGGTGGTGAAGACGGAGTGGAGGAGGACGCGGGAGAGAATGGAAGGTGCAGCGAACGAGATGAAGACCTGTGTGGGACCACGTCACTGCTGTCAGAGATGAGCAGTGTGTTCCAGAGGTTGCTGCCCCAGGGCCTGGACTCCTACATCCAGGTGAATGAGAATCAGAAGGGCTCTAGCCTGAGCGGGGTGGGTGTCCCCATGACTGGATCTTTAGATCGCAGAAGGGGCCATTTGCCGGGCAAGTCGAACCCTTCCGCCCACCAGCAGGGCGTCGCCGCCTGGGCGGCCAACACCCATTTTCAGAACCCGGGAAGCAGCATCGGCCCATCTGGACATCACCAGGGAGGCAGCTACCACACTCTGAAAGCCAGCACTAAGCTCAGCTCCCAGAGCTGCAACCAAAAGGGCTCGCAGGCGCCCAAGAACAGTCCTCAGAACAGTGGCCACACACCCAAGCTCCACAGCAGCCCCCTGCTCACAGCTCTGGTCAGCCCTACCCTAGTGCAGCCTTCCCCGGCCCCTGTGCCGGTACCAGTGCCACTTCCTGGGCCCTCCTCGAAGTGGCTGCCTGCCATGGAGGAGATCCCAGAGAACTACGAGGAGGACGACTTTGACTCCGTACTAAGTCACCTTCAGGGCAAACGCAGCGACAGCCGTCACGAGCTGGTGGACGCCAGCGAGCTGGTAGCCGAGATCAACAAACTCTTACAGGACGTCCGGCAGAGCTAGACGTCCAGTTTCCTTGACTTTACTCACTATTTATTCACCACCCACGGACTTCCTGCTGTCTTCACACTAGCAACGAGGGACTGTGGGTGGCAGGAGGAAAAAAGACCTGCAATTGTCGTTAAAGTTGCATTTCTAACGTAATAATTGTGTTTTGTGAATGCTAAATATCCAAAAATATGTTTGTATTTCTGGTTTGGTAGACAATGTACACTATGTGATGGTATTTATCTTTGTATTTTAAAAATACATTTGTATACTTATATTTATAGACCTGTATATAAAGTTAATCAGAAATCTATTTTTATATTTTAATGCATGTGAAGTGAAAAGCAGTAACTCGAGACTTTGACATGCGATCGACATTCTACGTATTTAAACTTGTTCTTTTGTATTGTGATTCTTTTTTAATTTGCCACTATGATATCTATACATCAGTATATGAATGAATTAATGGAATTAACTGGGACACTTGTCTTTGTGAGCTGTCGTGGGGAAGGTGACAAACACAAATAAAAAGCGATAAAGTGATGAGGACTTTCTCTTTAGCACATCTGCAGAGGTAACACACAGAGCTTCACACCTGCATCGACCCTTTAACTCTCACTTCTCCTGCAGCTGGAGTCGCGTTTCCCAAAACTGACACCTTCCCGTGTATTGATCCAAAAGCCAGTTTCCACTTTTTC
Source organism: Macropodus opercularis (assembly GCA_030770545.1). Taxonomy (NCBI): domain Eukaryota; kingdom Metazoa; phylum Chordata; class Actinopteri; order Anabantiformes; family Osphronemidae; genus Macropodus; species Macropodus opercularis. Next base: position 18,886,044 of record CM061098.1, on the reverse strand, counting down.
TTCTGCTCCTGCTCAGTATTTCAGTGTAAAACGAAGGCAGAGAAGAACATGTATTGCATCGTGTGTAACTATTGTATTGTCAGTCTAAAGGTTCCATATCTCAACACGTGTTTTTAATGTTAACTGTGGAAATGTGAGTGTAAGTCGGACTCGCTCCTGCTCATTCGAAGCCTTTCCACACATTCTAAGCGTCATGGAGCCTGGAAGCTCGTCTCATCTCAGGAAAACAACGGAAGGCTCTTTGTAGTCAGCAGCCTCTGAGCCTCTGCAGCCAGGGTTGGATTCGGAACACAGCTAGATGATGGGTGACACCTAGAGGTTCCCCGTGTGCACTGTCACCCAGCGGTGCATGGCTGGCACCAAGCCACTGAGAGAGCCCCCTGGAGGAGGATCCAGCAAACCGCAGCGTCGAGAGCAGGCTGATTATTATTAGTATCAACAACACAACAACAACAATAATAATAATAAAGGTAAGAATCCACATCCTTATATTTGACACACAGTTAAATTCTGCTACGTAGCCAATAATAAAAGTCCTGTAGTTACTGCTGTTATTTCCAGTCCGGATCCTTTCATCCTCTTTGTGCTGTTCTCATTTGTGTTGTGAAACGCTGAGCATAACAACAAGGCAGCACGTTGTGATGACATACACTACGCAGCCCAAAGTATCAAAGCTGCCCTGACTCCATACGAACCTAGTGGCCGTTCCTGATCCATAGGGTTCAACATGACGTAAGCTTTGTGCTTAGAGTCATTAATGAACGTCAAGCACAGAATCAAAGAGAAAACTTTATTAACACGTATGATCAGAAAAGACACTTTGTCATAATACTTGTTAGCTGCTGTTTATCAGCTGAACATTTGAGGTAGTAGGAGTCAGTTAGTCTAGTCTGGTAGAGGGAGAACTAGACAGAGCAGGTGAATATGACAGACGACTGTCATCTGACACACACACACACACACAGTGTTACTCTTGCAGATACACAACAACACGTTTCAGTGTTAAAGCGTGAGCGAGATTCTCTATTGTTAACCTCTAAACATCAGCAGAATCACAGTGATTCATGGATTTCACTCGGATGGATGATTTCTCTGCAGAGCGTCTGTGGTGTCGTGTGTTTAAAAAGGGATTTGTATTGTTTGTCTTGTTCCTTTACTTGTTCCGTTCATTCCTGCTGTGTTATTTCCTTTATGTACACTCACTGGTGACTTTATTAGGTACATCTCACTCACTCGTGAGGCGGGTCCACCCTGACAGGCAGCCAGTCCGTCACAGACAGGAGGAAGCCTGGGATCACACAGAAAGGTGATGGACTGGTTATGGTCACGGCGGTGCAGGAGTTTTATGCCCATGCATTTCATCAGGTCTTCCAATAACAGACTAAATCCATCATCATCTCAGTGGTTGCTCTCCTCCATTTACTATCAGACTATGGGCGGTCAATAACAAAATGTCCAAAATGAACCCAGGATGTAAAAAAAGAACCTCCAGCCTGACTGGAGGCGAAGTGGATCCAAGACTACACACTAATGGCTGCAATTTAGTGCTTTGCCATAAAAAACCCGATATAGAGTAAAATGTGAAAACAGCGTTGGAACATTCTGAGATTAAGGCTGATTAAAGGAAAACTAAATGATCATGTTGTCTCATTCTCACAGGCTGCTGCAGACAGAGGCAGCAGTTTGTTTGACAACTGCCAGGATGAAATACAACATGGACTAACACGGTATCTGCAGCTTCCTTCGGATGCAGATGTGCCCTGCTCCGGGCACGGTAATGCATTTAGAGGACGAGGCTTCACAAGATGCACGTCCAAATGTGGGGGTAATCATGGCCGTGTGTGTGTGTGTGTGTCCGTCAGGGCTCAACAAGCCGGTGTAATCTCTCTGTACATGGCAGTAAACACCTTGCTGGCTACTATCTGTGCACACAGTGAGGCAGCCAACAGAAGATTAGCTTGATATCAGCCTCTGTGTTTGTGTGTGTGGGTGTGAGAGATTGCGATGGAAGTTAATCTTCTCTGACCGTAGCTGCACAGCATTTGGCTTTAGAGATTTTCTACAGTAGCCACTCAAACATCAAATTATAGAAAGACTCATCATTTGAAAAGAAGAAAACCATTTAATGAATCAAATGTGATTTTCATATAATAACATCTTTACTTATCACTTAATCCAGTGATGATTCATTGCTAACAAAAGCATCAGGTTTCAGGGTATGAGGGAGCTGAAAGTGCATGGTCACACTTCACAACCTGTAAAAGCCAACTTATCCTTTTTTCATGCACCTTCAAAGGAGCTTTTTCACATCCACCATGTGCAGCATTTCCCCAGTGCCACATGAGCTGAGCTCTCAGCTGCTGCTGGCCAGCGACACCTCCAGCTTCAGCAGTAGCTGAGGAGCAGCATGACTGATCCGTGTCACACTGTGTGTGCCAAGACATCACGCACCTGGATCCCAGTGAGCAAGTATGGCTGCGTGCTGGCAACCCGTCACGCTGCGTCCATCCCTCATCAACAGCTCCTGGTTAATTAATGGTAATGAATGAATAAAGACGTTGTCTCACACCTTCCATGATGCCACGATGCTGTGTTTCAGCGACAGTGTGTGCATGAGGATAAACATGTGGCACAAAGACAAAGGAGAAAAAACCCAGTTCACATGTTACTGTATGTGATCTGTGCCTGGCCTCGCGTTTCCGTGCCACTAGGTGGAGCTCTTCCTTCTCCTCCTGAGCCTCTGCTCTGCTCTCTCCCCGTGGATGTGGCTGCCATTTCTCTGACTAAAGCAGCAAATGGATCAGCGGCGGAACAACAAAAGGATGGATATGATCCCTCGATATCCCTTCTTTCTCCAGCTCTGGCCTCCTTTCCAACTGGCATCAGCATGTGTCTCTGTTCTGATTCGGGAGGATTACATTTACACCTGGTGTTAAAATGCATCCGTGGTATACACACTTAAATGGGATTTCTCCTCCCTTGGCCAAAGCCTCAACAGATTGCTACGCACATCTGTTATCATTTTCTCTTTTACACCAGCAGCAATGCATAAATGATAAGTTCAACTGTGGGATCCACCTTCTCTGTTCCAGATCAGCGTTGCCCCGCACACGCTCCACGCACTCAGCAGCCTCTGTAACTGTTACTGCACTGTTCACCGCTGGTTCGCTGCTAAACTCAGGGATCGATCAGAGCTGGATGAATACGCTATGAGGTCCTGAGGCAGAATAACCTGTTGACAGTGGACAGTGTGTGATATTACTCCCTGAACTACATGAGCTGTTATTTCATTGTTGTTGTTGTCAACAAATGATGCAATGATTATTTGATTGTTTGTGCTCATTCGCTGGCTCAGGACGACAACTTGTCTGGCAGACGTCTAGCTGTTTGCAGTTTACATGTCCCCACCAGGCCTGTGTGGTATGAAATGGCCTGACATCACCACAACCCGTATGCATGAGCGTCTCACAACAAAGCATCCTGGAGCGTTCTCTGATCAGATGCAGCGAGTGGCTCAGCCTGGTCTGGGATCCCGCGGAATTCTGTATAAATCAGAGTCTGGACCTCAACCCGACTGAGATGCTGTGGCATCACCTCAAGAGAGAGATTCACCAGACGTCCAAGAACATTGATGCCCTGAAACAGTTTAGTAAAGAGGAAACGTCCAAATTCCTCCAGACCGTTGAGCAGGTCTGATCTGCAGCTACAGGAAACGTTTGGTTGAGGTTGTTGCTAAAGGAGGGTCGACCAGTTATTAAGGCCAAAGCTTCACATACTTTACCACCTGCTCTGAGAATGTTCACATGTTATGTTCAATAAAAACATGAAAACATATCATGTTTGTGCAGCATTAGTTTCAGCAGACTGTGTTTTTCTATTGTTGTAACTTAGATGAAGATCAGAACATTTATGACCAATTTATGCAGAGATTCGTGTAACCTCAGAGGTTCACACACTCTTTCTTGCAACTGTGTGTCTTCTTCTTTGCATCACATTGAGGGTTGTGGGTACAACTGTGTTTAGAAACCCTGAGTTGTTCTGTGCTGATAAACTCAGGAGCCAACAAGGCAGCTGACCCCCAAACTAGACCGAGATGGAAGGAACACACAGTATTCGTCCTCACAAACCAAGGAGGCGAGTGAGAGAGCCAACCAACGGACAGCACCAATTAGGCTGTTACAAGGCTGTGAAATATAGGACAATCGTATTCATTCGACTTTTTCCAGCATTGAGCACAGACTCGTAGTTTCCTTTTGTTCACACACTGAGTTTCCTTTTCTGTTGTAGTGATTAACTAACTGAAATGAACATGTTATTGTTATTCGACAGCTCTGCTTCATCTAATCCTGATTTGTCACAAAGTTGGTGTCAAGGAGTCCGAGCGGTACCTGGTGTGTTGGAGAGTGAGTCCAGAGCAGCTTCTGTGAAGTGTGAGGCACATAGTGATTCTTCCACCTGTTGCCACTGTGATGACAACTTCACATTATTCTATGATTTGTCCGTTTGTATTGTACTGTTTGTATTTACTACCACAACTGCAAGATTCAATAGTTTTAACTTACTGAACTGATGTTAGGGGGAATTCTCACAGTAGCCGTTTGACAAAATGATTTTAGCTAAATATGTTAAATTCTTTCCTAGTTACCATCATCTGACCTAATAAAAATGTTAGCACAAAAACCAAAGCTTTGACACAAGCTTACAAGAAAAGAAAGCTTTGACATTTAAAGGTAGCAAAAGCAAGACGGGATGACTTTTGCATGTGTAATATACATAAGTATATATATATACACAAGCGCGACAGCTCATTAAATGAATGACCCACAGCGAAGCAGGACAAACCGACCAGCTGAAGCCTGGCACCTCTGCTGTGGCGTCGCTTCAAGATGCAGTGATGTCAATTAACGTGTAGAGTGAAGACGAGCAGGAAAAGCATCCCAACACCACAGCAAGCTCTGTCAAACCCAGAGCTGCTAAATGGAACACAGCCGCACCAGGACGTCAGGCAGACAGTCTTTAAACACACCACAGTGTGCACTGCTTATTCACTCACCAGCTACAGTTTAATGATGTCACTTATCTCATCCTAATTAGACTCACTTGTGTTTTTGACTTTGGTCTTTCATTAGTTAGTTACAGTAGTTTAGTCTGTACTTGTGTTTCTTAATTTAAGTTCACATTCAAAGACGTGAGCAGTAATTGAACGTTTGTGTTCCGCTCTCCTTTTCTGTCGTCTGACTCCAGCCTCGTGGCCAGTTAATAAACCCAGATGGGTTGTCCTCCGGAGTGACCTCTGTGACCCTGGGGCTGAGCGCCTCGGCTACAGCCCAGCAGAATGTGGTGGGAGGAGCTGATTAGCAGCTTCGCTGCTCGATTTGCATATTGTAGCAATAATTTCATTAGCATCACACTGAAGGACAAGCACAATGTCAACAGCCCGAGGCCTCTTCACTGTCCCCATTCGTAATGTCTGATATCATTTGAACGTTCTGCTGAGCCAAACGCTCCATTTGTTGCTCTCTCCTCCATGTTCGCTGTCTTCCCAGCCGTGAGTGATTGACTCTAGCAGAGTTGATTGCTTCTAATTACTCCAACATGCTGCTGATTAAACCTCTGACACACTGGGCTCATGTGGGTTTAAATAAATCACACACCCAGAAGTTTTACCGCAGCATTTGTACAGTGTGTTTCAGGTGTGTTCAGCCTGACCCGACACTGAGCAGACGCCAGCTTCCCGGTGACGTTCCTGGCATGTTATATAATTAGTTATATAATATGATACATTATCTGCAGGAGCTCGTCCTGTCGACTTCAGTTTCTAGTCCCTGGGTCTCAGCAATAAATTCTTCCTGGAGTCCTCAAAATTGCAAAGCTGTTGGCATGAGGAGGAAACCTGACCACCCAGACTGAACACGCTCCGCAGGGTGGCAGGGATTACTCATTCAGGAGAGCAGACGGCGAAATCAATTAAGTTCAGCTTGTGGCTTCACTAGTTGAAGCATCTGCAAATATTTGATAAATGTCAGCTCTCTAGTCACCAGGCTCTCTGGCCGAAATCCTCCGTCATTACAGGAGACTCCACAGACACGGAGAACTTTAAACGTCACGTCCTGATTGTACCACAGTGCTAATTTAGACAGAAGAACCACATCACGTAGAACTGATAAGAATCTACTGTCACATAATCAGCGTCCGTTTCTATCCCTATGGAGAACACACTGCATATTTCATAAGCACTGTACAGACAGGACACATCCAGTTCAGCTCAGCAGGGGGGAGCAGTGACATTAGCAGCATCCTCCACTCACCGGTTCTCCTGCGTTCTGTGGCTACAAGCCAGGATCAGAGAGATCAGGAGCAGAAGCCCATCCAAGGAAAAGGAAAGAGGCCACACATGCTACACGAGCCTCTCACGCGTAGCTCAGCGTAGCTCAGCCACTGCATTACATACACGCACGTCGTTGCTGTCAGTCATCTTCACGTCAGACGTTGTATTGTATAACCATCAAGCTGTATTTGACTGGCGACGGGATCGTTTCTTGACGTTTCTCCTGCTGAACCATCTGATTCTATGGGAGACGGTGTCCATCTTCATTTCATCACCATTCAGCCAAAACCATTAATACTTAAGACGACGCTACGTCAGCTGAGTTGAGTCCGTGTCTCTAAAGGCTTCATTTCTGGGCTGGGCTGCAGCACCGAGACAGGAGTAGAGAGCAGGAGGCAAAGACAGTATGTTTGCAGTTATGTCAGAGAGGCAGACAGACTGAAGACGTCCTGAGGTCAGAGGTCAATCAGCAGCAGCTCGTAGTAGACCTGCCAGAGGGAACGACCAGGTGAACCTGGTGAACCCAGAGGACAGAGAACAACAGGAGGACTCGTCTAAAGCGGAGGATTCCAAAGGGGAAGACTCCACTTTATCAACATTATGAGAGTTCATGGAGCCATATGGTAAATGTTCTGCTCTTGTTAAGGTTTTCTACCTATCGGTCCTCAAAGACACTGCGTCTCATTCACACACGGCGGCAGAGCTGCTGTGCAGCTTGGGCTGACGGGGGCAGCTTGGGGTTCGGTCTTGCCCTAGGACACTTCGGCACATGACTGGGGAGGCCATGAATTGAACCATCCGTCCTGCGATTGGTGGCCAACAGCTCTACCTCTGAGCCACTGCCGCCATATGTTCTGTTAATTTGAAAAGCAATGCTGCTCAAAAAATACAACCGGAAATTTAAATCTGAGTGAAAAAGGTTTGCTATGCTGGAGAACCGATGGCCTTCAAGCAGCTATTGCAGTGATGCCGGCTTTAAAAGGCTCCTCTTTGATTTCACCTAAACAGCCATGAACTGTTTCCAACACGTAATTCTCCCAATTCCCACAGATTGTGTTTGTCTGTTTCAAGTATTTCAGCCTTCAGTTTCAAATAGTTTTGGCGATTTTATTGGAGTATTATTCATCAACTTACGGCCCCAGTTTTGGCTTCTTCGTTTTTTTCTAGATGTCGCCGGTGTCGTCTTTAACTGGCAAATTAAACAGAGCACAGCCTCAGTGCACTCAGTCAGAATCCGCTGACTTTTCAGTAGCAACTGTGAAACTTGGCAGGATTCATATTTCATCAAATCACCGTGTGTCATGTATCTGAGGAATACATGTCTGCTCGCTTCTGTTCCTCGATGCCCTCGGGCCTCGACTGTGCTCCCTGCTGAGGCTCACACTGCTGAAGGGATTTCGTGGGGGCTCCCACTAGAGCTGAGCTTGTTCTGCCATAATATTAATTCATAGCCATCTATGCAATAAATGATCCTATAACCCGCGGCATTTCTCTATTTGTAACTTTAAAATTCTACATTTACTCCTCCCTTCTCTCTCAAATGAAAAGGCAATTTCCTCTTCAATTAATGATTAAAAAATCAGGCATGTTGATTTACAATTAAAATGAGGAGATGAAACCAAAGTGGTGAAATTTGTCACGTCTTCCTTTTAATATTCTCTCCTAGTGTCTCACATTCCCTCCCAGGGAACACGCTGAAAGTTCACGTATGAAGCCCACTGCTCCTCCTGGCTTAAAGCCATGGAAGGAGCAGGAAGGAGCAGGAAGCAGCCTCCTGTGCAAACAGGCTTCACGGTGCCGGGTCCACATCTGGGCCTAGAGAACAAGCAGAGAACAGCTCAGCGGGACCTGAGTCTAGATGTTGCTTGTAACGTATCTGTTCTCCTCTGCCTGAACTAAGCTGACTCCAGAACGGCAGAGGTTTGCTGCATGTGAGGGGGGACTGAGCTCATAGGTCTAAACCCCGTTGCTGTGCTGAGCGTGGCCAGTGGGGGTCAGTGACTCTGTCCATCAGCCTGCTGTGCTTCTTCCTAAACTGCTTCAGCTCTGGCTGCGACCAGCGTTTAGCTTCACTCCACTGTCTGCTGCTTCCTCAGCGCTTGCATTGCAGCTGCTTGTTTTATTTCTCCGCTCCAGAGAGATTCCAGGTACAATCCACTTACTTTGATTACGGGACCTCAGCCAAGTCAGAGAGAGCATGAGAAGTGATGAAACGCGTTGTAAGTTTATTTTCTCTAATCATTATTCACACACGGGGGATGGGTTTGGACTTCCAGTCGGCTGATGTGCTCTGTCAAGGGAGACACATAAAAAGGCTTCAAAATGATAACAAAGCTCTGTATTTACGCCAAGCAGAAGCTATTTAAAAGCCCAGAGAAGCAGTGATAGACTTTCACCCCACGTACGCTGGAAACAGACAGACTGAGAAATATGTTTTAAGTCCTGACAGTCACGGAGGAGAACAGAAATCTTATTCTTATGTGCCCTGCTTTGTCTTTGTTTGAGGCAACAATGGCTGACAGAGGGGACACAACGGTATGAAGCTGCTAGGAGAGAAAAGCTATGCATGCAGTTCATAACGATCATTTTTTTCCCACATACATACACACTTGACAAAAAAGTCTTTAACAAAGCCAATTTAGGAGCTCGGGCTCAGCTACTGTTAGACAAATGAAAGCCCGTTTTCTGCAGGATAATTTGGATTTGTTATCACATTCTATTACATGAACGTCTGCGTAGCTGCGTCGCATGTCTGGAGAGAGGAGTGTGGGCAAGAGACAAAGCAGAGAGAAAATGAGAGAGAGAGGGATTACAGCACAGAGAGGACGGGGAAATGAAAAAGGGTTCCAACCCAAATGAGCTTCGTATCCTTAAGGCAAGAGGCTAGTTAATATTAAAGTCAATTTATAACCTTTCATGAAGCGGGTCTTCAGAGGGAAATTAATCTTGTGTGAAGGGTGATTTCTGTGACGAATTAGAAGGCTTTGTGAAATGACCGTCACTAATGTGCGGTTCACCTCTTTACAATCTGGCTAAATAATGAGGAGAAGTCTGCGTGCGACTGCCCAAGTAAGCATATCCATATTTAGACCTCGGCTGCAGATTACAGCCCGCGAAGCTGACGGCTTTCCTAAGAAAGAAGAGCTTCACAGCTACCGAAACACGTCAGCAGCTGCCGCGCGTTCACAGAGGGACCTTATCAAGGGCGTTTCTAGGTGGCAGCCGGTCCGATAAAGCGATGCCACTGCAGCCTGCTCGTGTTGGAAAGACACGTGACACAACTCTCAGCCCGTCACTTTGGAACAGGCCCCGTTTTCTGATGTTGCCCATCTGAAGTAAAGAAGCAGGAAGCCAAAGGTCAGAGCCGTCTGTACTGCAGTCGCTGTGTGACAGAGCAGGGAGCTGCTGCAGCATTGTCCCTGTTCTCTGGCCTTTTTGGACTTTGTTTAACCCCTGGTGCAGCCTTCAAGGGGTCAACATGAAAACAGGAGGCTCTCAGCTCAAAAACCACACAAGGGTTGGATCAAACAGCGGCAGACAGACGATGAATCACAACACACTTCATCTAGATGAACGGTTGGATGAACTTGTTCGTCATAGACCCACACGTGTTCATTGCTTGGATGTAACACCCACCAAGGCTGTTTGATCCAACCCTGGTGTGTTTTAGCTTTGACACCACCTAGTTTACAGTGGAGCCGTTTTGAGGGTTAAATATCTTCTAGTGTTCATTGACTGCATCCGTAACATGACTGTAATCCTGATCCTATGCTGTGTCTTCATGAGCAGACCCAAGCCAACACTGGTGTGACCTTCTCAGACCACATGGGCCCAGGCTCAGGTTTCCGTGTTAGTTGTGTGTAGCGGCCTATGGTTGACGGTTGACGAATTGAAGTACAATTCTTGTTCCTGACTACATTATTTCATTAGTAGCTATTAGCTCATCCAAATGTTTGGGAGAAGCTGCACTAAACATTTTCCTTATGATGCATTAAACGGGTGATATAAATGAACGCGTGTGGGCGTGTTGTCCAGACGTGATCCCATTATTACACGCAGTGTGAAGTCCAGTGTAGAGGGACAGAGGACCTGCATGTCTTGAGATGAGAGGATTCAGGTTGTGGTGAATACAGAATCGAACTACGGCTACGACCTCATGTCCTGCTTGGCCTTGAGCGAATCGTCCTGTCACCTGGTGTAAGCGCTGCTCATTCACACACTGTTGGTCCGTTCACAGAGTTTCTTCTCTGCTTCTCGTTCTGCATAGTTGAACTCTGCTCGGCTCCTCTTCTGTACTTTGTGTGTACTCGTTGTTCTTATATGTCTGTGTTTTCCTGCCCTGCAGGGATTTTTACTTCTTTATTAGTTTGACTGATAACCTGTTTTGTTTGCTACATTTTGTTTATTACTACTGTTCCTGTCATTAAATTATCCTGACTTTGTTAGTGTGTGCGTGTTAAAACTTTGTCTTCACTGACTCGTCTTGACGCGTAGACACTAGAAAGGACAGATGCACTGACTGCGTTTTTTAATATGACACCACGAGCTCAGTGTGTGAGCAGGCTCCCTGGGTCGGCACCACCTCACACACCGCTGCTTTGTTTCGTTCGCCCACATCGTCATTCATCGGTTACGTGTACAGTTCAGCATAGTGTGAACACGATGCTGCTACATGTGGCTCACGAAGCTACGCTTCAAGACTCCTTATAGAGCTTGGCATCAGAAATAAACTCATAACTCAACTGAAATAAACACAGTGACACTCGTGGCACCAGGGTTCGACCCGTTCCTCTACTAAAATATGAAACAATATCAGCTGTTAATTAAAAATCGTAGATAAGCCTCAGCGTAGGCCTTGACATGACAGCGTCTGCCTCAGCCCCAGTCAATGTGCTGCGTGCAGAGATGTGACTGGGAGAAGGCCAGTGAGACCCAAGGAGGGAGAATTAGACCCAGAGTTTCTCTTAACTTTAGGCATTTCTTCTTTCTGTTCATCCCAGGTACCTGACCGAACTGTCTAGACGCAGCATTCACAGTTACAGACATGAACCAGAAGCCAAATGCCGCGAACCCCTTAGACCCAAGTCTAGACCTAAGTCTAACCCTAGTGAGCAAACGTGCAAATGCGACGTGCCCCAAGGATTCACAGCGAGCCGGTGAGAATCCACCCAGCACAGCTCCACCAAGGAAGCTGCACAAACAGTAAATATTTGCCATTATTTTCTGGGACACGTCTCCGTCTGGAAACACGATGCGTGAAGGCAGCTTAGATCAGTGGCTTTTCGAGAACACACGGTGCCTCTTGTGGAAAAATCTTAATAAAGCAGCTGGAGACAAACTGTCTTTCTGTGTTTTATCCTTGCAGTAAGAGAAGTAGACCAAACCGAACACAGTCCAGCTCGGTGCGGCAGGTCCCATCGCTCCAGTCCATCGCTTACATGCAGCCACCAGTGAGCAGAGCACTTCCACACAAAAGAAACACAACGGTAGTTACACCACATATAACGGGTGGATCTACAAACATCAGTCAAATTCAATAAGAGTGAAAAGGTAACCAGAAGGGATTGTCACTCGTACCTTTATGTAATGACTGGTACTGTTGCTGGCTGAAACTTGCTGAGAAGACTTTGAGTTAGCTTCTATAATGTGGGCTGTTTTATTTTGAAAGGGTTTGGTCTCACGACCTGTTTTATTTCTGTTTTGCTGTTTTATTTTGAAAGGGTTTGGTCTCACGGCCTGTTTCATTTCTGTTTTGCTGTTTTATTTTGAAAGGGTGGTGTCTCAGTTCTCTGTTCCTCCCCAGTCACACCTTCCCTCCAACAGCCTGAATCCTTTGTGTCTTGCTCTAGTCCTGGAGATTCGGGCGCCTTGAGCCACCTGCTGGTTTGGACATGGGCTCTGGTCTGAAGTCTCCTTATGGGGATTTTCTGAGCTCATCAGTGTTTGGTGGATTACTCACAGACCCTGTCACGGCTTCCTCACTCAGTGTCTGTGTACCTTGTAAATAAAAGCTTTTCAATCAGGTTTTAACTGGTTCCAAAATAATTCCAGACAGTTTCTGCTGGAACGTCATCAGTGAAATCTGTGCCAGCTGTGTGTTGTCACCTTCTGTACCTGACTCGACCTTTGGACACGTTTATATGGGAGAAGAGTAAAAACTCGTTTCTAATGGAGCTGATGTCAGACAGAACAACTGCTGCAGTGATTCAGCCAATCATCATCTGAGACCTCAGAGACACGTGTCACATCACATCAGTCTCTACCTCTGACAGCCACAGACCTGGAGGCCAGACAGACCACAGACCAGCAGTGTGGCTGCTCCTTCCTTCCTGCCTCCAGCTCAGATCACGTTTACCTTACGGATGCACGTAGACTACACAAGGTTTCATGATCCTACATTACAGCAACAGCTTCAACCTCAGCCACAGCAAAATGAAGGAAAACTAGGCTGTCAACACAATAAAAGCAGATAAAATCGCAATAAGGCCTCTGACACTGCCACGGGTCAGGGTTAGGACTGTCCCCGGAGAAAGCAGGCTTCCCACGCATGTGCATGAGAGAACACACTCAGTGTGGGCCACCGATTTATTTCTCTTTGTCTTCCTCATGATTCTACATCTTTAACCTGATTTCCAGGTTTACGTGAAAGCTCAAATTAGCAGGTGTCGCTGGATGCGTGTCCACAGTCAAAGCCACCTTTCCTGCCTGCAGACTGGCCAACATTTTGATCCAAACACTCAACCCTTCTCTATTTCCTCTCATTTGTGATTCACTAAAGCAAAAGATGTTCTAACAAGTCAAGCAGAGACCTTTTGCTCTTTTGACAACCAAACATACAAATACAAATATCCCGCATGCTGAACCTTCTTTTTCTCCTAATCTTTTCTCTTTCATCTTTTTTGCCTGCTATTATCCATTTGTTTCTGCTTGTCTTCTTCGGTATATTTGTACTAAACTCAACATCAGGACAGTAGAGCAAAGAGCCTGAGCCACCACCACATCAGACTGAACAAGCTCTGAGCACATCCATCATCAGACCTCGTGACCTTTCAGTTTCCCATGACAACAAGCACGTTGTTCTACGTGGTGGTGGTGCTGGGGTGACCCTCACTCACTGCATAAATATACGGTATAATTAGTTTCCCTGCTTTTGGGCAACTGTCTGTTACGGACCAGACACGAGGTGAGGTCGGACCCAGGTGCAAATGAACCCAGTAGGCTGAACCTTCGCACAACAAGATTTTATTAACTAAGGTCAAACAGAAAATCACAGCAGAGCTGGAGAAAACTACAATTTGGGATAAACAAAGAACACAAACGATAGTGGGCCAAATTCAACACTATGAGCTAAACTATGTAAATCTTACAAACCAAAATTCACCGCAAGCGGGATAATACAAAACGTTATTCTAAAGAACCTGACTGAACTGTCTATAAACACAAAGTCACCGTAAGCGGGAAAAAACAAACAAAGTTATCACTACCAAACTAAAGACACTGCAAAGCAGGAGAACAAACAGGCTATGAAAAACTAACTGACTGACTTACTGAAGTTGAGTAGAGCTAGAGGTCGGGGAAGAGGGAGAACAAACGAACCAAGCAAACAGGAATGACACACCAGCGACAAATGACAGACTGAGGGGAGTATATGAAGACCGGGTGATGATAATGACAAACAGGTGTGTATGGGAGACCAGTATGGAAACAAACAAGGAACAAACTCAAAGTCCAAAATAGCTCCCCCTGGTGGGGAAGCGAGTCCATACTGTCACAGAGCCCCCCCCCCACGGGCGCCTCCCGGCGACCTAAGAGGGTTCCTCCGGATGTCGTTCATGGAAGTCCCTGATCAGCGACGGATCCAGAACGTGCCTCGAGGGGACCCAGCTGCGGTGTTCCGGTTTATATCCCTCCCAGTCCACCAGGTACTGGAGACCGCGACCTCGTCGTCGGGACCGGAGGATGGAACTGACCGTATAAGCCGGGCCCCCGTCGATGATGCGGGCGGGGGGGGGGGGGGGGCGTCAACCGGAGAAGAGAAAACAGGTGAGACCACAGGTTTAATGCATGACACATGGAAAACTGGATGGACCCTCATACTATTGGGAAGTTCGAGTCTGACAGAAACCGGGTTGATAATGTTAGATATGCGAAAAGGACCAACAAACCTAGGGGAGAGCTTCCTGCAATAGTCTTTTAGTTTCAAATCCTTCGTCGAGAGCCAAACTAGATCACCTACTTTATACTCGGGCGCTGGAGAACGGCGGCGATTGGCATACCGCTCAGCCTGTGCTTGGCCCCGGAGCAGTTGGGCCCTTACTCTGGTCCATGTGGCTCTGCATCGCCTGATGTAGGCGGAGATTGAGGAAACTCCGACCTCGGGACCCTGCTCCGGGAAGAGGGGCGGCTGGAATCCATGAGCCGCCTCGAACGGGGAACACCCTAGGGCAAATGACGGGAGTGTGTTGTGTGCGTATTCTATCCACGGCAATTGGGAACTCCAGGTCCTGGGTTGGGCTGAGATGGTGCACCTTAGGAGAGTCTCCACCTCCTGGTTGATCCTCTCTGTCTGCCCATTAGTTTGTGGGTGAAAACCAGAGGACAGACTGACCGAGGTTCCAAGTGCCCCACAGAACTCCCTCCAGACAGCCGAGGCGAACTGGGGTCCTCGGTCCGACACAATGTCTTCGGGAATACCGTGGAGCCTCACTACGTGCTGAATTAGGAGTTGGGCTGTCTCCTGAGCGGACGGTAACTTGGGCAGGGAAACAAGGTGAACTGACTTAGAAAAGCGGTCCACAATGGTAAGTATGGTGGTCTTACCCGCCGACGGGGGAAGACCCGTGATGAAGTCCATCGAGACATGTGACCAAGGGCGTGACGGAACTGGCAAGGGACGTAACAGGCCGGCGGTCTGTGCGAAGTCTTGTTGGTGGCGCACGTCCGGCAGGCTGTGACGTATCTGCGGACGTCCACCCTCATGGAAGGCCACCAGAAGCGTTGTGCGATCATGGCGATTGTGCGAGAGACTCCAGGATGACAGGCTAGTCTGGAGTCATGTCCCCACTTCAACACCTGGGGACGAAGACAAACAGGAACGAATAGACGGTGTGGAGGACCTCCCTCCGGAACTGGTTGGGTGTGGCGGAACTCACGAACTCGGGCCTCGATATCCCACCGCATCGCTCTGATCCTGGTGGGTTCGAGGATATAGTCCTCCGTAGGACTGGACTCCTCACTCTCCGGACTCTCAAACTGCCTGGAGAGTGCATCTGGCTTGACATTCTCTGACCCGGGGCGATAAGAGAGAGAGAAGTTAAACCGTGTGAAAAATAACGCCCACCGTGACTGACGAGCGTTTAGTCTCCTGGCCGTTCTGATGTATTCCAGGTTTTTATGATCCATCCATACGAGGAAAGGGAGCGTGGTGCCCTCCAGCCAGTGCCTCCACTCCTCGAGGGCTAACTTCACCGCCAGAAGCTCGCTGTTTCCCACATCGTAATTTCTTTCAGCACTGGTTAATCTCCTGGAAAAAAAGGCGCAGGGGTGTACCTTTTGGTCCTCGCAGCGTTGTGAGAGGACGGCTCCGACCCCGGTGTTGGAGGCGTCCACCTCCACGATAAATTGACGTGAAAGATCCGGCAGGCGGAGAATGGGTGCCGACGTGAACAGCCTCTTCAACTTGACGAACGCAGCTCCAGCCTCGGGGGACCACCGGAATGCTGCTTTGGTGGAGGTGAGGGCGTGCAGAGGGGCTGCCACCTTACTAAAGTCCTTAATGAACCTACGATAAAAGTTAGCAAAACCAAGGAACCGTTGCAGCTGTTGGCGACTCTTGGGCTCCGCCCAGTCCGTGACCGCCGTCACCTTGGCGGGATCCATGCCCACCTTTCCCGGTTCGACAATGAAACCTAGGAACGACGTCTTAGTGGTATGAAATTCACACTTCTCAGCTTTTACGTAGAGCTGATTCTCCAGCAGCCGTAACAGAACTGCCCTCACGTGGTCAACGTGCTCCTCATGAGAACGGGAGTAAATCAGAATGTCATCTAAATACACAAAGACGAAGTGATTTACCATGTCCCGTAGCACGTCGTTGACCAGAGCCTGAAAGACAGCAGGAGCGTTAGTGAGGCCGAACGGCATTACCAGATATTCATAATGCCCACTTGGTGTGTTGAAGGCAGTCTTCCATTCGTCGCCCTCCCTGATTCGAACTAAATGGTAAGCGTTTCTCAGATCCAACTTAGAAAACACAGTGGCCTCCTGCAGCATCTCGAAGGCCGACGAGATAAGTGGCAAGGGGTATTTATTCTTCACTGTAATCACGTTAAGACCCCTGTAATCAATGCAAGGACGCAGACCACCGTCCTTCTTACCAACAAAGAAGAAACCTGCCCCAGCCGGTGACGAGGAAGGCCGAATGATGCCCGACGTCAGAGCCCCGTTTATATATTCGTCCATGGCCTCACGTTCGGGCTGTGTGAGGGAGAAGATTCGACCCTTGGGGGGCGCTGTCCCAGGAAGCAGGTCGATGCCACAATCGTAGGGACGATGTGGAGGAAGAGAAGTGGCTCTCTCCTTGCTGAAGACCAGCGCTAGGTCGTGGTATTCCCTCGGCACTCCAGTGAGATCCACAGCAGCTGACTTAACCTCCTTTCCTGTGGGGCGAGTAGAAAGAGGTGCGGACAAAAGACAATGCTGAAGACAAAATTTGCTCCAGCCTAAAATCTTGCATGTGACCCAGCTGACGTGTGGATCGTGTTTCTGGAGCCAGGGCAGCCCCAGGATAACGGGAGAGTCAGAACATCTGAACACGTTGAACTCCAGCACCTCCTGGTGGTTGCCGGCAACAGTCATCCTCAACGGTTCAGTGCGATAGTCAATGGAGTGAATTACGCAGTTATTAAAAGACCGTACCGTGATCGGCCTTACCAGACGGTATAATGTTAGTCCCAGCGAGTTGGCCAGGTCTTGGTCCATGAAGTTGGCCTCTGCTTCCGAGTCCACCAGGGCTGTGACCGTCTGGTCCCTACCGGATGCTGAAAAAACGACCCCCATGGAGGGCGTAGTGGAGGGAGAAATCTGGGCGGACCTGCTCACCAGCGTCTCCCGGGCTGCTGGTGAGCGTTGTCGTTTAACGGGCAGTTTGCCGCCCTGTGGCCCCCCTGCCCGCAATACATGCACAGACCCCCGACCATGCGTCTCCTCCGTTCCTCACTCGAGAGCCGGTATCTACCGATCTGCATGGGCTCCTCTTCCGTGTTTGCAACGGCAGGTTCAGGAGTTGTCGCTGGACCAGTCGACGGGGCAAATGTGGGTGGGGCCGATGGACGTCGCGGAGGCTGCCACCCCGGGTTGAGCCACCCCTCGGGATCGAGTGATCGCCGCCGACGCTCTCCTGGCGGCGGCTGACTACCCCGAGTCCTCCTGGCATCTCCCAGTAGGCGTCGCTCCTGCTCCCGTTCGTGGTGACGCTGATCCACGGCGGCTGCCAGGGACATCAACCCATGCAGCGAATCGGGGAGAACGCTCCCCACCATCTCGTCCTTAATCCTACTGGCTAGCCCCTCGTAAAACTTGTCCACCAATATGCTCTCTGGCCAGTCTAGGCGGGCTGCCAGCGTCCTGAATTCTATGGTGTATTCATAAACCGATCTCCCACTCTGGGAGAGCCGAAACATGGTGGCAGCGGTGACGCGGCGGCTAGAGGCTGGATTAAAAATAAGGGAAAGTTCCTCTGCGAACTTCTTGAAGCTGTTACAGCACTGAGCATCACGGTTCCACTCAGCCATTCCCCATTCCAGCGCGCGCCCCTCAAGCTGAGACAGGGCGAATGTGACTTTGCTCCTTTCAGTGAAAAACGTTAGGGGTTCGAGCTCAAACTTGAGCCGAAGCGAGGACAAAAAGGTCTCGCACTGCGCCGCCTCGCCGCTGAACCGAGTTGGTAGTGCCAACCTGACCTCCGACTGAAAATGGCGGCTCAGTCGGAGAGCCTGTTCAGCCGTCTCTCTGACCGCCTCGAGCTCTGATCTACTCAGCTCTGGCTGTGAAACCTGGGGCGGGCCAGAAGTGGCTGCTGAAAGTTCAACCCCGGGCTCAGATGCAGGGTCCATGTTGGCTGGTGTGTACTGTTACGGACCAGACACGAGGTGAGGTCGGACCCAGGTGCAAATAAACCCAGTAGGCTGAACCTTCGCACAACAAGATTTTATTAACTAAGGTCAAACAGAAAATCACAGCAGAGCTGGAGAAAACTACAATTTGGGATAAACAAAGAACACAAACGATAGTGGGCCAAATTCAACACTATGAGCTAAACTATGTAAATCTTACAAACCAAAATTCACCGCAAGCGGGATAATACAAAACGTTATTCTAAAGAACCTGACTGAACTGTCTATAAACACAAAGTCACCGCAAGCGGGAAAAAACAAACAGAGTTATCACTACCAAACTAAAGACACTGCAAAGCAGGAGAACAAACAGGCTATGAAAAACTAACTGACTGACTTACTGAAGTTGAGTAGAGCTAGAGGTCGGGGAAGAGGGAGAACAAACGAACCAAGCAAACAGGAATGACACACCAGCGACAAATGACAGACTGAAGGGAGTATATGAAGACCAGGTGATGATAATGACAAACAGGTGTGTATGGGAGACCAGTATGGGAACAAACAAGGAACAAACTCAAAGTCCAAAATAGCTCCCCCTGGTGGGGAAGCGAGTCCATACTGTCACACTGTCTGTCTTAGGCACATTTCCACACACACAGGGAGCTTATGATTAGCAGGTTGCATGGTAAACTGTGTGATCTCTCACAGTCAGTCTCTGTGGGAGAGATGCTCATCCAAACGCTGGCTAAGGGAGAAGGACGCAGCCAGGCCAGCGTCGTACGCAGCACGTCCAGGCGGTGGCTCCAGTCTGCCTATATATGATATGTGGACGATCATGTTTATGGAGAGATGATAAGAATCTGATTTGATTCAATCTGACAACAGAAAGGTGCAATATGTACGTGTTGAGTGTGGCCAAAGTCCCACAGAGACTGTTTTCCTCTGAGCAGGTCGGACCATACGTCAGCACAGAATGACACTGACTGGCACGTCGGCTCTTAGCAGCCACTATATTTGGGTATTTTTCGTGCACAAGCAGCCATTTTTGACAGAATGTGTGATTGTGCCTGAATATGAGAACACAGAAGGACAAGGTGTGTGTTTTATTTGAAACGTCCAACTTACATCTCAAACAGTCTTTGTTACACAACTAACACAATCTGTACTAATGAAATCCTTATTATTCTCCTGTGTAATTCACATTAACATTCATAAAACACTACAGCCATCCTTTAATATAATGCATATAAAATGATCACCTTTCTAATGGCTTCAACTTAAAAACCAAGAAATTGTAACCTGGTAAAAATCGAATAAACTGCTCTTGTGGACTGTAAAGGTGTAACTAATAAATTCAATTCAACTCACGACAGTCTCATGGCACTTTATGACCTGTGTGGAAAACCATCAATGAAAATCCAATCATGTCAGGGACCGGGTAGTTAGGCGCAGAACACAAATAGATTATTTCAAAATAAATGGATTTATTTATCCAAAAACCAAAATATAGAGACATAAACAAATCATATTAATAATGAAAAGCATTCCCTAAAAGAGGTCAACCTAAACTAACTGAACAAAACCATAATGGTAAATCTTTAACACAAGCACTACTACAAACAAAAGACAAAACCAGACCTGACAAAAGACAAACAAGGGCAACATATATACTGGTTGGCCAAACCAGTCACAACACATGGGGGATTGACATTACCAACACTAACACCTAACACTAACCAATAACTCTAACAGACACAGACCTCTTAGAATACAAAATAAAAGAACAAAGTAAAGCAACAACAACAAAAAGAACTTCCCACTTTAACTATAAGAATAAACAAAACATTTTCCTGCTTTCTTCAACCCCCCCCCCAAGTAATTGAGCCAAGTGGCCCAGTCCAGTCTACAGGAGGCACTAAAGCCTGACGCCAGCCTCACTGCATCCCTTTGCCCGGATGCATCCAGTTGGACCAAGAGACTGGTAAGTTATGGGGTGGCTGAAGTTGTGGCCACCACACACCCCCCCTCTTCGGAATCCTCGCTAATACAGCGAGAGAGGTAGTCTGCTGTGGAATTGGTTCTGCCGGGAATGTGACGAACAGAAAACCTGAAAGGCTGCATGGCCAGGTACCAGCATGTAATCCTCCCATTCGTATCCTTCATTCTCTCCAACCATTGAAGGGCCTTGTGGTCTGTTTCCAGGGTGAATTCTCTTCCCAGCAGATTCTCTGGACTTGAGTGTGTCCAGAGCCCACTTTATTGCAAGTGCTTCCTTTTCCACTGTGGAGTAACGAACCTCCCTTGGTAACAGTTTACGACTGATGTATGCCACTGGATGCCGATCATCCTCCGATCCTTGCAGCAGCACAGCCCCTAGACCCCTCTCAGATGAATCAGTTTGTAAAACAAAGTGCCTTTCAAAATCAGGACTATGCAAAACAGGCTCCTTACTTAAAGATTGTCGAAGATCCCGGAAGGCTGCTAATGCCTCCTCTGACCATTGGAGCCGATTACTGCACCTCGCTCCAGTCATGTCTGTAAGTAGTGCCGCTCTAGAGGAGAAACTGGGGATGAAACGGTGATAAAATCCTGCCATCCCCAAAAAGGATCTCAACTGTTTCTTAGTTTGTGGCACAGGGCAAGATTCAAGGGCCATGACCTTGCTAACCTGTGGTCTAACAACCCCATTACCAATGACAAAGCCCAAATACTCAGTCTCAGTTTTAGCAATGGCACACTTGGCTGGATTAACAGTCAACCCAACTGCCTTTAAGTGCAGCAACACTGCTCGCAGATGTTCCAGATGCTCTTCCCAAGTGCCACTGTAGATGACTATATCATCCAAGTATGCAGAGGTAAACTCAGAAAATTCACACAGTACCTGATCCATGAGTCTTTGGAAAGTTGCAGGAGCCCCATGTAATCCAAAAGGTAACACAGTAAACTGAAACAGTCCCCACGGTGTTCTAAAGGCTGTCAGCTCACGAGATCGTTGAGTGAGAGGAACCTGCCAATATCCTTTACACAGATCTATGGTGGTTAAATACTTGGCCTTCCCCACACGTTCAATCAGATCATCAATCCGGGGAGTGGGATAAGAATCAAATTGAGACACTGAATTAAGATACCTGAAATCAATGCAGAATCTTATAGCACCATCCTTCTTTGGGACCAGGACCACTGGATGGCACCACTCACTTTTTGACCTTTCAATTATCCCCAGTGACAGCATCAGGCCACCTCCTCCTTTAGCGACCCCAGTAACCTCTCTGGGACCCTGTAACTCATGCGCCTTACAGAAGCTCCATCTTTCAAAACAATGTCATGCTCGATCATATTCGTCCTCCCAGGTTTCACCTGGAAAACCTCAGATCCACATAATCCTCTCACCTGCGACTGCTTCTTTTCTGGCAGGTGGTACAAATCCAGGACGGCTGGTGCAGAAGATGGTAAATATTGCTCATCCACCTCTTCCAACACACTCTTGACCAGCAAAACCTCCACTGGCCTCTCAACCCACTCCTTCAGCAGGTTCACATGAAGGACCCGGCTGGCACGCTGCTGCCCTGGGGTGGAGACTGGATAGGTTGTTGGTCCCAGACGCTCCTGAACCTCAAACGGCCCTTGCCACTTGGCCAGCAGTTTGCTATCCTCAGTAGGCAGCAGTATCAAAACTTTTTGTCCAGGATTAAAGATTCTCTGCCGGGCCGACTGGTCATACCATTTCTTCTGATGCTGCTGCGCCTCTGCCATATGGGATTGGGCCAATTCCGTCATGCTCTGTAACCGCTCTCTCATCTGTAAAACATACGACACCACATTCACAGGCCCCGCCCTCACCTGGTCACCCCCTCCCCATACTTTATTTAGCAATGAAAGAGGCCCCCTCACTTCATGACCATACAAAAGTTCAAAGGGGGAAAACCCAGTGGAGGCTTGAGGTACTTCCCGATACGCAAACAGCAAATATGGCAGCCACTGATCCCAGTCTGACCCGGTTTTGTTCACAAACTTGCGCAGCATCTGCTTGAGAGTCTGATTAAAACGCTCTGTCAGGCCATCCGTTTGAGGGTGGTAAGGGGTCGTCCGCAAACTCTTAATCCCAAGCAGCTGATAAACCTGTTTGAGCAGAGTGGACATAAAGTTAGTTCCTTGGTCTGTTAATATTTCACAGGGAAACCCCACTCTAGAAAACAACTGCACCAAACAGAAGGCAACAGGCTTGGCTTTGATTGATCTTAAGGGGAAGACTTCAGGATATTTTGTAGCATAGTCCACTATCACAAGCATGTAACGATTTCCCGTTTTACTCCTCTCCACTGGGCCAACAATATCCATCCCCAACCGCTCAAAAGGTGTAGATATGATGGGGAGAGGTTGCAGAGGAGCTCTGGAGGGGACTTTAGATGACGTTTTCTGGCATTGAGGGCAACTTCTACAGAAATCAGCAACATCAGTACGCATCCCAGGCCAAAAGAAATGTTGCCTAATACGAGCAGCAGTCTTATGTTTTCCCAAGTGGCCAGCCCAAGGAATGGTGTGGCCCATTGTAAGAACAGCCTCCCGAACAGCCTGAGGGACCACCATCTGCTTTGCTGCCCCCTGCTGACGATAGAGCACACCATTTTCCAGAAAGAAATCGCCATCTGCATCAGGTGTGATGCCTCCCTTCCCCTCTTTAGCTTTCCGCAATAACTGACTCAGAGTGAGATCACATCTTTGTAGGTTGATAATGTCTGTGGGGATCTTTAAGCCCATCTGCATGTCAGGCTCCAGCTCAACTGCTGGTTCTACAATTGTATGTTGGAACTTTGCTTGCCTCTTTTGTCTGCGTGACTTCCGAGACTTCCCGGGTGCAGCCTCCAGGTCAGCATCAAAATAAGGCAAGGTTTGAAGGGTTTCTTGTTGCAGATCAACCTGTTTAGATTGAGCCCTAGTGACTGCCACACCACATTTTTGTTTTGGTTGTAACATGTCAAAAAGTACTGGCAGGTCACGGCCCAACACCACAGAAAATGGTAAATTCTGCACGACCCCAACATTCAACAGGTAGACCTGTCCCTGAACTTTCAAATACACATCCGCTGTGGGGCAAGACTTTTCATCTCCATGCACACAGCAAAGGTGAATTGTATTTTTAGCCATAACCATGTTAGGTGACACCAAGCTGCAATGCACTAGTGTCTGCTCACTGCCAGTATCGACCAAAGCCTGTACAGTTTGTCCATTTACTTCAACAGATGTCATTCCTATTTCCTTATTACAGTCATCCTCCGATGAGACAGTATGACGTGGTACAAAACACACCTGAGTCAACTTAACTGGGTTTTTCGGGCAAACTGGCTTAGTATGGCCCTCCTGACCACACAGATAGCACACTGGTAGTTTAGTATAAGACTTTGAAGGCAGTTTTGGCACCACAGGGTCCCTCGCAGGTGGCTTACCCATACCAGGCCTCTGTTGGTACTGAGGAGAAGTTGACCTTCGACTGTAGTTGGTGGTTTTCCAGGCCGTATAGCTCCAAGGCTGAGTTTTCTTACGAGCAGCCACGAACACCTCAGCTAGGGCAGCAGCATCAGCTGCTGTTTTTGGGCTGTGCTCCTTGAGCCACACCTGTAACTCAGGGGACACCATTCTCAAGTATTGTTCCAAAATGATAATTTCACCAATCTCTTGTGTTGTTTTACCTTTCGGCTGGACCCACTTTCCATACAGTTCCTTAAGCCTTGCATAAAGCTCCCTTGGGCTTTCCTCTGCATTAATATCCATGGAGCGAAATCGCTGTCTATAGGTTTCAGTATTTATGTCATATTTTGTAAGAATAGCGGATTTTACTTTATCATAATCCTGGGCATCATCCAAGTCCATATGCACATAGGCACTTCTAGCCTTACCTGTCAGCAGTGGTATTAGATGAAACACCCAGTCTGCCTTAGGCCATCGACATGCCATCGCAATACGCTCGAAAGTGATAAGGAAGTGTTCCACATCATCCTCTTCCGAGAGTTTTAGCAATCTGGGTACATAATGTAGCTGGGACTGACCTGATGGAAGCTGTGACGGTGTATCATCCTCCAAAACAGAAGTCACCTTAGAAGGCACCTGAGATGGTTCAGCACCCAATTCCATAGGAGTGGAGTCAGGAGTCGGGGTGGTACGGACCTGCACCTCCAGCTGCAGTAACTGAAACTGATGCTGTAAAGCTTTAAAGCGCTGCTCTTGCCTTGCAGTGTCTTCTTTATACCGCACCTCCCGGGTCTCCTGCTGCCCCATAAGGGTCCGTAGTATTGCATACACATCTGAGATCCCAGGCTCTTCACCTTCACCCTCATTGCCATCCGCCCCTCCAGGAGCTCCTTTCTCCATTTCTTCTGTATTAAAACACAACTCCTGATGCTGTTCCTCTCCACCATCTATCCTTGGTCCTCTTCCCCTCCTTGGCATTTAAACAATTAGAGAAGGACTAACTCAAATTGTGAATAAACACCAGAAAAAGGGAGGGAATGAAGCAGGTGAAAAGGTGAAAAAGTAGAGGAAAAAAAAAATTATCCTGTGCCCTCTACTGGACGATCCCACCGCTGCCACCATATGTCAGGGACCGGGTAGTTAGGCGCAGAACACAAATAGATTATTTCAAAATAAATGGATTTATTTATCCAAAAACCAAAATATAGAGACATAAACAAATCATATTAATAATGAAAAGCATTCCCTAAAAGAGGTCAACCTAAACTAACTGAACAAAACCATAATGGTAAATCTTTAACACAAGCACTACTACAAACAAAAGACAAAACCAGACCTGACAAAAGACAAACAAGGGCAACATATATACTGGTTGGCCAAACCAGTCATACCACATGGGGGATTGACATTACCAACACTAACATCTAACACTAACCAATAACTCTAACAGACACAGACCTCTTAGAATACAAAATGAAAGAACAAAGTAAAGCAACAACAACAAAAAGAACTTCCCACTTTAACTATAAGAATAAACAAAACATTTTCCTGCTTTCTTCAACCCCCCCCCCCAAGTAATTGAGCAAGGTGGCCCAGTCCAGGCCTACTGAAGGCACTAAAGCCTGACGCCAGCCTCACTGCATCCCTTTGCCCGGATGCATCCAGTTGGACCAAGAGACTGGTAAGTTATGGGGTGGCTGAAGTTGGGGCCACCACAAATCAAAAAACTCTGACTTTAATATTTGATTTTTAAATTGTAATTCACTGTTAATAGCAGCAGCGGAGAGGAAAAGCCAACAGCAGGACCAGGCTCAGGGCGACAGAGAAGCGGGAGGAGCCACAGGACAAACGAGAACAGCAGCAAATCATACGCGACGTGACGTGATGCAACCAACTAAATCTGCTCGTAACAGCTGAAGAGCTGGTGACACACATTAGAAGCTCCTCCCTGTTACTTTGACCTTATCGGTAATAAATGTGGGTCCAGCCCTAACTCTGGCTGTTCGCTCGGCTCTATATGTCTTCATAATTTATTCCGTTTCTTTATTTCCATTTTCTGTTGCATTACTGTTTGTGTGAATGTGTTGACGTATTTGACAACGTGACATAGTTGCAGTTTATTGCTGCTAACTTATGAAGCGTAATGAAGCAAGTTGCCCGTGTTGGATGCATGTAGGGACTGGAGAGGGCGGACGATGACCTGTGTGCGCTTTGTGTTCTTGTGTGAATAACAATAATATAAAATCTGAATAAACAAAGTTAATTCCAACTGCAGACTCCGCCACCACCTGTCAACACAACGCAGAAGTCCAGCGGTTACAATGACATGACAACGCACTAATGTGGCCAACAGGTGTATTGTAACTCCTTTAAGTTCCTAACACCACACACCGCTACTGACCTGATGAAGACCATGGACAGGCTCAGCCTCCTTCGCTCCACAGCGAGCACAGCCCTGGCAGATGTTTGCCTACAGCAGTGGTGATGTCCAGAGGTTCTCTGAAGGTCAGTCACCACATTTAATGACTCTGGTAGCTCAGCTCCACCAGGCTGGCGTCTGCTGGCGGCTGCTGGGGTCCAGGCAGCACAGACTGAATCGGCTGGTCAGGAGGAGCAGCTGTGTCCTGGGTGGAGGAGGATGGTCGTCAAGCTGACGTCCATCATGGACAACATTACATAGTCTCTGAGCCTCTGCACCAGACGGTGGAGGCTCTGAGCAGCTCCTCAGACTCAGATTCCCCCAGAGCAGGAAGCAGCGCTAACACAGCTGTTAGACTGAGCAACTCCACAGTTTAACCACAGCTGTAGCTGCATGTGGTATCTCTATGTATCTGTATATATACAGGACTGTGCAGAAGGTTTAGGCAGGTGTGAAAAATGCTGTAAACAAAGAAAGCTTTCAAAAATAAAAATAATCGTTGTTTGTTTTTGTCAATTTAGGAAATGCAAAGTGAGCGAACAAAAGAAAAATCTGAATCAACTCAGTCTTTGGTTACTACGTCAGTACGTCAGTACTGGAAGTGATGCTTGGCCCCACAGAGCCCTGGTCTCAGCATCATGTGAGTCTGGGATGATGCAGAGACAGAAGGATGTAGAAACCCTGCATCCACAGAAGATCTGTGGTTGGTTCTCTAGATGCTGAACAACCTACAGCCCAGTTCCTTCAAACACTGTGAACCTGGAAGATCTGCTGCTGTTTGAAGGCAAAGGGTGGACACAGCAAACACTGATGGGATTTAGATTCTCTGCTGCTCATTCACTGAATTTAGTTCATTTATGAAAATAAATGTTGAACACGTCCATTTCTGAAAGCTTTCTTTGTTTACAGCATTTTTCCCACCTGCCTTAAACTTTTGCACAGGCCTGCACATGTGTCTTTTTGTACATGTTTATATCCCATAATTCCTCTTGTAATTGTAAATAGTTGTACATTTGTAAAACCAGAAATCTTACACACTTTGTCTTGTTTTGCACCTCGTACTTTGTGCAGAATAACATTTCTTTATACAATGAAAGACCGTCTCATCCCAGGGTTAGTGTTGTACACAGTAGATGCATGTGCTCTGCAGACGAGCAGCGAGAGCGAACCATCGCTGACGTCTGAAGTAAATTAGAAGCAAATAAAGCGAGGCGTTCCAGGCAGCGCTGAAGAAAGCAGTGTTTCATCTAATAACTGCATCAACACTAAGACGCCCCTTGATGTGACCTCAGCTGCTTGATCCACATTTTCATTGCACTCCTCAAAGTGGGGAGATTAAATGTGTTTATCCAGCTAAAATGTTTTGGAAACGTTGACCTTTTATAACACGACTAGAGTTTCATCGTGATTTCTTTTCCTTTTTTGGAAGGTTGTCAACAGACATTTCTCTCATCACGAGTCATCATTAATATGTAAAAGTTGGAGAATTTGCTGTAGAGCTTTAATTTCCAGCCTGGGAAGAAGCATTCAGGCCTGTACTTGCCTGAAGACACCTCATTAATAACCATGATCTCCAGTTTGCCTGACCAGTGCAGGATTAGAAGTCAGAGAAGCTTTCTGCTTTCACGGCTGTGTTTCTAACACAGAGACGGTTACCAAGAGTTAAATCTCCTTCCTCTTTTATTCTTGACAGCCATTATTTAGTGGAAAGATAAAATGAGACATTGGTGAAATCACAGGAAAATGGAAAGTGTGGTCTCTGGCTGAGTTAAATCTGTATGCGTGGATGGTCCTCGGGGACAGGGTGGTGATGGAGTGGCGCAGGGCTGTGCAAATGATTGTCTGAAAAGAAAAATGGCTCATTAAAAAAGAGGAATCAGCGTCTTCTGCCTCTAAAGTCTGTAGCACATGCTTCCCAAACATGCAGTCACACGTATGTGCATGTAAACGAGTCACTGAGCAGGTCTGTGAACTCAGCGTCTCATCTCTTCTTCGTGGCTTTTGCAGATATTGTGTGAGGCCTTCCGTTACAGAATGCTGCGATAATATCACAGTCAGGTTGGAAGCAGCTCCCGTGTTTGGGTCCCATCCAGCGCAAGTTGCACAGAGCCCAGTAAACAGTGTGTGTAAGTTATGGACCGTGTGAATTCCTCTGGAAGGGCTGAGCCACCAGCTGCAACATGACGATAGCTAAGCATGAGATGCTCCAATAAATATGGCAAAGCAGAGAGTCGTTCCCTTGAGCAGTGACCCCAACTAGCGGCGCGTCTGTGGAAAGGCCTGCACTGACGCCGGTAAGCGCCACGCAGTGACGATGAATGAGTCCACACATTTACTCCATCCTCCTCCCTCGGACCCACATCGATCCCTGCTCGTCATGTTGTTATATGCAGGTCAAGAAGTCGCTGTAGCGGAACATTTTGTATGTGCCAATCAATACCTTTCCTTTCTCATGTCTCACCCTTTCCTCCTGTGACCCATTCTCATCCCAAATCATGGACCTATCAGTGTGTATATACCCAGGGCTCCGGGATGTCTGCGAGCACGCTAGGGTGGGGCGGGCAGCAGACAGGTGTATTTAGCATTTAGCTATTAGCTACGGCCATTGATTTGAACCTGGGAGGAGAAGGATAAAGGTGACCACTGCTTTTTTCAGCCGCTGTGTGTGTGAGTGTTTGACTGTGGGGCCTGTGGCTGCGCTGAATGCTGCTCACTGACGGTAATGACCGGAAAATAAATTGGAGGTTGAGGGTTAGACTGAGCCTGAGAACGTTAGGTGGCTGATCAATACAGCACTTGGCCTCGCCTGGTCACATCTAGTAGCATCTAATATGCAGCCAGCTCGTCGATGCTCGGGCCGTAGCGTTTAATTACCCTGTGATGTGCTACAAGCGACTCGCCTCATTCATTAGGCTGAAGAGAATATGAATCCACGTTGATTCATATATAGTCCCTCTGGACACCAGGGCAATTGATCATCACAACCACAGCAGAAACAAGCAGAGACACATATGCCTGCTTCAAAACGTGATAAGTACTGGAGCAAGTACCAGCAAGACGTGTTCATGGATGAGACACAATGAACCACGGTGGATTATTACTATTATTTATAGTCATGGAACGAAGGCAGGCAGCTTCAACTCATCCTGCTTTCATCCATTGTGGGAAGGAGCAGCTAAGTGGAGCTGGTGTAGAGAACCAGACCTAGGAGACGACTGTGCAACCAAGTCAAGGGCAGCTTCAACCAGCATACACAGAGAATCCTGGCTCACGCCTTCCCACCACTGGACTGTACTTGTGTTTGAGCCTGTCCTGGTCTCTTTCTTTCATAAATCTTTAAGTTAAGTGTGTTGCATCCATGGACCCGCTGCACTTCCCTCTCTTCCTCCCCCTCACTGATAAGATGTCGGGCTCTGTGTAGGAGGCTTCTCACAGCTGATCTTTAGTGTTTTTGACCTTATGAATTTCAACATTTCAACTCTGCTTTTTATCTTAACTTGCTGTATAAATCAGAGTCGTGTTCCTTCATCAGGTTCATGCTACACAACACAGAAAAACACAAAACATGTTGGCATTGAGGAAATGATGCTGATTGTTCTCAGGGTGTAAGAGTGAGCTGAAATTACAGAGCTAAATCACAGAGCCATTATGGTTCTGATTGGCCCACAGGGGAGCAACCGTGACTCAGAGGACACCGTGTTCACCGTTACATGGTGGATTTCACTGCGCTTTAGTAGAAAGAGCAACTCGGGTTTCAGGCGCAGCATCATCATCTTCAGACAGGACAGGTCCCAGTCCATGGCCCAGACCTTTATTAGAGGAAGACAACTGCTGATCCGACGGACTGCTGCCACCGAACAGCCTCAGGTCGCTGGTAGTCATTTATTCCTCTAGTTATTGATGTCCCCACAATCTAAGCTATGAACACTGTGCTGCTTGTCCCATGATTACACGGTGCTCTCACCCTTCTGCAGATCTTCTAGTCGTGTCGAAGGTTCAATCACATTTTCACCATGAGACACTTTAGAATGCAACAGTAAAACTTGATGAATCCCAATGAACAATAACAGTGGAGGCAAACGCTTCAGTTTCCTTAACGGCTGATGCAGATGGTCTTATATAAGCAGACACCCCACGGGTGGGACAGGAAAGATGGGGAGAAGGACTTTATTAAACCGATGAAGGAACTTGACAGTAAATCCAATTGAGCTCCATGGCCCAGCCAGAATTATTGCTTTTCTGCTTCCTCACTGGCATTATCTGTGTGCGCTAAGCACCCAGGGAGCCATTTCAGCAGCTGAGAAAAATAAATCATATAGTATATATAAATATATATGGCACAAGTCTTCGTCACCCCTTTTCCATGCGATGTCCTGGCAAAACGTTTTAGTCGTGATAAATGAATTCTGGAATAAGTTACAGGAACTTGCCTGCGGCTAACTGGAAGTCTTTACTTAAGCTCTCTCACATAACGGTCCCTCACTGCTCTGCCAGGGCAGATCCATCTTCCTCTATTGCTCTATTATGAGATGAGATTGTAGCGAGCCACTTTAAATAGCCAAGCTATTATTGTTATGTCTCTGGGAAAACTGAAATCAGAGGATGCAGGTGGGAGCTGGCATTTGCCTCCATGCAGCAGCTCGTTTAAAACGCAATGAAAGAGGAAAAGTGCTGAGTTAAGTGGAGGAGGGAACATCTGGGATGCGATTCTTCTGCTTTTACTAGGGTTGTGTGTGTGTGTGTGTCTCCCTGTGGCGCATCGGTTCTGTTCTGGTTCTGTTCCGTGAAGTCAGTGCTTCACCATTTCAGTGCCTTGATGCAGTGAGTGAACATGCATGTTCAGCTTCAGAATGGTTATTGTGCTGAGCCTGCGCTTCCATTGCTTTACAGTTTTTTTCGATTGCTAAACGACAGTGAGCACAACTGGAGATACATGTGCAAAACTCTAACTACAGTCTGCTCTACCAAAAGTCACCTGAGCTGAACAGTTCACATCACCTGCAAAACTCATTCAAAGCAACACAACTCTAAACACATGGCTCAAAACAGCTCAGTGCAGCATAACACCATGCACAACCGTCACTGAGATAACACACACTGTCACTCAGAAAACACTGAGTGAAAAAACACTAACATCAAGCACCAATACAGAAAATACCAACTAAAACCTTTACAGTTGAAAGAATTTCAAAGAAAAGAGAAACATTCTGTCACATGATTTATTTAAATGTTTGGAACATAACAATTCTTTACTAAGGTAAATGAAAATTAGCAGTTTGCTTCAATAGTTGATAGTCATTTATGGGAATTACAGTAATGAGCAGAAAAAGGTAGAAACATACTCTATATACTGTAATTTGATCGAATAATTGAGGGGCTGATCCTGCCTCTCTCTAGCATCAGGCCACAGGTTTTCATCAACATCACATCTAAAGTTCTCTCTTGCCATGAATCTGGGGAAGAACCTCATCCATCCCTGGATCCTCTGGACTCATGTCCTCACATCCAGCACTGTCACTGTTAGCATGGCTTCCAGAAGAGACGTTTGGTCATGTGGGTGGTGATCAAACACTTTCCACCTCTATTGGGTTGAGGAAGGGTGAATATGCAGGCAGGTACAAAACTTGCCGCCCTTCTCCCTCCACAAACCCGTCGTCCTTGATGCATTTCCACAATTACTCTTTCTGAGCTCTACCTATATATATATACATATACATACACACACATATATATGCAAATATATATATATATATATGTGTGTGTGTGTGTGGGTGGGGGGGGGGGTCACTAACAAGTGTAAAACAAGACACCTGTTTAGCCTTTCAGCTGAAACTGCAATCAGCAGTGACAATCTATTCCATTTTGAATGTGTGGTTCACAGTTTTGACAGCAGTGTGTTAGCATTTGAACAAAGTGCTGTAAATCCATAGCGTTGTGCAGGTTGTGGTTAAAGTCATGGGGTAAGTGTGTAGAGTTTTGAAAACTGTGTTCAAGCAACGAAAAACGAACTAGAGTTTGGTCCACATGAACTGATGCTGTGCAGACTGTAGTTAGAGTTTTGCACATGTGACTTCAGTTGTGCCCACTGTGCCCACTGTAAATTCAATCCATGGCGCTGGTGGAGGGATTCTGTCGTCAGATAACAGAGACGTGACACCAGCTCTTCACATCCACGTCATCCTCACGTGAGGCTGAAAAACGTTAATTGTTTTTGTCTTCGTCAGACGTATTGAAGCTTCTTAGAGTGGATTCATGTTCACTTCCTTGCTCTCCATTTAGGCTCGTATAAAGCGCAGAAACAAAGGACGAGTGGAGACGTCTGGAGGTGTCTTTGAACTTTTAGTTCTGGACGTGATGACACGTCCACGTCGCCAAAGACGAGGTCAGTTAGTGTGACAAAAACATCCACACTGAAAACTCTGAGCAGCCTGAAGGAGCTTCCGGCAGGACACAGTGCCTTTGGTGGACTTTGGGGGGACTAATGAGCAGCCTCTCTTTAGTAATACGACTTGTTAAGGTTGATGTGTCTGGCGTAATCTCCACTCTTTCACCCCGTCACCTCATTGAATGATGCGTGTTTTCATGCCGGGACTATTTCTGTCTCCGGGACTCGTCGTTTCTCCTGCCATCAGCTCCAGCTTCCAGTAAATACGCTCACTCTGCTCGTCGCCCGCTTGCTCCAGCTGTTCTGCATTCACGTGATTATACTCCCGTCCATGTGCTTCTCTGCAGTGTCCCAGGCTAATTAATCATACGTATATACTTCCCCTCAGATTGTCCTGTGCCACCTGAATCCTGAAGCTGCTGCGTGTAGAGTGTTGGGATGATCATACTGCTTCATGGAACGTGTTTAGTGTTGGGTTGTTTGTGAGAATGAGACCGTCCAGAACCAAACCCATGAGGGGCTGGACTCTACCCTGGAGGCAGGCTGGATGGGCTTCAAGCTCCCCAGCCCGTCGTCATGTGTTGGAGTTTTCCCCAGTAAATGGGAGGGTTGCTTCCCAGCTTCTTTATCCAATCACAGGACACATTTTCATGTCATGAGGCCTTCTAGCAGCCTTACTGTCAGCAACTCGTAATCCGATTGATCTGGCAACACAAGGTAGCTGAATCCTGCTGGAAGCAGCCTAATCAAACGGATATATAATATGACACGAAGACAAAAGGATAAAAGAATAATTGCATACACATATTTAGGAAAAATAAATGAATTTCTGGTTTTGTTAGGCCAGCAGAGAAGGTGCCACTGACTCTTACTGGACTTCTGTGCTAGTTACAATGTGTTCAAGCATCAGGCTCTGGCACCAGAGGTCAGTGATCAGTCATCTGAACGGATCACTACCAGGTGGTGAGACTCCTCCACTGGAGAAGCAGTAGGTCCTAGTGAGTGACGGCCAAACCGATCGATGAATGCAGATCTGTACAAAAATGGATTTGATGTCATAGCACAAGGTGCCAATGAAACAAAGCATCAGGAG
Organism: Macropodus opercularis; assembly: GCA_030770545.1. NCBI lineage: Eukaryota > Metazoa > Chordata > Actinopteri > Anabantiformes > Osphronemidae > Macropodus > Macropodus opercularis. The sequence goes on along the minus strand of CM061098.1, from coordinate 18,852,240 downwards.
CAAAAAGCTAAAAGGAAGACAACTGACCCTGCACTTAACAGAAGAACCCAGTGTTTGTTAGTTACACAACCGTCACCTTGGTAAAATCTGTTTGGAGCATCTGTCAGTCACTGCAAAAGACACGAAAGACACAAAACCTCGCAGACGTCACACAGACTGGACGTCAGTGCTTCATGTCCTATTGGTTGAGTGAGTTGTGAGTAACGGTCTGAGTGGAATTCTGCTTATTATGGCAAAGGGTAAAAACTAGACCAAGTAAAACAGGTCTAGGTTCGAACCGGCTTCATTCCATTCAACCTCTTCACAACAGCTCTAGTTTATCGAGGATGGTCTGAAGTGAGCATTGATTCTGTTAATGAGAGAACAAGCAAAATGTCTCTTTATGAATTTGGTCAACACAACACACTGACATTTACAATTAAATGCAGATCCAACGCACATGTAAACAAGATGGCGTTAAACATATATACATACATATAATAATATATATGGAACATGTCTCCTTTCTCTTCAGAACAGTAAGAGTTTGGTGAAACCACTTGGTTTTATGACTAAACTGAATAAACGGTTGAATCAGGCTGGAATCAGATGCTAACTTTAGTCTACAATGATGACATCATCACTTCTCTCTACTGTTCCCTGGTGATTTTACATTCACAGAGAGACAAACTAAAAACAACGGCAATAATAATCACAAATAATTCATGACGTAACTGCCACAGTTTAGAGATGTGAAGAGAAGAGAAAAGAACTGAAACTCTGACCCACGTGCAAAGGCCACCAGAGACATGTCCCTCATGGTTTTAAGTTTAATTTAACAAAACTACGTCAATAAATTTAAAATGGCTATATAAAAACTAAATCACTGCTGAGGAGGAACTAACAATTTACAAAGAAATAAAAAGTCACTAGGCTACAAAATCACTGCAACGGCAGGAAAATCATAACGAATGACTTCGATGGACACGAGAACACAGAACCACTGCAGAGCAGGGACTAAACAATCCGCTAGGGCCATGTTAATAATAATAATAATAAGTAGGACAAGGCAACGCAAGACGAAGGAAGACACACTAGGGGTAATTCACATACACAGGTCAACAGGCGGGAAATGACAAAGCACAACATGAACTCAACACCGCCCCCTAGCGGGGAAAGACTGAACGGACACATTTAGGACTGAAGCCTAACCTGACGGATCAGCTCCTTCTCGCTCATGCTGCACAAGCTCTGCTGATTGTGTCTCTATGAAGCGTCTTTCATTTTCAGAATACATCCCATGATAAAAACAGGTGATTTTAATATACAAACTGTCTGAATGCAGCTTCTTTAGACAATAACATTTTAGGAAACTGAATAAAATGTGTATAATGTGTATATTAGTATTAGTAGTATTGTTGCATCAGGGCCCAGAGCAAGAGATGTTTGATGAAGTATAAATATAGGTTATGCAACGTGTGTGTCTATGTTTTCTTTGAGATGCAATAAGATTAACTGTTGTATTGATGCCTTAGTGTAGAAACAATGAGACAAAACGCTATTACCTGATGCTAGAAAGTAAATAAAAGCAATGATGGCGAGCATGTGCATCTTGGAGGAGGACACTAGTAGGCGGCAGGGCTCCTTGACCTCCTGCCTCTTTATGAACTATCCATCTTCTCTGTTCCGGCAAATCTCAAGACAGGGCTTTATTTCCCTTCCAGACCCGTTACTCCTGGCACCGCTCCTGACCAGCCTCTTCATCTGTCTGCACAGTCTCTCTCTCAACCTAAGTCACCCGTCAAACGCCATTGATGCGTAGAGCAGGCATGTAGAGTTAAACTACAGACGTCTAAATATGTAGGACTTACTGTGTGAGAGCATGAAATATGAATGAAGCAGTAGGACTTCAAGCGGCCAGTACATTCTGAAGTTCAGTCAAAGTTATATCAAGAGAAAAGACACTGGAATCAGTACAACTGCTGTATGGAAGCGTGTTCTGAACATGCAAACGACCTAAGGGCCTGTAAGGAGAGCAGTGCTGGTACTTTACATCCAAGCATAACACTCCCTCTAAACAGCTGAGCCCCTTCAGGCTAAACACTGAACTCATCTAATTGCTGAGCAATGAGCCACAGCCTCGACTGACAAGCCTCCCACAAATGAAGCAGGACCAAGGAAACACGACGTCACGTCCAGACTTCTCTGCTGATCAACACTGGGAGAAAAAGGCTTCGTTTCTGACAAACAAGATTGAGATAAATAATTACATCCTCCATTTAGTTTTTCACAATGTGAATTAATAAAGAGGAGGGAACAAAGGATCAGGGGTCTTATCGCTCCCATTTCATTTCCATCCATCTGTTTTTACTGAATTTTAAAGATTCAAACCATGTATTAAATATTCATGAGTAAAAAATGTCAGATGGGACTGAACCAGACAAAAAATGACAATTTTCTATGGTTACATTTCATTTCCGAAATACACATTTGGTCATAGTTGTCTTTTGGATTGTAGATGCTAATAAAATATACTGTGTGTCCCAAAGTTTAAGAGAGTTTAATGGAGAGCAGAATGGAGTAATGTTCCCAGAACACGGTTTAGTTAAACAAACTTACATCCTCCATCAACAAGAAACAGAACTAACTAACGGCAGAAACCCTGTACCGTGACTCTAGATAAGCCACTTCCTGTACCGTGAATCTAGATAAACCACTTCCTGTACCGTGACTTTAGATAAACCACTTCCTGTACCGTGAATCTAGATGAGCCACTTCCTGTACCGTGACTCTAGATAAGCCACTTCCTGTACCGTGAATCTAGATAAACCACTTCCTGTACCGTGACTCTAGATAAACCACTTCCTGTACCGTGAATCTAGATGAGCCACTTCCTGTACCGTGAATCTAGATAAACCACTTCCTGTACCGTGACTTTAGATAAACCACTTCCTGTACCGTGAATCTAGATAAACCACTTCCTGTACCGTGAATCTAGATAAACCACTTCCTGTACCGTGACTCTAGATAAACCACTTCCTGTACCGTGAATCTAGATAAACCACTTCCTGTACCGTGAATCTAGATGAGCCACTTCCTGTACCGTGAATCTAGATGAGCCACTTCCTGTACCGTGAATCTAGATAAACCACTTCCTGTACCGTGACTCTAGATAAACCACTTCCTGTACCGTGAATCTAGATGAGCCACTTCCTGTACCGTGAATCTAGATGAGCCACTTCCTGTACCGTGACTCTAGATGAGCCACTTCCCATGTTTCTTTCGATATGTTGAATATAGATGTTCACTGACTACTTATTATCCAGTCAATTCTAAGTTAACAGGGATCAGAGGGATCTTTCAGCCCAAACTGCAGCCAACCACTGGGACAATTATGCCGCCAGGCGGTGCTGTGGACTGTGTTCCTTGTTCTGTGCTTTGTGTTAATGTCATGTTTGTACTCACCTGTCACGCATTCGTTTGTATTTATCTTCTGTTCTCACTAGCAGTAATTGCTAGTGAGTCATTCCTTGTCGACCTCTAGCTTTGTACCTGTTCAAGCAAGTGTCAAGTCAGGTTTCAAAGTCATTAGGTTAATTCCTGCATTTGTTCATAGTGTGTAGTTTGTAAACTGTATTCTTCCAGCCTCGGTGCTTTATGTCCTTACTCAGGATGAGCTTCTGTTTATTTCATAGTATTTGATTCAATTAGTTCCTGCTTCAGGCTGCGCTTTATGTTTCTTAGTTTTCTAAATTTAGAGTTCTCTGTTTCCTGAACTGTTTCTGTTGTCATTTATTACCCAGTGAAGACCTCACTAAATTCACGTCCACATGCTGCTCTTTCGCCTGCATTTGTGTCCTCTCCATCACGTTTGTTAGTCGAGTTGTAAGACTGACAGGTGATAATTAGCCGTGGATTAACTGCAATAAACAGTCTGTAAAGAGTTGTGTGTGTTGTTGTGTGACTCCAATTCAAAAGGTTGTGCTTTCACACCTTCAAGGTTGCTTGTGACAGATGTTTTGTTGTGATGACATAGTCCCAGGCTTAGAGCAGAATTAGGAAGACGTCTGTGTTGTCGGTCTCAGCTCATGTTCACCTCTCTTGCCTTGTCATACTAGTGAGGCCTGTGATGTACATTCATACCCACACGTCTCTTCTCCCTGATCTCTCTCAGGTCACAAACCCTCCACCTGTGTGGGCTGGAGCTGCTTGTTACACACTGACTATCTTTCTTCATTCACTCTACAGTCTGCAGAGTGAATGAAGGTACAGGTTGAGCTGGTTGCCTCTACAGCATATGCAATTTAACACAATTTAACCTGAATTAGAAACAAGAGTTTGTGCAGGAGCAGTAAAACAGAAACAACCAATACCGTCTTTGACCGTAGAGTTTCCATCGGCCTTCAGTTCAGTCTGCAGTGCCTCCTGTAATTTGTATCAGCTAATCAGCTTCCGTTAGCAGCGTTTTTTCCAACAGCGTTAAATTAACATCCCTCCCTTTCACCTACATTTAATGCTTCTTTTAATAATACCCCAAAGGGAAAGTGCTCTTTGACTTTCTTTAAGCCCTAAACCCCCGTGTGAGGAGTTTGTGTGCCTGGTGACCCAGGACCTCCACAGACCAAGCCTTCACACAACCACTCACATTTACAACCTGCAGAAAGGATCTGCCCTGTTGTCTCTGGAGCCCCTCATTGGATTGTAAGTTCTAATAAACGACTAAATATAACACAAGTGAAAACTTCTTGAAGCGCCACCATGAGTGGCAGCCTTCCAGCAGTGCTGTACTTTCCTTACTGTATATCTGTGAGAGCTGAAGACAACCGCTGCAGTAATTCCTTAGTTCAAACTGCTGAATCAATGCTGCAGTGATGTGCTTCATATCAGTTTACCAGCATCATTTAATGTGTCACAACGACAGACCAGAAATCGCCTTTATTTCCCTCTAGTCATTTGTCTGCTGGCTTTAATGGAAAACTTGCAAATAAAGTTTTATTGCCGTCTCATTACAGGTGGAATGTTCGACCACAAAACAAACGAGCAGACGAACAGAAAGAACGACTTCAGCCTGGCAGAGCTGCTGTACAGCCCTTATTCCATTAACACTGCGTTGACAGAATAACTACGGCAGCACATGCTCCGCTGGAATTAATAGCAGAAATCTACATTCGCTTTAGTTCAGGAGGAGATAGTCTGAGCAGCCGGAGGAGAAGAAATGATTTACGTATGCAAACAGCCATCACCATTACTATTGTTGTTTTATCTGATTCATTAGCTGCTGTAAGTGCTGAGCAAGCAGGCTTTGCTCTGCGCTTTATGTTATGATGGGATGCTTGCATAGCTAAATATTTGAGGGGCACATGAAGTCAGTGTTGGAACAGCTGCCATGTGGGAAAATGGCTGTAATTTAATGTTCGTCGCTGTCCTCCTGCAGTGAGAGAATAACATTCACCTGACACAGTTACCTCAGCGCAGCAAGACACCTGAGCTGCTAAACAGCAGCAGGACAGAGGTCCTCCACCGCTGATCATCTGCCGAGACCTCATCTGTGTCCGTGTCACAGGCAGAACAGGAACAAGTTCCCGTGTGTCTGTTCTCGCAGCAAATGACGCAGAAACACATCATTGTTATTCCAGTCACAGCGGCTGACAAACAGCCACCCCAAAAAAAGCCCTCAGCACATAATGAGATGTGAAATATAATAAGCAGAGTTGGCACGAGGCAATTTCAAAATCCGCCGTCTGATGTGATTCTCTCTCTCTGTCAGTGTTTTTCTTGATGTTTTTGTTTCATCCGTTTCCCCTCCGCCTCCCTGCCTCTGCCGCTCCGCGTGCCAGCCATTGTTTCCAGTGAGATGGGCGTCCCTCGGTTCTGTAGGGATTGAGGGATCAATGAGATGCTCTCTTCTCAGATTATTCCTCACAAAAGAATACCAGAATGTGTGAAGGGCATTTGGGTTTTTTGATCTGTCTCCTTTTAATAAGATATGATGTTGTTGTTGTTGTTGTTGTTATGCGCAGAGAGTGCTTCCCCTGAGATTTCTTAAAGATGCAGAAAAAACAGGAACATGACTCAAGAACATACACATGCACAGATACAAACCATCTGTTTAGAGGACAATGTAGGAGAGCATGTTTTGCTCAGCTGCTGCTGTAACTTCTGGAAATCTGTGAATATTGGTCGATGCAGAAAGAAGAAGGGGGAGAAAGAGGATGGAGGAGGAAGAGGAGGGGGGAGAAAGAGGATGAAGGAGGAAGAGGAGGGAGGAGGAAGAGGAGGGAGGAGGAAGAGGATGGAGGAGGAAGAGGGATGAGGAAGATGAAGGAGGAGGAAGAGAAGAGAGAAGGAAGAGAAGAGAGGAAGAGAATGGATCAGGAAGAGGAAAGAGGAGGAAGGAGGAGGAAGAGTATGGAGATGGATGGATGATGAAGATGATGGAGGAGGAAGAGGAGGGAGGAGGAAGAGGATGGAGGAGGAAGAGGAGAGCGGATGAAGAGGATGGAAGAGGAAGGTGGAGGAAGAGGAGCGAGGAGGAAGATGAAGGAGGAGGAGGAAGAGAAGCAAGGATGGATGAGGAAGAGGAGAGAGAAGGAAGAGAAGAGAGGAAGAGGATGGATCAGGAAGAGGAAAGAGGAGGAAGGAGGAGGAAGAGGATGGAGAAGGATGGATGAGGAAGAGGAGGGAGGAGGAAGAGGTGTCTTTTCACTGTCAACAACTGTTGGCTTTGTTCTCGTATCTACCTTTGGCACAGTTAGGCTCCAACAAGTCATTGTTGTCAGCACGTTGACGAGTTAATTGTTTGCTACTGTGTAATTACATTAGTCTGAAAATAACAGGAGGCAATAAGGTGAAAAATCAGGCTAATCAAGTGATTTTCTTTCCATCAGTTTTCTATTTTCACATGTAGGTTGTTTGTCCACTTTGAACCAGGACCTGTACCAGGCTCAAATCCAGGCTGTTCACTCAGCTTCCTCCAGTCACTGCCTCACGGATTCCTGAATGAGAGCCAGTTAACCTGCCACTGTAGATTCTTCTTCTTCTGGTGAAACGTAACATTTGCCTTCGCTCACCTGCAACGTACAGCGGCCAGAGGACCCACGCGTCCGTAGCTGAATCTATTTAAGCAGACGTGACGTACGTAGAGCCTCCTGTGGCCGTCAGCCGGAAGACAGGCGCTTCATACGGTAATATAATAAAAGTATGGCCTGCTTTCACACTCACATTATTGTCAGGTTCGGAATAATGAGTGAACATTAGTATGATATTTTGATAATAAGGCCTACTGCATGTTGCACCACCACAACTATTATTACACATATTCCTATTATTATTTTTAAAATAAGCTATCGCCATTATAAAACTGCCATTTCCAAGTGACAGCCATGTGTGATTGAGATGGAGATTGTCTTTAATGGTTATCGCGCCTGTGACCTTCCAAACACAGGACGGCTTCTCTAACTGATCTCATCCCCCACCTCTAATGACAGCAGGGCTCATCACGACTGCTGGTTCCCAGCTGCAAACCTATTATCTTTCACAGAAACTGATGTCCCTTCAAATAACATCTAGCAGCACACGCATGGTGTGTGTATGCGCGAAACAGAGAGAGGCTGGGAAAATGAAAGCGTGTATGGAAAGTTGCTGTGGGGGAGACAGAATCACGTTACCACAGGGCTTATCTCCCTGCAGAGACGCAACATTAATAAAGCGCACGCATCTCCTCACATTTCAGACGTGGGGATCTGGAAGGTAACTGTGAAGGAGGGGGGCAAACTGTAATTGCAGAGCATCATTAGTCATATTTGGTGACTATGCTCTGCACTGTACCATATGAAAGAATAAATGTCAGATGGACGGTGAGATAACAATAATAATAAAAAGCATATTTCTGCTGCACAGATTTTGATTTATTCTCATTTTCACACTCTGACAGCCGAACATCCCTCTTTCTTAGAAGTGCTCATCCAAAAGGTCACCGGCTGCCTGGTCTGCACCCTGCACAGCTGGGACGGGACACGAGCCAGAGCAGACCCAGCTAAACAGTCGTACTTCTCTCCCTACTGCACTGGGCTCGTCCCAGAGTAAACCGCAGCCTTGCTTTCTGCCTAAACATTTATTACGCACCGTCTGCTCACGACAAACCTCAACATGCAAGGCTGCAGAGGCTAATGGGATCGCACCATATGGGCCTCCATATTGCATTCATCCGTCTTGTGTGAAGGTGCAGTTCTTTCTCTTTTTTGTTTTGTTTTGATGAAATGCATTGACATTTTCTCTTGGCAAACATCTCCCCTAACCCCTTCTATCCAGCAGACAAACAGGGAAGAGCAGAGAACTGAAATAGATTTCAGAGTGTTTGTTGTCTTCTGCAGCCTGGGGAGGCAGTCTCAGACCTTTCCGGGTAAAAGCTAATGTCGAAGATAGTGTTTTCTCCCGAGGGCAACAGACAGACAGCTGACAACTGAATCGAAAGCTTAAATAAAACACTGAGGTCTAATAGTAGCTGTTTTACTGGCTGTAAACATCGATCATCCCACTTGTCCAACACCTTCAGAGCTGATAGAGCACCGTGCTACAGGCTACGGAGGCTTGATGTGAGAAAGAGCAGTTCAGAGGTAAGAAGATTGAATTGATTCACTTGGAGGCCAGAAGGACATAAATAGAGGCAAAGACAGAGACAGCGTTTCGTAGCAGTGGGATCTGTGCTACAGCTGCGTCCAGTCGAAAGAGGGAAGAGTCTCAGCTTAAACGACGCTTCGTGTTTTAGATGCAGGAATCATCAGTAAATGGCGTCTTACTGTATGACCCTGAACGACGTCCCTCATCAACGGAACCGCTTTCACTGCAGCTGACTGAACGGCTGCTGAGGCTAATGAACGCTAACAAACCAAAGGACTCGTTCTAACTCAGGGCAAAGTTCAAAATAAACTGAACTAAAAAGAAAACGTTCAGGCCAGAAACTAACTAACAAAACCAGACAAAGTCCAAACTGACTGACGTTGGAAACGAACAAGCACAGGAGCCAAAGCAGACGAGCCTGATGGCTGGATGTCAGCTGGGTGGACAGATGATCGTGGTCCAGACACACATTCACGCTAAGGCTACGCTGACAAACGCCACCTCATCGCTACGGTTACCTGTTCGGTTCTCTGTGGGCCTTGAGTCCTTTCTGGCAGGTAACTTCCTCATTCAGCCATTTCTCTCTCTCTCCTTGAGGTTTGTGGTTTTGGCTTAAGTTGTCTTTTGTTTCTTTCATCTTTGCTTTATTTCATTTCACATCACTGATGCAACAGATGCACATGTTGTAGAGTTTCCTCATTTAGTTTGGGTTCAGTAAATATTAAAGTGACATGTCATGTGTGGGCCTCTTCTATTTGTCCTTCCTCTGAGCCAGGTTGTGACAGACATAAGCCACAGCGTATCTGTACTAAAACACACAACTACACAGACCGGGGCTCTAGCTCTGCGCTGACGATACGTATGTCATGAACCTGCCCAATTCACAGAAGCACCACATTAGACAAATGATGCTCTGCAGTGTAGACATATTAAAATAACACATGGTACAAGCTGTGAGTGATTTATAGGAGAAAGGGATCAACGACACAACGTTCATATGTTAATGTGAACCTTGTGTGGTTGAAGAGACATGAGCGGAAATAGTCATTTAATAAAAATAAAATTCGATGTTAAAATGATTCAACATGCCAAAGCTTCGCTCCACTGACTCATTCCAACACAATCCACAACCAGGTGGTGAGTTTACTGACAGGTACAAACAGAATTTCTGATTTCTGTTTCGTTATAATCGATTTAAATGTATAAAGTATCTGTCAAGTTGTGATCTGTAGACGTTAGAAGCCCAGGTTATGGCCGTCACGAACAGCAACATACCGAAAGCGGTTTATAGGCGTGTGAACTGAACACTGAACAGATGACAGCAGTACAGGCACGTGTGCTACCCACCACACCCGCGTCCAGCCTCTTGTGCCACAGGTTTCATGTAAAATAACATTTTCAGTGTGTGAAAATACAATGTCCCCCCCGAATTAGTGGAGCCGTGAGCGAGTCGGTGTCATCTGGGGTGATGGAGACAATGATACTATGTCCTGTCTTGTCTGCCGTCACTGCAGAAAATCCCGCTTCACAAAGATTAATCCAGGATGTCTGAAGCATTTAGGGGCTATTAAGGCCACCGCCATTTACGATTCAGCCGCACAGGCAGATTCGATTCACCTGGTTTGTTCATTGGGTCACATGCGATAATGTTCTATTCAGCCTTTCTGGAGGCCTGGTACCAAACCACCCACGGACCGGCACCGGCGTGTAGGCTGATGGCCACCTACAGGTTGTCATGTGTAGCAGGCTGTGTGGTGCCCACTTTAACCGAGCAGATTCATCGCTCAGGTTTCTTGACCTCCATCTAGTCTAATCACATCAGGCTTCGCATTATGATCCAGTGTTGTTGATTAGCGTGTCAGGCTCGGCTTCTCTGCCTGTGTGCTGTGGTAGGACGATAATGATGGTAATGAATGAGAGCCTTCTCCATCCCTCCGCACACAGAGATAATTCAGCACTGAGGCGCCCATTGATCACGCGCAACGATTGATGAGAGCGTCAGCCTGCCTGTTGAGACAGTGGGGGGTAAATAAACATCCACGGCTTTTGTCAAAGTGCGCACACACACAAATATTTTCCTTCATGAACAAAAATCAGTCCCATGCACGTCCATCACATACAAGCGTTTCTGACAAAGCATGTGTTTGTTGTCTGCTGCAGTTCAACACAATTATTGAATTATTTTCATGACTATACATCACAGATATTACAGCATAGTGTAGCATCCACTGTGAATGATGATGGTTTTGTATTTTATTCACAAGCATATACACAAACACACACAAAATCATTCAAGATTGATCCACCTTTTCCAGCTGACACCAGCCTTTAAGGCCGCGTGTGCTAACATACACACAGGGAGATAAAGAACGATGCAGTGAACAAATGGGTCCTTCACAGCGACAGGGTTGGGCTTAGTCACTAACCTGCTCCGTGACTGAAGGAAAACGTTTCTACTTCAGGGTGAAGCCTTATTCCATGAGGTTTAAAAGCCTTGGAGCCGGGGCTGGAGCATGTAACAGTCAGTTGTGTGTCAGTCACACGCACGGACATAAGCTGCTCAAGCATGAAGTCTGAGACTCGACTTTAACGCGGAGGGACTGTGCGGGCGGCTGCCCTCCTCGACTTCTTCTTCTTCTTGGTCATCTGCTGATTCCAGCACTGAGCAACACAGAGGAACGCGTGAACGGCATTACAACCGATGCTTCGTGTATGCTAACAGCTGAAGGGGTGATTAGAAATGTTGTGTTACGATATCACACTCGCATCAGCAATGTGTCTGCGGCACCGTGTGAGAGCAGCAGTGGTTCAAAGCAGCAGATCCTGGTAACGGCAGCGTGTCTGCCATCGGAGCAGACTGTGGAGGCACTGACTTAGTCGAAGGATGCTGTTATTTCCACCGAGCTTTGCCGCATGATGCATTTCCTCAGTTTAGATTTCACATGTTTTGTTCAGTGTGCAGGGATGAGTGCGTCAGGCTCGGTCAGTCTAACCACAACACTTGTGTTTTTATCTGCTCTGTCCCGTTTTGATAAATGTCAGTGACTGAGAGCTCTGCACTGGATGAGCTGCCCACGCTGCCATTCTGTAATTAGAAAGGATAAACAGGATGAAAGAAATCAGTGCTGCTGTGTGTGTGTGAATCCAAACCCATGTGTAGACATTTGCATCTGTATGTGTGCTGCTCTAATCAGCAGAGCCTCATAAACACGCTGCTTCTCATTACTCACGTCTGTGGCGTTTTTCCAGCAGACTTTCAGGAACCGTGCATTTCTGTGAGACGACCCAGGATTTTCTTCTGAAGGTCCTCGCACTGCTCCCGTCTGCCTGCAAACACACCACTGTTTATTGTACCATGTTCATACACAGTGACTTTTCATAATCATAATCATCTTTTTGATAATAATCACTGCTTGCAAACTAACACACCTTTCTGAGAAGCATGAAAATGTAGACTGAGCCTTTGGAAATGCTTGAAATCCAAAGCAACTAACAGAAGAGGGACACTCAGGTGCAACCTGGGGGTCAGTGCCTGGCACAAAGACGAGGGAACAGACAGAACCACTGGGGGGTCACTGCATGTGGCACCAACTCACAACAAAAGGCACTTTACAAAGTGGGTCAAAGGACAGAGAGAGAACAGCAATCACAGGGCACGACGTGCATCTAAGGTCACAGCTAGAACCTGAACCGGAACCATTCACGTCACACAGACCAAACACAAGCTGCACAAAGTGTGTCAAGCTATATAATTAAAAAATCCTATTTCCATGAAGGGTTTTAATTTTTAATCAGATGTCGATGCCTAATATCCAAACTCTAAATTTAACACTGGGCTTTATTAATGCCCTGGAAGCTGAACCCCGCCTCTCGCCCCAGTGGCAGCTGGTACAGGCTGCAGCAGGCACCAAGCTTCTCATTCAGGCCACTGTTGAGAAGGGGGAAGAAGAAGCGATGCCATGAAAGCTAAATACAGAGATACAAAGATAAATACAGCGAAGACGCTCCAACGTGTGGGTTCAGGCAGCACAAGTACTAATTTGTGCTGGAATTCACACAGAAATATTCAACCAAAACTTTTAAAATGTATTAATACAGAGTAAGAAGCAGGAGCCAACGCAAGCGGCAGAGCCCTCGGCCGTCTGAAGGCTGGATCCTCCTCCCTCCTCCCTCCTCCAGTCCACGTTGTTGGAGGCGATGCAAACTGAGCTTGTTCCTGATGAGCTGGATCTCATAGCAAAACATAGATGTGATGGCAAAGCGCGACTTCTACAAACAAACTTAACGCTATGTTCATCCAGTCTGACTACACGTGGGCATGATGAACAAAAGCCTTAATGGAAAGGAACCTGCTCACTGCACCACCTCCAGACCTTGTTTTATAATAAAGCACTGAACAATTTTATGTCATGCTGCCTGTTAGTGTTGTGTGACTGTGTTAGGACGCAGCTCCACTGGCACCAGATCCTGGATCAGTTCTCTGTTCTCTCTGTGGCCGTCGTCTGTGATCATCAGAGACAGTGAAGAGAAACGGAGCCAGAACTGTTTCCAAGCTGGAAGTTTCCTCTGGATTTTTTGTGGTCATTTTGTATCTGGAGAAGATAATTGGTTGTACAGAGTGTGTTCATTAAAATCTGCGACCGTGTGTGTGTGTGTGTGTGTGTCGCTGACATTTCCCAAGAGACTCTTCTGTGTGTGTGTCTTTCTGCCTGCTTGTCTTACTGTAATTGTGCAGCCACAGTGTTGATGGGTCAGACAGAGTGATTTCTTTTTTTTCTGTTCCGTTACACATTAACACACGCACACACACAGAACTACAATATGTATCATACACGCATACGTGTCAGTCACATCACGCGCCATCACAACAGCGCTTCGCCGGAGTCAAAGGAAGAAGCTCTGATGGGGCCAAAGCCTGACGGGATGTTCACCAGAGACTGAAAATGATGGAGAAGAAGCAAAACGTGCTTCAGCCAACGATGGTCCACTTACACCTCAGCCAAACCGAATGCATGGGATTCATTGAGTGAAGAGACTCTGTACGTTTCACCACAAAAAATAGTGGAACAAGCCACTTAAAATAAGGCTGAATCCAAAGAATCTGCCTGAAAACCAGAGAGTGAGCGTAAACGATAAAAGCTTGAATTAACTAAGACCAGGTACAACTAAAGGCAGCTCCACTCAAACGACAGCTGAGGCTCAGAGCTGATGAGAGCTGGCAGCTCGACACAACGCAAACACAGAGACTCGGCTGGGAAACGAACACCAAAGGCTCGGATGAGGTCGAACCAGAATCACACGGACAGTGAAGAAGCAAAACACTGGACACTAGAACTGGACCAACAGAGAAAACAATTGAAAACCTGACCTGATTACAGCTAATAAACAACCAGACTTAAGTTCATTAACAAGAACCTGACAACGTGAAACAACTGCAGACGAACTTGAAGAATGAATCGTGTGGTGTATAACTACTGAAGCCAGAGGAGACACAGGTGACTGTGGTTCGGATGATTTAACAGGCGACGGATGACCAGGCAGTGGGCGTGACCAGGGCAAAGGGGCGTGGCCAGAGGCAGACGGGCTCCTCACTCCGTGGGCCGCGGGTGTTGGACGTAGAAGCCGTTTCATGGCAGCGAACGAGCGGCTCGTCTGACGGTGAGCCCTGGTCCAGGCCTGTCAGCAGGCAGGTGGACACCAGTGACGGGTTAACGTCTAGTGAAGCCACTAAACACAACCAATGAGAGCGGGCCTCCCTCCCTCTTCACGCCTGTACGACTGCAGCGGTGGCGTCGTCATTATCTTTATTGGAGCTCGCTTGCAGAGTCCTCAGTTTCAGCGTTGTACACACACAAGGCAGCAACAAACAAAGAGTCTGTGTGCAGAGAAAAATCCCTGTAAAATTCGGTGTTTGTTGCTTCCACCCACACCGAAACCAAAAATACACACTTCAGTTCTGAGTGTATTGTGATGTTAATGCTATGAAACATCACCTCTATGTTTGCTAGTGTGAGACCTCTGTAGGCTGAAATGCCATTATAGGTACACTTGAGAAAGAAGTGATGCATTGTGGAAAATGACGATAAGTATATGCTGTAGCAAGAACAGAGCCCACGCTTGGCTTCATGACAAACTCAACGCCACATCTTTGTAGTGCAGCTCTGTCATTGTTTGCCAATACAGGGATTTAATGAAGCAACCTATGGCCCCTGGGACCACAGAGGGGGAGCTCCTACCCTCAGCGTGCAGCGCTGTGCGGCGGCTGTCTGGCGGATGCGGAGGGTGACCCGCTCTGACGCTTTGTCTGGCTCCAGCTCTTCCACTCTTCCAGCCCAGTTACCTCAGTGTGTGGAACCAGACGAGCAGCCTTGCAGCCAAGTGGGAGTCACCCTAAGCCAGCGGTTGGCAGGCTGTGGTTCCAAGCTACATGCCTCTCAGTTGACTCCCTGTCTGTGCTAATAAGTAAAAAGTTTACAGTTTGTCAACTAAAACTGTGAGCACGCGACCAGGCTTATAATGCGTTGACAGCGTGGATTCAGCCTTTGTGCTTTCTAGACTCATTTGGTCTTGAAATGTGTTTCTTCGGAACCACGCAGATTTCATTTGAACTGCGTGGAGGCTCAACACATTCACACTCCTCAGTGTCAGATGCTTACTGGGCGTCCCACCATGTCCTCCTCAGGTCCAGACACCACAGAGGGCCTCACCCCCACAAAAACCCTGGTGTGTGACACCAGAAGACTTGACAAAGCGCCATCATCTGACGATCTGTCCTTCGCCTCATCAGTATTCATCAAAGGGTAATGCTTTAAAGGTGCAGTTTGAATCCAGGCTTCTCTGGATGTGCTGCTTGTGTGTGTTTTGGTTAAGTAGTCGTTTACCTTTGTTTAGCCTGAAACGGACGAGATCTGGTCCAGGATCTACCCACTGGATGTTAAGACGGATGAGAGGAATTCTTGCCACATACGGTACAATAATGGACCTGACATCCCGTTTGAACACTGGACTGGCTTCAGGACACATCGTGGAGAATCTGTGGCTGAGAGCTTTTACCAAAAACCGTCCTGTGAGAAGATCATTACTTGAGCATCGTTCGTGCATTATGCACGGCCTGAAAAGAGCAGATTCCTCTCTTCACCCTCTGTTTCTAGTCTGGGCTGCACACACATCTCCATCCTGCCTGTTTAAAGGAATGGAATGAACACGAATAGCAAAAGTCCTACATACAGAGATGTTGCCTTCCTCTGTAACATCCCTTCGGGTCAGCTTGACACTGTGGGAATCATCTACTATCTTGCTAATGAACTGCTTGCAGCCGCTGAGATCTCATCACCTTAGACTAATAATGCTTCTCACACACGGCTGTATTCATATAAAATCTACTACTTGCCTCCTTCATCACTGACCAGCAGCGTTGGACAAACCAGTATAGTGGTGCAACTTCTATTAACTCACCACGGATGAACAAATGATGGGCTGG
Source organism: Macropodus opercularis (assembly GCA_030770545.1). NCBI lineage: Eukaryota > Metazoa > Chordata > Actinopteri > Anabantiformes > Osphronemidae > Macropodus > Macropodus opercularis. The sequence continues at coordinate 18,836,162 of CM061098.1, read as the reverse complement.
AGCCATCAGGTAGCATCCTGTTACGTCTGTACCAGTGAGGAGTGGAGCTTTGGCAAAGGATGGCAGCGCTGCCTAGACCTAGGAATCAGAGCTTCCATGCAACTGCCACAGACCGAGACCTCAGATTACTGCATGCAAATGCAGGTGCAGTGGCATAGCTGGGGTCCGGTCTGGAAATCCACCGATTATGCAATTAGATGAAATCAAAGTCTGTAAAACGTGGAGAAGAAAGACAACGTCGCTGCACGAGCAGGATGAAAAGTCACCACCAGGACGTAACTGCTACACTTTTCCCTTTCTTGTCTGTGGGAACTGTTCAAAGTTATTTTCACTCTGCTTCTGCTCAACTGATGCTGGAAGAACTGAAGAAGCCACCTCACGGCCAGACTCCATGTAAAACACGTCGCCACACATTCACGTCCACTACACAAAGGAAACTGTTGTGTAGTTTCTATCGCTAGCGTGTGATGGGTGAGCTGGTCCCTGGAAGCTGCCTCCCCAGCGCCGAGGCACACGCTCAGTTCAATGTCCGGACTTTCACTAACCCGCAGGAACTTGGCTGATCTGACATCACGTGATTACTGCATGCGTTTGTGCAGTGTCGAGGCTCGTTGGAGCTGATATCCGTGATGTGGGATTTAATTAAGGCTTATCTGTCTGTGCTGTATGTGTAGTACTCAGTGTGTATGAATCCTGAGCTCACAGGGCTTCACCTAAACCTGATGGACGACGGTGGCAGCTGATCTGCGCAGACGTCGCATTAAACTATTACTCCTCCAGATTAATTCTGTGGTGACTTCAGCCAGTCACCAATTAAAAACAAGTCAAACATTTACACTCTTCCCTAGCGGTATGTTGCCATTTAAACAGACTCTCAAATATCAATCTAGTGTGTCGTCCAGCATTAAAGCTGACATTTACAACATTCAGCAGCAATATCTCTTCCTACGGTGGCTGCGGTTAGTCCGGGGAGTAAAGGTGTTTTCTTCAGTTCCTATGAATTCAGTCACCTGACGAACATGAGCAGACACACGTCCCAGTGAAGACACTATGTGCACATCAGCTAGTTTTGTTACTAGGTAACCGTGCGTGTGAAACCAAACAAATGTGAGCAAATCGTAATGAGTGCGATCATATGGTAACATTGGTAACGTTGCTCTGTAGCTGTGGACAGGATGAGCTAGTTGACAGACAGTGAATGCCTCATGTTCCAGGCGACAGGAGTTCAAAGATTGTCCAAACCGTCCCTGCGCTGCTGCTCCACTCTTGGCTCCTTGAGCAGCTACTTCACGGGACATCTGGGCTAATTGTCGGCATGCGTTTAACTTTCACCCGTTGATTTTCTTATTAGCCCTAATAGTGATGTGCACACGCAGCTTCTGATTCCCTCTGTGGGCAGCGTAGCTCAGCCGCTCCTGAATCATTTCCTGTCTCGTTGTTCCTGCAGTGAAGTCTCCATCTATCTTCCTTCACCACCTCACTCTTTGTTGCTACATTTCCTGCTTTTACTCCATAACTCAGCCCCCCCACCATTCTCCCCTCTCCCTCATATTGTCCCTCCTGCTGGGATGCGGTTGCTATGGGAACATGGGCCTACTCTGCTGGAGAGGTACTCAGGCTAAATGGCTGGAATTTGAAGCAAGGATGTGTGTGTAGGTGTGTGCGTGTGACTGTTCAAAAGCACATGTGCTAGTCTTACTGCAGGGGATCTGGTGCTGTATAAAGGAGTTTGCATTGTGCTGTGGAGGATAAAGGAAGCAGACAGACTTCTGGACTGTTTGCCAGCGCATGGAAGGAGGCCTGGTCCGTTGCGTCCACGTGAAAGCTCTGCTCACTTCCTTCCCTCCTTTACTCTTTACTCTTTTGACCTGCTCGCTTTCTTCAGCTCTCCCTTCATTTCTTCATGCAATATGCTAACATTACGCTGCGTTCCTCCACCTTGCTGAGAGGTAGCTATAGCAATGCTTCTTTTATCCCGAAGTGACACAATGATGAGAATAAATGCGTTGAATATATGAGCCACCGTTAGCTGCAGTGAACTCCTTCACAGTTTGACATAATGAACAGCACAGCTCTTCAGGCAGATGGCTGTTTACCCTCTGTTGCACATAATAGCAGCGTATGGAAAAATGAATGTGACTAATGTCGGTGTATGAAGAAGTAAGTAACAATTACCTTGGACTTAATTCACTGGGCTCAATTTAAACCTCAGGTAAGTTCACATGACGACCTGAATGAACAACAACTGAATCCAAGCCTGGACGACAACCATCCACCCTGGGCCCAGACCTACATGTTTGTGTAGGTCAGCATGTCTGCAGCTTCTGATTGTGAGGCTACATCACATTTACTGCATTTCTGCCAAATGTCTTTTTTTTAAATAAAATCATTTCCACTACAGTTCACAACTATGAGACACGTTTTTTGTCCAGTCCCACCTTCCGCTCAGTTCGCAGTGTTGACTTAAATGGATGAAACTATATACTAGCATAGCACATATGTAGATACAGACATTTCTTCCTTTCTCTCTATCGTTGTCGCCTTCAGTAATTCTGTTCATTAGGTTTGTGGCCTCTCGCGTTGTGTGAGCGTGTTTTCTATTCTGCGTTTGTCCAGTAGGTGGGAGTAGCACTCTGTGTGTGTGCGTGTGCGTGTTCCACTCACGCAGACACGGCTCAGTTTTCTACATGTGACCCTCCGGTCGTCCGCCAGCGCCGTGTTCACAGACACTGCCTGTGACCTTATTATCGCCCGTCCACCAAATTCCTCTCCTCAAACCTGGTTCATCCAAACTGCTACACGCAACGTTTTTGACACGATTCCATCCATTTTTCGGTTTATCATCATTTTCAGAAGCAATATCCACTGTGTGCTGTTATAGACATAGGTCTCCATGGTAATAATCACAGTATGTGTGCTTGTTGCTGTTGACGGTAAACATAACTCTCCATGGGAGCCTGACTGTTTCAGCCTAATGAACAGGACGTACCAGCTGTCAGGCTCCATCCAGTTCTCAGTAACATTCGGAGGCAGTGCAGCTTTCAGGAGGCGTAAAATAATGTACATTATCCATATAATATGCCCAGACCTCCCAACGGAACCCTGAGTAGCCTGGTCCAAAGCATTTTCACCTGCTGCAGACCTCCAGCCTGAGATGCGTTTGAATGCAATTCAAAATTCTTCATGGCAATTCAAAAAATCCAGTTCTTTTCCTCTTTCTTCCTCCCTCTGTCCCTCATCTTTATTTCTCTCCACCTCCTTTTCTTTCTGACGATTAATCCGAGACCCTTTGAGTGACAGTCGCAATTTCCTATTAAATCTCTGGAATCCTCTCAGCTGTCATTAAAAACCATCCTTAGCATGCTTTGGAGACACGGCGGGGAGAAGGGGGAAGTGGGACAAAAGGGACAAACATGAAAGACAAAGCAGTGGTGCAGATTCGTCTTTGATTCTCACCAATGAGGAGCTGATGTAATGAGATTTAAAGCCGTGCTGCTAATGGGGCTCGGCATAGACAGACATGTGGAGAATGAGCAGACGCTCCGAGGTTCCTGCGTGACTAATATTATTTTAAACTCCTTATCTGATGTGGGAAATGACTTGTCTGTACCTGTGTTTCAAGCAGATTCGTATCTTTCCTGCAGTTCTCTATTTTACACTTTCCCTACAGTTGCAGTATTGTCTCTTCTTCCCACTACAGCCTTGGATTTATTCGTCAGTTTAGGTGAATAAGGTCACAAAAAAATTAATCCACCATAGAATTTATGCAAATCTGTTTTTTTAAGTCTTCTTGGAGTCTGAGCGGATCTGCTGCAGGCTTCAGAGCACTGAGGCACATCATAGACGGAGCAGAGCAGAACCTGCCACATGAACTACATGATAATAAAAAATGCATTTTAGAGCAGGAAACCAGCAATTACAAATCTCATTACAAAAGGCAATCATAAAAACAAGAAAACATGCTGCATGTGAATATAAAAATGTAAATGAGGAAGCAATAATAGCTGCAGTTAATAAAATCTATGCATGCGAAAGTTCAAGTGTAGGAGAAAGGAACAGATACTAGATCAAACAAAGCATTAAAGACATTAAAGCATTTCTCATGTTAGCTGACAAACAGGAAAGGACGATGAAAGAGGTTCAGGTTCTTCAGCTGATGTTTTCACATCACATTAGTTTTTGCACAAACCATTAGGGAAGCGTCTCCTCAAACTGAGGACGTGATTAAAGATGGTTATTTTTCAAACCCTCTAAGCAGCAGCAGGTTGTGCCTGGAGACATGAACCCTGCATCACGAGACACAGATGCAAACGCAGAGAACTCCATTCACAACATCACAAACACGCCCACAGAGCAGCCATTTCTCTTTATGGACCATATTTGCAATCAGCGTGAGTTGTATTCAATTAGCGTGTCTCTAAGCATCCCTCCTCTGGTGAATTAAATGACACAACTCCATATTCAATGTTTTGTAATGATTTAACAGCACCCCGTGACATCCTGTGTTGTAATTGACCCAGTCAATTAGTGTGAGAGTCAGCCCTCCCTCCATCCAATTCACCACATCAAAAGCTGTGGGAAAACGCAAGCGAGCCGTCCGCATCCTGATAAGTGTCTTAACAGAATGAAAAATCACACAAGCTATTTGTGAGTGGTTTTGTATTGAACTGTTTACTGGGAAGCAGCTGAGTGATTAAGTCGGCTGTGTCGGCATCGCTCTGCCTCTTCACACTCCCCATTAACTGTTGTGTAGTCTTTGTCCTCATTTAGCTCCTCGCTTCACCTGCCCCTGCCTTTTGCCAGCGTTACTAGACAGTGCCATGAAGGGGAGCTAATAATCCACAATTTACAATAACAGTCTTTAGTAATTAAAGCAATTGGAGCGTTCGGAGAAGTCCTGCGCCATTACCCCCAAAGCCAACGCTGCGGTTTAGCAGCTTTATACGACGCAGCACAGGAGAGTGGAAACCAAGCCGGTGGGAAGTGGCCTAAGACTGACCCGCAGGGTGTTCGGCAGATGGAGCGCCGGGGCAGGATGAGCGCTGGGATTACTGCCTGCTCGGGCTACTGTGTGCTTTATCTTTGTACAAGCTATATTTTTTTCTGGCGATGGCAGGCAGACAAAGAGATAAAGTGGAAGCCAACATTCTGGTTGCGGCTTTATGCATCCAGCAGATTGTTGGGCATCATCGGTCTGTTGAAGCATTTAACCCAGGGCCCAAACTTTGTTCAAAATTAAACTGACCGGGCCAAGTTCAAGGAGATCCTTCAGAAATCTGCAGGACACATGCAAGTGAGCTTCGCCGGCTCTGAGCTCAGCTTCAACTGGAAAGGCTTCACAATTAGGGCCGCGTTCAAGTGAAGATGGAGCTGGAGGAATGGAGTGAATGAAGCAAGACGTACTGGTCCACTTACGTTTCCTAATGAGCTACAGAAGCAGCTTCGTCAGTGAGGAGTCTCTGCGGCTTAGGGCGACACCGGGCCTCCCTCCGTCGGACTCACTAGGTCGAGGGTCAAGCGTGGACCTGGCCGTGCGTCCCTGGGTGACCTCCCCAGCCGACCTGCACCACCGACGCTTCTTTGGCAGCTTTGCACTTCTCAGGGTTTGACTTGAATTTTCAGCCAAAATCTCTTTGCTTAAATATCGTATGTTTGCCTGTAATCACATCTGACACACGGCAGCTTCCGGCTCTGCGGCGTATTCTGATTCGACACACGTATCAGTCAGCTTTTTTCCTGCGCACCTCAGGAGAGACAAAAACTAAGAGAAGGTAATTACTGTTTGAATGATTACATCGGAATGCAGCGTTCACAGATTTTCAATAACATTTAATACATATAATCAGGAAGCCCCAGTTTCAAAGCCTTGTAGTTGTGTGTGTGCGTTGCATTACACCACTCAGCTGCATCAGCACTGCAGCATAAATAGCTTACACAAGGATGAAATGCCTCGCTCGTTCTTTTAAAGGAAAGGTTCAATATGAACATTGTTTCCGTGCCTCGGCCTCATCCGGCTGCTCAGGATGCAGCGTCATTTGAATGCAAACCCTGGAGAGGGAAGGATGGTGGGAAACGGTGAAATGGGGGAGGGAGGAAAAACAGGCGAACGGCGAAGGGAGGGTAACAAATGTGAGAGCTGTCGTGCATGAAATTAAAAGATACTTATTTTATGGAGAGCCCTCCTGGAAGTCTCTCCGTCTCTCTTTCTGTTTGTCTGCAGGGAAGGCAGATGTGAGACACCGTAACCTTTAAGGAACGTCCAAATCGATAAGGCTCTTAGTTCCCAGATAGCAACTCTGCCGTTGCCTCCAGCTAAATGCTCGGCTTAGGGAACCTGGGATGTGGAATATTTGCTCTGCCACTTGTTTTGCAATAAACTGTCTTCTTCACCTCGATCTCTGTGTCCTTGTTTTTGGTTTGTTCTCCTAAGGCAGACGTGTGATGCAACTTATCCACTGCGCTGCGTCAAAACGCCTGAGGATCGGGCTTCGCCTGCTAGACTTGGAGCGATGACGGTATTGATTCGGAGAGTGTAAAGCCTTTGGACTCTGGCTGTCTTTGCTGGGTGTTTCCACTCCAGAAAGCCTCTCAGCAGACTGTGATCCAGGCCTTCGCTAGAGAAACCTGTGTGTTGAAGGCCAGACGTGCAGGTGAGGTCCAGCAGAGAGGCTCTCTGGACACGTTCCCCAGTGGTATCTGTAGAAACATTAAGGACACAGTTCAAACCATTTCATGGTTTTTAACTGTATTCTTTCACCTTTGGCCATTGTTTGACAGATATGTTTCTATTTTATACCTCATTAATCGCCCGGCTGTTACAGAGCTTTCTTACGTCTTCGTCATTAAGGACGGGGACAAACCTCCTTTACCTCTAGCGGTGGCAACTGAATGAGGCGACGTCATGTGACATTAAAAAGAGTCGTGAGAGGCTTTATAGAGAAGAGCACATATGCGTATGAGACAGATTGAATCCAGTGATGAAACCTGATGAAGAGCCAAAGAGTTGAATCTGGTCTCATCACCCGCTGAATATTACTCCTCATGACCTTAATGTCCAAACATCTGTGGCTCTGACTGATGGGGTGTTAATGACGCTCATGCTTCTGCAGCTCTGGGCACCTGCCTTTATATGGAAATCCATTAAATCCATTCATTTATTTGTTTTATTTCATCACTGGTGTATCTGTAGGTCATTTTCCATAGATGTGCTCCAAGAAACACTCCAAGCTGGATTGTAGAAGTGGATGCTGGATTGTGAACTTTGCTGCTTGGTTGGTGTCCTGAGAGTCGAGGCTCCTAAAGCATAATACTACGTGTATGACCTGTACGAGGCTACTACCTCTGCTGTTAGTGAAACTGAATCGTGTAGTAGTTGGTCAACAGTGTTTTTAGCATGAAAGACAACCGATCCAGTCTTTTCAAGTTGCTCTTGCTGCAGAGCATCACAGTGCATGGAACAAACATGATGTCCCAGGTTCTCTGAGGATGCCACTGCTTTTCTTTGACATTAATCTGAAGGGATGACTCGATTGAGCTGAATGTGAGAGACACGTGCATTAAAGGGAGACGTAATGAGGATTTAGTAAAAAACACCTTCCAACCAAGTCTTTAAGACCCAAATGGTCCACACTGATGAGCGAAGAGAAGAGAGGAAATCAATGTCTCTGTGTAATCCACATGTGACTGATGATGGGCTGGCTACATGACAGAGCTCAGGGCGGAACTAGTTCAAACAGCTTATACTGGTCGCCTCTATCTGAAAAGGCACATTCATGTTTTACTTGTCAGCTCAGCTATCACGTAGCCTTTAGGTGAAATTTTGTCTGGAACAAAATAAATAAATGATCCATCAAAGTCAAAACCACTCTTTGACATGAAGGACTGGGCGTCAGTGATGGAGCAAATCTTCCATTTTTCATGCCCTACCCACATTTGTACTAGAGCTCGGATCAGACTGCAGACGGCTGCACGGTTCCTACATGCACATCTGCAAGTGTTAGTATTCAGACACGGTCTGATACCGAAATACCAAACAGCAAAGTGACCTTTCTTTGTTCCCTGGCTATCAAGATGTGTTCATTTATTTTCTAGGGAACAACACCATCACATTTATGTGCCTTACTGGGGACATAACCACGCATTGTTCTGACGCTCACTTCAAGAAATGTCCTGTTTTTGCCACAAGATGTGAAAGTTTGGACTGAGCTCATCGTGTGTCTTTCACGGCTGCGTGTTGTTGGCCACTTGCCAACGGAAAGCAGAACGGGACCGAGTCGTCCACAGAGACATGGGGACAGCTGGGCAGAGAAGCAAACAAGCATCCCAATCAATGAACAGCAAATGTCAAGCACTAGTTTCCTCGTATTACAATGACACTGCAGCGCACACACGAGCTGATCTGAGTTTGTGTCTCTGAATAACATCTGTCTGGTCAGGACGGTTTATTGCAGCAGTAAACGCTGTGACGCCCGCTGGTCTGCTGGTCGTCAGTAGTCCAGGACATTACTCCACTGGGCTGAGGGGTGAAGTCTCCTGCTGCGTCCAGCTTCGGCCCAGGCTAGTTGCTGGAAGCTCGCACACAGCTGCTCAGCAGAGGCCTGATGACGAGCAGGTCCTTCCTCAGCCTGCCTGCTCCTGGACGCGTTGACTCTGGGCCCGTCGGTCCTCAGACCATGTTCTGCTGCCTGCCGTGGCTCCACGCTTGTTCTGGGACCTCTCTCCTGTGTATCTCATTTTGGTTGATCTGCTCTTTCATAGTTTGCAACAAGTCTTTATTTATAACTCGCCTTTAAAGGCGGCTGGTATTTGGAAGAGATTAGCAACGTGGCCTTTGAAAGAGCAGGAGGAGCAGGAGGAGGACGCCACCTGTGGAGCCACTCTGCAGGCTGCCAGCATCCACAGCACACAATGCATGCATCCGTCACGAACACCTTGGCTACAGTAACATGTTGTGCCATCAGTTACATGGACCACACAACATCCATCTGTTTGTTGATCTTGTCCATCTATTTATCCATCCATCTGCTTTCATAACTGATTATTAAACCCACATGTATTGTGTGACTTTTTCCCACATATCCAATTTTTACAGTGCTCCATCGTTAACACTTGAGATGCTGTACATGCTCTCTGCTTGTCCAAATTAAATTCTAGTGCCCATATGGTCACTTGAGGGAAATCTCTCTGCAACGGAAGAGGCTAATTACAACTTAGCAGAGGAATCCAAAGGAGAGTAATAAAAGCAGAGAGGCTGCAGCTCACACTCATCCACGATAGCTTAAGCTCTTCATCGCGTTTACCCACCGCACACAAACGTGATGTCACAACACGGTTGTCAAGCAACAACTTGACTGACAACAAAAACACATCTTGAGACATTGGCCTTCTGTCGTCTGCTGCCCGTGGCATCACATTATTCTGCTGTCGTGTTTTCCAACACTGGTCTCACCGTGTTTATGTATTAAAACCAAATCACTAACCAGTTGGATTCATCCAATGATCATCTCCTGATTTAATCAACACCCTGACTGTGTTGTTGTGAATGCTACGGCTCAATTTACGTGATTCACTTTCAATTCAATTCTTTCTGTAGCACCAAATCTTTAGTAGGTTTAAGACCCAACACAATTCAAAAATACCACCATTTATCACGTTTTTAAGTCATGAAGCTACAAATAAAGCAGCACCTTCAAGGCCTTACAGCCACATCTTTAAGACCGACCGCTCAGCGTCTGATGTAGGACAGGGTGTGAGCTGGAGCTTTCAGGTGAGGCTGCTTTCATCAAGAAGTTGAATTCGTTGGATCTCTGAGTAAAGTTGCGTCGTGTTGCTCCTGGGTGGGTCCAAAAGACACCACTGATAACTAGGAGGCGCCAAAGCTCAAAAACACACCCGGGTTAGATCAAACAGCCTTGGTGGGTGATACAATGAACACGTGTGGGTCTATGACGAACAAGTTCATCCAACCGTTCATCTAGATGAAGCGTGTTGTGGTTTATCGTCTGTCTGCGGCTGTTTCATCCAACCCTTGTGTGGTTTTTGAGCTGAGAGCCTCCTGTTTTCATTTTGACCCCTTGAAGGCTGCACCAGGGTTAAGTTCTGAACTACCAGGTGAAATCACTAATTACAGGGGAGCACAGACAGAAAACCTGGAACTCTCCAGGGTAGTGAGGGCTGGATTGGGAGACCGGTTACCATCACGTCTGTTGCGTAGCCTCATATTTCTGGAAAGGACCAACTGTCCTCTACATGTATACCTAAACGTACCCTTTCATACTATTCATTCATTCACTCCCTGCCGTAGCTACTACTGATCACCTTGATCAGGTGGGTTCAGTCAATCAGCAGCTGGAAAAGCCAACTGACACCTGATGAAGGTGATCAGCAGAGAATGAGTTGGAAAACCTGCAGGACAGTGTCAAGGTGCTTATAATTCTATATTACTATAGTAATTATTCTTTTATTATTATAATTATTATCACATAACACTTTATAATAATGTTTAGTAGTAATGCATTTATAAGGTATTAGACGAATCTTTAGTAACCGATTAACAAATAATCTGTTTCTGCTGCATTTGTCACTCAATCTTTAAATGATTAATGGTTTATTTTACTGTGGATGTTTACATGACGAATCATGAAGGGACAGAGTTCAGCCCAGAAAGAATCTACATCAGCGTTTGGAAATCAAGCTCAAGAACAGAAGCTTAGAGGAGCCTGGCTCTGAACAGGCGTAACTGCCTTTGTGTGACCTCAGAGCGTGAGGAAGGATGAAGCACCAGGGAAAAACCTTCATCGCAGCATATGTTGCTACAACCAGAGACTTTAACAATCGATTTTCGAGAGATTCTCAGATTCAACCTGCTTTTTTCTACTAATGTAGTGTTGTGAGTAGACGCTAGACATTAATACATATATGCTACTGTATTTCAATATTTTAATCATTTTATTATGTGCTAAATAAATTACATCTGCAGTTAAAGTAAGTTACTTTGCTTTAATTGTAATTGAAGCAGTTTCTTCGCTTGGACCAGACGTCATTTTTTAGAGTGTGGCCGCCGTCCTGCTGTGGTTCCAGGTTATGAACAGCACTGGACGCTGCGCAAACCTGGTGGATTGTTTTAACGCGCTCTGCTCGACATACTAGGTCTTAGCAGAAACGTTTATTGCCAAGTATGTTTTTGCATCCAAAAACGACACAAAGAACAATAAGGAAAAATAAATCGATAACTAGATGTAATAAAAAACAAACAGAGAACAATATTAAATATTATGTACACAGTGTAACCGTAAAAATAACAGGAGACCCTTTCACCCTTTGTTTGGGTGGATTTGGGTTTGTTTGTTCTCCTGTGTCTTTTTAAGCCACAGACTCTGAGCCTCAGCCTCGGACGCTTCGACCCAGGAACCCAGTCTCCAGATTCTGGCTCTGAGATAGAACCCAGATCATCCTCTCCATCTGCTCAGACCCTCTGGCCGTTACGCAGCCGTGGCCGGAGCAGCAGCCACCCTCCTCGCTTCCCATCTCTGGTCGACCACCAGCTTTCCACCTGCACAGCATCGAATGTCTCAAATATAGCTTTATATTACTCTGATTCACCAGATCACAGTAAAACCACAGACATCTAAGCAGCAAATACAGCTACTGAGTGGAGCTACAGAGAGCAGCTGCAGGGTCCCGGCTGACGCTTCCTACAGCTGACAAGACGGTGACTTCCATCCTAGGGTGGAAGCTCCTGTTGGAAGGTCCAGGGCCCATCAAGGGCTGGGAGGAACATGAAGCCTGGCCTCACCTCCGATGATAAATCTGTCGTTGTGAGGCATATGAAGTATTCACACGACGCACCTGATGTATATGAGTGTGCAGGCTTGATGCCCAGCTAAAAGAGATTGATTAAATGGCTGTGTGTGTGTGTGTGTGTGTGTGTGTGTGTGTGTGTGTGTGTGTGTGTGTGATGAACACTGACACACACAAGCACAGCCTCGTCATTTTGATTGAAAGCTTTGGGCTGTTAGGCTGAAATCACGTCTCTCTAAAATTGAAAACATCCTTAACTCAAGGGACTTCTCCTTCCTCCTCCTCATCTTCCTCCTCCTCCCACACATCCACCTCCTCTCTCTCTCTCTCTCTTTGTTGCAGGAGAGCAGCAGTATCTCCAGACTCTATAACGCCCACTGAGAGCTGCTGTCTGGACAAGGATTTTATTTTCTTCTGTGGACGTACTCTAAGCCTCCTGTTGACTCCATCCACAGAAAAACACTGGCACTTTTAATGACTGGAGTCTTTATTCTGGCTGCTTTCTGTGTGTGCGTTGGCTAAAATATCCCATTTTATGTCCTTGATGTGTTTGAAATGCCGTCTTGTGAGATTCAGGGTTAGTTATATTGTATTTGCGGTTCTCTGTCTTACATTTACAGGCTAACACGCTGGCGTTAATGTGGCTCCGCAGACGTACTTGGCTCAGGCTTGTCAGCTCAGCGCCGTGATGTGGTGTCATGGGAAGTGAAACGACATGACGCTGTGATTTTAGCAGTGACCGACACCTTGTCACAGCAGATGAGGCCTTAATTCATTGCTGAGAGAAAATATATTTCTGTTTCCACAAAGCAGTATAACAATAACAGCTCATTCACAGTGTTACCGCAGCAGTGAAGCCTTCATCACTGCTTCCTCCACCTTTGAACACTGGGTTCCTGGTGGAGCAGTGTCTGCTGAGGTCACGGTTTGATCTGGTGAAGAGGGAAAGATCGGGAGCATAAAGTACTTTACATCCTACTCACATCTCTGCATTGACTCTAATCAGTGAATCAGCAGATTTAATAGTAAAAATAAACTCAGACATCAAAGTCCTGCTTCAATCAGAACCTTTTCCTGTCTCCAGCATCTCCTGACTGACTGATAAAAGCCGCCTCCACAGGCTAGGCCAGCGGCAGTATCTTATTATTTTAATTTGATGACTTACACATCATCTGTTAAAACTCCCAGAACACATATGATCATTAATATGGCAATGACTCAGCTATTTAGATGCTTGATTAAAATCATTCCACTTCCATAAATCTGTACTGACTATTACTCAAGCTGTAAATTCATTTCTGTGTATTATGAAGTGTTCTCATGAGTATTACTGATACACAGTAAATTAATTTTTTGCATGAGTATCATTTACACAAATGACAAACGATGGCTCCAGTGTGAGAGGAGGCTGCTGTGTTGGAGCGCTGAGAAAACATCGTGCAGCGCTGCAGGTCAGACCTCTGAGGAATGACTCACCCGCTTTCATACTGTACTAATATCAAACATCTCAAAATTCACCGCGCTCACCAGAGCCTCCGACCACATGACAAGATCTGTCAGTTATGCAGCATATTGGTATTTTAGTATTAGGGCAATATCATCATCATAAAGGAATTATTCTCAGTCTACTTTTATTTAATGCATGTTTATTCAGCCGGATTCTAAACATGAATGATGGTGATGATGGTGTCCAACATATGCGTTACACTGTTATTAAGCTACTTCTGTTACTGTTATTGTTATTATTAGCTCATTGTTCTTATCATGTGTGTTCACACAAAGGCTTGGTAAAAAACGCACTGTTTCAACCCTGTATCAAAAACTTGTATACTGAACTAACTTGTCCTGTTAGATCTTAGTGCAGCATTTGATACGATAGATCACAAGATTCTATTGCAGAGACTGGAACATAGCACTGAGATGGTTTAAGTTTTATCTGTTGAACAGATTCCAATTTGTTCATGTTCATGATGAATCTTCCATCTGCACAAAAATTAGGTTTGTTGTTCCACAGGGTTCTGTGCTTGGTCCAATACTTTTCAGTCTTTACAGTCTATAAATTTCCACTGCTATGCAGATGATACTCAGTTATATTTGTCCATGAAACCAGAGGAAACAAACCAATTAGTGAAACATCAAACTTGTTTAAATGATATCAAATCCTGGATGTCCCATAACTTTCTACAACTGAATTCAGATAAAACTGAGGTTATTTATTATAATTGGTGCTAAAAACCACAGAGACTCTTTATTGAATCAGGTTGTTCCTCTGGACGACATAACGTTATCTTCAGGTTCTACTGTAGGAACCTTGGTGTCATCTTTGACCCAGTTCTCTCCTTTACATCCTATATTATAGAATCTCTAAACCTCCTACTTCCACCTGAGGAATGTTGCTAAAATGAGGAGCATCCTCTCACAGAGTGATGCTGAAACATGAATCCCTGCATTAGTTCCTCCAGGCTGGACGACTGTGTCTCCCTGCTCATAGTTTGAACCAGTGACTCTTTAAAAGCCTCAATTCAAATGCTGCAGCCAGAGTCTGACTGGACTCAGGAAGAGACGTCACATTTCTGCTACATTAGCTTCTCTGTCCTGTCAAATCTAGGATAGAATTAAATTCTTCTCCTCTTCCACAGCTCTTCATAATAAAGCTCCATCTTGTCTTAGACCTCATGGCTCCTTCTGCTCCAACAGAACCTTGCTTCTCAGAGCTGGTCTACTGGTGGTTCCTAGAGTTTCTACCTGTAGAACGGGAGGCAGAGCCTTTAGCTCCAAGCTCCTCTATGTGGAACCAGCTTCCAGTTCAGGTTCTAGCAGCAGACGCCCTCTCTGCTTTAAAACTAGGCTGAAACCTTCCTTTCTGACAAAGCTGATGGTTCCAGATGGTTCTGGTTTCTCTGATCCATCTCTTAGTTCAGCTGCTACAGGCTTAGATGCTGGAACCTCCTTCATTCACTGAGCTCCTCTGGTTTTCTATCTATTCCATCCACTAACATGCCTCCATGTCCACATGTGACTAACTTTGTCTCTGTTCTCTCCTAGTTGTGTTTCTCTCTTTCTGTCTCTCTCTATTCTCATCTCCAGGTATCGTCAGACTCAGAGTCGTGTGTCTCAGTGTTCAGCTGCTGGTCCAACCATCCTGCCTGAGTCTGTTGTTGTTGTTGTTGTTGTTGATGTTGTTGTTGTTCTTCTTCTTTTCTTTCTTCTCTATCCCTTCACTCCAACCGGTCAAGGCAGATGTTCTCCCACTGATCCTGGGTCTGCTGGAGGTTTCTTCCTCTATAGAGTTTTTCCACTGTTGCTATTAAAATCTACAATTCATTGATTAGTTACAATTAAAAGCTGCTCTATGTGGGATTTGTTGGGTTTAGTTGTGTAAGGTCTTAAAACCTTACTTGTAAAGTGCCTTGAGATAACTGATGTTGTGAATTCGCGCTAGAGAAATAAAGTTGAATTAACTACTGTATTTTACGGATTATAAGGCGCAGTCTCAATTACGGGTACTAGCGCATGCTAAAAAATACGGTCTACGAGAAAAGGTAACAGAAGCAAAACACTGAGTTTAGTAGAACTTTGTTCAACTATTTAACATTGCTCTCACATTATTTTTTAATCAATCTTCTCCCACAAATCCATCAAAGTCCTCATCGGCCTCCCAGTTTTAGTAAAGGTGTGTTTGTCTTCTGTCAACCATCGCTCCCTCGCCGCTCGCAACTTCACTTTGAACTGTTTACACCAATGTCCAGTGGTTGGAGTCTCTTGTTAATCCTCCCGGAATGATTGCAAGCTCCGAATTCATTTGCATCACCTGCTTTTTCACGGGAGCGGTGAGATGGGCGCGCATGGAGTCGCAGATCAACAGGGACGGTGATGCGTGATAAAAAACATCTGGTCTCTTTACATACACCTGTATTTATCAATTATCGATATCGGTTTATCGTGGCCAGCGTATGTAGTGAAGTATTACATCCCTGTGTCAGCGGGAAATAGTCCGACAGTCAATCAAGCGGAGCATTTACCAAAGTCGCATAGCAACATTATTACAGATTTTGGAACTCAGTGCACACATAAGGCGCACCGGGTTATTAGGCGCACGGCCGATTTATGAGAAAAAATTTGGCTTTTAGGTGCCTTATAGTGTGGAAAATACGGTAATGTGCAATGACAGACATGTTTCTGTAGCTGTCAGCCGGTGGACATCTAGATGAACGGTTGCATGAACTTGTTCATCATAGACCCACACGTGTTCATTGCTTGGATGTAACACCCACCAAGGCTGTTGATCCAACCCTGGTGTGTGTTTTTCACATTTGGCTCCCCCTAGTAATCAGTGGAGTCGTTTTGACCGGTCGAAGGCCCCACGAGGGTTAAGCTGGACATTTCAGTGAGGCCTCTGAAGTTATCTCTATTTTGGCTTCAAGCTCGAATTTCCCCTAGTTCGGGTCTGCTTAATGTTTACCACCTGATATATGTTAAAGACAATGTATAAACACAACTTCAAGTCAGTATCAACCAGTCTCTGTCCTCACCTGGCAAATTTAGGAAAATGGTCTGAAGTGCCCAGCAGAGGGATCCAGATATTGTGGCAGGTCTACGTTCCCCTGGAGCCCCTCCATTCTCTGGCAAAGCTATGGTGGCCTTCACACTATCATAACATGGTGAATGGCATGATGGGAGTATGTTACAGCATTCACATCCTAGGGAGAATATATTACAACCCACCATCTCCCTGAATTGTTTCCCTCCTGCGAGTCGGTCTCATCTGGGGTGATAGGAGACAACGACACCTGAAGTATTACTTATGTCCAGTCTACTCCATAATTTGGTTTTGGTCTCCGTCACTGCAGAGAATCTTGTTTCAAAAAGGTAAGACGTTGGAAATGGAAGCAAGGCAGGCAAGCAGAGACAGGTGGTCGCGCATGAGCTGGGAGAATTTTGACTCAGTCTCTATCAAACAGACTTCGATAATAAATAAACATTTTTTTATTCAGCCTTTCTGACGGAAAGGAAGGTATTTTGGTACCAGTAGAGGACATTCCCAAGGTCTCACATTGCATTGGAGGTGATCAGGTTTGCTGGGAGTCAGTGGCTTCTCAGTTGTCCTGACTGAGTGATGGTGCAACTTGTCACTCACCGTATTTTTGCATGAAACTCCACCTGGGAATTGTGTCCGTCCATGGTCCCTCCGTTCATCTCTCAAGTCTGGAAATCATTTTGGTCTTCCCTGGGGGCCACGGTCCTTCTCTTCTCTAGTTTTTATCCCCAGACTAAAAGAACCAATTGGAATGTGGAGTTGGCCTCAGAAGTGCTACCTCAGATTGAGTATGCACACAACTCTCAGACTCTCTGCTACTGGTCCAGTGATTCCCAGTCTGTTCTGCGGCACAGTGTGTGCCAGAGTGTGCCATGAGAAATCATCAGGTGTGTGTTATGGTCCAGGCCAGATATGTGTCCTGTGGGGTGTGCCTTCAGGTCAGCTGGTGCCCTGCTGATTGGTAGACCAGGAGGAGGAGGCTGCTTCCCATTGGCTACAGGAGGGAAGCTCCAGGTTCATATTTATCATGACTCCAGCTTCCAGCAGCAGCATTACCAGCATCATTTTTTTTTGCCATTCTACTTGTCATGGAGTTCAACAGTATTATCACCACAGGGTTTGTAAATAAATGGCACAGGAGTAACTGTGTTGACTTGAGTCTTTGGTCTGGGGAACAGGCATCCAGAAGGGAGGCCACCACTGCTGATACGTTCACCATCAACACAGTCTTGCTTCTAGTGAGACACAGGGAACAGACGGAGAAATGGTGGAAGGGAAAGTCCTTAAGTCTGACCTGGGTCCTGGAGAAGATCACGACCCTGACAAGTTGTTTCATGCAGTTCCACGTAGACTTAAACACCATCTCCAGACAAAACACACAAACTTCGCAACAAGAACATGGACTATTTGGTTGAAATGCGTGAACAGAGAACTTACGTAGAAAAAGCGCGAGTTAGAAAAAAAGACGAGTGAAAACGATGTGGAAAGAGATGTTTGGCCCTGGAGCCGTTGAAGACAGGAAGAAGTCCCTCCATCAATTAAACAGACTAGCTTGTCTTCATCTATACATTTTGTGGCGATTGTGGTTTGACGATTGATTTTTCTGAAGTAAAGGTTGGGAAACACTGCCAGACCAGTGCCGTCTCTTCCCTGAGCAGGCCGAGCATAGCAGGAGCCTCCTTTCAGCATCATATCCACGGCTGCGAGCGTGTCTGAAGGGAGAACAGCATGTGGAACTCTCCACGCACACCACTCAACTCCCTCAGTGGTACCAAATGCAAATATAACATGAGAGTATCTGTTTGTTAAGAACATCAAATAACTGTCATGATATCCCAACAAGGTCACGTTTGCTATTAAGACATATTTGCCTTTACAGTCTAGTTATATTGGAGCCTGTCTCTTTTTTGAAGACTGGGTTATGAACCAGCTGAACTTAAAATCAAACTTAAATCCAGATCTTTTTAGATTTACTTTACAACTATAGCTACTATAATGTCTACGTCTTCTGCAACACGCCCTGATTAAAAAGATGGAACAGTGATACATTAAATCTAATTATGGTCCGTTTGACTGGCCAGTCAACTTGTCAGTGTGTGTGTGGGCATCTGGAGCCTGCGTCTTTAAGACAAGCCCCAGTTAAGCTCTGCTTGCTAAATGAACCATGCATGTGAATCTAAAAAAAGCTTTTCACATTCTAATCATCCTTCAACTTTTCAACAAACTTGATGATTATGCTCAGTTCTCCTGCTCTGCATGAGACACAGGATATTGGAAAAACTGTGCTATGATTTACAGTCTCTTCAAAAGCCTCTCGTATCTCTGTGATAAATCCACTGAGAGCATGAGTGAGAGGGTGCTGTGCTTTAACTTCAGGCTACGATGAAAACAGACCCTGCAATATATCAATAACTGCACTGAGGGAGCAGAATATTTCAGGGAAATTACTAAGTTGTCTTAATATTCCAGGAAAAATGTAATGTCAGTATGACAAGCAGTTGGAGAAAGTGAGTGAGCTTGTGTTGTTCTTCCTTAACTCAAGCTTCCGCCTCTCATTTGTTTTTACACTTTTCTTCCTTCTGCTCTCGGTTGAAGCGTCTTTGATTGTCACCCTGTGGGTCAAACAGCTTGTTTTCGCCTGCCTGATAACATTGAAAAGAAAAAAAAACTAAGATGTTGAGTCAAGATTAACCTGCTTTAAAGGTTCAGAGCAAAGGAGGGTGAGGAGTTAACAGCAGGTTCATCTTCAAAGAGAAGCAGGTGTGACAGTTGTTTCCCTGGACCAGATCGGTATCAATACGCTTCATCTGCACAACTTTGAAGGTAGGAAATAAACAAAAAAGCAAATCTCTGGCAGACACGCTGGCGCTGGGAGACTCGGCAGAAGGTCATTTCTTTCTGTGTGACATTCGTGTCACACAGACACCTCTGCCATGTGGCTGTGCAGAGGCTAGAGAGGAGGAATCAGAAAGAGGGTGATAGCAGTGTTTTTCCCAACAGATGCTCTGCTGGAAAAAACGCTCAGTGACATTTGGAGATGAGTCAAAGTGTTTTAATACAGATTCCCTTAGCTGTTAGCTGTGGGAGCTGTTTGCTGCTCTTACAATAATAGACGCGTTTGATCATTGAATACATTTTCTGTTTTGTTAAACGCACAGAGCAGAGTATTTTACTGGATGACGAGCATTTGCTGGCTAAGATGCACTAAACCGGATTTTGTTTCTATCCGAAGTTTGACTTGTTAAAAGTCGTCTCTTTTTTCTACACATGAAGCGTAACGGCAGGAACACGCATCCAGGTTTGGGCTGGACTGTGACAGCACCAGGCATTAAATGCAACATAGAAGGGACTTTTTACTGTTGTGTTCTAGGTGTGAGACTGTGAAAAGCATAAAGTAGACGTCAGAGCCGACCAGTTTCAGGCTCGTCCTCTCTGCCAAGTATCTCATTCTTCTCTTTAATGGTATTTCCCGTACGCTCTGCATTCTTAGTTCTGAGAGTAATTTTGTCTGGCTGTGTCTTTTATATATCCAATGCAGAGTTTTATTGCTGAAAACAAAACATGCTGACAACGTTAGAAGTGAACTTATTGGTTTAACTATTGGGACTGGAGACATCAGGGAGTCTTCTGCCAGGCAGGTCAGGCTTTGAGCAGAGGTTGTAGCTGGAGATCTCAACCGTTTGTTCCAAGCTCATCCCAACAGGATGCGTCAGACGTCAGCGTAGGCGACCACCTACTAACTCCACACACGGTGATGTGGGAGACCAGGAACTGTTGAATAGTTACTTCACATCTGTTCAGGAAACAAAACGGCTCCGCTCTCATTCATCTGTTGTCATGAATTCATACCGTGTCCCCATTAAAGGAAGAGCTGTTTCCCGCCTGTGACACAATAAACAAGGTGTTTGTAGGACTAACATTAAGGAGACACAGATGAGAGGACATGTTCCTGTGCAAGCAGGAACACAGTTGTTGTAAACAGGAGCGATGGTGAGGATAAATCCTTGTCATAATCGGATTTTACCTTGGGGTTGTCTTTCTTCTTCCTCCAGATAGGGAACCTGCAGAGTTCCTTATCACACAGCCGGAGATAACAGGGCTCCGGTACAAAGCAGTGATCCTGTCTGTTTGCTGACAAGTGAGGCAGCGTCGATCCCTGTGGAGGAATCCTACCTTGTTCTGGGACAGAGAACATATGATAGAAACCATATAGTGAGCATAGAGAGCTCATTTACATGATGGAGACACAGAAAGCAGAGCTCACTCTCAGCTTTGAGCCTGGAAGCAGGGATTCGCGCTCTGCTTCCTGCCTTCACACTTACAGTAAATAGTGTTTGGCTAATTATGAACTAGCAGGTTTATTCAAGGATGCGTCACATTAACCTTTTTACCTCAACCGTGTTTCCTTTTTATGTTCTTCTGGCTCGGATTTCTTTGCAACTTCTCTCTGATTTGTCACCAGATTCGCGGCGTGACGTG
The DNA here is from genome assembly GCA_030770545.1 of Macropodus opercularis. Taxonomy (NCBI): domain Eukaryota; kingdom Metazoa; phylum Chordata; class Actinopteri; order Anabantiformes; family Osphronemidae; genus Macropodus; species Macropodus opercularis. The sequence continues at coordinate 18,815,347 of CM061098.1, read as the reverse complement.
AATGTGAGCATTTACAGGTTAACTTAACAGCACACGAGCAAAACAAAGCATTCAATCACATTACTGCACATTACTTGTTTTGAAGCCCAGGATGAGTTAGAGCCGTGGCTTCAGCTAATTATTTTCACATTTTGGTGACACATCTTTACAGGCAGGAGATTCTAATGCTGTGCTACAAGAACAAAAACATATTTACTTCTTATTGTTTTGTAGCCATCAGTTTTTATTTATGTTTCCATAATAAAAAAAATATGTGGAGCATTTTGCTGATGTGTTTATTATCAGTCTCTCTTGTAAACTTGAGAGAATTTGCCAGCTAGTAATAAGACGAGGCGCAGGTTAAAGTGGGAGTAAAGCTTTTAAGGTAATTTAAGGTAACGAGGAAGAGAAAACCACACAAACAGTGCAATAAAGTCCATCCATCCATGGACCAAAGCGCTGATCCTCGTCCTCTCCTGACCTTCAGCAAGACGCAGGATACATGTTGTCCAAAGGCAATACAATGAAGAACAGCATTAAAAAACAGCAGCCCGGCGCTGATGGAGGGGCCGTCCCTCTGCCCATGAGCTTCCCAGGAGCCGGCATAGTGGCTCTTCCATCCCTGGAACCCTTGTTGGGCTTCTCTGAAAATAAATGTCGGACCTGAGGAATGAGCTCTTTGCTAGTTCCTGCTGCAGCTGAACGGCAGTATACACACGAGGGGCGACCGGTCGATCCAGTGCGTCGACAAGTCACGAGGGCTCTTTCCCCAGACTCACACTGAGACGAGTGTCTGTCATAACCCGAGTCTGGAGTCTCCCAACGTGGCGTTTTCTCATCTACCCCACGTTCAAAGGTGTAAGAGCTGTAAACCCCTGAGCCATAACATTCTGAATGTATCTGTCAAGTGTTAATGTGCGTGTGTGAGTCATGTGAGTATTCGTGGCCTCACCATATGGTTTGTGCTGGGTTACCTCCTGTGAGGTTGAACTCTTATAAGTGACTTAATGAATATTTGTGTGTGTGAGTCATGCACACACCATATGGCTCGAGCTGCAGTCTGTCATGCACATCACTGTGGATGCATGTGCTTGTACCCGATTTAATGTACTTACACCTGCATTTGTGTGTGTGTGTTGCTACAGTTGGGCCATCTGTGCCTCTATTACTTCAAAGGAGCCCTTGACTCACAAGTACCTCACAGACAAATGAATTATTAAACCCATTTGAAGACATTTACCGTCAAGCCTTTTGCTTTGTGGAGCACATGTTCTTCTCTGCTTCCTGTACACACACTGTTCACTTCCTGCTCCAACATTAACAGTAGTTATAATAAAACTCATTTACTCACAAGTGATTAACATAAAATAATTCATTGATGCATAACTGTGTTGTTGCCACTACTGCTTCAGTCTCTTTCTGTTGATTAGTGTCAAAAAGACTCAAAATGACTGACTGTGCTTCAATATTAAGTGTAACAGCGATGAGCTGCATCACAAACTGACCGATAATGAAATTGTATATTGTGGCACTGTGCATGAACTGTATGCCCTTAAAAACCCCTCGTCTGACAAGCCGACATTTACCAGATACTGACATCCGCTGAAGAACAATGTTAACAAAGCCTTTCTTTGTAACCATGACGATAAGGACTGTGTGTGTACTTCCCAGTCATATTAACTGGGGAGTATTGTCATAAGGTCTGCACCATCACTGACAGCATGTATCTGGTTCAAACGCGCTGCTGCTCCATAGGTTCCATCAGTTACCATCTGAATAGCTCCTTCAAATCTTTTCACATTATAATATGGAAGAGAACCAAGTCCATAGAACCATGTAGTCGAGTTCTCCGAGAGGAAACATGCAGGTCAACTGGCTTCCTTCACGCTACAGAAATAGAGCAGACAGCAACAGAGGCTGCAGCTCTGGCAGATGTTTCGGTTCTCACTGAAAGCTCTTGACTTCAGCAGATTGTGGAGCTTTTCAATCTTGCCTGCACCTGTGTAATGTTGTGGTGACTCACTGTGCGCATTGTGGGAGGTACAGTGTGTGAGTGTAAATTGCTGTTGTGGTGTAAAGTGCTCCACTCTCCACCCACCAGCTGGAAGCTCGTCGTATCGGGTCCACTCTCGTGAAAAGGCTCCTTTCACTGCCCGAACTTTCAAAATTCTACTAAACTATGCAAGAATAAGGTTGTAAATGACTCTTCCCACTGGCATCTGTCGTCCATGACTGCTTTTATCTGGATGGAGACATTCTTTTCAGATCGACTCAATGCCCAAAGCCCTGCATCGCTTTCGTTGCTGCTCTCGCTCTTTACCACTGGCGAACAAGCTCGTGTCATTCTGGGTACAGACGTTGGCCCAGGGGAGCCAGATTCATAAGCCATGATAGTGACCTGGCTGGATCTTGAGGTCGACTGGAACGACGTGTCCTCCAACATAAACTCATTTAAATGCAACTTCCCTTCCTTTGCTTTAAGCCGTTGAAGCATCTCCATGACAGCAGGCATCTGGCACTTTCCTCTGCTCGGTGCCAGACCGTTTGGTGGGTTTAGGCATGAAATGAGCAGGGTTAACATTAATAAACATGCATTCAAAAAGCAGTTGGGTGTTTCTCCAAACACAGGGGAGCGTTTCATGTTCCGTACCAGCTTCTACCAGTTCTTGCTTGAAACGTGTGTCTTTCCCAGCATCCTCTGCTCCTAACACTCCGACCTCTGCTCACCTACTCTGAGCATCAGTACTCATCGCTCCCGAATTAGATCCAGAACATTCTTCAGTTGCCCCAGAGAGCCCGAGACAGTAATGTCTTTTTTTGTTACAATAAATGATTTACCTACAGCGGCTGGTATCTAATGTAGCAATTTAATCAGGTCCTCCAAAAACATTTCTGTGTGCATTTCTACTACTTTATTACAAATGGACTTTTTATGAAACATGACTTCAATATAAATGCAGTTTCCTCAGATGCAGAGCTGGGATTTGGTGCAGATACCATTTAGCACTTTGACTAGTTCCTGTATTTGTATCGGTACAGAACAGCTGCTCAGCTGTCACTGCTGTGTGACTGTGATTCAGGTACTACAGTACATTAACACACTGCTCTGCAGCAGCACACATGTTAAATGAGCACTAATGGTGATTGTAATGATCCTCAGTGATGATGGTATGGGTGGACAATCCTAGACAATCCATCCACAGATGTTCTATCCACACAAGACTGCTAGAGTATGACACTAACTCAGAGACAGAGATATGCACAGTGGCTGAAGCACATTACGGAGGCTGACAAGTTAAGTTATGAGAGCTTCACTCATTTATATGATGTGACAGCGTTGCCTGGTTAGAAGCACTCAGGGAGAGTTTCCAGGCCGTCCATCATACCAGCAGAGTGTGTGTCATGTGTATCAATGCATTTCTATCAAAATGCGTGTGAGATTATTCAAGATGTTTTATGTTAGCAAAGCTCCAATCACCTGTAATCACAGATTGAGAGAAGAACCTCTAGGAGCTGACCGGAGGATCCAACTCACAGAGGTTATGTAGACTCGAGTATGACTAACAGAAGACACAGAAGGTCTGCCAGGGTTAAACTAATGCTGCACAAACATGATATGTTTTCATGTTTTTAGTGAACATAACATGTGAACATTCTCAGAGCAGGTGGTAAAGTATGTGAACCTTTGGTCTTAATAACTGGTCGACCCTCCTTTAGGCTGGGACATCAGTGTCTTCCTCCGTGGTTCCTCCCATATTCTCTATTCTAGGTTCATGTTTTACTTATTGTAGATTTGTCAACATAAATGTCATCATGTGTCAGAGATTCCTGTGAGTCTTAGCTGACGTTAGGATTCTTCTTCCCTCATTGGTTGCTGTGTCTCAGTCATCTCTACAGGACGACCAGGTCCAGGGAGAGTAGCTACAGAGCTGAGCTTCCTCCATTTGTAGTCAGTCTGTCTCACCGTGGACACGTGGACATCAAGGCTTTTACAGATGCTGTTGTAAACCTTTCCAGCTTCGAGTCAACATCTTGGTCGTAGGTCTTCTCAGAGTCTTTGTGTGAGGCTTGGTTCACATCAATGCTTCTGGAGAACAGTAAACTCAAACTGGTTTTATAGGCAGGACAGCTTTAACCAACACATCCAACCTCATCACATTGACTGGACTCCAGGTTGGTTGACTCCTGGCTCCAGTTAGCTCTTGGAGAGTCATCAGCCGAGAGTTATGTTTATTAAAAACATGAAAACATATCATGTTTGTGCAGCATTAGTTTCAGCAGACTGTGTTTGGGTTCAAATAATAGTAACAAGAGAAAATATGGCAATAGGTGCATCAAACCTGTGATGGAGGATGTGAGGAATGACTGTCATCATCAAGTCCATCCTCACATCCTCCATCACAATCTGGTTTGCTGCAGCCTCCCATCTCTCCAGGATCTGCACATCACCACAAAATGGAGACAGGCAACCAGGATCGCAGCCGACCCTTCACCCCGGTCACAAACACTTCCAGTTCCTCCCCTCTGCCAAGAGACTCTGGTCCATGGTCCAGGACTAGGACCAATGCTTTACTAGTAGCCACAGAGCATCAGGCAGGGCTGTAACATTATTAACAAACATAAATACAGGACTTACAGGTCGCACGACGGACGCACAACATGACTAACCAACTAATTTAGCGACAACAGCCCTTACGAGGTCTTGGACCCATTTGACTCATTGGAACTCTGTTACGCTGTGCTCTGTCCCTTCCACCACCGAGCTGGAGTGATCAGCGATATAGACGTGGTTTAGATGAGCATGTTTCCACCCTCCTTTCTTGAACGCAGTGACCTCTCAAGGACAACACAAAAGCATGTGCAAATAATATTTGTCAAAGAGAATCTCAAAGGAGAGGCACTCAACGCTTTAAACCCGTTTCTAGCATTTCCACATCAAACTGCCTTAAACAGCCTTGGAAGCAAAATAATAAATAAATTCCTACAGCTGGTGTGTGTGTGTGTGTGGGGGGGTCCTCCTGACCCCTTCTAATATGAATATTTAGTTTTCACTTGGGTTCATTTGATGCTGGCATCTACTGCTGCTTCACAAAACAAAAAAGAATTTGTCTTTGGCTGCAGATAAAAAGATGTCACAAGGAAATAAGGATGTGCAACACAGAAGAAACCTTCAAAAGAATTTTGAAAAAAAAGTTTAAATGACTAATGGAACAATAATTACGTTTTTGTATAGACCAGAGTTCACCATCAGATGCCAAGGCTGCCTATGTTACTCAGCATGTTCCCTGAGGGAAGCTTGTTTTTTTGAGAAGCTGCTTGGACACACACACACACACACACACACACACACACACACTTGTTGGAAAAGGTTAGCTGTGACATGTTGCTTGGCATTTTCAAGGCAGTAAGCCCCCATCAAGCAAACACAGCCATGTGTGACCAACATGGCTGCTCACTGCCCTACACACGGTGGCCGAACACCAATAGCTGAAGGCTTCCTAAGGTGTCGCAGCTGGAATCTGTGGCAGCAGAAAAACTGACGGCACCAGGCAGAATGAACTAGAAAAAGAAAACACTAAGTACTTGTGGACTTTGTGGTTAAACTGATCCTTGGCTACAAGCTGCAGTACTTAGGGAGAACCTACACAAACACGGGGAGAACATGCAAACTCCACACAGAAAGGCTCCTGGTCAACCCCTGGTCAACCCCTACAGATTTATCCTCCAGGTTTCACTTCACCTGTAGAGAACGGGCTCGTTGTGAGAACAGAGGACTGAGGAAGTGAGCGGGTGTGAGCTCTCCTCCTCCACCACGAGGCACGTCCAGGAACTGAGCCACGTGGGAAACGAGCGCCTCGGCGGGCTGGAGCACGGTACCACACGTTTGTAAGCGCGTCCCCTCTACAGTTTGGATTCTGCTACATTTGAACTTAGTGTTTTTGGTTTGGGTTTGCTCCAAGCAATAGAACACCATGCACTGCAGAGTACCAGGCCCAAAGCAGATTTCAGAGAAGGACTAACTGTCAACAGAATGTTTGTAGTTTTTAACATGATAGTATTTCAGATACAGCACTGGCACTGTTGTGTTGTTCTGGCTGTGGAACGACAGAGACAACTTCTTCTGAGAAGTAGAAACGGTGTAAGGCCTGAAGGTCTCATTGCTGGATATGAAAACTACTCCATGTATTCATGCTTGTGTTGTGTTTGCTGTCCATCACTATGTTCTGCTCCTCCTGGGCCCAGACTTTATGATCCTAAATTGTACGGATACAGTATATTGGAGGTCAAAGTTCACTCACTGTACATAAAAAGGAGATTTTCCTTTGTGGTGCAGAGCCAGTAGCTACATAAACATGAAGACATGCACAAACAAATAGAAACGCTGATGGAGATGGCTGGAGCTGAAGGAAACTACTAATGCTTCCCTTAAGCTCAGAAAGGAGAAGAAATAGCTACAGACGCTGATGATTCTCAGCCCAAGCTTCTGCTCAAGGATAAGCTGTGAGGTGGCAGTGACCTTGAATCCCTGGATCTTTCTTCAGCCGAAGCTATTTAACACTCAAGGCTCAGCCACAGGCAGAGGCACATCTTCATTTTTGTCTGTTTTCTTTAAGTAGTGAACAGTTTGAAGCAGCACTGAACTGCAAACCGAGGATGTAACATGGAGTTAATGTAGATCCTTCAAGGCAAGTTGCACATGTTTGTGGGGATATGTCAATAAAACCATCTATTATCTGAACTGCAGTTCTCTTCCAAACGCTGAAATGGAAGCGCTGACGTCGCGTCCTAGCATTAGCCACATTAGCTTCCAGCTTTCCTTTCAGGTGGACGTCTTTGAAAACAACACCACCCTTTGTAATTTCACATGTTGTATTTCTTAGCCAACGAGCTTTAATTTTTGAACGCAAACTCTCTAAGATTTTGTTTTGCATTGTTATCTTTCTTCACATGACTCAATCGTCTACATATTTTTGGAGCCCAATATTCTACAGTACAAACCAAGGTTTATTATATTCATATCCTGATCATGGAGTGATTCCATAGATTTCAAACATTAGAATCAATAATATAATGAAAAGCATTTGCCCAATAATTTCTCTCAGTGGGGTTTCACCGTTTTTAGAATCCAGGGAATCTATTAGGCAGCCAAGCATGCAGCTCAAATGTAATATCGACGCTTGTGTTGCAATTTGTCAGATCTGTAAAATATATGAAGACTGGAAAATTCCTGCATCACCATTTGCAGCAGGTTTCATAAAACATATTCTTTGGTAATAGTGTTCTGCAGACACCCTTATGTATTATTGAACAGTTCTCATTTTCATTCAAACAACCTGTAAGTCCACACGCACACACACGCACACACACACACACACACACACACACACACACGTGTGAGGGCATTTGTCACCCTGCACTTTGCAGCCAATTTTCTGTGGCTACAGTCACAGCATTTATCAGTGCAGGTAAATGTGCACTTGCCAGGCAGTTTTATTGAACCTTATTTAGTTGCATTCTGAGCTGCAGTGACCAAGCGCCCACCTCTACACCTACAACATGCTGTGACACGACACTCACACTAATCAGAGATTATTTAGAGCTCACAATGATGTAAAGACTAAATCTCAGTGTCACTTTGAGTCTTCAACTAATGAAGTGCTGGAAAACAAGCATGAGGACATCAACACAACCAGGAGACTAATGGAGATTCTTTCTAAGGATCCTGTGATTAGACAGGTTAAAGTTCACAAACAAACAAACTGCTTGCGCTGCTGCTTTCATGGTCAGCGGACGCCTCAGCTTGTAGCTGAACTGAAAACCAATCACTCAAGGTCACGTCTGTCGGGTTTAGATCAGGCTCAGCGTGGATTCGTTACAGTTGAGACAGAAACATGTATATGATCATATTTATTCTGCAGATTTAAAATATGAAAATGTTCCTATTACAGTTGACTATATGAGTGTGATTGTCTCAGAACAATAAACAATAAAAAAGCAAATTATAGACAAATAACACAAATGTACAATCATGTAACAAGCATGAAGTGTAACTAATAATGGAGGTTTCCCGTCTTCTGAGCCGTCAGTTGTCTGACATGCATAAACGTTCTTGATTAAACTGTTAAATAATCGATTAATGTGCTGATCTAATTATTTGGGATGTGCTATTGACCTAGTTTGTAATTGAATTCAAAGAGCAACATGTTGTTGTGTTTATTAATTCATGAACAACAGCCTGCTGCTAATGATTTGGTGCCTTGGAAATTAATTGCTCCTTTTTTCCCAGCGTCTTTCTCTCGGCCTCTGACAGCGTCTTTTTCATGTAGAACATGTGCAGTGCAGATCAAATCAAGTATCTGTGGTCTGTGAAGTGCTTGACAGGAAATGAATGTTTCATTGGGTCTATCTGCTGCTTGTTGCTGTCGCGTGTTCGCTCTCTTGCTCAGATCCTGCTCAGAAATGTGCTAATTAATGTATCATTTAATATATGAACGTTATGTTTACTATTTCTAATAACTAACAAGCAGCACAAATTGATGGGTCAGTCTCTAGATTGTTTCACATTTGAATTTATAGAACATCTGTAAAGTCATTTGGTTTTCCTCAGCATCATAATCACGTCAGGATGATGCCTCTTCATGTAGATATTTCAGTTGCATTTGTCTGGAAGTAACTGATTGTGTGTTTGTGGGATGCTGACAGACCAACTCCACAGAACTTGCAGCTTGTTTTCCATTGGCTCTGTTCAAGAAGGTTTTGGGAGCAGCAGCTGCTTACAACACTCATTTCTGCCAGGAGGAGGAGGTTAGCGTCTACAAAGACCTGTTTTCTTTAAAGGCATGAGATTTCTAATATAAGTTAAGTTGTTTTCAAGTTCAAAACCACATTAGACAGACAATGGCGCTAAGATGCAAAAGACTAAAACATGTTCATGAATCATCTCAGCGCTCTGGTCTCTCTGTGGTCGTCACCTGTGACCAGAACAACGATGGTGGAGTCATCAGAGAATCTCTACCATGTCAGACTGACTGTATCCAGTCTCCCTCAGAGCTGCAGGTTTTATGGTGCTAAAGGTTCTGCTTTGTCTCATCTGTCTAAAGGTCATTGTCCCAGACGCTTTGTGGCTTGTCAGATGTGCATTTTGATTCCAGTCTCTTTTTATTTGCACTGTTGTCCTCTTCAGTCATCATCTATCAAGCCCACTTTGGATCAAACAGTGATGGATGGTGGGATCTGACACTGATGCACCTTGAGCAGAGGTTGGCTCCAGTTCTGTGGACTGTCCTGTGTGTGGCTGCAGTCACAGGAACATCAAGCTGCTTTTAGACGGTGCCTTTAACATGTTGCTGTAATTGTCTCTCTCTTTCGAGTCCTGTGCTCCATGCTGAGTGTGGTACATGGGCCAAGTGTCATCGTGGCAAAAGAACTTAACATAACATAAAACCCACATGGACAAACATAGGGGAGGCTATAAGTCATCATTTGTGTTTTATCAGATTAAATATATGAGGTTTGTTGGTATTTATGACTGTGTGAAGGTCAGATCAAATTTTATGAATAATTTATGCAAGAAGTGATTATTACATGTGTAAATGGCGCATGGCATCACACAAGCCGATCTATGCAGCTCTAATAAACGCCAGACTTCAGACAGACAGTTTAACATAACTGAAGCACTGCCGAAGCTCCTGGGGTGTGACATAACAGAGGCACCTCTCTGTGATGATTAAGGGGGCTCAAGGTCTTAACACTGCTGTAAATACATTTAGAGATTCTAGAAGAGATGCCAGGTGCCTGCTGTCCCCTGCTGCCAGGAGCAATGTCACTGAAAAACACCGAAGCAAATCAAATGCAGCTAAAGTGTAAAAGTCTTTGAAATGTGAAGGTCTAATTCGTCCTGTTTACTGTGATGAGTCTGACATGAAAGCCAGAAAAACACTGTATCACCGTAGATGACAAGTGTGTGCACAAACACATAAGTACACACCATCAGCAGCAGCAGAATTAGTCAACACCATCTGTGGCGTCTGTTTATTCCTCTCTCAGATAAAGTACTCATCAATAGAAATCAGGTTGACTGAACCACGTTGCTCAATAAAGCTGCACTGCAGATAAAACTATTACTCACGTGTGCACGAGGCAAAATATCCCAAACCCGAGCCCACTGCAAACGCACACACATAGATAGGATATGAATGAGCACACGGAGGGAACGCCTGACCAGGACCATTGCTGCTGTTTTAACACTGCGATGTGTTGTGTTAGGCCTCAGACTGTGGATAGGATGATAATGGGGAGCAGCAATAAGGAACAGCCCAGTAGCCTCAGGGTTGCTGATAGTTCTCAGCAAGGCTCCTGTAAAGGTTTGGTGTTTGTTGGTTGGTTTTTAACCATTTAAAATTTAGCATAATTTTCTTTGCACACTTTCATTCTTTTGCACCAAAACACATGTTTAACCCTGGTGCAGCCTTCAAGGGTCTAAATCAGGGGACTCTAAGCTCAAAACCACACAAGGGTTGGATCAAACAGCCGCAGACAGACGATAAACCTCAACACGCTTCATCTAGATCAGGGGTCTCAAACTCAAATTACCTGGGGGTCGCTGGAGGCATAGTCTGGGTGAGGCTGGGCCACATCAGGTTTTCCACAAGAAAGGCTCTGATAAAAAACATTCCAATGTTCAGTTTTTTTAGCACAAAATCTGATGAAAAAGAGCTCAAGAGGATTTTTGGAAACTACAACATACCGTCTACTTCAAACCCACCAACACCCTCAGACAGAAGCTTGTGCAGCCAAAGGACCCAACACCAAAATATAAAAGGAGCAACATAGTAAATGCAGTTCAATGCAGTGAAGAGTCTCTGAACTATACATTGGTGAATGGCTGTTTGGTTTCACATTACACAAAAGGATGAACCATCATAGGAGGAACAACACGTCAGGACCAGTATCTGCCGTGTGTTTCCACTTAAAAGACAAAGGCCACTGAAGACAACAACGTTCACATTCTGGACAGAGAAGACAGGTGGTTTGAACGAGGCGTCAGAGAAGCCGTACATGTCCAGGTGAACAGCCCCTCTCTCAACAGAGGTGGAGGCCTCAGACACAACTTGTCTCCATCTACCTGCTGCCCTTTTAACTATGCCCAGGAAGATCAAGGCCACTTCACACGTCCCCACAAAGGAGACACTTAACAACCTGTAATGGTGGAGGAGTCACGGTAGTTGAGGTTCACACCTACTCACTACCCTCACACCCCTCTGTTCACATAACGAACCCATTCTTCATAGGTGTGAACGTTTCTACGAACTAGAAGAATCCAGTTGCCATGACTCAACTAATACTACTACTCACACAAACCCCAATATACACACACAAGTACCCAATAATCCAAGACACCAAATCCAAATACCAAGTACAAAACACTACTACTGATAACAAGTAACAAATACTAGATAACAAATAACAGATGACAAACAACAGATACAAAGAAACAGATACTACACGTACTCACACAACAGGAACTCTAATACACAAATGGTAACACAGATAACCAGCCAGCAAAGCATGAAGGGACAAAGGGGAACTTAAATACAAACTAGACTGGAAATAACTAACAGGTGAAATTAATAACGAGCAAGCAGAAAACGGACAAACAGGAAGTGGACAAACAGAAACCATCAAAGAAGAACGGGGGAACAAGAGCGTCCTCCCGTGGTTGGAGGGCCGAATCGTTACACAGACAGAGCAGGAGAAGACTCAGCATCATGACGCAGCCGCAGGAGAACCTCTGATATGAAAGGTAGCTGCGCTAGCGGCGGCGCTAGCTGGTTGAAGATTTGAAAGCTACAATTACACGCTGATTAAAGTCCATAAAGCACCAACGACTGATACGCTGCACACCGAACATCAAACACTGTCCAGGGCTTGGTACACCTACTCTTAGTTTAAAAACTAAGAGTAGTTTAAAAACTAAGAGTAGTAGAAGTGGAGACGACCTGGTGTCACGTTAGCTTAGCATTTAGCCTCTCTGCCTGTATCAAGCCCGGTCGATGTCCCGCCCCGAGAGCCATATACCGCACCGTGATTGGTTGGTTCCTTCCCGCTCCTCACTCAACACTGTAAAGTGTCATTTATATCACCAGCATTAAACTTAACTTATATCACCAGCATTAAAAAGATAGATAAAATAACTTGAGGCATGACGATACTACACAGAGAGACACACATACAAATGTAAATCCCTCCTCTCATCGAGCTGAAAAGGAGGCTGTGCACCAACTTCATAGACGCAGAGTAGCATTATTACATTGCTAAAGGTGGTATTATTGAGGCGAGGGACGCAAACTATCGTCCCACGGGTCGCAGTTGGCCCGCGAGTTTGAGACCCCTGATCTAGATGTACTGTTGGATGAACTTGTTCATCATAGACCCACGTGTTCATTGCTTGGATGTAACACCCACCAAGGCTGTTGATCCAACCCTGGTGTGTGTTTGAGCTTTGCCCCCTAGTTTACAGTCATTTTGACCCCTTTTAGACACAATTCCAACTATACACCTTTATTTAGCATGTTCATATTAGTTCAAATCCATCTGTCTCTACTAACAGGCTACATAAAGCTTTAATGTTGCTGTGGTCACCCCTCTACTGAGAAACCAACTCTAGACCCTGGAATTCTAGTTCGTTGTAGGACGATGTAAATTCTACCTTTAAGTTGGTGAAGTTTTTCAGTCATCATCAGTTGACACATGTATGAAGAAGGGAGCTTTGTCAGAAAGGAAGGTTTCAGCCTAGTTTTAAAGCACAGAGGGCGTCTGCTGCTGGAAGCTGCAACTGGAAGCTGGTTCCACATAGAGGAGCTTGGAGCTAAAGGCTCTGCCTCCCGTTCTACAGGTAGAAACTCTAGGAACCACCAGTAGACCAGCTCTGAGAAGCAAGGTTCTGTTGGAGCAGAAGGAGCCATGAGGTCTAAGACAAGATGGAGCTTTATTATGAAGAGCTTTGGACGTGGAGAAGAATTTAATTCTATCCTAGATTTGACAGGACAGAGAAGCTAATGTAGGAGAAATGTGACGTCTCTTCCTGAGTCCAGTCAGACTCTGCTGCAGCATTTGAATTAACTGGAGGCTTTTAAAGAGTCACTGGTTCAAACTATGAGCAGGGAGACACAGTCGTCCAGCCTGGAGGAACTAATGCAGGGATTCATGTTTCAGCATCACTCTGTGACAGGATGCTCCTCATTTTAGCAACATTCCTCAGGTGGAAGTAGGAGGTTTAGAGATTCTATAATATAGGATGTAAAGGAGAGAACTGGGTCAAAGTACAGTAGAACCTGAAGCTAACGTTATGCCATCCAGAGAAACAACCTGATTCAATAATGAGTCTCTTTGGTTTTAGCACCAATTATAATAACCTCAGTTTTATCTGAATTTAGTTAAAAGAAGTTACAGGACATCCAGCATGTGATGATGGTTTCATGACAAATATAACTGAGCATCATCTGCATAGCAATGAAAATTTAGAGTGTTTCCTAATAATATTACAGAGACAAGATACGTATGAACTGAAGAGTATTGGACCGAGCACAGAACCCAGCAATCTTCAAAGCTAATTCTTGGGAGACTGATCATGAACACGAACAGATTATATTGAAACCATCCAGTGTCAGGGCTAGCTACGAGATGTTATGTCCAAGAATGGACAGCCAGAACCCAAACTGTACACTCTGTAATCCTTATTCGACTGACTCCTTGCAGAACGATAAAATCCTGAACCACTGAGGCGCGAGTCTCTGGGTGGCAGGGAACAATCTCCTATTTGTGCCTCCAGTCGGGACAGTTCAAACCACTAAAGTCACGGCCATCAGAACGTAACTGTGGCGTTGAGGACCAGAGAACGGCGAGAAGCCGGAGTAATCGAGAACGGTGAGTGTGACACGAAACCAGGTGACTCACGTGGTACTTGTTAGCGACTTTCTTGCTTGGACAATAACGAGCATGTGGTGAGACGGTAAGTAGATAAATACAAATGAAGCGCTAATCGACACAGAACAAACTAATCAGGGATCAACTTAACACCAATAAGGGACAGACTAACCGAAAATAAACCCTACACAATAAATACCCAAACAGGAAGTAAAGTTAACGAAACCTAAACCAGAAAGGACAATTTCAAAATAAACCCCCCAAACCAAGCCGCTGAACATCACACCCCGTGCTGCGCCTTTGTTCCAGTCTCTGTAATAGGTTGCTGTGCTGTAAATGTCTTTATACGTATTAGACCATCACATCTCCAACCTGCTGACTGGACTCATGAAGAGCCATCATATAATAAACAGTCATACGTCCACACACACGCCAGTGCTAGCATTGGTTACACACTAGCTTATGTCTAATTATACCAGAAGGTTCCTTCTACACAAGCAAGACAAGGGGCCAACTTAAAGCCTGTTAACCTGTGGTAGTAGAGGACAGACTGCATGTAAGCGGAACAGAAGCACGTTGACGACAGCAGCAGTCAGGCTCTGCATTACATGTGCGTGACAGCAATCTGTTAGACTAAATCATGTTAACATCTATTGTGACAGTATTACTACTGTTGGATATTGTCCTCGGATGTTTCCCATTTTCACCTTGTGCTCCGTCACGTGGCCAAGGCCTGGATGTGGGCCCAGCAGCAAATCTGTGGCCTAGGCAGTCGTCGTGTACAACGACGCCAGCAGCACAGCAGCTCGTTTATCATTATTTTAGGACATGCAGCTTGTGTTATATGGCCTGTGATGCTTCAGTGAGTCACTGGACAACACAAAGGTCCTGAACAAACAAACAGCAAGTTTACACGTGAACTGACTTCAGCAGCAAGACAACAAATACCACAGTGCTGTACGGTATTAGACGGGACGCTGCAGAAACCTGTTTCAGGCAGCGTATAGTCGTGGGTTCATTACATTACAGAGCAGGCGACGTGTGTGAAACGTGACCTACGCAGCCACGGCTCTGTTCACCTCCTCACGCAGGATGAAGGCAATACGTAGCGTGATCTGCTAAACTGAAGAAAAACTAAACTAAACTTCTTCTGCGGCAGCGCTCACACACGACGCCTGTTTTATTGGCGCGGGGTGTGATGTCACTATCTCTGTCAGAGCCTGAGCGTATGGCGCTGAACTCCCAGCTCTGTTCTCACAGCCCATTTGTGTAGGCAGGCCTGTCTGCCTTTGTGCTTTTCATGTTTCAGGCTGCAGCGAGCAATATTTTGGTGCTTTTAACATTTGGACAGCCTACGTTTAAAGTGCTGTTTAACCTTTCAAAACGCTGCTGGGGCTCCGAGCAACATTTGAATAATACTGTTTCTTCCAGCGATCTACCTTGAGTACAGAGGGAGGCTCGCAGCGAAGGCAACGATATACAGCCTACATCAAAACAGCTGCATCTATATTTAGGGTTCAAGGAAAAGTGTATATTTATTTTTAAAACAAATGTTTATTATTCCTTTTTATCATTCGGGCGATTGAAAAACATGTCAGTTACAATCTTTACTCTCTCCCCTCTGTTTCCCTCCACATTAAAAACTCATACAAAATATTTAAACAGTAATAGAAGAGTTTAAGGAGGCGGATGGAGATACACTTTGGGCCATGTGTATTTTCAATCTCAGCCATTCCCCCGGGCCCTTCCCTTACTGCCTTTAAGAGAATACAAATCACTTCAATTATTCAAACCTCCAGAGAGAGCAGAGCGGAGCAAACAAATACACACAGTGGAAAAACAGATAAATAAAACCATGTATAAACAAAGTCCTCACACATTAATTAGACATTTCAAAAGACAGCGAGAGAAGAAAGCAGCTTGCCATGAATAAAGCACACATTTCCAGTCTTCCTTATTGGGCTTGATGTTGTTTCTGTGCCTTGCCTACCATTGAGTAATAGGCCCACACAGGTAAACAAAGCAACTCCCTTGATATGCTGGAGTGAAACATCCTCCTTTTTTCTTGCCTTTTGTCATCCTTCGCTTGATCTGAGATGCTTTAGTCATATACACAAGGACAAGTGTGGCTTTTGTGGGAGGATGCTGCTTAGGAGTTGAAGAAATGTGCAGAACGCTGCGTCGAGGAAACAGCGACCTACTTTTTGGGGCTGTCGTTCTTTAACACACCATCAAGGCAATGTTGAAACATCGCTGACCTGCTGGTCAGTAGGTGAGAGAGGGATGACCTGACAATGACAGAATGTTAAAGCAATACAGCGTGGATTTCTCTTCTATGTAGCACTATGATGTAGGACTTGACACAACTGCTTCCACGTGGTTCCATTTAATTGAACTTCAACCTGTGAATTGTCCACAAATGTTTGTGCGATTGAATTTTCAGTCCGAAAATACTGACCCCTTGCAAAGACCAGGTCATGTGAGTCCACATGAGGAGGAACGTCCAGGCAAGAGAAAAGCAGTTTGAGGCACATTGAAATGCATCGAATTAAAAGTGATCAAATGTTTATTGAAATCAACAAGGAATAAGTAGCAAGACATACTAATAAATGAAAATGAACAGCTACAGAGCAGAAAAGCTTCTAAACGGGTTTTAATTCAGCGCTTAGACTGGTTTAATCTCTGTGTGTTCCAGACCAGGTTCTACATGTAAAAATCTCCCAGTTGGCTTTAGGCTCTTTGAGGAGATCAGCGATGTGGAGGGAAATGGAGGCTTCTTGAATCCTGAGGTCAGATAATCAAAGCTCCTCTGTTTTCCTTTCTTCCATCCACTAACTTGCCACCATTGCATCGCATGTTACCTTTGTGCTCCTCCCTCTCTGTCCCTTTCTCCAGGGATCGTTTCACTACAGTGTGTGTTTGGGATTTGGGCAAATATAGCAGATTGGGATGATGTGAAACGAAGGTGAAGGTCTGACCTGTGACCAGATGGAGTCAGAACATGCTTGGCCAGAACAACTAACAAAAACATCCAACAAACCCAAAGCAAAGAACCCAAATTCAAAGTGTAATGAACAGGAGGCAGCAGGTTTAAACAGTACAGGGCTGACATCATCTTAAATCCAGTCTGGTTCTTCTCTAACTACACACGTGTTCAGAGCTTTCACAGCAACTCTAACAGTCATGTTTGGCTTCATGAGATGAGAGTGAGTCCAGTAACCACTGTCGTCTGGGCCTGAAGCTGCGGAGGCACAATTCCTACATTTCTAATCAGATTAACCTTGATAAATGACTTAAAGGGTCCATTTTGAAGAAAATGTTAAGCTAAGTGCGACACAGGAGAAATGCAGTTCATTCACCGTGAGTCACGAGCCCTGTGAAAGGTTCATCACGGCCTGGCGAAGGAAACAGGCGTCAGAGAGAGAGGATGGCTTGACATTTGAGTTGGACGGGCTATGGAAGCGTGACCTGGAGGTGGTGACGGCGGTACGGGTGTTCTCTCCTTTGTTTTTTGTCTGTGTAGGATAAATGTCACCACGGTGGGAGTACACAGAGAAAGCGACATGAACAAAAGCCCACTGGCATCCGTGGCTGGTTATTAAACTGCGGTGACGCGTATACATGCCTATTTATAAGCACACACGCCAACGTGCCTACAAGGCTGCATGTAGATGTGTTTCACCGGCTCCTAATTGAGCCTCTATTGACACAACATCAGTGTTTCTACTGCTTTACTTTATTTCTACGGGTTGTGAGGATGCTGAGTTATTACGGTGCTACGTGGCTGCTCCGCCGCTTATTTGTGGATCCTTTGATTTACTCTGCTACAATACAGGGCCCCGTGTTCCCTCTGCCTAATCCTGTCCACACTGAATGAGAGGCTGATTAGCAATGCATTGGACCTACTGCGCAATGACCTCGCCATTGTTGAATCTGCTGACACGGCAGGATTACTGGCTGCAGATACAGAGGGAGGTGGAGGGGAAGAGAGATGGCGAGACCGAAGCACAGGGAAGGCGCTGGGGCTAGATGAGTAGGTCATAAATGAAAAATGAGCACCCGTAATAAAAATGAATGCTGAGCCGCGAGAAGGAATGAAGAAAGAAGAAGTTAAATGAGACATGGTAATAGCCACACAGTCCCCACCGCCCAGGAGCACAACGCTGTGCACAGCTTCCCTGGCACAGGCCACTCAGCTGTTATAGACTTAAACCTTGTAGCATGGTTGGTATATGTACTTATGTGCTTTCCTTCCAAGACTGAGATGAGAAGATCAGCATCAAATCCTATCTGCACGTCAGGCACGGTGCCATTTAGCCTCGAGTGAAGCCAGGACGCAGCAGACTCTCTGAGCATCTCTAAATCTCAGCAAGTAACACAATGTACGTATGCTGTTTGTTAAGTCTGGGCAAGAAACTAGAGGAGCTGCCAGGTGCTGGGACTTAGTGCAGCTTCCCAAAGCTGGCCAGGGTTGCACCGGCATGATGGGAGCGAATGCACAAAAAAACGAAGCAGTGGTTACCTGAGGTACAGTTGTAACACATTCATGGAATTAAAAAATACTGGAACTGCAAACAGTCTAATTCCACCATGTAAACCAACGAGTCTGTACGTACCAGTAGCTTCGTAGACAGCGTCTCATAAAAACAGGGAGAAATACCCAGCATGCAACTGGCCACGTTTGACTTGCTACTATTCGAAACACGTTCTCATACTTGGATAATCACTACCCTCAACGATCGCGATACAAACCCACTAGTCTGCGTCAGGCGTCCGGATCCTTCCACCCATTTGACAGGCCGGCGTGGTAGCAAAGCCCCTCTCCTGTGGTGTAGTCAGGCTTAAAGCCAAGGCTTTACCACCATGTTCAGACGCATTACACAGTAAACCTGGATTTGCTGTGTCTATGACAAATCAGCGTCTATGTGACAAACTTTTTAGGGGGAGAGGGGGAAGAGAAATCTGATTCTCGGTGATTCTCTTCAAAAAAGCCTGAAAAATATAAGGCTATTAGCCAGCACATATTTCTCCCGTAAGCCTCTTAGGGTGCAGAAAGACACACCTAGGATGCCAGGCCGCTCCCTCGGAAGCTAATCCCGAGCCATAACGTAATCTTGTGTTAGGTGATCAAACAGGCGAGAGGAGAACCTGTGAGGAGGAATTGTAAGAGCCGCAAATCCGCAGTAACAAATCTTATTATGGCACAAAACCTATGACTTCAACCCTGCATCAGCCATATTTACTGCTCAGGCTTCGTGTTAAGGAACTGCTCTTAAATTGTCACCGTTTCAGATAAATGGGAAGATAGAACAGCTCGTAAAAGAAAGGTCTTACGTGGGTTTGCTGCTGCTGCTTCTCCTGCTGTCACCAACAGAAATCTGTGCATTACGCTGGTTTTTAGAAGCAAAACACATCCCACTGAGACGGAATTCACACAGCAAATTAGTATTTGATTTGCACCCTGTGAGTAAGCTGTGCTGTTGTACTTTTCTCACCCAGTTCTGAACTTTCAAAGCAAAATAAATTATTCTACACCAAAACAAGGATCAGCTGGGAGGAATCAAATGAGCGTGTTGACACAGCAAGTGAATGTAATGATGGAGCGAAAACAACAGCAGCCTACAAAACCACCGTGAGCAATAAGCTCAGGCTGAGTTTTCACCAAGAGCAATCAGAGTCATTTGTACAAGCAGACAGGGGTCGACTATCAATTCCAGGTCTTCCTGTGGAGCGGTTGTGGCCCTGACATTGCATCCCACAAGCTGGTTTGAGCAGCAGACGCTGCAGCGAGAGCCTGCACGCACAGGCCTCTGGGATTACTCCGAGGGCAGCGGCTTATTAATTTGATGGAGGAACAGTCAGACTGCGCCACAAATATCAGGCGTCGTCTCCAGTAGAGCAAGTTTAAGTTCTGACACGCCTGCTGGGCATAACACAGCTACGGCTACAATGATATTTAGCCCTGCTGTCCTGATTCATTGCTGTGATCTGTAACCCTCCCTCACCCATGTAATTAATTTTCCTTTACTGAAGCTAGATGTGATCTAATTCCAATCATATCAGCTTTGCTCAAACCAAACAAAAGAGCAAGCAACGTGAACCGCAGCAGTCCACAGTGGTTTACACTCCAAAGGCTGCGATCATGCTCTTTTTAACGCAACACCCACGTCTTGTGCCCAAGCAAGGGCTTCAGCCGCGATGTGCATATTATATAAGCGGACGACGTCAGCTTCACCCTCGGCACATTTTGCTCAGCTGCTATGATCTATATTCTCAGGGACAAACTGTGAGGTACGACAAGAAATGACATGGTTTGGTGTATAGTTGTGTACGAGGCAACAGTGAAATGATCTGAAAGCATTGACTCACTCACTCACCATCATCTGAACCACCTCTCATCACAAACTCATGGGAATATCTCGCTAGTGTCTTTTCATTTCACAGGTCATTTCATGGAATCAGCACCAGGCCTCTTCCTTCTACTCAATGACTATTCAATTACTGTTACGCATTCAGATTCATGCGCTACAGCCAGAATGATTGTACACTAATGTGCAGTTGGTATCACAGAGTGAGCGAGTGGTTCAGCGCTGGACAGCTTGGTTAGGATGCAGAAGAACGTCCTCAAGGTTACGCGACGTCGCCTTGTAGCATGTTGCAAACACTAAGTGAATGTAAAAACTGTCAATGAGAGGATCAAGTCCAAAAGCCTGTCATTTTATATTAACATTAAATCTAAAGCTCCTTTTAGTCTCTTTAGTTGTGACTCATCACTTGCCAGCGTTGCCACATCTCCTTTTAGCCCAGCTGTGCTGGATGACGTCCACTAGCACCGAGTGGCAGCTGAAAGATTTGGTGGCTCCCCAGCTGATCAAGCTCAACTGAACAACTGCCTCAGCCTCACCATGAACACTCTCCTCTTCTTCCCTTCAAGGAGGAGGCCTCTGCCAAGGGTTACCCTACCCACAGTAGCTGGGCAGTTCAGGTTCTATATATTGGACCAATTCCAATCACTTGAAGTAAGGTTTACATAGGAAACCCAACAAATCCCACCGGAGCAGAATCAGTGGTGAGGGCAGACCATGAGGCCCAGGCCCATCAGCAAACAGGTGGGTTTGAAAGTGAGAAGGAGACACAACGAGAAGCACAACTAGGAGAAAAAGACGACACCTGCAGTACAACGGTGGGTGTTAGTGGACAGAAGGAGGAGCACAGAGGAGCTCAGTGTATGAAGGAGGTCCCAGCACCTCCACCTACAGCAGCTTCACTATGGTGCCTCACAGTGAATGTTATTCCAATGAGCCCATCAACAAACTACAAACCAACACACTGCAAACCATGAACCTCCATCTTCCAGTAAAAGTTTCCCTTTGGGTCCTGATCTAGATTTTAAATTTCACATCAAGAAAACTGAAACAATACAAATGGAAGACATTAAGTCGGTTATTGCTCCCAGCAATATCTTCAGTGTCATTCATTGAAATATTATGGACAACGTTCTCCTACAGAGTCAGCACCATGAGCTAATGCTGATAAGCAGTAACGAGTATTTTCTATTTATTTAAATAGTAAAATTCCTTCTTGGAGAACTGGAGCTGTTTGACTCAAAGATTGAAGCGTTTGTTTCTCATCCTAATACTTGTACAGTTGTAGATGTGGTTCCCAACCTCCAGACATTTATGTTGGATGTCTTTTTCCTGCTCTCCTCGTGGTGGTCGGCCCTAACTGTGTTCAAACTAACGATGGATAGCAGGCAATGCTGCTCAGCGCTTTGTTCTTTTCAGCACATCAGTGAAGCACCTTTTGTTTTCTGAGACGTAGTATTAGTGGAACCAACCGTCTCCGGTATGCCAGCACACCACGTGGGATGCCTGCCTGAACTTTTCTAACCTAAAAGGGCAAAGTTTCCAGTTTGTGCAGCCTTTGTGGTTTTGGCCTTTCACAAATCCTTGTCTGGATTCAACCAACTGCAGTATCTAAGTGAAATAGAACAATGCCAAAAGGTTTAATATGCATGAGTATCTGTCCACGTTTGTGAGAATTGACTGAGAGTCCTTTTGTCTTCAGTTCACCCTAATGGTTCCTGCTCCCTGTTGTATACACTGCATCCCAAAAAGCCTGGCCCGTAATCCAATTAGGGACACTTGAGTGGTGAGCTAATTAGAGCCGTGGGACATTGTTTTGCATCCATGGATCAAGTCTCATGGACCAGTGAGCTAACAGCCTGAGCACTGGCCTCGACATCTGGACGCAACATGGGCTGATCCATAGGTCCCATCCATGGGAATGCTAATTACCTTCTTCTATTCAACCAAGCATCCACCCAGATCTGAGTGGTGTTTTACATGGGGCCACGGGCCTCTAAGGGAGCCTTTCAGATGCCTCTTGAAAAGTGAAAGGCCTGGATTTTTGTATAATAAAGTAGCATGGAATGAGCTTGATAGGCTTCTGTGGCGAGGTTTTCAATATGCTGGTGACCGGCGTGAAAAAAGCCCATGAAGAAAGCAGGACCAACCTTTGTAGCCCCCGAAGCCAACTGGAGCCCAGCAAAAATGCCTATGCTGGAACTGCTTTTGGCTTATTTCTATCTTTGATTGAAGATGTATTGATAAAAAGATGAAGAAAGCCACAACAGATGCATCATTCTTAGCGCATTACTGATGCATACATGCAAGGGAGACAGTAAAACAAGGGCAGAACCCTTTGTAAACGCTTTCCTCTCGTGTCCATTTCTCCTTTATCCAGCAAATACACTCCAGACTTAGAGGAATGTGGTCCAGTCAAGCAGCATAAGAGGATTGGAGCCCAGATACCACTTGATTAGGCTGCAGTGAATAGAGCTATATGCTCAGTCCCAACAGGATTTCCATGGCACTTGACTGGGGAGATACAGGCTTTAACCTAATGCAGAGAAACATCCCACAGTCTGTTGCTTTTCTCTTTGGGTGCATGTGTTCTACATGGTGAATTACAGCAAACACAGCAGCTTTAAAACTGCTCCTGTATTCAATACCCTGGTGTACCACAAACTGGGCAGCAAACATGGAGCAGGCCGTGGAGCTTCCGCTAACCTAATTATTTCATGACGGAACAGACATTCTAGTTCAAGCGAAGGGTTTTTTTCTCAGATGGACAGAGATTGGCTCTGAAAAGTAGATAAAAAATCATTTACAACCACCTCTCAGCACGATAGAAATTTAAATGTGAAAGCTGACCTTCACTGTGCTGCGGCTTCCTGGCCTTTCGGTAAATATGAACTCCTGATTTGCTGCATCCGCTCAGAAAACTGACACAGTAGAGCTGTAGTGCATTTCATTGCAATGTTTTGACAGATGGCACATTTTGGCGACTCTGCTTCCTAAAATTGTCTGCAAAACCTGATGGTTTCATCAAGTGAAAGGCCACAGTGTGGGTACAGTATAGATGCTGCTCAGAGATGCAAAACGTCTGGGAACCAGTAACTGCGACCTGCATTGTCACCAGATTTTTCCTCTTGTGATGGTACGTGGGTGAACACAATTCTCCTGAATAAAGGTTTCGTGTTAAAGTACTGCGCTTGTGTCTTTCTGTATCTGTTACCCTGTCTCTCGTCCAAATGACAGCTGGGACAGGCAGCAACAGCCTGGAGTGAATGAGTAATCGTCGTTTCCTGTTTTAGATCCGTCCCTGTCATTAAACAGTAACTTTACACATACTTTTCCATAAGTATGTGTAAAGTCTTCTCTTCAATAAAAGAATGAGAATGTGACGCTGACATGGCTCAAGTCCAGGGAGAGATTGTAAGGTGCTCGGGAAATATTAGAATGTCAAGGTTGGGGATCAGGAGGTTGTGAGTATAGAAATCCTGTAAAACGGGTTCAGTGGTAGAACTTAGGTCTCTGGGTCACATGCTCCATGTTTGGCCACAGGCCATCACGTCCAGCTTACAGGTGCAGCCCTACTACCACTACCAAGACGTCACGCGGTCAGGGAACCGATTAATGTTACGATGTAGACTATTCAAATAATATGGACCATTAAATGGGTTTTATGTGAACTTCATTTCTTTTGGGCTTCATCCATTCAGATTGTTGTTTGTAACACATAAATCCTAAATTTCTGCATGAAGCTTCCTTCTGAGTTCTGTGTCTCATTCTATTCTGTGGCTGATCTCTTAAATTTGAATCTGAAAAACTAATGATTACATTCAGTTATGACCACGACTGCTCTCGACTCTAGACCTGCTGCCTGATCTACGCGGGAGATGGACAGTATGTGTAGGATTCTCTCAGCTTGGTAGCAGCGGCGTTCTAGGCTATGCTGGATAGTGGTGAGCGCTGGGCCGGACACCTGCCTGACAGCCGACCGATAGGAGCAATGTTGAACTGCGCTATGTATAACTGTCATAAAACAGTGTGTGGCTACTGTATGTGCATCATTTCAGACGTTCTTCTCTTGCAGAGCGTCTCTGGGGGAAATTACGTCACGGTTCCCATTTCCTCCTGCTCTCCTCTCTTTGTGTATGTTGCACCTGGCCAATAAAAGCAATTAGAAAGGCTTTGAAAACAACAATGCTAATATAATAAAGACTGAACCTTTGTACTGAGCAGCGCTGCCTGTAATGTTGAAGACGCTGTAGTTATGAGGCTGCTTCACGTCAGATCCTCACTCTGAGCTGGTTGTCACCGTGGCTGCAGCAGCTACTGCTGATGGGCCACAACAGCGAACGTCTACAGACGCCTTCCTGACTAACAGCTCAGTCTGCCTGCCCTGTGTGTTGGTCTCTGCTCGTGCGTCTCCCTTGGACCTTGTGTCTCCTTGTCTTGCCTCCTCGTTCTTGGCCTCTAGCTCTTGGTAAACTCGGCTCAGTACGTTCGTAGGTCAGTTTTGTTAGAAATGGTTAGTTCCTGCTTTGCAGCGTTTTGTTTTGTAGTTCTTGTAAAGTGTAGTTTTGTTTTCTTTCTTACCTGATGAGCTTTTTGTTTGTTTGTTTGTTTTATGTCTATGGAAAGATTTTGTTTCCTTACAGTGTCTTCAAACTCCAGCATTGTTCTGTTATATAAAATCTAATCTCAGAACTAGTGATATACTGTGTCTCTGGTGGTGTTTTGCACTTGGGTCTATTAAACAGCAGTTGTGAAAGTGTAAGTACATAATAGGTTGTGTTTGATCTGGTACCTGCATGAGCCACAGGCCTGCAGTCTAACAGGCCACGGCTGGAGGCTGCAGTGACTGGACATGGAGAAGACTTTGCCTTGCATCAAGGTCGTCCTTGGCCGGTGCAGGACATCATGGTACCGCACTGCAGTAAACGCGTCTTTTTAGTGCATCAACCCTGCATAATTTGAGCTGAAGTATTTGAGAAGCTGTTCACAGACAGTAGCTCTTGTCTTTCTGTCAGTGAGAAAACTTTGACTGGTGCAGCTGTGCATTTCAGTCAATGAGTCAAACTCTCACATCTGCAAATGAACAATTACAGGTGAAAGTGCTCCCAGCTGTGTTTTAAGATCTATTTCTGATTGGTACTGTGCTACTTTAACATCCCCATTATGGTGATTCATCTGCCTAATTTCACATTTGAGGTTTGGGACGGACTTCCTAAAAATAATTTCTTCTCCATAAAATAATAATAGAACCTATGTTGAGCCACGAAGTTAAACGTCACTGCAGATTTTCTATACAAAGATGATGTTGTGAATTTTTCAGCAGTTGCTGTGGATGATCAAGTTGTAACTTCTCCTGAAGAGCAATGAGTGGTCGACTCACATCTTTGCTAAATGCCTCTTGGGCCACACATTGGATTTTTCTGCTGAATGCGTCCTGATTGGAGCTCAGCAGACCTTCATAAAATACTGCAATAGTCCAAAGTTCATCAGGAAATAGTCTGTGAAAGAGTCTGCATTTTGGCGTAGACTAACACTGATCGCTGCACCACTGGCCATAGAAACAATCTGTCCAAACTTTTCAGTCACAAGGTGTGAATATGTGCTAAACGTAAAGGTTGCAGACCAACAGAATGATGAGCTTGGCTTCCACCGAGCTGCTTAAAAACCAACCACTGTCCCAACAACTGAGAAAACCACTGGAAGGTAAAGACGTTTTCTATCACACCAACCTTTTGTCCATCTAAGGGTTGTGAGAATCTACACACACTCAGTCAATCGTCTTCTTGACTAATCTAATCACAAGCACTTAAAAATCAATAACAGTTCACAAATCAAATATTTTAGACAAGAACGAGTCGCCTCTAATGTTACTGACAACTACTGCAGTGTCAAGCAGCGTGTCCTTTGTGGCCAGTGTTAACATGACGCTGAACATTTTTCTTGTGAGGAACTTGTAAGTTAAAAAGCTCTTGTTGTTACGAGCCAGACACGAGGTGAGGTCGGACCCAGGTGCAAATGAACCCAGTAGATTGAAGTTCCGCACAACAAGATTTTATTAAACAGAAAATCACAGCTGAGCTGGAGAAACTACAAATTGGAATAAACAAAGAACACAAAACGATAGTGGGCCAAATTCAACACTATGATCTAAACTATGAAAATCCTACAAACAAAAATTCACCGAAAGCGGGATAATACAAAACGTTATTCTAAAGAACTTAACTGAACTGTCTACAAACACAAAGTCACCGCAAGCGGGAAAAAACAAACAAAGTTATCTCTACCAAACAAAAGACACTGCAAAGCAGGAAAACGAACAGGCTATGAAAAACTAACTGACTTACTAAAGTTGAGTAGAGCTAGAGGTCGGGGAAGAGGGAGAACAAACGAACCAAGCGAACAGGAATGACACACCAGCGACAAATGATAGACTGAAGGGAGTATATGAAGACCAGGTGATGATAATGACAAACAGGTGTGTATGGGAGACCAGTATGGGAACAAACAAGGAACAAACTCAAAGTCCAAAATAGCTCCCCCTGGTGGGGAAGCGAGTCCATACTGTCACAGAGCCCCCCCCCCACGGGCGCCTCCCGGCGACCTAAGAGGGTTCCTCCGGATGCCGTTCATGGAAGTCCCTGATCAGCAACGGATCCAGAACGTGCCTCGAGGGGACCCAGCTGCGGTGTTCCGGTCCATATCCCTCCCAGTCCACCAGGTACTGGAGACCGCGACCTCGTCGTCGGGACCGGAGGATGGAACTGACCGTATAAGCCGGGCCCCCGTCGATGATGCGGGCGGGGGGGGGGGTGTCAACCGGAGAAGAGAAAACAGGTGAGACCACAGGTTTAATGCATGAGACATGGAAAACAGGATGAACCCTCATACTATTGGGAAGTTCGAGTCTGACAGAAACCGGGTTGATAATGTTAGATATGCGAAAAGGGCCGACAAACCTAGGGGAGAGCTTCCTGCAATAGTCTTTTAGTTTCAAATCCTTCGTCGAGAGCCAAACTAGATCACCTACTTTATACTCGGGCGCTGGAGAACGGCGGCGATTGGCATACCGCTCAGCCTGTGCTTGACCCCGGAGCAGTTGGGCCCTTACTCTGGTCCATGTGGCTCTGCATCGCTTGATGTAGGCGGAGATTGAGGAAACTCTGACCTCGGGACCCTGCTCCGGGAAGAGGGGCGGCTGGAATCCATGAGCCGCCTCGAACGGGGAACACCCTAGGGCAAATGACGGGAGTGTGTTGTGTGCGTATTCTATCCACGGCAATTGGGCACTCCAGGTCCTGGGTTGGGCTGAGATGGTGCACCTTAGGAGAGTCTCCACCTCCTGGTTGATCCTCTCTGTCTGCCCATTAGTTTGTGGGTGAAAACCAGAGGACAGACTGACCGAGGTTCCAAGTGTCCCACAGAACTCCCTCCAGACAGCCGAGGCGAACTGGGGTCCTCGGTCCGACACAATGTCTTCGGGAATACCGTGGAGCCTCACTACGTGCTGAATTAGGAGTTGGGCTGTCTCCTGAGCGGACGGTAACTTGGGCAGGGGAACAAGGTGAACTGACTTAGAAAAGCGGTCCACAATGGTAAGTATGGTGGTCTTACCCGCCGACGGAGGAAGACCCGTAATGAAGTCCATCGAGACATGTGACCAAGGGCGTGACGGAACTGGCAAGGGACGTAACAGGCCGGCCGGCGGTCTGTGCGAAGTCTTGTTGGTGGCGCACGTCCGGCAGGCTGTGACGTATCTGCGGACGTCCACCCTCATGGAAGGCCACCAGAAGCGTTGTGCGATCATGGCGATTGTGCGAGAAACTCCAGGATGACAGGCTAGTCTGGAGTCATGTCCCCACTTCAGCACCTGGGGACGAAGACAAACAGGAACGAACAGACGGTGTGGAGGACCTCCCTCCGGAACTGGTTGGGTGTGGCGGAACTCACGAACTCGGGCCTCGATATCCCACCGCATTGCTCTGATCCTGGTGGGTTCAAGGATATAGTCCTCTGTAGGACTGGACTCCTCACTCTCCGGGTTCTCAAACTGCCTGGAGAGTGCATCTGGCTTGACATTCTCTGACCCGGGGCGATAAGAGAGAGAGAAATTAAACCGTGTAAAAAATAACGCCCACCGTGACTGACGAGCGTTTAGTCTCCTGGCCGTTCTGATGTATTCCAGGTTCTTATGATCCGTCCATACGAGGAAAGGGAGCGTGGTGCCCTCCAGCCAGTGCCTCCACTCCTCGAGGGCTAACTTCACCGCCAGAAGCTCGCGGTTTCCCACATCGTAGTTTCTTTCAGCACTGGTTAATCTCCTGGAAAAAAAGGCGCAGGGGTGTACCTTTTGGTCTTCGAAGCGTTGTGAGAGAACGGCTCCGACCCCTGTGTTGGAGGCGTCCACCTCCACGATAAATTGACGTGACAGGTCCGGTAGGCGGAGAATGGGTGCCGACGTGAACAGCCTCTTCAACTTGACGAACGCAGCTCCAGCCTCGGGGGACCACCGGAATGCTGCTTTGGTGGAGGTGAGGGCGTGCAGAGGGGCTGCCACCTTACTAAAGTCCTTAATGAACCTACGATAAAAATTAGCAAAACCAAGGAACCGTTGCAGCTGTTGGCGACTCTTGGGCTCCGCCCAGTCCGTGACCGCTGTCACCTTGGCGGGATCCATACCCACCTTTCCCGGTTCAACAATGAAACCTAGGAACGACGTCTTAGTGGTGTGAAACTCACACTTCTCAGCTTTTACGTAGAGCTGATTCTCCAGCAGCCGTAACAGAACTGCCCTCACGTGGTCAACGTGCTCCTCCCGAGAACGGGAGTAAATCAGAATGTCATCTAAATACACAAAGACGAAGTGATTTACCATGTCCCGTAGCACGTCGTTGACCAGGGCCTGAAAGACAGCAGGAGCGTTAGTGAGGCCGAATGGCATTACCAGATATTCATAATGTCCACTTGGTGTGTTGAAGGCAGTCTTCCATTCGTCGCCTTCCCTGATTCGAACTAAATGGTAAGCATTTCTCAGATCCAACTTAGAAAACACAGTGGCCTCCTGCAGCATCTCGAAGGCCGACGAGATGAGTGGCAAGGGGTATTTATTCTTTACTGTAATCGCGTTAAGACCCCTGTAATCAATGCAAGGACGCAGACCACCGTCCTTCTTACCAACAAAGAAGAAACCTGCCCCAGCCGGTGACGAGGAAGGCCGAATGATGCCCGACGTCAGAGCCCCGTTTATATACTCATCCATGGCCTCACGTTCGGGCTGTGTGAGGGAGAAGATTCGACCCTTGGGGGGCGCTGTCCCAGGAAGCAAGTCGATGCCACAATCGTAGGGACAATGTGGAGGAAGAGAAGTGGCTCTCTCCTTGCTGAAGACCAGCGCTAGGTCGTGGTATTCCCTCGGCACTCCAGCGAGATCCACGGCCGCTGACTTAACCTCCTTTCCTGTAGGGCGAGTAGAAAGAGGTGCGGACAAAAGACAATGCTGGAGACAAAACTTGCTCCAGCCTAAAATCTTGCATGTGACCCAGCTGACGTGTGGATCGTGTTTCTGGAGCCAGGGCAGCCCCAAGATAACAGGAGAGTCAGAACATCTGAACACGTTGAACTCTAGCACCTCCTGGTGGTTGCCGGCAACAGTCATCCTCAACGGTTCAGTGCGATAGTCAATGGAGTGAATTACGCAGTTATTAAAAGACCGTACCGTGATCGGTCTTACCAGACGGTGTAATGTTAGTCCCAGCGAGTTGGCCAGGTCTTGGTCCATGAAGTTGGCCTCTGCTCCCGAGTCCACCAGGGCTGTGACCGTCTGGTCCCTACCGGATGCTGAAAAAACGACCTCCATGGAGGGCGTAGTGGAGGGAGAAACCTGGGCGGACCTGCTCACCAGCGTCTCCCGGGCTGCTGGTGAGCGTTGTCGTTTAACGGGCAGTTTGCCGCCCTGTGGCCCCCCTGCCCGCAATACATGCACAGACCCCCGACCATGCGTCTCCTCCGTTCCTCACTCGAGAGCCGGTATCTGCCGATCTGCATGGGCTCCTCTTCCGTGTTTGCAACGGCAGGTTCAGGAGTTGTCACTGGACCAGTCGACGGGGCAAGTGTGGGTGGAGCCGATGGACGTCGCGGAAGCTGCCACTCCGGGTTGAGCCACCCCTCGGGACCGAGCGATCGCCGCCGGCGCTCTCCTGGTGGTGGATGACTGCCCCGTGTTCTCCTGGCATCTCCCAGTAGGCGTCGCTCCTGTTCCCGTTCGTGGTGACGCTGATCCACGGCGGCTGCCAGGGACATCAACCCACGCAGCGAATCGGGAAGAACGCTCCCCACCATCTCGTCCTTAATCCTACTGGCTAGCCCCTCGTAAAACTTGTCCACCAATATGCTCTCTGGCCAGTCTAGGCGGGCTGCCAGCGTCCTGAATTCTATGGTGTATTCGTACACCGATCTCTCACTCTGGGAGAGCCGAAACATGGTGGCAGCGGTGACGCGGCGGCTAGAGGCTGGATTAAAAATAAGGGAAAGTTCCTCAGCGAACTTCTTGAAGCTGTTACAACACTGAGCATCACGGTTCCACTCAGCCATTCCCCATTCCAGCGCGCGTCCCTCAAGCTGAGACAGGGTGAAAGTGACCTTCCTCCTTTCAGTGCAAAAAGTTAGGGGTTCGAGCTCGAACTTGAGCCGAAGCGAGGACAAAAAGGTCTCGCACTGCGCCGCTTCGCCGCTGAACCGGGTTGGTAGTGCCAACCTAACCTCCGACTGAAAATGGCGGCTCAGTCGGAGAGCCTGTTCAGCCGTCTCTCTGACCACCTCGAGCTCTGATCTACTCAGCTCTGGCTGTGAAACCTGGGGCGGGCCAGAAGTGGCTGCTGAAAGTTCAACCCCGGGCTCAGATGCTGGGTCCATGTTGGCTGGTGTGTACTGTTACGAGCCAGACACGAGGTGAGGTCGGACCCAGGTGCAAATGAACCCAGTAGATTGAAGTTCCGCACAACAAGATTTTATTAAACAGAAAATCACAGCTGAGCTGGAGAAACTACAAATTGGAATAAACAAAGAACACAAAACGATAGTGGGCCAAATTCAACACTATGATCTAAACTATGAAAATCCTACAAACAAAAATTCACCGAAAGCGGGATAATACAAAACGTTATTCTAAAGAACTTAACTGAACTGTCTACAAACACAAAGTCACCGCAAGCGGGAAAAAACAAACAAAGTTATCTCTACCAAACAAAAGACACTGCAAAGCAGGAAAACGAACAGGCTATGAAAAACTGACTGACTTACTAAAGTTGAGTAGAGCTAGAGGTCGGGGAAGAGGGAGAACAAACGAACCAAGCGAACAGGAATGACACACCAGCGACAAATGATAGACTGAAGGGAGTATATGAAGACCAGGTGATGATAATGACAAACAGGTGTGTATGGGAGACCAGTATGGGAACAAACAAGGAACAAACTCAAAGTCCAAAATAGCTCCCCCTGGTGGGGAAGCGAGTCCATACTGTCACACTTGTAGCCTGTGTCTGTGTGTTAATGTAATGAAAGCAGGAGCAGGAACCTTCCTAGCGTAGTACAATAAATACTACAATGAATTCTCACAATCAAGTCTAACACATATGTGGTGAAATCAGTAATATGTAACAAATAAATAATACTGTAGGAGGCCAGCATGACATGTGCTCACAGCCGTTCTCTGGTCTGGAGCTAGAGCTGCCTGCTCTGACGTACTGTCAACAGCGCTGCTGTGAACAGCCACAGGTGATGTCACTGCTGTCGTATGACATCATGCAGGGGAGAAGTCCTGAAGAAGCAGAGGGTGCACTTCTAAACTCCTTGCTAAGAGACACATAGATATATACAGAGCATCTAAGTCTGATGTCTTTAATCTGTGTCTATATGTTTATTGAATGGTTCAAAATAATACAATAGAATTAAGTGAAGACAAAACAAAACACTCAGTGAAGTCATACAAATCATCATTAATAATAAAACCTTCACTTTGCCTAATACATGCAAATCCAGTCAGCCAGGGCTTAATTCTCTATTTCATGTCAGGAAAAGACAATGTTATTTCCATGCTAGTTAATTACTGGGTTGATTAGGCCTCATTTCCATTGGATTTGTCAGTAGATTGTTTTATGTCCAAGTTAAAAGGGAGCAGCTCACTCACTGAATGAAGGAAGCACGTTGTCTTTTAATTATTTGGAGGTGTAAACATATCGTGTGGGTTCAAACTAAACTAGACTAAGCATTTGGAAAATGCTCTGTGGATGCTGCACTGTTGAGTGTTTTCCCCAAGAACTGTTGACAGTAGCTGGAGACTGTAAAACGTTCTTGAGGAAACAGAATCAGGACCATCAAGTGGGCTGAGATGCTTCTGCTGCATTTCCACACCTGCAGTGGAACTGAAACGTGGAAGGTTCTGTAAAAGTGGGACGGGAATCATTGGATTATATTACTGAGACATCACATTGACCATTAGTTTGATGTTAACTGCAACAGATCCATCGGTCAGCAGCAAGTTACAGTGAAGGCAGCACAGCTACATCAGTACAAACGTGAAGCTTGACAGGGTGAAAGCAGAAATACTGTACTGTCTCCAGAAGTGGGAGAGACTGAGGCATTAGTGCAGGTCTGATGTCAACAGGCTCAACACTTTCGGTCCTAAGACGGAGCCACAGAAACACTGACTACTGAGAGATGAAGGCTCCAGCGTGCATCCGTGTGTGTTTGTTGATTACAAACCATATTACTTATGACCTGAAAGGAAGATGTGTATCATACCAGACACACCTTCTAACCACATCATGTGGCATCTGTCTGAACTATTCTCTTCATATTTGTTCATTACATTTTTTATCATTTTCATAGTTTGCGGCAATAAATTAACTGCCAA
This sequence comes from Macropodus opercularis, assembly GCA_030770545.1. Taxonomy (NCBI): domain Eukaryota; kingdom Metazoa; phylum Chordata; class Actinopteri; order Anabantiformes; family Osphronemidae; genus Macropodus; species Macropodus opercularis. The sequence continues at coordinate 18,782,170 of CM061098.1, read as the reverse complement.
GATTCGGCCTCGGTTTCCCTGCTCACATTCGTTCCAGTTCCGCAGGCTCTCATTTGTTTGCAGTGTTTGTTTTGCTGTGCCACTCACGTGATGGTGGGCTGTGCGGTATCTGGCTGTACCAGGCTTGTTACTGTTGTCATCATTCTATTGATAATGTAATTGTTATATTTACTGCTTGTTCCTCTTATGGTGGTTGTGTATTGAACCTGTTTTGGTTGGTGGTTGTACTCAGTCCCAATGTTTCTCCCTGTCTCCACCCTCTCTCCCTCTCCTCTCCTCTGCGTTGCATGCTGGGAGTTCCTTTTTCGGTGTCTTCTTCACGTTCGGGTGATAAGGTAAATGATTTCCTTTATTTTAGTTTACTTGGTTTAGGGTGACAGACAGTGTTGGAGGTGCTTGCGTGTTTTAAACCAGTCATGGCGTCCCTCCCAGCAGAGGGTTCGCCGCCCCTGTCAATGAGACACAGGGTTCAAATATACAGTGGTATACATACATACAGCATACGTATATACAGCAGCTTCTCCCGGCAGTGGGAGAGAAATAGGCTTTGAGAACATCACGTACGGTTCTCGGACGAGCAGAGCAGTGGTAGCGTCTCTCCAAGAGGAACGACTGGTGCACAGGCTGCTTGAGACGGGCCTGGTGCTGGAGGATGAGTTCCGCCCGTTATCCCTGACGAACTGCTGGAACACTGTAAGCCCGGATAAAGTGAATTTACTTAAAAAATTTGAGGAAACCGGTTGCCTTAAAAACTTTAAGTAATGGGTTATGAAAACTTGAGTGCATTTAACTTAAATGCATGAAAGGGTGGAATTATTATTTTAAGTTCAAAATACTGAATGCCAAGTTGATTTCACTTACAATCTCTTGTAATGTCAATTGCCCTGTCACATGAACTCCACTTACTATTTTAAGTTAAAGTAACTAAAGCTTTGTATTCATTGCATGTGTTAAACTAGAATGTTTAAATTAAGACAAATACGCAATACAAAAGTCATTTTTTTTACTGTTTTATTTAAAACAGCATTAAGTTACAGGGTTGTTTTCCCCTGGTTTAACAACCTTGGATCATAGGCCTGAAACAGTGGCAAAATGTGTCATTCATGCCCTGAACACTGCATAAAACAAAGCACCATCATGCCAACAAAAACACTTATTGTGCTCAAGCATGTGTACATCATTATTACAACAAATCACATTAAAACTGTGTTATAACTTACACTCCTATTAGGGAAATGTTTTATATAGTTGAACACACATGACTAAAATATCTACTCCATATATCTTGAAAATCCAAAATGCCCCAAGATGCATCAGCTTTTAGTTGGTAATGTAACTAAAATACCCAACTGATTTGAAATTAAATTTTATCAAAGCCTGTGTCATGGAATCTTGTGCAAAATTAGTGCAAATACCACAGAACACATGTACCCTAAACCGTACACAACAGTAAACATGTTTTAATAAAAGTCCAACATTACAAACTGTGGCAAACACATCTGGAACAGTAGAAGAGCCATTTCAAATTATGCTTCCAGCTGATTTTTCAAAGTTTGAATTTTGGGTACCAGCTCACTTTTACCCAGTTTGAGCATTACTCGCTGAATAAAATTGAAAGTGTTTTTCATGCACTTGGGGTAGTCCAGGTGCAGGGCGTAGATCAGTCCAAAAAGGACACAGAAGGCCTGAGGTAGGTTGGACAGTTCATCCATTACCACAGACCCTTCCAAGATGATCCCTACTGGGGTGGGTTGACCTGGGTATTTTCTTGACCAAGGCAGAGAATTCCCACTGGAGTTTCACTGTACGAGTCCTTGTCAGTTACGTCCTATCATTGAAAGAAATGTTTTGACAAGGAGAGAACAAACATGCCAGTTAGAAAATGAACAGCATTGTACAACATAAACCACACTGAAAGTAATTTATATTAAAAGGACGATATTGAATTTAATCAAATGCCATATTCAGATCTGTACAGGTTGCAACACTTTGCCCAAAATATGTAGTTTACTCACTTTCACTCACAGCCGTGCCGAAGACATAGGCACCTGATGTCTGTTGGCTCAGTGGTCTGCAAAATAGTGGACACAAGAGTTAAAACATATCTTGCTAAGGATACTCACATCAGGGTTTCCCATACATTCATTCATTTGTGGTGGCCCGTGTGTGTGTTTGTGTGTGAGTCTATGTGTGTGTCTGAGTTTGAGTGTGTGTGAATGTGTGTGTCTTTTTGTGTGTGTGTGAGTTTGTGTGTGTCTACCTCCAGGTTGTTGTGTTTTGGTGTGAGTGTGTTCACCTCCGTCTCCAGGTTTGTGTGCGTGTGTCCACCTCCATGTCGGCGTGTGTATTTTTGTGTGTGAGTGAAATTTGCAACAAGTAGTCTGTAGAAAGTGTAGCAATGGCATAGCAATGTAGCAATAGCAACGTCTTTAAAGGGATAGTTCACCCAAAATCGAAAATTTGCTGTTTATCTGCTCACCCCCAATGCATCCAAGATGTAGGTGACTTTGTTTCTTCAGTAGAACACAAATGATGATTTTTAAATCCAACTGTCAGCCCTATAATGGTCGTGAATGGGAATTCGATGTGTGTGTAAACGTTCATTAAAATCCACACAGACATATCCAAATCAAACCCCGCGGCTCGTGACGACACATTGATGTCCTAAGACACGAAACGATCGGTTGATGAGTAAAGTAGTCAGTCTGAGAACAAGACTCTGCAAACCCACATGACAGACAGCAAAATTTAACTGGTGCATGTGGTTGCTGCTGATCAAGACTTTTGGTGTGAAGGCGAGATAAATGTACTTTTAGTGCATTGAGTGATTTAAATGTACATGGACATTCCTGATATAAACAAGGAAAAGGCTGTGTTCTTGCATAACTTCCATGTTTTAGCCTATAATGTTTAAATAGCTGTGCTGTCTTTTCACAGTTAAGAGGGCAATACTTACACTTCCAAAGCATATTTTTCAGAGGTTGGTATTCAGTTTGTTGCTAATGTCAGGATACTGGGTTCAAAGGAATCTCTTCCTATGACCTGCAACACAATGAAACAAAGAAAATAAGAGACAAGGGAACTTATAAAAGCTGCAGTAGTCTACTGCAACAATATACCTGTATTTTCAAGGTAGCTAACATTAAAGATATAATGTAATTATTAGGGGTGTAACGTTACTGCTAATATACTCAGTCATAATCTGGTTGCAATTCACTTTCTATTAAGTGGTTGAAGGTAAAATAATCACTAATGCAAAACATATGTCATGCATAAGACAATAATACAATGAATGGTCAAAGTCATTTAACGTTACATTTAATGTTAATGCTAGTAAAAAAACAATCCAATGTGGTCGCTAACACTCTTCTTCCCTCGCTCAGCGTGGATCGGGCTGAGTCACCAAGACGCTGAAGTTACAGGTGGAAAATGTCCCGTTAAACTGGTTAAAACGACAGTTTTCCAAGTTCACAAACAGCGCGTCAAGCAAAAAAAAGGCAATTTGCCTAGCTAACGTTAAGCCATCAACCAGGTGGTTACAGGTCAACTTAATAAAACGTCTTTCTCTAAAGTTACTCATAAAAAGCCCCTCCAGTGATAAAAGTGACTTACTTAGCTAGCTAAGTACTTAACGGGTGACAATGTTAAAGTCCATCAACATCAAACTGCTTCACTTGGACTTCTCACAAACAGCGCACCAAGTGAAAAAAACTTGTAACGTTAGCTATCGGGTGAAAATGGCTGCCGACCTAGATTAAGATAACGTCCTCCCACTACTCACCAGCATCCCCTTGAAACAACACACAAACACGGAAACATTAAGTTGAATGACTCAGCAGCAACGTTAGCTAAATCAAAGTTACTTACCGTCTCTGGCGAGTTTTAGCAGAAACTGGACTGTCCGGTGCGCGGCGAAAAAGTGACGTCTTCTCGCCAAAAAGCATAGACACAGCGGCAAAGTGACGTCTTCTCGGCAGCAAAGTGACGGCGATCACGTTCCCATCATGCATTGCATGACTAAAACTTGGGAATTTTAAGCTATTTCACTTAAAATTATTCACAGGCTCAACTAGGTCTACAAATTAGTATAACATACTTACATCTGCTAGTAATGCAATCAAAACTTAATGGATTTGCGCAATGTAAGTACATTATACTTTAAATGTTTGATTTGATATGACATCTGGGTTTACAGTGAAAAGGAACTTTCCCGTTTTGAATAGTTCGCTACCACCTTTAGAACAGTTTGCCTCGGATGCAAAGATGTTCGCTTACAGCTCGTCCAGTCTCTGCGGAGACAGGCGTTTATGTATCTAAGCGATCCAGAGCAAACGCTGAACGCATCGTTCAAAGTCAAGTTTGAAAACACGCTTTACACTGTGTTTCGAGCTCGGGAAGCATGAAATGTTTAGAGTGTGGAGATGTCGGGCATAAGCGGGCGTCATGTCCGCACCGGGAGAAGGGCGCAGGCCGTGGGTCGGCTGATGAACAGGCCTCGGGCAGAGCTGGCGCAGACGTCAACTTCCCTCAACATCATGCACCAGCAGCCGGTGACAGTCCAGTTAGAACGACAAGAACCGAGGAAAGCGGTAACAAACCTCTGGCTACGGAGGAAAACCATAGTGTTGGGCAAGTTGAGGAAACAGAGGGAACATCTGGCCACGACACCCATAAACTAGACATTAGTGAACCGAACAACAGGACAACAGACTGACGACTATCAAATAATTGACGATGACACACTGTCACAATTCTCTGATATTGTGACACCTGAGGACACGCAGTCCTACACCTTGAAGGACATCAATGACTTTCTCGATGAGACCTTCGGTAGACAACATGTAGCCATAACTGACTTCTTTTCTAACGTGGAGGGTTTCATTAACTTGACTATAACGAGAAAGGTTGGCTATGACCAATTTAGCAAGCAGAAGAGATTCCGCCTCAAAAAAACCCAGAAAAGAAAAGAAAAGAAAAGCTGTTCTGAATGTCCAGAAATGATGGCTGGTGTCCCCTGGAACACTCCACACCCTAGGAAAGACCGAACTGTCCTCTGCTTTTTCTATATTTTCTTCTTCTTCGTTGAGAGGTTGAGGATAGGAACCCTAAACATGAACGGTGGGAGGGATAGGGAAAAAAGAGCTGCTGTCATTGAGACGTGCAAAGCCAAAAACCTAGATGTGCTCATCTTACAAGAGACACATAGCACAATAGACAGATGACTGGGGCATGGAGTGGGCAGCTCAGGCTTTTCTAAGCGGTGGCACCAACCTCAGTGCAGGTGTAGCAATTCTTTATTCACCAAACCTCGACTTACGTGATGTTTCCTCACTAGAAGTGGAGCTGGGAAGGATTCAAATAGTACAAGCAAGAGTCAGGGATATATACCTTGTTCTTATCAATATTTATGCGTACAACACCGGCGCTGGTCGCTTAGATCAGTTTCATAAACTGATAAACTAAAACAATTTGACAGCAGCTCTGTTCTTCTTATGGGGGGAGACTGGAACTGCACTACATGTGCTTCAGTAGATAGGAATTCAATTGAACCACACACACCATCAGTTTCCCTCCCGTCTAGCATTACTGCAGAAAACAACCTGGTAGAACCTGGAGAAAACTAAACCCACAAGTTAGGCAGTAGGCAATATCAGAGCAGCTCGGTTAGACAGAATTAGACAGAACACACCATAACCGATTAATGAAGTCCACAATATTACCAGTTGGTTTTCAGATCATCATCTAGTAACAGCAGACCTCTCTCTGTTTGTACACCATCAGCGATGTCCCTACTGGCAGTTCAACGTACGTCTAACGCAGGATAAAACTTTCTGTCAGGCCTTCACTGTCTTTTGGAGTCAGTGGAGACTGGGACAGACTGATTTTGATCATCTTACTCTGTGGTGGGAGGTGGGAAAAACAAATGTAAATCTTTTGTCAATAGTATGTGAAACACAAAACAGATACCAAGAGAGACCAGATAGAGAGGCTAGAGAAAGACATTTGAGTCCTTGAAGGACATAATTAATAGTAACAGCGATTGCAACCGTAGACTTCTGGTAAACAAGAAGGAGGCATTGAGTACATTCATGCACGAGAAAGCAAAAGGAGCATTAATACGAAACAGAATCTCTAGGATTGCAGATATAGACTCTCCAACATCATTCTTTTTTAAGTTGGAGAAAACAGTGCGGGACAGCAACCTAATGATGCATCTGAAGCTTCCAGATGCCATCACAACCAAACCGTCAGACATGGCAATAGATTTCTACTCTGGGCTTTTCAGTGCTGAGAATTGTGACTGCATGGAGGAGATCCTACAACCACTACCGCGACTGGGAGAGAACCAGTCAGCTTCCCTAGAGAATGCCATCACCTTCGCTGAAATGTCAACAGCAGTCCAACAGCTGAACTGTGGCTGTTCCTCTGGAGTAGATGGACTTCCCTCTGAGTTCTATAAATGCTTCTGGGTCGTGATAGGGGAGAACATGTTTCAGGTGTTCTCAGGCTGTTCTCAGTCAGGTTCTCTACCTTTAAGCTGCACAAGCGCCGTGTTGACCCTTCTGCCAAAGAAGGGAGATCTTGGACTGTTAAAAAACTGGAGGCCGGTCTCACTGCTTTAACTACACTGTAAAATAGTAGCCAAGTGGCCGGTGGGTACAGAGGAGGAAGGATGAGATGCAAACGGGACTGTGGCAGAGTCTGCTCCTGGTTGATGGCTGGAAGCAGGGATTCCACCCCTGACTGCTATTGGGCCCTGTGTTTCACGCCTGCCAATCACCGGCAGACCATTGAATGAGGACCGGTGATAAGAGCCACGGGTTAAGACAGTCCAGGACTGCCCCGGCGGAGAGTAGACACCTGTGCTTCTGTGGTCTACTAAGATTCGGTTTTGTTTGGTAATGTTGTTTTTTTCGTTGGCTGGTCTACAGAAGGGAGCCAGGATAGTTAGACACATCTACATCCAGACACCCACAATACACGTCATCTTTGCACCAACACAGGGGTTACTGTTGTGTAGTTACACTAGGGGCTAGAGGTGCTACACTCGTGTTTATGTTTGGTGAGAGAGGGTAGTTTAGGCCAAGTTTATGTTCCTGGAGGTTTTCTTTGTTTAATTTATGTAGACGGTGAACTGGGTGGTCAGCTAGTCTCCTTTGGTTTTGTTTTTTTGTTTTGTGTAGCACCCTCATCCTGCGCTCCCTGGTACCAGTTTTATTTATAGTCACACCTGAAACCGTATTCAGTGGTGTGTATTATATTGAGTGTTTTAATTTGCTTATTGGCTTATGTTGCATCTCAGCCTGTGGGCGTGAGCCAAGGATGTAACACCGACATAAAATACCTGCGGTTTTTGGAGAAGTTAATCGAGGAACAACAAGATGACAGTGGGGCCTTGCTGTCGTTTTGAACACCCAAGCTGTCAGACTTCTCCACCGCATCGAAGAAGCGCTATATGACCACTGTAAAAGTTCTCAATAAATCGTCTTTAGCTGGGGTTCAGGAGTCAGCATCTCAAACAAGCTGCTGGAGAATGAGCTCCACAGGTTTGGCAAATTTGCCAGTGGGTTTAAAACAGTCAGCTTAGGGTGTAGGGATTCTAAACTACAGCATGTTCAGTCTCTTAAGTGTTCATGTTTTTAGACTCGCCAACTCAGACTTTGGACGTGTCTTTCAGGGTGAAGCATGGGGGCGGGTCTTATATGGTGTATGCCAGCTCAGGCCTGATGAAGTGCTTTGATTGTGGAGATGACACAAACGCTATACATGTCCCCATAAACAGGCGGCTGTGAACCGACCAGAGCAGGTGTCAGCTGACGAGTCGGCCGCCGACCGCGCTGTGGCTGTGGCCGACCCAGTGGTTGGCAGCAGCCTCACCTCACTATAGACGTAGCTACGTCGAAACCAGTGACTCTGGCTGTATCCATTAGTCAACTATCGGCAGACACCGAGGAAATGGAATACGACTCAGAATCAGACACGTTGTCCGTGGGAGAATGCTCCAGCAAAAACTCTGTTTTAGAAGAAATTAACCACTTCCTAAATTAAACTTACAAAAAACGGGTAAAGGTGAAGGATTACTTTAGATTACGTCTCTCCAGTGACCTTTTTGTATCCTTGGTTCAGACTTACAGTGTGTGCCTTTGGAGTGTTTGAGGACGGGATCTCTTCCTGTTTCCTGTCAGAGAGCTGGAGACCAGTAGCACTGCTGTGCACAGACTTCAATGTGGTTTCACAAGGACTGTCTAATAGGGATGGGAATATCGACTCTCTGAATTCGATACTTCGATACCCGCTGGCCGATACTTTGGAGTCGATACTTTCCGTGTGGCACCGCCACCATGTTTCGACTCTCCCAGTCTGGACGTTCAGTTTATAAGTACACTATCGAATTCAGAACACTGGCCGCCCGGCTAAACTGGCCAGAGGATATTCTCTGCGACAAATTTTATGAAGGTTTGGTTGGGAGAGTTAAGGATGAAATGGTGGGAAGGGTTCTTCCCTCTTCCCTTTGGGATCTCGGCGGTGGACCAGAGCTTCCAGGAATGTAACAAGGAGCGTCGTCTGCTGGAGGGAGTCCGGCACTCATGGGGTTGTCACCTGCCGGTGGGGCTCGCCGGGTCCGGAGGGACGGCCCAGCTTGGAGCAGCAACCTCCATGCTGCCCGCCGACTCCGCCACCTTCCAGTTCCAGAGGCGTCCAACCCTTTTACCTGGGACCAGCTTCCGCCTGATTCGGAGGAGCCCATGCAGCTTGGGAGGTCGAGGCTCTCAAACGAGGAAGGTAGGAGACGACGCGATTTTGGATTGTGCATGTAGTGTGGGCAGGAAGGTCATCGAGTGGCACACTGCCCGTTAAACGCCAATGCTCACCAGCAGCCAGGGGGGCGCTGGTGAGCAGGGCTGTGCAGATTTCTCTCTCGGCTGTTCCATCGGTTCCTGTAGTTCTCTCGGTCCCTGGGCAGGATCTTACTATCACGGCCCTGGTGGATTCAGGCACTGAGGCTAATTTCATGGACAAAGAGTTGGCTCAATCTCTGGGGTTGAAGCTCCACCGCCTGGTAAGACCCATCACAGTTCGGTCCTTTAATAATCACGCAATCCAGTCCATTGTTTTCCACACTGCCTCCCTTAAGATGACTGTTGCCGGTAACCACCAGGAGGTGCTGGACTTTAATGTGTTTTTTGTACTGAGACGCCAGTGATTCTAGCCTTGGCTCCAGAGGCACGATCCTCACATTAGAAAACTGCCTGTATTCTGCACCTCCCTCTAATGTTTCGACGGGAGGGACATCTAGTCCTACCGCAGTGGATCTGACGGGAATTCCGGAGGATTACCACTATCTAGCGGGGGTGTTCTGGAAGAAAAGAGCGACCTCGCTCCTGCCTCATCACCCCTACGACTGTGGTATTGACCTTCTGCCTGGGACAGCTCCTCCAAGAGGCCGCATCTTGTCCCTGACCCAGCCGGAGCGATGATTAAATATTGATGATATTTGATTTATTCCCGCTCCAAGGAGGAACACGTGGAACATGTTAGAGCTGTCCTACTCCGGTTATTAGACAACCAGGTATTTGTAAAGGCGGAGAAATGAATTTCACACGGTGAAGACCTCTTTCCTAGGTTTCATGGTCGAGCCAGGCAGGGTGGGGATGGATCCCACTAAGGTAGCGGCTGTGCCTGTATGGGTGGAGCCAAGGGACCGTCAACAACTACAGCGTTTCCTGGGCTTCGCTAACTTTTACTGACGCTTCATCCGGGACTTCAGCAAGGTGGCCGCGCCCCTACACGCCCTCGCCTCCACTAAAACAACCTTCAAATGGTCCTCCGAGGCGTTTACCAGGCTGAAGGAACTCTTCACCTCGGCGTCTATTCTCCGCCTCCCGGATCTTGAGAGGCAATTCATCACCGAGGTGGACGCCTCCAACACGAGAGTCAGGGCGGTTCTCTCACAACGTTTCGAGGACAATAAGGTACACCCCTGTGCGTTCTTTTCAAAGAGACTTACCAGGGCCGAGCAGAATTACAATGTTGGGAACCGGGAGCTCCTAGCGGTAAAATTAGCCCTAGAGGAGTGGCAGCACTGGTTAGAAGGGACTTCTGGTTTGGATTAATCATAAGAACTTAGAGAGTGCTCGCCAGTCCCGGTGGGCCCCGTTTTTTACTCGTTTCAATTTCACATGGTCTTATCGCCCCGGGTCACAAAATGTCAAGCCGGACGCCCTCTCCCGGCAGTTTGAACGTCACACTGATTGTTTTCGTAGTACCAACGATGAATTTATCCTCAAACCCACTGGGGTGCGGATCATGTGATAGGACATCGAGGATAGGCTGCCCCTCACATTGTTTGTTTGTGCCTGTGTGCTTGCATTCCCAGCTGCTGAGATGGGGACACGATTCCCAGTTGGCTTGTCACCCGGGGGGCAGCCGAACCATCTCCATGATTCTGCAGCGCTTCTGGTGGCCTTCACTCCGGGTGGACGTCCAGAGATACGTTGCGGCGTGTCGGGTCTGCGCCACCAACAAGGTGTCTCATCGTTCCCCGGCGGGTCTCCTGCGCCCTCTACTGGTTCCTTCAAGCCCTTGGTCATACAGTACATCTCTATCTATTTCATCACAGGTCTTCCTCCCTCCTAAACCACTATTCTCACCATTGTGGACCGCTTCTCCAAGCTGGTCCACATTGTGCCAATCATCAAACACCCCTCAGCTAAAGAGACAGCTCATCTTCATGGGATCCCTGAGGACGTTCTCTCAGACAGGGGACCGCAGTTCGCCTCATCGCCTTGGAAAGAGTTCTGCGGTGCCCTCGGAGCGTCCGTCAGCCTGTCCTCTGGTTTCTACCCCCAGGGTAATGGATAAACAGAGCGGATCAACCAGGAGGTGGAGTCCCTCCATCGATGCACCGCCTCGACCAAGCCCAACACTTGGTCGCTTCACATTCCATGGATCGAATACGCCCAGAACACCCTTCCTTTGTTTGCCCTGGGCTGCTCCCCTTTCGAGGTGGCATATGGGTTCCAACCGCCACTGTTTCCGGAGCAGGGGGCTGAGGTCGAGGTCTCCTCCGTCTCTGGTTTTATCCGGCGCTGTCGGGCTACCTGGACCAGAGTTCACTCCCAGCTACTTCGGGGAAAGGAACGCTCAGAACGATACGCTAATCGCCGCCGCTCTCCTGCCCCGGATTACAGCGTTGGTGATGGGGCGGGGGACTGTGTGACAATGGGACCTTCTCCCCACCAGGGGAAGCTGTTTTCCCTGGTTCGCCGTACAGACTCTACACACCTGTCGCTCATCACATGATCACCCGGACACTTATACTCACTCGGTTCTGTCATTCTGTGCTGGTGTGTCTCCCTTGCTATGCTCGTTTGGTTTGCTCTCCCTCTTCCCCGACTTCTGGCTTCGATCACAGTTGTAGTAAGTTCTTAGTTAGTGCTTTGATAGTACTTGTAATTTCTGCTTGACAGCGATTTTGTGTTTCTTAGTTAATGTTAGTTTTTGTTTATTAGTAAGGTTAGATTTAGTTTATTGCTTAGTGTTGATTGGCCCACTATCTATCTCAGTTTAGTTATATTTGTACCTCTTTAATATTCTCATTGTCCAGCACTGCTGTGAACTTTTGTTACCTTTTGAATAAACGTATTGATATTGACTGATTGTGTCTCTCGGGGTCTATTTGCACCTGGGTCCGAGCTCTGCTCGTTACCGTTCATAACAATCAGCCCATATGTCAGCCCAAAACCATTATCAACCACTTGGATCTTTTAGACACATGGAGGGTGAAATTCATGGGTTAGGATTAACAATAACAGGGTGAGCGCAGACAGGTTAGATAGGATCTACACAGGCTTTTAGTTCCAGATTGCGTAAGAGCACCATAGTTTCGCTGATCACCACCTTGTTAGTACAGTTGTTATAGTTTCACCTGGGAAAAAGGTAAAATCACATTGGCACTTCAACAAGCTTTTACAAGACAGTTCTTTCTGTCAAGGATTCAGTAGGTTTTGGGAACACTGGAGGTTAAAAAAAAGCCAACTTTACTTCCTTGAAACAGTGGTGGGAAGTCGGCACGGCCCAAGTTCGTGTCTTCTGTCAGCAGTACACTATGCAGCCTGCTGCTAAAGTGAGGATGCTTGAGGGAGCTTGAGGCAGAAAGAAGCAACATAGAAGGGAGACTACATACAGACTTCGATCCAGCCTCCAGTCACTTGCTACAGGAGAGGAGGCGGGAGTTGGATGGACATATGGATGCTCCAACTTCGTTCTTTTTCAACCTGGAGAAGTCATCAGCTCTCCGGAAACAGATAACATGCCTCAAACTTCCAGGAGGAAGGTTAATATCGTGTCCCAGTGAGATGAGGTGACTTGCAGTGGAATTATATTCAACCTTGTTTTCTGCATCTTCTGAGTCTTGCGACAGTCGGGCAGAACTACTGGAAGGGCTTCCTCAGCTAACGGACGATGAGTTAGCATTTATGGATTCAGATCTGACTTTAGAGGAACTAACTGATGCTGTCAGGCTGATGGCATCAGGTCGGGTACCTGGGATTGATGGTCTTTCTATTGACTCTTAAAACACTTTTGGAACATTATAGGATCGGATTTACATGCTGTGCTTTTGGAATGTTTGCGCACAGGTTCTCTTCCTGCCTTCTACTGGCGTGCAGTGCTCTCACTGCTCCCTAAAAAAGGAGACCTGGTCCTGCTCCAGAACTAGGGACCGGTAGCCTTACTGGGTGCAGACCAAGAAGTGCTCTCAAGAGCCTTAGACTTAACCCTCGTGCAGCCTTTGAGGGGTCAAAACAACCCCACTGTAAACTAGGGGCCCAGTGGGGTAATGAACGGTGGGAGGAATAGGGAAAAAAGAGCTGCTGTCATTGAGATGTTGGTCAGGCTTTTCTAAGCGGTGGCACCAACCTCAGTGCAGGTGTAGCAATTCTTTTTTCACCAAACCTCAACTTACGTGATGTTTCCTCACTAGAAGTGGAGCTGGGAAGGATTCAAATAGTACAAGCAAGAGTCAGGGATATATACCTTGTTCTTATCAATATTTATGCGTACAACACCGGCGCTGGTCGCTTAGATCAGTTTCATAAACTGATAAACTAAAACAATTTGACAGCAGCTCTGTTCTTCTTATGGGGGGAGACTGGAACTGCACTACATGTGCTTCAGTAGATAGGAATTCAATTGAACCACACACACCATCAGTTTCCCTCCCGTCTAGCATTACTGCAGAAAACAACCTGGTAGAACCTGGAGAAAGCTAAACCCACAAGTTAGGCAGTAGGCAATATCAGAGCAGCTCGGTTAGACAGAATTAGACAGAACACACCATAACCGATTAATGAAGTCCACAATATTACCAGTTGGTTTTCAGATCATCATCTAGTAACAGCAGACCTCTCTCTGTTTGTACACCATCAGCGATGTCCCTACTTGCAGTTCAACGTACGTCTAACGCAGGATAAAACTTTCTGTCAGGCCTTCACTGTCTTTTGGAGTCAGTGGAGACTGGGACAGACTGATTTTGATCATCTTACTCTGTGGTGGGAGGTGGGAAAAACAAATGTAAATCTTTTGTCAATAGTATGTGAAACACAAAACAGATACCAAGAGAGACCAGATAGAGAGGCTAGAGAAAGACATTTGAGTCCTTGAAGGACATAATTAATAGTAACAGCGATTGCAACCGTAGACTTCTGGTAAACAAGAAGGAGGCATTGAGTACATTCATGCACGAGAAAGCAAAAGGAGCATTAATACGGAGATCTTGGACCGGTCTCACTGCTTTGCACAGACTATAAAATAGTAGCCAAATGCCCCTCGAACAGACTGAAAGCGTGCATGGACACCATTGTGCATAATAGCCAAACATATTGTATCCATGGCCGCACAATTATGGATAATTTATTTCTGACCTGTTGATGAATGATGAATTGATGTAACTTGGATGTGGGATTTTTTTTCAATTGATAGGGTGGATCAAAATTACAGTCAGGGAAAAAATTATTTGAACCCCATCTGATTTTGTAAGTTTGCCCACTAACAAAGAAATTATCAGTCTATAATCAATGCTGGGTTTATTTTAACAGTGAGAGACAGCAATAACCCTCTCAGCTCATTACCTGTATAAAATATACCTGTCCACAGAATCAATCAACAGCTGGCTATAATGTCAATGTTGAGTTTATCTGAATAGTGACAGACACAACAATAATGCCTTTCAAAATAAGTTATACATTAATTTGCATTTTCATGAATGAAATAAGTATTTGATCCCTTTACAAAACATGCTGTTACGTCCCCGTCTAGGTAGGGCGCGCAACACGCGATTTGTGTCTCAGTTCTCACGAAACCCACTCCCCAAACAGTACACCCCATATATATATATATATATATATATATATATATATATATATATATATATATATATATATATATATATATATATATATATATACAACCCTGAGCCAAGGCCAAAACAATTAACAAAACATTGTCTGCGGTCCCACAAGCTAGCTAAGCCCTAACCGAAAACAAAAGAACAGAAAGACAGTTAGCTAGCCCTGACTCCCTGAGCAAGAAAACAGGAGAAAACGTAGTACAATAAAAACCGCTGTCGCTGTGGCTGGTGTCAAAAGACGGGGGCGGGCCCGCTGTCACCGCTGTCTGCTTTAAAGGGGAGGTCCAGCCAATAGGAACACTGCTGCTCCCGCTCCACCAATCGGACGATCTTCCGGTGACCTGCCGGTTACGCAAGCGCACACACACTCACAGCAGCGAACCCACACATAACCGCATTCTCTAGGCCTTGGCCTTGGGCCGTAACACATGCTTTAGTACTTGGTGGCCAAACCTTTGTTGGCAGTCAGAGCTCAGTCGTTTCTTGTAGCTGACAACAAGGTCACATCTCAGGGGATTTTGTCCCAGTCCTCTTTGCAGAGGAGAAGTCATTAATGTTTCGTGGCTGATGTTTGGTAACACAAACCTTCAGCTCCCTCCACAGATTTTCTATGGGATTATGGTCTGGAAACTGACTAGGCCACTCCATGACCTTAATATGCTTCTTCTTCTGCCTATCCTTTCTTACTTTGGCCTGTGTTTTGGATCATGGTCATGCTGGACCCAACCACGACCCATTTTCAATGCCCTCACTGAGGGAAGGAGGTTCTCACCCAACACTGGACGGTACATGGCTCCATCCATCCTACCTTTGATGCAACTGTCCTGTCCCCTTGGCAGAAAAACACCCCCAAAGCTGCCTTGAGATCATTGACTAGTTCCTCCCGAGTGGTTCTGGGCTGATTCCTCACCGTTGTCATTATCATTAAAATTCCACGAGGTGAGATCTTGCACAGAGCTCTAGACCGAGGGAGACTGGACGTTAATTCATGTTTCTTCCATTTGCGAATAATCGCACCAGCTGTTGTTGCCTTCTCATCCAGCTGCTTGGCGATGGTCTTGTGGCCCATTCCAGCCTTGTGTAGGTCCACAGTCTTGTCCCTGACATCCCTGGAAAGCTCTGTGGTCTTGGCCACGGTGAAGAGTTTGGAATCTGGACTGATTGATTGATTCTGTGGACAGGTGTCTTTTATACAGGTAATGAGCTGAGAGGGCTCCAGTGTCAGCTAGTTACCTGTATAAGATACACCTGGGAGCCAGAGATCTTGCTGACTGATACTTATTTCATTCATGAAAATGCAAATTCATTTAAAACTTATTTTGAAATGAATTTTTCTGGAGTTTTTTTGTTATTGCTGTCTCTCACTGTTTAAATAAACCCGGCATTGACTATAGACTGATCACTTCTTTGTTAGTGGGCAAACTTACAATTATCAGCTGGGGTTCAAATAATTTTTTCCCTGACTGTATTTGTTCAATGCACTGGGTGCGTTTGGTGTTGGGAAGCGATTTATCTCATGGATAAGACTTTTGTACCGTGAGGCCACTGTTCTGCTGGCGGGTCTGATAGAGGCAGGATGTCCGCCACCACACTAAGCCAGGAAACTGGAATAAAGTACCTACACTTCTTGAACAACTGATTGAGGAGGTGAGGGCCGGTCTACTTGGTCTCTTCAGGGAGGCTTCGGGAGCTTCAACTGTGGGACCAACCTGAGGCGTGGCCTGCTTTTCCACCTCTAGCCATACGGGGGGGTTCAGCTGTCTTTCCAGACACCACACCTGGTCCTGGATCGTGGGCTTTTTGTCTTTGGACCTGCATACAGTGTTTCAGTTGTTTTTGTGGACCAGGCAACAATGAGTATTTGGCTCACAAGGAGGTCTGTTTTGGGTTGTGTTAATTTATTGCTTTATAATTTATTGATTTGTTGCATGTTATTTCTTGTAAATACACCTGAATTAAAGGTCTCTTCCCTCTTTTCCTTCTCTCTCTCTCTGTGTCCTTTCTCTCTCCTTTCTCTCTCTTCTACCACCGGTCTGATCCTAAGGCAAACACAGCCGGCACCAAGTATACACACACTAAACACAACATAATCAGAACCTCAGCCTGCTGAGTACAATAGTGAAATGTGCTTATAAGCAAAGTTAATCCTCAGCAGGTGATGAATGCACTTTAAAAAAGCAACAGTACAACGTGGCTAAATCATAAGGATAGAAAATAAATGTGTCAGTTGTGGAACCGGGCACAAACACAGGTTTTATATATTTCATCTTTAAATAAACTTCCATGATCATTATTATTATTATAACTACATAGAGGTTTGTGATGTTGCAGTGCATCTCACAGTTGTTTGCAGCAGAAGCTGCCTTTATTCAGGCTCACATAAATATTGAATAAAGTTGTGTTTTATCACAGGGTGTGTTTCATGAATAATTCCACTTTTTTCATGATTGCAAGTAGCACTAAGCTGAATCCTCCGAGCTGTCATGTTTACAAAAAGGCAAAGGGAAGCGTTCTAAAAAGCTTTTTTTAGTCCCAAATTTACACCAACGACCAGAAAACACTGCTTTGCTCTTTGATGTATCAGACTATAATGGACGCTTTTCATTTTTTGAATAATGCAATTATTAAAATGTAACAATTAAAAATTCCTGGCTTTTACTTCATGTGAAAAAAACGGAGAAAAAATGCAAAACATATCAACAAGATGGCTGGCAGATAATCCTGTCCAAGGACATTAGACGCACAGATCCCATCTGCGTGGGCTTCAGACCGAGGGGGCGGCTGTGGCCGCTGGAGGAAGGCGGTTGCTGGTGGGGTGTGGGCATCAGTGCCAGGCTGAGATCCACAGTGACAGACCCTGCCTGTGTCTACAGGCGAGGCCACGACACCCAAAACAGCCCAGATGCCAACCTGACAACTGGAAACCGTAGCAGAGACATCGCACTAATGAGTGACAATGTGAAGTGTGTGTGTTTCCTTAACGCTGGCAGGACAGAAGCAGGCGACTGCTTGTTTTGGGGAAGGTGAACGTTGTTTTCATGCTTAGTATAGAGTTTGATATCGTTCACTATTTATCCACACAGTTCATATCTGCACATCTAATGCACAAAGATCTGTTTTGCTCACACACACACGAACCTCACAGAATAGCACTGTGTCCACAAGAAGTTTCCTCTGCAAGTGATCTAGTGCTTTATGAAGTTGCCATCCATTAAAGTAACCCTAAGCGCAATCAATCTTCCCACTTTATCAACAAGCCATCTCAGATTCCTAAAGTGACACTCAATTAATTTCCAGCAGGTCTAAACAGGTTCCTGCCTCACCACTCACAAAGTGTCCTGTGTACAATTTATGAGCGGCTTCCGTAAACGGGGCGGTATTGTATATCTTCCATGGTACACAACACGCAGATGCACACACTTCCCTGAGCCCAGGTTCAGTGGGTCGCCTGTCGACATAAATATGCAAATCAACTAATGAGAGCATCGTGAAGTTCGACGGCAAAGTGTGGTGCAGGCAGAATAGAAATGAGCTGAGAAGCCGGGCCGAGTTTAGGTGTCATCAATAACCAGTCGTAGCGTCTGTCATGGAAGAAAGGCTGCGGCTGGATTTACATGCACGCTCCGAAGCCAAGGTAAAAGGCAAACTGATTTCTGTTACGCATAAATACATGAAGAGCTTCGGCGCACACTCGCGGCCTGCGTTCCTTTATTAGTCTAATTCAAAGTGTGTGTGACCATGACGTCCTCCGAGCTAAGGCGGTTTCAGGTTGGCTTCGTTAAACACATTCTTTGACCGGACCAGCAGTCCTGGAACAGATGGCCTCTGGTGCTGTGAAAGTCAGGCGACTCCAGCTTCATCCTTCCTGTCACTTTTGCTTTGTTTGCTCGGGCCCGTGGTGCCTGTAGTTTACCAGGTTGCTGTTATCTTCTTCATCTGCATTCGTCTGTTGCCTGGAATTATTGGATTAATTACCATTCTTTGTCGGCTGCTTTATATTCGAGGCATGGGATAAAAGACCTAATTAGACTGTGCATGTATTCATTCCATGCGGGTCTGCAGGTGTGCAGCACAATTAGTTACATGACAGCCAGGACAGTCAGAGAGAGGTGGAAGGCTACAAGGTGAGATTAGTTACTATTACTTTCAGATCTACTTTCAGGAGTTTTTTGTCTTAGTATTAGTTTTGAGATTTAAGGTCATATTTCTACTGTATACGCTGCTAAACATCCTGCTCTGCGTCATCATGGTGGAGCTGCAGGTTCTGACTGCAGCTACGTGTCCAGCTTGTTGTCATGACAAAGTTCGACAGAGAGGAAGGTTTAGAGCCACAGCGTCATCCATGTGAGGCCGGACGGAAAAGACAAACCCGAAGTTCTGTGATGACTCGGCCATTGTTGAATGTGAGTCTGAGGGGAACGAGCTGGATACAGGTCGTCATCAGGGACTTTGTGAACTGGTGTGAGATCAACAACCTGCTTAAACACCAGGAAGACGAAGGAGATGGAGACTGACTTTCAGAGGAAACCACCACATCACACACCGGTGAGCATCCAGGGCTCAGACATGGAAACAGTTTGAAGGACCTGGTGTTCACCTCAACCGTAAACTGGACTGGACTCAGTGACTCTGTACTAGAAGGACCAACTGAGACTGACTCCTCTGCAGGGAGCAGCCTCTGTGAGGACACTCTGACTCTGTGGCCTCTGCTCTCACTACGCTGTGTCTGTGGGGAGCAGGCAGCAGGACACAAAGACACTCAACCAGCTGCTCAGGAGGTTCTGTCCTGGTCCACCGGACTCTGGAGGAGGACGTTGGCCAAGCTGATGCTGTAAATGTCTGCCGCCACATGTGTCCTAAATAAATGTAGCATTTCACGTAGAAATGTTTAACTAATCCAAACTTGAGAAAATCTTTCATTTTAATAGAAAATTTATTTAAAAAGTATGAAAAATGATTATTCAGACGTCAACTCTGACATCAACACGAGCAGCAGCTTAAAGCCTGAGTGTGAGTGTGATTTAAAACTCAAAGTGCATTTATTAGAGATGAAAACCAGCATTTCTCACAGCTGTGATTTAACAAATGATCAACACTTTGCGTGACCCGTCTCCACCACCAGGCCTTCGTTTCCATGTGTCTTCCTCCAGTTCTCTTAGAGTGTAAGACAAGTAGTTGTTGCTAAGTAACCGTCACTAAGGCATTTGTTGATGTACATGAACAGAACATGTGGTGCAGTTTGACGGCAGCATTTATGTTTCGTAAGTCGTCAATGTCCAAGTTACAATATTAAACAGAGCTGCCTTTAAACACAAACATGATAAAGAAACATTTACCAAAGTTACAAAACATTTCAAACAGACTTTTTTACTTGAAAAACTGGCGATGATGATATGGAGCTAAATCAGAAATACCTGTCACAGTCCGGCCCTCAGATCCCTGGACCGTGTTTTCTGTCTGCCTCTGTGATGTCACGTCCTCCTTCTGTCCTCCTTAGTAATTATGACCTTCACCTGTTGTTCATTTCCAAGACTGTTCTGCTTAGTATTTAAGCTTCCTTCTCAGTCTCGTCCTGTCTCCTCCCAGCTTCTCCTGTCTCCTCGTGGCTCGTCCTGTCTGCTCCTGTCTCCTTCCACCTCCTCCCAGCTCATCCTGTCTCCTTGTGGCTCCTCCCGGTTCCTCCTGGTTCCTCTCTGCTCCTGGTGTCCTGCCTTATAAACCATGAGCAAAAGCTTTATGCTGGAGTATTATTGGCTTTTAAACTGCTTTATCTGTCCCTGATGCCCATTTAGGTCAAAGCAAACCCTTGAGTAGGTAGTTTAAAAATCTCCCATCATAATTATCCCAGTTCCTGCAGCCAGTGAAGACACCCTGACCGTAAAACAGGCAGGTCGATAGCTCCATAGTTAGTCCTGCCTCCAGAGTCTTAAAGTGAAACATTAATATTTAAAATTCAAAGGCATAAAATCTGAATGTGAAAAAATATTAAAACATAGATGAAGAAGTGAAATGTATTTCTAAATATACATTTTTAAATTTATTTTAATAATCATCTGTCGCCTCACAGTGAGAAGGTCCCAGGTTGGATCCCCGGAGGCGACTGGGGGCCATTCTGTGTGGAGTCTGGATGTTCTCTCCGGCTTCCTCCCACGGTTCAAACACCTGCAGTTCGGCTAAATGGAAACTCTAAATTGCCCGTAGGTGTGAGGGTGAGCGTGACTGGTCCATAGGTAGCAGGGACAGGCTCCAGCACAGCGACGCCTACGGGAGGAAGCTGTAGAAGATGAATGAATGAATTGATAAATTGACTTTAGATTCTAGAGTTTTTACTATTTTGCTTATGTTTTCAAGTATTTTAACTTTCATTTGCAAATAGTTTATCGTTCCCAGACGTACGGCCCGTCTCGCTCCATGCTGGTCTACTGGTCGACTACGCTGCAGGCGGCCTGTTCTACATGTTGAACGATGGCTTCTGTTGGTTGGACATGAGGCAGAGGAAGCTGCAGATGTTGTCCTCATAATCCACAGCATGAAACCATTGAAGCAATACATGGAAATGATATAAAAATAAAGAAAGGGCAAGCAAGGTTAAGCCCTACTAATGCCTCACGCTCAGCTTACTGTACAAATCAATCCTCTAATTCCGCATGACAGCATTAGACTCTCATTAAAAAGAAAGCAGAGCGTACCTGGAAGGAGGCAAACATGGGGATTAGTTTAGGAGGCAAGGTAGGACGACTGAGATGGAGCATAATGAGATGCAGCATGTGGTGGGTTTGGAAAGGTCAGGGGTCACTCTGTGGATGATGAGATCAAGGGTATCGTCTCCTCGTGCAAAATGTTCTCCGGCCTGACAGCCAGCTTATAAAAGCCATGGGGAGCATGTGATGGCTGGTTCCATTTCCACACTGGTGTCCAACAGTCCCTTGAGCGGCTGTCACGCTCGCACAGGCGCTTACTCAGGCGATCCCCGAGGGAAGGCACAGGAAAACAAACAGAAAGCAGAAGACACAAGCACAAAGCCAATGAGGGAGTAAAGCGACGCCATAAAAGAGCCCTCATCATCAGACGCGCCTCCCTCCAGCGCCTGCCAGTCGGTCAGTTCTGAGGCCTGTCAGTTTGCAGAAAGCTAAGTGAAAGAAGTTACACAGCTTAATATTCACACTGTGGCATAAATCTGCACAGCACTTTTATGAGCTTGTGCTGCGTTTTATTTCAGTCCGTTATGGGCATCAAGCAGCAGATGCTGGTTATTTATAGATTCCCGACAGCCTCAGTCCTGCTGCATTAGTCACTGGGTCATTTTCCCAAGCCAATAAATTAGCCACGTTGTTCTTTAGGCCGTTGTACAACAGCCAGAGTGATGGATACGAGCGAACGCTGGAGAACACAACGTGTGGTCGCAGTCTGTGTGGTTAGTGCGGAGCTGGACTCTGAACATCCCTGCATGTTAGAGTCCTACCAGAGGGCTTGAAGCTTCGAGATGTGTGTGTGGCGTCTGACAGAGCCGAGCGCGTATCCATCACGCAACGCAGCGCAGGAACATCCAGACGCCACTAGGTTGAGAAACGTCTAATCGAGAGGTCGGAAACACGTTGATCTACAAACCAAGTGCTTTGATGAGGTGCGAAGCGTTTGTGATCCTACTGCTGATGGTTGATGAGGAGCAGCTTTCGGTCACATTCTGTCTCTAAGCGCTGCACATGCTGCAGCATCGTGGTTCGCAGTGAAGGGCTGCGTGTTATGTGCTGGATCAAGCTGAGGGGGCTGCACCATGTCCGCCACACATGAACGCACGCAGCACTGCAACATGGGTTCGCTGGTTCTGGTTTGGTTCAGTTCCTGTTGAGCTGGATTCTTTGTCTGCTGGTTTGATGAAGCTTAATGGAGCAGAATCCATCCACCCAAATGTACTTGATGGATAAATAGAGGAGAGGCCTTTGTGGAAGTGACCCCGTGTCGCAAGTTGTGAGACAAGAAAATGTATTATAAGAACAACACATACAAAAGAAATTGGTTAAAAATGACGTTTTTGCACATATGGCGTTTGATGAAGGGGTTAAACCTACTGAACATCTGTGACACACAGTAGCAGCGTCAGCGTAGCTCACCCACCCGTCATGCGTGTACGTATGAAAGTCAGGACGGAAACACACTGATGGACACTCATTACTGTGCATATCCACGAGTTCTTCACGTGTTCTGCTCGTTTCATCTGAGGCTGTGGATCCCTGTGCAGCTAAGCTTGACCTTTAACGCAACAGGGGAGAGTCGTGAGACAACAGGAGAGCAGACGCTGCAGCTCCTCGTGGTTGGACCTTTGCTGCCCTCGGCCTACAGACACATACCGCGTCACATATCTGACTGTTTTTGCTATGCAAATACAGCAATAATGGAATTTGTTGACTCATACTAATATTAATCACAACAGATCTTTTGATTTGCTGCAGATTATAGAGGGTCATCATCAGGACACAGACATATTATTAGCGATCTGCTGTGCGATGTTAATACAACTGATCTTGTCTGTAAAATGAATCAGGTTGAGCCGATGCTGTGCACCAGACAGACCGTCCATGTTTATGTTAAGGATTGTTGCAGATTTGATAAGATTACAAAAAGCATGACCTTAAAAATGGTTTCTATGCTTTTAATGCTCAGAGGGAGTTTTAAACCATATTCAGACAGATCCCTGTGCAGTACAGCAGAATGTTGTCACTTGGTTCCTGTTGTGTAAAGAAAATGGTCAAATGCTGCTGTAAGTAAATTACTGAACAGACTAGAGAAACACAAAGCTGTTCATCAGGTTCTTAACTAAGATCAAATGTTAGTGGAGCACATCCTCAGGTGTTTACATATTTAGTATATGTGTCATCACAGGTTGGTTTATGAGCTTAATACCGTCCCAACCAAGGGTTAGGCGTCACTCAGCAGACACACACACACACACACACACACCCCGACACACACACAGACGATAAACCACAACACGCTTCATCTAGATGAACGGTTGGATGAACGTGTTCATCATAGACCCACACGTGTTCATTGCTTGGATGTAAACCCACCAAGGCTGTTTGATCCAACCCTGGTGTGTTTTTGGGCTTTGGCGCCTCCTAGTTATCAGTGGAGTCGTTTTGACCCCTCGAAGGCTGCAGAGGGTTAAACAAAGAAAATACAACAGTTGTGGCGTCACAGCTGTTCTCAGAAGAATCGTTCACCCCCTCAGCAGTTAGATCAGCCTGGCATCAGCCAGTCCACCCTCGGGTTCCTGACCAACTGCTCCCTCTCTAGTCCTGGTACGTCTCAGAGTTTCACCTCTGACGGAAGCTGCTCCTGACGAATCTGTCACATCCACCAATCAGATTGTTGTTACAAATGTTGTCCCCCTCCTTCCTGTCATATATAATGATAATACTATTATGTGCGTGTAGTAGTTGTGTGAGTAAGTGCATTTTTTCTTTGAGTTTTGCGTTATGCGGAGGTAAAATGCATCATCCAGGTTGACCAGGCTCCATCTCACACGTTACCAAATTCACTTGAATCATTTCTTCTTTCTTTTACTGGCAGGATCACAAACTAACCTGTCAACCCTCATTGTCAGCTTTTACCCCAAACTGCACCAAACCCAAGTCAACAGCTGCATCTCAGCACAACACAAGCCTTCGTTTCCAGCAGACCCGATTCTGCTGTAGTCCTCGTGTTGATCTCTGCAGACCCACCGTTAACTGGCTCACAGATGACAGACACAGTTCACCCCAGCTGCCTCTGACACATGCTACATTTTTCTGCACTGTCTTGAAATAATTTGTTATTTGGTTTTCTCGCTCCCTGTGTGTCTGTTGTTCTCTGCTGATTGTTTTACAGGAAACAAAGACAGCAGCCACGGGGGAGGCGGTGAAAACCACCACTCAGCTCCACACTCACTCGCCACAAACGTGCTCGTTTCATCTCCCCCCTCAAAAGACACAACTCACAGTTTGCTGCTGTGCTTTTAATGTCTGCCTGCTACCATGCTCCTGCTTGGCACAGAGCAAATGCCAGTTTAAACCCTACGGGTTTTATTTACGCTGCTGAGCGGTGACCTTCCCTTTTCCCTCCAATATAGTGGGATTTGAACCACCACCCAGTTCCAGCGGCTGGAAGGAAATGAGTCTGGGCAGCAGCAGCTGGAAGCACAGCTCAGCTCGCCATCGCTTAGAGCTACAGCGTTTTAACGTAGTTCAGTTCACAGCGTATGAGCTGTGTTTTTCCACAAGGTTGTAAATAGCAAGTGGTCTTAAGTGATTCAGCGCCTTCCTACACTCACAGCTGACACCAGGCACAGGTTCCATCCACCGCGAGCAGCGTCTGGCCCCAAGACAGAAATCCAACCAAACTTGGGAATTCGGCAGCCTTACAAATGAATTATTCAAATGTAATGACTGTAGCATTTGGCTGAGGTTAAGGAAAGAAATAATAGAAATAGAAAGCGAACCTTTGCTTCTGTACAACCATTAGGACTAATGTTAACGTTTGGGTTCATTACAACTGTCCTAACTGTCCTAAATACTATTACTGTGCTCTGGGTCTGACTGAGGCTGTTCAGCCAGAAGATGGACCAGAGACAGTTTCATTAGATTCATATGATTTGACAGTTTACAACGTTTGGTGCATTGATGATCAGTATTTGGTCTGAGGTGTCTTTTTATGTGGAGGCATTCAGGGAACTCCTGCAAAAAAAGAAACAACACAACACGCATAAAACCGAAATATGGGAGATGCTGAGCAGCAGGCAATTACAGAACACGGCTCCAGGCTGCGACAAGCACTTTGTCTAATCAGGGCCTTCGTCGCTATATTATACAAGGATCGGCCCCAGGTGGACCAGTTTTTATCGCAGGGCATCCTTAAAATAATCCCATGATTCCAGATTTGAGATGTTAGCTGCTCTAACGAGTGTCATTATAATCTAAATGGTGTTAGGAAAATAAAATGCGTCTCCTGGGACTGAAATGGCTGCTGTCAGTAGAATAATATGTAAAATGTGTCAGTATAACAGTCGAAAATAAAGGAACACGGTCACACAAAGAGACAAAACGCGAGGAGTTCAGAAACCATCAGAGAACGTGAGGACTCCTACAGAAAGAGGGGAACATTCTGACCTGGACCTGTCTAAGCCTGCATGTCATCAAAGGAGACAAAAGCTGACAAGGAGCTCAGGTTTTCCAAAAGACACCTGGTAAATGTGCAGCTGAGTGAGTGTAGTTGCAAAGATGCCGTATGGATGAGTAGGTGACCCACAGAGACACAGGGAGGCTGATTGTCGTCAGATCAAAAGCAAAGTTACTGCAAAGCTGGAAATGCACAAACCGAAAAACGGAGAACCTGTAGAAATACTGCAGGTGTTAAAATCATCGTTTCCACAGATGACTTCCTGGCTCCTACACTGCAGCTTCTCTTGCCAGTGCCGTGTTTGCCAAACGCTTCCTTTACAGTGTCCAGTCCCTTCATGTCCCAGTGTGCAGCTTGGAGAAAGCTGCTCGTTAAGGCTCTGAGCTCGGCGCCACTGTCTCCAGGTCCTTTCATTTTCTCATCAGGCCCCATTTCATCTGTAACTTTTTGAATTATTAGCCGTATCTACCCATTGAGTGTGTTTTCTGTAAAAGTGCTGTGAAATTAGATGTTATTACAAAACTGGAATGAGTGAGAGAGAACCAAAATGTTTCATGCTATAATTTCAGGCATAACTATAAAATGTTTGTTGGAGAACATTCAATAGCAGTGCATTGTGTTCTATTTGGGCTTTTGTATAACAGGCCAATTACTGTGTTTTGTGTGAGTCTTGCCAAAACATGTCAGGCCACCTGTGCTTTCTATCTTCTATTTTAATAAAGCTCCCGTGATCCACTTGTAGAAAACCTTCTTTTTCAGGCTGCTCATTGTTAATTCACATCAGTTGTTCATTTCCTCAGTTAAGATCCAGTTTGTGCGTCACCACTGTGAGTCTCAGATGAGTCTAATTAGTGTGTGAAATGCTGAGGCTGATCCTCAAGAGGGTTTAGCTCTGCTGTGTGACTGAGGTTAGAGGTTCACAGAGGCCTGTGTCTCAACCCTTGTGCAGCCTTCGAGGATGTCAAAAGGAAAATAGGGGGCGCTCTAAGCTCAAAAACCACACAAGGGTTGGATAAAACAGCCACAGACAGATAATAAATCACAACACGCTGACCGGTTGGATAAACTTGTTTATCAGAAGACCCACACGTGTTCATTGCTTGGATGTAACACCCACGAAGGCTGTTTTATACAACCCTTGTGTGGCTTTTGAGCTTAGAGCGCCCCCTATTTTACAGTGGGGTCATTTTGACCCCTCGAAGGCTGCACAAGGGTTAAAGCATCATGGCTACACGTGTATCATGTATCAGCTGATGCAGGATAAATAAAATAAAATAAATCATTTCAATTCACTTTATTTCTACAACAACATTATCTGAAGGCACTTTACAAGCTGGGTTTAAGACCTCACACAATTAAACCCACACAGAGCAGCTTCGAATTGCAGCCAATCACTAAATTGTATCTAAACATAGACTCAAACATTATATATTCATATATATAACATTAGTGTTAATATACAGTCCTGTGCAAAGGTTCAAAGAAAGCTTTCAGAAATACAAATAATCTTTGTTTATTTTTGTTAACTTACAAAATGCAAAGTGAGCGAACAAAAAAAAAATCTGAATCCAATCAGTCTTTGGTTACTACGTCAGTACGTCAGTACTGGAAGTGATGCTTGGCCCCACAGAGCCCTGGTCTCAGCATCATGTGAGTCTGGGATGATGCTGAGACAGAAGATCTGTGGTTAGTTCTCTAGATGCTGAACAACCTACAGCCCAGTTCCTTCAAACACTGTTAAGGCAAAGGGTGGTCACAGCAAACACTGATGAGATTTAGATTCTCTGTTCTCTGCCCATTTTTGAAAGCATTTTTTGTTTACACCATTTTTCACAGCTGCCTAAAACACCTGTATATATATATATATATATATATATATATAGACACACACGAACACCAAGGCTCATGGTTGACTCCTACTTTATCATCTGGTCTGAGAATGTTCATGTGTTATGTTCATTAAAAACATGAAATGAAAACATATCATGTTTGTGCAGTATTAGTTTCAGCAGTTTTTCTGTCGTTGTGACTTAGATGAAGATCAGAACATTTACGGTCAATTGATGCAGAAACCCATGAAATCCCAGAGGTTCACACACTTCTTCATGCAGCTGTATGTATAATATATATAGTTAATCCCAGGACCCAGTAACAACGTGACCCTACCAACAAAGTCGCAGACTCTCAATCAGGTTGGTTGTCAAATTTGCACCCAAGGGAAAAACCCAATCGCAAAGTTGCAAGTCATGTCATTGTTTGTTTTTTTATGTATAACTTGAATTACTTCTGTATTATGTAGCTGATACGACGTGACGGTGACAAAGCTGCCTTGAATGAAACCTTTGATTTTGTGTTTCCACAAATAGGCTGGAGGTGTGAACTGAGAGGAAACAAGTGGAACACAGCGCTTTCCTACATGCTCCGCTTCTTCTGGCTGTTCTCAGTCTCGTACATGTTCTCATGGACCTGTAGGATGTGTGTGTGTGTAGGTTTGTTTTTTTTCTCAGTGCTTATTAACTTTCTACCAAAGAAAAGCTTCCATCACATTCAGCATTTTGCTTCTGTTTGATGTTTTATGATACAATCTGCTTATTAAACTGTTCATTCTCTACTACTATACTATCCAAGTTCACCTGGAAGCGTTAAGCATGAACTTAGCTTTAAACAGAGAAAATCATCACATAGAGCATCAAGACTCTTGAATTCCCAGATAGGAACAAGTCCAGTAAGTGAAGCAGCTGGTCCAGGAACAGTCATGAGGTTTTAGTATCAAACTTACTCACATGAGCAAATGATAATGAGCTGATCCTAAGATATTTTAGGTCCTGCCATGTGTGCTTGATTTTTTCCAGGTGAGGCTCATAGGAAGCAGCTCAGCTTCATGAGGTTAATGATGCTCCTCACTGAGCTTCTCCGAGCTTCACAGACTATAATGTATCTTCACGTCATTTGTGCTATGAGAAATAAAAAGTTTGCTAAAGGAGCGAAGCTCACAAGCTGCCATCTGCACACATCCTCCACTTGTTTGACACTCTGATTGGCATAATCAGGTTACAACGGAGCTGAAAGGAAAAGGCTATCAACAGGAATTAGCGTCAGCGCGTTGCATTCATGATCAGTAATGTCAACAGAATCCATATCAGACTCAGGAGAGGGAATAATAAAGCATACGTGGCTGCGGCGCCCACCTGATCAACCAGGAAATGGCTGCCTAATGAAGTGCTCTTTGTAAGACGAAGCATGGAGGCGTGGGCAGGCAGAGGGGGTGTGTAAAAAATAGCAGTGGCAGACAGATTTGAGGCGACAAGGCGAGTACAAAGCCCTGTCAGCAAGCTGAGACGTGAAGAAAGGCTGTCAAGATGCAGGGAGAAGCAGGCAAGCTGTGGTCTTTGAAGGAGCTTGTCATTACAACAAATTGTTTCTTCAGGTTTGATTTCTAATTTAGCCATCTATTTACAGTGATCATCTGAATATTCACTGCTGATCAGCGTGAGGCTGGATTTCTGGAGGAACTGCAGCACGACATGATTTAATTACCTGCACGTAAACGTGAGCGTGTGGAGAACAGCACTTCCTTCACATCCAGATTCTCAAGCTTGTGCTCTGCATAACGTCACACTGGTCCCATGTTCTGCCTGTTGACTTATGCTTCATAAGTCAACAGGCAGGCTTCATTATGCTTCAGGCCCTTATGGCATTAAAATGAAATCAAACACGCAGTGTTACCCCACCAGAGATGGGAGGACGCTGGGATGACTCTACTGTCTGACAGGGAGGTTAGCAGCCTCTAAAGTCCTTGGAGTTCGCCTACACAAAAGTATACAACTGACTAAAAGGTGAAATTTGCATAAAACGAGACCTTTAATGAAGCTGTCATTCACACCCTGCACTCAACAAACAAGGCAATAACCAAAAAGGCCAGTGCAGTGATATTTTCCACAAACTAGTGCTGGTGTGGAGTCGTGAAGAAACGGAAGATCACAAGATAATTAATAAAGGTAGAGAGTCTCCGTACAAACACAGAACCTAGTAAAACATGCAATAAAGCAGAACAAGGCATATATCAAGAATTCAGGGTAAATACGACACCGAGTGCAGGAAGTCGCTGCGAGCTCATCGGTGCCTCTACAGCTTGAACGGGCTTCTGTTCTGTTTATTTGTGCTGGAGCCTCCGATTATGGATGATGGGAGGCGTACACACTGTGCAGCATTGAATGTTCCTAATTTCACTGTCCTTTCAAGCTGTTTGTGACCATTTTAGCCACAAACAGTCTGAGCTGTTGTTTTTTTTTGCATTTTTTATGTTTTTGCACTACATACATTTTTAACTAGCATCAGTTCCTGTTGTAAGAATAAAATATACATAACAAAACATACATTTTTAATTGTTTAACCCTTCATTTGTTTGCACAAAGGAAAACAATGTCACAATGAAAAACGGTCTATATTGTCAATGCTACTGTTTCCTTTGTGTCATTAATAGCAGATATCACTGATCTGCATGGACATATGTAACAGATTGACAACAACAATGAATATTATGAAGTAAATGCTATAAAATTTATTTACAATCCACTTTCATTGTCAACATTATTAGCATCAGTCATTCACATGACTCATTCACATGATAGTTGTGTCTTTTTAGATTTTTAAGCTCGTCCCATGTTGCAGCAGCAGAGAATCTATATGTACAAAAAGAGAAACATCACCTGATTCTGAAAACTGATTCATATGGACAGAAAGTGAAAAGTGTGTTTTTATTGTGGTTGGGGTTTTATCCTGAGGGTTATTTATCTACTATAAATTAGTAGTATTACTATTGGCTACTATAAATTAATCTGAACAATGACTCATAAAAGTGAGTGGAGGCCTGCCCCTCAGCCTTGATGATGTCTAACCAAACCGAGAAACACACCATTAACCCAAAGATGACAGTAAAGAAAGACGGCAAACACTCAAGCTGAATAACGCTCGCTGTGTGTGTTCACAGGTTCCGTCAACGGATGTAACACGTGTCTCTACAGTCGACTCATCGTGACTTCATGAGGTTTTTGCTGGACACGCTCACGGTCTCTGCAGAAAGCTACAAAGCAATACACCTAGTGTCCACATCGTCCACACCAATAGTGGACGATGGCGCTCAGCAGAAACCAGACGTTCAGTGTGTTCAGCGTTAGAAATAGGATCTCGCTCGGCACAGTTTTCTTCTCTGTTATTCAAATGTGCGTCTGCATTCCTGCGGTGAGCTGTGTTTACAACCAACAGGCCACACACACGCCTCCTGCTGTGCGACGGCAGCCTTTCTGGGCCATCGCAGATTTTAAACGGCATAATTAACGGTTCCCTGGGTCCGTGTCTAAACGATCCTCCCTAATGAACCGTAGCTGCAGTGAAGTACAGGTCGCACAGTCTGAGCCTTGCCTGGCCATTTAACCCTGCTACGGCGTTTCCACACGGACACACAGCGACCAGCCTCCCCTGGGAAGTGAAAACCAAGTGAGTGCTTGTGTTGTTAACTGCTGTTTTCTCCGAGCGATATTCAGTAACACATCTTGGGGCAGCATTGCAGGATTGCAGATGTCCCCCAGAAACCCCCACATCACTCTGTATTCTGTGCACCTGCAGGCAGATAGAGCTGGATGTAATGGAGCGGGCATTAGCAGATAGGTGCGCAGCAGAGACAGGCCCACAGCGAGCGAGCTGATTTAGCTTGAAAGACACACACACGCACACAAACTCCCCATCGAGCTGCAAACGCACACCCACCCACTCTCTAGAGGACGCGGTTATATTTACCTCGGCCAGAGTTAAAGCAGACGAGAAAGCTGGAAAACTAAGGCGAAAGCGAGGAGGAGCGGGAGAACTTTCTGGCCGTGGAGAGCGAGTGGAGAACACTGGAGACAGAAGCTCCCTGGTGACCAGACTCACATGGCAGAGACACATCACTGCCTCCCTCCATTACATCCACTACACTACAGGCAGTCTCCTCTTTCCTCTGCCTCCCACAGCAGACAGACTGTAGCACGGTGTCCTACCAGTGGCTTGTTGTAAGCAGACTTATCCACGCATTTGACCACGGTCGGGGCTCGGGTAGGTTAAAGGCTGCAGACAAACTCACTGGCCACTATGAAAACTCTTTATTCACGTTGGGATCCGTGTTCGTGTGACAGCGTGGCCAATTCTTTTAACTGAAGACAAAACACATTCAGCAAACCAAGTAGGGTCTGTCAATTACACGCGGGGATTGTGGCTTATAAATTAAATGCAAACAAATTTCAAATAAAACTCACTATGCATGGGTTAATTCAAAGAAAAGAAAATAGGAAAAAGAAACCAAACGAAACCAATTCTAGTTAAAAGATGTCCTAGAAGCATAAGCAGCTAACGGACCCTTACCTTCAGCAGAGGCTCCTCCCTCCATCGCTGGCGTACGATACATAAAACATGATTGAACGGGTGAAGTGTATGTGGACATCAGCTGCCTCAGCCCAGGCCGACACCAGTCACGCTGGTCGCTACTAAAGCACCTCTGTGCATAGAAAAGCTGATGATATGCTGAAACATTACTTCAGACTTCAGTGAGATCAGTTCAGTACGTTAACCGAAGGAAGACACTTCCCTAAGTTGGATTATACGTTATAATAGCCGCGCTGACCTGGTCATAGCCTCATGTATCACAAGGCAGAAAGCTGATCAGTGGTTCTTCACGGCACAAGTCCATCAAATATTCCACAGACACGTCTGGGCCTTCTTTCAGTTAATAAATCAAGAAGAAGTCAAAGGCTTCAGTAGAACTAGAAGGAGTTTGCTCTGCAATGATCAATAACTGTGGCCACTAATGGGCTTTGGGCCGTTAACAGGTCAAATACATACTTGTGAAATCTTGGTGCCCCATTATTATTGTTTTCCTCCACATTTCTACTAAAAAAAACCCAAAACCTAAAACACTACAATACAATCAACACAGATGTGCATTTATTCTGACACAAGGAATCAAAACTGGGCCCAAAGTCCTTCAGAAAACTATCCTGACGTCTCCAGTGCTCACATTTTAAATTACATACCTTCACTAATGAAGCTGTGGTATTTTAACATCTGAGACGATGCTGATGCATCATGTTTGTGCGCAGACTTGGATTCTGGATGAAGTTCAAATAGGAACAGTGGATAATTATTGTTAAAGAACAGAGACTCCATTAGACCTTCATTAGAGCCATTTCCTGACCTTAACAACGATCGGTTAAACTCCACATTCCCTGAAGCTAGTGATGCAAAATTAAGGAAGCTCAGTTCATTTAACAGTGTAACAGCACAACTGCTTCCATTTCAGTGGAGACTGTGGACTAAGCAGATTTACACTGTGTGAAACTTGACTTCTGATTAACATTATTCTGTAGAACGTGATCTGACTGTTCAGTCTAGTTGTCATGGTAACAGCTGACTTGTTTTGAATTCAGCTATAAATAAGAGAAACTGTGACTTAATCCTAAAGTCCAGCAGACACTTTCTGGTTTGTTGTCAACAACAACAACAACAACAACAACAACAACAACAACAACAACAACAACAACAACAACAACAACAACAACAACAACAATAATAATAACGCCACAGAACCAGCCATAGCTGACCTGCCCTCTCACCAGCTGTTGCTGTAAAATAAACATCTGAAATCTAAATAGTGGTTTCAGAGTTTTCACTGGGCCCAAATCCTCCAACCGTAGCAGGAACAGGAAGACATTTAACGGGAATGAGATGAGAAGCTCCCACATGGCAGCATGACTACGATGTGACGCTGATGCCTTACGCTGACCTATCAGTCAGCGGTTATGTAAGTTCACACCACACTGCACATGACAATGTGGCTCCTATTTATACTAAGCAAACTACTGTAACACGTGAAACCTTCTCTCTAAAGCCAAACGGCCCAGAACGTGTGTGAGCGCTGTTTAGCTCTGGAGCGTCTGAAAATAACTGTGTGATATTTTGGGATGCTGAGGTTTGTCTCTCCTGTACTTCAGCCCTGACACGGATTCAGGACTTGTTTTTACGGAACGAGCTGCTGCTGTTTCTCGGTCTGTGAATGTGACATGAGGTTGTCAGAGCTGCTCCTGACAGCCAGCGGGACTGTTCTCCCAGACTCTGGTCTCTGCTGATGCTTTGCACCAACCTATCGCCACCTCATCCTGCTCTCTCAGATCGTCCTCCACCTCAGCACCATGAGTCCTGCAGCCTTCAGCTGCTACAATCAAGGTTTCTGTGGAAGAACCTTTTTGGAAATGCAATCTTTATAACAGATGTTCTGAAAATGTGTAGTGAGTAATAAATAAATGATAATAATGTTAATGATGCCTCTTCTCCTTAAAGTCTGAATCTGGCAGCTCCCCTCACACCGCGTGGTGACACCCGCTGTACATTACACCACCTCACACCATCAGTAAACCGCATGTGACTGACTCACACTAATAACTGCATAAAGAAATGACCAATTAACTGACATTGTTGTGATGATATACTGTAAAACCCCACATTAGCTCCTGGCACACATGAAATACCATCACTTACTACGTAATTACCTTTCAACGCCAATGCCAAGCTTGTGCTGGAGCTGCTGTTTTTTGCATGGAGTAAAGTCCAGCTCACCAGCAGACATTCATCAGTGAGCTCAGTGAAGCATCAGTAACATTATATTAGTAATAACTGAACACAGATCAGCAACCACCACTAATTCAACGCGAATCCTCAGGTGAAGCTGTGAGTAGTTTAATGGAAAGTAAAACAACAACTTAGTAACTAGGCAGAATTGTTGTGGCTGCTTTCTACACAGGGACTTTAATGAGCCCACAAAATCTATTGTAATCTCTCACCAGAGGCATCTGCTCCCAGCAGTAAAGGTGCAGGTGAGCTGAGCCTCTGAAGTCTGCGGCCTCCAACGCCAAAACTCCGAAGACGCTGGCGCCGAGCGGATCGAGCTGGTAGCAAACACGAACCGCACATTAACTGGCGGCTTCACAACGTTTTATTAATACTAAGTCCTTCCAGTAGGTATGGAGCCACTGGGCCGGGATGTCTGTCACCACACAGCAGTGATATTACTGGAACCTTCTGTGATTAATTACACCTGACACGTGTATTTACCTGAAACAAGATGAAAATCCATTGAACTGTTTAACTGGATGCAGGCACAGACAAAGTAGATCAGTTTAACAGAATGAATTATTTTAGTCTGGGCTCATTCTGAATTTTATTTGATATAAATGTATATTATATCTGTCCAGCTCGTGGCTTGATGTATTACAATGCAGAAAGCTCATCACATCGTTTGGGAGATTCTGAAGTTACAATGTTCTTTAACCAAATGCTTTATGGCCTTAACGGGTCTGGAGCCCACATCTGCTGTTTGACACAATTTACTAATAAATGTTGAGCTTTATTCATGCAAACACACACACACACACAACATAATGATAATATGGTTACAGCTGTAGCTAAAACACTTATGTATTTACAATTTTTAGGAGACTATAAGTTTTGTTTTGTTCAATATAGTTCAGAACCAAACACAACAGAGCGTTAGGTGTCACGATCGGCAGCTTTGCTGCCGCTCGGACTTTTACTCTGAAGAGCCGACCGGAGACACATTCCACACCTCCGCCAACTTCACCTCATCTCACAGATTACTTTCACCTGTTCCTCCTACTCTCCCGCTCTGATTGTCTCCACCTGGTTCATTAACTCCACAACTTAAGCTCTCTCCACAGCACACTCGCTGCCAGATCATCAACGTTACTTCCTGGACTCACAACCGACTTTGGACCCCGCCTCTCGCCGCAACCTGTGAGTTTTGTTTCTCTCGCTTGTTCCTGTGTTTTGCCTTGACGCTCACAGGGCTGTGGCTTTCCCTGGCCTGGTTTGAACACCTGAACCTGAACTCTCTCTGCTCTGTGTCCTGGTGGCTCACGCCACTCCTGCCTGGACAAGAGACCGTTTGTCTGAACACTGCTCGCTAGAGCCTGCTACGAGCGCCTGTGGTGCGCCGTATCCTCACAGCACGTCTGTCAAGTACTGTCGGCCGGTTCGGCTCGCTTTTTGTTATCATTTGTTTGGATTACTCGCTGTCGCCTGGATTCTGTTTTCTCCTCTCTCCACTCCCTAGCCACAGAAAGTAACCGTCTTGTCAGCTGCCGCGCTGCAAACCAAACCCGGAAGAACCTGGAGACCGGACTGCCATTCCCCCACACCATATCCCCATCATTATTGTTATTTTGTGTCAATAAACTCACTTGCTTCCATATCCTATACTGGTTCAGCCTGTTCCATTCCCCTCTCATGCCCGACACCCAAAACCGTAACAGTATGATCTGGCCCAACATGGAACCCGCTGAGCCAGTGCTAGCTCCCGATCCCGACCTGGTAATCCAGTCCCTTTTTGACCTGCTCAACGCCATCCCGGAGATCCTGGACTCCCCGACCCGCTTAACCACGCTAAACTGGATTACAGACTTTTACTCAGCTTGCCCTTGGTTGAAATCCCACACTAGGTTCCCTGAGCTTCTGACCATACAGGTCAGACTCAGAAGGAGCGAGGCACCCCGTCGTCAGTCTGTTCCCCCGTCACGACCACAGTCTGCCCCCTCGCTTGTCTCATCCACACCAGAACGACCTGCCGCACCCTCACTGTCCCAAGCCACCTCTCCGGTCCTCTGTGCTGGCCACGTGATCCTCGGCTCGTGCAGGACGCCGGAGCTCACCCCTCGTCTCTTCCCCTCTGAGGGCCGCCGTATCTGGCAGGAACTGAAGCATCAGGCAGACCCTCTCCATACTCCTCCAGTTTCCCCGATCCCGGGTCCCAAGTCTCGGCCTCATTCTCCACGCCACCCAGAACCTGCCGTTCACGCTGCTCCACGCCACCCAGAACCTGCCGTTCACGCTGCTCCACGCCACCCAGAACCTGCCGTTCACGCTGCTCCACGCCACCCAGAACCTGCCGTTCACGCTGCTCCACGCCACCCAGAACCTGCCGTTCACGCTGCTCCACGCCACCCTGAACCTGCCGTTCACGCAGCTCCACGCCACGCAGAGCCTGCAGCTCCAGCTCCAGCTCCACGCCACGCAGAGCCTGCAGCTCCAGCTCCAGCTCCACGCCACGCAGAGCCTGCAGCTCCAGCTCCAGCTCCACGCCACGCAGAGCCTGCAGCTCCAGCTCCAGCTCCACGCCACGCAGAGCCTGCAGCTCCAGCTCCAGCTCCACGCCACGCAGAGCCT
The DNA here is from genome assembly GCA_030770545.1 of Macropodus opercularis. Classification (NCBI taxonomy): domain Eukaryota; kingdom Metazoa; phylum Chordata; class Actinopteri; order Anabantiformes; family Osphronemidae; genus Macropodus; species Macropodus opercularis. The sequence goes on along the minus strand of CM061098.1, from coordinate 18,745,341 downwards.
GCAGCTCCAGCTCCAGCTCCACGCCACGCAGAGCCTGCAGCTCCAGCTCCAGCTCCACGCCACGCAGAGCCTGCAGCTCCAGCTCCAGCTCCACGCCACGCAGAGCCTGCAGCTCCAGCTCCAGCTCCACGCCACGCAGAGCCTGCAGCTCCAGCTCCAGCTCCACGCCACGCAGAGCCTGCAGCTCCAGCTCCAGCTCCAGCTCCACGCCAGGTCGCCCCATGCTGGATCGCTCCTGAACTGCCTCCTGGTCCGGTGTTTTTCCGGGCCGTTACAGACTCTCGCCGCAGGAGGCGGAGGGAGGTGGTGAACGTGTGGAGGCTCGCTTGGAGCGACGCCTGCTTTCCCAGGCCCTTTCAGTGGCTTTCGTGGGAGGAGGTTCTGGCCAGGCTCGCTGCAAACGACCCAGAAGAGACCCCGGCTTGCTCAACCACCTCGAGCACGGACCTCGCTGCCCCAACACTGGGAGCGGATTCCTGCTCTCCCCTGGCTACTTCTGTCACCCAGGCCCCAGAACTGCCCACGCTCCCGTCTCCAGCCTCGACCGTCAATGTCTTGCCCACGCCTGTCTCCAGGGGCTCAGGGGAGACCGCTCCGTTCACGACATTTTCTCTCAACGCAGAGGAGCTTCTCGGGTCCCGACCAACCGACCGCAGCAGCCAGCAACACCCATCCAGGCTCCGACCCCACAGCCTTCGCCGCCGTTGGTCCCGAGGCCCTCGCCATAGCGGCCGCAGACGCCGACCGCCCAGGTCGCCACGGCACAGCGGCCGCAGACGCCGACCGCCCAGGTCGCCACACAGAAGCCACGGATGCTGGTCGTCTAGACCGCCGCGCCACAGCAACAATCTACGGCGGCCGCCCAGAGTCCTACGCCGCCGCTACCGCCGACGGCGTCGACCACCCAGACGGAGCACCACAGCGAGTCTTGCCGTCAGCGCTTCCCGAACCGGTTCCAGTCCTCGCCTTGTGCGGCCCGCGGGAGGGGCCGTCCCAGATGTCCTTGTTCTGTGCGGGTCTTTGGAAGGACTCGTCCTGTGCTCGTGTGTTGTTTCGGATGTCCTCGTCATGAGCGGCCCTTTGGAAGGTTTGGAACCCTTCTGGTTCCTGGTTCTGGCGACCCCAGGAGGGGTCCGCCTTCTGGTTCCTGGCTCTGGCGACCCCAGGAGGGGCCCGCCTTCTGCTTCCTTGATTCCGGCGACCCCAGGAGGGGCCCGCCTTCTGTTCCTTGATTCCGGCGACCCCAGGAGGGGCCCGCCTTCTGTTCCTGTCTCAGCGACCCCAGGAGGGGTCCGCCTTCTGGTTCCTGGCTCTGGCGACCCCAGGAGGGGCCCGCCTTCTGCTTCCTTGATTCCGGCGACCCCAGGAGGGGCCCGCCTTCTGTTCCTTGATTCCGGCGACCCCAGGAGGGGCCCGCCTTCTGTTCCTGTCTCAGCGACCCCAGGAGGGGCCCGGCTTCTGTTCCTGTCTCAGCGACCCGATAGGGGAGGGTGTTGTTTGGTCCCTCCGCCTGGTCCCCCTCCTCCCGCCCGACCTTGTGTGATCTCCAGCAGGGTTGGGCCGTCTGGAATCCGGCCCTTGAGGGAGGGGCTCTGTCACGATCGGCAGCTTTGCTGCCGCTCGGACTTTTACTCTGAAGAGCCGACCGGAGACACATTCCACACCTCCGCCAACTTCACCTCATCTCACAGATTACTTTCACCTGTTCCTCCTACTCTCCCGCTCTGATTGTCTCCACCTGGTTCATTAACTCCACAACTTAAGCTCTCTCCACAGCACACTCGCTGCCAGATCATCAACGTTACTTCCTGGACTCACAACCGACTTTGGACCCCGCCTCTCGCCGCAACCTGTGAGTTTTGTTTCTCTCGCTTGTTCCTGTGTTTTGCCTTGACGCTCACAGGGCTGTGGCTTTCCCTGGCCTGGTTTGAACACCTGAACCTGAACTCTCTCTGCTCTGTGTCCTGGTGGCTCACGCCACTCCTGCCTGGACAAGAGACCGTTTGTCTGAACACTGCTCGCTAGAGCCTGCTACGAGCGCCTGTGGTGCGCCGTATCCTCACAGCACGTCTGTCAAGTACTGTCGGCCGGTTCGGCTCGCTTTTTGTTATCATTTGTTTGGATTACTCGCTGTCGCCTGGATTCTGTTTTCTCCTCTCTCCACTCCCTAGCCACAGAAAGTAACCGTCTTGTCAGCTGCCGCGCTGCAAACCAAACCCGGAAGAACCTGGAGACCGGACTGCCATTCCCCCACACCATATCCCCATCATTGTTATTTTGTGTCAATAAACTCACTTGCTTCCATATCCTATACTGGTTCAGCCTGTTCCATTCCCCTCTCATGCCCGACACCCAAAACCGTAACAGTTAGGGTGGAAAATAAAGGCACCGAAACAATCGCTTTAACCCAGTAGCATTTCATTCAGTGTAACGTAGTTTCTTTAGTTTCCCAAAGGCTCCACTTTATAAAGCAACACCACCTGATTCTCCTGGCAGGAAAACGTGATCATAAGTGTACAGCGATACACTAATGCTGCTCCGTAGACAGCAACGCAGGCTGTGAGGCTGTGAGCAACCCGTCGCCTGCGTCTGTGCCAGGATGGATTTTTAACAGTTGTGCAGCCAAGATGCTGCTGGATACGACTAGATGCGACAGCCAGCGAATAAAGCAGCACAAAAATACAATGTGACAAAACATTAATGTTGCGATGGCACACGTGCTCCAGCTGCAAACAACTGGCTCCTTGGCAGAACGAGTCCTCAGCTTTCAAGCGCTTTAAAAGGATGCAGAGTCAGGTTCGTCGTCCCGGCCGTGACGTTTCTCACTATTAGCAGCCATCAGCTTTCAAGAGTCCAGCAGCACGAGGTGAGTGAATGAGATCCCTTCAGCGAGTGAGCTTGAAACTTGCTCTTTGCCTAACGTACAGGACTTAATTTCTCTGACTGGACTCACTGTTCACAGAATATCGGTAGAAAGACTGTGGGCAAAGTCACATATACTGAGGGGAATAAATGAGAACAGAGGAGGAGCAGCGAGAACAAGCAGGGGAAAGATGATACAGATTTCATAAAGATTTGCCTTGAAGTGAGAAAAGAGAGGCGGCCGCTTTCCTGTCTGAAGTGGATTTGAGCAAAGACCTGAACTGTAGAAGCCTCTGATGAGATGAAAGCCTCTTGACAGAGGAGGGCTGAAGGTCGGCCTCAACGGTAGACAACACGTTGTTAAAGTTCAGCCTTGCAGCATGCAGTCAAACTGTCTGTCCACTCTCTCCTCTCCCAGGCCCTGCCCTCCTCATCCATTATGACCAGCTGCCTGCGCTCACAGCCACGATGCACAGTCCGCAGGAAAGAAGTCGCACCGACAGGCTTTAGTGTGCGAGGAGCCCGGAGAACGATAATACAGACACAAAAGAGTAAGACCGCGTTTCCCCAGGCCAGTCTGTCAATTAGTCTGGTCAAGCATCAACAGCAAAAGAGTTAAACCAGAGGAAGTGGGAGCAGGACAGACTAGATACGACACAGAGTGAAGAGGCTGAGAAGGAGCAGCAAGAGCAGCACGGAGGCCAGGACGAGCTGTCGCTCTCAGCCACGCACGCTTTTGTCTTGTTCACGCTGAGAACATCCTGTAAACACAACAGGAAGAAGAAAGTGTGCAGCTGTTGGGCCCTAACAGAAAGCATCTGGAAGCAAGTCAAAGCAAGGGACCCGCTTAGAAGAAGGCACGATGGCGAACAGCAGACGCACATCGTGCCTCTGAACCTCGTGGCTCCTCCAAGTCCTAGTTGGACATTTCATCCCGCTGCTGCCTGAAGGGATCACTGTTGGCCGAGTCGCGGCTGCTGCTGCCCTAAACTGGGGCTGAAGCTGAATTTGTGAAAAGGCCTCTATCACTAATTTGATCATTTTGCATTATGCTGCTTCACTCTGCTATTATCATAATTGAAAGCTATCTGCTGTTGGATGAGAGGACGCATTTTGCATAGTGGTAGAGGGAATCTAAGCAGTGATGTGCTAGGAGGGAAGCAAGCTAAAGCACCAGTTTGAAACCGCTGCGATTAGATTAAGAAATCCAATTTTGACATAAAGGCAAAGCCGTCAAAAACAGATGGAGCGCCTGTGAAATCCTCGCCTATCACTCAAGTCAAAAACAAGATTATCTCCAGCAGCGAGAGGAGAGCGAGTGGTCCCTCGTTTGTTATTTTTCAGCCCAGCCTCTGCTTCAGATTCCAGCCTGGGATGATGTCAGGCAGAGCAATCATTCTGTGCTTCCAAAGATGTGTGCAAATGACTAATGATCCCATCATACTCAAGCTATAAAGAAATGAAGAGGATATTGAAATAACAAAGTGAAGTTAGCGCAGCGCTTTTGTGCAGCATGTGTTTAATCTGCCCTCCATACATCAAACAAATGCTGGGAGTCACTGCTCCTGCTTTGACAAAGTTAGCGTCGCACTAACAGACTGTTACTAGCTGTAAACATCACAATTAAGCCCTCACGCTGTAAAACACTAGGTCTCATTTCACAGCCTGGATGTCGAGGGCAGGCCAGGCGTCGTCACCAGCGTAACATGAAATGTGCATATGACTCATTCCGACCAAAGCAATAAAATAATCAGCTAGTTTACCGAAGCGGTCGACAGCAGGGTTCTGTCAGAGAGAAACTGCTGCCAAGTTCTGATGGAGAAATACTGGATTCAGACAAAACACAGGGGGAGAGAAAATAACAAAGAGTCCTGTTATAGCAACAATTTCTCCAGCTTTGAAAAGTAGAGTGTAGATCAACACTTTCACAAACCATCAGTCAGAGAACAAGAGCAGAACCACCAGGGGAGGAAACTCTCAGAGCCTGCTGGAGATTAAACCAAGGACTGATTCAGCTGCCGTCCATGAGAACGGAGCCAAGACCAGTAGAACCCGGCTCTGTCCTCTCCAGATATGATCAGGTTATGACTGTTCCCATCCAGTCAATATCCCATGTACAGCACAAGGCCAACACGGTGCTGGACCCGCTCGCAACACGCGTAATCTGGCGTTAAAACCAGCCCTAGTTCAGCAGGACTATTCACCGTCATCCGGCCCCTGAGCACAGTGTTTAGTATAGTTGAATACTTCTGGGGTTGGTGCCTCACGCTCTCTGGTTCGACGCCTGTTACCTTACACAGATGCGAGTTCTGGCGTTCGGAGCGTGTGCAGCACTGAGCGCTAGCGCTGCTTCTGCTGCTCGTTCTGTCTGCTTGTATCTGGGATGTTTCCGTCACAGCCATTAACAAATCCAAATCTGACATTTTCATCCATTTCTGTAAAAGCATTACTTTGACTGTGTGACTCTCCCCCCGTCATAAAACTGATAAAGACACAATTATTTATAGCTTTTGACTCTGCTGTACGTTACTACAGACTTTAGCTGCTGTATGGAACGGTTCACTGCTGGCATGGACTACAGTGGCCTGAATTAAATGCCGTGTGTGTGTCAAATTAACACACTACTTCATGCAAACAGTATCTAGAAATGTCCCTAAATGAATGTGAGACTACAAATGATAAAGATGTTGTTGAAAAAGCATTAAGTACATTTACAGGGCATCTGGGTCTAATCAGTGTCATGTGCAGGCTTCTCCCCTGTGAGCTGCAATATTAATAATGCTGTGGCCCACCTTCTAATCTCAAATTAAACTGGAAGGAACACGTCCTGTAGCAAGAGAAACGCATTTAGTTAAGTTGTCCACAGTCAAGGAAGCCACAGCAACTAAAACGACTCCTGTCCTTTAAACTGACTCCAACTCCTCCAAAAATGTAACAAAAACACACTTTTCTTCCAACTGTGTCTAATCGATGTGGAATTAAGTCAAAGAGAAGTAAATCTGGCAAACCACTGATCACTAAGCTACTGAGACTTCATCCTCTTTTATCAAAAAATCCCTGCACGGCCAGAATAACAGGTTACCTGTTCTTAGAATGTGAGGTCTTTGATCAGTCAATCCACATAAGTCCCAGCAGGTGTGAAATAAGGCTTCTGTGATTTATTGTAGGTCTGGAAAAGCAGGACATAGAAATCTAATGTGACAGCACATGGGCTACAGCTGTAAATGGGAATTTAACTGGCTTTGAGTAGAGGCTGGAGAACAAGCGCATGCAAGAAGATGGATGAACTGACCTGATGCTCATCAGCTATTCAGGAAATGACTCTGAACCACATATAATGTCTAACGTATGCAGAGCTTTGTCAAGTGTAGGCTGATTAATTATGAGCATAAACATAACAGAGCCAATTCAGGCATATTCACATAAATGTCCATAAAGCCTGCACATGCACCGATTTAATATCGTTGGGACTGTCAGCGTGGGAACAAGTGAACCTGTGACACGTATGCAGCCAAGTCGCTGCGGCTGAGCGTACACGTCCAACCAAGGCCAAAACGTCCCATCATGCATCATGCAGACAGACACAGCGAGGGCTGAGCTGTTCTGCTAGCGTGGACCTTCAGCAGCCGCTTCTCCGGCTGTGTAGTGACTTTATCCACTGACGATCACAAACGCTGCTGAACTAAAGGGACTTTGCCAAAGAGCAATCGGCCGCCAGGTCGGTAGAAATGTCAGTAAGCGGACCACGTTCTACATGGACACAGGTTCCAGGTGTGGAGCCCAACATCCTCCCGTTGCGAGCACACAGGCCACGGAGGAGCTGTCTGCTGTTAGCTGGAATCGCTGTGTGTGATGTCATGCGGGGACGCTTCGGGCCTGCCCTAACCGCACATCCGTGTTCACTTCTACACGCTGTCACAACACGCGTGAGGGCTGTGGTCTGGAGAGATGAAACAGGACCTGACTATAATCGAATGTGATAAACACTAAGTGGAAACAAAACAGCATGTAATAAATGTCCATTATGAAGAGCCGAGCGTACGCGACACAACGAGGGCAATGAATTAGACATACGGTAGAGATGGAGACTCCATGTTCCCAGTTCAGTCTGCAGATCACAGGTTAAGTTCGGGCTTTTAAGGCTGGTGGCATTAAATTCAGATTTAACATGTACAGAACTGCGTCCAGACACTGTGCCACTAGTTTCATAGCAATGCAGACAAGACCGTTCTAAAGCTGAGTTTACCGAGTCGACTCATAGCGACACACGTGTGCAGCAAAGCCCACATTCACTCATATCATAGGTTTCTGTTTGTGACTAAATGCAGGAGGCAACCTACTAATGAGGAGACTCACCGCTGTGCTGCAACGTCCTCGGCATGTGGTGGAGCTGGTTTTATCATGATTTCAGCCACAATCACAGCAAGTTGAGAGAATAAGTGAAGACGTATCCAGAGGCAGGCACAGCGAACAGCTGCCAAGGGGAGGAGAGGAGCTGAGGAGGAAGAGTGAGAGAGAATGGAGGAGAGGCTGGGGACCTGACACATCTGGTTAAGGTAAAAAAAAATCAGAGTGAGGGAAGATCTAAAGTAAAACCCCCGACTCTTTCCTAAATAGAGCATGAAGACCACACACTAGCTGAGTGGGACCCGCCTGTTGCCGGCAAAGTGGGCCGTGATTGCATAGTTTATAGCTGAGGCATGATGGGTAAGGATTAAAGATGGCTGCCCTGAGGGCACACAGCAATACCATTACTCTTGATGGATTCCTTCTTCACTCACATATTCTCTGTAGACGTCAGAGGGGCCACAAGGCTTGACTAATGCATGGTGTGATGATGGGATCAGAGGAGGCAGAGTAGGATGCTCAGCTCCAGCAGAGCGTCGGTTCCCATCCCTGCACACGGCTGCGTACAGCCCATACAGCGATGCTCAGAGCTTCCCAGAGTTTGAATTCATCAGTATATGGTAGATTAGGGTCTGTGAGAATGTGCTTCATATCCGTTTCAACTTAATCTTAATTGAAGTCAAGTGTTGGGATGGACAAGATGGTCTTCAGCCACTTCCTCTTTAAATCAGTAAAACGGTCACAACAGACCGAGGCTTCGTTTCTGCAGCTTTTATTGAAATCCTTACTTTGTGATGTTAAGGTGGCGCAGCAGCGTTTGGGATTAGTGCACACGTCGATCGTTCCTAGAGCTTCACTAGAGACAGTAAAATTGTGATCAGTGAATATACACACGTGACGTTACCGGGAAGGAATACGAATATCCCCACGAGGGGGAGTGGAAGCAGGGACGGCAGCCGGAGGAGAACCGGTGAAGTTACGTGACTGGTGCCGGTTTGCAGGTGCGAAAAGAGGGCGACGATGGGGCCAGCAGCCACAGATGGGTGTTATCCAGGAGGGCCGACGAGGACGTTCTAACATTCAGTAAACCCAGTTCAGGTGAGGAATCCCAACCAGCAGGAACACATGCGTCTCACTCTGTAGATTGGAGGACGTCCAAAACAAACAAAGGAAGAAGTTGTGATGATCCGACGGGAGAACAAAACACAGTGACTAACAATCAAGTTAACCAGACTGAGGCAGGGATGAAAGAATGAATCACTGCAGGTTTGGCTTCGTACGGCATTAAAATAACATCTCTCCTTTGAATAGTGAAAATAAAAGCAAAGCTAACTGTGAGAAGCTGGAACGATCTAATATCTATAAAAACACCACCTTCACACTTCAGTGAAACCCTAAACCTCTGCTTGCATCTAGTTGGACCAGTCTATTCTAAGAAGAGGCTGGTTCATCTGCAGATGGTAGTTTGGGACCAGGATACTGATGCAAGACCCACAACCTTCAGTCATTTAAACACAGATATGTAGACAAGATGTGTGTTAGCAAAGACTCGTTTTGCCTCGTGGGCAACGTCGCAGTCAGTCAGATGTGATCCTTACTTTCTGAATATTCCTCGTCTAATCTTCCAGCGTCGACTCTCCATCCAAATCAGCCTGTGAACCAGAGTCGGTGAAACTGTTACGAATCGGCTGGTGTGGTAGAGGTTAGGACCCAATTGCAGAACTCAGGCGTGATGAAACTTAATCATATAGGCTTTATTGCAAAACAAACACGACATGACCTGACTTAAACTTAACTGAACTACACAGACATGGCTTGACGTGACCAATACAAGAACTCACATGACCCAGGGACAGCAACACCATCACATTCACAACAACGGACCGACAAGGACAGAAACAAGAGGGCAGGCTTAAATACAGAACTAAACAGGAAATTAAACACAGGTGTAACCACTAATTGCAGGGGAGGAGCACAGAGGGAGAACGTGACATCACAAGACAGACAGAAAACCTGGAACCCTCAGAGCTCTGAGGGCTGGATTGTAACAGAGCCCCCCCTCCAATGCCGGATTCCAGACGGCCTGAGAGCCTGGACCCCATGGCCCAGGCAACTGGAGGGGAGGCTGACAGGACAGACAGGGACCAAAACAGACTAAGACAAGACATGACAGGCAGACCAGGACAAACAGACCAGACAAGACCGGGAACCACAGAGACAGACAGACACGACACCAGAAAAACTAAAAATGTCCATGAATTAAATGTTCATTGATTTATAAAGTCCCTTCATGGTGGGCTTAACCAAAAGTCAGAAGCGGACCCCTCCCTGGGGCCGCCGGACACAGGAACCCGACGCGGACCCCTCCCTGGGGCCGCCGGACACAGGAACCCGACGCGGACCCCCTCCCTGGGGCCGCCGGACTCAGGAACCCGACGCGGACCCCCTCCCTGGGGCCGCCGGACTCAGGAACCCGACGCGGACCCCCTCCCTGGGGCCGCCGGACTCAGGAACCCGACGCGGACCCCCTCCCTGGGGCCGCCGGACTCAGGAACCCGACGCGGACCCCCTCCCTGGGGCCGCCGGACTCAGGAACCCGACGCGGACCCCCTCCCTGGGGCCGCCGGACTCAGGAACCCGACGCGGACCCCCTCCCTGGGGCCGCCGGACTCAGGAACCCGACGCGGACCCCCTCCCTGGGGCCGCCGGACTCAGGAACCCGACGCGGACCCCCTCCCTGGGGCCGCCGGACTCAGGAACCCGACGCGGACCCCCTCCCTGGGGCCGCCGGACTCAGGAACAGAAGCGGACCCCCTCCCTGGGGCCGCCGGACTCAGGAACCCGACGCGGACCCCCTCCCTGGGGCCGCCGGACTCAGGAACCCGACGCGGACCCCCTCCCTGGGGCCGCCGGACTCAGGAACCCGACGCGGACCCCCTCCCTGGGGCCGCCGGACTCAGGAACCCGACGCGGACCCCCTCCCTGGGGCCGCCGGACTCAGGAACAGATGCGGACCCCCTCCCTGGGGCCGCCGGACTCAGGAACAGAAGCGGACCCCCTCCCTGGGGCCGCCGGACTCAGGAACAGAAGGCGGACCCCTCCTGGGGTCGCCAGACCCAGAAGGCGGACCCCTCCTGGGGTCGCCAGACCCAGAAGGCGGGCCCCTCCTGGGGTCGCCAGAACCAGGAACATAAGCGGACCCCTCCTGGGGTCGCCAGACCCAGGAACATAAGCGGACCCCTCCTCGGGGCCGCCGAACAGGGAACAGATGCAGAGCCTCCGGGCCGCACGAAACCAAGACAGGAACCTGGGTGGCCGGCGTCTGTGCTTGCCGCGGCGTGAAGGCCTGGGTGGCCGACGTCTGTGGTTGCCGCGGCGTGAAGGCCTGGGTGGCCGACGTCTGTGGTTGCCGCGGCGTGAAGGCCTGGGTGGCCGACGTTGGTGGTTGCCGCGGCGTGAAGGACTGGGTGGCCGACGTCTATGGCTGCCGTGGCGTGGCGCCTCCGCCTTGCGACGCCGCTGTGCTGGAGTAGGTGCTGCAGGTCGCGGTGCTGACATTAAGTGCCGCGGGGCAGGAACCGGACTCCGGATAGGTGCAGCGGCGTTGAGCCGCTGTTTCCGAGTCTGTTCCCTCCAGAGAACAGGGCGACGGGGCAGGTGCAGCGGTGAGGGACCGCTGACTTCCACCGGTCGGCCTCTCCACCTTAAGAAGCTGGAGTTGGTGCCACAGGCCGTGGTGCCGACATCAGGCGCCGCGGGGCAGGAACCGGACTCCGGATAGGTGCAGCGGGGATGAGCCACTGTTTCCCCAAGCCTGTCGTCTCCTCCTGAAGACTGCTGGGCGAAGGGGCAGGTGCGGCGGTAGGGAACCGCCGACTTTCACCGGCCGGCGTCTCCACCTTGAAACGCCGGGGTGCTGGAGCTGGAGTCTGGGACACAAACCCTGAACATGACTCGATCCGTGCGCAGTCCGGCGCACAGGGAACAGGCAGGACCACCGAAGGCTGCTCCACCTCCTCCGGTAGCGAACATGACTCATCCTGTGCGCAGTCCGGCGCACAGGGGACAGACAGGACCACCGGAGGTGGCTTCAACTCCTCCGGGACAGGACGGATCTCATCCTGTGCGCAGGCCGGCGCACAGGGGACAGACAGGATCACCGGAGGTGGCTTCAACTCCTCCGGGACAGAACAGAACCCACAGACAGGATCACTGGGGAACATGTGTGGTACACCCCAGCACCAACAGAGGTGCGAGCAGGCTGCTTGCAGCGCAGCTCCTCTGCAGGGAATGGACCAGAGCTCTGAGCCTTCAGCTCCTTCCAAATCCGACGTGCCTCATCCGCAGACAGGTGGGGAGACAGTTCAGGAGGCTGGTCGCTCATTGTGAGCCGACCAGAGAGCAAGACAGGCAGAGATGAAGGCGCGGAAGCTGGAGGTCGACGTCGAGAGCGCCGAGACTCAGGAGCACGGTGAGCAGGGGCTGGAGCAGCTGTGGCAGGAACGGGGAATGAGTCCTCCTTCTGGCTTAGGGTCAGGAACAAATCACCCAGCTCTCCGTAGAGCTCCTCAACCCCCGGGAAGAGCCACAATCCTGATGCGTCAGCCAGGACGGCCAGAGCATTAGCACAGGCCCGCTTCCTAGCAAGCCGAGTGGGTCCACTGTGAGCCAGCTTAACCAGCTCCTTTACAGAGCTCAAAGCCTCCAAATCTGACTCAAGTTCCACACGGCTCATCTCCCTCTCAAACAATCCTGAACAAAAGACTGAAGAAAAAAAAACTGAGTCCGCTGGGTCCTGTTTGGTCGGTCCGTTCTGTTACGAATCGGCTGGTGTGGTAGGAGGTGAGGACCCAATTGCAGAACTCAGATGTGATGAAACTTAATCATATTGACTTTATTGCAAAACAAACACGACATGACCTGACTTAAACTTAACTGAACTACACAGACATGGCTTGACGTGACCAATACAAGAACTCACATGACCCAGGGACAGCAACACCATCACATTCACAACAACGGACCGACAAGGACAGAAACAAGAGGGCAGGCTTAAATACAGAACTAAACAGGAAATTAAACACAGGTGTAACCACTAATTGCAGGGGAGGAGCACAGAGGGAGAACGTGACATCACAAGACAGACAGAAAACCTGGAACCCTCAGAGCTCTGAGGGCTGGATTGTAACAGAAACCTCTTCAGTGGGTAAACCTGGACACTTCTTCTTACCCTGTCTTCCAGCTCCAACGAGCTAAGTCGCTTTTCTTTTCATAAACATATCTTGTTGCGTTTCATTTAGTAGTTACAGTATCTGCTTGCGTGAGAAGTGTTGACCTTCACAGCAAAGCTCATCTGTGGCGTCAGGCACGTTGGCTAAGGGCGCGGCGCTGATCGTCACGCTACCTCTACACCGACGCCTGTGTTCTGTGAGGCAGGTGTGTGAGGCTCAGGAGGATGTGGCTGAGCTGTGAGAGGGAGCTTGATACAAAGGGCCTGCATCTGAAAAAGCTGAAAGGACTGTGGAGTTTCACACACAGCTCCAGCGTACAAAGCAAGCTGCAGCTAATTGATGCTGCCGAGATGGAGCCCTGTCTGTCAGGCCCACGCGCTCTGAGACAGGCCTAGTCTGATGTTAGTCTGCCTGTCTGCCTGTCTGTCTGTCTGTCTTTCTGTCTTTTTTTCTGTCTGCTTGCTTGTCTGTCTTTCTGCCTGTCTGTCTTTCTGCTTGCCTCTATGTCTGCCTGTCTTTCCATCTGTCTGTCTTTTTGTCTGTCTGTCTTTTTGTCTGCCTGCCTTTCTGTCTGTCTGTCTGTCTCTCTGTCTGCCTGTCTGTCTTTTTGTCTGCCTTTCTGCCTGTCTCTCTGTCTTTCCATCTGTCTGTCTTTTTGTTTTTCTGCTTGCCTCTATGTCTGCCTGTCTTTCCATCTGTCTGTCTTTTTGTCTGCCTGCCTTTCTGTCTATCTTTCTGTCAGTCTGTCTGTCTGTTTTTCTTTTTTTCTGTCTGTCTCTCTGTCTGCCTGTCTGTCTTTTTGTCTGCCTGCCTTTTTGTCTGCCTGTCTCTCTGTCTTTCTGTCTTGGGTGCGAGCGTTGTTTTGTCCAAATTGCTCGTGCTCACCCTGGAGAGCAGAGCTTCCCTCCTCGGCTTGTTTCGCCTGCCTCCCGTCTCCTTCCTCTTTCTTTGTCCTTGCATTGTGCTCTTCAGTCTTATCCTCTCATCTGCTTCTGAGCCTCCCTGCTCTTGTTTCCATTCTCTTCTCGCGTGCTGTGTAGAATTCCTATTTGTCTCTCTGGTGACACTAATTGGAAAATAGCTTGAGGCTTCCCCTGGGCTGCAACCCCAGCAGACTTTTTGTTGATTAGCGGCAACTTAAGCAAGTTGGTGAAGAGGCCGGTGACAGACAGCATCTCCGTCCCTCTGAGCCCCAGCGTGTCCTGCGACCGCCGGACACGAGCAGGGGGAGATTCAAGCGTTAAAGTGGAACGGCTTTGGTAACAGCTAGCGCGCTGCAGCATGTAAATTCACTTGTGGGCTATTTTCAGTATATTATGCAAATGTTTAGAAGTGGCCATGCTTAATTTATGAAGAAGGGCAGGGAGTGCGTGAATCTAGGATGATGTTTCGCAGCATATCATCCTGGCATAATAAATCACTTATGGAGACATACTTTGAGGGCGTGTGTTGAAACATGAGCACTAATTGGGCCGCGCTCAGAAATAGTTTCTTACTTTATCCCTTAAATTTGTTTACACAAACGAAGAGCCAGAGGGAAAACCGCAGCGATTTCAGTCAGAGGAGTCACCGACGGACGGAGGTTCACTACACGAATGGCATCGTCTCCGGTCGTTAGAAAATAAGAGGCTGAAACATGGATTCAGAGCATGATCAGCTCTGCCACTTATTCTGCTAAATCCTTGACTTGAATGCCATCGACCATTTGGCCAGATTCGAAATATCACTGTTGGTTATTGACGTCACAGTAAAACAGAAACACGACTGATATGATCGACTCAGTTATGCTGAACTCATTTATATCATTATTTAGCGCAAATGAAGGAGCCTGCACAAACATCACAACCAACCTTTGCTTTACTGTCATTACCTCATGGCAGCGGTGACATCAGCAGGTGGTGACATCACGTTCGGCCTGGCGTGGTTTTCTGGAGGCTGCTGGTTTTACTCTCCTGCCCCTTTTTGAAGATGAATCAGATGAATCTGTATCACTTATGTTCCAGCTCGATGTCTCGCCCATCTGTTGTTTCTATGCTTTGAACTCTGCGTGCTTCACATTCCTTCCTTCAGGCCCTCTGCTCAGTAAATTAAGCACCTCTAATCAATAAGCTCTCTACTTATTTAACTAATGAGACGGCTCTGTTTGCCAGTGGGGAAGGCGTTTGTAGGACTTTGATGCTGGGGAAAGGACTCATCCCCGCCTTCCCCAGATGATGACTCCATCTCCATCGGTTGCAGGCACCAAGAGGAAACTCAGACACAAAAGCTCAATATTCACTTATTATGATAGATTTTGACAGATTTATACTGAGAGAAAGCACTGATGCTTCTTCCCCTCACGTGGAGGCCGCAGCTCGTTTCCACTCCATGAATGCAGCCTCTGCTGACAGGTCCCTGCCCAAAGTCTACAGAAGAGAAGGTGTCTGGAATTACCGTCCACGACCAGTTCAGCGAGAGCTGTCAGCTGTGCTTGTATGGAAATGACATGAACAAGCTGCCGTCTCCATGACGACTCCTTCAGTCGGAGGGTTATGGTTCCGTGTTAGGCATCTCTTCCACTTTCTGATTATGAACTAATAAATGCTAAACACTGCTCAAGTGATAATCATTTGCAGCAGCATCCATTTAGATGTCAGTTCCGTAGCCATTATTTGAATCATTTACTCGCTGACAGTAATTACTGGGATAAGGGCCTGTATTCATCAAGAATCTCCAAATCCCACTGAAAGTTAACTTAGAACGAAAAACAATCCAACCTCCGTGTAGGCGTTAAAGGTTCATTAACCTACTTGTACTTTAAGAGACGCGACTGTTCTACCACACTGTGATCTGCGAGTACAAACCACAGTGATGCAACATTTAAACGCTAAAATAGGCCAAGTTCCTTTCAAAGCGTCCTCAGGTTGAAGCCACATCAGGCCCATGCAGCCGCATCAGCCACACGCTGGGGTCCCTCTCACTTACGTGTGCAATGAGGCTGTTTGTCAGCGTAGCTCACGTCCACCGTTAGTGTTCATGCTGTGGAGTTTTGGATTCACCTCAGTGGTGCTGTGGTGCTTTTCGTCTGCCACTGGCGACTCCAATTAAACCAGTGATTTGCATATGTGCAGCTTGTTATTTTTTGATTTGTGGGAAATGTGGAATATCTGTGCTGCTGCAGGGATCAAATCATGTTCATGTCACAGGACCCAAATTAGTTTCGCCTGTCCTCTTACAGGACACACGCTTTTAGCAAACCACTGAAAGCCAGGGTCAGACCCACATCCTGCCACTGGTTGGAGAGTGTTGAGCAATGTTAGGAATATTTCAGACGTGCTCATTTTAAGCTGACCTATTTATTATAATGATGGGATGGCTGTGTTTGTTAGCAGCTACTAAGCTAAGTTCTTATTTTAGCCCCCAATGACAAATGTGAGATCATCACACACACACATCGTTTTCATGATCCAGAATCAAAACAAAAAAACAAGACTTACATGCAAACTACATCAAATAATAACACAACAAACTGTCACTTTGTGCAAACAAACTAAAATCAAAACTACTGCAACTGCTCTTTGCACTGAATATGAATATGTTGCACATCACAAAGCCGCTGACCCATGAGCTCTGCGTTCAGTAAGAGAAGCCAGGCTGCAGAGACCACAGTCGCTTTACAGACGATGAGCTCGTGTTTTATTCATAGACAACACAACTGCAACGGGAAGCTGTTCGTGTGGTGCAGCGGACTATCATCAACTAGTCAACTGTGCTCAGCCCTCAGTATTACCCACACAGCACTTTACAGCGTAGATCCTAAAAACAGAGGAGTCTGCTGTTGCTTCATTATGTCGACCTACAGTTGTGAGCAGGACAAATAAGAGGATCTGCTCTCTCCATGTGTGTGTCTGCAAAAGAGAAGACGACAGAGCGAGAGCCTGGATCCAGCTGCAGGTAGAGCTGGCCTTGAACAATTGGAGACACAAAAGCCTTATTGGTTAAAATAGTCTTCGTGTCAAAAATAGCAGTAATGAAACTGCTGACATGGAGGCTCTGCTGTAGTTTTTCACTGCATCTGCACTTTGAGTCACTCAGTGGTTTAACAGACCTTCTGTCTTCTGTCCTAAGGATTATCTCATCTTATCTAATGCAGCATTTGAAGGCAAGTAATAGCAGGCGTGTGAACTTGTGCCAGGTTCACCGCTCCAGGACGAAGGCCTTGTCAAATTTAATAACGCTGCATTAACGCCGTTTAACTCGTGTTAATGCATCAGCTGCTGAAGTCAGTGCTGAGCTCAAGGTGATGTTCATCGAATAATCATTTCATAACTAACTGTGGGAAAATGAACGTGCCACAAATCAGCCTGTTGAGAAATGAGCGAAGGTTACGTCTGTGGCATCTTCCCCTCGTCTCCAGGGCCAGTTCCCCTCTGGCCAGGCTCAGCTGGACGAGCATGGAGTGACAGTTATGAGCGTATATACAAGTTTGGTTTCAGGTTAGCGTAATTAAAAGGAAACACATTGGATTTAAGTGTTTATTTGTTTGCGTGCACATTGAATTCATTTAATTTTAAAGTTATTAAGATAATCCGTGTTAATGTGTGTTGTTGGTTTGGAGACTCATCCAAACAAAACATTGAGGCCTTCATTAAGTTTTTTAATATCTGGACTGCACCAACTGTCCTGATGACTGGAAACATGTGGGAACCGTTTCTTTAGCCCTTAGTTAACGTGGATTTAATTTTTGTTCCATTATTATTCAGAGAGTTGGTTGGTTTAGTTTATATGCTGCCCTTGTGTTTCTTCAAGGTCTGTTTTTGTCTTTACGTTTAGTGGAAATTGTTATACTTCAGTTTAGTTTAATTAGCTTGTCCTGAGTTAGACTTTCATTGTCTCTGTGTCTTTCCCTTACGGTAAAACAGCCTGACACACACTCTTCTAGATCTGCAACCCAGTGGATGTGTGACTTGTGATGAACGTTCCCCAGAGGATCATTCACATTTCTAGCTTGGTAACCCAGCGGTTCGGTCACTGGCTACGCTAACGCGTGACGCTGACTACACTGTAGTTGTTTGACCCTGGTGCAGCCTTCGAGGGGTCAACATGAAAACAGGGAGCTCCAAGCTCAAAAACCACACAAGGGTTGGATCAAACAGCCGCAGACAGATGATAAATCACAACACGCTTCATCCAGATGAACGGTTGGATGAACTTGTTCATCATAGACCCACACGTGTTCATTGCTTGGATGTAACACCCACCAAGGCTGTTGATCCAACCCTGGTGTGTTTTAGCTTTGGCTATTTTACAGTGGAGTCGTTTTGACTCCTCCAAGGCTGCAGAGGGTTAAACATCCATACCAGCCATCAAGCTCTGCACACAGGACTTAACTACAGTCCCGTGTGGTTGTGTTTGTCATGGTGACAGATCCAACTAACGTGCGTAAAAGTAAACCTGTTCACAGAGGCGTACACACAAAACGCTGTAGGAGCAGTATGAGGGAAGAGCAAAGGCCTCGTTGGAGCCGTGGCTTTGCCTGAAACATTTCATTCGAAGCGTTTATTCATTTATTTGTTGATTACATGCTGTACATTCTGTAGATCCAGTTTGCTCTGATCTGTCTGAGATTGCATACTGTACTCAACTTCTAATCTAATCTAATCTAATCCAATCTAATCTAATCTAATGTAATCTAATCTGATGCCTGCATCTCGCTCTGCATCTGCCTTTTCCACTACATGGAGGCAGCGTTGGTTGACTGGAGCGATGCAGCACATGTTGCTGAGTCAGTTCCTCTAAAGCAAGTTTTCTCTATTTACGCACAAGTTCTATTCAATATTAAAATCATAACTTTCAAACTGAAATGTGTTGAAATGTCAGAAACGTATTTCTGATTTTGTGTGTGATTTCCTCATCACACTCCTCTGCACACACACGAGCTATTACTGGCAGTAAACAGCTGCAGATAAGACAGCGATGAGCTGTAAGATCAGGTGATATGAGACTTACATGAGCCACGAGCTTTTATGTACTGCGGCTGTTTGATCCAACCCTTGTGTGGTTTGAGCTTTGAGCCTCCTGTTTTCATGTTGACCCATCAAAGGCTGCACCAGGGTTAATATGTGCAAAGCTGGTAGACACATGTCCCAAAAGGTGTTTCTGCATATAAATACACACATTTAATTGTAAAATACTTCATACTTCATATTTCAACGCCCATGTTGGAGAGGTGTGGTTCGTAGGAGCAAGTGGTGTTGGGTTACTGGACTAGTCACCGTTTTACGACAAACACCATCTTCAAGCTCGAGGGCACTACGACCCTTTAGTCCACAGGTAAATGATCCACTTTGTAGTTGCGTTCTCTTGGGTGCAGAGGGGCTGAGCTCTCAACTGAAACGAGTGGACAATGAGAGCTGCTGGTGGAGGAAGAAGCCAGACAGACTCCCCAGGCCCAAACGTTTGGTGAGTTTGCCCAAGCAGTTCACACATGTTCTTGGATTTGGAGAAGGACCTGGAACATTCTGTGAGGGCACGTTGCTGAGGGCTGTCCAGTCCCTGTCCAACCTACATGAGCCTGATCTGCATTGCTGGCAGATCGTTCCCAGTGCACTCATGCAGGGCTGGCATTTGTGACCACATCCATTACTTTTGTCTGTCTTCTAGGCCCAGCCAACGGGCAGAGCAGGTGTGGTTCTGGCGGCTTCTTCAGACGACGGCCTTCCGAGTGCATAGAGCGGCTGGCAGTCAGCTGTGAAGCGGTTGTGATGGGAATCAGAACCCCCCAAACCCCACAAGATCACGGATGCAAATGGCTCGACAGAGAGCTGCTCCACACAGAGTAGTGCCACTGCTCCTTCACACTGAGAAGAGATAGTAGATACTTCCTGGACGTGGACACTCTGACCCTTAAACACGAGACAAACCTAGAGGTAAACGTCTTGGGCTTCAACCATGAGAGCTGGAGGAAGGAGTTGAAGATGGATGGACATGTTCAACTTACAACTTAATAGTTATAGGCAGTAAACTGAACAAACGGTATCATAGAATAATGCCTCACAGAAACATATCGAAGCATATTAGAGCCTTGAACTGATTTTGCAGAGAAAACAAATGAAGAACAAAAAAATCGTGCTGCTTATTCTCATCCACATCGAGCTCAACACTGACACTATACGTGTCATGAGGCCTGGCCTTCAGTGGCTGTAGTTTTACTTTGTGAGATCAGCCATGAATGTTTTATTTGATCAGGGAATATGTGAGGTCAAAAAGCAGGAGCAGGCTGGTTATTTTATGTCGACAAGTTTTGAAATCTGACTACAGTGGTGTCAAGGTGCAAAGGCAGGTCAGCAATCCAGCTCACGTGTCTGTGTGCAGCATGTGTGTACTGGCCAAGAGAGTCTATCAATCACTGTCGCATGACGTGACCTGAACTAAAAGAGTATATTATGCACTGGAATCAGTCAGAGGTAAGGTTGCAAACACACCAGACAAAGTTTAGTCCCCTGAACTTTTTAAAGAAAATGAGAATTCAAACCATAAAAGTAAAATCATGCAAAAGTTTCACTTGTTTAGTTTAGTTGGTGAACACTTGACTTAGCCACAGTTTGATGATTGACAGGTTCTCCCTCAAGGAGACTTTGATGTCAAATGTATGTATATGCAGTAAGAGGATGCTCAACACCAACAGTTACATGTCGTCATGTGCTGTGTCCCCTTCCACTTATTAATCAATAAGTTATTTCATTAATCAGATGTATCAGTGTTCAGACTGGTTTTACTACTTCATTCAATGTGTTTCTCTGATTTTGCCCATATGTTTAATTAGCATTTGGTAACATAGTTACTTACTGTATGTGTGGGAAAAAATGAATGATTATTATAGCAGCAGCAGACACACGGCAGCTGAACAGTTTTTACCAGAATGAATTTAAAAAGGACAACAACAGACACTTGAGAAAAAAAGGCAGCGCGTGAGAAGTGAAAAGCTCATGGTAGCAAGAAGGCTAACAAGGACATGGCAAACATGAAGCAGCAACAAAACCCGAACGCACACTAACGAGCGGAGGATTCGAGGTAGCACCGACAACAGCAAGTGACAAATTAAAAAACACAAGAACAAAACTGGAGATGAGGATGAGGACGCCATCAAAAAAGCAACTCTGCCATTAGTATATTAAGAGTCTTACAGGAACTAGGTTGGCGCTGGCGTGGACACGTGAGCAGAACACGCACAGGAGACGACCTGGCAAGGTGACGATGCCTGAGGGGGTCACCGAGGGAGCAGAGGAGCAACAAGGAGCCGGTGTAGACTGCGACTGGGGGTGTAGAGCAGACAAACAGACGAGGACCGAGCCTAAAAGCAGTGAGACGTGAGCGCAGCACAGGCGTCAACGGCTGCTCAGCCCCCTTTACCCGTCTCTGGATACCACAGCCCCCGATCTGCACCAGCAGCCCACCCCCTCCAAGCCTCCCAGCTCGGTGTGCTGGGTTCATCTAGTACGGCTTAGTGCCGAGCTCAGCTTCTCACCGTGGCTAAATCAGACTCATCTTGCACAGTTTGTCATCAATACGCAAAGTTTGAGACTGTAAGTTGGTCCCAGTTTGGTTGTTGGTTCCTGGAAACGAACGAGACGGCACATGCTCACAAACCTACAGTTGAAACGCACAGTTAGAAGCAGGAACGAGGAACCAACCAACTAAGGAAGAACATGAGGACACCACCAAGCAGGAAAACTAAGACACCGCCATGCAGTCAAAGCATAGATGTGTGGTAGTGTGACATGACTCCAGCATAACCCCTGAGAGGAATAAGTGTCTAAGGTGCATGAGTATACAAATGAGTTGGATATAAACAATCTATTATCAGTGCAATTAATATCATTATTATTATTAATATCCATATCACCATGTTATTTGCTGATAATCAGCTACGAAATACGTTCGTGCCCCAACATATTGGACCTAATTGCATCAGGTCGTCGAAATAACTAAATGAACTGACGCTAACGCTGTGGAAAGCATTGTGTCAAAATTCATCCACTCTGATGTCAGAGACTGATAAAACTAAAGGCCTGATGTTTTTTAATAATGGGGTTTCATCTTTTATATGGTTTGTTACATACATACATAAACAAACAGGTGATGATGAGGTCGTAGCTTCTGCTAATGCCTCAGGGTTTAGTGGTGCAAGTGGTTATTATGTATTTATTGCATTTAGGCAGCTGTGAGTATGTCTGCGTGTCTCAGTAGCTCAGTTAAGTGCGTTCATTGAGTTGTGAAGGGTAGAAATTGAATAAAGTGAGGGAGCAGCGGTCGCAGAACACACATTAAACTGATCCTGGTTTCATAGGGGCGTGTGGTGGTTAGCTCTGTCGCCTCACTGTCCGATTCCTTCTGTGTGGAGTCTGCGTGTTCTCCCCGTGTCTGGGTGGTTTCTCTCCGGGGTCTTCGGCTTCCTCCCACAGTCCAAAGACCTGCCCGTAGGTGTGAGTGTGTGCGTGACTGGTTGTGCGTCTGTGACCCTGCGACAGACTGGAGACCTGTCCAGGCTGAACCTGCGTCTCACAGCGACCCCTACGGGAGGAAGCGGTGAGTGAGCTTCCACTAGAGCACATTACATACATAACATCGCTGGTCGCTGCTCCCTGGTGGATCTCTGCCGCGTTGCTCCATCTACTTCAGTCTGGCCACAGATTGCACAGTAGCTTTAGCTTTGCAACATGTGACCCTCACAGAACAGGAAAGATGAAGATGGTTTGAGTGAAAAGTAAAACCTTGCAGCTGCAAGTGAGCAATAATTGAACAGAGACGTCGGCGTTGAGGTTTGAGGGACATTTGTTTCTTTAGCCCTTAAAATGCTTTGGGACTGGTAACTGCTATCTTTGCTGCTTTTGACACTAACAGTATATTATCGAGTACAACTACCTTTGGGGAAAACACCTGAACTGAATACAGCTACAGCTTTTATTCTCATTATAAGTGGACATGTCGCTGTAGCATCTGTGTCAGACAACTATCTGCCAAGCAAAGTAATTTTGCAGGCGGCGTCAGCCCCCGAGTTCAACAGGACTGCTGATCCCATGTAATGGGCCAAACCTTCAACAGGAAGAACCTTGTTAAATCGCACCACGGGGGCTCATAAGGAATAAATAAGGCTTATGAAAGAAGGAAGCTGTGCGTGCAGGAAGAATCAACACACTGACATGCAGTTTGTCTAACAATGTACCGCCTGCCGAGGTTTTAAAAGATTAAAATGTCTGAGGTTCTTTGCTTTTTTTGTTCCGCCTCATTAGGACATGTCTGGTGTGACTCCTCGTTGTCAAGAGCGTTTGATACTGTTACATTTTGTTCCTGTTGATAGCAATTCGCATTTTTCTTTGGTGAAACATCTTGTTCCATGTGTCACTACAAAGGACCGGCTCCTTTTTTTCGAAGCTCCTTTTGCGGCGGCACTCTTTACTTCACAGCCCAACCTATTTCTGCTGGATTGTACAGTAGCGTGTGTCCCTTATGAACTAAAAGCAGACTGCACACCTCTGGAAATAACGCAGCAGATGCATTCTGTCTACATCTGCCACTGAAGGACTAAAGATGTCACACTTCACGCTTTTAGGCAGGTGGAGGAAAAACAAAAGGCGTGAGATGAGAATTCATTTTCAACAGCATCACTGGTCTCTAGTGGGATCCAGTCATTAGGCAGAGCAACAAGAGTCCTGTACACAGAGCAGAGGCAGCGCCTCACAGTGAAGACACACCTACCGTTCCCCGCTCGGCCTGGGAATGTCAGAGGATGTATGTTCTCCTTGGCTCCTACAACCATCCACCAGCAGGGGACGAGCGGGTTCTAGGGTTCTAGGGTTCTCAGGTATCAGAGCTTCCAGAGCACTGGAACTGTTACGTAGTCAGGTTCACGTGACCTTCATAGAAAAGACGCTGCAGTTTTTTGGAGAGACAAATGTGAAAATGTGTCAGATGGGAAAGGTCCTTCTCCACATGTCCAACCTCCGCTGAAACGGAGTTAAAAGCCTTTTAATGGCGTGAGCAGTTGTCAGGTTTGCCTTTCCACCACTGGCCTCTCCGTCAGCTGAGACCACTGTCCATTCAAAGAGCTCGTCTGAGCACTTCTACGTTGTTGTGTGCGGTGGTGTTACGCTGGGACTGGAGCTCTCGGCGGAGGGAAGGCTGCTCAAGCCTCGCTGTGCTGCGTTTGAGGGTCAGAGCCTCGTGTCTGTGGTGAAGGCGGTTTGACAGTTTCATTGGAAAGTTTGTTTCAACAGAGCTTCGATGGGCAAAGTACGTTGTGCTCACTAGAATTACTGCTGAACATTCACGGTGTCCGGCAGAAAGGTTGGATCAGGCCCGTGAGCGTTTTCACGCCATTTTATAATTGTTTGTGCTAAACCCAGTTTTGGTGTCTGTGTTCGCTACCTGCACATTTAATGCACTAAATACGTTTGTACTATCTGATGACATCAGCTCTGTGATGTAGCCAGAAATGTAACACAACACAAAGTATGTTGGTGGGATATAATTTACTTCACTGGCCAATTACAAACATACAACACTGTTCCAGGAAGCAACACAACCAGAAGGCCTTTAAATAATAAGTCACCTCTGGGCCGTTTCTGTGGGGAAGCAGAGGGTAGGAGCCAGTTGAAGCTAATGCTAGAGGACATGATGAAGCTCAGTTTGTGCAGGTGTTTGTCTTCCTGTGTCTCTTCATCCATGAACCGCTCACATTCTCAGCTGGTTCGCTCTGGACATTACTTTGCACTATTGCAGTGATGTTCGTTTCGTTTTCAGTTGCTGCTTTGCTGTAGTGATGTAACCAGCGGCTCCTGTTCTGTTTCTTTTATCAACTGAATATGAGTCTGTACGGCGTCGCTGCAGTGGGGTCCAGTACTTGGTTATGGTCACTTGCCTTTTTTTACTTTGCCCCTTCATTGTAACAGAAAGGACCAGACTACAGCAGGAAACCCACCTAACTCATGACTAGGGACCCAGGCTTCCTCTTGGCAAATAAGAAAGTAATTCAGCAGGAAATCAGAAATGGTTTCGCTCCACTTGTCTCATGGCTCGTCTCGCTAATAGCCATCCTGACATTGGCTGGGTTGCCTTGTGTCCACTCTACTGTGACAAGGATCACATCCTTCAAAATACTCCAATGGGCCGTGTGCACACAGACTGTGGCTAAGAACAAAGATCCCTGTGAATGTGAGCAGCATCGTGTGCAGTGGTCAAGTGGGTAATTAAAGAGAAGGACTAGGGAGTTAAGACCTAATTGTGCATATTTAGTGAGCGGTGCCAGCAGCAGCTTTGTCCCATGAAATCTCAGCATTGCTTTTAACAACACACTGAGGTGAAACTGGCACTAATCTTAATGCTCTGATCAGAAAGTGTCTCAGTGAGAGGACTTGGAGTTTATTCGGTCCAGTGACGCATTCAGCTAATTAGTGAGTCTCTCAAACAAAATACATTACTGGGAATTCTTGCCATTACTCATGTCCCCGGCTCCGTAGTTAAATGATGTGTTATCTTTCATGCAGGCCCAGGAAGAAAAGAGCAGGTCGGTAGGTGGGTTTGTCAGCCAGCATTCAGGACGCTCATTATCTCTCCAAAGTGATGGCCATGTTTGAAGATGACTGAATTTTTAATGCCTCCCTCCCACACTTGGGTTGAAAAGACATCGCATTGGCAGTAGATTTCAGTCCAATTTGCTGCCAGTGCAGACTCTCGTATGTCTTGCTTTCTTTTGCTCGTTTCAGCTTTCTCTCCTCCCTTCTTTTCCTCCTCTGCCCTCTCAGAGACGTATTCCTCCTCCTCTCTTCTGACCGTAGTAATTAAGCACCGATGGTAGAGCGTCCATGCCAATGCCAACACAATTATGCCAATGGCTCCTGCAGCCACGTATAAAAGCTGAGTTGTGCTGGTTCCAGATCTGGTGGAGCCTGGCAGGAGGCAGATGGAGATGAGGCCAGCACTGGGTGAAGGAGATGCAGTTCGAACATGCTGCACACACTGTTGGACTGGAGCCGAGCAGCCCTGAACATACAGAGCACCGATATCCTAAAGTCAGCGAAAGGTGCTGTGGATGTCAAACGGGATCATTAAACTTTGGTCCAGAGATGAGACAGGAGACAAAAACAAAATGAATAATAATGAAGCCGTGAAAATAGCAACAACACATAATTCTCCCTATTGTTCTCTCACCCGTGCTCACTTCCACACATCTGCTCCACCATCCATCAACTTCAACTGAATGACATTCACTTTATTTGCAGCAATATCCTCGTTCGTCAATTGAAGCACCGGCTTTTATTAAAAACACTTGATAGGAGTCCTTTCGCTGAATGAAATCAGTTGCCAGTGTTACTGTGAAAGCCACCCGTGCGTGTGCTTTAATGTACTATCATTTTATTATTGTAATATGTGCTATGTATAGTACCATTAACTGATGCGACACATGCATTTGTCCCTAGATGAAACCTTTCCTTTAAACTGTCTCCAGACATCTGCATAACAATGTTACAAAGAGACCGTTAACCATCATAACACATAAAAGCTGTTGGTGTTTTCAGACATTTGGATTATTCTCTGGCGATTGATAAAACACCTTTCAATCAGTTTTGTTTACTGCCACTATAAGTATTGAGCTGCATCCTGAATATGAGGCTGTATGTGACAAAACCAGCTGCTTCTAATCCAAGACGAGCACAACGCCCAGTGGGTCGAACACGCTGAAGCGACCTTCCCCCGAGACCAGCTCTGCTTTCCATAAGCAACGATTAGCGCCTGTTTCTGGCATTGCTCATTAAAACTTGGTGGAGAAATATCTTTGAATTGCCTTTTATTTTCTAGTTTTAATTGCTGATGTGGGTTTATTGGTTTTTAATAATAAGTATACCCGACTATTCTGGTGAAACGTGTGCTGCAGTCAGTATTGATGGTATTATGAGCGTCGTTGTTCGAGTGGAACTGAGTAGGACATCCCAGGTGGGAAATGCACGACCTGCGCTGGTAAGTAGCAAAGTCCTTCTTCGTAGATTACTGAGTGCAGTGAAGGAGAAACTGGTTTTCGTGGTGGCAGACCGTGTACAGCGCAGACCTTTACTCTCATCAAAGTCTGGAATAGTGGCGCAACAAAAGTAAGAAGTGGCCGAGCAGTTTACGTAATAGAGCTGATGTCGGTTTGATTTCCCAGAGACTCAATGGCACCAACGGTGGCTTCAGAGAACGTTGTGTGCTGCCTACTGGGATCGCTTCCCAAACTAAGAGGGCCACCGTAGAACCAGACACCGCAGCACGACACCTATTTGCCTTTGCACCAAAGCTTAATTGCAGCTGAAAACTCAAAAAGATCCGTTTTTATTGCGACCTGATTATGATATGGAGTCGCCTACAGTTTAACAGACAACCACTGGAGATGATGATGCACTTTAAGTGGCTTTATATACCACAACAGAGACAACGTGGGCCCTGACATAGATGATGCACCGAGTTGCGAATTTTCCAGCCATGGCTCACACCAGGTCAGCGTTTCCCAGCCGCTGAGCTGCTACCGTGAGAAATCAACAGATGTCGTGGAAGATTATTCCTGATTGTTTCTCTAATTGAGTGGTGTGTAGTCACTGGCACAACAGCTTCAGTTTCAGCTGAACGTCCCACTGCCATCAGCTGGACGCATCCCACGCGGTAAATATGACTACACGTAGTCATGCTTCGAGTGAGACGGCTCAGATAAGATGGATGAACACAATAAGCCAAACAATTCTCACCGTGGCAGAGACACCGATGCTGCCTTCCTGCAAAATGACCTAAAGGTGACACAACGACAGACAGAAGTCTGTCAAATAAGCTGAGGATTTTCATTATGTATAGTTTTGAAGGTATTTTGATTGGTGGCTTCATTTTTGTTGTGGAAGCGCTGCTCTAGGTTATGTAACCGCTAGCTTTGCATCGGAAAACACGCGTCTAGATACAGTGGAGATTTGGGAGTTTGGGATAAGCTGAACTGGGGGCTAAGCAAGAGCAGCCAACAAGCATCCAGCCTTTTTTCTTTATTATAGTCCTTTTCATCCTGGGCCCGTGTATAACCTGCATATCCATTGCTTTTATTTCTTTATGGTTCGTTCTATTATGAACACGCTTATAAATGTTATTTCCTCCCAGTGTTTCCAACGGACAGCGTGGCGCTGGTGGAGGGATTCTGTCGTCAGACAAAGGGACGTGACACCAGCTCTTCACATCCAAGAGGCTGTTTATTCACATTTGTCTTCGTCAGGCGGATCCAAGCTTCTTACAGTGGATTCATGTTCACTTCCTTCCTCTGCATGAGACATTTTAACAGTAATGTGTGAAGTAAAGCGATAAAAAAACACATGAGTATATGGAACAGAAAACAATGGCATCTGTCTGTACTGATGCATCAAAACGCTCCCGTCAGACACTCGATGCGTCCATTAGACTCGTATATATTAGTTCTGGGCGTGAAGGCGCAGTCGGCACCGTGTGGTCGTCAGTTAAGGGGTTAAACCTATTTTGGTTTGCGGCTACGTAAGTAATATTTGTTCTGTGAACTTCAATGATTTCACTGTTAACGTACGACGTTGAAATTAATAAAAGCGGATGGTGCGTCTAAACCCTCAGAGTGGCTCAGTGTGCAGGCTCTTTGAAATGCGTTCATTCTGAATAGATGCATGCAGTGGTGGAGACTTGATGCTTTGAATATTTACACACTTCATTTTACACAACCCAATTCCAAAATGGGCCTGAAAGAGCGTAGAAAGCGCTGCATTAGAAACAGGCAGGCGTTCAGAGCCTGCTGCCAGACATAACCGGCTTCACAGCAGCACATCCTCACCCACACGCTGCTCATGCTGCCGGAGCGGCCGGGATGCGGGCCGGCCGCTCCGTCTCGAATCTAGCACATCTTGAAACACAAAAGGACGAGACACATCCAAACCTCTGAGGTTCTGGGGTCCGAAACAGCAACGAAGGCAACATTCACAAAATAAAAGTAGCACCTCATTAAACAGTCAGCAGCAGACTGAAAGACATCATTTGAATGTTTAAATCCCTCCCAATCACAGAGTCTGTCTTTACCCAGCGCGCTGACCCCAGTGCACCCGGAGCTTATTAAGCGCAGAGTCAAACCTCCAGTGGCTCAGCTCCGGGTTTTACATTTCAAGAGGAGGGAAGCGGGTTTTTGAGGTAGAGCCGTTTGATTTGTTAGCGCCATTAGACACATGGTCATAGGCCCTTGGGAAGCCGCACCACCCACTACCTGCTGCGTCTGCCAGTAACCCTGATCAGACGGCCAGCAGACCTGGAGCCTGCTAGATAATGAATGACACACTTTGGATGTCGAAAAGAACCCGGCTGATTATATTATAAAGAGGCTTTTGATGATGGAGAGTCTGCAGGAGTCTGCTGCCATACGGGGCTCGCGCTCCTGCGTTCAGCCGGCGGGAGACGAGGTGGGACGTCACCACAACACAGATTCACACGCCACACAAGAGAAGGTGGACGAAGGCTGCAATGAGATGATGTCTGCTTTACAACATGTGGGTCCGTGCTGCAACCATCCATGAAATGTCAACTCATCACAGTTTTAGCTTTATGCCATTTTTCATTTTCTTGTGGCCACAGATGATTAATATCAAAATCAGTTTTATCATCATCATCATAACGTTAATATATTGTCATTATCCGCTGTCCAGCCTGTCGCCATGGTAATCACCTCCTATTATCAGCACCGCTGCTATAGTGGCATCGCCATTACAGGCCACTGCTCAGTAACAGAGACTGTCCCGTGGTAGCGTCTTCACTTCATCACCGAACACGCGCTGAGGCTGCTGTAGCTGTAAATCAGATCCTTCAGCGTCGCTCCGTGACTGCTGACGACGACGTTTCTGCTTCGTGGGAGATGAATTGGATTTAGTAGCTCACCCCAAGTGCAGGTGTTAAACCTACGTTGTAGTGTCTGGTTGCAACAATACGACGAGTTGCCTAAAAGCTGCTGTTTAGTGCTGCAGCGTTTCAGTAACGGGGCTAATAACGAGGTTTTCACAGCTGCATTCTGCTTGTTCCACTTGTTTCAGTGTTGGTAGTAATGTCATTGTGATTATTTGAAGTCTAGTCCGTTTTGGATAAGCCTGCATATAGTGTGTCTGTCTGAGTCCAACCCAAGCCCGACAGCTGCTTTTCTGTTACGGCCCTCACGTCTGACTCTAATCCCACAATTCCACTGGAGCCGGTCGATATGATTGACAGGGATCAAAGATTTACGACTAAAACGCATTCGGCTGGAGGAGTAAGCCAATCATATTCTCCAGGAAATAAGCTCTTACTGACAAAAGTACCACAAGCTCCACTTCAGATGATACAATGGCCAAACATATGTGAACGAGACGAGACACCTTGTGTTGCTCATTTTCATCAGCCGTTGTTAATTATTCTGCTGCCAATTGTACTGAAATGTGACAGGAAGCCGGTTCAGCAGTAGTAAGACGGTTCTGATTGGTGGACAGACGAGCTTCATGAGCAGCGTCAGTGAAAAGCAGAGCTTTAGTGAAGCCTCTGAGAGGTGGCACGACTCAGAGAGCAAGTCCAGCTTTACAGATTTGTTCCAAAAAGAGATTATTATTATTGTTGTTGTTATTATTACGACTCTGTCTTAACATGATACATTCAATGCTCAGAATAAAAGTCTGGCAGGACACGTCTGTGTGGGAACAACCCAAATGGGGACGATGAGGTTAAGAGGCCGTAAAAGCAGCCTCTGACCCAGTTAACCCCTTCAGGAGCAAACCCGCTGGCTGTCTGATGACACGCAGGCTTTTCTGTTCATGTAAATAGAGGCTGACAGTGTGTCTGCACTGATTATGTGAAAGCTCCCAGAAAACATCGTTTTTTCTGTCCACTATGGTGCAGAACCGCCTCTACACTCTCTTCCCATGACCTGTGAGATTCATACATTATGCCTGATTATTTTATGGCGCGTGACAAAGAAGATTAGCTTCCAACGTATCAATGAGGCCTGAGCTCTGAGATACTGAAATGTACAGACGCAGCCTGAAATATCAGGAGTCGCAAAGACATTAAAAACATACAGAACCTCCACCTGCAGCGGAGCGGAGAATATTTCAGCTGACTCACGTTGTGATTTGGTTCCATAGAAATAAACTGGATGGAATTGTTCTTTAATAGTTTTTTGGAAATACAACACAGTATTAAAGTATGTGATAACTGTTCAGCGCTGACCGTGTTGTTTCAATAAGAATATCTCCGATCTGATGAGGAAATGAAGCTGCCTTGGAGCTTCACCGCTGAAAAGACACGTCAGAAGCACAATCGCTGCTTCCTGACATGAAAATAATGAAACGCTGCTTGTTTAAGAGCGGAACCTCGGCTAAGCCAGTCACCTCTACGGCGTCTTTCCTTTACATTTTAAGGGTGCTTCAGTCTCCGTATTGTAAAGGCTGTATTTCATATATTCTGCGTGTGCTGTAAAAGCTTTGAAGATGTTTCTTTGTTAGTCAAGGCTTTCTGGTCTCTGAGTTTACTGAAAGGACTTAAATTGATGTTGAGGCAGGTTGTGAGTTAATATTTGATCCTGCCATTGTTGAGTCCGGCAGCAGACGTAGGTTGGACCTACATCTTTTTACACTGGTGTCATTTCAAATCTTAATTATATAAATGTATCCATCCTTGCTTTCAGCCTCCTTTCCATTATGTTGAACATGTTAGGTGAAGTCAAAGGCAGTAGTTTTATTGCTGACTGTGTCTAACCTCTGCTCCTAAGCTTGGGCTGTAACAGTCCATACAGTCTCATCCTTCCCTGCCGTTGTTCCCCAACATCCTGCTTTTCTTCACGGTCCAGTAGCCTGTTAGTTAGTTAGTAGTTTGGTTTTAGTTTGGTAGTTTCTTTCGAGCAGCGATCTTTGCCCCATCACCCCTACATCCTTTCACACCCATCCACCCTCTGGGTTGGAGGTGGTACCACCCACAGTCCTGCCTGGAGACGAGTGCCCGTCTGAACTGCATTATACCCACACATCCACCTGGCATGTAGGGCCACCGTGGACTCACCTGCTGGCTCTGGTCGTGGTCACCACCCAGTCTTAACGGCATAGTAGGCATCAGCCAGCGGTGGCGCTCGCCCTGCTCTTCCTGGGGATCCTGCTCAGGCTACAGCTGCCTCATCTGTGTTACCTGAAGCCTTGTGAATGAGACTTTACAGTATATACTAGACCACGTGCCTCATGGACTTCACCAGCCACTTTCTAATGAGCAACATAATATGAACACAATGATCTTAAAAGTAGCTCCGTAAACTAAGTCAGACAGTAATCAATCAGTAATTCAGTCACTGATGAGTAAGGAAACATTTATTTGTACCTGATTCAGGCAGTTAAACTAAAAGAGCAGAACTAACTTATCCTGGTTCAGAGAATGAATCTCCATAGTAAGTTAACTCTTCATTCAATCTGCTTTTGTGCAGAGTCTGGGTTAAATTAATTAGCAATCACAGACAGAATCTCCATGGTAACTAAACTGGAATGAACCGGTTCTGCTTTTGTGCAACCAAGTCAAGGATAAGTTCAACCAGGAAATGTGGAAAATCCTGAGTTAATCCCTTGACGTGATTTTTGTATTAGAAATGTTTTCTTCAAATACGTTTATTTTAATCAGTCTGCATTAAATGGGTTTAAGCTTGTCTATGTATGTGCTATGTGCTATTATGTGTTTATTGATATGCCAAAATACTGAACAGGACAAAATGTCATTAACATATTTACTGATCTTTCCTAGTGGAGGTTACAGCTGTTTAGAGCAGATTAAATTCTGTGAGTTTTCAGTGGATGTGTAGTTTATCAGTTCTGTAGCTGTGAGCATGTGTTAGTTCTATGAACGGTAAGAGAACTTTAAGGTTTATCCTGAGTGAAAGACCTTGTTATATTCAAAAACAAGCTAAACTTTAACAGTTTTTTAAATAAATACAAGCTCAAGAACAGATGCAGGTGTGATGTGTTTCACTGGACGGGTTGAGTAGGTTCCGTTGCCTCCAGTCGTATCAGACAGGAAAAGCTGTAATGATGAACAGGCTGTGTAAGTGTGCTCCAGCGATTAGTGTGTGAGCACGTCGTTGTCCCGTCCCATCCACACTACAGCACCTCCTGTAAATCCTTGACCTGCCTCCCTTTGAATCACACGACTGCACCACTTACACGGACGCCTGTGATAATGACTTATTTTCCAACAGCCCAGGGAGTCAAATCATCAGCAGATGCTGCGTTTAATATTAAGCGGTTGCTTAACGGACTGACGCTGGCGGTAGCTTCCACCTTGTCTCCATGGCAACCTCGTCAGTGTGCTTGATGGTGGTTGGTGGAGCTGACAAATGACCGGTCAGGTGTGAAATTACCTCAGTGCCCAGGGCCACATGGAGCGTGAAGAGAGTTTAACAAAGCAGCGTGGTTAAAGGAGAAGGGCCCCCCACACACAACCACCACAACCACAGGCACAGTCTAATCCCAACACAAACTTCACTCCGACATTAGCCCAGACCCACGTCTTCGCCCTCTGGCAGCCTTCAGGGAGGAGCTGTTTAGTTCTTGGACCACTGTTCTTCACTACTCTCTGCCGTTCGGTTACTCCTGCTTGGACGGAATCGGTGCCACTTCCTGTTGATGTTTTCATGAAAATGCATTATTTATGGCTTGTCTCCACTACTGCAAAGCAGCCTTGAGTGCACACGGCTGTAAAATCTCAATTCCTACTCTGTGCCAAAACTTTACTGCAGCCAACAGTAAGTGCAGGTCTGTGCTGCACCTGCTGTGGCTGTGGCAGAGTAACACACTCCAAACCCTGCATGGGTTGCGTGTTGTACCAGGGTTTGTGAACTCAGCGTCACACAAACAAAACGTTGGCATCATTGGAACGAATAAATGAGTTTATTCTGAAACAACTTTTCCTTAACGCAAACCGACCTTTGTCTGCGTTGCCTCGCTAAAAGAAAAGTTCCCATCATTTCACTGGCAGCTGTGAGAACACAGAGGCTAATGAATGTGTTCCTAATAAAGTGGCCACATGTGCACTGCCGCTTACTGCCCGTTAATCCACTCTGTGCGTCGCATACACGACGTAAAAACACGTAAGTGCTTGACTGTGTCAGTGAACGGCTCACACTGACTAGAGCCCAGGCAGAGCAACAAGTGTCAAAGCCTCGGTCCGGTGGACGCAGGTCGAAGCAGAAACACAGCACACGTGTATTTATCAGGAAATGTGTCAGGTCGTAACGTTAAGCCTTCGGTGTGACATCTGAATTACACGCCAGCCACAGTGCAGGCTGCGATGATCTGACATCCCAGTGAGCTCTATGAATATGATTTATGGTGACAAATATCACAGAGTGGCTGGAAGGAGAGAGCAGACAGTCTGTGTCTGCACAGAGTTTGCTGCAGATCGGTGTGACAGAACAGAACGATGTTCCGATCTCTGCTGGTGTTTCCTGGTCTGTCCCTGTCACTTACCTTGGCCACGCCCCCTTTGGACACCTGTCATGTGGCGTCACAGCGAGCGTGTCAGATTCATTTCTTACTCGTTGCCCGGTTCCCCTTCCCTGTTCTTCTGGGTTCGCGTTAGTCTTAATTATTCTTTACGTTTTCCTTTCCTCTGAATTAGTTCTTCTGTTATCTGTTTGTTCTGTGGACCTTTGTTTGTTTGTGTCTTTGCTCATCTTGTATTTTTAGCTGTTGTTTGAAAGTAACCTCTGTATTTGTGGCAACTTGTTTAGTGCTTCTGTATTTGAGTCCTCGTTTGCACAGACACTTTATTCGTCCCAGTAAAATTCACAAGTTATGGTGTTAAATTGAAAACCCTGCTTGTGTGTCCTGGC
Source organism: Macropodus opercularis (assembly GCA_030770545.1). NCBI lineage: Eukaryota > Metazoa > Chordata > Actinopteri > Anabantiformes > Osphronemidae > Macropodus > Macropodus opercularis. The sequence continues at coordinate 18,711,024 of CM061098.1, read as the reverse complement.
CTTGTTGGTTCTCCTTGGTTTGCTGCCATATTATGTGTCTATTTCTGGACTTGAGTAATAACAGATGCTTCCCATGTTGTAATAAGTTGCAGTTGATCTCAGCCCTGCAGAGCTGTTCACCGTCCTGCAGCTCACTGTTGTGGTGAAATCCACACAGTGGAAGTCGTTGGAAGGCATCAGGTAAAAAAGTGTTGCTCTCTCCATCAAAACTGACTTTTGTGCTTCGCATTGAAATTTGTGGGTATTTGTGTGAAAGTGAGACAATATGTTGAAAGGAAGGTTCTCACCAAACGTGATGGTGTCAGGGCTTAGGAGTCACCAACCACGGATGAAGTGACGGATGTCTGGCCACACTGGACTCCCAGATCTATTACGTTCTACGTCTACGTCTACGTTACAACCCTCAGTATGTAACTGTGCTCTGAAAGCCAACGCCTGTTACACGAATGAGTGAAGTGTCAGATTTAGAAAATGGAACAAAACGTTCTTCTGAACACAAATAAAAAGGAAAGACATTAGCAGGCTTTACCCTAAGAGATAAGCAAAATCAACCCTGGAAGGGAAATTCAGAGGCCAAGCTGTGTGACCTCGTGACCTCTGAAGTGACCCCCACTGTACACACTTCACCATGGATGCTGACTTCTGTCCCTTCTCGCCGTTTCTGAATGTAGTGCAGTGCTGACTTTGTAAAGTGCCCACAGTCAGTGTTGATGGCAAGTGTGTTCCAATTAACGGCTCCCATGAAGGCGACAAGAATATTTTGCGAGGTGAACAATGTATCAGCTTTTGTTTTCTCAAGCTTCTGTTTCTAGCAGCCAGGGCCTGAATTTACTCATCAAAGCTGCAGTGATGACAGAGGAAGCATCAAAAGCAGATCTTTGAGGATGAGGGTGAGGAAGCAACATGAAAACCTGGAGAGTGGCACAAAGCCAGATTCCTCCAGACTCTGGGACTGAAAGCTGCCTGCGAGCCGTCTGCTCGTCTCTGACTCGCCCTCAGTCGAACAGATAATCAGCTGCAGCGACATGGAAGCGACCAACAGGGACCAAAGTGTGGAACTGGTGACTTACTTTAGCATAAATATTCATAAACATATTTACCATAAAAAAAGCATCACCAAACAAGAACAGATTGCACAAACTGAGAGTCAATTAGAAGTCTGACATTTTGAGAGACTCTATAACTGCCATATGTTGCCACCTACTTATAAATGTCATTCTTTGCAAATTATGTTTATAGTTGGACGTAATTACTGAACATCCAGAATAATTATTGTTTTCCCCAAACTTTCCAATTTAGGTCAAGATAAAGGTTTATTGTCTTTGCTCCAATAATCTGTCACAATTTACTCACTGAAGTGTTTTTGTGAGACCTCTGTCCTACTGGATCACCTTGTTTCTTTTAGTGGACACAAGAATCAACCTTTTTCAAGCAGCTGGAATGAGTGTGTTTAAGAGTGAGATCAACCAGGATCAAAGTACCACCAAGCTAAAGGCGTCTACGGATCCGCGGATCTGTCCGCTGTGTGTTTCAACCCTCGGGTTGTGACGCAGAGGGCTAGAAACGACAGCAGCTGTCTCAGTGGACATCCTGAGCCCCTACATGAGCTGAGTTCACCAAGCGTGTGTGACCCAACATGCAGTGGATGTTGTGGGATGAAGAGGAATGAGAAATTTGGCCACTTTTCATGTTGAAAAGTAGAAGGTAGGTAGCAGCAAAGACACGGCTCAGTCTGGTACAGCTGCGTTTGCCGTGTGAAGTATTGTGTTTGGAGGATGGCGACGATGGCATTAAAACTGCACCAGCGTAACTCAAAACCAGGTGAAGCGTGAATCATGGTGATCACATGAATCCATAAACGTCGTAAGTGGCTTCATGCCTGGATGTTACTCTAGGAAACCAAACCACAGCAAGCGTCCACCTGCCGCCAGGCGCCGCTCAGACGATGTAGTTGCACTTGGCTTCCTAAGCGTCTTCTCTGAGTCTCTGTGGTTTTATCAGGGGCCATTTACTGAGAGTAGATGTGGCTGAAGGAAAGTTGAGGTAGAAGCATATAATGAGCAGAAAGACAAGAACGTCTGTAGATATCAGATCTAGCACACACACGATGATGTGTTAGTGCGTCGCCTCATTGTTACTACTGTTAATATATATAGTCTTCACTATACAAGGTTGAAGACCTCACACAACTAAACACACACACAACTACAACTAAATCCCACATTAGCCAAGTTCTTGTCAAACTAACACAAACTAGTTAAAAATCCAAGGAGGCTTCCAGGCCGAGCCGCACGCTAAGCTTCACGTCAGACTGTCTGGAGATCTGAAGGGACCTGCTGATGAGTCTCCATCAAACACAGTCTTCACATCCATTGGCGTAACATTGATTCAGTGAAATTGCACCTTTAAGATGAAAGGTCTTGAGTAATTGTTCCAGCATTACACTCTTCTTCTTGGACGTATGAAGACAAAGAAAGAGAGGTGGACGTGTTCACGTGGGGTTTGTTGAGAAAATGTGAAGACACAGAGGACTCTGTACTTTTGCTGCTCAGATCAATCACAAGTACGAAACTAGACCAGTGTTTAATTCCCATCTGTGTAATAATGGTAGAGACAGATGGATGTAGACTAAATACAGAAAAAATAAAAATGAGACTCTCCAGCTATGGTCTCGTGGAGATTTTTGCTGAAGTTCCAGAGCTTGTGTGCGAGTGAAGGAGAAATCCTGGCCTCCACTCAGCGGCGTAGAGGATGTGGGCGGGCAAAGGCTCCACGGCGCCGCTTCTCCACAGAGATCAATCTGGACCCGTGGTTTCCACTGGAGGGACACTGCTGCTCCATCTGGAAGCTGAGACGGCCTGAGGCCAACGGACTCCACAGCCGTAGGGAGTGAGAGGCCGGTGTTGTTTTGGCCACGGAGGAGGCCGACGTCTTGATGCCAGGCTGGTCTGCTGCTGCCTATGATACACGGAAAAGGTTGAACACACCTCAACCAAACACGTACCTTAGGAGCAAACATGGCTCTTTCCTCATGACACTTCCAGTCATGTTCACTCACTGCACCTGCCGGTTGAGACAGTGGTATGAAGGGAAACCACAAGGACATTTAAATAAAGGCGGATTAATGCCGAACTGACTTGCAGTGTAGTTGCAGTTAAGGTAAGTTGTACTAAGCGCGTGTTTCTTATACTCCAGTGCTTCATTAAAGGTGTGTTTTGTCATTAGTGTCAGGCTTCACCGACTCTTAGTGCGTTTCCCCTCATCGACACGCGACCTTCAAGACGCATAAAACAGAGCAGTCAACAGGATAGAATTATAAGACAAAACGCAGTTTTTCAGATTAAAATTCAAAGTTACTTCAACAAATGCAAAGACTGGGAACATTTAAGCCGCTGCACTGAGGAAGTAACAGGTAGAGCGTCCTACGTGGTTGTTCACAAGAATATTATTTAACGAAGCTTAATATTTACCTCACAACAAGTCTGACTGATGTCCATCCTGTTACGCAGCAGTTGTGTAGTTGCAGGTTACAGTTCAACAAATACTGTATCATGAAATAAATAATACGTTTGTATGGTACAGACCGATGAGCCCCGGCTGCATTAACAGGCCTCTGTCAGCTGGAGATACGTGAACAACTTTGCGACGCCTGGTGCTTGAACAGATGGACGACCTGCTACCACTGCAGCTGCAGAGGCAGACGAGCGTCCTGGTCTGGACTGGAACTCTGGACGCAGGACGTAGATTCAGGAGGCTGAGGAGCAGAACATTTCCAGTCAGCAGCTTTATTTATTATCTCCATACGTTCTGACTTCATGCATATAAGAAGCATTAGACCATGTAAATCCTCCACCATCTGAAGCAGTTTAGATGAGTTTTGTGTTTCCTAAAACATGCTCGTAGGTTGATTCCTCCATTCTCTGCCGTCCTGGCTGGAGACGGAGGACAGCTTGGATGGAGGGCGACTGTCTGTTTCTCTCTCTTGCGTATGGATACACAGACTGCAAACAAGTCTGCTCCATGGCGTTAACAAACACAAGCCAGGCCCAGACGCACACATTCTGACCTCCTCCTGTTCATTCAGATCAGCAGGGTAACACACTCACACTACAGGCCGCGACCCCAGGGACAGAGCTCGTTTGCTTAGATCACGCTGTGTGGAAAGACGAGTCGACAGTAAGACGGTGAACGTAATGTTTTGATCATTACAAATCAAAAGGGGTATTTACAGTTTTAGTTGGGTTGTTCCTGAACCGGTCTGTGTGTGATTCTGAAGGTTGTGTTAGCTATGCTGCGCTAGGCTGTGGTCCATCAGTCTCCTCTGTGTCCAGTTTAAAAATGAGCCTGGAGTAGAATTGAGTGGGATTAGTGGCTGTTACTCACATGATAGAAAACTGTAACATCTGGTTCGCTTTGCTTGTCCGAGCTCCACGTCCCTGAATAACTGCAATAAAGGAATAAAATGACTCAACGATAATCATGCATCTGTTTTTAGTTCTAAATCCTGTTACACAACCTGGAAGTTGGCCCCCACGAAAATGCAAATGTAAGTGGCTGCAGTTCACACGAACAGCCATAAAAAAACAGCCCAAAGTGGAGCAGGCTGCTGCGTAGAGGGTCTAGAAGCAGCAGCTTCCATCCCTGGCCAGTGCAGATCCCTTTCTGCTGTGCTGTTCAGTTGCTGTGTCACGCTTTGATTCCCCATGGTTGCCCACAGAGCTCTGCTCAAGCTGCCCACAGCAGCAGCTCCTAAGTCTGCTCTTGCTCCAGACCAACACTGAGTTGACGTTGTTCTACGTGTGGGCAGCTGCAGTAGCATCACCAGCAACCGATGGAGGATTCCACTCTCTGCTAGATGGACATGTATTAATGAATCCATGAATTAATGAATGTGCAGCAGCCAACGTCACATGCTACAGCTCACTTCCTGTCACTTAGGCCTCTGGTTCATGGACTCCTCTGGTTCCTGGACTCCTCTGGTTCCTGGACACCTCTGGGTTCTGGCCTCCTCTGGTTTCGGGTCTCCTCTGGTTCCTGGACTCCGCTGGGTTCTGGCCTCCGCTGGTTCCTGGACACCTCTGGTTCCTGGCCTCCTCAGGTTACTGGACTCTTCTGGTTCCTGGACTCCTCTGGTTCCTGGACTCCTCTGGTTCCTGGACACCTCTGGGTTCTGGCCTCCTCTGGGTTCTGGACTCCTCTGGTTCCTGGCCTCCTCTGGTTCCTGGACACCTCTGGGTTCTGGCCTCCTCTGGTTTCTGGTCTCCTCTGGTTCCTGGACTCTGCTGGGTTCTGGCCTCCGCTGGTTCCTGGACACCTCTGGTTCCTGGCCTCCTCAGGTTTCTGGTCTCCTCTGGTTCCTGGACTCCGATGGGTTCTGGCCTCCGCTGGTTCCTGGACACCTCTGGGTTCTGGCCTCCTCTGGTTTCGGGTCTCCTCTGGTTCCTGGACTCCGCTGGGTTCTGGCCTCCGCTGGTTCCTGGACACCTCTGGTTCCTGGCCTCCTCAGGTTACTGGACTCTTCTGGTTCCTGGACTCCTCTGGTTCCTGGACTCCTCTGGTTCCTGGACACCTCTGGGTTCTGGCCTCCTCTGGTTTCGGGTCTCCTCTGGTTCCTGGACTCCGCTGGGTTCTGGCCTCCGCTGGTTCCTGGACACCTCTGGTTCCTGGCCTCCTCAGGTTACTGGACTCTTCTGGTTCCTGGACTCCTCTGGTTCCTGGACTCCTCTGGTTCCTGGACACCTCTGGGTTCTGGCCTCCTCTGGGTTCTGGACTCCTCTGGTTCCTGGCCTCCTCTGGTTCCTGGACACCTCTGGGTTCTGGCCTCCTCTGGTTTCTGGTCTCCTCTGGTTCCTGGACTCTGCTGGGTTCTGGCCTCCGCTGGTTCCTGGACACCTCTGGTTCCTGGCCTCCTCAGGTTTCTGGTCTCCTCTGGTTCCTGGACTCCGATGGGTTCTGGCCTCCGCTGGTTCCTGGACACCTCTGGGTTCTGGCCTCCTCTGGTTTCGGGTCTCCTCTGGTTCCTGGACTCCGCTGGGTTCTGGCCTCCGCTGGTTCCTGGACACCTCTGGTTCCTGGCCTCCTCAGGTTACTGGACTCTTCTGGTTCCTGGACTCCTCTGGTTCCTGGACTCCTCTGGTTCCTGGACACCTCTGGGTTCTGGCCTCCTCTGGGTTCTGGACTCCTCTGGTTCCTGGCCTCCTCTGGTTCCTGGACACCTCTGGGTTCTGGCCTCCTCTGGTTTCTGGTCTCCGCTGGGTTCTGGCCTCCGCTGGTTCCTGGACACCTCTGGTTCCTGGCCTCCTCAGGTTACTGGACTCCTCTGGTTCCTGGACTCCTCTGGGTTTTGGCCTCCTCTGGGTTTTGGCCTCCTCTGGGTTTTGGCCTCCTCTGGTTTCTGGTCTCCTCTGGTTCCTGGACACCTCTGGGTTCTGGCCTCCTTTGGTTCCTGGCCTTCTCTGGTTCCTGGACTCCTCTGGTTTCTGGCCTCCTCTGGTTTCTGGCCTCCAGCCGCAGCTCAGTGTCATTTTTCTTTCTCTTTTATAAAGCCCAGCCACCTAAAACCCGTCATCACATCCTCCTTCTCATCGCACCTCTTTGCCCCAGATGCATTCTGGTCATTTTCTGTGTGGTCTGTGTTGGCAGCCGCTCAGTGAGCCATCATAGCCATTTCATGGCTGGGTGCTCCCTGGCTCACTGGTGTTGTTTCTTCTATTGCCAGAGTCTGGCACCACAGATACAGAGCCCTGCTCCTCCCCAGGCTGTGGAATTAATGCACAAACGGCTGCAGTTCCACATACTTAGAATATAGTGCTGGGCCTCAGCGGAGCCTTTGTTATGCTGCACCTCACCCTGTTTGATAAGCTCTGGCTTATTCAGGGTCCTAGTGTCGTTGAAGTGGAGACAATACTGTATCAAGACTTGATACACGTGTTTCTCCACATCTTTCATGTTACAGGTCTAATGGCAGAAATAGACTCAGATAAAATAGAGAAACATTAGACGTTAGAGTAGGGAACGTTTCTCGTCAGATACTAAAGTGCAGCGATTCCCCTCGTGTTGGTTTTTCCTTCCAGTTTTGGAGCATGATGACTAAACCTCCACGACGACGTACAAACACTCTGGAAGGATGGATGAGGACAAGATTGTTGAGTCAGTGCTGCATTATTCATTTAACTTATCTATGATGCTAATTCTGGGACGTAAGCATTGGCCAGATGACTTTGTTCCCATCCTCATAGTCCATTTATCACCTTTATTTTTAAACCTAGTTTAGACCTTAGTGGCTGTAACTTACCAAATCATTTCCCAGTCAACACTCATAAATCAAAGCTCCTCCATTACTGAATATCAGATACTATGACTGTCCTCCGCTGATAAAGCTGTTGCTGGTGATGTTAATTGATCTGATGAATCAACGATGGAGGGAGCACGTTCATCTGTCTCTCAGTACTAATCTGTGGCCATCTCTTGTTCTCCTCCTGCCATTTTTTTGGTTCGTTTTTAGAAGACGTCTGGGCGATGAGATCAATGGCTCCTTAGAAAGTGATTATGCACCATAGATTTTCCATATTCCTCAAGTTGTCTAAATTAAACACAAATGACTTTACTTCGCTATTGGAAATCACTAACTATTCATAATGTCTCTAACAGGCTTTATTTTTCCTCTGAGGACAATTTGGAATTCTGGAAATATATATACATAAATGACGTGAATAAAAGCTACGTGATGTACACGACCAGTGGGCGTGGCTTCAGTTTTGGTTTTATAAGAAGCTATGTTTTCATGTCAGGCCAAAATCCATCATTGTCTTTTCTTATTCATCTCTTTTTGAAAAAATATACAGATATACTTAGAAAATAGCAACATTTTACAAACTCATCTATGATTATTGATTTTTCATTCACGGCCATGAGAAATAACATTTGATTATATATTATATACGCTGCTCAAAACCCATTTCACACACATACCTAATTTAGCTGCATTCACTGGTATGAGATGTGAGACAGGAGATGTGTGTGTGACAGGATGGGAGGGCAGTGACGGCATGGATGGGTATTTCCTTGGATCTCGCCCTCACGAGTACCGGACACTGAGCACTATTGGATTTAGGCGAGACAAGCCTGGGTCAATGGTATCAATACTGTCACTCTAGAGGAGCTGCCTCATGAGGCCAGTGAAAGTGAAAGACCTTCATTCCAACGCTGTCCTCCCGTGAACCCACCACCTGCAGGAGGCAGCTCCAGGTTCAGATGGTTCCTCGAGCCTTGATGGCTGCGTTTTGCCATCACAGTCTAAATTGTCCCATAACAAACCTTTATTGACTTGGCTGTGGTTCTGGCAGGCTGCTAGGATTATCTGTATAGGATGACATGGATATGCTAAAACATTATCTACACCAATCAGCATGAAAAGGCCACGTTTGTGTGACACGATGACGCCCCAGGTTACGTTCACCATCCCCAGGCTGCATCAGCGAGAAAATACTTCCCCTGGCAGAGTCTAGGAAAGATCTTTATGAACCCACCAACAAAATGTAGATACTCACAAAACCTGCTGCATCTTCGCCTCAGTGGCATCCACCTGGTATCAGCTGTCACATTTCCAGGCTTCAGTGCGACTGTCTGCAATGAGAGCAGCTGTACAGACGCGACTCTGCACAGGCACGTCGGTGCTGCGCTCTTGCCCCATTCAGCCATTAGGAAGGCAGCTTGGCGAGAAATTGAATTTTGTGTCCTTATCTGGCGGATGCAAAGCGACTGCTATAGTGTCTGTGAAAAAGAAAGAAAGAAAACAAACAGCGGAGGGAGAAGGAGGGAAGAGAGTGGGACGTGAAGGAGAAGAGTGGGCTGGAGATAACGCATAGATGTGTGTTTAGCACTGATAAAAACACAAGCAGACAGACGAGACGGAAGAGCGGCGCTCAGCCTCATCGACATGGTGGGGAGTGCGAGGCAGATTAGCTAATTATGTGCATACTGTTAATTCTGCATGGCTGGCTCCCGGCTGCCGTGGACTTCGTGGGTGTGTGTCCCTCTTAATGAAAATGATGGTGGGACCTTTGACTCCTGAGCAGTGCTTTACGCGCACCACTAAAGTCTCGCGTCAGCATTTGGTGAGGGCAAGAGACTGTGTGTGTCTTTGTGTTGGGAGGATAATGTGTGTGTGGACTGACATGCGTGCAGGGACCTGATGCATTAACCGAAAATAGAAAGCGAGTTCTCCTAGGAAGGTTGTCTTCTAATTGACTGGATTCTGTGTGAGCAGCACTTTTTAAACACCTTTTGTTGCTCGTTTTGCAGTGATTAAACAGGCGTTGCTTTAATTGGCCTATCTCAGTAAGACCTGCTTTACTCAGCAGAGAAGAGGTGACAACCAGACACCACCGCTGGCTTATTTAGTCCTAAAACAACACGGACGCTCTGTTTAAAGAGCTTCATTAAAAGGCGATTGTCCATGATCAGATGAGAGCTTTATGATAAATTAAAAATCTATTTCCATGGCAAAGCAGACAAGCCTCCACTCATCCTAGAAAAACCCCACGTCCACAGTAAAACACACTTTTATTCTTGACCAAAAGGCTGGATTGGAATTTCTGCCTGTTCAAACATATCTCTGCACAGGCTGATTTTAGACAGATTTCAGGTGCCAACAAGCAAATTATAGCAAAACATTTAGATGGATGCTACTGCTTCCAGTGACTGTGTCCTTAATGAACCGCAGATGAATGACTTTCACACGAAACATCCTGATCTTTTACTGCTGCATCTGTCAAATGAGAGCACGATGACAGACGATGATCCGAGGAACGTGTTCAGTGTGTCGGATAGCATGTAACGCAATCACCCGGCTAATAATGTCACAGTAAAAGCATGGTGCACATTTTTCTATAGAGAGCTTTTGACAGTAGCGTCGTACCCAGTAGAGCAGTGTCTTCATCAGATCGTTTAGATCTGTAGACTGACAAATATGTGTAAAATACATTTCACACATCCAGCATTTGATCAGTTCAAGCCTGTGCCTGTAACAACAGTGGATGATGGGTTAAGTCGCTCTGCTTTGTGCCTTTAACGTCCCTCTGTCAGCTGTGTGGCGTTCGTCCTTCATTTTGATGAAGCGGCCCAACGCGGATCCTATCGGTCGCTGTGTGTGTTGTCAGGCGGTGGAGACGGTTCTTAGCGCAGTGAGCTGTGGCTTTTTAAATAGCAGTGTGTTGGAGTTCGTCTTGTACGGCTCTGGCCTGGGGGCACAATATGGCAGCAGAGCGTCTTATTTCTATCAAAAGGGAAAACACCACAAAGAGCAAACAAAGCCTCCGTCACTGCATTTGTGAGTCAAATGTACTGAGCTGCAGTGATTTGCCGCTGCCTCACTGCAAGGTTATTCAAGGACCATGAGAGAGTTCAGTCAAAGCTCTCTTCAGTGTTTGGGACACACTGTCAGCCTTGACCTAAATTACCCCCCCCCCAGATTTCATCTCAGGCTCTGTTGGGTTTTGTGTCTCTGAATATAGGAGTGGTTTGGGAAAAAGCTGTCGGTTCCAGGCTGCCGTGCCGCGAAGGGTAAGGAGGGGAATATGAGCTAATGAAGTTGGTCGGAGGTGCCTTTTTTCTCAGCTCCACTTTCTCTTGTTAAGACATGTTAGACCTCTGTAACCGTTCTAGTCCGTCCGCTATCGGAACATTTTGGTTTTCATTATCAATCAGCGCTCATCCCCCGTTTTCTCCGCTCGCTGTCTTCTTTCTCTCTCTCTTCCTGCAGCCCTGCCTGTCAGCCCTGATACACGTCCATCCCACTTAATATTGGAAGTGAAAAGGCCCTGAAGGTGACACAGTGACAGGCAAATCAAGCTCTTGTCTTTCAGCATCACTCACACCCGTCAGGGTCTTTACTATGAATTCAGAAACCATTTGCATGTCATTTGTGGTTATCGAACATTATCAATCTGCCTCATTTCCCTTGGCTGTGCTGACTGACTACTGATGTCAGACCAGCAAAAAAGAGCAGCAGAGAAAATTAGCCACGTATCTGTGAAACAGATGAACTGAAGCGAGAATAAATAAAGCACAGACTGTGCAGAGGAGACTTTTCTCTTCACTAGTCTGTCAGTAAATCCACACAAACGTGATGTTTGTTTGGATTAAATTGACTCGGTGCATTGTGAGGATGCAGATTGTAACGTCTCACCACGACGACGTCATAGAAATGACTTTGATTCTCATCTCGTGTGCGTCTTACTTGCTAATTAACTGCAGGATGTTCCTGTTGCGTTGGATGAACCTGACTAAAAACCGTCCAGAGTAGCATTGAACTGAGCCTAGTGGCACCGTGTGTGATTCACCCTGAACGTGAACCTGACCTGCACACGTCCACCTGCTCTGCAGCCTGGAAGCTGCTGAGGAAGGCGAAGTGATCGTCGAGTTATTCTACCAATGAAGGTCTGCGCTCATTCTTAACTAGGGCAATTTGCACGACACACTTTATTATATCATCTTTCTGATCTAGATGTGCAAGTTCAACGTGGTATGGCCTAGATAATGTGCCCTTGCCTCTTCCTTCTCCACCCTCCTCTGACTTCAAGGCCAAAAACCTCTTCTTATCGCTTCTCCATCTGATGTGTTTTGATTAGTGGATTCTTCTTACTGTACCGCTATAAAACTCTGATAAAGCCTTTAAGCAAGCCGGGCCTCCAGAGGAGATCCTTAACTGTTCCTCAATTACAAGATGGGGAAAGAGTTAGAAGGCAAGCCATTAAAAGCAGCCAGGCAGTGGCAGGGATGGGCAGAACAACTTGTTAGGAGGGAGTGTCGTAATGAGGAACGTTTAAGGCCTTCAGAAAAAGAAGAACAAGAAAAACATCTTCACTGGTGTCAAGGCCTCACACACACACACACGCACCAACAAATCTGTCCTTTGCGTTAGTCAGACAGGCTCGAATGGCTTCGTTTAGTTGTGTGCTGGGCTGATTACGGGCTTCTCTGCCAGCTACCTATTAGAGATCAGAGCAGGAGCACATGCGACACGATATGCGCCGTGTTTAAATCTGCATAGTGAGTAAAATAAAGCCATCCAGTCCAGTAAAGGTAGAAGTGAACACGAGTGAAGACAAGACCAGGATCGGCTGAACACTGACCTTTAACTGTTTAGAATTCATGATCAGATTTAAAATAGAAAAGCCTGATCAATGTCCTCTCCACTTACTGCAGCCTGCTGAGACGAGCTATTTCTAAACGCTCAAACTTCAGTATATGCAGGGTAGTGAATAGTGATTCTTCTAGTGAACCACCATCTTAACGTGGTGGAGGAGCTTTGACTGCCGCATGCAGAGATGGGCAGAGGCTCTTTTATTTTGCACTCTTCTCTGAGAAATTAAGTTAAAGTTGGACGTCGAGTGAAGTGTGGAGGAGTTTACAGTCGGTCAGTGTTCGGCCTTTTTCTAACTGGTCTATTGGTCACAAGTTCGAGGACTCGAAATGGACTCGAAAAGCACAACAAGAGCACGAAGGCAAAGTAACTGACACCAGCTAAAGGTTTAGGGCAAAAACACCGACTCCAGCGTGGCAGCATAAAACAGTTCATGGAACGTAAGCTCAGAGCGACTTTCAAACTATAACAGTTCCAGTACATGTTCAGAGACACAGCTTCTCCAATGAAGGTCACTAACGTGGCTTTTCATAAAAACCAGGATTATCAAAAAATAAAGATGTATCCTCTCAACAATAAAACGACTCAACGAGGCATCTCCAAGGGCTGAATACGGGACGAGTCTGGTGTCTTCACGAGGTGGATCAGACTGAGGGGAAGGCACAGGTCAGGTGGTCACACTACAGGAGACGTGGGGACGTGGCTGGAGGGAGCGAGGACAAGGCCAGTGTTCGTACAGTTACAAAGCACAGGGTTGGCTGAAGACATGAGGATGGAGACGGAGGACAGGTGGCAAACACACACCAACATCATCTGCATTCTGAGGCGAGGAAAGTACGTTTGATTAGAGGAGCAATACATGTAGACGTGATTCACCATAAAATAATCGAGCAAAGGCCAAAGGCAAAGACCATTAAGGGACACAATGCGTTGTGACAAGACACACACTGCCAGAGGCTGCAGCTCCACTGAAGGGTGATTCTGCTTGTTTATGGTTATCATACGTGTGCCTCAGATTGAACATGACAATGATTTATTGTTGTGTAAAAACAATGTTAAAGTTTGATCTAATCTAAGCACAAGGACTTGAGGGAAGATGGGGAAGGGGGTGGAAAAGCAGTAATTGTGTGTGACCCGCTAAGCATTGATGTCAGGTGAAAACCTGGGTCGTCTCAGGTGAACGGACGCAGCAAAGCCCGGAGCTACGACTCTGTCAGGACTGGGAATTCAACTTCACCGCTCTGATGGAGAAAATGATCCATTCAAGCATTCAGTAACCGGGTCACATCAGATAAAGACGCAAGGGCTGGAGATGTCAGGGCACACGCACACACACACACACACACACACACACACACACACACACACACTATCAACAGTAACACAGACCCCTTTGACCCTTGTGTTCCAGTTGGTTATAACAATGATCCACAGGAAAATACAGTTTACTTCATAGACACGGCACCAAAAACATAAAGAAAACGCTACAGTAACACAAAAGTACTGGCTCCCACGTCCAAATACTGGAATTACTTCACCTCCATGAAGACACGATGACAGAGTGAATCGGAGCAGAGACTGAGAGCCAGGCCCGTTTACTGAGCTTACAAATGTTAGTCTCATACAGTTTTTATAGATGCTGAGAAGAGCAAAACCCACGAAATGATCAAAAGCTTTGTTAATTCTACAAATTCCTGTAAATATTGTTTTATAGTGGAGTTTATGTTGCTGACCCCAGTTAAAGAACATAGGATAGAAACATATCACACATTCAAGGCTGAGTCTCTGTGTGTAATCATTATCCAAGGCCGTACATACTTCATACACCATAAAAGCTGTTATCTCCTGCCTTAATATAATTTTTATTAATTACCACCTCCTGTAATTCTCTTCCACCGTCGGAACCTTTGAGTTGACGCTTTGCTCAGGGGCATGCGGTAAGTCACGAACACCTGATCCACTGAAATCTCAGGTGCGCCTCTCCCGAAGTGGCCCCTGGCCTCGACATGCTCCAGAACCGCCAAGCCAGGCATGACGAGGAATCCGTGCGTCTCTCCTGGGCCGGTTCCCCTGCGGATATTTTTCTGTCTCTGTGTATTTATAGAAACGCCCACTGAGAAAATCAACCCTGAGATTTGAAGTTTTCTGGGCCAATTCTCTAATCTGCTCTTTGTCAGCATTTTGATTTCACCCTCAGATCCAGAACATGTTTAGGCGGTTGTTTGCTAATTAATACAGACTTTCTGGCAGCAGATAACACAGCGTGTCATTCATACAGACAGCCACCAGCACTTTCATCCTAAAGCATAAAACATGAGATAAAAGGGAGCAAATGAAAGAGCGTGTTCCACTGAAGCCATTTCTTATTTTATTAGCGTCTAGTCAAGAGCCTCGCTGTGACGCGACTGGAACCTTTCTGTGCTTCGCTTTACACGCGTGACACACGCAGACGAGGCCTCATCTGCTGACGCACACGCACGTTTCTAAATGCTTTCCGGCTGCTGGTTGTGTTGTCCTCAGCTCTGCATGTGCTTCTTTCTCCCCTCACTCAACCCGCGACGTTAAAAACACAGATCATCAACCGAGAGGAGTAGATCACGTTTAAACGCTGGTATTCAGCCCAGTACGTGCTGCTGCTGACAGGTCAGATACATAATTAAAAAGGAAATGACAGCCAGGAGAATGTAAGAGTTTTAATAGGACAACATTCACATGTTTAGTGAGACACAAAATGGAAAAGGCAGAAGGTTGGTTGAATATTCAGTAGATGACGATTAGAAAGCAGAGTCATCTAAGATACTGGTATTCATTGATTCATTCAGGTGGATGTAAACTGGACCAACATCCTGGCCTATCTCCTGCTGACAGGACAGGCTGGTTCAGTAGGGCTCCCTCCTGTCAGCAGGTCTGTCCTCTTTCTGCTGTGACCAGCATCTGGCCTGCCACAGGTCACCATTACCATCCCAGCCAAAGCCTGCCAGAGCTCCCTGCAGTCGCCTGGACCTGGGCCGGAGCGGCCGCCCAGCCCTCCACCTGCAACTGTTGCAACGGAGTCGAACCCTCAATGCTGAACATTTACCTGATGGAAAATCGAGTAAAGAAGTGAAACTACCCGTAAAACTCATTGGCGTCACATCCTCGAGGCCCACTGTCCTGCTGTTCTAACTCTCTCTGCCTGCCTTGTCTTTACTTAAGGTAAAGCAAACATTATCTAAAATGTGATGTTCTGAATAAACATGCTGCAAATCTGTAACAGACTAGAGATTATTTCCATAAAAGTTAAAGGGAGATTTAATCTTTTACACTGAACATGGCCAGTTAAGTATAGATGCTGGAGATGCAGCTCACTTTACAGCTACAACTATTTTTAATCAATTTAGTTTTCCTTGAACCGACAGGAACATAGTTCAGTATTGTTGTACTATAGCTTTGTGTCGGCTCAATGTCATCATCCTTCAAATTCACTGGCCACTTCACTGTGTACGTGTAAACTCAAAAAGCTCCTATAGGTGGAATCCACAGCACAGATTCAGTGATGGACCGACTTGGACATTAGATGTGTAGCTAATAAGACACTGGTGTTCGCGTTGTTCCTCATTATTTTAAAGTCAGGTTTTGCTCCTTGAAGGTAGCTGTTAATGAAGAAAATACAATGATTTACAAAGACCATCACTTATAAAACACATCAAGCTGCCACTACAGGACCTGAGCTGAGAACTGACCTACTATGAGGCATCTGATTGTTATTAAATATGGAAATAATGCGATGCACTGGATGTACCGCAATAAATCTGACGTCCCACATATGACAAGAAGAATATATTGTAATGAGACGTGTAGAGGTGTGGGAAGATGTTCTGGCATTTGATCAAGATAAATATGGATGTTTGTGTAAGACTTCGCTGCACTGCTGTATGGAGATGAATCAACACAGAAATCCCACTTTTCCCACCTTAACTAGTATTTGAAAGCACATTTAGACACATTGGTTGTTTAGCTGTGTTGACTTCCACTTAGACTTTTCAGCAGCTGCTGTTCTTGCTGAGGAAACAATCACTATGGAGCTGAACAAAGCTCACCTGTCTGTTCAACAGACACACGAGAAGAGAAACGAAGAATCCTTTTCATTTCCTAAGATGACTAAATGTGTCACATTGACACATTTTCATATTCATATTCATTGCATTTGAATTTTACAGGCTGCTGTAAACGTCCATTAATCCATCCATCCATCCATTTATTTATGTATTTCTTCTCTTATCATAGGCTTTGCTTTTAACCTGCATTGTTTGTTTCTAATTACACTCTTATTACCACCTTTCACCACGGGAGAGGCCAGCGATGGCCAGTAAATACACTTGACCTTGGCAGAGCAGCGGGGGCCACTCAGTGGGAAGCCTGGCACTGGCATCATGGGTCCCTGGTTTGGTGCCAGCGCTGACGGTGCTGGGAGGGTTTGGCAGGAATCCTGGTCTTTGGGTGAAGATCACTGTGGCATGTTGAAAGAGGAGACTGCCAACAGGAGGAAGCACAGGCCAGCGGTGCAACACACACGCAAGC
The DNA here is from genome assembly GCA_030770545.1 of Macropodus opercularis. Classification (NCBI taxonomy): domain Eukaryota; kingdom Metazoa; phylum Chordata; class Actinopteri; order Anabantiformes; family Osphronemidae; genus Macropodus; species Macropodus opercularis. Next base: position 18,694,319 of record CM061098.1, on the reverse strand, counting down.
ATCATCCGTCGCTGCTCCAGTCACGGGTTCCATGCTGTATTTCCTGCTTCGTCCATTGCTCTTGGTTTACAGACAAGTGTACACTGATTAAGTCAACCTCAGGTCTTGTGATATGTAACCAACTACAGTTCAACGCGAACTCAACCTTTGACCTCTGACCACTAATACGATCAGTTTATTCTTGAGTGAAGTCTTCAGCCAAATATGTTTTGAAAGAGATATTTTGTGTGAATGACATGGACAGATGCTTATCGCCAGCATGGAAGCTTGATACTTGCAGCTGTTCTATGGAGCCATACAAGCTGTATCTGAAAGATAAAACTGTGAGAAAAGATGTGATGTCTTAATACCCATCCAATATGTAGACTGGGGTGCTGTCATTGGCCAACATTTAAAACTATTTGTATTATTCATTATGTAGAAATTCTAAATTTAATTTGAAGTGAGAACCTTTTCATACATTTACTCACAGTTTGTATTTTTGTCAGACTTCCAGACCAGTATTTCATCTTTCACTTTTAATCTGACAAAACATTGACCCCATCAGGTCATTAACCACCTACTTATCATGTTCCATAAAGTAGTGTTAACTTCCAAACAGCAGTTGGTCTGAGCAAGTTTTGTGAAACATGACGGAGGAAACAAATGTGTTCATCAGTCCTTGACTCGGGCTGCTGTTTAGCACACAGGGTGGCTCTGGCAGAAGCTTCTCCTCCCTGTATTTGTTCAGTGAAGGGGAGCGGCAGTGTGCCAGCCTAAAAACAGAGCCATTTGGAGCCACTCGCAGGGGCAGCGGTAATGATGGCACATATTGGCAGGGGGGCAGAGACTCATTAGAGTCATTAGTTTCAACTCATTTCTGTGTCAAGTATCTTTTGCCATGTTGGCTAAGAGGGCGTGGGGAATTTTGAAGGCGTAGGGGTTGGGGAATGATTTCAATCAGCCTCCACTATCAGGCTGTGATGGATGCGTCTGGCTGAGGTGCCACCAGAGAATGTGCAGCGTCAGCAGCCAGGCTTCCTGTAACTGCCCCTGACCAAGAGGAACAACACAGAAAGAACAGCATAAACGAGCAAAGCTGGACAGAAAAGCCCAGTCAGTGGTCCAAGGGCGGACAGGCCCTCGTGACGGGACCTCGTTACAGAAGGTCGGAGAAAGTGGGAAGTCTTTTCTGCATCTCACAAACACTCTGTGGCCATTAGCAGCACCAGCATTTCTCCCTGAAAGCGTCACTAAAATCTCACAGTGGATCCCACACGTAGTCTCCCTCCTTCTAGATCACACCTCAGAACCTAGACCCATCACCTGGCACCACCCGATGGTTTACTATCAGCTCAGTTACACACATTTGGTTTTATTCTGAGCATCTACCTCGTTTTCTCCAGCGTCTGTTCCAACGCTGGAGAAAACATGGGAAACGCACAGGGTTCGGCTAATCCTGAACACATCTGCAGCAAGCTGGTGGGCTCCAGCCAGAAAACGAAGATCTGGACTAATGACATACAAATGAAGGAGACGTCCGCTGCGTGGGAAACGTTTGTCCTGTTACTGGCCAACATCCAAATGTGGGCAGCCTGGAGAAAAAGACATTTGGGAGCTATATGGTGTGTGTCTCCATCTGCTCCTGATGTTTAGATTGTCCTGGTGACTCAGCCTCAGCAGAAGAACTGATGTAGTGTAATACAGCTTCTGCATCATGATTCAAACTGCAGGCACTTAAACCTATAAATGATGCCAGCGGAAGAGGTTCTGGTCCACCTCCAAGTTCAGAAGACTGCATTTAAGCCCGTCTGACCTCACAGCCTCCCTGCAGCATCACTTTAAGAGATTGCTTCTCTCAATTGTTCCTACTGTTGTTTGTGCCCATTAACGTCGCAGCAATTATTCATCCCAGAGGATGCAAAGTCCCCACACAAGCTGTAAAGTCACGGAGGATAACACAAAGCTGCATGAACGTGTAAACGCAGCCGAGCTCCCAGCTTCAGTTGGGTCTGCTCTCTGACTCCGGCCTGCAGGACAGGGCTGTGGTTTGCTGCTGGCTCCCAGTGGGCTTCACCAGACACCTCCTGCTTTCTTCTCATCTTTCTTTGTTGCCAGGCTCCTCCTCACGCTGGGATAAGAGGCCTTTAGTCTTTGCCTGCTCCCTCCCTCCACGCTTTGTTCTCATCCTACTTTTCTGTCTATTCTTATCTCAATCGCAATCATCTTTCTCCTGCTTTCTATGTTTGGCTGTCAGTCTATTTTCTTTTTTTCTGTTCATAGCGTAGGTCAAAGCATCTGAGTGAATTTGCCTGTGGCCTGGTAATAACAGTAACATGAAATGAAAGGCCCACTTTCTGCAGACACCTCTGCTCGTTTGGCCTGCTGCAAGCAGCTCAACGCTCACACAGAGATGCAAGGTTTTTTAACAAATATTTGGAAAATGTGGAACGACTTAGTCTCCATCTATGACACAACACTTACATGTTTAACGTCTTAAACTAGTTTGGTATGACATTCGTTTGGCTTCACCTCTTTACATACCCAGCGAAGCATCGTGACGCCCACACAGCTGAAGAGGACTTTCTGATTCAGTCCAATTCTGTAGAATTCCAATCAGTTTCTTCTCACACAAACAAGAGGCGACAGTCAAACATTAAACAACTGGTGTCTGAGTGAGATGTGTGGCCGAACCCGCCTCTCGCCCACAGACAGCTGGGACAGGCTGCAGCACAGCGACCCCTACGGGAGGAAGCGGGAGGAAATGAGTGAAGGTTTGACATCACTAGAAGCAGGTCGACAAATGTGTCAGAGCTATTTCCATACTTCCAGTGAAAAGGCCATTTCCTTCTGTTACCGTGTTTTATAAAGCCTGATTACAGCATGACTTCAAATTAAAAGACGCAGGTTAAAGGTTCAGTTCATTTGCTCTAAGTTTCTTTTCCTCGTCTCCATAGTCTTCGTAGCTGCCTGCCTGCCAAAAACTACACGTAAATACTGACTGTTTTATTGTTAATTGCTTACCAGTGTGCAGCTAATTAGCAAGGATTAGTGTGTTGGTGCTACTTGGAATGAGCTAATATTTGAAGATATTATTCATGCTTCTTTAAACCTACTTGTGGAAGCACAGTTTCCTTTTTTTGTAGATCTTTGTATTGAATTAATTCACTAAGGCCAGAACAAAGCAAATGCAAATGGGAAACTGCACTGATGTGTGGACAACTAAACTAAATGCTACGTCAAATGAGGCCGTAACGGTGAAGCCATGTTTTAAAGGCGCTTTCATCTTTAAACTATAAAACCTCTGTTAGCTCTGTTACAGGCTGGAGGTCGGGGAAACTGAAGCGATGTCGTCCTTTGACTATAAACCTTCTGTCCCAGCGTCCATGAAGCACAAATGAAGAAGAAGCAACAAAACAACAACAACAAGCAGGCAACAAAACACAGAGAATGCAGTCAACAATATATGAAGTAACAGCTGATTTAACACGTCACATGATTCACAGCCGTCCGTAAACATCAAGATGCTCACTGTGATCTGTCTCTGCGACTGCGATCGCCTACAGTCAAGTGGTGCAGTTTTATTGGTGTATGTATCTATTATTTTTCTGATCTGCATCTTCAAATTAGGTTGCATTTAATTTGTGCTAAGAACACGGTGACATGAACTGGGCAGTGCATAAAAGCATAAACGTGACCTAGATCTGTTGCGCATATGTCGGCTTTAATGTGCATTTTCAGTGATGTGTGTAAAAGGATTCCAGCGGCTCCTGACATGTTTTAATGGCTGATGTATTCACAGCATCTACCTACTCAAAGCGTCTCTCATCAGAACCCTTCAAGCAAACCCAGTTCCTGAAAGGACAACACTGCTCAGTTAATAAAGGGCCAGTATTGCATCATTTATGGAGAATCTGCAGTTTGTCCTTTACTGTAAATCTTCTCTAAGCAGTAATGTGTAACGTGATAATGTGCTAATCCCTCTTGACACACACACATCTTTGTCTGTGCTAGTCTGCACTTTGTCAGTGTCCAGGCCGGTGGGATGAGCCACATGAAAGCTAGGACTCACAGCCTTCCAGCAGAACGCTGCACAAGGCAGCACCCTGTGTTCTGACACCTGTCAATCACAGCACGGTTACACGGTTCACTAGGGTTTGTCCTGTAGCTCTTCTGTGGGATCAGAGCAGGCTGGTTATGGTTTGCTCCCCACGTCGTCAGTGCCTAACATGTCTCACCCCGTGACGAGTGTCCTGGTAACAGGAAAATCAGTCTCAGTGTGTTTATTGTACTCGTCCTGTTAGTTAGGCTTTGATTGGTTTAATATTTCACAAGGAAATCCACTGTGTGGAAAAGCTTATCTCACTTGTATTAGCTTGGACTGAGCAGTTTGGTTCGACCAAATCCTCCACCACATCTTTGTAATTTGGATGTAAATGCTTCTGCCAGTTGGGAGCTGGGAACAAATTTATTCTTCGCAAGCTGCAGTTACTACAGCACACAGATCCTCCAATAGCTGCAATGTCACCAAAGCTTAAGAGCTGACACACACAGCAGGGCTGTTCTCAGACCAACATATTGATTAACACCAGACAAGAGCCCAGCAGCTCAAATACTAATATTATGGCATAAAGCTTTGTTTCCAGCTGCAGCTGCTCCAGGGGTCTCCCAAGACGTCCCCAGGCCAGCTGAGAGATATTCCTGGGTTATGCCTTCCACCATCCAGTAGCGTCCCCAGTTGAGGTCAACAGCTTCCCACCGTCACTGTGATCATTGTTGGTGAGTTGGTCAGAATCACTGAGGCTGACCCTACGTTTGGGTCTGTTTGAAGTCTCCCCAGTGGAACAATGTGAGTCCCCTGTTTGAGCAGTGCCCAGCAGCAGAGCTACAAGCAGAGAGTCCCACCCCTGGCAAGGACCTGGGTTCCAGAGCCCACGGAACCTTCTCTACCAGCTCAGAGTAAAAGCTCCGATGGGTTGTCCTGGCGATGTGCGAATCAATGAAAACAGGTGTAGTAATCAAGCTAATTAATAAAACTAGACTGACCAAGGAACAGACAAACAGGAAATTAGACTTTCAACCTGACATCTGACATAAATGTGCCAAACAGAACATAAGCATGAAAGATAAGTGAGGAAGGGTAACAAACAACACGCCATGTGGCTGGGATCATGACTGAGCTCCCCTCAAAGTCCAGAGTCCAGACGTCCACAAGGAACAACACGCCCTGTGGCTGGGTGAGTGGTAGAAAGATGTTGACTGTGGGACCAGGAGAGACCAGTGAAGACTGCAGAGGTGTGGACCATCTTAATGGTCGGTGGAGGGGGGATGGTCTCCAGAGGGTTTTTGCTACAGGCTGCCTTCAGGGGTCCGGGGGTGTGGTGGCCTTCGGTGCCCAGGAACAAAGGGAAGAGAAAGTGTTAGCGGTGATGACCTGGTGATCTGTGAGCGGTAACATTGTGGTAGGTGAGCAGCTGAGGGGGACGCAGGGGGCACTTTGTAAGGTTAGTGGTGGGATCACTACAAAGCCACAAAAGTGCAGTAATAGTCCAGAACAAACCCAAGACTTTAAATAAGTTGTGTTCATCTTAAAACTGCCTTGGAAGTAAAAGCGACATTAGACTGACTCAGACCTTTGAGTTTTCAGTTTACATTTATTAGGTAAAACACAGTGATGTAACTCTGACGGTTGAATAGGATGGATTGACACGTCCCTGTGTTTCTGTCTATCTGTCTTTTCAGTGTGTCTCTGGGGAAATACAGACCCTTTGCTGACACATCCCTCTCTCCCCGACACACACTTTCTTTTTCTGTCTACCACTCGTGGTCTGTCTCTCTGCCTTTCCTCTCTCTGTCCCAGGGGCATTTAAGGCCAGAGCAGGCATGTCGCATCGGACGTCACCCAGAGCATCACGCACTGAGACATGGGGAAACGAACGTGTCGATTGGAGCTTCTGCTCTGTCGCCAGCCTGCTGCAAGGACAGAGCTGCAGCATAAGGTTGTCCTGGATCAGCATAGAGGCGATCGAGCCTGCGCAAAAACACAGACGACGAGAAGAGTCTGTGGCGTCTTCAGGGTTTCTCTGGCTGTTTGCTCCAGGTCTCACGGTTTTGCTGAAGGAATCCTCTGCAGTCGTCCGTGTCTTATCTCTGACCAGTCCCATCGCTTTCATGGTTCAACAGTCAACAAATGTCAGTTTTATGCCTGGACATGATCAGCACTGCAACAACTGCCAGAAAGTATAAAACAAGATGAAGGTTTTCTGAAACGCGAGGGAATCCAGATGTTTGAACAGAAGACATCTCAGATTGGCCACCGTCACCAGGTGGTAAATGCCAACGTGAGAATAGACGATAGACTAACATGTAAAGCTGTGAAGCTAAAACCTTTGTCATCAGTCCCTAAAATGGCAAAATGTGTGTTGTTTTCCATGTTAACCATCTGTAGGGTTAAATCTGCTAGATTCAGTAAATGCTCCTTCGATGTGTGTTTGAGCTGTAATGCATCTGTCTTTGTGTCTGTGTTGCAGTTTTACAGTGAGTCCAGCGTGAAGTTCGGTGCTGGACTCCCTCTGGACTGTAGCTCTGTCAGCTTCAGCTAGCGAGGGCAGAGCAAAAGCATTGGGATCCCACTTAACTGGTTCTAGTCTGAAACCCTGATTCATTTCAGATAAAACAACGATGCACATCAACAGTTTGTATGTAATATTCTCTGTCCTTCGTATGTTGTACCTCGTGTGAAACACAACGAGGCTTGTGTTGAGGATCAATGAGCTGCTGTGTCTTTTGACCTAAACAGCAGAGACGTCCTTTAACCAAACCTTCTGTCTCTGTGTTTAGTAACAACGTGCTGATCAGATGGATTGTGTTCAGAGGTGATACTGTTTTGAGTGAATTGAGCTTTGGATTTGTTGACGTGGGTGTCACGCATACAAAGCGCATAACATATGTGCAACTTACCAAATATGCAAATATCCAGCACATGCTCATTTCAATATGAAATGTAACCAGTCACTCTCCTGTTTCTTATCTGCTGTTGGAAAGATTTGGAGCCTTACAGTAAATAACGGATGCAAAGTGAACAGGTGTGTGTGTGTGTGTGTGTGTGTGTGGAGGGGGGGGTGTATCTGTGGATGTGTGTGTGTGTGTGGCTGTGTGTGGATGTGTGTGTGTGTGTGTGGCTGTGTGTGGATGTGTGTGTGTGTGTGGCTGTGTGTGGATGTGTGTGTGGGGGTGGGTGTGTGTGGATGTGTGTGTGTGTGTGGCTGTGTGTGGATGTGTGTGTGTGTGTGGCTGTGTGTGGATGTGTGTGTGTGGATGTGTGTGTGTGTGTGGATGTGTGTGGCTGTGTGTGGATGTGTGTGGGGGGGTGGGGGTGTGTGGATGTGTGTGTGTATCTGTGGATGTGTGTGTGTGTGTGTGTGCGCTACTGAATCGGATTAAAGGCTGTTTTACTTCTGCTGTGTCTTTGCACTAATGGGCCAGTTCCTCTGCAGCTTCATTTTTTATTTCCACAGATGTTGTGTCCATCTCCTCCACCTAAAATGTAGACAACTGGGTTTTGTTTTACAGCTGCTATTAGCTCTGTTTTTTCTACTGTATTACTCTGTAGGCCTTAAATTGCCCCTTGGGGACAAATAAAGTGTTTCTGAATTGAATTGGAAACGGGACGAGACTCCAGCTTTTGTGCTTTCCTCTCCAGGGTCAGTTAGTGATGTCCCAGCAGTGATAACCCCTGGTAGGGTGTCATCTGGCTTCATACAGGGACACAGGATGACTGCTGTAACTCACCTGTTAGCATGTATGTACGCATAACACAACATGACGTGTGAAGGTGTGAAAGACGGGGCAGCGACGTGTCTTTATAGTGGATCCGAGCGTCATCGACTGTGACTTCCGCTGGTTTCTTCCACACAGAAAGACATAATGCAGCAGTTTCCACAGGATGGACAGCAGCTACACATGGCTGCTAAACACATTTATGTGCATTCACAGGAAATGTTGGTGGGAAAAATGACTGCAGGTTGTAGATCAGATATTCTTTCACATGAATGATGTGTCTATGATTACGTGATGTGATGAGCATCACAGTATCTGCAACATTCCTCTTACTGTCACAAGCACGATAACAAACAGGATGGACCCAAGAGCAAGAACTTCCTGTCTGCAGCCACGCCCCTTGCCTCCAGCCACTCCCACTTCCTGTTGTTTTCTCTCTCCCTCTGGCTTCAGTAGTTGAACTCCATCTCTGTCATGGCCAGATCATCAGTTTTCTTCACCAGGACCTTCTGCCCTGTGCTTTCATTCCACACTCTGTGCCACATCTTTCACTTTCACTTTCCAAGTTCGTCTGCAGTGGTTTCACATTGTCTGGTTTTTTAAGTCTGTGTCCTTTCTTTCTCTTGAGAGTTAGTGAAGTCCGTGTTCTGATGTACTGATTCTTCACTGTGTTTGTGATTCTGGTTCGACCTCATCCAGGGTTTGAATTCTGTTTCCTGGTTCATCTCTTATTAAGCCAGGTCTTTGTGTTTGCTGTGTAGTTTATCGCTGCCTTTGTTGCGCTCGCTCTCTGATGTTCTGGTGTATTCTTGGGTCCCGTCTCCATTTTGCTTCTTCCTCCATTTTGTGACTTTGCTTTTAATAACGTACCCATCACACATTAAACTAAACTACCGGTAACAATCAATACTGTCACAAATGGTTGTGTGGCGTTGTGTTCTCCCTCGTTAAGCAATTAATGACTTTGCATTGTGCATGGTGGAGTATCTGTAGAAGGCCTGAATGCTGGTGTTCTCTAAAGAAAGAGCACGTGTTGCTTTGAACGTTTTTTCGGATCCTCTGCAGATTAAGTCAAGTGAAGGACGTGACAATTTTCAAAGTGTCTGAAGGAGAAACATATGGGAAATCAACAGCCTCACAGCTAAACACGTCAATGTCAGCGACTTAGCAGCAGCAGGTCATTTACAGAAAGCTCTCCTCCCAACGCAAGCGCATCCATCTGCGTGTGACAAGACATAAAGACAAAGAAGCAGAAAGTTCCCCCGAGCAAACAAAAGTGACTGAGTGACAGTAACTGACCAAGTGAGGACAGGGCAAACATTTTGCAGAATGAACAGCAGGATTAAGAGAGTTTGACAGATAAAGACAAATTGTTAGAGCAGGCTGACAATAGGGAAAAGCATGTCAGCCATTTGAAACCCAATCGATCCGTCGCTCCGCTATCGGCAGCTCAGCGGAAAGCGATGGCAGCAGAGTGATAGGGAGGAACACTGCCTGCTCCATAAGCACAATGCTGATGGAGCCTGTGGAGCTGGACCTCATGCTGGAACCTGGTCAGGTGTTTGCCACATGCTGGTCAGGTTTGTGTTGGGAAATGGACAAGGTTGGCAAAGACATCAAGCCTTTTAGAAATGTTTCATTTATCTGATGATTTCAAGCAGAACTGGGTCAATTACGTAGCTGACACACAGAGGAGGATTTCCAATCAGCTGCCACGGGATGTGAAGGACACGTCGAGCTGGAAAGGACAAGAAGTGTTCAGGTTGCAGATAGAACCGACTCTTGTTTTAGGCCAAATGACCCACATTCAAAAGAAAGTGGGTCACGTTTCTGCAAAGAGCCGTCACGCTGAGCGAGTGTGTGATTTATGGTCCATGTTTTGTGACATTAACTTGATTTAGTCCTTCAATGCTGCATTATTCAATGTGCTTAACCACCAGAGGTCAAGTAACGTGTAACACGAAGACTCGTGCCCAGAATAGCTCTACGGGCCTTTGTAGCATCTTTCTCCAAAATGTGCTAGAGCCTCTAAATGTCCTTATTTTGGTTTAGTCTCTCATCAAGCAGCAGCAACTGTTAGCACCAAAACGAGCTCCATCTGCAAGCTGTCAGCAGGTTTCAAACAGGAGACGTCCCTTATAGCTGGCAACATAATGGAGACGCTCAGCAGCTGAAGAGCCAGATGTTGGAGACGGAAATGTGCTACATAAATAAATAACTAAAACCAGCATGAGAACACACTGACTAGTGTCCTTTAACAGTCATACATATCATACGTTGTTATGAATTATAACCAGAAGGTCACGATTAATTATTATTCATAAACTACTGGCTCTGAAGCTTTTTACAAACGGTATTCTAAGCATGATAATACATTATGAGTAGTATCTACAATGAACAGCCTCACTGAGATGTTCACTGTCAGCACAGGAAACCATTTCGTTGTAACGTGTCTGCTCCACATTCAAACAACTCAACTGTGGATTGAAGTTGCTGAGCATTTTGGATTTCAGTACTTGAGCTTCCTGTGGGTTCACAGACTCAGCTCTTCGTAAATCACCCTGCACGCCCCCGTAGCTGACGCCCAGACGCCTCTCTGGGACGCGTTTGCATGTTCTCCCCGTGTTTTCTCAGGTTTCCTCCCACAAACACATGCAGTCAGGTGGATTTGGTCTATATGAGGCCAGTGCCCCCGCCTCTCACCTGACGTCCGCTGGGACGGGCTCCAGGCTGCGACCGTGGACTGGGTGAGTTCTCAGCAGAGCCTGCTGCGGGTCTGTATGGAAGCGGGAAGGCTCATCCAAGCTTCATGTTTACATATGATCTTTTTGAGGTGTATAGAATACATTTTGCTGCTGCACCTTTTGTCCAAAAATGTGTTTTAATTCACAGGACAGCACAGACACAAAGGGTTTTATTATTAGATTTCATTCTATCACCTCCCACATTCAGTTCATTCAGGGCTGGAGCACAGGGTGAAAATGTGTCACCTCAAAAAGCAATAACCTTCGATACAACGAGCTCGTCGCCGGCGGACGGTGGAGGTGTTGTACTGCAACACGTCTGTTGATTTGAACAACAGGCATATATTAGAATAATTGTCCAGATCAGTTCCTGTGTCACTGTTGTCACAGGCTACTGTATTACTATTACCACTGTATTATTATTATTACGATGAGGAAGGAACCTGCATCCAAACGTGTCCTGTCCGTCAGTAACATGCAGCCTGTACGGAGATGGAATATTCAGTTTATGTCTCTGGTTATTGTGGTGCAGTATGAATGCTAGTCATGGTTGAGGGGGAGGAGGGACAGAGAGAGACCCACAGATAGTACAACCAACAGCTCCACTACCTAGATACACATACATGAAGAGATATAAGCATATTATCGCTATAACTGAGGTGAACAGTTGATCCAGTGTCTACGTAACAGAGACGCTGCCGCTTGACTGAGGAGCATTAACTGCGTGTTTGACGATGCTGCAGTTTCCAGACCAGAGGCTCCTGTTAAACTTCGTGGCTTCTCAGTCTTTCGTATGAAGCATCGTTTATTCTCTAGACAAGTGTCCCTACATTTGAGTGAAAGAATCATTTAAAAAGAACCAAGATGGTGACAATTTCAACATTGAGGTGAAAGTTTCGTACGGTGGGTGGATGCGTTTAGAGTCTGTTAGCAGGCCAGAATGTTTTTTGTAGTCTGAACTATTTTCAGGCAGGTTCTTACAAATGTACGAGAAGTTAAGGAATGACTGAACGCACTTCCATGCTAACTTGTACTATCTCTGGATTCCTCAGTCAGGTAGTTTTTGTTTGTCTTTGTAGTCCTGCCTTCGTTAGATCCTGCGCTTTATGTTTTTCTTAGTAAAATGCAAATTCAGTGTTGTGCATATCTCCAGCATTGCTGTGATTTTCTTTTTGTTTTGTTAAATAAATACTTTATGTTTTCCATTGTTCTGACTCCTGGCTTTGCTCTGCTTTTGAGTCCGTTAGTGCGTTTGTAACGTCAGGTACGAGTTCTATGGTCAGCTTCATGACTTTACTAGGACAAGGACCGTTAAGCGTGTGATTCGTGAGTTCTTGCAGGCATATTCTGTCCAAGGCCTGTGGAAGAGCTCAGGTGTTTCTTTAACTAGCTGCTGGGCATCTTTTCTCAGGACTGTGATTTGATTTCCCATTTTCTGCCTGGCATCAAATTGCATTACTTCTGGCCCAGTGTGCAGCAGCAGCAGCAGGATATCAATACTGATTGCCAGTAATAATTATAACGTATTGTTTGAAAGAAACAGTGGCTGCATGAGACATTATCAATATTTATGCACCAGCTGATTTTATAATCTCCTTATTTTAAGGTCACAGGGACGGATCATGAAGAGTTATGGCGATAAAGCAATACATAAAGCTTGAATTGCTGACATGCATGCAGCCACTTTTGTTTTGTTTGGGAAGTAAATTATTAGGGAACAATTCTTAAATGATTAGTATTAGTATTTCCAATCTGATGATCCTCTTAGTAGCCAGACATTTACTGGATAAGGCGTAACACTCCAGTTACTCATCACACAGGCGCTAATGTTTCGGTCTTTGCTCATATCAGGTCTCCTCCTGGTGACCTCAGAGCATTTGGATGAGAGGAACAGAAAAACGTGGAACTGGGGTTTATACTCTGTTACACATATTCATGTGTACAGAGGCCGTTGTCACGTGTTCACACAGCTGATGTATTCTACAAGTGTTTAGCTTTGGAATTTCATATGCTACAATGTAATAATAACCTAGTTTCATATTATATTTTTGCTTTGTGAACGATCCAGGACCCGCAGACGCATCCTGGAGCCCAGCCGACCCCTCTCACCCCGGACACGAACGCTTTCAGAGACTCCGCTCCGTCAGTGTCCCAATCCACGCAGTTTTTCTGTTTGTAGCTTTTTTATTTACTCCTTCTTTTCTATTGTAGAAATATCTGGTAAATGTGTGTTTAGTGTTGCAGCACGTTCATTTAAATTTGACATTTCTTATACTGATTCTGGCACAGAGACAAATTCCAAGCACCGTAAAGTGTCGTTTACTATTCTGATTCATATGAAAAACCCAGCAGCCAGGTTCAGCAGTCACCCGTTTAACTGGGCTGAACGAAGAATGAGCAGCTAGCGGTGCAACGTTAACGTCCATAAACAGGCCTACGCGCAGCGCCGGCGTGCAGCTAGTCTCCTCCATCCCATCCGCCCGTCTTTGTCAAATAATTCTCACATTTTCAGCAGGCGTCTAACTGAGGTTTGTCACGTTCATTTCACTTAAGGCCAAGCTACGTCTCTCTATTTACACTTTTTACAAATTCTATTTAGCATTTTCTTTTCCCTTCATAATTGTGAGCCGCTGTGTCTCAGTCTAGCACATAAAAAGCCAATTAAATACACGTGTTTGTAGATGTGGTGTTCACCCTGCATTTCAGGGCCCATTTCTTCCCTTTTGTTAGTCAGTGAAGGCTCTATTTTAATAATGGCTCATCACAGCTAATTGCAGTGACAAAGAGAAACAAGCTAATGAGCAAGACAATTAATAGCATGGATGAGAGCCTCCCCCTCCCCCTCCTCCATTCCTTAAATATGAGTGTTTAATTAAATAGCAATATTAATTAGGACCTTATAACAGTAAGATGTGTGAGTGAGGATGGGGGGGAGCAGATCCGAGACTGGTTGGAGTAAATGAATTTCAGACAAATGACGAAGACGTGGACCAGGCTGCGAGTCTAATGGCTCCTAGGCCGACGATGTGATAGAACTGGTGCACGATGATGAGCAGGACTCGTTTTCCACAGAAGTAATACACTGTTAATGAACACACAGCATTAGTGTGGAAGGGGAGCGCACACACCTTCAGGAGGTTATTGTTACCTGGATGAGCCACAGTTAGTCAGAGACAGTCAGATAATGAAACACTAGTCACTCGCAGTTTAATGTGTCCTGTAGAAATATGCAGAGGGACGTAAATGAGCTTTGTATCTGCAGTAAGTAGAGACAACCCTCAGTCTGTATGTAAAACACTGAAGAGCCATGAACTTAATCAACCTGCAGCAGAAAGACATTTCTTTCATTTGAGTTCCTGGAAGAGCACAGTGGTTCTAGATGAGCTGATTTAATCAGGTGACTTCATTTTCTGTTGCACCGGGAGAAGTCGCTGATGAATGCAACTTGGATAATTTGAGGATTTCTGGACTGATTGTGTTGCTAATGAAAATAATTTACATACAAGTGAGAAAACATTTAAGGTGCATTTCCAACAGGAAGCTCAGGAAGGTGATTTCCATTCGCTTCCAGCTTAAGTCACGCCAGCGTTCATCTCCCTCAGCTGCGTCACCCTGGCATGACCAGCATGATGTTCAACGTGGCATCTGACTTGACATGACGAGCGCTAAAAATATCACTGCAGAATAAACCACGAGTGTTTCTATTGCACATTTAAGACACAATTTTGGCTCAAACACAGTCCGTGTTTCCTGCAGCTACACGTGGGTGATGAGAAGCTACAGGAAAAATAGGACACGTAAAAAAATGAAGTCTATACAGTTAAATCCTCCAAAATCAGCCTGAGGTAGCGAGCACATCACATTTCACTTGTGCTGCTTGTCAGTGCGGATTCCCAGTAACTGGGTACGTATGTAAACACTCTCCATTACCCAGGACTCCCGGCTGCTAGAGAGCATGTGAGCACCGAGCGTTTGGTTCAGAATCAGTCCAAACAGCTTCTGTACTTTTTCTCCTGTGCAAATCTAATTTTTGCCCGTTTACTTTTCTCATTTCTCTGTTTGAGTCAGTGTCAGAAGAGACAAAGGCTCATTGGGTGTTGATGTTAATTAGCAGCGCTCTACTGAGGCCACAGCAGGCTTTGCAGTAACCTCTACCTGGATCGTTTCATAGTAAACCACATTCAAGCTGCTCTGTTCGCTGCACACATTCATTAACATTCAACAAGTTCATCACAATACATACATACAACAGTTCTTGTTGTACTAAACTAGACCACACGTTTAAAAGCTAAATTATTGGCTAAATAGTATTAATGATCTGAATTGTTAATAATGCAACAGTATCGTAAGATGGTAGAAAAGTCTAATTAGCTGAAATCTTAAATCAGCCAGCAGTGTTCAAATCACAGACACCCACCAAGTAACAACTGTCTATCAACTGATTCAGAGCAGATTAGAACTGATGCACTGATTCAACAATAACAGCCCAATAACAGCCCATCCAGCGCGTCAGGGAAAGAGAAACAAGATGGCGGACGAGGCCATGACCACCAACTGGGTGCGTGCGGCAGACAGGGGGGATCGTGGTCGTTGTCGTCCCTGCTGCGACCGACCAATCGTAGGTCAGTATTCCAGTTTAACGTCCCGCCCCTGGGGTGGAGTGTTTGTGGGGTTTCCCTGGACCTTCCCCAGGGTTCACCAGCAGCCTCAGGCTTCAGGTTTGCATGTAGTCGGATGGCTCTGGTTCTTGGCGCGTGGCCGGCGGAGCGAACTCTGTTCACCCTACATGAATGGAAATGCTCTGGATCGACAGACATGTCAGTTTTTCCTGAACTTGACACACATAAGATCGTTATTTATTGATCCCACAGTGGGGAAATTCAATTCTTAGCACAGCTACAAACAATGAAAAAGTTGAAAACAAATTTTAATTGAATGTAAACGCAAACTATCCAAACTCAGCATAAAAATGTTTTCATGTTTGTTAAACTAGTAAAGTAAAATATCTGATTGGCTCATTCTAATTCTCTAACACATGTGGTTGGCTAAATATAAGTAATGTTTTATAAACAGGTTTTATCCTGTGAAAAAAAATCTTAAACAATTGTTTGCTTGTAAAAAACTTTCTTCATATTGAACTGAGGTAAACTCCTACTGATCTTATCAAGTTGCTGACTGGTTCTTTCATGTGAAGCTCATGAAACATTGGAACGTTAACCATAACCAGACACTGAGAACAATGATTTTAAACTGTTTAAATGTTGCAAGAAATGATTATGTTGTTAAATATGTTGCATTGAATTCAATGTGATACATGGTATTTGTTTGTAATTTTAGCACGTAATCATAACTAACCTAATGCATTGTGTTGAAAACCTCAGAAACCAAGTAAATTCGACTTCTGTAATTGAAGTGAATCTGGCGACCCTCAGAACTGACGTCAGAGCATAGTTTGCACTCAAAACAGGACAGAACTTGTTCGGTGGCGGGAGAATGTCGTGTACGACGGAGAGGTGGCGATTTGACTGGACCTTTGACTAGATACGTGTCCTTGTGGAGCAGTGTAAGTATGTCCATGCTGTTGCTTACACTTTTTAGTAGTAATCTGTCTGCTGAAATCAGTGTATCGTGAAGTCATTCGGGATCTTGTCCCTGTGGACAATGAGATTTGAAGCTAAACATCGCTTCTTTAAGAGAATTGTTAGACGAACAGGCTGTTTCAGGAACATCTTGCTATCAAGCACCAACTTATGGTTGCTTACCACCTCCATGAGTTGAATGCTAGCAGACCATCACTCAGTCACAAAAACAACAGAGCTCACTGCAGGACTGCCTGACTTTGCAGAGGTGGTGCAGATCATGTTAATTTATGACAAACTGGCCTTTGTTGTGAAACTACAAAATACGTGGTACAACGAGCACCTTCTGAGCTATGAGTTAGAGAACACTGGTAACGTGCAGTTACCTTTTTTTTTTTTTTTTTTTTTTTGTCCTGTCCAGCAGTTTAGCATCCATCATGTATGTGCTGGATGCTGTATTGTGGTGGGCAGTTTTGCTTTTTCAAAAGGGATAC
Source organism: Macropodus opercularis (assembly GCA_030770545.1). Lineage (NCBI taxonomy): Eukaryota > Metazoa > Chordata > Actinopteri > Anabantiformes > Osphronemidae > Macropodus > Macropodus opercularis. The sequence continues at coordinate 18,677,744 of CM061098.1, read as the reverse complement.
ATGAACTATGAACCCCTCTTTGAAGATCTTTGTTTTAATTGGTCTATCAAGACGAAATGAGAGTCTCTGGATTGGACAGGAAGAAAGGGGGGGGGGGGGGGGTGAGAAGAGGAAGCACAGACAACAAGATACATAGTACAACCAACAGGGTATAGCTAACATTACGTAAATAAGTTATAGTGATGAAATTGATTGTTAATAGTCCTGGTAGGTATGATGATAATGACAAGCAGCGACATCTACAGTAACCACAGCAGCAATAACAACAATAACCACACAACGACTATAAGTACAAGTGCAGCATTACCAACACCATGATAACTTCATTTGTGAAAAAAAAAAAAACAACAACAACACAAAAACCAATTAAAATAAGTAAATAGATACATAAGAGGAAGGTATATCATAACATAACACGTATGCACTTTGTTGCTCATATAGTTTGTTCCATTACCCCGAAACAGTGAAACAACATCATTCACCGCTTGTGGTGATACAAGCATTGGTGCACAGTGCCACTAGCAGAAACCAGGGTGATGGGGGAAGGTGATGAATGTGTCCCTACCGTCCCAATGCTCCAACCAGCAGCAAGAAAGGGCCCAGTAACCAGTGTGCCACATACCTCTCAGGCCCGGAAGGGCAGGTGCCTTGAACCGGGGCGCCCACCCACGCCCCCCAGACAGGGCTGCAGCAGCCACAGGGACAGCACCAGGAGCCAGGTCCGGCCACCGATGAGCCAGCGCCAGCCCACCCCGGGAAGAACAGAAGCAGACCCCCCCTCCACCGGGGGGGTCAGCCCCAGAGAGCAGAACCCGGGCGCCCACAGTCTGCAAGGAACCCATAGGCGATGACCCCCGGCGTCCCGAGGGGAATCCACCCCCAGTTTGCGTCCCCCGCAAGGACGGAGAAGAGCCCCCCCCCCCACGGCCAGACACCACCCCCAGCGTCATGGTGGGCTTGCAGCACTAGGTAGGCATTAGTGGGAATCAGCAGAGGAGGCCGCCCAGGCAGCAAGATCCCCTAGCCTGCGCCAGGATCGGGCCACCCAAACATCAGCCACACCACTAACATACATACCCACATACTGCCACATACATTCCCCCCAGAACCTACCCATCCATACGTGATACTATACACACTCACACCCACACCATACGCGAAGTCCCATTCATGAGGTGGGTTGGTCTCCGACCCAGTACCCGCGGGGCCCCGGGCAGGACCCGCGGCACCTCTAAAGCCACCTCCCCCGCCCCCATCCGAGGAGGAGCCAGGGGCAGCAAGACAGGACCCCGTTACCCTGCCAGCCAGCTTGGTTTGTAAGTGTGGGGCTAAGATGCATTAAAAGTGGGGGAGGTGTCCAGGAGCACAACCGCTGGCTGACGGACGTGTCTCCCAGAGGGTGTCCCCCGTCCCTAAGTGTCTACTTGCAATTAAGAACAGGGTGGTGGTCATCCTTGCCGGATGCGACTACCGAGGTCACACCTGGCCCCTCCTCTCGGACCCCGGTAGGAGACCACCCCCTTAGGCCCTAAATGTATGTGTATGTGAATATAAAGGACATTGGAAGACTACCAGTCTCCAAAGCCTTGTTTGGTGTTGTGTGTAATGTAGTTAAAAACTGAGGGGCATTCCGTTCTGGGAGGGACGATGTTTAAGGCTGCAATTAGAGCCAGTCCCCCCATACGGACAGGGCCCCTCATAGACCTAGGTGAATGGGTGTAAAATGTAGCTGTGGCATGAGGTACAAAGGTCAGCCGAGCTAGGTCCCAGACTAGCTCAGCATCCTATCCCACCAGTCCCTCCCAGAGGGGGACAGACAGACCTGACCAGAGGGCCACGGTTATGCTGCCCAGGGAACCACAGGCAGCGCAGTCAGGGCCTCCCCACCTCCTCTGTCTCACATACACATCCTCTCCCTCACGCATACTCATGCTCGCCCCGTGAGGTCATTCATTCAGACACGCAATCTCTTACATAACACACATCCAGATCCATATGCATCTACACATATCCACCCCCATATACACAAGCCCATAAGTCCACACCCCCCCCTAGATGCATACACACACACACACACTGTGTAGCTGTGTAGGGCGGTCCGATCCCAGCCCAGGTGCCACAGGGATCCAGCGCCCAGGCAGATCCCCCCACCGATCCCATCATGCTCCATCGCCACGTGCCCCCGCCGCATCCTAGGAGTCCGACCGCTAGGAGCGGCAACCCTCCGCCCCCACAAGGACGCCCCAGGGGAAGGAGCACCCCCCAGGAGCAGGCAGGCCCCCGCCAGGGAACCCCACAGACACCGGGCACCCAAGTCCACAACCCCGGTCCGCCCCCCCACCAGTAGGGAGGTCCGCCCCCGCCCCCAGAGCTAGCTATGCGCCAATCCACCAACTAGCCGACCCCTCGTCCCCAAGCACCAGCCCCGCAGATACTACCCCCCTGAACAGAGGGCCCGTGCGGCCGCCCCATGATCCCCGACAACCACCCCCCCGCCCACAAGGGCAGAGCAGCACCCCAGCCCCAGGCCTCCCTCCGCTACGCCAGTGCCGGGCACAGTACAACGCCTCAGGCCACACACATCACCACCATGAGGTGGAATCAATTAGAGTGGAGTTCCAGTTAATGATTTAAACAATCAGTCAATGTTTCTAAGGTTGTGTAGTCTGACAGACTGTTCAAGTAGTGATTGATGCTTAATTTCTTTTTAGTTTTCCAGTTCATAAGGATGATTTTCTTTGCGACGCATAAGGCAGTGAATAGTAGTTGTGAAGTGTTTTTCTCTAGATTGAGCCCTCTTAGATCTCCTAAAAGACACAGTGCGGGTGATACTGGGATTGGATACCTTAACCAGGTTGATAAGTGTTTGCAAACTCCTTGCCAGAATTGTTGCACAGGTGGGCATGACCAGAATGCATGTAGGTATCTATCTGCTGTGTTATCTGTGCAGTGTGGGCAGGTGTTGGACTTAGTGAGACCCATCTGGAACATCCTTTGACCTGTATAGTGTGTTCTATGAAGAATTTTATATTGTATTAACTGCAAATTTGTATTTTTAGTCATTTGGAATAAGTTTGAGCATATATTTGTCCAGAACGTTTGGTCGGTGGTGATGCCCAAATCAGTTTCCCATTTAGATATTGGGAGACACATTGTGTCTTTCGTTTTAGACAGAATTATATAGATTTTTGATAATACTCTTCTAGGTGAGATTCCAATAAACCGTTCTACTGCTGGTGGAGGTTGCCATTGTATCGGAGTGTTTTTGTTTTTTGCCTTAATTATTGATTTAAGTTGTTGATATTCTAAAAAGTTGCCATTAGTAATTCCAAATTTGGACACTAGCTCCTCGAATGGGATAACTCTATCCCTTACAAAAATGTGTTTCATATGTGTTATTCCTTTAACGTGCAGTTACCTTTGACTGCATATAGTCTGGAAGGAAGACGACTAGTTTCCTTGAAGCATCGTATTTGCCTCCTACTAGCCCTGTAAAGCCTGACACATGAAAAAAATGGTCAGAAAATTCAAATTTTTTGGAACTGAGATGTTTATTAAGCAATTTAAGAAAATCAAAAAAAAATTATTCCCATATCATTTTGTTTCTGAGATTTTTTGGGTATCACATATGATACATTGGGCGATTTTGACAACTTTTTGCTCATGTGAGTTTTAACTTTAGATACAAAAAAACATTTTACATATAACATTTAGAGTATATAATACATTTCAGAACATTTTTCTGGTTGTTTTTTTTAAATATAACTTCTTGCACCCTTTTTATTGCTTATTTTGGTAGGCAGAAAAACTGTTCCTGTCCTTATCCAGCACATCCCACATTTTGAAACCCCATTTGTGAGTCTTTCCAGGCATGTAGACACGTAGATGAGATTTTGCCTCAAATGGCACCATAATTCCATCAACTGCAGGCAGATATGCAGAGAAACTGCATATCTCAGGAATGGCTATTGTGAAAATACCATCATTTTTTAATTTTAAGATGACATTTCAATCATAATTAGATTAAAACAATCTACAAAGTAGTTTGTGATTGTATTATGATAGACATGATGTAGTTTACATCACAAAAACAGAATATTACTGTTCAGAAAAAAAGAACCTATATACTTGCAGTATCAAGTTTGATACACAGGATTAAACACAATTTAAATATAATATAAGTATTAATTGTTTAGTTATTATTCATTATTTCAATGCAGAAAAGCTTTGTTTTTAAAAATTAGTTACAGAATAAATGGTTTTCTTATTGTAACTTCCTGAAAATTAGCAAAGATTTTACTGCAAAAAGTGTTCTGAAGATTCAATGACAGCAGCCATTTTGAAAAGACGCAAAAAAGCCGTTCCACTGCCTGCAGTGTAACGTTAATCCACTAGGTGGTAGTATACAAGTATCAGGTTGTATACAACAGGTTTTTATGGAAAGTATTGATCGTATTGATAAATAAGAGGTCTCAGAAACTCAAGTAGCAAATATGATACAAATGGTTATATAGGGCTAGGTGTGAAGCATTAGTACTATTGTATGTATATAGTTAGTAATTTAAAAGATTCATTTTTGCATGTCTGATGGAGCTTCTCCTGTTGACCCCAGCAAAGCTCCAGATTATTTTGGAAGATACTGTTATAGGAAAGTGCTTTAGGCCCTAGTACCGTTGAGCAACTTACTCTGTTGTACCAAGATCAGGATTTTAGTGGCCAGTTTTTCACTTTAGGCTCCACTGAGGATATTGAAGATAAGGCCACATTAAAAGTGGTACAAAACCAATCGACTGTCCTTACACTGGCTACTGTAGACTTATCAGAACAGCCTTCTGATCATTGCTCCTCCTTCGCATCGGAAGCTCTGGACACCATTCTGTCTTCCTCTGAAAGTGGAACTTCTTCCCGGTCTCAGCCAGTCAAGTTTCAAATACCTGCTTTTTCTTATGATGTAGATCTTTTGCTGGATGCAGGGAACCAGGCTTATCAAAAGGATGGCAATGAACAATCCAAGTGTGACAAGTAGCATTTTGGAGACGTTAGCAGAGGCAATATTGCGTGACACTGCATACCCAAATGGGCTGCAAGTTTTAGCTACGGTAGAAGCTTTGATAGAAAAGTGCCCATGCCTCAAAGAACCAGGATCATTCAATGGCTTATATGGCTGGCAGCAGAGGATAAAATACAAAATGGGAAATTATCGGGCAAAATTGAGATGTTGCCAACTTGCCTGTCCTGAGTTAGAAGTAAACTCACGAAAAAGAAAAGAGTCAAATGACAGTTACCTGCACAAAGGCTTCCAAAAAAGCAGAAGTCAACGACCTGCCTCCAATGCCATTAGGGAGACAGAAAGAATGGGTTTGCTCAAGGAAAGAAGAACAATGAGAAGATCGTTGGTGGAACAATTGAGAAATCTTTCTCCTACTGAAGACTAGACGTGGTTCTCTGCAGTCAAAGATTTCATGGAGATGACCTCCTCTGTTCTTGGAAGCTCAGGACAGTCTTGCTTTATCAGTTGATGCTGGGATTGTTTCATACTGATTGCAAGCTAATTAAATAAACATACCCAGTCTTCAATTTATTCTACCACTACTCCTTATTAATGCTAATTCTATATAATTGGATGTCATTTCTTGAATTTGAGGGAAACATGATTCAGTTCACAACATCACAACCTACACGTACATACCTGTTACAATTTGGCCTCCAGCCTGTCGGAGGTGCCCCTGTTTGGGTTGTGTAGTTCTGGGTTTAGAGCTATGTTTCTCCTACATTGCAGTGAAGTTTCAAAGTTTTTGACTTTATTAAATATTACAGCAAAGCACATGAAACGTGTTTGTTACCTTTGTTTCAGATCTAAGAAGAGTTGAAAAGAATAACAATTCATCCGGAACAAACCTTTTTCTCAAAGGAACTGCCTGAAGAGCTCAAATCTGGCCAAGGTTACAAAAACATTTCTGTTGCACTTAAAGGGTGGCAGTGGCTCAGAGGTAGAGGCTGTCGCCGACCAATCGTAGGATCGGTGGTTCCATTCCTGGCTTCCTCCAGTCATGTGCCGAAATGTCCCTGGGCAAGACACTGAACCCCGAGTTGCCCTCGGTGTGTGAATGTGTGTGTGTTTGTGTGCCCGAATGGGTGAATGAGATGCAGTGTCAAAGCGCTTTGAGTACCAATAGGTAGAAAAGCGCTACACAAACACAGACCATTTACCATTTAAGGTTCCTAAGAGAACAGTGGCCTCCATAATCCTTAAATGGAAGACGTTCCTAGAGCTTGCCGTCCGGGGGGAGAAGAGCCTTGGTGAGAGAGGTACAGAAGAACCCAAAGATGACTGTGGCTGAGTTCCAGAGATGCAGTCGAGAGATGGGAGAAAGTTGTAGAAAGTCAACCGTCACTGCAGCCCTTCACCAGTCGGGGCTTTATGGCAGAATGGCCCGACGGAAGCCTCTCCTCAGTGCAAGACACATGAAAGCCTGCAAGGACTCCAAGATGGTGAGAAATAAGATTCTCTGGTCTGATGAGACCAAGATAGAACTTTTTGGCCTTAATTCTTAGTAGCTGTATGTGTGGAGAAAACCAGGCACTGCTCATCACCTGTCCAATACGGTCCCAACAGTGAAGCATGGTGGTGGCAGCATCATGCTATGGGGGTGTTTTTCAGCTGCAGGGACAGGACGACTGGTTGCAATCAAGGGAAGAATGAATGCGGCCAAGTACAGGGATATCCTGGATGAAAACCTTCTCCAGAGTGCTCAGGACTGTGGCTGTTTTCAGTGGCGGCGAAGATGGCGGCGTGTGCAGACGCAGCGGCTTGGAGCTCTCGGACATACAGCAGCATTCTTATTTTCTTGTGTGTACTAAGCTTATCCCAGTCACTAAGTCAAAGGATACATTATGGACGAACCAAACTGCTCAAAATTGGTATACAAAGGCAGGGCTATACCGGAATGATTATCATCCCACCGGTGAGACGCCGGCGGCGGCGCAGAGAAAGGAAGCAAAAGCGGGGCAAGAGAGCCGGCGTGAGGGCTACACTACAGGCGAACCCATATAGACCAACGCTACCAAGTCTCTTTCTCTCGAACTCCCGGTCACTCGTCAACAAGATGGATGAAATAAGACTAAGGATTACTTCACACCGCTTAAATAACTGCGTGATGATAATCACAGAAACCTGGTTGGATAGTGACGTTCCTGACTCGGCTATCAAGCTAGCGAGCTGCTCCGTTTACCGAGCAGATAGAACAGCTGACTCCAGTAAGAACAAAAGGGGAGGAGTGTGCATATACGTCAACAATGCCTCGTGTACTTCTGCAGATATTATTAGGACACATTGCTCCCCAGACATTGAATACATGGCGCTTAGATGCAGACCTTTCTACACACCAAGAGAGTTCACTGCCATTGTCATCACAGCTGTTTACATTCCACCACAGGCTAATGCTAAGCTAGCCCTGGAGGAGCTGCATGAAGCTATTAACAGCCAGCTGAATGCATATCCAGAGGGAGCTGTGATTGTAGCAGGAGACTTCAATCATGTGGACTTGAAATCTGTGATGCCGAAATTACACAGAACCATAAACTTTCCAACCAGAGACAATAACATACTGGACCAAGTTTACACTAACATTCCAGGAGCTTATAAAGCTGCTCCATCTCCACATCTCGGCTTATCTGACCACATCTACATAGAAATGACTCCATCCTACAGACCCTTCATCTGTAGAACTAAACCAACCAATAAAAAAGCGCAGCTTCAGGACTGTTTTGAAAATACAGACTGGGAGTTGTTTGCTAGCACAGACCTGGAGGAATACAGTTCATCTGTTTTGGCCTACATAGTCTTCTGCACTGATACTGTACTAACCACCAAGACCAACAAGGTGTTTCCAAATCAAAAGCCATGGCTTGACAGGAATGTACGTTCCCTGCTTTGGGCCAGGAACGCTATCTACAGGTCAGGGGACAGGTTTACAGTAATGCCTGGAAAAGGGCATCAAAGAAGCCAAGCACAGATATCAGCAGCGCATAGAGGGCCACTTTGAAATAACAACCCCTGCAGCATGTGGAGAGGCATTAAAGCCCTAACGGACTACAAGAACAACACCCCAACGATCAACCATGACGTCCTGCTTCCTGATGCCCTGAACCAGTTCTTTGCACACTTCGACAACCACACCAGCAGAGTGAGAACTCAGGCAGCACCACCACCCATAGAGGAACCAGTACTGGTCTTTGAATGTCATCGGGTGAGATCCACTCTGAGGAGGATTGATATCAACAAAGCAGCAGGACCTGACAGAGAGCCAGGCCGCATACTGAAATCATGTGCTGATCAACTAGCGGGAGTGTTCACCAACATCTTCAACCTGTCCCTGCAGCAGGCTGTAGTCCCTACATGCCTCAAATCCACAACTATTGTTTGTGTGCCAAAAAAGCAAACAGTAAAGTGTTTGAATAGCTATCGCCCAGTTGCTCTGACATCGATTATCATGAAGTGCTTTGAGAGCTTGTCCTTTCCCACATCAAAGCCAGTGTAGCCCGATCGAGATTTCGAGAGCGGCATAGGAAACAGCTGTGACTATAATTAACTACGCCACCTTGGGACTCTCACCCAAAGATCTCAAATTTTGGATTTCGCTGAATTCGCTGATGGATCCCACACAGTTAAGATATCACGATAAGCCAGGAACGTATGTAATAAGAAAATAAACTTTATTTCATTTCAACAATTTCTTATAAAACTAAACTATTTATTTTAGGACATGCACATTAAAATTTCACTCACGGGCCAGTCACAAGGCCGACACACAGACCATGCACTTAATTAGAGTTAGTAAAACATGCAACAACAAAACATGCTAAAACACTGCATATTAGTTGAGCCCATCAACCAAAGCAAAAAAAAAACAAAAGACAAAGCAAACAAAACAAAAACCAAGCAAAGCCAAAAAAAAAAAGCAAGACAAAGACAAAACAAGACAAAGACAAAGCAGCAGTGGCTCTGTAATGAAATTAAACATAATTTAACACCACACAAAGCCACACCAAGTTAGTACTGCATTTAACCAAGGTTACCTGGCGGCTCTCCTCGGTCCCTCAGGTCTGCTTCACGTACGCACCCAACCAACTAGCATCGCTACCTGCGAGCTAAACATACGCCGAGTGATTATTACAGTCACCTGCTGCCTATCGGTCCGCACTACGGAGATTAACCCGTTCTGCGCCGAACCCCATGCAGAGCAACAATCGGGCTAAAACAAAACTATAGCGTTGAAAACACCACATACCTGGCGATCTGGACTCAGCTTCGTCCCACAGCTGCAACAAATAAGTCAACTAACCGGAAGAGGAGAGAGAGAGAGACAGCGCTTCCTTCCGCTTATTTATCCCGCCTCCAATTACGCAAACCTCCGGTGGGACAATGCTAAGAAACTGGGCGTGGCTAACGCCCTGTTACACCAGCATCCCCACAGACCTGGACAGCCATCAGTTTGCTTACTGTAGGTACAGATCAACGGAGGACGCAATCTCTGTTGCACTCCACACACGTCTTTCTCATCTGGAGCATCCCATCACGTATGTTAGGATGTTATTTGTGGATTTCAGCTCCGCATTTAATACAATAATTCTACGAAAACTGGTACAAACTGAGCAACCTAGGACTAACAACCACGCTCATGAATCTTGGACTTTCTCACTAACAGACCACAGAATGTCAGGGTGGGCAAGCACACGTCCAACATCTGGTTGAGTGGTGTGTGGATAGTGACCTGGTTCTGAACACCACCAAAACTGAGGAGATTGTGGTGGACTATAGGAGGGCAAGGAAAGTGACACCACCTCCATATAAATGGTGAGGAGATTGAGAGGGCCAACCATGTAAAATTCCTAGGTTTGCACATAACAAAGGACCTAACATGGTCCGTTAACACCTCACACTTAGTGAAGGAAGCTCAGCAAAGGCTCTTCTTCCTAAGAAAACTTAAAAAAGCCAATGTACCCTCACAGCTCTTAGTAAACTTCTACAGGAGCACAATAGAGAGCATTCTCTGTCTGTGCATCACAGTATGGTTCACCAGCTGCACTGCAGAAAACCGGAGAGACCTGGATCCAATTGTCAAGACTGCACAGAGAATTGTGGGAACCACGCTTCCGAGCCTCGATACAGTGTATGTTAGCCGGTTATACAAGAGAGCCAGCAACATCACCAAGGACCCACCCAGGACAAAGAATGTTGGTGCCCCTTCCGGCAAAAGATACAGGACAATCCGTACACAATCAGGACACACACAACAGGTTGAGGAACAGCTTCTTCCCAAGAGCTGTAGCCTGTATTACCCCCCCCACACACACACTGAAGCACACATGGCAGCTAAGAACTGATTTTTTTTTTTTTTTTTTTTTTTACATGCTGCTACCAATACCTACCTTATATACTACCTTATATAGTGTTTGTTTATTCTTTCTATTCCTTGTTTGATTTTGTTCATATGTTTATTATAATAAGTGCTACAAAACAAATATTGTTGTATCACTACAATGACAATGATAATAAAGTTTCTAAAGGACCTCAGACTGGGCCAAAGGTTCACCTTCCAACTTTTTAGCACACAGCTAAAACAACAAAGGAGTGGCTTCACAACAACTCCGTGACTGTTCTTGAATGGCCCAGCCAGAGCCCTGACTTAAACCCAATAGATCTTCTGGAGAGACCTGAAGATGGCTGCCCACCAACGTTTACCATCCAACCTGACAGAACTGCAGAGGATCTGCAGGGAGGAATGGCAGAGGATCCCAAATGGAGGTTTGAAAAACTTGTTGCATCATTCCCAAAAAGACTCATGGCTGCATTCGCTCAAAAGGGCGCTTCTACGAAATACTGAGCCAAGGGTCTGAATACTTATGACCATGTGATATTTCAGTTTTTCTTTTTTACAATAAATCTGCAAAAATGTCAAAAATTCAGTTTTTCTGTCAATATGGGCTGTTGTGCTGTGTGTACAAAAAATAAACTTAAATGATTTAGCATATGGCTGCAATATAACAAAGAGTGAAACATTTAAGGGTGTGACAGCCAGCCCTCCAACCTCTGGAGGGCGCTGTGGTTTCGTTTTGTTCTTCGTCATGTCCTTTGTTAATCAAGCAATTGTGTACACCTGTGTTGAGTTTGGTTTGTGTATTTAAGTTCCTGTCTTGTCTGTGTCAGTTGTCGGTTCGTCGTAGGTGTTTGGTGTGGGTGCTGTTCTGTTCTGTGTAAGTCTGAGTCCTGTGTGAGTCTAAGTCTGTGTCTAGTCGGCGAGCGTGTTGCTCCGACTTGTCTGTTTTCCCATCGTTGAGTGTTGCTCCGACGTTCCTGTATGTATGTATGTGTCCAGTCGGTGAGCGTGTTGCTCCGACTTGTCTGTGTTTGTGTAGTCTGCGTTCTCGTCGTTGAGTGTTGCTCCGACGCTTCTGTGTTCTGTTTGGTCTGGTGTTTTGTGTATACTGGTTTCCGTAAGTCTCGTACTTCTGTTATGTTTTGTTTTGGTTATGTTTAATAAAGTTTTATTATTGTTAGTTCTGTCTTCGTCTTGAGTCTGCGTCTGGGTCCATCCCCTCTGCCTACACCAGACACCGGCAACCCCGACAGTTTCCGGGTTTGTAACAAAGGGGGTCTGAATACTTTCCGTACCCACTGTATGTCCAACCAAAGGACGGGGTTGCAGGCACGAAAATGAACTTAATTAGTCAGGTAAAGTCTACAATTTATTTGCTGAGAAGAGAAAATTGAACTAATCTTTACAAATGAATTTAAAAGCCATGTCAAACTCCTGAATATGGGCACCTCCATCTTTTATGATAAGTCACTTACCTGTTATTGTCCCAAACCAAGTGTATGTCCTGTATAGACAGCTTTACTAGAACTTGTGAAATCAGTGGCGTGAATAGAAATGTCCTTCATCTCTGTGTAGTAGTTTATATCAAAATGGATATAGTCTGATTCTTTACACTTCTATGTTTATATGTGTATATTCAATTCAATGGCATCTGATGTTTAAACTAAATATGTATTTATATTGCATCTATATATGTATTGACAGGATGTTGAACCGTCAGGGAGGACTATGGCAGGTTATGCAGACTTTTCATCCATGGAAGTGCTGCGGCTGAACACCTGACGCCTGCTGATGTGTCCGTCATCACTGAAGGAACTGAAGTTCTTGGTGACTGTAAACATGTGGCAAAGGTTTGTCTTCTGCTCTGATCTGAGCTGTCCACCAAAGCTGAAATACACAGTGTTTCAGAAGCTCTTCCTTGAGCTTGATGTCCTTAAAATGTCTCCCAAAGTCCAGACTTTGCAGAAGAAACTTTCATAGGCAAACATTTCAGTTACTTTACACATTGTTGCATTTCCTAAAATAAAAGCATATGTGAGTTATGTACATGTTTTGGAAGCCATTTCACTTTAAGACAAAGAAATGCATCTGTTCACTTTATTTAAGGTTTATTGTTTAGATGAAGTGGATCCAGTCTGATGGTTAATGTCAATGTTTTAGTTAGTAATGAAAAGCTGTAATTGTTTTAAATATGGCAAACCAACCATTCAAATATAAGAACTGTAAACAAAAATGCAAGCATGGTTGAAAATATGTTCTAAATGAAAAACTGAGGTAGAATGAGTGTAATTAAAAGAAAAAATAATTCAACATGATTTAAATATAACCAGCACTTCAATAAACAATAGCAGGTATTGATGCAAAGCCATTTTGAACAGACTTTACTAAGGTAGAATGATAAGATTTTTTTTTGTACCAATAACAGAAAATCTGAAGTAAAGTTTACTTCAGAAACTACTATGTGCTTTTAAGTACAGTGTAATTTTTCCCTGTATTATTGACTTTTTTCCAGTAAATTTCACTCCTCATTTCTTACCAGACTGACTGGTAAAGACGTGACTGTGGTCGTTTGATTGGTTGACTGGGAGCGTTGCCTGAGCTCAGTGGAGAAGAGGTGAAGTGTGTGGGTGCTGTTCGAAACAGGGGACATTTATGTGTCTGGCAGCTGCTGCTATCAAGTTCTACTTGACCTACTTTGAGCATGTGGTAGTGGTGGCCTGTGTGGAGGTCAAATGGAGGCAGCAGAACAAGTGTCCTGGGTTGGATATAGCAGAACAACACAGAGTGAATATTTAATATTTGGCTAAAGGACCTGATGAGTTTCACTGTCTAGGAAAAACACAATACAACAGTACACACAGCATTTATTAGTAGGTCCATGACAACCTCCAAACCAGAGTCCATATGACATGAAATACTCATGTTCTGTAGCTGCCAACTGGGCGAGAGGCAGGATCCACCCTGGGTGAGTTCACAGCCTGGACACCAGTCCACAGACCAATCACTCAGCCTGCGAGGAAACCACAGTAACGTGCAGAGCGCAACACCACCTGCTCCTGAAACTTCATTATAAAGCATCATGGATCTGTCCTTTACAATATCTGTAAGAAATGCTTTTTGATGGACGTAAAAAATATTACTTAAACATTTAAAGTGAACCCTTATATAATCCAACAATGGGGAAGGTGAATACACAGCAGTGAAACACACACACACGCTGCGGTGCCCGGGGAGCAGTTGCGGGTTCAGTGCCTTGCTTAAGGGTCACCTCAGTGGGAGCTGCCCAACCTGGGGTTTAAACCTGCGACCCTGGGGCTACAGGTCTGACCCCGTATCCATTGGGGTCCAACTACTGCTACACAGTGTGACGTCGTTCTGCAGCTCTTTCCATGTGTTGGGGACAGTCAGACATTATGGACGAGGAAAATACACGATTCCTAGAAAGAATGAGCAGGTGGAGCAGGGACAGGCTTCAATAGGCACCAGCGTCATCAGTCGCAAAGATTCTGTCAGAGGCAGCAGATGTGCGTGGCTGCAGCAGATGCTGGACTATCTGCGTGCGGGTTCTACTGTACTGTAGGAGGGAACGTTCTTGGTAGTTTTTAGCAGAGCTTCTGTATGTAGCATCTGAGTGAAGCACATCTGAAGGCGTCTGCGTGTGTGTGACCTCTATTATTATTTCTTGCCGTGTGTTGTCATCTGCACCCTGGGCTTCATTCAGCGGCTCCCAGACTCGATGTTGTAGGTACTGCTGTCGGTTGCTTCATGCGGTGCTTTTGCTGGTTCTGTGCAGGAACACACCTGAAGACTGGATCCACGTAGGCCTGTGCTCTAAAAACAAATACATGTCTGTGTTAGAAGGGTTTGACTGAGCTGAGGACTCACATGAGTTTATTTACTGTCTGATATTTGAACGCAGTCGTTTACCTTGTGAAGATATAAGTCACAATGCGGGGTATGCACAGCGGGTCCAGTGCTCCAGGTGATGAGGTGATGAGTGTGGCGTGAGTTGGTTTGTGAAGAAACATGAAAACGCACAACTACACAAAGCCCGACAATAAAAACCAAACCCTGAGGTCTCTGTCCAGTAACTGCATAATGTTCCAGTATAATTCTCAGTGATAATAACACAAAAAGTGAAGCAGGCTCCCAAAGAATCTGTGACAACATGAACTAGAGCAGACAAACAGCTTGGCTTGACAAGCACATGGTAAAAAAAGCTGCACGGAGGTTTGGGTTTCTGGTCGTTTCTGGTCTGTGTGATCACTGCTAGGCAGGAGAATCTAAATCTGGAAACAACGTAGTAGCAGTAATATCCAGACAGACAGGTGTCATCTCATATCTGACGAAGGTATTGGGTGACACTTGCCTTTTCTGAGGTGGGCTGTTCGCAGCCCCCACATTCGTTTTGATGATGGAGGGTTTTCTGGCGACTCTGCCCTTTCCAAGACAAAATCAGATTAAAGGATGTTTACAAGGCACCTTTCAGCTTCACAACACCGCAGATGCACTTACAGCAGGCTTCCCAGCGGCGGACTCGCAGGGTCACTTAGTGTCGTAATGTCCCTGACGGCTCTTACTGGTCATCAAATGCGAATCGACTGTGGCTCAAATGTGGATTGCTTTCACTTTAATGACAACGTGGCATGTGAGGTATATACTTTCAAGTTTTCAAGGATTGGATTTTTCCCAGCCTGTTATTGTCACATACGGTGTTCGGTGGAGGTGGGGGAGGACCAGGCATTGCATCAGATGCCTTTGAAGAGCAAAGGGGTAAAAAGTGTTGAAGAACTTGGAGGAGAATCTGTGAGGGAAGAATGAGAGGCGCTAAAACAGAGAGTGGACTTTCGAGTGTCCTTGACCTCGCCTCACGCGTCAAGTTCCCCACATTAGTTCTGGCCACAACGTGGTAATGAGCAGGCACACGGTATAAGGGCTGTTGAGAATCTAGGCCATGGCTCGTACCAAGCATCTCCAGGTAAGAGAATCAGCGGAGATAGGTGTGAGGTAGCTGACAGGCTGCTCTCCACGTCTCTGGGTCAAGGTGAGTCAAGCAGCAGAGAAATAAAAGGCTCCATTTTAACTTTCTGAAATGTTAGAAGCAAAAGCAGGACAATGAGATGGAAGAGAGAGCTGCAACCCGTGTCTCTGCTTCTCTTCATCTCGTTTTATTTCTGCAAACAACAGCGTCTTTGTTGTATAAAATATGAGATGGGTATTTGGAATGGCAGGAATTTTTTTATTCTTCTTCTCAAGCTGTCACGCCAGAGATTTTGAATTCATGGCATGGACCCACATAATGGGTTGCAAGGGACACACAAAGTGAAAGAGAGCAAAATGAAAAAAGAAAGAGACAGACAGAGGAAAAGTAAACTCATTTGCAAACGGGACTGCACTTGTAATTAAATTTCAAGCTAAAAGCCCTGTTCATCATGCACTCTCATTTGCATCCCTCTTAAATATGCATGAATTTATTTTGCATGAGCGGGCACCGCGTCTACACATGAGACGTCACACGATTTGCAGAGAAAACAAATAATACGGGAAATAAAACTATTTGAGAAAGCGGATATTTTAGTCATACGTACATTTGACCTCATAACATCCACGAGTGTCAACGTATTGCTCGTATGCTGTGGGGTGACGTCATTCGCCGTGTGGCTGATCTCAGAACAGGGACGTCCTCTGGATGTCAGAGTCACAGTCAACACTGTGTTTTGCTATTTCTGGCTCCATCTAATTTCTCACTTGAGCTAATATAACTAATGAGGACTTGATGAGCTCCATTTGATTTCCTTTGCAGAGGGTTACCGTGGAATATGCGCGGTGTTAAAGAACAAGGATCACTGAGGGTTAGAGAAGAGCTAAACACAAGCAATGACGAAAACCTGTTTGTCTCTCTGGTGTGCGAAACAAAACACACACAGTCCGTCAACACTAAGATCTAGAAGAATGCGTTGTGCCGTGTGCATGTTCAAGGGATAAACCCAGTGACATGAACGAAGCAGTGGGGCCGCACACATCCGTGGACACTAGGCTGCTCACTGGACGTGATGTCCGTCTGGCAGCCAGTCGGACATTCGGGGCGATGGTTGATGGTTGATGGTTGATGGTTGATGGTTGATGGTTGATCTTTGCTTACTGACGGCCCCGTGGTGGTTCCTGGTGATGCTGGGGGTCCAGCTGGGGACCTGTGTTTCACGTGGGCCTGCACCAGTAACTGTGACAGGCGTCATGGCAACAGGCCTGCAGTTACTGTCCTGTTTCTAGGTGATGAAGGCTGGTCAGCCCACAGAGACACATCTTCTGTGCTGACTGAGGTGAACAGCTGCTTTTCAGTAAACCAGGATCTTTATTCTCAGCTGCTTTATCGTTCAGGCTACACCCTGGACAGAAGCAGAGTCACTACATGCCTTACAAAGCAAGACCCGCGTGTTACAAGGAGGAAAAGACGCTTCATCTAACACTTGGTACGTTTCGATATTCAATCCGATTATTTTTGCATACTATCATCCGATACGCTCATAATGGACACAAGCAAACCCACAGGCTTTGTGGGGGTGAATATCTGACCCCAGACAGAGACGGTGGCGCGTGTTTTTGGTTTTGTGGACCACCACACGAACTGCCAGACACTAAATGAGCGTCCCTTTGTGAAACGCGCTTTAATAAGTAACCAGTGCAAATGCTTTGTGTTCCCTAAATGGTCCTCTCCCTTTTAATTAGCATCACATTTAGGCGCGTTGCACTTTGAGGATGAGGCCATTCGACGTGACAGCATTCCACTGCATATTTAAGCGAGCGGGGCCGACAGAGGGACTCACAAATTATCCACGGCTAAAAGTGAAACGTTGATTCTCTTTTTCAAGTTGCATAATTCAAAAGCCATCTCCGTCCTGTTGTGTTCCGCTTCGCATCAGGCCGGGTCTTGAGACAATGACACACACTGAGTTCTTCATGATTAACACATGGCTGAACATGGAGAGAGCGGGAGGAAAAACGAGAAGCAGCGCCTGACTCCGTTTTGCTCAACCCTCATCGGAGCAAATCACAGTTCCATGTTTACAGCATGGCAACCTCTTTTCTCCCAGAGCACACTTTGCATTTTAATGAGGGCCTGGCCTGCATTCTAAGTGCACATTAAGCCAGCTCTGTGGGGGTGAGCGTGAAGCAGCAGCCTTCAAATTTTAACATGAACAAAAGCTGAAGTTTTTCAGTCTGGGGCTGCAGTGGGAGAGAGAGAGAGCAGGTGGGAAACGTAAGTAGATGTGATCGTTTTAAAGAGGTTATTTGGTTGCGCTGGAGAGCTTCTGGGGAGGGACGTTCAGGGGGCGTGAGTGGAAGCCGGTGGAGGGGGAGTGAGATTCAAAAGGATAACAGCAGGGGTGAGGATGCAGAGAGGAGATGGATTTCAGGGCTTTCTGAATACTTTAATGTGACAGTGATTAAAGCTGAAGTGTCTGGCAGATCTGGTGCTTGATGATGGTTAGGGTTAGCCACAGGCGGACTTAAATGCAGCACGAGCAATTACTCACGTATACATTACGCAGATAATGCACTAATTCTGCTTTTGCGGGTATTAGACCACGACCACGGAGGAGGAAACAACAGGACGCCCACACTTTGACCACCCGGAAAATAGTCCCTGCCAAGTTCACTTCAAGGAAAAAACTCATTTGTGTTTGTCATGTATCTTCAGTTTTTGCATCAGTGACAGGTTCCTCACTTTCCTTTACATGTTTTGTGGGGCATTAATTAAGAGCATTGAAATATTAAATCCTTTGAAAGCATAATTACTTTAACTCGAGCTGACACGTCATCTGTCTTGCTCCACTCTTTGATCATAAGGTAACTTATATAAATCATTTCATCTCCAATTCTGTGCTGTCTCAAATCATCCTTGCATTAAAATCAAGAAAACATGTGAATGTGATGATGGAAATGGACTGAACGTACGTGAACCTGCTAAGCCAGCAGGTCATCCAGGGCTTCGTACGCGGAGCGTTGTAACATTCTGTTTGGTGTTTATTTCCTATTTCATTAAAAACATCTCAGAAGCCATAAGACAAACAAGTAGAAGCAAACGTCCTGAGGCTCTCAATCAGATTTCACTGAATTGCATTAGTGGCTGATCACGTGCAGGAAGCAGCTGAGGCGATAACATCTCCTGAAGCTCTGCAGAGCGTTTCCGACTCGCTTGCTGGTGCAGGGGACAAATATTCGATTACCACTTGTACCAGGGCACTTTTATAGAACAAACGATCTGCACACTAGTCTATAAGCTCCACGTATGTTTAATAGTAATTATTATTAAGCTGACATCAGCTGACTGTTGTGTCCTATACTGGTAGGCACTGGGAAATTAAAATGACACTGAATCACTGTCACCTGCTCCTCTCCAGCCATTTCACTACCAATACTCTACATTCACTGAGTTGTGATGTAGTGACTTCGCTCTATTTGCTCTGCAGTTGTTTTGTTTTAATCAATTCAATTCAATTCAATTCAACTCAACTTTATTATATGGCGCCAATTCACAATTCCAATCAGTTATCTCAAGGCTCTTTACATTAAGGCTTAAGACCTGACACAACTAAACCCAACAGATCCACATAGAGCAGCTTTGAATTGTTGCCAATCAATACATTTCTAAATTTTAATAGCAACAGTGGAAAAACTCTATAGAGGAAGAAACCTCCAGCAGACCCAGGATCAGTGGGAGAACATCTGCCTTGACCGGTTGGAGTGAAGAGATAGAGAAGAGAGAAAAGAAAAGAACAACAACAACAACAACAACGATAACAAAACAAGCCGCAGCAACAACAACAACAACAGACTCAGGCAGGATGGTTGGACCAGCAGCTGGTCACACTGAGACACACGACTCTGAGTCTGACGATACCTGGAGATGAGAATAGAGAGAGACAGAAAGAGAGAAACACAACTAGGAGAGAACAGAGACAAAGTTAGTCACATGTGGACATGGAGGCATGTTAGTGGATGGAATAGATAGGAAACCAGGGTGAGGCAGAGTCACACCGTGTACACCTCCCTCCTCCCTCTGTTTCTAAAGCAGGCAGTGCTGACCCTAACTCCCATACCTCCCCCTTTTCTCCCATTCCTAGTTAAATTACATCTCATAAGTAGTTAATGGTTAACGCTGATTCTCTGAAGGACTGTCTGATGGTGTGAGGGGAGCACAAGTCTCCTGCTAATGCTACACACCTCAGACCTGACCTGTCTTGAGAGTCAGACCAGTTCATACGTTCTGATGGCATCACAGTTCAGTTATACAGTTCACAGAACAAGAGCAGTCTTCTGTTTGTGCTGTGTGATCTGCTGAACATTTAAAATGCATGGAAGCAGCAGTGAGAGTGAAATAAAATAGCCTCAACCTTATTTTCATTCCCTCCACATCCACGTCAGTGCAAAAGTCCCTGTAGATTTGGTTGAAAGTTAGAGGTTGGGAGAGACACAGAGAATCAGCAGCAGTGCGCTGCCCGGTTTTCCTTCATTTGGGATCACTAGGCCAGAAACAGCGTGAACAGCATCGCAGCAGAATCTCCCTCTGACGCACCCTTGAATCCGCTGCAGACGCAGATGTGCACAGCTGTGAAAAACAGAAGCCCTCACATCCACAGAGGTGCAGGTCAGCCTTTATATCCAGCTCCAAAAATGTTAACCAACACTGCAGCTCCTGAACTTTTGAAAGTTAATATGTCCCCTGACTAGCAGCTTTATTATTAGGAACTAATGATAGTCTGATATATGAGAGTTGTCCGGTCCTGGACAAATGAGAGTTTTGATAAAATACTTGACTGCAGAGTTCTAACGTCTGCACAAACGTTAACATATCCACCAAATATCAGCTTTGTGCCTTTATAATGAGGATAGTCAGACATATTTACAGTTGGCAGCATCCTTCTGTCCGCCACCTCCTGGATGGGGTCCAGTGTGCAGCCCAGGACGGATGCGTCTCCCCCACCAGCTTGTTGAGTGTCTTCGTGTCTCTGTCTGTCCTGCACAGCAGCGTAGAGGACTGACGAGGCCTCACCGGCGTGAGTGGTGGAGGATCCAGCTCAAGTCAAGCTCTCGCCGTCCTGTATTCCTGCTCGTTCTCCCCGGATACACAGCCGACAATGGCAGTGGCATCGGAGAACTTCTGCAGGGTGAACAGAAGCGACTGCGCCATCGTCCCCTGCAGACAACCACATCCAACACATAGTCGCCCAGCCTGAAGTTCCCTTCATGGCTGGATGGAGAAATCAAAGAGCGCGATCCTCCCAGTGCTCCCAGGGGACTCTGACTCCAGCTGAGGCTCTGATGTCGGCAGCTTTATTTGGGGGTTTTATTTTGAAGATCTTCGTCTTATGACTGCGCTGTGTTCGGTAGAGCTGCTGGAATAGTTTGGACTATGGTGCCAGTGTGGGGGCCGCCATCTTTGTAGTTTTTACTCCCTCTGGAGTTGCTTTGTGTTGGGTGTTTCTCCTTTGTTTTCTCTCTCTTCCGTATTCTCCTCGTCAGCTCCGGCGGGTTCTCGTTGCCTCCACCAGCTCTGCTCTGAGGACGCTGGCTAACAGGAGGGTCCTCTAGCTGCAACGCACTGATTGTCCTCAGCCGCACGCGTCTCCCTGGTCGTCCTCACACACGAGTCCTCTCCAGCCACAGTCAGCATCACTTCGTTGCATGTAATTGTGTTAGGAAGAGCAGATTTCTGTTTTATGAGGTGGCCTAACTTCTCTCTTCATCTCCAAACCTTTAATACTATACTGGGCGTGATGGTGCGGCAGGTACACGACGCCTTCATCGATAGGTAAACTGCAGCGGGTACAGGGCTGTGATTCTCTCCGTGGCCTTGATCAGACGGGAGGTTATAGTGACGGGTCATACTACCTCACTGCTATTATTTAAAGTTGTGATGAGCCTTATTCTCTCTGAATATCATCAATATTAGTTGGTTAATAAAGCTGGTCGTTGTTTGGAATAATTTGTGTGTGCTAACGCTGGAATTCACCCTTTTTTCATTATTGTGTGCTTGGTAACTACTATATTCAGACTAGGCCCTGCTATTAATTTAAAGTGTCACTGACAATTGTTGATATTCAGTTTGTGAAACTAAATTCTAATCCTTATTGGCTCCTCCTCCCCTCAGGTGGCCTAATCCCACTTATTATAGTTTGTTCTCCTTCCCCAGTAAACCCCAAGACCCAAACCAAACTGTTAACTGAGAGTTTGTCGCCTTCAGTAATCCTCCAGCTCCTTCTGTTCAGCAGCCCTTCGGCTAAAGGCAGTGGCTCAGCAGCGTTTGTGTACGGTGTGTGTGAGGGAGCCATGAATAAGGAATGAAGTGCGGATCCCTCAGCAGGTCTTCCTCCTTACATACGTACAAACACAGCTGTACACACAGTAAGCACACACGCGTGCAAACAGACACGCACGTCGTTCTGCTGCAGCCTGATCTCATGTGGTAATTATGTGGCTGCTGCACGGCCTCTCTGATGCATCCTGGGAATTATTTAAATGGTCAAATAAAGTGATGTACCGCAGACCACGGAGGAAGCTCAGGGGAGCCTTTGCACTGTGATAATGTGTATTTGTGTTTGTACAGCGAGTTGAACTGGGATTGTGTTAAACTGCTATAATTTATTTCAGACAAGCTGTGGAGAACACAGTACTGTAGGTGACATAACAGTGTGGCTAAGGCATATTGTATTCAAATAATTACTGTAAGTTTTGCTTTGCTGTTTTGTCTTCATGACTGCGTTGAATAAAATGTATGATTTTTTAGGATGTAAGTGTTTGACATACACTACACAGCCCAAAGTATCAAAGCTGCCCTGACTCCATATGAACCTAGTGATCGTTCCTCATCCATAGGGATCAACATGACGTCGCTCCTCCCTTTGCAGCTAGAACAGCTTCAGCTCTGATGGGAAGCTTGTCCACAAGGTTTAGTGTGTTTGTGGGAGTTTTCCATCGTTCTTCTCTCAGTCTCTGCTCTGATTCATCCAAAGGTTCTATGGGGTTGAGGTCAGGACAGTCAAGCTCATCCACACCAGACTCGTCATGTCTTCATGGAAGTGACTGGACCTGATTCCCATTATTTGGATGGGACATAGTGTATTTAATGTATGTAACTACCTGGTTGCAGCTGCAGCATTTAGCTAAAGTGACCAAATGGGGCTTGAATAGTTAAGCAGTTGTTTAAAATGATTATAATCAATTAATTTTAAGATAAAATTAAAAAGCATAGATGCAAAAACTGACATTTTTTTCTGCCTGAAAACAAAGACAACACGCAGCCCATGTAACTCAGCTGTAAGTGATGAGACCACACTGAGGGCTGCTGGAAAAGAACGAGTGTGGAAGTCCTGCCGAAGTACAACATCGGTGAGAAGGTTCTGTTACGTGAAGCACATGGAAGCAGCAGCTTATTACGGAGCTAGAAGAAGACATGACATCATAGAACATCATTCATAAAGAAGAATACACCACTTTAATTAAAAGTGGGGCTGGCTGAATGCAGCCTTAGATGATGTGCTACTCAGGAAAATGAAACGCTTGTTCACAGAGCACATGTAGTTTTGTTTTACTTTCTCTAGTGTAGAACTAGAACAAGTGTATCTGTCCAAAGAAAAGCCTGGCAGCAGGTGAAGGTGACGACAGGAACATTTAGCAAAATGATAAGAGACACAAATGTAAATATACAAATAAGGAGACTAAAGAATCTGTCTCACATTTTTTATTGTCTGTATTTATTGTACCAATTAGGAAAACATCATATCTGGCACAGGGCTTTCCACCAAGACTGAACGGGCCCAGAAACTCTCTGATGAGTATTGACAGTTCCTTGTCCACGGCATCATCCTAGAAATGGCCGCTGAGAAACTAGTGAGCGTCCAGATACAGTAGTGACACTAATAGCGTCAGCCTCCACCGTGTTTCTTAGCGGGTGTCACACCCCAATGGCCTGTAGCTGACACATGCGCCAGACGCACGGATATATAATATAGATATGGAGGAGGCGATGTGAATATTACTGAATGTGGAATTTGGGTCAGGTTTGGTATTTTTGTTTAATTATTGTCGCATGTTATCATCGAGAGCTATCCAGATCCGTATTGGAATTACCACAGGAAGCGAATCCAGCTTAATTTAACCTGCTTTCATGCAACTGAGCCTGAGTTGATGAAACTAGGACAAGCACTTAGGCAGCGCAGAACCTCCGAGCTAACCAGGCTGAACTGATCCGGCTTTGAGCAGCCAAGTAATGGGTAAGTTCAACCAGCATCTGGACCCAAATAAAAGAAGTGGAAACCAGAGCTCTGCTCTGAGACAGATTCATATTTAGTTGAATCAGTATCACTATGACTAAAGCGTGAAATGCTTACTTACTAATGGACAGAAGGAGGAGAGAGAACCCAGGAGAGCTGAGGAACCACGTGGGCTGAGAGGAGGGGCAGGACCAGGCGAGTGAAGCATGGAGAGGTGGTCACTGGGAACTTAAGGACCTTCTCAGGGGGAGGGTGTCTGGAGGGAGCAGCGAGGGTGACGGGTGCAAAGGTTCCAGGTCTGTGGTTACGGAGGACACCTCAGAAGATGAAGAGTGAAATAAAGAGACGGTGGAAGTAGCGGACTACAAAGATGGAGGCTTATAGTTGCAGCTCTTGCTCTGTGACAGGTCAAGTTTGAAGGACGTGATCCATCAGCACTTTCTTTCTGCCATAATAGTCCATGTTAAAGTAAACACAGGCTGCTTCTGTAGAGACAACTGTGTGAAGAGGAAGCAGATACAAAAAATGCTGAGGAGTAGCAGCAATATATAACTCAGATTTATTAATTATTCCTAGCCCTAAACATAACTATAATTCTTTTGAGAGCCTCACTCTGAGCCTTTCTCACTCAGACTGTAAAACCCAGAAACCAGTTGTGTTCTGTGTTGTCTACCGTCCTCCTGGTCCATATTCAGAGTTCTTAACTGAATTCTCAGAGTTTTTATCTAACTTAGTTCTCAGCACAGATAAAGTGATTGTAGTGGGCGACTTTAACATTCATGTAGATGTTGACAGTAACTGTCTCAACATTGCATTTAATTCACTACTGGATTCTATTGGTTTTAGTCAGCATGTGAATGAACCCACTCACTGTCTTAATCATACTCTCGATCTTGTCCTGACTTATGGGGTTGAGATTGATCATTTAAAAGTTCTCCCTCAAAACCCTCTGTTATCTGACCATTTCTTAATAAAATTTGAATTTACCATAACAGACCTGACAACAGTTGGAAATAAGTTCTATTACAGCAGATGTTTATCTGATGATGCTGTTATTAGATTTAAGGAGATGATTCCATCATCTTTTGTCTCATTCCCTTGTAGCTACACAGAGGAGAGCAGTCATCTGAATCATGAGCAGGTAGATTGTCTTGTTGATGGTGCTGCAGCTTCACTGCGTACAATTTTAGACACTGTTGCTCCTCTGAAGAAGAAGCCAGTGAATCAGAGGAGGTTAGCTCCATGGTATAACTCAGAGATCCGCAGCCTTAAGCAGAGGACTCGAAAACTAGAAAGATTGTGGCGTTCCAACAAATTAGGTGAATCCTGTCTAGCATGGAAAAACAGTTTAATACTATATAAAAAGCACTTCGGGTTGCTAGAACCACATACTATTCATCATTAATTGAGGAAAATAAAAACAACCCCAGGTTTCTTTTCAGCACTGTAGCCAGGCTGACTAAGAGTCATAGTTGTGTTGAGCCTAGTGTCCCTTTAAATCTCAGCAGCAACGACTTTATGAATTTCTTTACCAATAAAATCATAACCATTAGAGAAAAGATTCATCAGA
Source organism: Macropodus opercularis (assembly GCA_030770545.1). NCBI lineage: Eukaryota > Metazoa > Chordata > Actinopteri > Anabantiformes > Osphronemidae > Macropodus > Macropodus opercularis. The sequence goes on along the minus strand of CM061098.1, from coordinate 18,652,521 downwards.
ATCTGTCAACAAAAGTCATAAACCGATCTGCAGATCCAACAGCCTTAGATCTGCTGGTTAGACCTATGTCTTACTTAAACTGTTTTTCCCCCATAGATCACACTGAGTTAACTTCAATAATTAACTCTGCTAAACCAGCTACTTGTCTCTTAGACCCAATCCCAACCAGATTACTCAAAGAAATTCTTCCATTAATCAGCACGTCCATATTAAATCAAATCAACCAATCGCTGGTTACAGGCCACGTACCACAGGCTTTTAAAGTTGCTGTGGTCAAACCTTTATTGAAAAAACCTACTCTTGACCCTAGAGAACTTGCAAATTATAGGCCTATATCCAATCTGCCCTTTATTTCTAAAGTTCTTGAAAAAACCGTAGCTAAACAATTATGTGACCACTTGCGTAGAAATGACCTATATGAAGATTTCCAGTCAGGATTCAGATTACATCATAGCACAGAAACAGCTCTGATTAGAGTCACTAATGATCTTCTCACAGCTTCAGACAATGGTCTAGTTTCTGTCCTTGTCCTGTTAGATCTTAGTTCAGCATTTGATACGATAGATCACAAGATTCTATTGCAGAGACTGGAACATAGCATTGGGATTAAAGGAAAAGCACTGGAATGGTTTAAGTCTTATCTGTTGAACAGATTCCAATTTGTCCATGTTCATGATCAATCTTCCATCCGCACAGGAATTAACTTTGGAGTTCCACAGGGTTCTGTGCTTGGTCCAATACTTTTCAGTCTTTACATGTCTCCCCTTGGTAATATTATTAGAAAACATTCTATAAATTTCCACTGCTATGCAGATGATACTCAGTTATATTTGTCCATGAAACCAGAGGAAACAAACCAATTAGTCAAACTTCAAACTTGTTTAAATGATATCAAATCCTGGATGTCCCATAACTTTCTCCAACTGAATTCAGATAAAACTGAGGTTATTATAATTGGTGCTAAAAACCAGAGAGACTCTTTATTGAATCAGATTGTTTCTCTGGATGACATAACGTTAGCTTCAAGTTCTACTGTGAGGAACCTTGGTGTCATTGTTGACCAAGATCTGTCCTTTACACCATATATTAAAGAAATCTCTAGAACCGCCTACTTCCACCTGAGGAATATTGCTAAAATTAGGAGCATCCTCTCACAGAGTGATGCTGAAAAATTAATCCATGCATTTGTTACCTCTAGGCTGGACTACTGTAACTCGCTACTCATAGGTTGTCCCAATAACTCTTTGAAAATCCTCCAATTGATTCAAAATGCTGCAGCCAGAGTTCTGACTGGACTTAGGAAGCGAGATCACATTTCTCCAACATTAGCTTCTCTGCATTGGCTCCCTGTCAAAACTAGGATAAAATTCAAAATTCTTCTCCTCACCTACAAAGCTCTTCATAATAAAGCTCCATCTTATCTTAAAGACCTCATCGCTCCTTATGCTCCCAACAGAACGCTTCGTTCTCAGAGCGCTGGTCTGCTTGTGGTTCCTAGAGTTTCTAAATGTAGAACAGGAGGCAGAGCATTTAGCTACCAAGCTCCTCTCCTATGGAACCAGCTTCCAGTCCAGGTTCGAGAAGCAGACACCCTCTCTAGTTTTAAAACTAGGCTTAAAACCTTTCTTTTTGACAAAGCGTATAGTTAAAGATGGTTCTGGTCACCCTGAACCATCTCTTAGTTAAGCTGCTATAGACTTAGACTGCTGGGGGACGTCCTTTATTGACTGAGCTCTTTTTTCTCTTTTTCTTCTATCCACTAACATGCCTCCATTTCCACATGTGACTAACTTTGTCCCTTTTCTCTCCTAGTTGTGCTTCTCCCCTTCTGTCTCTCTCTATCCTCATCTACAGGTATCATCAGACTCAGAGTCGTGTGTCTCCAGTGTTCAGTTGCTGGTCCAACCATCCTGCCTGTGTTCTGTTGCTGCTTGTTTTGTTGTTGTGGTTGTGTTCTTTTCTCTCTTGTCTATCCCCTCACCCCAACCGGTCAAGGCAGATGGCCGCCCACACTGAGCCTGGGTCTGCTGGAGGTTTCTTCCTCGTTAGAGAGGGAGTTTTTCCTCTCCGCTGTCGCTATTTAACTGTACAATTTATCGATTGGCTACAATTAAAAGCTTGCTCTATGTGGGAATTGTTGGGTTTAGTTGTGTAAGGTCTTAAAACCTTACTTGTAAAGTGCCCTGAGATAACTGATGTTGTGAATTGGCGCTATATAAATAAAGTTGAAAAAAACTGTAGTGACCTGATTACTCCCACGTCCCGTGATGATGAGGACATTGTCCACGCGACGGTTACACACAGTCCTACTACAACACACACTTCTACCCCCAGACAAACGTGCAGGAGGGAACAAATCCGGTGAGAACACGAGGATCCTAGAAGACAAGAGGCAAGAATCAAAAGAAGGAATGAGTAAAAGGTGGTCAGAACAGGGCCCAGGTCAAAAACAGGAAGGAGACGCAGGATAGTTCTCTAGATGCTGAACAACCTACAGCCCAGTTCCTTCAAACACTGTGAACCTGGAAGATCTGCTGCTGTTTGAAGGCAAAGGGTGGACACAGCAAATACTGATGGGATTTAGATTCTCTGCTGTTCATTCACTGCATTTAGTTCATCTATCAAGTAAATGTTGAACACGTCCATTTTAGAAAACTTTCTTTGTTTACAGCCTTTTTCACGCCTGCCTAAAACTTTTGCACAGGCCTGTATGTTATTCATTCATCGTGACGGATCCTCCTCTACTCCACTGGATTCTCTCTCGCCCATCAATGAAATAATCGCGATGCTAAAAGTGGCTAAAGCACAACGTGGCAGTAGATGGTTAACCTGGTCTCTGATGCCCATTAGGTCAAATCCCTGAGTAGCTAGTTCAACAACCCGCAGTCATAACATGACGGAAACCTGAAAACCACGTTCATAGCTTCTCCATGTTCGCTGCCTCCTACGCCAGAAAGAGTCTGAAACTGAAAAAGTAACACTTGAAAGTGACAACTGAACATATTTCAGACATCGAATGTAAAAATATATTAAAACATAGGTTTGTAAAAGGAATATTAATATTAATTAACATTTCTCATAGTTTTTTCTTCAGCTTTCAGTTTCAAATAGTTTGTTTTCCTTTGCAAAGGTATTTTTATTTTGAAGATTTAGCTCCATACTCCCTCACTCGTGCTCCTGTACCTCCCATCTAGTTCACAGCCTCATTACTTCCCTCGTTGCTCCTCCTCTACAAATCCATGCACAACCTGCAACTGCTCCAAAACTCATACCTGAAACACCCTCCTCTCGTTCGTTCACCCTACAGCAACTCCACCGGCTCATGATCCATACAAACCTCAGGAACCTCCTTCGCATCCACGGCCTCCTCCTCCTCATCAGCCCTCACATCCAGCCTGCTGTCGTCTCTGGAGCTCACTGCCACCGGACGTCAAAACACTGAACCGTTTCAAATCCAACCCCTGCGGTTTAGAATCTCCTACTTAGTTGTGGTTGCACTGCCTCATCCGGGTTTATCCTGTACAGCTCCTCAGTGTTTTCACATTTTCTACTTATTTCTTCATACTTTTTGTTGTTGTTATCTTAGGAAATATCAAATCGAAGCCGTCCTTCCTCTTTCCCAGTCTAATGACCCATATGTTCCCTATTCTCAGCTACTGTAATGGTCCGGTCCTCAGACTGCTGCCAGTCACTCTAACTGACGGACGGCAGAATTAGCATAACATCTGCTGTGAGATGACACATTCTCATACAAAGCTTCGGTGTCTGTGATTACCAGCGGCCTCTCTGGTCAACAAACACTTTCAGCTTGGAGCATTTCATGGAAACGAGCTGTGTTCACGTTCTGCCCAAAGTTGGGGGATGGGAACAAAAGGAGACTTGATGAGAGACAGTAAATGGGCCAATTACAGTAAGATGTGACTCAGGTAACTGGGAAACAATGTTCGAAAAATCTATATTCTGTCTACAGGACGTGTCCACACGCATGTGGTTGGTTTTTGAGCTGAGGGCGTGTGTGTGTGTGTGTATGTACGTGTGTGCGTGTGTGTATGTGTGTGTGTGTGTGCGTGGGGGTGTGTGTGTGCGTGTGTGTGTGTGTGTGTATGTACGTGTGTGCGTGTGTGTATGTGTGTGTGTGTGTGTGCGTGGGTGTGTGTGTGTGTGTGTGTGTGTGTGTGTATGTGTGTGTGTGTGTGTGTCCTCCTCCCTCCTCCAGCGTAGGGATTAACTAAACAGCATCTGGATGCTCACTAATTGCCTGTTCTCTCCACATAACCATGAAAGAATTAACACACCTCACTTCCTTGTGTTTGCTTGTATATTTAAAGTGCAGCTTGTGCCAGTAATTGGGGATTACCATGGTAATGCTAAAGCATTTTCAATGGAAAAATTACAATTATGACAGATAAACACACTTGTTAAAATGTCTGTGGGCGTCTCTTCTGTATTTTTCCTGCTGATTAACCTGGCTCTGCTACGGCTATTGTCTGCTGGTGGAGAGCACTGTCACTTGACAATGTAATGGCTCTGCTGCCACTGTTATCACACACTAGCTGCAGATCTAGAATCAGACATCAGGCTGAGCTGCTTCACGTTCCATAGGTGAAATGACAGAAGACTAACGAAGCAACGAGAGACGTCACATTTAGTTTGGTATCATTTGAAATGGATTGAGTTTGATTCTGCTCATCAATCTGGTTCCTACTGGTTCCTTGTTTCGAGAAATTACAATAAAATATTCTTTACTGGTTTGTCAGATACACATTTATTCAATTAAGTGGTAGGAAATCTTGAGCTCATGTTTCTGTGCTGCCTGAATGATGGAGATGTGACGGACGCAGTTGTTGCAGCTTAGTTTTCTCTGTGCTATCCTTGGTGTCGCAGGTCTTGTCAAGTGTCTGAGCTGCTGCACTGACAGTAAACATCCTCTCTGTGCTGCATTCACGTCCAGATTTGATGAGGACTTAGACTTTGTTGTCTTCCTCCTTTGGAAGAATCACGTCTGTCTAGACCTGTGGCTGCCTCCCATGGGTTAGTGGTGACTATGTCAGAAAATGCGTGATTGTAAAGTGTTGACTGACCTCAGTTGTCCAATGGATCTAATGGACATGATGTCAAGTTGCGCAGCTGTTGATGATTCTGTTCATAAAACACTAAGCACGCAGTCGTATTCTGTTACTATACGTGAACAGGCCTGTGACGGATCCACGAAGGATGAAATCAATCATTTGTTTTACTACACTGAACCGTAGAAGCCTGATAGAAGCCAGAGGCCAAGAGCTGAGGCTGTGAAGCTGAAAGCTCACCAGTCTGTGACAAAACCATTTAACAGGTGACCTAACGCCAGCTAAACAACTGAAGTACATCCCAGACAGGACCAGAACGTGAAGCTATATCCACACGCGTCCACATAAACCCAGTCTGTGGACTGTGAGTCTTTCAGAGCTCCCACTATAAAGTGATCACCAGCACCCACATCTCATCTCCACTGGGATTCTTCTTAACCCACATAAGTCCAACAATCGATTTATTCTCCCAACTATACCGTTATTAATTTGTCATCCATGCATGATCCTTTTAGAAAGAGCCTCATCTGATTTGATTAGATGCGTTTTTATTATGGTAATGGTGGATTAGGCAACGAGAGCTCGGAGGGAATCTGCTACCTCCACTACTGAAAACACAAAAGGATGTTTGTGCAAAATGTTGTGTGAGCACTGGACTGAGACATCATCAGCAGAGGTTTATTGTTTGAATGGTTTGTTTTTGCAGTTTTTAACGTGAAGTTATATACAAGTTAAATAGATTTGTTTCTGCATTTCAATGCTGACAGCGTATAATGTCAAAAATAACGTCTGAACTCTGCACAAGAAATAAAATAAAGCTGAGATGTTAAGAAATACCACGACCCAAAAAATAAATGAAGGGAACATATCAAGAACAAAGTGTTGTTGATTAGAACCAGCAATTATAAATGATGGTGTGAATCAAAATGTCCAGAATAAAGTCAAACAACTGAGAATAAATCTGAAACAGCGTCACAATATCCCATCTACAATCTCCTGTTTTGTTTTCTGCAGAATAGCCAGTATTGAGGTTCAGGTTACGCTCGTCTGCTACTGGATGATTTCACTGTGTTCTTTGACAAATTTACTTAGATTAGGATTAATGATACAAAATGACTATGATGAGGCCACAATGTGCTCCAGTTAATAATGTTAAGTTCAAGATAGATGGATACAAGTGAGTCAATATGCAAAACCAGCACCTGCTGTAGTCCAGGTGTTTTGTGTATTTTATGACAGGAGGACTGTGAAGTTCAGTAATATTCATGATGGTACGTCAATTGTCTTGATTGCCTGACCTGGTGAACAAGTTCTGGCCCCTGGGACTCACAGAGAGCTTAGATTTAACTTCACGAGTCACACTGCCAGTAAGTACACACTCACACACACACACACACACACTGAGCTTCTGTGCAGTTTCATAGCTGCAATTATCAAAGTGCCTGTCAACCACTAAATTGAGGAATACATCTTAATTCAATCACGCAGCATTTCACTGACAGAGATTCAGGGTGTGCCAGATTATGGATTAAAGTAATCCCACAGGATCTGGTCGGGGGAGGGGAGGGGTGTGTTCTGCAACAAGATGATGAGTTTTCAGTCATTCATTCAAGATAACATGGCTGGAGGCAGAGGCCAGTAAACAAAACAATCACAAAAAAGAGGTTTGGGATTGTTGCTGATGCTGTTTTTTTCCTGCCAGATAAAAATGGATTGGCAACCTGCTACTGGAAATGATAGTCCTCCTAATCCCTCTATACAATCCCCCCGACCCCCACACGCAGGAAAATGAAATCATTTATCTCCCATTGCCAGACCCCCTCAGCTGCTGCTTCCCCTGTATTACATACGTTAACAGTCCCCACATTCCTGTCAAGCATAGACTCGTGTAGGTGGTCAGAGTCGGAAACAATCTGGTTATGACGTGGAAAAAGCGACACGACAACTTGAAATGATGTCATTGACCCTCTGGCTGCTCTGGGGCCGTTTTCCTTTCTTGACCTATAGATGTGTTATTAAGTCCCCGTGTGTTTAAATATATCAACACGGTGCAGTGTTTTTTCATATACTGTATCTATCTGATCTAACTGGCACATAGCGAGTTCATTTGATTTTATGATCAGGGCTGATGCTACTCTGTGGTTGGTGAAAGCTGAATTCATATGTTTCCATTATTATTTATAATAATTATTATTTATTATAACATCCATGCATAATAGCCGTGCTGTTAATCTGTTACACATCCACAGAGCACTGGTACTGATGCATAAAGAACAGGGCACCTCCCTTCTTAACACATATTCATTCCTTCTGGCTGAGTGGAATTGTTGTCCAACACTGAGGTGGTTTTTTTTTCTATTGTGTCACCAAAGTGAGTTCGATTCCCGATGTTTCCTCTTTGAATTTTAATCTGAAGAACAGAGTTATATGGGTAATAACTTCAACTAAATCGTATAAACTTACATTCAGTTCAGCACAAGGTTGTAATATTTCCTCCCACGCTTTCTATGTGTCTTGAAATCATGCATGATCACCAGACGGCAGGCGTCTCATGAAAACATGTCCCCACACACTGCGTCACGTCTGCTGGCATCACCTATATTTCTACTCAAACGTCTCTTAATTAAAGTGCAATCAGAGATTTTGTTGGTACGTAAACGACACCTGTTCAATCGCACTGTGTAGAGAACGAATAGACAGAAACCATAGAAAGACGATCACGGCTGAACCGTTTCCTGTGTGAAGCCTCCTCCATAATAAATAATACGTCACTGCTGTTCAGATACAGCCAGTGAACGCAGCATCCTCCCCCACTTTGATATGTTGATATTTACTTCTCATCTGTTCATCTTCAGTCAGAATAAGGCGAAGGCACAAGTCAAACTACGTCGGTGTTATTAGCCTACGTTGTGGAGTCATATCTATAAGCGACGCTGAATTCTGACTGACGGCAGAGCGGCTCTGTTTCACACACTTGTCTTGTGTCACATCAACATGATGCTAATGCGGTTTGCTCTGATACAGTAGGGAATTCGTTACACACATCTGATGGTGGCTCTCACAGTAATGTGTGTGTGTGAATCTGTATTTACCACTCAACCAGCAGGACGAGGTATAGTAGTAGGTTAGTATGTTAATATGTCTGCATCATAACGAGCTGCTGTTCATGTGCAAATGTCAGCGTTTCAAACAAAGAGATTTCATGTTTAAATGAGGATGAGGAAATGATGAGGTAAACCTGTAGTTCAAGCTCTGTCCTCCCTCCTCCTGACACCTGTCCTGCTCAAATCTTGCTGAAAATGAATGAAATCTTTCAAGTAAAAGTTAGAATAAATAAAGCAATAATTTCAGTATTGAACAATGATTCTAAGCAAATTAAAGAATTGAACAACAGTGTTGTTTTAAGTCAGTTCTAATTCCACAGGTTTCTCTGGTTGCTTTAATTAGGGTTGGAGGGAAACCTGTGCCTTGCTGTTGTCATTACATGTTGTCTTGAAGGTGAAAGCAACTTTTGGTTCTCTTTCATCTTCTGTTAAACGAACACTTTATAACTTAGGCATCTCAGTAGATGAGGCTTTAAGTCTTGACCAGCATGTAAATGGCTCCTAACATCAGTTGAAGTCTCAGGTCCCCTGATCAAGGTTTGTTGGCTGTTCCTTGCTCCAGGCTTAAGACAAAAGGAGATGGTGCGTTTGAGGTTGTAGCTGCTTAACTCTGGAACTCTCTCCCACTGGACTTTGGATCAGCGGATACCACGGAGACCTTTCTCTTCCTTGTGCCTGCATTTTCATGTCTGTTGCTGTCAGCACCTACAAAAAGCTTTGAGCTTTCACTTCAGAGACGTTATAGTGCAAGACCAGATGCTGTAGCAAGTATGAAAACATATATTAAATATGATTTCCTCAGAATGTTCTGCATAAAATGTACCTGCTTAACACCATTACTGTGGTTTCACACATGCTACAAGCCCTGGTTGACCCCAGAGAAGTGATCTCAGACCCGTCAACCCGTCACCACAGTAAACAAAATCGACTTTTTCTACTCACCAGTTGATCGTGACCACATACTTCTGGACAACCCTGCAAATGGAAGCGAAGCAAGTAGCTGCACTGCATATTCACACATAATAATATGGTAACGCAGAGTTTCAAAGAAGCTGTTTCAGAATTGACCAACGTTTGCAAGCAATTAGAAAAAATATTGTCAACGATTTAAATTATATTGACTTTGTATATCATGTTGTTAATAAGGCAAATGCTTCCGTCTGCGTGGAATTTACAGTAGACCACGTGCTTCTGTCCTGTCCAACCAATGTTGACCAGGCCCAATGCGAGTGGAACCTTTTTGAAAGGTTGCGTAGGTGCTCAATCCCACTGACTGTAGAGGAGAACAGCCCCCGTCCTCCACCAACAGTAGGACCTGCACTTCCACACTTAGTTCACGATAACAAATCAACAGGTCCAGCCCAGGTACACACTACCACTTGTCAAGCAAAAGCTGTAAACTCGGTTAGGATCACTAGAGCCATCACTTCGACTTAAACTAACCTCCCCATAAAGCACGTGAGCAGGTGAGCTCCTGAGTCACCTATGACTAACTCAGGCGCTAAACACTTCAGGAAAGCACAAAGAACCGAGGCCTGAAATGCTAACCCCCAGCAGAGACACATGTCCCACCCAGGATCACCTCAAAAACACAGTGATGCAAATCAGCTTTACCAACAAAAAGGTTCACTTTTCTTCACGTGGGCCTGCAAAGTTCTGCTTGGTCCTTTTTGATTTGATAAAAGTGCGACTAGTGCAAAGCCTCTGCTTTAAAGCTGAAGCCGTCTGATTTTATACGAGTTCACATGTAGCTAGTTATTTAGTCATATTACTGAATAACCTTTCATTGCTTCATTCATATATATAATGTGTGTATGTGTACAAAATAAAGGGGCCAGTGTGTGATGACAACATACAACAAGATCTGACTGATGCAACAAGTAAACGTTGTTCTAAAATCATCAGATTTTTGAAGTACTATTGTTTTGTTGGTGCTTCCAGCCCTTCCGTGAGCCGGAGGAAGGAGCAGTCGAGGTTCCCTGGCAGTGGCCGATGGCTGCTCCATCCTTGTTAATATTACAGGATGTTGGTTCCACCTTAGCTCATCATTACTCCAGCTACCAGTGTTCTGTCACTTGAAGCTAATCACGTTGTTTCAGGGCATTTGCTGAAAAGACAGCCGTAAGAAGTCACTAAACAATAAAATGTAATTATGAGGTAATTATGACTCATTATTTTATGGGAGGGCAGTCAGTGAGTCATAGGATTAAGCTCCCTAATCACTCATGTCTTTCCTTTACAGTTATTAGTCTTGCTGCTCTGCCTCTTTGCTCTGGTCTTTCTCACTACTTGCAGCATGTTCTGCTTGTCCCCATCTCCATCAGATTTCTACCGACTGGGCCTTGGGGTTGTTGTCTTAGTCGTCCACACGGACTGGAGCCAATAAATACATGTGCAGTGCGTTTCCCCAGCAGCAACGTGGGCTACAGGTCTCCAACGACACCTTTCGACATGTCTGCGTCCTAATCAGATGAAGACCCACTTTACAATAACCAGTGAACAGTGGGAAGCGATGGAGCCACTGCTGACATTATCAATTGCTAACATTCTTTGACAGTGAGCAGCTGAGAGCCAGACCTCTGTCACACACACACACACACACAAAAAAAACACACACACGCACAAAACACACACGCACACACACAAAACACGCACAAAACACACACACAACACGCACACACGCACAAAACACGCAATATAACACACACACACACACACACGCTGCCTCCTCCTCTTAACCTCATTTCTCTCCAAACAACAGCAAAGCTCTCTGAATTCAAATGCAGCCCAGTGGCAACGATGGTAAAGGACAAATGAGCAGCGAGCAGGAAATAACCGCAGCAGTTGAAAGACGTTTAGAAGCTTTGAAGGGTGGAGAATTTCAACTGTTTGTCTTTGTTGAATGCAGTAGGTCTGAGTGTGTTTTCTGTAGTCCCTGTATGTAGAGTCGGTCATTTTTCACGCATTCTGTTTGCTGGAGTCTGTCCCAGCTGTCATTCCTGTGGGCGGCGGGTCCATCACAGGGTCATAGAGAGACGCTGAGCACGAACACTCCACACAGAAAAGCACCTGGACGACCCAGGACCACAGAGACGAAGCGGAGCCCACACCTACAACCCAGCGTGAGGGAGGCATCAGGAGGAGTCCGTGGAAGAGACAGGATGATCTGAAGATGGACCCCTCACATACCGCTTTACTACGTTCCTCACCTGCAGCAGGCTGAAGAAAAGCAGGATGGCGTCGCAAACTTGTTGCCATATTTTCCGTTCATTTGCATTAATTGCATCAAACTCATAACGTTACATAGTATTTGATGCACTTTAACCTACAGCTAAACAGTCTGTCATCATTGACTTAAAGTCATAACAGACCTATTCAAATTAAAATGCATTCACACATTGTTCCATGTCGTAAAACTTGTGTTTAGGCCAATAAAATGCAACGTGAAACATCACAAAGACCTGCCAGTGAATGTGTTCTAGTCCTGTAAACTTCAGCTCCATCCACATCCACCTGCTCCCTTTCACTCTACAAGGACATCATCACTTGTATTGCTGCATTGTTTCCTGAACATTTGCTCGTTTTTCATATTTTACAGATGTTGTCAGAGCTATGAGCACAATCACGGCTACAGATACACAAAACCCTGGCGACTGATTTGTGCTGCTTCCAATAATAATCACAACAGTAGAGACGAGGGGTTTGTTAAGGTAACAGTATCAGGCAGGTAGAGCTTAGTATGAAGCTTCATTTAGTTCAACAAAGTCTGGATGGTCGTGAAAGAAATACAAAGAAATACAATACAATCGGCTTTGTATGTTTCCTTACAAACAGTCATCACATCACATCACAAACACGTAAAAAAACATGAATCCAATCGTGACCTACAGCATGTCTGAAGCATATAAACAGATTCTGACCGCAGACGTGTGATACAGTGTATGTGTGTGGTGGACAACGGAAGTAAGTGAAGATCCTGAAGAAGGGTCCTACTGAGCGTGGTTGGCTTGTGGGACTTCTGATCCAGCAGGTCAAATGTGCCGCAGCACTGGTTGTGGTGGAGGCAAAAACCGGGAGGCTTGGGAGACTAACAGCCTCAAAGCAATTCAGGCAAAGCTTTCAGTTCTTCACTGTTGAAGTGAAAGTATCTCCAAATCCAAGGTGCTTTGATTAGGAGAGAGTTCGTGCCTCAGGTGAAGGAGTTCACCTCCTTGGGCAGGTGCTCCAGGCACGTTCCTCCGGGAAGAGGCTCCAAGGACGACCCGGGACGTTGGAGGGACTGTGTGTATGGGATCTCCCACGGAAGAGAGAAGAAGTGTCCAGGCAGAGGGAAATCAGGGGCTCTTTGCTCAGACTGCTGCTCCTGACCTCAGATAAGCAGATGAAAATGGATGGATTCTCGCTTCGAAAAGGTTTGTTCAAGCAGGAATAGCCCACTAGACTAAATAAAACCATTTTGTAGGTATGAGTCAATCTGTTGGCAAAGACATAGTATTGAGGATTGTCCTGACTCTTAGGACGCACAGAACAGCACAGCCGCAACTCCAGAGCTTTTCTTAGTACAATACATGTATAATATAATAATACATGTTGTATTGAGGCAGTGGCTGCTTTATCATCCAGAAAAAACAACAACTAGACTTAGCTTGGGTGGTGGAAGTGATACAAGGAATTGTTAAGAGGTGAGTTGGTCAGTGGCTGTCGTCCCAGTCCAGGCCGAGGCAGATGGGAAACGGGGTCCGAGTTGTTTCTGTGACAGTTGGCTTGTGGTCGTTATTGTTTCCACCGGTTTGATCATATGTAAGTTGCTGGGTTGTCTTTGTCCTGTGCTGGCTTGTTGATTCATGTTCAGGTTTGTTTAATGAATCAGCCCCGTGGAACCGTGTAGTTTTGTAACAGTTTCCACAGATCTGGCCTGATGCTTTTTACTGGTCAAAAGTCCTGCGAAGCTAAAAACCTGATAAACACAATTGGAAACCAAACAGGTCTAATAACACGGTTAAGAGAAAACATCTCCAACTAAACGAGTGAACATTTCTACCAACCTACTTGATAAAACTTTGGCTAAATGGTCCTGAAGATGCAGTCAAACACGGAAGAGTGAGAAAGACAGGACAAGACTGTCTTGGGGCGGCAGTGGCTCAGAGGTAGAGCTGTCGCCCACCAATCGTAGGATCGGTGGTTCGATTCCTGGCTTCCCCCAGTCATGTGCCGAAGTGTCCCTGGGCAAGACACTGAACCCCAAGTTGCCCCCGGTGTGTCAGCTTAAGCTGCATAGCAGCTCTGCCACCGGTGTGTGAATGGGTGAATGTGATGCAGTGTCAAAGCGCTTTGAGTACCAATAGGTAGAAAAGCGCTATACAAATGCAGAACATTTACCATTTACCATCTTCGTTACTGAGTGGGTGGCTACGGATTCTCCACATCTGTTAGCTTTGTGTCCAGACGTAATTGTTCTACTTGAGCTTTCCTGTCAGTGATTCTACTTTCTTCCAGTTCAGCTTATTCTTGTTATTCTCGTTTAGGGAATTTCACTTTTTTGTTCTGATTCATAACAATAATAGAATTTTTTTGAGATGTTCTACCTCCCAGAACAAGGTGCAGTTCCTGGTGTATATTTTTATTCTTATCACTGATGTCCATAAAGGTTGTCCACTCTCTCTAACTCTATGCAGCTTTTTGTAGTATACTGAATTTACACAATAGTATAATCACTTTCGTGACCTTCGTGACAGGCTCAGTGTTTGATGCTGTGTAGACTTCGTAGTCACATTTAGAAGCATCAGGGTCACACTGAGCACTGTACGTCGTGTTACAAAGCAGAATGGTCTCAGTAATCAGGAAATCAAATGAAAGTTCAGACTTTTGCAAACCAACATGCGTGAGTGTGGTCACAACATAACTCATCTCATAGATAATAATACAGAATAATATAATTTGATAAAGTATATGGAAACCTACCAGGTCTCACTGAGGAGGACTAGACTGGAAAAACTCCCTTTATTGGATGAGACCTCCAGCAGAACCCGGATCAGAAAACGTGCAGATGGTGAGTTATCAGAGCTTTAAGCTGCCACTGTTCCTGAGAAACCTGTGTCCTGTGTACTTGCACATAATCACATATGGCCACAACCACGAACAACCCGTGAACTGCAGCAAATCCTGGTACGATGCTTGTCGTCCCGGTGCTGTGTGTTAAATGCTTGGCAGAAGTGCTTCATGTCTGCCAGCGATTTATGAATGTTTCATCCCAGAAGAAAGAGAACCGCGTTAGTACCGTGTGAAAGAGATAAAGTGTGACCTGAATGTTTGGCAGAGAGGAAACAGTAGCTGAATGTGACCCGAAGGAAATTACATCAAGAAAACATCTCTTATGCTTAAAAGCAAGGGCTGGAAATATGATGAAGACTGGCTGCTACAGATTGTGTGTTGAAGTTGTCCTTGAGGTTATTTATTGAAGCTGCAGACATGTTGTCTTCTACACGTTCTATTTAACTTCATGTTCCTGGGATACAGTCCGCGCTGTAGTTAGAACAACATGAATTATGAAAAGATTAGGTTAAAGATTCAAGTTCAAATGAAATCCCTGCTGATACAGATTCAGAAAGTGGATCCAAGCCCAAAAAAGTTATTTTGCAAGTGCTGAGCAAATTCTGTGAGAACTAATTTCTTAAAATTCGATTTAGTTAAGCTACACTGTTATGTGCCATCAAAGCTCTGGTGTAACAGTAAAGTATTTGGACATGATCATTGTCATGGGCAGCGTTTACTGTTGACCAGAATCTGCAGTTTTAATCAGATTATTTCTCATTTCCAAAACTCAAAACACATCCTCAGTGATCACAACAAGCTCATATCATACTTTACAGTAATCTATTCAGTTTCATAAATGAAATTGTTACCTTCCTGTTTTTTCATATAAAGTTCAAATGTAAAGAAGCAGACACTCACAGGCCACGTCATTACAGCTACAATAAATAATAGAGAACGACCCTACAGATGAGCTCTCGTTATGATAATTATATTTATCAGGAGGAGAGTGGAGGACTGAACAGCCAGCGCTGGGCCCAGATACATCGTTTCAAGCTGCCATTCAAAGCATTTCTGGTATGTGGTGGTCAATGAAGATAAAGAGGAATAATGAAATATTAATAAGGGCTATTGTGTTCAAACTCGCCAGCAGCGACGGGCTGTCTGTGTGTGTGTGTGTGTGTGTGTGTGTGTCTGTGTGTATTACAACCTACACATCTTGGCCCCTTTCCTTTCATCCAGGAGGTGCAGCGAAGCTTCCGAGAACTATATGGCGCCAAGATAGGTTTGGTTCAATATGACAGAGTAAACTGATCAGTTCTGAAAGGAAGAGGTGTGTGTGTGTGTGTGCGTGGGGGTGAGTGTGTGTGTGTGTGTGCGTGGGGGTGAGTGTGTGTGTGTCTGCCCTGGAGACAGTGTAAAGATGTCTATGATAATTCATTTACTATAAATGAACCTCCATTTATAGATTTTAATGAAATCCTAATTCCCAGCTTAATACACCCCCTACTTTTATGGAGACATAAGTAATAGGCAAAGGGACATGAAATTATTTTATTCTGATATTTATTACACCCATTTGACTCCTTTGCAATAAAGTTCAAAATTAGATCCAGACTGAAAATTACCTAACAAATGATATCATTTGAATCATCTAATTAGATGGAGCAATCTTCCCTGTTGAAGGAGGAGGTTTAGCTCTCATAATAAGAGAAGCATATAAAATGATCTCACTGTCTTCATGCAGAAACTGATGGACTGATTTTCCAACCCTGTTTATTGTCTGCATTTCAACTGACGCAGTTACGATTAAATGAAATTTAATATGCAGAATCATGTGTTTTCCTAAATGTCCTGCATTAATGCATTTGTTATTGTTCTGAACTTGTACATTTACCGGCGCCGCTCGTCGCTGCGTCCACAGCTCGTCACAGACTAATCTCACTGTAACAAGAATTAAAACACACTTCACTGTATTAAATGGGAATCAGAAAATGTTTGAAACCGAGAAAACAGGCCGTTATCTGCTTTGATTTACTGTCTGTGTAAGTGGAAATTAGTAATTGAATCGTGTTCGTGAAATGTTCCTTTCATTTCTGTGCTTTGAAGGTGAAACTGCAAACGTCGGTGTCGGCCAGTCACCCTTGACCTCATCCTTCCCACATCCTGGACTTCATGGACGTCTCCTCGTTGTCTGCACATGAACCTACACAAACACCCAGCGTGTCAGCGAGGCTTCTGAGCCCAAGCCCCACGGCCGCCTGTGTTCTCGGCCTGGACCGGGGACAGCACTGACCCAGATTCTGCTCCGTCGGTCTGCAGGGGTCGCTCTTTGAGTCTGCGACTCACAAACAGCGTCTCAGTGGGAGACAAAGGCTTTGGGTTCAATGGACAAGGTTTCACAGCAGAATATGAAAGTAACAGTAACGGAACAAAATGAGCCGCTTGCTGTAATATTGATTTATAGATAAACAGAAGTGGGCAGTGCTGCTGGCAATTTTCTGTCAATATTAGTTTCAACAATTACATTTATTTATCAGAAGGAACGTGTTGCGTGAGCGCAGTTCTTAAAAACGAACACAGCCTCACTCAGGCCGTGTGACATGACGAAGAGGAAGTCATCCAGTCAAAGCTACAGCTGAGCTCAGAATGTGCGTTTTGCCTGCTTTGCAGAACGTGAACGTGTCTGTTTTCTCCGCTGTGACCTGAATGTCACGCTTCACCATCTTCACTAAAACTAACTTCTATCGGCTCCTAACACTGCAAAGGTCACACTGCAGTCATCTCTGTCGGCTCTGAGAAGCTTACGCATGCCTCCATCTCGTGCAGACTGGATTACTGCAATATACTTTATCTGGTCTCCCCCACAGATCAATAGAGGGCCGCAGCTTATTCAAATGCAGCAGCTCACATCCGCACCAGTCTTCCCTCTGGTGTGATTCTCTAGTTTTAGTCTAATTTTAAAATGTCTTCATTTCTTATTTATTTATTTCGGCGCCACAGATCTTTTAGCCTACATAAGCTGGCGTGATCTTCTGATTTAGAACGTCTTGCTCCAAATCTGGGTTAAAGATGGCTTTGTTCTGTTCAACCAAAGCCACAAGTAGTGAGGAGCTGAGGCGTCTGCATGAGATTCATAGCGACACGAATGCTGCTATTAACGTTCTGATAATGATGATTTAAATAAAACTGCATATAAACACCAACCCTGAGCCAAGTCATAGGAACCGAGGATGGATGGACCATCCACTGCTCAGTGCTTACGTCCTCTGGCCCCTGTCTCAGTCCTGGTTGTTTTCATTCATTTCATAGTTAGTTTGTTATTGTGTTTGCACTTTTATTGTGAAGATCTCTCTTCCTGGTTCCCAGGAGCTTTACTAATGAGAAAAATCCGTTTCAGCTGTGCTTCCCCTCCTCTTCTCACACTCTGTCACTTCACCACATTGTTTTTCACGTCGTGTGCTGATTCCCTGGTCTTCACGTTTGTGATTGCTCTTGTGCTTCCTGTTTTCCGTGTCTAGAGCCTCTGGTGGACTATTATTGTTGTGTTTAGCTCAAGAGGAGGAGATTCTGCTTCCTCTAGTCTCCAGACTGGGCTTTGGTGGAACCTTGTTGATCTTCAATTGCTCCAGTTCTCATGTTGCACTGTTCCTACTCTTTGTGTGACTGGTGCAGGAGCATCTTTATTTTCATCAGGCGTTTGTGTGAACTTTGTGAACTGTAATTCTTCTTCCAGCTGTGCGGTTTGGGTTGTGTTGTTGTGCTGGTTTGTTCTGGGTGAGGGCTTTGTTTGGCGTATTTTTCACTTAATGCAGGAGCTGAGCTGGGAATTTAAAGCTTAAACTAAAATACACAATTCTGCCAAACACAAGGTGCATAAACTGGTTGAATATAAATGTATATTTCTACAGTACCTGGACATACAGATTCAGGATTTATCACCTGGTTGTCGACAGCTGCCTGCTCTACTTTATCAAATGCTGTGGTTCCGCTGATCTCACTTCATTCAATAACCTCCAGTCACCTTTGATCCAGATATGCTCGATATGTAGAATTGTTTTTATTTACTAGTTATCCTCTGAAGCACAGACACTGTTACGTAACTGCTTAATATGTAATTCAATGCGCTGCATTGACTCACTTTGCGTATGAATAGTAATGATGAAGAAGCGCAAAGCTTTAGAAGCTGTTCATGTATGTGCCTTGTTCGTACGGATGCTCAGCAAATGCTTGCTACAACCATTTCATGACATAGAAAACAACAGAAGAACAACGTGAATGAATCATTTGACAGTTTATTTTAATCATCATTTAATTTGAACGTCTGTCTTTTGTCAAATTAACGAACAGAGGAAAACAACAGACTTGATTAAATGTTTGATCAAAGGTGAGGATCATTCCTGGCGCAGGACTCGTGTCGCGTCCTCCCGTGTTTACCAAGGAACCTCTCGTTTGTGGGGACATGCTGACTGTCCAGGCTACCGTACATGGCCCCTTCCAGGAAGCCCTCGTGCTGAGCTGAATAATTAATCAGCGAGCTCTGTATCGTCTCGCTGTCTGCTGCTGCCTTTCTGTACACGTCCAGCTCTGCCCCACGTCGTCTCAGTCTGCCTGTGGTTGGCAGTAACAGTGGAAAGTGTTCATCTCATCAGAGTCTGGATCTGTTTGAATGTTTTCAGTCAGACCATTGTTTGCTGCATGGTCTGGTCGTTGACTTTGTGCCGTGAGATATTAGTAACACAAACCAAACAGCAGGAGGAAGGAGCAGAGGCTCTTTCAGATGCGATGGATTGCTGATGTCTGTCCTGAGGAGCTGGCCTTTCTGTGTTGTGCCATTTGTGCAGCTTGTGCGATGCTTCTCCACTGCAGCAACACGTGCAATAACAGCTGTGGACTGTACACGAAGCAGATCCACACGGTCTCCATTAGGTCAGACTTGGTTCAGGATCTCCAGCAAACATTACACGTTAGTGATTTGACCAGTCCTTTCATCAACACTCACCTCTGAACAGCTTTGTCTTCGCTACAGATGATGGATGTAATGAATGAGTTGCTGCGTGTTACCGCTGGACGTGGTTTTATTATTGTCTGTTTGGGGGACTTAGCAAGTTATATTTTGTTTTATTTATTGTGTGTCTTGCTCTGGGGACTTTAATTAATAAACTCCTTTCATTGTATACTGGCTCCTCCCCTTTTTACTGGGTCGCTGACACCTGATTCCAGTGACACCTGTGGCCTGATCTTACAGAGAGACTTTTACTTCCAGAAGCCTAAGTCGCCCGTTACCTTGATAACTACCAGCAGTTTTAGTCACTCACTTTTAAGAGAAGAAGCTTCTGTTCAGATATTAACTGTGTAAATATGACTCTAACTGTGCACAGTAGCTCAAATATGTCATGTATAAGAGGCACAACCTGCTTCTAGGACCTGCTTCTTCATATGCACATATACTTACATACATATACACATATACATATATACATATACATATACACATATACTTACATACATATACACATATACTTACATACATATACACATATACATATACACATATACTTACATACATATACATATATACATATACACATATACATATACACATATACTTACATACATATACACATATACATATATACATATACACATATACTTACATACATATACACATATACATATACACATATACTTACATACATATACATATATACATATACTTACATACATATACATATATACATATACACATATACTTACATACATATATACATATACACATATACTTACATACATATACACATATACTTACATACATATACAC